>CM077671.1:399955918-402355918 GCA_039707655.1 Elymus sibiricus
CGCCGGAGCAATGACTGGCATCGGCGGAGGGGTCGTGCCATTCTTTTCGCACATGCTCTGCACATTTGGTTTTCTCGAGTCAGTCATATTAGTTAGTAATGAAAGGAACATTACGTGCATGATTTGGCTAATATGCAGAAGAAACTTACCACGAAGAGCTCGTATAGGGCCCGTTGACCCGCCTCGTTCCGGTTCCTCTCCTCCTCCAATAGCTTAGCCGTCCTCTCCTCCGCCTCCCTCTCCCTCGCCGCCGCCTGCCGTCTCTCTTCCTCTAGAAGCGCCTGGGTCCTCGCTTCTGCTTCCTCAAGAGCAGCCTGGGTCTTCGCTCTCTCTGCCTCAATAGCAGCCTGCAACACCACTCGTTAGCATTGTAATCATCGACGGCCGCACACACAATGTAATGGAGGAAAGGTATCTGAGTCCGTATAACTAACCTAGAATTCGAGCTCCATTGGCCGTGCACGAGGCCTTATCTCAGGATCGGAGCTGGTCTAGCGCTTCTTGATCTGCGGGAGAGTGCTAGTACAACGTATCAGTCCATCCCCAATGGCTAACAAGCCATGGTGCCTCCCGCCACCAGATATCATCACCAGCTCTGGATCAAGAGGTTGCTGGCTCGGGTTAAACTCCGGCCCTTTCCTCGCCTTCCCCTCGTCTCTGTACCTCACAAGCTTGTTGTGGGAGGCGCGGTTGCTGAATTTCTCTGGATCATCGAGGTCAGACTCAGAGAATGCCTTGGCCTTCTTGTACGAGGCAGTATTGGACATGGCATAGAGGTCGAACAGCTCTGGCACTGGAGCCTTGTTGTGCCGCGCCTAAAAGAGAGGAACAGAGTATTAGTTAAGGGCTCAAGCTAGCATGAAGAATGAATTTGCATGAATCATGAAGCAAACCACATACCCAGTTTTCCCCGAACCCACGTAGGTTGACGCTGCCTAGATGGTGTGGGACACCTTTCATTTGGGCACGCTTCTCCTTTGCACCGTCGTGGACGTTGCGCCATTGGGGAGTGCACCACTCATCCACCAACGCCTCCCAACAGTCCATCCTATCCGCACACCATCTCGGGGGCACCTAAGTTAAGCAAGAGAAATTTGAGCGCTACGCATACGAATCAAATCAAGGAACTAAGTACAAGGCCTTAAGAATAGGTAATTACCTTCATATACTTCTCCTTACTCAGATACTTGAGGCGGCACTTCTCTTTTTTCCTCCGAATACCAGTCGAGGCGTAGTAGTCTCGAATAGCCTGCGTCCGAGCCTCGTGCCGAAAGTTTTGAAGTAGGCGCCTGCACCCGTTGTCGATAACCCGAGCCGCGGCCTCCTCCTGTCCCTCAGCACACCTGTAGAAGGTCTGCAATCAAACAAGAAAACACGGATTAGTATAATCACTAGGGTTGCCAATCAAAGAAGAAAACACAACGTAGATGGCAAAGGAGAAATTACCCAAAACGTCTGGATCACAATGTCGGCGACCGTGTGGCACTCGACATCGCCGATCCTATGCCCCGGCGGGGCCAGGGCAGCCAAGTAGTGCTCCCAGGTCATTCCTAGCTCTGGAACCTGGCCCTCACCGGGCAACGTGACCCACCCCGGGAAGCTCTGGCGACAAATCACGCCAAGGACACTGTTGGGCTTGCGGCAACCAGGCCCGTGTGTCCAAGACCTGCAGTATGACAAGGCCAACGCATTAGATATTCGAAGAAACGTGAAGACAAAAGGTTAAAAAAGAGTAAATGCACTTACTTCTCCCCCTGCGGCGCAATCAACCACCTCTGGTCGGGGGTCGCCGGGGTGGGCGGGAGCTTTGTACCACCACGCTGGTAGACTTTGCGCCCCTCAACCCACTCACTCTCGCTATAGCTATCAGAACTATAGCCACCCTCAGCACGGCCACTCGATGAGCCCGCATCTGGGTTCTGCTGCGACTCAGCGTGATCCCCAGTCTCGTGGGACGAAGGCTCGTCGGCCCGACGCTCGTCGGCCCCAGGCTCGTCGGCCGTAGGCGCGTCTGTCGTAGCCTCGTCTGTCGTAGGCTCGTCGGCCTGAGGCTCATGGACCGGAGTCCGAGACGGCTGCACCTCAGGCTGCTCCATCTCAGACGGAGCACTCCTGTGGTCGGGTGAATCAGCTGGGGGTGGCGGCGAGGAAGGCGTAGTAGCAGCCTTCCTACCTCTCCCGCCGCCACGTCCACCTCTACCAACCTTCTTCCCTCCCGACCTATCCCGGTCGAAGAAGAAGCGCCCGCCGGTGTCTGCATACTGAGATCCAGCGCTCTCCGGAGGTGGTGGGGTGGGATGGAAGTACCCCTCCCACCACGCGCCGAGGAAGGAGCCTCGGAGCGCTCTCGACCCGCGCCCACCATCTGTCAACACCTGCAATGACAAAGAGGTAAGTAGGTAAAGATAGGTCCTAATCCCACCCGAGTATGTGTAGATTGGGTTCGTTTTCCCATGCTCTGCTCCGGATCCGACGAAAAATTTCGGCAGCACCTCCCCGCTGTTCTCCTGATACACGTCTCGGCAATAAGCAGAGAGGATGTGTACCCGGAGAACAACAGGGAGGCACTGACGAAATTCTGCATCGGATCCGGAGCAGAGCATATGGGAAAACGAACCCAATCTACACATACTCGGGCAGTCCATGGATAACGTTGGACAATTCGAAAGAATCACGGTTATAAATATGCAAATGCATGCATATTTATAGATGTAACCCTTTCGAACGGGAGACGCATAGTGGTCACGCATACTGATGATTGACACCTATAGCTAGCAAGTTTCATCGGCACGAAGACCGGAACAGAGCAAATGAAGGGGGGGAGGAGGAGATGTCATTTGTGCTCACCCACGAACGCAGGGGCGGAGCTCGTCGAACGCACGGGGAGGTCGTCGAACACCAGACCCTCGCAGCCCCGAAAGAACTGCACATTTAAATCCACCCGATCAACACAAATATATATGATGTTTTTCTTAACAAAATCGGGAAATATACTTCATAACTCATAATTCACAAATATATGACCCCATCGGCCTCTGGAAGGCCGAAGAGCAGCTTTTCGGTCAACAGGAGGCCGAAGAGGTGTCGGGGGTCGGGGGTGTCGTGTCTGGGTGGCGTGGTGTCGGGGTGTCGTGGTGTCGGGGTGTCGGGGTGTCGTGTCGGGGTCGGGGTGTCGGGGGGTGTCGTGTCTGGGTGTCGTGGTGTCGGGGTGTCAGGGGTGTCGGGGTCGGGGTGTCGGGGGGTGTCGTGTCTGGGTGTCGTGGTGTCGCGGTGTTAGGGGTGTCGGGGTGTCGGGGTCGGGGTGCCGTGTCGGGGTCGGGGTGTCGGGTCGGGGTCGGGGTGCCGTGTCGGTGTCGGGGTGTCGGGTCGGGGTCGGGGTGCCGTGCCGGGGTCGGGGTCGGGGTCGGGGTGTCGGTTTGGGGTCGGGTTGTCGGGTCGGGGTCGGGGTGCCGTGTCGGGGTCGGGATCGAGGTCGGGGTGTCGGGGTCGGGGTGTCGGGTCGGGGTCGGGTTGTCGGGTCGGGGTCGAGGTGCCGTGTCGGGGTCGGGGTTTTTTCTCTTTTTTTCTTTTCTTCTTCTTCCTCTTCTTTCTTTTCTTCCTTTTCTTCCTTTTTTTCCTTCTTCTTCTTCTTCTTCCTCCTTTCCTTTTTCCTCTTCTTCTTCTCCTCCTCTCCTCTTTTTTCTTCTTCTTCTTCCTCTTCTTCTTTTTTCTTCTCCTCCTCCTCCTCTTCTTCTTCTTCCTTTCCTTTTTTCCTCTTCTTCTTCTCCTCCTCTCCTCTTTTCTTCTTCTTCTTCTTCTTCTTTTTTCTTCTCCTCCTCCTCTTCTTCTGTTTCTTCTTCTTATTATTATTTTTTGTTCTTTTTCTTTTTTATTTTTTCTTTTTTTTCATCTTCTTTTCTTCTTTTTTTTCTTCTAGGTTTTTTTTCTACCTAAATGTCTAAATATTTTTTCCTATTTACCCAAACACCTAAACAACTATTTGCAAAACATCTAAAAACAGAAAACTAAAAATCTAATTAAAAAAACAGAAAAAAAAATTTAAAGGGGGGCAGGGGAAGCTCACCATAGAGGGGCACGGGGCAGGGCGGCCGGCGGCGAGGAGAGGAGGCCGGCGGCGAGGAGAGGAGGCCGCCGGGGAGGGGGCGGTGGCGGCAGGAGGGCCGTGAGGAGGGGGCGGCGCCGCGGTGGTGGAGGTGCGCCACGGGGAGGGGGGCAGGCGGTGGTGGAGGGCAGGGAGGGGGCGGCGGCGGCGGTGAGAGAGGGGGCGAGGGGCGGCGGCGAGAGGGCGGGGAGGGGGCGGCGAGAGGGCGGGGAGGGGGCGGCGGCGGTGGCGGTGGGGAGAGAGGGGAACGGGCGCGGGTGTGAGAGAGAGAGAGGTGAGAGAAAGAGAGAGAGGCGGGAGGCGCGGGGGGATGGCGAAAATTAAGCCCCCTCTTTGCCGTCTGCCAGTAGACGGCAAAGAGGGGGGCCGTTAGCCCGTCCCCGCCGTTACACTGTGGGGCCCCCTCACCTCTTTGCCGTCTGCTGGCAGACGACAAAGAGTTCTTTGCCGTCTGCCAGCAGACGGCAAAGAAGTGCAGATGGCAAAGAGCCTCTTTGCCATCAGCATGTTCTCTGCCGTCTGCTTTATAAAAGCAGACGGCAAATATCCTCTTTGCCATCTGCCAGCAGACGGCAAAGAGCTGGCAGATGGCAAAGTCCCTGATTCCAGTAGTGATGATGTTTTTCGTCTGACATCAATACGACATTGTAGATTATACCGTCAATATCCCATAAAAAAGACCAACTTCAACAATGAATCAGGTATAGAGGCAACTTACAAAGTAGGTTTTGCTATATAACCAAACTAAATCTCATTACAATGACAAAACAATTGTCACCCTGTCCACCGAGCTAATTATTCAGGAAGCAGTAGTGAAGATTATAAATGACATCACGTGGCCACTGAGAGCACACGATAATGCTACTTGAGGTCATGACTATCTCACGGTTGGTAAAATCCACACCGGAAACAATCCAGTTGCTACTAATTTGTCCTTAATTTGAGGCGAATCTCTTCTAAAACCGATTTTGAAGGAAGCTTGAGATGACCAACATATCCATCGCACGAATTTCAAATCAACCCAAACCTAATCGACCAAATCGACATCACGACGCCAACAAGTCATGTTGAATCGACCGTGTTTGACCAAGTACAACATCAGTGCTGCGGCGAGAAGGGGAAGCGGGGTGAGCTTGCACGTACCTTGGTCGATCTTAAACTCCTCGAACTCATCGTCGTCCTCGAGGAGGTCCATCTTGGCGGGATCTGCCTTCGCATCCGTCGCGTCGCCGCCGCCGCCATCGATGCTGGTGCTAGTAACCTGCGACGCGGCCGAGTAGATCAGAGGGTCAGCAGAGAGATCTCGTGTTGGGGATTGTGGGGGCGAACAAGGGATCAAGAGCGCCACCTACCTGATTTGCCTGCTTGTCGGGAGCCCTCTTCCATCTTATAGCAGCCAAGTCCAAGCTGGATCAGCCACACCATGGTTTTGTGTTGGAGAAGGACACGGACTCCAACTCGATCTAGAGAAGAGAAGCACCGCACGGGAGCAGGAGATTAAAGATTGTGGAGAAGAAGGAGAACATGGAGGCGGATGGCCGGAGAAAAAACCTGGCGGGTGGCGGTGGCTGGATGTGGAGAGCACACATCAACCGCCGCATCTGGACTCGAGACCACCATGGCCGCTGGCCCTCCGCCGATGTCCATCGAGATGAGCGCGGGGCAGTGCGGATCCCGCCGTATCTGAAGCCGGGAGGGGTACGGTGGTGGCCGCAGGGGTGAGGAAGGGTGGTGGTGCAGGGGTCGGGCCGTCTGGAAGGGTGGTGGCCGAGGGAGTGCGCGCCGAAGGAGGGAGCAGTAGGGGGCGGGGGCGGGGGCGGGGGAGGGAGTTACGGTAGCCGGTAGGGGTTCGTGGGTGGGATTTTTTTTTGCGGGTGCGGGGGTGGGCGGGCGCGGGGCTCGGCGAAGAGGTGGGCGACGTGGTGGGTTTCGTTAACGAAGACTTTTTCGTTAACGACGAGTTTAGACCATTGATTATCCAATTAGATGGTCTAGATTTTAAGTTGGATTAGCCCTCTCTTCCTTTTATAGGGGTAGTAGATAAGGCATTGGGTATCCATCCAACTCGATGAAGCGCTCGCGTTGCTCCCAGGGGGGGTGGCTTGTGCGATACCCTAGTCGCCGCCGCCCTCGTTCCCCTCTCCTCCCTCGCTCCACCCCCCGCGGCCGGAGGATACCGACGAGCAAAGCCCGCACGATGGACGGCGGTGGCGGGGCTCCCTCGTCGCGCGCTGCGTGCCTTCGGTACTGGACGGAGGTTTGCATCTGGTGGCGGCCGTGTCTCTACTGGCGCGGGCAGGCCGGGACGACGGCCCCGGGCTTAGCAGCGGCGCTGTCCCCCCCTCCCTCGGCTGGGGGGCGTGAGGGGCGACGCTGAGGCTAGCCATTGTCGATCTGGCGCGGGGCGTCTGGATCTCGGAGTTGTCGTCCTGCGGCTTGCTGTTGTGGCTGGTGAGGTGGACGTCGGCGGTGTGCTTCGGCTCGGCGGGATTGGCTCGGCTTGGGCGCGGGGAATGCCCGACCTTCTGGCATGTTTGGATGCGGGCGCGTCTGGTGTTTGTTGGCTCGTTCCGGGTGAAAACCTTGTGCTAACCTCGGCCAGTGCCGTCGCCGGCGTGTTGGAAATATGCCCTAGAGGCAATAATAAAATGGTTATTATTATATTTCCTTGTTCATGTTAATTGTCTATTGTTCATGCTATAATTGTATTAACCGGAAACCGTAATACATGTGTGAATACATAGACCACACCATGTCCCTAGTGAGCCTCTAGTTGACTAGCTCGTTGATCAATAGATGGTCATGGTTTCCTGACCATGGACATTGGATGTCATTGATAACGGGATCACATCATTAGGAGAATGATGTGATGGACAAGACCCAATCCTAAGCATAGCACAAGATCGTGTAGTTCGTCTGCTAGAGCTTTTCTAATGTCAAGTATCATTTCCTTAGACCATGAGATTGTGCAACTCCCGGATACCGTAGGAATGCTTTGGGTGTATCAAACGTCACAACGTAATTGGGTGACTATAAAGGTGCACTACAGGTATCTCCGAAAGTGTCTGTTGGGTTGGCATGAATCGAGACTGGGATTTGTCACTCCGTGTGACGGAGAGGTATCTCTGGGCCCACTCGGTAATACATCATCATAATGAACTCAATGTGACTAATGAGTTAGTCACGGGATCATGTGTTACGGAACGAGTAAAGAGACTTGCCGGTAATGAGATTGAACAAGGTATAGGGATACCGACGATCGAATCTCGGGCAAGTAACATACCGATGGAAAAATGGAATTGTATACGGGATTAATTGAATCCCCGACATCGTGGTTCATCCGATGAGATCATCGTGGAACATGTGGGAGCCAATATGGGTATCCAGATCCCGCTATTGGTTATTGGCCGGAGAGGTGTCTCGGTCATGTCTGCATGGTTCCCGAACCCGTAGGGTCTACACACTTAAGGTTCGGTGACGCTAGAGTTGTAATGGGAATTGTATGTGGTTACCGAAAGTTGTTCGGAGTCTCGGATGGGATCCCGGACATCACGAGGAGTTCCGGAATGGTCCGTAGGTAAATATTTATATATGGGAAGTCCTATTTTGGCCACCGGAAAATGTTCGGGATTTTTCGGTATTGTACCGGGAAGGTTCTAGAAGGTTCCGGAGTGGGGCCCACCTGCATGGGGGGACCCACATGAACGTGGGTAGTGGGGGCAAGGCCCCACACCCCTGGTCAAGGCGCACCAAGATCTCCCCTTAGAAGGAATAAGATCATATCCCGAAGGGATAAGATCAAGATCCCTAAAAAGGGGGGATAACAATCGGTGGGGAAGGGAAAGGATGGGATTTCTTTCCTCCCACCTTTGCCAACGCCCCAATGGACTTGGAGGACAAGAAACCAGCCCCCTCCACCCCTATATATAGTGGGGAGGCGCATTAGAGCCTTACCCCTTGCCCCTGGCGCAGCCCTCCCCCCTCCGACACCTCCTCCTCCTCCGTAGTGCTTAGCGAAGCTCTGCCGGAGAACCACGAGCTCCACCGCCACCACGCCGTCGTGCTGCCGGAGCTCTCCCTCAACTTCTCCTCCCCCCTTGCTGGATCAAGAAGGAGGAGACGTCCCCGGGCTGTACATGTGTTGAACACGGAGGCGCCGTCCGTTCGGCGCTTGGATCGGATCTTCCGCGATTTGAATCGCCGCGAGTACGACTCCATCAACCGCATTCTTTGCAACGCTTCCGCTTAGCGATCTTCAAGGGTATGAAGATGCACTCCCTCTCTCTCATTGCTAGCATCTCCTAGATTGATCTTGGTGACACGTAGGAATTTTTTTGAATTATTACTACGTTCCCCAACACGGCGGCGTCTTTGGACGTCGTTATCCTTCTTGGAGGCGCCATCATGGAACTCAGACCTCTTCGTCGCCCAAACCCCTGGGCTCTTCGGGTGAAAGCCTAGCTTCGGCTCTATCCGAAGCAGGCGACGACGGCGTCTTCGTCGTTTTCCCCCTGAGGGGGCGTCGCCTTTGAAGACCTGGCCTGTGTCTGTTGGCTTTGCTCTTGCCGTGCTCTTTGTTCTTGTCGGCGGGGAGGAGGAGGTCGAGACGGCGGTCTTGAGTTTGTTCGTTGGATGTCGGGGTGGCAGCCCCGTGCTAGAGTGCGGCGACGACCCTATGTGGTGGGGCTGTGGCTTTGCTCCGTGTTGGTGACATTCCGGCGCTTCAAGGGTGGTGAGGGTTGTCATGGTTGTGGGTTTTTGCACGGTTGTCCCTTAATCAACCGTGTGGTTGGGGTTTTTCGCACGGTTGTCCCTTAATCAACCGTGTGGTTGGGGTTTTCGCACGGTTGTCCCTTATCAGTCGTGTGGTAGGTGTGTGTGCGTTTGTATCTGGTTTTCGTCCGGTTATCACTGATTAACTGGGCAGTTCTCTTTTTCTTAATGAAATGCAGGAACTCCCTGCCCCGTTTGAGGTGTCCTAAATAAAGGGCGTTATTAGATGTAATATATAAGTATATTGAATGTAATAATCTCTTATATTATGAGAAGAAGAGAGTATAACGCATAACCACGTCCGATTAAAAGAAATGGCAGTGCAATGGCCTTGTGCACACCGGTCGCTTGAGTATGAAAGTTAAGGCCACACTTTTGGATCCTAGAAGATTTACGGAAGTAGAAAATGCAGAGCCAGCCACCTGCTGACCGGTAGTTGGATGGTATAACCTCGAAGACCATACACGTGTCCAGCCTATCTCACTCGCCAAGTAGGTTCGGCCACAAACCTCTGAAACATAAATAAATAATTTTCATACATATATTTGTTGATTCCGTTAGCCATCTCTGTTGCACTTTGGCACTCGCCGCATCACTATTGGCGCAGATGCTTCTAGCTTTGCAATTATTATTTTTGTTCAATCATTTTTGCGGGGCCCGACCCGCCTGATCTCCACCGCTTTGCAGTTCGCCTACCGTTGCCGGTTAGTGGCTAGGATGTCAGGTCACCCGACTAATGATGTCTCGAATTGACCAGAAATAGTGCCGCTCAATGCATGAAGCATTCATTCCAAATCCCATGGACCATAGAGCTCCATGCATGAAGCATTCATTCCAAATCGTCTAACTTCCCGACCGGTCACCCATCCTCTCACTGCTCCAACCCCAGCACGCTTAACTTTCGAGTTCTATCTCCCCTACTTTCCAAGTCTGCACTTATTGTTTTCTTGACAATAGTAAGCTATCAATCCTATTAACCCTTAGGTCTTGATGTCACATGATTTAATTTTTTGAATTCCAAACAAATATTAAAATAAACAACAATGATTAACAAAGAACAATGATTAATTTAAAAACTTCAAAAAACTTCAAAATTTTCAATAAAATTAAAAAATTCTCAAAAAACAAAAAAAACAAAAAATACAAAATAATAAAAAGTTTAAAATAAAATAAGTAATAATAATATTAAATTCAATGAAAATAAAATAAGTAATAATATTATTTTATTCATTTTTTCCATTTATTGATTTAATATGGCATAATTAATATCTTTAAATCTGTAAATCGAAATTCGACAAATAATATATCCATTATTATCAGAAAAATGTGAGGAATCCAAATATGACATCATTTATTTATTTAGAAAAATAAAATTAATTTTTAAAATCTGAATTTTTATTTTTTTTCGAATTTCAAAAATCTAAAAGAATTAAAAACGTTTAAAAAAAATAAACTACTTATTCAATTAATTTATGTTATATGTATCATATCAATCCTATTAAGCCCTTGAGCATGATGTCACACGTTTCACCATTTGAGTTTGAAACTATTATTCTAAAAAACAATAATTATTTAGTAACTCTAATATTTATTGAATAAGTAGTTTGACCAAAAATTCAAAAAAAACTTAAATTTCAGGATAACTTTTTTTCCTTTCGGAATTTGAGAATTCTAAAAATTTACAAAACAGCCTACGGCGGTTGCCATCGAAACCGGTTTCTCGTGCTGAACATTTTGATATATTAAACTTTTTTTTCGACATCGTATGCAAAAGTTATAGCCGTTTTACTTTCTCATAACACTTGTTTTAAACTTATTTCAACTCCAGACTTTTTGTGCGTTCAACATGCACCATTCAAAGCCACATCATCAATTTTCAGCCCTTTCCCACTTCATTCGCTATTTTTCATGCATTTATTAATTTTTTTGAGCTAAATGACCCTGAAATTGAGAAGCACTACAAATGAACTCTGAAAAGGTTGAAACTTGGCATGGTATCATCATTTCACCCACATAGCATGTGCTAAAAAGTTGAGACGGTTACGGAAAAAACTGGATGCACTTCGTGTACAAACTGGACAATCCCTTTCGAAGTATCAGGGTTTCGGACGAAAACTCATCTGTTACAAAGGCATTTCAAATTTTTTAAACTTATTTCAACTCCAGACTTTTTATGCGTTCAACATGCACCATTAAAAGCCACATCATCAATTTTGAACCCTTTCCCACTTCATTCGCTATTTTTCATGCATTTATTGATTTTTTTGAGCTAAATGACCCCGAAATTGAAAAGCACCACAAATGAACTCTGAAAAGGTTGAAACTTGGCATGGTATCATCATTTCACCCACATAGCATGTGCTAAAAAGTTGAGAGGGTTACGGCAAAAACTGGATGCACTTCGTGTACAAACTGGACAGTCCCTTTCGAAGTATCAGGGGTTCGGACGAAAACTCATCTGTTACAAAGGCATTTCAAAAAAATTAAACTTATTTCAACTCCAGACTTTTTGTGCGTTCAACATGCACCATTAAAAGCCACATCATCAATTCTCAACCCTTTCCCACTTCATTCGCTATTTTTCATGCATTTATTGATATTTTTGAGCTAAATGACCCCGAAATTGAAAAGCACTACAAATGAACTCTGAAAAGGTTGAAACTTGGCATGATATCATCATTTCACCCACATAGCATGTGATAAAAAGTTGAGAGGGTTACGGCAAAAACTGGATGCACTCCATGTACAAACTGGACAATCCCTTTCGAAGTATCAGGGTTTCGGACGAAAACTCATCTGTTACAAAGGCATTTCATTTTTTAAACTTATTTCAACTCCAGACTTTTTGTGCGTTCAACATGCACCATTAAAAGCCACATCATCAATTTTCAACCCTTTCCCACTTCATTCGCTATTTTTCATGCATTTATTGATTTTTTTGAGCTAAATGACCCCGAAATTGAAAAGCACTACAAATGAACTCTGAAAAGGTTGAAACTTGGCATGGTATCATCATTTCACCCACATAGCATGTGCTAAAAAGTTGAGATGGTTACGGCAAAAACTGGATGCACTTTGTGTACAAACTGGACAATCTCTTTTGAAGTATCTGGGTTTCGGACGAAAACTCATCTATTACAAAGGCATTTCATTTTTTTAAACTTATTTCAACTCCAGACTTTTTGTGCGTTCAACATGCACCATTAAAAGCCACATTATCAATTTTCAACCATTTCCCACTTCATTCGCTATTTTTCATGCATTTATTGTTTTTTTGAGCTATAAAACTAAAAGAGCTAAACATAATCTGTTTTTGATTAAAACACCTATTTAAAATAACCTAAAAATTACCAAATTGAATATAATGATAAAACACACTAATATTAAACAGTAGGAAAAAGAATCACTCAAAAATCTATTTTCAAAGTAAAGTTATTCACAAACTAGTGGTTCACACAAATTTCGCCCAAAAATTCTAAATATTTCGCTGTAAGTACAAACAAAAAAATAAATAAAGCAAAAAAAAACTAGAAAAGGACCTTTAGTAATTAAACCAGTTTCTCGTGTTGAACATTTTGATATATTAAAGTTTTTTTTTCGACATCGTATGCAAAAGTTTTAGCCGTTTTACTTTTTCATAACACTTTAGTCCCGGTTGGAGACACCAACCGGGACTAAAGGGGGTGACACCAACCGGGACTACCCTTTAGTCCCGGTTGGTGTCTCCAACCGGGACTAAAGATACCCCTTTAGTCACCCCGGGCATAAAAACCGAAGACCGAAGACCGAACCCGAAAAGACCGAGACCGAACCCGAAAAGACCGAACTATAAAAGACCGAATTAAAAACGGTCAGCACAAATAGAAGACCGAATTTGTTACGGTCTGTTCGGTCATGTCGTTTTGTAGACCGAATAGCCCGAAAAGACCGAACCATAAAAGCCCATACACAAGAGGCCCATCCGGCCAGCCCACACACCACGCACGAGCTCACCTCGTTCGGCCTCACCTCACGATTCACAGGAGGAATCAACCACAGCTTCACTCCCAACTCCCGTTCCCCAATTTCTCTCGCCGGCCGCCGCGACAAACCCTAGCCCCCCCCGCCGGCCGCCCGTGTGCCCAGGACGAGGACGAGGACAACGCCGCACCGAGCCGCCGCGTTCCCTGACCATGAATCCCGGCGCCGCGAGCCGCGCCCGGGACTGGTGACGGCGTGACGACCAAGACCAGTATCCGCCCGGGACTGGTGGTGCCCCGTGCGTTGCGTCACGCGTCTGCGTCGCGAGCTCCTGCGTCGCTCCGTCCAGTCCTCTTCAACGCGGGTCGCCAGCTCGCCGTCCCGTGCTCCACCTCGCAGCTCAAGGTGAGCAAGCTCGCCGCTTGTCAATGTTCTGTGATGTACAAGCAGAGGGGGTGGGGGCAAAGCAATGCCCAAGCACAGGATCGATCGATCGCACAAGGAGCCTTCCTCTCTTCGCCATCCTTCTGACTTCTGAGTTCGGTGGTTCATTTCAGATAAGTTCAGATTGCTCGTAGACACTACATGCACATGCACCATTTCCAGCAGTCAAGTGTGCTCGCTGCATATCTTTGTACATACATGTGGCGTACTGTATTTCATGCAGATTGCATACAAGTGTTACTTTTTTGAATTTTTCTTATGTCCACATGCACCTCTATAAAAACATTAGTTGTCTCTGTACACACACCTTTGTACATACATGTACCTCTGTTCTATGTAGTTTGCATACAATTGTTACTGAAAGTAATATATATTTGAGTTCTAGCAATTAATTTGGTCTGTTTGGTCGGGACCGAAGACCGAATTGTAAAAACCGAAGACCGAATAGTGAAGAACCGAAAATACCGAAATTATTTCTGTGACGCCCCCGATCTTCGACCGTACGCTAATCAATCACGCAATGCATACGACCAAGATTAGGGACTCACTGATCGATATCACAACACAACACTAGACACAAATTAAAGTCATACAGCTTCATATTACAAGCCAGGGGCCTCGAGGGCTCGAATACAAAGCTCGACAAGCACGAGTCAGCGGAAGCAAATAATATCTGAGTACAGACATAAGTGAAACAAATTTTGCCTTAAGAAGGCTAGCACAAACATAAGCAGCGGATCGAAAGAGGCGAGGCCTCCTGCCTGGGAACCTCCTAACTACTCCTGAGCGTCGGGGGCAGCCTCCACGTAGTAGTAGGCTCCAGCGGTGGTGTAGTAGTCGTCTCCGGCATACTCCATCTCCTGGACTCCATCGTCTGAACGCGGTATCGTATCGAGGGGGAAAGAGAAAGCAAAGCAGCGGTGAGTACTCATCCAAAGTGCTCGCAAGACTGACATCAGAACTATGCTAAGTATGCATCGGTATCAAAGGATGGGATATATCTGGACTGACTGCAGAAAGCAAGAATAGGGAGAAGGCCTAGTCCTATCGAAGACTAGCATCTTCAACATCTTGCAGCATTAGAAGAGGGCAGATTGGTATCTCACATATAGTCATATTATTGTAGCAATTTTATTAAGAAATCATGCCCAGAGATTCTTCCTCGACTCCCTGCGAGGAAGCAATCCCGGAGCCAACATTCATCTCAAATTTAAATCACAATTATAGTTGTATGAGGTCAAGGTACAACTCCAAGTCGTCCTGTTACCGTGGACACGGCTATTCGAATAGATTAATCATCCCTGCAGGGGTGCACCACATATTCCCCAACACGCCTGAGTCACCTCCGGCCGGACACACTTTCCTGGGTCATGCCCGGCCTCGGGATATCAGCACGTCGTCGCCCCACCTAGGCTCAACGAAGAGGCCAGCCCGCCGGTCTAAATCCTAAGCGCGCAGGTTCGTGGGCCCACTTGCCCTTGCACTCCTGCATGATGCGAATGTTGGGGAACGTTGCATGGGAAACAAAAAATTTTCCTACGCACACGCAAGATCTATCCATGGTGATGAGCA
Source organism: Elymus sibiricus (assembly GCA_039707655.1). Lineage (NCBI taxonomy): Eukaryota > Viridiplantae > Streptophyta > Magnoliopsida > Poales > Poaceae > Elymus > Elymus sibiricus. Next base: position 399,970,770 of record CM077671.1, read on the forward strand.
TCTACGAGAGGGAGAGTGAATCTACATACCCTTGTAGATCGCTAAGCGGAAGCGTTAATAAACGCGGTTGATGTAGTCGAACGTCTTCGCGATCCAAATCGCCGAGCGTCCCGCGATCCAATCACGATCCTTCCGATCTAGTGCCGAACGGACGGCACCTCCGCGTTCAACACACGTACGGCTTGATGACGCCTTCACCTCCTCGATCCAGCGAGCGATAGTGAAGTAGTGGTTGAGTTCCAGCAGCACGACGGCGTGGTGATGGTGGTGAGGAACAATCTCTGCAGGGCTTCGCCAAGCGCTACGGAGATTATGACGGAGGTACTAGAGGGTTAGGGTTGCCGCACACGGCTTGGGGAAATCTTGATGTGTCCCGTGTGCTAGCCCTGCCCCTCTATTTATATGTTGAGCCTTGGGGTCTAAACTTGGAGTAAAAGCCTCCTCCGGGTCGGTTTTGCCCGCACAAGGTCGGTTTGGCCCGCAGGGAAAGAGTCCAACTCGGATCCCTGCCGAACCGTGCACAGCCGCGCACAAGCGGTAGTACCGCTTCACACAAGCGGTAGTACCGCTTGGGCGGTAGTACCGCCTCACACAAGCGGTAGTACCGCTCCGGCGGTAGTACCGCTTCACCAAGCGGTAGTACCGCTTACGCGGCAGCAAAACTACTTTTGCACTTTCCAATACCTTGTGGGCTTTATCCCTTTGGCTCATATAAAGTGTTGCTGCACCCGAACACTTCGGTAAACATCCGGAACCCCTTCCGGTGAACTCCGGAACCCTTCCAGAGATCAAAACACTATTATCACATATATCAATCTTTACCTCCGGACTATTCCGGAGATCCTCGTCATGTCCGGGATCTTATCCGGGACTCCGAACAACTTTCGGTCACCAACATAATAACTCAATTATACTAATCGTCACCAAACGTTAAGTGTGTAGACCCTGCGGGTTCGAGAACTATGTAGACATGATCGAGACACCTCTACGGCCAATAACCAATAGCGGGACCTGGATGCCCATATTGGCTCCTACATATTCTACGAAGATCTTTATCGGTCGAACCTCTATGTCAAGGATTCAGTTAATCCCGTATGCTGTTCCCTTTGTTCTTCGGTATGTTACTTGCCCGAGATTCGATCGTCGGTATCACTATACCTAGTTCAATCTCGTTACCGGCAAGTCTCTTTACTCGTTCCGTAATACAAGATCTCGTGGCTAACACTTTAGTCACATTGCTTGCAAGGCTCATTGTGATGTTGTATTACCGAGTGGGCCCTGAGATACCTCTCCGTCATACGGAGTAACAAATCCCAGTCTTGATCCATGCCAACCCAACAGACACCCTCGGAGATACCTGTAGAGCACCTTTATAGTCACCCAGTTACGTTGCGACGTTTGATACACACAAGGTATTCCTCCGGTGTCAGTGAGTTGCATGATCTCATGGTCAAAGGAACAGATACTTGACATGCAGAAAACAATAGCAATAAACTGACACGATCAAATGCTACGTTTACAGTTTGGGTCTTGTCCATCACATCATTCTCCTAATGATGTGATCCCGTTATCAAATGACATCTCATGTCCATGGCTAGGAAACCTTAACCATCTTTGATCAACAAGCTAGTCAACTAGAGGCTCACTAGGGACACAGTGTTGTCTATGTACCCACACATGTATTTGAGTTTCCAATCAATACAATTATAGCATGGATAATAAACGATTATCATGAACAAGGAAATATAATAATAACCAATTTATTATTGCCTCTAGGGCATATTTCCAACAGTCTCCCACTTGCACTAGAGTCAATAATCTAGTTCACATCACTATGTGATTTACATTGTAATGAATCGAACACCCATGCAGTTCTGGTGTTGTTCATGTTTAGCCCTTGGAAGAGGTTTAGTCATCGGATCTGCAACATTTAGATCCGTGTGTACTTTGCAAATATTTATGTCGTCCTCCTTGATGTAATCGCGGATGGAATTGAAACGTCGCTTTATGTGTCTTGTCCTCTTGTGAAATCTTGGTTCCTTGGCTAGAGCAATGGCACCAGTATTATCACAAAACAGAGTCATTGGGTCAAGTGCACTAGGCACTACTCCAAGATCTGTCATGAACTCCTTCATCCAGACACCTTCCTTCGCCGCCTCCGAGGCAGCGATGTACTCCGCTTCGCATGTAGAATCAGCTACCACGCTTTGCTTGGAACTGCACCAGCTAACCGCACCCCCATTAAGAATAAATACGTATCCGGTTTGCGACTTAGAGTCATCCGGATCAGTGTCAAAGCTTGCATCGACGTAACCCTTTACGACGAGCTCTTGATCACCTCCATAAACGAGAAACATGTCCTTAGTCCTTTTCAGGTACTTCAGGATATTCTTGACCGCCGTCCAGTGTTCCATTCCTGGATCACTTTGAAACCTTCCGACCATACTTATGGCAAGGCTGACATCGGGTCTTGTGCACAGCATTGCATACATGATAGAGCCTATGGCCGAAGCATAGGGGATGACACTCATCTTTTCTCTATCTTCTGCAGTCACTGGGCATTGAGTCTTACTCAACTTCACACCTTGCAAAACAGGCAAGAACCCCTTCTTGGACTGATCCATTTTGAACTTCTTCAAAATCTTATCAAGGTATGTGCTTTGTGAAAGTCCTATTAAGCGTCTTGATCTATCTCTATAGATCTTGATGCCTAATATGAAAGCAGCTTCTCCTAGGTCCTTCATTGAAAAACTCTTGTTCAAATATTCCTTTACGCTTTCCAGCATTTCTATATTGTTTCCAATCAGCAATATGTCATCCACATATAATATTAGAAACGCTATAGAGCTCCCACTCACTTTCTTGTAAATACAAGCTTCTCCGTAAACTTGTATAAACTCGAACGCTTTGATCACCTCATCAAAACGAAGATTCCAACTCCGAGATGCTTGCACCAGTCCATAAATGGATCGCTGGAGTTTGCAAACTTTGTCAGCATTCTCTGGATCGACAAAACCTTCTGGTTGCATCATATACAACTCTTCCTTAAGGTAACCGTTAAGGAACGCTGTTTTGACATCCATCTGCCAAATTTCATAATCGAAAAAGGCAGCTATTGCTAACATGATTCTGACGGACTTAAGCATCGCTACGGGTGAGAAGGTCTCATCGTAGTCAACTCCTTGAACTTGTGAAAAACCCTTTGCCACAAGTCGAGCTTTATAGACGGTGACATTACCGTCCGCGTCCGTCTTCCTCTTAAAGATCCATTTGTTCTGAATGGCCTTACGCCCTTCAGGTAATACTTCCAAAGTCCATACTTTGTTTTCATACATGGATCCCATCTCGGATTTCATGGCCTCTAACCACTTCTCGGAATCCGGGCCCATCATCGTTTCTCCATAGCTCGTAGGTTCATCGTTGTCTAACAACATGACTTCTAAGACAGGGTTGCCGTACCACTCAGGAGCAGTACGCGTCCTTGTCGACCTACGAGGTTCGATAGCAACTTGATCCAAAGCTTCATGATCATCATCATTAACTTCCTCTTCAGCTAATGTAGGCTCCACAGAAACAACTTTCTGCGCTGCGCTACTCTCAGGTTGAAGTAAAGGTTCAACAACCTCATCAAGTTCTATCTTCCTCCCACTCAATTCTTTCGAGAGAAACTCTTTCTCAAGAAATGTTCCGTTTTTAGCGACAAACACTTTGCCTTCGGATCTGAGGTAGAAGGTATACCCAACTGTCTCTTTTGGGTATCCTATGAAGACGCATTTCTCCGCTTTGGGTTCCAGCTTTTCAGGCTGAAGCTTTTTGACATAAGCATCACATCCCCAAACTTTAAGAAACGACAGCTTTGGCTTCTTGCCAAACCAAAGTTCATATGGCGTCGTCTCAACGGATTTCGATGGTGCCCTATTTAAAGTGAATGCAGCTGTCTCTAATGCATAACCCCAAAACGATAGTGGCAAATCGGCAAGAGACATCATAGATCGCACCATATCCAATAAGGTTCGATTACGACGTTCGGACACACCATTACGCTGTGGTGTTCCAGGCGGTGTTAATTGTGAAACAATTCCACACTGTCTTAAGTGACTGCCAAACTCATAACTCAGATATTCTCCTCCTCGATCAGATCGTAGGAATTTAATCTTCTTGTTACGATGATTCTCAACTTCACTCTGAAATTGTTTGAACTTTTCAAATGTTTCAGACTTGTGTTTCATTAAGTAAATATACCCATATCTACTTAAGTCATCAGTGAAGGTGAGAAAGTAACGATAACCACCGCGCGCCTCAATGCTCATCGGACCGCACACATCAGTATGTATGATTTCCAATAAGTCACTTGCCCGTTCCATTGTTCCAGAGAACGGAGTTTTAGTCATCTTGCCCATGAGGCATGGCTCACATGTGTCAAGTGATTCAAAATCAAGTGACTACAAAAGTCCATCAGCATGGAGCTTCCTCATGCGTTTTACGCCAATATGACCTAAACGGCAGTGCCACAAGAAAGTGGTATTATCATTATCAATTCAACATCTTTTGGCATCAATGTTATGAACATGTGTATCATTACTATCGAGATTCAATAAGAATAAACCCCTCACATCGGGTGCATGACCATAAAAGATATTACTCATATAAATAGAACAACCATTATTCTCTGATTTAAATGAGTAACCGTCTCGCAATAAACAAGATCCAGATATAATGTTCATGCTTAACGCAGGCACCAAATAACACTTATTTAGGTTCATCACTAATCCCGACGGTAATCGAAGAGCGAGCGTGCCGACGGCGATCACATCAACCTTGGAACCATTTCCCACGCGCATCGTCACTTCGTCCTTTGCCAGCCTCCGTCTATTCCGCAGTTCCTGTTTTGAGTTGCAAATATGAGCAACCGCACCGGTATCAAATACCCAGGCACTACAACGAGAGTTGGTAAGGTACACATCAATAACATGTATATCATATATACCTTGTTTGTTGTTGGCCGCCTTCTTGTCAGCCAAATACTTGGGGCAATTCCGCTTCCAGTGTCCAGTTCCCTTGCAATGAAAACACACAGTTTCTGGTTTGGGTCCAGCCTTGGGTTTCTTCACGAGAGGAGCAACTGCTTTGCCACTCTTCTTGGAGTTACCCTTCTTACCCTTGCCATTTTTCTTGAAACTAGTGGTTTTATTGACCATCAACACTTGATGCTCCTTCTGAATTTCAGACTCAGCGGCTTTCAGCATCGCAAACAGCTCGGCGACTGACTTGTTCATCCCGTGCATGTTATAGTTCAACACGAAGCTCTTGTAGCTAGGTGGCAATGATTGAAGAACTCTGTCAGTGATAGCCTCTGGCGGAAGGGGCATCCCTAACTCAGCCAGACGGGTGGAGTACCCAGACATTCTGAGCACGTGATCACTGATAGACCCGTTCTCCTCCATCTTGCAAGCATAGAACTTATCGGAGATCTCATATCTCTCGATCCGGGCATTCTTCTGAAAGATAAACTTCAACTCCTGGAACATCTCATATGCTCCATGACGTTCAAAACGTCTTTGAAGTCCCGGTTCTAAGCCATACAACATTGCACATTGAACTATTGAGTAATCATCAGAACGAGCCTGCCAGGCGTTCACAACGTCTAGAGACTCAACTGGAGCGGGTGGATCACCAAGCGGTGCATCAAGGACATAAGCCTTCTGGGAAGCCGTAAGGATAATCCTTAGATTACGGGCCCAGTCCACAAAGTTACTTCCATCATCTTTCAACTTAGCTTTCTCTAGGAACGCATTAAAATTCAGGGGTGCTACTGCGCGAGCCATGATCTACAACATAAATATAGCAAAGACAACTTAGACTATTGTTCTTAGATAATGAGTTTAGTTAATCATATTTAAAAAACTCCCACTCAAATTGACATCCCTCCAATCATTCGAGTGTAACATGATCCAAATCCACCAACTCAAGTCCGATCATCACGTGAGTTGAGGTGGTTTCAATGGTGAACATCTTCATGTTGATCATATCTACTATATGACTCATGTTCGACCTTTCGGTCTCTTGTGTTCCGAGGCCATGTCTGTACATGCTAGGCTCGTCAAGTTTAACCCGAGTGTTCCGCACGTGTAACATGGCTTACACCCGTTGTATGCGAACGTAGAGTCTATCACACCCGATCATCACGGCGTGTCTCGAAACGACGAACTTTCGCAACGGTGCACACTTGGGGAGAACACAATTTATCTTGAAATTTAAGTGAGGGATCACCTTATAATGCTACCGTCGTCCTAAGCAAAATAAGATGCATAAAAGGATTAACATCACATGCAAATCATAAGTGACATGATATGGCCATGAACTTGTGCTTTTGATCTCCATCTCCAAAGCACCGGCATGATCTCCATCGTCACCGGCATGACACCATGATCTCCATCATCTTGATCTCCATCAACGTGTCGCCATAAGGTTGTCGCGCTGACTGTTGCTTCCACGACTATAGCTAACGTTTAGCGATAAAGTAAAGCATTACATAGCGCTTAATGATTGACACGCAGGTCATACAATAATTAAAGACAACTCTATGGCTCCTGCCAGTTGCCGTACTCATCGACATGCAAGTCGTGATATTCTATACATCACATGATCATCTCATACATCACATATATCTCATCATGTAATTGGCCATATCACATCACAACATACCCTGCAAAAACAAGTTAGACGTCCTCTAATTGTTGTTGCAAATTTTACGTGGCTGCTACGGGTTTGCAAGAACCGTTCTTACCTACGCAAAACCACAACGTGGTGTAGTGATTGCTTTTTGATCTTCTAAAAGAACCCTCTTCATTGAAATCGATTCAACTAAAGTGAGAGAGACAGACACCCGCTAGCCATCTTTATGCAACAAAATTACATGTCAGTTGAAGGAACCTGTCTCGCGTAAGTGTACGCGTAATGTCGGTCCGGGCCGCTTCATCTCACAATACCGCCGAATCAAATATCAACTAGTAACGGCAAGCAATATGTATACACCCACGCCCACAACTCGTTTGTGTTCTACTCGAGATCTCATCTACGCATAGACCTGGCTCATGATGCCACTGTTGGGGAACGTTGCATGGGAAACAAAAAATTTTCCTACGCACACGCAAGATCTATCCATGGTGATGAGCATCTACGAGAGGGAGAGTGAATCTACATACCCTTGTAGATCGCTAAGCGGAAGCGTTAATAAACGCGGTTGATGTAGTCGAACGTCTTCGCGATCCAAATCGCCGAGCGTCCCGCGATCCAATCACGATCCTTCCGATCTAGTGCCGAACGGACGGCACCTCCGCGTTCAACACACGTACGGCTTGATGACGCCTTCACCTCCTCGATCCAGCGAGCGATGGTGAAGTAGTGGTTGAGTTCCAGCAGCACGACGGCGTGGTGATGGTGGTGAGGAACAATCTCTGCAGGGCTTCGCCAAGCGCTACGGAGATTATGACGGAGGTACTAGAGGGTTAGGGTTGCCGCACACGGCTTGGGGAAATCTTGATGTGTCCCGTGTGCTAGCCCTGCCCCTCTATTTATATGTTGAGCCTTGGGGTCTAAACTTGGAGTAAAAGCCTCCTCCGGGTCGGTTTTGCCCGCACAAGGTCGGTTTGGCCCGCAGGGAAAGAGTCCAACTCGGATCCCTGCCGAACCGTGCACAGCCGCGCACAAGCGGTAGTACCGCTTCACACAAGCGGTAGTACCGCTTGGGCGGTAGTACCGCTTCACACAAGCGGTAGTACCGCTCCGGCGGTAGTACCGCTTCACCAAGCGGTAGTACCGCTTACGCGGCAGCAAAACTACTTTTGCACTTTCCAATACCTTGTGGGCTTTATCCCTTTGGCTCATATAAAGTGTTGCTGCACCCGAACACTTCGGTAAACATCCGGAACCCCTTCCGGTGAACTCCGGAACCCTTCCAGAGATCAAAACACTATTATCACATATATCAATCTTTACCTCCGGACTATTCCGGAGATCCTCGTCATGTCCGGGATCTTATCCGGGACTCCGAACAACTTTCGGTCACCAACATAATAACTCAATTATACTAATCGTCACCAAACGTTAAGTGTGTAGACCCTGCGGGTTCGAGAACTATGTAGACATGATCGAGACACCTCTACGGCCAATAACCAATAGCGGGACCTGGATGCCCATATTGGCTCCTACATATTCTACGAAGATCTTTATCGGTCGAACCTCTATGTCAAGGATTCAGTTAATCCCGTATGCTGTTCCCTTTGTTCTTCGGTATGTTACTTGCCCGAGATTCGATCGTCGGTATCACTATACCTAGTTCAATCTCGTTACCGGCAAGTCTCTTTACTCGTTCCGTAATACAAGATCTCGTGGCTAACACTTTAGTCACATTGCTTGCAAGGCTCATTGTGATGTTGTATTACCGAGTGGGCCCTGAGATACCTCTCCGTCATACGGAGTAACAAATCCCAGTCTTGATCCATGCCAACCCAACAGACACCCTCGGAGATACCTGTAGAGCACCTTTATAGTCACCCAGTTACGTTGCGACGTTTGATACACACAAGGTATTCCTCCGGTGTCAGTGAGTTGCATGATCTCATGGTCAAAGGAACAGATACTTGACATGCAGAAAACAATAGCAATAAACTGACACGATCAAATGCTACGTTTACAGTTTGGGTCTTGTCCATCACATCATTCTCCTAATGATGTGATCCCGTTATCAAATGACATCTCATGTCCATGGCTAGGAAACCTTAACCATCTTTGATCAACAAGCTAGTCAACTAGAGGCTCACTAGGGACACAGTGTTGTCTATGTACCCACACATGTATTTGAGTTTCCAATCAATACAATTATAGCATGGATAATAAACGATTATCATGAACAAGGAAATATAATAATAACCAATTTATTATTGCCTCTAGGGCATATTTCCAACAGCGAACGCGGCCGAGGTCAGTCCTAGCACCCCTTAGTAACAAGCGCGATGCCGTTGCGGACCACTCGGGCGCGCGCCGCTCCATTGCTGACGTCCGAAGAGCTTTGGCTGATACAACGACGCTGAGTGCCCATATCTTCCCCACGTGAAGGTTAGTGCGTATTAAGGCCAACGACCTAACTCAGATCAAGTACCCAACCCATTAGCATTTTATTAATGCGGGGCAAGCGTGACCCCTAAGGTGCGGTCCCGTCACCCCGACTCGAGGATGTGTGGCAAAGGCCTCTCTCGCCAGTCCACGCCTCATCATCATCAAACCGTCGGTACCCCTCAGGGCCGACCCATCACCATCATGTTTCAGTAACCAGGTCATAGTAACTGTGTGTATAAAACATCAAGGCGGGAACTGAGAAATCACCCTCAATGGTCCCCGCTCGATGAAACCGTCAAGGTGGACTTAGAGGAATCACCCTCGAGGGTCCCACACTTGAGGGGTTGCACGACAGAGTCATCGTCGGGAGTGGTGAAAGAGGAATCACCCTCGATAACCACGACCGACTAGCTACACTACAGAGCTAACATCATGAGTACTTTACGAGGTGTCATCCTCGGTACTTGATAGTAGCGCTGCAGGGTCGTACAACTAAGGGGAGTGCAGTGATGTGAGGGGCCTGGCTTGTCGGTCGGTTGACCGAGTCTTCGAGTCTTCGAGTCGTCGAGTCGTCGATGAAGAAGCAGGGGCAACTGGGACTAAGGGGGGTCACAGGGGATTCAATGATCAACCTATACTAAGCAGTTGATAAGATTGCAGGTATAGTAACAGTTTATCAAAAGTAGGCTATGCATCAGAATAGGAGCTAACTAATACAGTAGCAAAATCTAATGCAAGCATAAGAGGGAAGAATGGGCGATATCGGAATGCTCAAGGGGGGTTGCTTGCCTTGCTGCTCTGCGGCAAAGGACTGATCGTCGGCGGTGTAGTCGTACCCGGCAGCACCGTCAGTCTCGGGGTCTACCGGAGAGAAGAGGGGGAAGAAACAATAAATATAAAGCACAGATGCAACACGATGCATGACATGGCAATATGCAGGGCTAGGCATGCACTAACGCAGTACTATACGTTGCAGACGGAGCGGGAGAATATCTGACGATATTTTCCGGGTCTTTGGATTTATCGAACAGATGAACCTATTGCAAAATGTCCATGTTCATCATGCTAGGGGCATGTGACAGATGAATGGCGGGCATAATCAGATTCGTGGGATTTTTCTGATCAACTTACATGTATAAAGTTTTTTGATCTGAGCTACAGATTATTTTCTATGATTTTTCAAAGTTTTAATAATTTTCTAGAATTAACGGAATTAATTTAATTCGAAAAATCCTTTATGACATCATGCTGACATCAGCATTGCATCAGCAGTCAACCGTCTCAGCTGACTGGTCAATCTGACATGTGGGACCCACATGTCATAGACTCACTTTTTAAACCAGTGTTAATTTAATCTAAACAGGTTTAATTAGGGGAGGGCCCCACTGGTCAGTGTCACATTAGGCAAATTAATTAGTTTTAATTTAACCTATTTACTAATTAATCTACTGACAGACGTGGCCCACATGTCATAGAGATAGGGGTCTTGGGCCCCACTTGTCATTGGCTGGCCCTGCCCAGTCAGCCAGTTGACCGTGGTCAACTGGTCAACAGGGGGCCTGGGGACCCACTGGCAGTGACCCTGGGGGTGGCCCCAGGTCAGCCACGTCGGCGGTGGCCGGCGACTGGCCGCCGGTGACCAAAAACGCGGCGGCGCAGCTCAGACGTCGTCAGAAAACGCCTACAGGCGACCGTTTGGCGCGCGGCCAGGCGCGTTGGAACGGCCACTCGACCGTGCATCGAACGGTGGTTGTCGGAGCGGTTGGGGTGGTCGGGAACGTCGCCGGCGTTGAGGTTTGGCGGAGGCGAGCTCCGGTGAGCGACGGGGATGGGGATGTGGGGGTTTTAGCACGCGCGTAATAGCTAGGCAGGGCCTACGCGGTAGGCGAGTCGAATGGGCACTAGCCCGAGACCATTTGGTCATCGGAGCCTCGCCGGCGACGAGCCGAGGCGGAGGCGCATTCGGGCGCTCGTCGGAGTCGACGCTAGGGGGCACTAACGAGCGCGTGCGTGTGTGCCTTGTGCTCCTGGAAGCACCAGGTGCACGGTGCTGCGCTCAGGCGAGCACGACGGTGGTTGCGGCCACGGCGGTGAGGTGAACGGCGGCGAGCAGAACACGGTTACGGCAGGGGCTTGCGGTGGCGACCTAGGCGAGCTAACAGAGGAAGGGGAGGTCGTGCGGTGCTCACTGACGGTGACGGGAAGGCCCGGTGCAGTGACGGGGCAGCGACGGCGATGACTCGGCGACGGCGAGCTCCTGGATCCGAGGAGGAAGACGATGGCGTGGGGGCGATGCAGGGGCTCCGGAGCTCGGGCTTGTGGTCGAGGAGGACGGGGAGGTCGTCGCGGTGCTTGTGGATGGCCCAGCGAGGCACGGGAGGGCGTGTGGCCGCGTCATGGCAGCGCTCGGGAGGGAGGAGAGCAATCGGGGGAGAGGGAGAGAGGCGAGGCAGAGGCGTCCAGGGGGGAGAGGGCGTTCCCTCTTATCCATCCACGCATGCGCGAGGACGAGGGAGCGAGGGGGGGCCCGGGCGTGCGCGCGCGCTCTCTCTCTCTGGCGTCGACAGCGCGCGCTGCGGCGTCAGGAGGTGGGAGACGACGCTAGGTGGGCTGGGCCGGCTACTGTAGCCACTGGGCCTAAGTGCACAGTGCACTTTTCCTTTTTATTTCCTTTTTCTTTTTCTGGTTTCTTTTCCAGCTTCTGTTTTATTTCTTTTCTGCACATTTCTCCACAGAAAAATTGTGGGACTTGGTCCAAATAATATCTTGCAATATTTTGTAGGGCCACATTTATTGTGGGCATTTTTTGGAAACTGTAGGAATTATCCACAGAATTAAAAGTGCACTTTAAATGCAAAAATGATTCTGTTTTGATGGTGGGGTCCACACCAACATCAAGGTGATGTTGTTTTCCTCAACAACATTTGTTTTGGATTATTCCACAATTGTGCAACATTTTTCCCATGTTGTTTGAGGATATAAATTATCACATTAAAATTCAAAGCCTTTTGGAGTGGAATTTGAAATGATATTTGAACTTCAACTTGATCATATCTTGTTTAGCAAAAATGATTAGGCACTGATCATGGTCATTACTGTGCTTAATTACAATGATCACTGTAGCACCAAACCAGGGTGTCACAATTTCGGTCTTCAATTATGAAAGACCGAATTTTTGAAAGACCGAAAAGACCGGACCGAACAAACCGAAAAGACCGAACGCCCGGGGTGACCCTTTAGTCCCGGTTGGTGTCTCCAACCGGGACTAAAGGCCCCATTCGAACCGGGACTGATGCCTGCCGAGCCCCGTCCAGCGTCCTAGCCGCTCGAACCGGGACTAATGCTCACATTAGTCCCGGTTCGTAACGCGACCGGGATTATTGCTCCGATCCGGCTAGGACGAAAGCCCTGTTTTCTACTAGTGTAAACAAACAATGGAGTTTTCAAATGCCAAAGATGTTGTTCATATCACGTCTGCAAGTTGGACACCCCTCGACTGCTATTACATCCACTCGTTTCCCAGCCAGTAGTTCACTTGAAAGCTTGACAGATATATGCATGTGTGTCTGTGCAAGTGTGTACTGGCTCTAGCTAATCCATCAGACAATATATGACATGATAACGTCCAGCTAGCTAGTGAGCTAGACAGTCACTAGTGCACTGCGCCCGTCAATTCCCCAGCATAATGGAGCAAGCTGAGCTTAGCAACAAGTTGCAAGTTCACGCACGCACTTGTAGGCGCAAGCTGCAAGTTGCAAGAGGCAGTGGGGATCGATGGTTATCACGTCTACCGCCCGTGCGTGCAATACCATGTATCACAGCGGTGGCGTGTGCACCACAAGCGCCCGTCGACGTAGGGTAACGTACGTAGCAGTGTAGTGCTGCTGCTACGTTCCACATGTTCCTCCTCCTTGATTGTGGGGTGGAGAACGTTCTCATGTACTAAGTGGAATGTACATGCTCCCGGCCCTTGATCGGCGAGAGTGGAAACACGACGTGGCGAAATTGGAACATGCAATTCGCTGTTGCGGATGCAATGCTGCCTGAATCTTGTCCGGGCTTTTCCTGGCACGTCCCGATAGCAACAGAGTTCGTATGGTAGCAGCAGGTAAAGGGCAAATGAAGATAGGATGAAATGATGGGTGCACCATCAATCACCATGTGCATGTGCGCGAGAAAATTGGTGTGATAATAATATGATCATAAGAGCAACTCTAGCCCTTCTGGCTATAATCCTTTAACCAGTGAACTTCAGAATTTTAGGCATGGCAAACCAAACGTTTCCATGCAAATTGTGTTAGCCCAGAATGGCAAATTTAGTTAGCGAGCATGGTAAATCTGTCTCACTTCATTTTTTGTCAGAAAATTGTTGTGTTTGCGAACTAAACTTACCATCCTCGCTCAAATATAAATTGCCAAGAAAGGCGTTCGCTTTGCCATTTAAAAAAATTGACATCAAAGTAGCTTTTCAATTAAAAAAAACGTTTTTGGGAAGTAGGGGTTGTTTGGATTGCGCCTGAATTGGCCGTACCAAACGGGTGAAAAATGTGACCGCGCGACCAAATTTTTTGTTGAGATCCGAAATATTGGGAGCAAACCAAACACAGGTCGAACCGTGGCAGGACAGCCCGGGGCTGCGATCCAAACAAGTCTGTAATCTCTACCTAGCACTTCTTTTGTAACTTTAGTGCCTCAAAGTTTTGAGGAGCTATCCCTCAAAACTTATACCCTCGACCTACTTTTGCTCTGGAAAGAGCAGTCTCATAAAACCGAGCCAACATGCTCACTCCATATCATGGCACATCACCGGTTCGAGGTTATAAATCCATGTTGTCGGCCATGACGAGGATATCTCCCATCATGTAGGCCCACGGCGACAGAAGGCCCGACTAAGGCCTGGTCCAAGCCCGTACATGTTACGGCCCATGGCAATATCATATCAGAGGGTGGCGTATCAGTCGTTGTGGACAATTATCTAGAAGATTTTTTCAGTTGGTTAGCAAACAATTGGTTCTTTGAGAACACATGAAGCTCAGTCGGTTTAACAAAGAATTCGACATGCAATCCGTCGAATGGAGGAGCTCCGGGTGCGCCTGGTACTCCTCGGCGGTCGTCGTGTCCTCCGCTTGGAGGCGTGGCTGCTGCGAGGCCTGGTCCTCGTCAGATTTAGAAGGAGATCTGGAGCCACCACCCGGCGACGCGGAGAACTAGGATTTTGGCATCGTCGGCGACGGTGAGCGGATGTGAGAGGATGCGAGATATGGTGTAGTGTGGAGGGCGCCTCGCTTCAATGCAGCGCACCGGCCGGAGTAGACTTCTCAGGCGCTTCGCCGGCATTGCACCGAAGTGGGGCTGCCCTTCGGCTCGTTAAGTCAAGCCGTTCTCATCGGCATCAATGTCATGGAGTCTTCCGCTCTTGAGCGGCCTGACCATCATGAATGCACGGCAACCGCTTCACATGAAGTTGGTTTTTGATGGGCGTGACGGTCAGGTGCGTATGTGACGGACGTCCGTAGCCCCCTCCCCGGTTTGACGGGTTTCGGACACGAGGACGCGTCTAGGGGGGGCGATGGAGCACTGTGTTGGATGGTTTGCATCGTACGGACTGCTCGGACGATTTTAGGGTCCGCTGAAGATGCCCTAAGTTCATCACAAATTGGTCAATTCCTACTTACTTCGTCGAGTATTAATAAACTTTGTGCATACTACCTCCGTTCCGGTTCATAGGGCTCAATTCAAAAATCTCACCAACTAAGGTAGATGGTGAGTGGTAAAATAGTTTTTGTAGTTTACGAAAATACTCAAATAATGTGCTCGTTCTACTCAAAAGGTTGTGTTTACCAATGCAATAATTGCAATGCATGTATGCATGAACAAATCTTTTAACATGCATTGGTTAATGTTCTCTTAATCTTTGCATGCAAAAATTTAATGCATCTTGAAATCATAACATGTGATGGGAAACAATCAAATTGAGACTTATAAAACGAAAAAGCTAAAACTTTGAGATAAGCCCTATAAGGCTGCTTCCAATGCAAAGGTGCTTAGATGTGGTGCTAGGAGTATTAAAGAGCTTAGCAACTCAACTCCCTAGTACATAGGTGCTTAACTTGTTATTGCTAAGCTCACTCTATTTAATGATTTAACACCTAAACTCTTCCATGCATTGGTCATCTTCTTTCATTTAAGTGGTTTGTCTAGGTTCACGTGTATGTCATTGGTTCTTCCTGGGGTCATCAAAATGCTCTCTTTCCTCCTTAATTGCAATGCCATGTCATTTTTTCGCTTATGTGATATGCTTAGCACCTGTCCATCATGGAGCACTAGAAAGGGCCTAAACCGGAAAGGAGGGAGTATATAATTGTCTGGTGTTCTTTTACTATTTGGCACACGGTACTATTACGGGGCTCGAGCAAGGCGAGGGTACCCATGTCGACCCATCCAAGTTGCGATCGATGGAGGATAATAGACCACTTGGCCGAGCGCGTAGCGGCAGCGCACGCACGAGAGACCGCGTGCGGTCAGACGAGATCGTGCCGGCCATGTCGTGCGCCCGGCCGCCGCCCCAGTCCGGGCGGCGCGGCCGGTCCTGGCGGTTGGCGCCCGATCCAAATCTTGGACGGTTAGTCACATGGAAGAGCACAAAATCCCAGCGACCTGGGCAACTTGCCATGATTGCATAAGCCTAGTTTTACCGAAAATAATGAGTATACTGGCTTAAACAAAGATTAATCGGGATTTGGGAGACATGCAGGCCAGATTCAGGTATATGCGAGTCTGTGAGATCGTGACCCACTTGGAGTATATTAAAGCTACCATGGCCGGGTTGATATGCATAATATATACAGTTGAGTTGAAGTTGAATTGAACAACATGAGAGCTCGCAACTGGAGCATCTTGTGGTCGTCACATCACATCAATAGTAGGTGCGTGCTTTCTTGTGCTGCTGTTGACTTGAGAGAATATTCTATGTTCCTCTCTTGATTTGATTAATCTCTGATCTTGGTGGTTAACTCCGGTCCAACATGGTCAGCTGAACGCAATTAATAGAGGCACACAGACAGACAGCCGTTCGACCGCCGCGCCGCGCCGCCCACTCAGTTGGCTTAGCTAATTAATACTAACAAAGTGCATGTGTTAACGTGAGTAGGAGTACTACTTAACTAAACTGATTAGCAATTGGAACGAGCATGTATGTGAGCCACATTGGTAAAAAATGAAGACCACTAGCTCGTAAAGCACTGTTCAAGAACAGATCGATCTCTGACTACTGTGACTTTTCTCTCGTTCGATCGATATCAAGTCATCAACTTGGACCGATCCCAGTGTATGTACTACATGCATGCACATTCTGGCCGGCAGGATCGTGGATGCTAAGCTAGCCAGCAGTAAACATCAGGCATCCATGATACATCCATGTGGCAGCTGCGAGCTACGAGACGACGTGCATGCATGAGACCGAAAATCAACGCCCATTTGTTTGCGTGACAAAGGAAAGCGTAGCCGAACATCGAATAGGCACGCAGCGAACATAATTGACGATCTGCCGTGGGATATCTTGCCGGGTATTGTATGGAGACCAGCCCGAGATCACACTGATGCATCTATCCACGATATTCGTCGGATGCATCACACACATAACACATTGATGCTCCCGCGCGCGGCTGACGCGGACGGGGTCCCGAGCGGCGCCGGGGTACCGAGATAACCGACCGATCAACCTCCGGGGCGTCGCCGGCACATGGCGGCACATGTGATCCTAGCCAACCATCGCCAGTTCCAATGTCACCCCTCACCTGCATTGCCGTCCCAAGGAAGATTTGCAAGATCTTCAACCCAATATTCTATGACCTGATCTCATCTCTCCATTAGTTGTGCCAATAATCCACACACTATATTATTTCGAAATTAAATTAAACAATCCACACGTATTATATACTGGTACTGCATGGTAGAAGGCTCTGACTCTGCTAAGAATTTTAAGCAATGATTTGGCGGTCCACAACTCTTATTAATCAATATGATCTTCCTTAGCTTGCTTGGTCCATAAGAAAGACAGTAGCACAGGAGCATTTTCTTTTCCTTGTTAAGAAAGTTCGTTTATGTGTGGTTTTGTGAATCCAACACAAACATACTCAATGTGAGTTCTTGTGGATGCATACTTGGACGACAGCACGGTACAATAAGTTAATGTGTGGTTTGTAGTTATGCACTCTCGGTCATGTGTTATGTGCCCCGGTTGTCAATTTGCAGTGCATAGTGGTAGCCCACTCGCGAGCCCCGGTTTGCGGTTAGTCTGTTATGGGTCGGCTGATTTCTAGTCCCCGCATTGATTGGCATACGATCATGGCACCATGAGAAAGATTTATGGCCTGCCCTAATCATGCACCGATGCATGTGGCCCTACGTAAGATATCATGTTATTGCTGCTGCTGCTCTCCCTCTCTCTCTATCATAGATGCCCCCCACCAGAAATAACTGCCAACGGCCAATACCTACCGGCTGGTCAATGCTTCAATTGTTCTTTACTTGCCATGCATACGCAACTACTCCACCGTTCCTAAATATAAGTTTTTTTGAGATTTCACTAGAGGATTACGTACGGAACAAAATGAGTGAATCTACACTCTAAAGTATGTCTATATACATCCGTATGTATTCTTCTAATGGAACCTCTAAAAATACTTATATTTAGGAACGGAGGGAGTAATTGCCTCCACTCCCACGAAGCAGTACTACGAACGTATACCATGCTCTACAACATTTGTCTTCCCACACGTTTGCATTCATTTCATGCATCGTTAACTCTAGAAGTATAGATCGACAATGGTTGCACAGGCACAATTAACATGTTCTCCCTCTATAAAGAAATACAAGACTTTTTAGATCACTAGTACTTGGTAGTTAATATAGGCAGTGTTGCCTAAATATAGATCAGTACTCTAGTGGCGCATGCCATTTAGCTTTTGTTAGTAGATTGTTTCATTCTGAAATGTCCGTATCAACGACGACAATGTTCCGCGGGCTAGGGTGCGAAATTAACTTGGCGGCTAGGCCTGAGCACGTATTTAACCACTGGCAAGGGAGTGGGCACATACACGTTTGTCTGCATATGCAATTGGCCCAAGATGTTACATAAATTCCAACTCACGCAAGTTGATGCACTAGCTTGCTGGCTACTGTACCTAATGGCGGGGTACTGGCTGCCCTATAGCATTGGCAGGCCGTGTGTGGCAGCCCGCGCACATCATGGCATCAAACAAATTGTCGATATAGCTCTCGATCTGCCATCGTGTATAATGACATCAAACAAACAAATACTTCTTTTATTAATGAAATGATACACAAGACTTGATGTATTCGTGAAAAAATGACATCAAACAAATTATCGACGTAGCTCTCTGATCAACCACCGTGTCCGTGTGACAATCAAAACCTGCGGGTGGGTGGTAGTATTCGCGACCACATCCCGCCTTTGATTTCGAATTCAAATTTGTCGGTTTTCTTTTCAAAACAAAATGTGTCAGTGTTCAAGACAACATGCATCTTGCACTCAGAAATGTTACACCGTCGAGTATAGTTCAAACATTGTACTTTGTTAAATTTGCAGTGTTGCCGGGTTTTCACCTCCTCCTCCCCCACCCCTAGTGTATATGGCGATTGCGTGCATATGCAACTGATATTTCCATTGAGTAATTCAAGGAAAGGGTGCCCAGTTAAAAACAAAGCATGATTCAAACATGCAGAGACTCATGTACACTACCATCTCATAAGCAATAAGGCCGACTGCAGCTCTAACAACTAACATGAGATATTTTGCACGAGCAAATTAAAGGGAAGCCAGAAGAGAAGGACAATTGGAGTCAGCCTTATTGCTTGTGGTTTAATGTTCTGCTAATGAGCAATAAAAGGACTAACATGATGAAGGGTTTCGTTGAATTCCATTTTGTTTATAACATGTTCTGCTTTTCTTTTGCGAAAAGGACCAACGGACATATATAAAGTAACATAGACCCTTAGAAAATACCCTTACAAAAATTGAAAACAGACCATAATTCTCGGGGATGCGAAGTCTTCTACCTCCTGCATCCACCGGCAGTGTGCCGTGAGCAAAGCCCGTTGCTGCCTTGGTCCTCTATCTTAACGGGGCAAACTTGTCTAAATCTAGGAGTTTGTAGAAGCAACGGTCAAAAGGTCGTTGGTGTAGATCAGAATATGTCGACAACCATGTTTTGCGTTGTAGAAAGCCGCCCCCGGAAGAAAACACCAAAAAGGGCATGTATAACACCCGAGGTCGGGCCTGACGAAGTTGGGAAACACAATTCTCACACGCTCGTCAACGAGGCCGAAACTGGCCAACCTTCGTCAGACGGAGACAGAGGACCAAGACACACAAACATGCCATCCGCTCCGCATGACAGCGCCACCGAGACAAACCTACTCTGCCCTTGACGTGAGCTACACCCAGGGTTCGGGTTTACATGACATTTTGGGTCCAACTTTTAACTACCAATTACAAAATATGAGTTATATGCCGCATAACATATGCACTTGGATTAACACTGAAAACCGGTGATCAAAGTTTTTAATGGTGTAATTTTCATGATACATCGCTTATTTAATGTGGTTGTAATCTATGATACATTGCTTATTTAACGTTTGTCATTTTGCTGGCAGGATTTTGTACTCTCTTTTGCATGACTCTCAGTTGGACAACAAAATCTCACTAGAATCATTAGACGAAGGAAGCAACTTTTTTTTTTCAACTATAGAATTTTCATTACACCACAACCTAGTTCATCGGTTCCAAACAAAATGCTGTCAAAGATCTCGAATGTTACGTAGTAGTGTCAGACACGTAGTGGAAGGACCGAGTAACATAGGATGGATATATTTGAAAAAAGAAGTCATGCATTTTTTTTGAGGTGAAAAAGTCATGCATATGATCATACCAAACAGTTGGGTCCATGGACAATAGCAACACGTATGTGGGCGCTATGTGCATGTTGATGTGGGTGCGATTACAAACCAGGCCACGCGTGTACGTACCGATCAGCGCGCATACACAACACAACCTCCTTGTGTCAGCGCCTCAAGTGCTAGTTGGCTAAACTGGCGCCCGCACTGAACGTTCCCTGCTTGGTCCTTCGTTCGTTCGGTTGCTCAGCTTCATTTTTATTTTGGTCACCTTGCACTGCTACTTCTGAACTGTCATAGGAAAATTAGAATTTTCATTAGAATTTTTTAAAAGAATAAAAAAATTGTGGTTTTGATAAAGAGTCCACAATATTTTTAAAGGAACGTGATTTGGAAAAAAATAATGAATTTGCAAAAGAGTACGTGAATTCCAAAGGGTTCACGAATTTGAAAAAAGTCCTTAAACGTGAAACAAGTTGATAAATTAGAAAACTATTCATGAATTTGGAAAATATTCACAAATTGAAAAACAAGAATTTGAAAAGTTCTTGGAATTTTGAAAAAATTACAAAAATTTCACGAATCCGAAAAATGTTCGCAATTTAAAAAAAATACGTATTTGAAAAAAATCATGATTTTGAACAAAACAAGTTCGCGGAATTAAAAAAAAGATGACCATTTTATAAAAATAATGTCCATGAAATCGAAAAATATATGGTGATTTGAGAATAGTTCATGAATTTGAAAAAAATGACGCATTTGAAAAAGTTCAGGAATTTGAAAGAAAGTTCATGAACTTGGAAAAAAAGTTTACAGGTTTTAAAATTTCATGGAAATTTTATAAAGTTCATGGATTTGAATAATCTCATGAATTGTGAAAAAGCAAAGAGTTTTAAAAATTTACAAAAAATAATGAAAATAAAATTAAAAAAAATAGAAGGAAAAGAAGAAGAAGAAGAAAACCCACAGAAATGAACGTAGAAAGAAAGCCGAACTGATGTATCAAAGCGCTACCCTGATGGGTAGGCCCGCTTAGGAAAACAGTGTGCGCCAGATACCCATTTTTCTATAAGTGGCGCAGAGGGCGCAGAATTGGAATTGGGAGCTCCTAATCGGCGGTTTCTGTGTCAGCTAGTTGTTCTGGCGCCTACTAAGATTCGATGTAGGCTGCATCTGCCAAGCCCAAAAACATTTTCGCTACACCGTGTCAATCGTTCGGTTGTTAATTCAAATCGGATCACACATTCGTGCGTCTCTTCTTTGTCCGGTCAAAGCTTGACCGAAAAGCCATTGCTCTTTTGACTTTCAACATAAATATGAATAAATTAGTAAAAAATATTAAAAAACTTTGATTTAAAAAAAATCATAGTTTGCAAAACAAATCGTGAATATAGAAAAAAGTTCAAACTTTTGAATAAACTTCATATATTTTGAAAAATGCAAAATTTAAAAATACCATCGATTGAAAAATAAGAATTGATAAGAGTTCATGGAATTGAAAAACATTCATAGTTGCAAAAACAAGTCCAGGATATAAGATAATTTCAAATTTCTGAAAGAGTTCATTAACTGTGCAACAAATTTCATTGATTTTGGAAAAATAGTTTGTGGATTGTTTTTAGAAAAAAACATGTATTTGAAACAAATCAAATAAAAAGAATTCTCACATTTGAAAAAATAAAAACGGAATAAAAAGGAAATGGAAATGAGAAAAGAAATAGAAAATTTTAAAGAAAGGAAAAACTGATTAAAATCAATTGAAATCGGTCCAGAAATCAAAAAACGAAAAAGGAAAACCGACTAAAAGCCTCGAGAAGCTTCCCAAAACTAGGGACGAAGCTTCTCCTTTCCGACGTTAGATGCACTGCGTTCTAAAACCTCATTTAAATGACGCATAAGGCGCCTAATAGTAATTGGCATCGAGACACCTATATGAGAGAGCAATGCTACACTGATACGTCTTCCACGTATCTATAATTTTTGATTGTTTCATGCTAGGATACTTTATAGACAATTATATGCTATTGCATATTATGTTTTGGGACTAACCTGTGCCCGGTGTCAGTTTCTGTTTTTTGCCTGGTTTTGGACTTTTCAGAAAATCAATACCAAACAGAGTCCAAATTAGATAAAAATTTACGGGAGTTATTTTTGGACCAGAAGAGACTCAGGAAGCTTCAGGAGAAGACCAGAAGACCCACGAGGTGGCCACAAGCCACTGGGGCGCGTCCTGGAGGGTAGGGCGCGCCCCCATGGTTTGTGGGCCCCCCGTGGCACCTCCTTACCTAATTCCACTTCTATATATTCCCAATCACCCAAAACCAACAAAGAGCGACCTGAAACAATTTTTCTACCGCAGCCAGTCTTTGTTCTTCCGTGATCCCATCTGGAGTCCTTTTTCCGGTACTCTGTCGGAGGGCGGATCCATCACAGAGGCCATCTTCATCAACCTTGCTGCCTCCCTGATGATGTGTGAGTAGTTTACCACAGACCTACGGGTCTATAGCTAGTAGCTAGATGGCTTCTTCTCTCTCTTTGATCTTCAATACAAAGTTCTTCGTGATTCTCGCGTTGATCTATCTTATGTAATTAATCTTCTTTTGCGGTGTGTTTGTTGGCATCCGATGAATTGTGGGTTTATGATCAGATTATTCATGAAAAGTAATTGAGTCTTTTCTGAATTCTATTATGCATGATTGTTATAGCTTTGCAAGTCTCTCCGATCTATCGGTTTGGTTTGACCAACTAGATTGACATATCTTCAGTGGGAGGTGTGCATTGTAGTGGGTTCAATCTTGTGGTGCTCTATATCCCAGTGACAGAAGGGGACAAGACACGTATTGTAGTGAGATCCTCGTGACGTCCGGGATCTCATCCGGGACTCCGAACAACCTTCGGTCACAACCATGCATAACTCAATACTACCGAAACGTCACCGAACGTTAAGTGTGCAGACCCTGCGGGTTCGAGAACTATGTAGACATGACCGAGACACCTCTATGGTCAATAACCAATAGCGGGACCTGGATGCCCATATTGGTTCCTACATATTCTACGAAGATCTTTATCGGTTGAACCTCTATGTCAAGGATTCAGTTAATCCCGTACACTGCTCCCTTTGTTCTTCGGTATGTTACTTGCCCGAGATTCGATCGTCGGTATCTCTATACCTAGTTCAATCTCGTTACCGGCAAGTCTCTTTACTCGTTCCGCAATACAAGATCCCGTGGCTAACACTTTAGTCACATTGCTTGCAAGGCTTATTGTGATGTTGTATTACCGAGTGAGCCCTGAGATACCTCTCCGTCATACGGAGTAACAAATCCCAGTCTCGATCCATGCCAGCTCAACATACACCTTTCGGAGATACCTGTAGAGCATCTTTATAGTCACCCAGTTACGTTGTGACGTTTGATACACACAAGGTATTACTCCGGTGTCAGTGAGTTGCATGATCTCATGGTCATAGGAACAGATACTTGACATGCATAAAACAATAGCAATAAACTAACACGATCATATGCTACATTCATAGTTTGGGTCTTGTCCATCACATCATTCTCCCAATGATGTGATCCCGTTATCAAATGACATCTCATGTCTATGGCCAGGAAACCTTGACCATCTTTGATCAACAAGCTAGTCTACTAGAGGCATACTAGGGACACAGTGTTGTCTATGTATCCACACATGCAATTGAGTTTCCAATCAATACAATTATAGCATGGATAATAAATGATTATCATGAACAAGGGAATATAATAATAACTACTTTTATTATTGCCTCTAGCGCATATTTCCAACAGTCTCCCACTTGCACTAGAGTCAATAATCTAGCTCACATCACTATGTGATTTACATTGTAATGAATCTGACACCCATACAGTCCTGGTGTTGATCATGTTTAGCCCTTGGAAGAGGTTTAGTCATCGGGTCTACGACATTCAGATCCGTGTGTACTTTGCAAATATTTATGTCCTCCTCCTTGATGTAATCGCGGATGGAATTGAAACGTCGCTTTATGTGTCTGGTCCTCTTGTGAAACCTTGGTTCTTTGGCTACAGCAATGGCACCAGTGTTGTCACAGAACAGAGTCATTGGGTTTAGTGCACTGGGCACTACTCCAAGATCTGTCATGAACTCCTTCATCCAGACACCTTCCTTCGCCGCCTCCGAGGCAGCGATGTACTCCGCTTCGCATGTAGAATCAGCTACCACGCTCTGCTTGGAACTGCACCAGCTTACCGCACCCCCATTAAGAATAAATACGTATCCGGTTTGAGACTTAGAGTCATCCGGATCAGTGTCAAAGCTTGCATCGACGTAACCCTTTACGACGAGCTCTTGATCACCTCCATAAACGAGAAACATGTCCTTAGTCCTTTTCAGGTACTTCAGGATATTCTTGACCGCCGTCCAGTGTTCCATTCCTGGATCACTTTGAAACCTTCCGGCCATACTTATGGCAAGGCTGACATCGGGTCTTGTGCACAGCATTGCATACATGATAGAGCCTATGGCTGAAGCATAGGGGACGACACTCATCTTTTCTCTATCTTCTGCAGTCACTAGGCATTGAGTCTTACTCAACTTCACACCTTGCAATACAGGCAAGAACCCCTTCTTGGCCTGATCCATTTTGAACTTCTTCAAAACTTTGTCAAGGTATGTGCTCTGTGAAAGTCCTATTAAGTGTCTCGATCTATCTCTATAGATTTTGATGCCTAATATGAAAGCAGCTTCTCCTAGGTCCTTCATTGAAAAACTCTTGTTCAAATATTCCTTCACGCTTTCCAACATTTCTATATTGTTTCCAATCAGCAATATGTCATCCACATATAATATTAGAAACGCTATAGAGCTCCCACTCACTTTCTTGTAAATACAAGCTTCTCCGTAAACATGTATAAACCCGAACGCTTTGATCAGCTCATCAAAGCGAAGATTCCTACTCCGAGATGCTTGCACCAGTCCATAAATGGATCGCTGGAGTTTGCAAACTTTGTGAGCATTCTCTGGATCGACAAAACCTTCCGGTTGCATCATATACAACTCTTCTTTAAGGAAACCATTAAGGAACGCTGTTTTGACATCCATCTGCCAAATTTCATAATCGAAAAAGGCAGCTATTGCTAACATGATTCTGACGGACTTAAGCATCGCTACGGGTGAGAAGGTCTCATCGTAGTCAACTCCTTGAACTTGTGAAAAACCCTTTGCCACAAGTCGAGCTTTATAGACGGTGACATTACCGTCCGCGTCCGTCTTCCTCTTAAAGATCCATTTGTTCTGAATGGCATTTCGCCCTTCAGGTAATACTTCCAAAGCCCATACTTTGTTTTCATACATGGATCCCATCTCGGATTTCATGGCCTCTAACCATTTCTCGGAATCCGGGCCCATCATCGCTTCTCCATAGCTCGTAGGTTCATCGTCGTCCAACAACATGACCTCTAAGACAGGGTTGCCGTACCACTCAGGAGTAGTACGCGTCCTTGTCGACCTACGAGGTTCGGTAGCAACTTGATCTGAAACTTCATGATCATCATCATTAACTCCCTCTTCAACCGACGTAGGTTCTACAGAAACATCTTTCTGCGCTGCGCTACTCTCCGGTTGAAGTAAAGGTTCAAAACCTCATCAAGTTCTATTTTCTTCCCACTCAATTCTTTCGAGAGAAACTCTTTCTCAAGAAATGTTCCGTTTTTAGCGACAAACACTTTGCCTTTGGATCTGAGATAGAAGGTATACCCAACTGTCTCTTTTGGGTATCCTATGAAGACGCATTTCTCCGCTTTGGGTTCCAGCTTTTCAGACTGAAGCTTTTTGACATAAGCATCACATCCCCAAACTTTAAGAAATGACAACTTTGGCTTCTTGCCAAACCACGGTTCATATGGCGTCGTCTCAACGGATTTCGATGGTGCCCTATTTAAAGTGAATGCAGCTGTCTCTAATGCATAACCCCAAAACGATAGTGGCAAATCGGCAAGAGACATCATAGATCGCACCATATCCAATAAGGTTCGATTACGACGTTCGGACACACCATTACGCTGTGGTGTTCCAGGCGGTGTCAATTGTGAAACAATTCCACATTGTCTTAAGTGACTGCCAAACTCATAACTCAGATATTCTCCTCCTCGATCAGATCGCAGGAATTTGATCTTCTTGTTACGATGATTCTCAACTTCACTCTGAAATTGCTTGAACTTTTCAAACGTTTCAGACTTTGTGCTTCATTAAGTAAATATACCCATATCTACTTAAGTCATCAGTGAAGGTGAGAAAGTAACGATAACCACCGCGTGCCTCAATGCTCATTGGACCGCACACATCAGTATGTATGATTTCCAACAAGTCACTTGCCCGTTCCATTGTTCTAGAGAACGGGGTCTTAGTCATCTTGCCCATGAGGCATGGTTCACATGTGTCAAGTGATTCAAAATCAAGTGACTCCAAAAGTCCATCAACATGGAGCTTCTTTATGCGTTTTACACCAATATGACCTAAGCGGCAGTGCCACAAGAAAGTGATACTATCATTATCAACTCTACATCTTTTCGCATCAATGTTATGAACATGTGTATCATCACTATTGAGATTCAATAAGAATAAACCCCTTACATTGGGTGCATGACCATAAAAGATATTACTCATATAAATAGAACAACCATTATTCTCTGATTTAAATGAGTAACCGTCTCGCAATAAACAAGATCCAGATATAATGTTCATGCTTAACGCAGGCACTAAATAACAATTATTCAGGTTCATCACTAATCCCGATGGTAATCGAAGAGCGAGCATGCCGGCGGCGATCACATCAACCTTGGAACCATTTCCCACGCGCATCATCACTTCGTCCTTTGCCAGCCTCCGTCTATTCCGTAGTTCCTGTTTTGAGTTGCAAATGTGAGCAACCAAACCGGTATCAAATACCCAGGCACTACAACGAGAGTTGGTAAGGTACACATCAATAACAGGTATATCATATATACCTTGTTTGGTGTTGGCCGCCTTCTTGTCAGCCAGATACTTGGGGCAGTTCCGCTTCCAGTGACCAGTTCCCTTGCAATGAAAGCACTCAGTTTCTGGCTTGGGTCCAGCCTTGGGTTTCTTCACGGGAGGGGCAACTGCTTTGCTACTCTTCTTGGAGTTACCCTTCTTACCCTTGCCATTCTTCATGAAACTAGTGGTTTTATTGACCATCAACACTTGATGCTCCTTCTGAATCTCAGACTCAGCGACTTTCAACATCGCAAACAGCTCGGCGACTGACTTGTTCATCCCGTGCATGTTATAGTTCAACACGAAGCTCTTGTAGCTAGGTGGCAGTGATTGAAGAACTCTGTCAGTGATCGCCTCTGGCGGAAGGGGCATACCCAATTCAGCCAGACGGGTGGAATACCCAGACATTTTGAGTATGTGTTCACTGACAGACCCGTTCTCCTCCATCTTGCAGGCATAGAACTTATCGGAGGTCTCATACCTCTCGATCCGAGCATTCTTCTGAAAGATAAACTTCAACTCCAGGAACATATCATATGCTCCATGACGTTCAAAACGTCTTTGAAGTCCCGGTTCTAAGCCATACAACATTGCACATTGAACTATTAAGTAATCATCAGAACGTGCCTGCCAGGTGTTCGCAACGTCTGCAGAC
The DNA here is from genome assembly GCA_039707655.1 of Elymus sibiricus. Taxonomy (NCBI): domain Eukaryota; kingdom Viridiplantae; phylum Streptophyta; class Magnoliopsida; order Poales; family Poaceae; genus Elymus; species Elymus sibiricus. The sequence goes on from CM077671.1 coordinate 399,998,470, forward strand.
TCTACTGGAGCGGGTGGATCACGAAGCGGTGCATCAGGGACATAAGCCTTTTGGGAAGCCATAAGGATAATCCTTAGATTACGGGCCCAGTCCACAAAGTTACTTCCATCATCTTTCAACTTAGCTTTCTCTAGGAACGCATTAAAATTCAGGGGTGCTACTGTGCGAGCCATTGATCTACAACATAAATTTTGCAAAAACAACTTAGACTATTGTTCAAGATAATGAGTTTAGTTAATCATATTACTTAAAAACTCCCACTCAAATTGACATCCCTCCGGTCATTCGAGTGTCACATGATCCAAATCCACCAACTCAAGTCCGATCATCACGTGAGATGAGGTGGTTTCAATGGTGAACATCTTCATGTTGATCATATCTACTATATGACTCATGTTCGACCTTTCGGTCTCTTGTGTTCCGAGGCCATGTATGTACATGCTAGGCTCGTCAAGTTTAACCCGAGTGTTCCGCACGTGCAACACTGTCTTGCACCCGTTGTATGTGAACGTAGAGTCTATCACACCCGATGATCACGTGGTGTCTCGAAACGATGAACTTTCGCAACGGTGCACACTCGGGGAGAACACACTTTTATCTTTGAAATTTTAGTGAGGGATCACCTTATAATGCTACCGTCGTCCTAAGCAAAATAAGATGCATAAAAGGATTAACATCACATGCAAATCATTAGTGACATGATATGGCCATGAACTTGTGCTTTTGATCTCCATCTCCAAAGCACCGGCATGATCTCCATCGTCACATGCATGACACCATGATCTCCATCATCTTGATCTCCATCAACGTGTCGCCATGAGGTTGTCGCGCTAACTGTTGCTTCTACGACTATTGCTAACTCATAGCAATAAAGTAAAGCAAAACGGCGAAAATAAATTAAAGACAACCCTATGGCTCCTGCCGATTGCCGTACTCATCGACATGCAAGTCGTGGTATTCTATACAAAACATGATCATCTCATACATCACATATATCTCATCATGTAATTGGCCATATCACATCACAACATACCCTGCAAAAACAAGTTAGACGTCCTCTAATTGTTGTTGCATGTTTTACGTGGCTGCTACGGGTATCTAGCAAGAACTATTCTTACCTACGCATAAACCACAACGGTGATACACAAATTGCTATTCAACCTTCTCAAGGACCGCCTTTGTCGAATCCGATCCAACTAAAGTGGGAGAGACAGACACCCGCCAACCATCTTTATGCAACAAAGTTACATGTCAGTTGATGGAACCGGTCTCTCGTAAGCGTGCGAGTAATGTTGGTCCGGGCCGCTTCATCCCACAATACCGCTGAATCAAGAAAAGACCAAGGGAGGAAGCAATCTGAGCATCAATGCCCACAAACTCCTTTGTGTTCTACTCGTGATGTCATCTACACATAGACCTAGCTCATGATGCCACTGTTGGGGCACGTTGCATGGGAAACAAAAAATTTCCTACGCACACGCAAGATCTATCCATGGTGATGAGCATCTACGAGAGGGAGAGTGGATCTACATACCCTTGTAGATCACTAATCGGGAAGCGTTAAGAAACGCGGTTGATGTAGTCGAACGTCTTCGCGATCCAAATCGCTAGCCGTCCCGCGATCCAATCACGATCTAGCGCTGAACGGACGGCACCTCCGCGTTCAGCACACGTACAGCTCGATGACGATCTCCGCCTTCTTGATCCAGCAAGAGGGAGTGGAGAGGTAGTTGAGTTCTCCGGCAGTGCGACGGCGCGGCGACGGTGGTGGTGGAACTATTCCGGCAGGGCTTCGCCTAAGCACCGTCGGAATCTATTTGGTGGAGGAACTAGGGAATAGAGAACTAGCACGTGGACTTGTGTCTTTGGGGCTCTATTCCTCTAGTATATATAGGAGGGAGGGGGAGGAGGCAGCCTCCCTAGGGTTTCCCTTAGGGGTCGGCCGAACAAGGAGGAGGTGGAGGAGTCCACCTCCAATCCTACTCCAAGTAGGATTCCAATCCTACTTGAAAAACCTTCCTCCCTCTTGGGCTTTTTCCTTTTCCCACCTCCTAGCCGCATGGGCCCTTAGGGTCTGGCTTGCCTAGCCCACTAAGGGATGGTGCGCCACCCCTAAGGCCTATGTGGCCTTCCGGCATGGGTGGCCCCTCCCGATGGACCCCCGGAACCCTCCCGACACTCCCGGTACACTACCGAAATACCCGAAACTTTTTCGGTGACCAAAACATGACTTCCTATATATCAATCTTTACCTCCGGACCATTCTGGAGCTCCTCGTGACGTCTGGGATCTCATCCAGGACTCCGAACAACCTTCGGTCACCACCATGCATAACTCAATACTACCGAAACGTCACCGAACGTTAAGTGTGCAGACTCTGCGGGTTCGAGAATTATGTAGACATGACCGAGACACCTCTATGGCGGGACCTGGATGCCCATATTGGTTCCTACATATTCTACGAAGATCTTTATCGGTTGAACCTCTATGTCAAGGATTTAGTTAATCACGTACGCTGTTCCCTTTGTTCTTCGGTATGTTACTTGCCCGAGATTCGATCGTCGGTATCTCTATACCTAGTTCAATCTCGTTACCGGCAAGTCTCTTTACTCGTTCCGTAATACAAGATCCCGTGGCTAACACTTTAGTCACATTGCTTGCAAGGCTTATTGTTATGTTGTATTACCGAGTGGGCCCTGAGATACCTCTCCGTCATACGGAGTAACAAATCCCAGTCTCGATCCATGCCAGCTCAACATACACCTTTCGGAGATACCTGTAGAGCATCTTTATAGTCACCTAGTTACGTTGTGACGTTTGATACACACAAGGTATTCCTCCGGTGTCAGTGAGTTGCATGATCTCATGGTCATAGGAACAGATACTTGACATGTAGAAAACAATAGCAATAAACTGACACGATCATATGCTACGTTCATAGTTTGGGTCTTGTCCATCACATCATTCTCCCAATGATGTGATCCCGTTATCAAATGACATCTCATGTCTATGGCCAGGAAACCTTGACCATCTTTGATCAACAAGCTAGTCTACTAGAGGCATACTAGGGACACAGTGTTGTCTATGTATCCACACGTGCAGTTGAGTTTCCAATCAATACAATTATAGCATGGATAATAAATGATTATCATGAACAAGGAAATATAATAATAACTACTTTTATTATTGCCTCTAGGGCATATTTCCAACACTTTGATCTTCAATACAAAGTTCTTCACGATTCTCGCGTTGATCTATTTGATGTAATCTTGTTTTGCGGTGTGTTTGTTGGGATCTGATGAATTGTGGGTTTGTGATCAGATTATTCATGAAAAGTAATTGATTCTTCTCTGAATTCTATAATGCATGTTTTTTATAGCTTTGTAAGTCTCTCCGATCTATTGGTTTGGTTGGCCAACTAGATTGATTTATCTTCAGCCGGAGGTGTGCGTTGTAGTGGGTTAAATCTTGTTGTGCTCTATATCCCAGTGACAGATGGAGACAAGACATGTACTGTATTGTTGCTACTAACGGTAAAACGACGGGGTTTGAACATATGGCTTGTACTTACTTTGTCTATATCATGTCATATTGCTTAAAGCATTACTCTGTTTGCTTAAATTTAATATCGTAGATGCATGCTGGATAGCGATCGATTGGTGGAGTAATAGTAGTACATGCAGAATCATTTCGGTCTACTTGTCATGGACATGATGCATATATACATGATCATTTCCATGAATACATAAATCATAACTATGTGCTTTTCTATCAATTGTCCAACAGTAATTTTTCTACCCACCTTATGCTACTTTCGAGAAAGAAGCCTCTAGTGAACACTATCGCCCCCAGGTCTATTTAATTATATTTTCTAAAAACCTAATACCTTGCTACAATTTATTTACTTTTATTGTATTTTGCTTTTATCATTATCTAGCTACCACTATCAAAAGTAATCCTTGCAAGCAATGAGCTCAGGGGCTTGACAACCCTCTTGCCCGCGTTAGGTGCAAGTGTTTGGTTTTGTGTGTGCAGGTACCGCTTGAAAGACGAGTTGTTGTGATTCTCCTACTGGTTCGATAACCTTGGCTCTCACTGAGGGAAATATTTATCGCTACTATATTTGTTCACCCTTCATCTTAGGGGGAAAAACCCAACGTAGCTCACAAGTAGCATACACCTATGTAAGTAATCATACTTGATTAACGTAAGGGCTTAAGGGGCATTTTTTTGTTGGATGGAATCAGGGGAGGGGTCAACCTAGTTGAACATAGGGGTTGTGGAGAGATTAGTTAGGGAACTTACGTAAGGAGGTCATAGGTTTCACGTAGCTGTATTATTTTCTATACGAATAACCCTATACGCCACTCATTGCGTTGTAATGTCGATGATTCGCACATCGATGGGCGAGCGAGTGATGGAGTGGGACGGGCCATTAGCTAGCATAGCTTATTTTTCTGACCATTTTTTCCTAGTGGTTTTGGGAACCTTCTAGAAGGTTTCTGGACCATTTCTTTTCATGTTGGTTTCTTCTACTCGTATTTCTAGGTTTTTTTGTACTTTTTATTCTTCTTCTTTACTAGAACGTAATAAATTGCTGAAATTTTTGCACGGTATTGAGATACAAATTTCCCAGCTTTACCATTTTTTCAGAATTTTCGGAGTTACAGAAGTATGGTTTGAATATAGATCTGTACAGACTATTATGTTTTAGACAAATTTTGTTTTTATTGCATAGTGTGCTTGTTTCAATGATTCTATGGATTGTATCGGGGTGTATAAATCATGAAGGAGTTAGAATACAATAGGTATTATGCAAGAATAATTGTGAATCTATTTATAACAGTACTTCAGTGCTTGATCTTATTATTATTATACTAACGGATCTCACGAAGTTTCTGTTGAGTTTGTGTGTTGAAGTTTTCAAGTTTTGGGTGAGATCACGATGGATGAAGAAATAAGGAGCGGCAAGAACCTAAGCTTGTGGATGCCCAAGGCACCCTAAGGTGATATTCAAGGAAGACCCAAGCACCTAAGCTTGGGGATCCCCTCTTTCGTCTACCGTCCATCGGTAATTTTACTTTGAGCTATAATTTTATTCATCACATGATATGTGTTTTACTTGGAGCGTCGTGTATTATATTTTTGCTTGCTTCGCTTGTTAGTTTGTCGTAATTATTGTTTTCTGCACACACCTATTAAGAGATACACACATCCATGTGAATTTATTAAAATGTTCATTATGGTTCACTTATATCTTTTGAGTTAAGACAATTATGCTCACGTGCTTCACTTAAATCTTTAGAGCACGACGGAAATTATATTTTGTAGAAATCATGTGCACTCTCATACTTCACTTATATCTCTTTGAGAGTCTGAATAGTAAGTGGTCATTTGCACGAGTTATATATTTAGTCGGAAAATGATAGGTATACAAGAGGAATATAGTAAAAACTTTCATGTAGATCATTAAATGCAAAACGTATGATCAACAGTATTGAGGTTAGAATATGGGGGCTTACTAGTTGATGAAAGTTGATTGATACGTCTCCAACACATCAATATTTTTTTATTATTCCATGCTATTATATTATCAATCTTGGATGCTTTATCTGCAATTATATGTTGTTTTATATCATTCTCGGAAACTAACCTATTAACCCAGTGCCTAGTGCCAGTTCCTGTTTTCTGCCTGTTTTTGGTTTTCTAGGAAATCAGTACCAAACGAAGTCCAAATGCTATGAAACTTTTTGATGACTTTTTTGGACAAAAGCGATCCTAGAAGCTTCGGGAGGAGACCAGACGCAAAGCAAGGAGACGGCAGGGCAACAGGACGCGCCCAGGGGGTAGGCACGCCCTGTTGCCTTGTGGGACCCTCGTGGTTCCGTCTGACCTAATTCCATCTCCATATATTCTCTAAAATCGGGAAACCAACACAGAGCCACCTGAAACACTTTTTCTGCCACCGCAAGTCTCTGTTCCGACGGAAGCCCATTTGGAGACCTTTTCCGGTACTCTCCCGGAGGCCTTCTTCATCAACCTTGTTGGCTCCATGATGATGTGTGAGTGCTCCACCACATACCTACGGGTCCATAGCTAGTACCTAGATGCCTTTTTCTCTCTCGTTGATCTTCAATGCCATGTTCATCGTGATCCTCGCGGTGATCTATCCGATGTAATCCTCTTTTGCGGTGTGTTTGTTAGGATCCGATGAATTGTGGGTTTATGATCAGATTATTCATTGAAAGTAACTGAGTTTTTTCTGAATTCTATTATGCATGATTGTTATAGTTTTGTATTTCTCTCCGATCTATCGGTTTAGTTTGGCCAACTAGATTGATTTATCTTCAGCGGGAGTGGTGCGTTGTAATGGGTTCAATCTTGCGGTGTTCTATATCCCAGTGACAGAAAGGGACAAGACACGTATTTGTGTTGTTGTAATTAAGGATAAAATGACAGGGTCTGAACATGTGAGCATGACTGGATCTCTTCTACCCTGAATTACAATGTTTAGTCATTGCTTGAACCACAGAGGTGCTCTGCATTTATGTTTTGCGGTCTTAGAAAGGGCTAGCGACATACCATGTTATCCTATTATATCATGATTGTTTTGATAAATTGTTGGCATCCGAGATATCTTATTATTGCTCGCTAGTTAGTTATGTTATTGCCATGGGTAAATATGAGACCTAAGTGTTATCATTGACATGGTTAGTTCATGATCTTTGCTAAAAACCTGAACATTGAGTTAAACATATATATAACAACTAGAACAAAAGAGTTTGTAAAAGTTTTATTTATCACTTTCAGTTGGTCAACTAAATTGTTTGAGGACAAGGAATGAGTTAATCTTGGGGGAGTTGATATGTCTCCAATGTATCTACTTTTCCAAATACTTTTGCTGTTGTTTTGGACTCTAATTTGCATGATTTGAATGAAACTAACCCGGACTGGCGCTGTTTTTAGCAAAACTACAATGGTGTTGTTTTTGTGTGCAGAAATCAAAGTTCTCAGAATTAGACGAAACTTTTTGGAGATTTTTATTGAATATATAAAAAATACTGGAGCGAAGATCCACCGGAGGGGGGCCACGAGTTGCCCACAAGGCAACAGGGTGCGCCCACCCCCCTAGGCGTGCCCTGTCACCTTTTGGGGCCCACGTGGCTCCGCTGACACTAATTCCAAGCCTATATATTCCTATTCTCCTAGAAAAAAATTAAGAGAGAAGTTTCCATCGCGTTCTACGAGACGGAGCCGCCTTCACCACCCGTTCTTCCTCGGCAGGGCTGATCCGGAGTCCGTTTGGGGCTCCGGAGAGAGGAACTCATCGCCATCGTCATCACCAACCCTTCTCCATCAACAATTCCATGATGCTCACCACCAGGAGTGAGTAATTCCTTTGTAGGCCTGCTGGATGGTGATGGTATTGGATGAGATTTATCATGTAATCGAGTTATTTTGATAGGGCTTGATCCCTAGTATCCACTATGTTCTTAGATTGATGTTGCTATGACTTTGCTATGCTTAATGCTTGGTACTAGGGCCCGAGTGCCATGATTTCAGATCCGAACCTATTATGTTTTCACGAATATGAGAGTGTTTTGGATCCTATCTTGCATGTTGTATGCACCTATTATGTGTTATGATCCGTAGACCCAAGGTGACAATAATTGGGATCATCTCCGGTGATGAATGTAGTTTGAGGAGTTCATGTATTCACCATGTGTTAATGCTTTGTTCCGGTTCTCTATTAAAAGGAGGCCTTAATGGCTCTTAGTTTCCTTATAGAACCCGCTGCCACGGGAGGGTAGGACGAAGGATGTCATGCAAGTTCTTATTATAAGCACGTATGACTATATACGGAATACTTGCCTACATTATATTGATGAATTGGAGCTAGTTCTGTGTCACTCTAGTGTGTAACTGTTACATGATGAATGTCATACAAATCAACTATCCATCACTGATCCATGGCCTACGCTATTCGCTTATCGATTTCCGTTAATTTAATTTCGTTACTGCTGCTACAATCAATACAATCTGCTGCTTTTTTACTATTCCTATTGCTTTTGTTACTGTGCTACTAAAAACTTCATTGCAAAAGAAATTCCAGGTGTGGTTGAATTGACAATTGAACTGCTAAGATCAATAAATATTCTTTGGCTCCCCTTGTGTCGAATCAATAAATTTGGGTGAAATACTACCCCCGAAAAATGTTGTGATCCCCTATACTTGTGGGTTATCAAGACTCTTTTCTGGAGACTTTGCCGGGGAGCATAACTCTATTTATTGTGTTCACCTGGGATTTTTAGTTGTCACTATGAAGAATCTGAAAGACACTAAAACCATCGTACCCTCTAGGACAAGGGCAGGTAAGGAATTGACATCTAGCTCTGCACTTGATTCACCTTCTGTTTTGAGTAAGCTTGTGACACCACCACCTGCTATTCATTCTGATATGTCGCAAGTAATTGATGATACTACTTCTATTTTGAATAAAAATTATGATGATATGTTACGTCTCCAATGTATCTATAATTTTTTATTGTTCCATGCTGATATATTATCATTCTATGATACTTTTTGGGTCTTTGTTTACCAATTTATAATATTTTTGAGCACTAACCTATTGACCCAGTGCCAAGTGCCAGTTGCTGTTTTCTGCGTGTTTTTTTACCTTTCTGGTTTACATTACCAAACGAAGTCCAATTGCCACAAAACTTTTTGATGATTTTTTCTGGACCAAAAGAAGACCTGGAAGCTTCGGAGGGAGGCCGAGGGCCGCACGAGGGCCGCACAAGCCAATAGGGCGCGCCCCGGGGGGCGCCCTGATGACTTGTGCCCCCCTCGGCTGCCTCCCGACGCCCCTCTCTGGCCTATAAATTCTCTTTCACCCTAAAAATAATGGAGGCAGTCTCGAAACCCTTTTTTCGCCGCCGCAAGTCTCTGTTCCGTCGAGAGGCCATCTGGAGCTCCGTTCCGGCACCCTGCCGGAGGGGGGATCGATCACGGAGGGCCTCTACATCAACCTTGTTGCCCTCATGATTATGTGTGAGTAGTTCACCACAGACCTACGGGTCCATAGCTAGTACCTAGATGGCAATCTCTCCATCTCTTGACCTTCAATACAATGGTCATCGCATCTTCGCTTTAATCTATCCGATGTAATCCTATTGTGCGGTGTGTTTGTTGGGATCCGATGAATTGTGGGTTTATGTCCAGATTATTCATGAAAAGTATTTGAGATACCTCTAATATATATTGTCTCTTAATTGCATGATCATTATAGCTTTGTAATGCTCTCCGATTTATTGATGTGCTTTGCCCAAGTAGATTGATATTTCATCGGTGGGAGTGGTGCATTGTGGTAGGTTCAACTTGGTGAGTTTCTATATCCCAGTGACAAAGTAGGAGACACGATGCGTCTTTGTGTTGTTGCTACTAAGGATAACACGACAGGGTTCATTCGTATTGCTTGAGTTTACTTTGTCTACATCATGTCATCGTTCTCTATGCATTACTCTGTTTTACTTCATACTCTAGATGCATGATGGATAACGGTCGATGAGTGGAGTAATAGTAATAGGTGCAGGCAGGAGTCGGCCTATTTTATTATGGACGTGATACCTATATACACATGATCATTGCCGTGAAATTCGCATAACTATCCGCTTTTCTATTAATTGCCCAACAATAATTTGTTACCCACCATATGCTGCCTACATGAGGGATGCCACTAGGGAAAACTATGGCCCCCTGGTCTATTCACTTATATATTTACAAACTCTACTATTACCTCGCTGCCTTTATTTACTTTTTATTTTATTTTGCAATTTACAATTTCTACAATTATCTACACAACTCATTTGCTTGCAAATAACGAGATCAAGGGGATTGACAACCCTTTTGCCTACGTTGGGTGCGAGTTGTTCGTTCATTTGTGTGCAGACGCTGAAGACGGTTGAGGATTGATATTCCTATTGGTTCGGTAAACCTTGGTTTCATAACTGAGGGAAATACTTACCCACTTTGTGCTGCAATAACCCGTTCCTCTTCACGGAAAACCCAACGCAGATTACAAGTATCAGGAAGGATTTCTGGCGCCGTTGCCGGAGAATATCATCGTCAACTATCAAGTAACTTCACACAAATTTTCATTCACATGTCTATCTTTTTATTTGTTGTTATATTTAGCTTGTCTCATAAAAATCAAAAAGACAAAAGCATTTATCTTTGCTTGTTACTAGTTTTCTTGTTTGAAGTCATGGCTAGTTCTTCTTCCGCTCGCTTTACTCCCAATGATGATGTAGTAAATTTTAAACAAAGGGTAGGGGAAAGTTTGAAAGATGCATGGTATAGGATTTGCTTTGATCAAAACAAAGCAGCTAAAAAGTTATCCACCACTACCTTGCTTCACAATATTTATGTTGGTGTGACCACTTGGTATAGGTTCGTCCTTGACACCATCACCGGTGGGAATTTCTTAATGTCTCACACTCTGGATGCCTATAACACAATTGAAAATCTTGTAGGGGCACCACCCATTATTGTTAATGAGACTAGTTTGACTTTGGAACATGTTATGCAAAGGCTTGATGCTATTGAAAAGAAAATGATCACAAATAAACCAATTGAGGAGTTGGATAAAAAAACTTCATAATCATATCACTCAACTTGGGTCACGGGTAGGAATGACTTTGAAAGCTTTAAAGGAAAAATACTCTACTATTGATGAAAGGATAGAACAAGGCTTGAATAGAATTGATAAAATGGAAGAGGTCATTGACAAAGTAGGTTCCGCTTGCACACCTTCTAAAACTAATGCTAGTACCTCTCGAAACAAAAAAAACAAGTTCATATATATCCCTAAGAGCATTAGTACACCTCCTACCAAAAGAAACGAGGATCTAAAGATGATTAGTGTTCATCCCAACTTTATAAACTTGATAAAGGATCCTATTTCCAAGCCTCCTATTACACCTATTACCCATGGTTGTTTTATTGAGGAGCTTGATGTCAAAGATGAAAATACTTGAAACTATGCATTATGCCTAGCTAGCGGCGTAAAACAATAGCGCTTGTTGGGAGGCAACCCAATAGTTATCTTTAAATTTTTGCTTTAAACTTTCTGTTTATTTTTGATAAGATGATTATTGCCTTTGTAATGATTATGTTTTTGTTTTTAAGTTAGTTTTTGTGCCAAGTAAAGCCTTTGGGATGACTCACAAGATGAGTAGAATCGATGCTGAAACAAAACAGAAACTTTTGACTCCAGTACAGGAATTTTCATTTTTCACTCGAGTGTGATAATGATCTGAAATTTTTACACAGTGTTGCTATACAAATTTCGAGGTTTTCCTAATAGTTCAGAATTTTTAGAGCTACAGAAGTATGGGCTCTCTACAGATTGCTATAGACTGTTCTGTTTTAGACAGATTCTATTTATGCTGGCATAGTTGCTTGTTTTGATTATACTATGGATTGTATCAGGGGGTATAAGCCATGGAGAAGTTAGAATACAATACCTGTTATGAAAGTATGAAATAAGAATTAATTTATAACAGTACCTATAGTATGCAATATGTTTCTTATACTAACGGATCGCACGAAGTTTTGTTGAGTTTTGTGTGATTGAAGTTTTCAAGTTTTGGGTGTTATTGTGATGGACAATAGAATAAGGAGTAGTAAGAGCCTAAGCTTGGGGCTGCCCAAGGCACCCCAAGGTAATATTTTAAAGGAGACTCAAGCGTCTAAGCTTGGGGATGCCCCGGAAGGCATCCCCTCTTTCGTCTCAATCCATCGGTATGTCACTTGAAGCTATATTTTTATTCGTCACATGATATGAGTTTTGCTTGGAGTGTCGTTTGCTTTTGTTTGCTTTTACTTTCAGTTTGCCACAATCATCGTTTGCTGGACACACCTATTTAAGAGAAACACACCTTCATCATAATTTGTTAGAATACTCTATGTGCTTCACTTATATATTTTGAGCGTAGCAGTTGCTCTAGTACTTCACTTATATCTTTTTGAGCACAGTGGCGTGTAGATTTTATAGAAATAATTTCACTCTCATTCTTCACTTATATTTATTTGAGAGTTAATAAATAGTGACGGTAATTTGCATGGGTCATAAGACTAGTCCAAAAATATTAGGTATTCAATGAGTGATAATCAAAACCATCATGTAGCACATATAGAGAAATTGTGGGTCAATGATATTGATGTGGTAATATGAAAAAGGTGTGAGTTCATAATTGTTGACCTGTAGAAATGTCAATATTAAGAGGGGTTGACCTTTTTGTTCATCTAAAAATTAAAGAGGCATGGTGATGATGTGTGAGTATTTCTATTCCTCGTTGAAATCCTAGTGTTGTTTCGGGTCGGAAGCACGCGATGGTTAACTCCTACCAACCTCTTCCCTCGGGGCATGTGAGTAGTACTTTGATTTATGATAAAACTAATAAAACTTTGCAATAAGTATATGAGTTATTTATGACTAATGTGAAACCATGGACATACGCAATCTCACCTTCTCATATTTGCTAGCCTCTTCGGTATCGTGCGTTGCCCATTCTCACCTCGAGGATCGGTGCCACTTTCGCCGGTGCATCCAAACCCCGTGACATGATACGATCTGTTGCACATAAGCCTTATTATATCTTCCTCAAAACAGCCAGCATACCTACCTATCAAGACATTTCCATAACCATTCCGAGATATATTGCCATGCAAATTTCATCGTCACTTCACATGACTAGTTCGTTCATCATCATATTGCTTTGCATGATCATATAGAGTTGACATAGTATTTGTGGCAAAGCCACCGTTCATCATATTTTTGATACATGTCTGTATCATTGCACATCCTGGTACACTGCCAGAGGCATTCATACAGAGTCATATCTTCATATCAGTTCTCCATATCGAGTTGTAAGTAAACAAAAGTGTGATGATCATCATTATTAGAGCATTGTCCCAGTGAGGAAAGAATGATGGAGACTATGATTCTCCCACAAGTCGAGATGAGACTCCGGATGAAAAATAAAGATGGGGGAGGCCAAATGAGCCCACCATCCATTCAAAAAAATGAGAGAAAATGAGAGAAGGGACTTTGCTACTATCTTTTACCACACTTGTGCCTCAAAGTGGCACTATGCTCTTCATGTAGAGAGTCTCATGATATGTCATTTTCATATGCTAGTGGGAATTACCTATTCATTATTAAAAACTTGGCTTGTATATTCCTATGACGGGCTTCCTCAAATGCCCAAGGTCTTCATGAGCAAGCAAGTTGGATGCACACCCTACTTAGCTTCATTTGAGCTTTCATACACTTATAGCTCTAGTGCATCATTTGCATGAAAATCCCTACTCCTTGCATTGACATCTATCGATGGGCATCTCCATAGCACGTTGGTACGCCTAGTTGATGTGAGACTATCTTCTCCACTTTTTACCCCGTTGATATCTACTACCATACAGTATTCCACCTAAATGCTATGTCCAATGCCTCACGCTCATCTATTGCGTGAAGAATAAAAAGTTGATGCATATTGAAAAAGTACGATCCAATTGCCAAACTTGGACACCGTGGCGCTTGACATTTGTATTAATGTGTTGAAGATGGAGCCATGCATTGCTAATATAATAAGATGAATCGGGGTAAACATTCTTTAAGGATCGTATACTTTGAAAGACTGATGATTTTATTTCTTACACTTTAAATATTGCTATGCTAATATTTGTTGATTCATCATTTTTCAATGAGCATACATGCATAAGATTACATAATGGATAGCATGTCACATCAAAAATTCTGTTTTTATCATTTACCTACTCGAGGACGAGCAGGAATTAAGCTTGGGGATGCTTGATATGTCTCCAACGTATCTATATTTTTTTTATTGTCCCATGCTGATATATTATCATTCTAGGATACTTTTTGGGTCTTTGTTTACCAATTTATAATATTTTTGAGCACTAACCTATTGACCCAGTGCCTAGTGCCAGTTGTTGTTTTCTGCGTGTTTTTTACATTTCAGGTTTACATTACCAAACGAAGTCCAATTGCAACGAAACTTTTTGATGATTTTTTCTGGACCAAAAGAAGACCTGGAAGCTTCGGAGGGAGGCCAGGGGCCGCACAGGCCAACAGGGCGCGCCCCAGGGGGGCATGCCCTGATGGCTTGTGCCCCCCTCGGCCGCCTCTCGACGCCCCTGTCTGGACTATAAATTCTCTTTCACCCTAAAAATAAAGGAGGTAGTCCTGAAACCCTTTTTCTGCCGCCGCAAGTCTCTGTTCCGTCGCGAGGCCATCTGGAGCTCCGTTCCGGCACCCTGCCTGAGGGGGGATCGGTCACGAAGGGCCTCTACATCAACCTGCTGCCCTCATGATGATGTGTGAGTAGTTCACCACAGACCTATGGGTCCATAGCTAGTACCTAGATGGCAATCTCTCCATCTCTTGATCTTCAATACAATGGTCATCGCATCTTCGCTTTGATCTATCCGATGTAATCCTATTATGCAGTGTGTTTGTTGGGATCCGATGAATTGTGGGTTTATGTTCAGATTATTCATGAAAAGTATTTGAGTCACCTCTGAATATTATGATTCTTATTTGCATGATCATTATAGCTTCGTAATTCTTTCCGATATATCGATGTGCTTTGGCCAAGTAGATTGATCTATATTCAGTGAGAGTGGTGCATTGTGGTAGGTTCAACCTGGCGAGTTTCTATATCCCAGTGACAAAGTAGGGGACACGATGCGTCTTTGTGTTGTTGCTACTAAGGATAACACGAAGTGGTTCATTCATATTGGTTGAGTTTACTTTGTCTACATCATGTCATTGTTCTCCACGCGTTACTCTATTTTACTTAATAGTCTAGATGCATGCTGGATAGCGGTCGATGAGTGGAGTAATAGTAATAGGTGCAGGCAGGAGTCGGCCTATTTGTTTATGGACGTGATGCCTATATACACATGATCATTGCCGTGAAAATCGCATAACTATCCGCTTTTCTACCAATTGCCCAACAGTAATTTGTTACCCACCGTATGCTACCTACATGAGAGATGCTGCTAGGGAAAACTATGGCCCCCGGGTCTATTCACTTATATATTTACAAACTCTACTATTACCTCGCTGCCTTTATTTACTTTTTATTTTATTTTGCAATTTATAATTTCTACAATTATCTACACAACTCATTTGCTTTCAAATAACGAGATCAAGGGGATTGACAACCCTCTTGCCCGCGTTGGTGCAAGATGTTTGTTCATTTGGGTGCAGCCACTGAAGACGGTTGAGGATTGATATTCCGATTGGTTCGATAAACCTTGGTTTCATAACCGAGGGAAATACTTACCCACTTTGTGCTGCAATAACCCGTTCCTCTTCACGAAAAACCCAACGCAAATCACAAGTATCATGTTGCTACTACTATGCTAGATGAAACTGAACATGTGCCACTAGGTGATCTACTTGATGCTCATATTGCTAAATCTAGAGAACATGAGAATGCTGAAATTGATGAAAATTATGATTCGCCTATTCCGTCTAGATCTCCTCCTAGAATTGAAATGCCTGATGTACCTGATGGTTATGTTATGGATGGGGAGATAGTTAGAGACTTTCTTGCTTGCAATGATAGATATGATCTTAAGAAACTGCTGAGTAAACCGAAAGAAAAATCTATGAAGGATAAAATGAAATATGATCCTAAATTTGCTACTTCTCCTATATTTGTTGCTGATAAGGACCATGAATGCTCTATCGATCCTGAGTTAATTACTTTGATAGAATCTTATCCTTTTCATGGTTATGATTCTGAAACAGTTGCGGCACACTTTACCAAATTAAATGATATTCTTAAGCCTTTTCCTTTCTCACTAAAGGGTGATGCTAAGAAGTGGTTCCTTTCTCTTGCTCCTGGTTGTGTGCATAGCCCCCAGGATATGATATATTACTTCTTCAAAAAACATTTTCCAGCTCATAAGAAACAAGTTGGTTTACAAGAAATATTTAACTTTGTGCAAATTGAAGAAGAGAATCTCCCTCAAGCTGGGCGGAGGCTTCTCCAGCTACTTAAAGCTTTGCCTGATCATCCTCTTAAGAAAAATGAAATACTTGATATCTTTTATAATGGACTAACCAATGCTTCTAGGGACTACCTAGATAATTGTGTTGGTTGTGTTTTCAGGGAACGAACTGTTGGGCAAGCTGAAGAACTATTGAATAATATTTTGAAGAATGCTAGTGATTGGACACTTCCTGAACCACCTCTTGGACCAATTACGAAGAAGAGAGGTATTCTATTCCTCAGTACAGAAGATATGCAAGAAGCCAAGAAATCTATGAAAGAAAAAGGCATTGAAATTGAAGATGTTAAGAATCTACCACCTATTGAAGAAAGGCATGCACTTGACACCCCTACATAGGTGGTAAAGGTAAATTCTCTGTGTAGATTCGATGATAGTGATATACCTTATAATAAAACTACTAGTCAATTGATACGTCCATTTTGCATCACCATTTCCTACTGTTATTTACTTTGTTTTGTTGAATAATAATGCTTTGGGGAGTGATTCTAATGCCTTTTCTCTCATAATATGCAAGGTTTACACATGGAGGGGGAATACCGGCAGCTGGAATTCTGGACCCAAGAAAAGCACATCAGAGAAACCTATTCTGCACAACTCCAATGAAGCTGAAATTTTACAGAGATTATTTTTACATTTAATAAAAAAATACTGGAGCTGGAAACTACCGAAGGAGGCCCCCCGGGTGGGCACAACCCACCAGGGCGCGCCAGGCCCCCCTGGGCGCGCCCTGATGGGTTGTGCCCAGCCTGGCCCACCTCCGGTGCCCATCTTCTGGTATAAGGTCTCTCTTGACCTAGAAAAAATCAGAGGAGGACTTTCGGGACGAAGCGCCGCCGCCTCGAGGCGGAACTTGGGCAGGAGCACTTTTGCCCTCCGGCGGAGCGATTCCGCCGGGGGAACTTCCCTCCCGGAGGGGGAAATCGAAGCTATCGTCATCACCAACACCCCTCTCATCTTTGGGAGGCCAATCTTCATCAACATCTTCAACAACACCATCTCCTCTCAAACCCTAGTTCATCTCTTGTGTTCAATCTTTGTACCGGAACCTCAGATTGGTACCTGTGGGTGACTAGTAGTGTTGATTACTTTGCGTAGTTGATTACTATATGGTTTATTTGGTGGAAGATTATATGTTCAGATCCATTATGCTATTCAATACTCCTCTGATCTTGAGCATGATTATTATTTGTGAGTAGTTACCTTTGTTCTTGAGGTCACGGGAGAAGTCATGTTGCAAGTAATCATGTGAATTTGATATGTGTTCGATATTTTGATGATATGTATGTTGTGATTCCCTTAGTGGTGTCATGTGAACATCGACTACATGACACTTCACCATTCATGGGCCTAAGGGAATGCATTGTGGAGTAGTTATTAGATGATGGGTTGCTCGAGTGACAGAAGCTTAAACCCTAGTTTATGCGCTACTTCGTAAGTGGATGATTTGGATCCACATGTTTAATGCTATGGTTAGACTTTGTCTTAATACTTTTCTCGTAGTTGCGGATGCTTGCGAGGGGGTTAATCATAAGTAGGTTGTTAGTTCAAGTAAGAACAGCACCTTAGCACCGGTCCACCCACATATCAAATTATCAAAGTAGCGAACACGAATCGAACCAACATGATAAAAGTGACTAGACGAAATTCCCGTGTACCCTCAAGAACACTTTGCCTATTACTAGTGATTGTTCTGGCCCGTCCTTTGCCTCAAAAGGATTGGGCTACCCTTGTTGCACCTTGGTTACCGTTATTGTTACTTGCTTGCTACCAATTACCTTGCTATCAAATTATCTGTTACCTACAATTTCAGTGCTTGCAGAAATTACCTTGCTGAAATCCGCTTGTCATTTCCTTCTGCTCCTCGTTGGGTTCGACACTCTTACTTATCGAAAGTACTACGATTGATCCCCTATACTTGTGGGTCATCAAGACTCTTTTTTGGCACCGTTGCCGGGGAGTGAAGCGCTCTTGATAAGTGGAAATCGGTAAGGAAAACTTATACTACGTGCTGAAATTTATTGCTACTTGCTACTATGGAGAACAATCCTTTGAGGGGTTTGTTCGGGGTATCTTCACCTCGACCGGAACCACAATTAGTTACCCCTCAACCTACATCACCTACTGAAAATGTTACTTATGAAATTCCTTCGGGTATGCTAGAACAACTGCTTGTTAAACCTTATGCAGGAGATGGAACTGAACATCCTGATATGCATCTTTTATATGTGAACGAGATTTGTGGACTATTTAAGCTTGCAGGTTTACCCGGAGATGAAGTTAAGAAGAAGGTTTTCCCTTTATCTTTGGAAGGAAAATCATTGACATGGTATAGGCTATGTGATGATCTTGGATCAAGGAACTGGAATCGTTTGCAATTGGAATTTCACCAAAAGTTTTTTCCCATGCATCTTGTTCATCGTGATCAGAATTATATATATAATTTTTGGCCTCGTGAAGGAGAAAGTATTGCTCTAGCTTGGGGGAGGCTTAAGTCAATGTTATATTCATGCCCCAATCATGACATTCCAAGGGAAGTTATCATTCAGAATTTTTATGCTCGGCTTTCTCATAATGATCAATCCATGCTCGATACTTCTTGTGTTGGTTCTTATATGAAGAAGACTATTGAATTCAAGTGGGATCTCTTAGAAAGAATTAAATGCAACTCTGAAGATTGGGAACTCGACGAAGGTAATGAGTCAGGTATAAAGCTTGAATTTGATTGCGTTAAATCTTTTATGAACACCGATACTTTTCACAAGTTTAGCACTAAATATGGACTTGACTCTGAGATAGTAGCCTCTTTCTGTGAAGCATTTGCTACTCACGTTGATCTCCCTAAGGAGAAGTGGTTTAAATATCATCCCCCTATTAAAGAAGAAATTAAATAACCGGTCATAGCTAAGGAAGAAACCATCTTTTACAATGTTGATCCAGTTGTGCCTACTGCTTATATTGAAAAACCACCTTTCCCTGTTAGGATAAAGGAACATGCTAAGGTATCAACTGTGGTTCGTAAGAGTAATATAAGAGCACCTAAACCCCCTGAGCAAATTAAAGTAGAACCTAGTGTTGCTATGGTTAAATATCTCTTGGTAGAAAATATTGATGGGCATGTTATCTACTTTTGTGATGAAGCTGCTAGAATTGCTATACCTGATGAAAAAGATAAACACAGACCCGTAGTAGGCTTGCCTGTTGTCTCAGTCAAAATAGGAGATCATTGCTACCATGGTTTATGTGATTTAGGTGCTAGTGTGAGTGCTATCCCTTTTACTCTATACCAAGAAATTATGGATGAAATAGCACCTGCTGAAATGGAAGACATCGATGTCACTATTAAACTTGCTAATAGAGACAGTATCACACCACTTGGGATTGTTAGAGATGTTGAAGTCTTGTGTGGGAAAGTAAAATACCCTACTGATTTTCTAGTTCTTGGTTCCCCACAAGATGACTTTTGTCCCAATATCTTTGGTAGACCTTTCTTGAGCACAGTCAATGCTAAGATAGATTGTGAAAAACAAACTGTCGGTGTCAGTTTTGGTAATGTGTCTCATGAGTTTAAAATTTCCAAGTTTAGTAGACAACCTCGTGATAAGCAGTTATCTAGTAAGGATGAAATAATTGGTCTTGCTTCTATTGCCGTGCCTCCTACTGACCCATTAGAACAATATTTGCTCGATCATGAAAATGATATGCATTTGCGTGAAAGAAACGAAATAGATCAAATTTTGTTCGAACAACAACCTCTCTTGAAACACAATTTGCCTATTGAAACTCTTGGAGGTCCTCCTCCACCTAAAGGTGATCCTGTGTTTGAATTGAAACAATTGCCTGACACCTTGAAGTATGCTTATCTTGATGAGAAAAAGATATATCCTGTTATTATTAGTGCTAACCTTTCAAAACATGAAGAAGAAAGATTATTGAAAGTTCTAAGGAAGCACCGGGCTGCTATTGGATATACTCTTGATGATCTTAAGGGCATTAGTCCCACTCTATGTCAGCACAAGATTAATATGGAACCTGAAGCTAAACCCGTTGTTGATCACCAACGGCGATTGAATCCTAAGATGAAGGAAGTGGTAAGAACTGAAATATTAAAACTTCTGGAAGCAGGTATAATCTATCCTATTGCTGATAGTAGATGGGTAAGTCCCGTTCATTGCATCCCTAAGAAAGGAGGTATTACCGTTGTTCCTAATGATAAGAATGAACTCATTCCACATAGATTTGTTACTGGCTATAGAATGGTAATTGATTTTAGCAAATTAAATAAAGCTACCAGAAAAGATCATTACCCTTTACCGTTCATTGATCAAATGTTAGAGAGACTATCTAAGCACACACACTTTTGTTTCTTAGATGGATATTCTGGCTTCTCTCAAATACCTGTGTCACAATCGGATTAGGAGAAAACTACCTTTACTTGCCCTTTCGGAACCTATGCTTATAGATGTGTGCCTTTTGGTTTATGCAATGCTCCTGCTACCTTTCAAAGATGTATGACTGCTATATTCTCTGATTTTTGTGAAAAGATTGTGGAGGTTTTCATGGATGATTTTTCCGTTTACGGAACTTCTTTTGATGATTGCTTAAGCAACCTTGATCGAGTTTTGCAGAGATGTGAACAAACTAATCTTGTCTTGAATTGGGAGAAGTGCCACTTTATGGTTAATGAAGGCATTGTCTTGGGGCATAAAATATCTGAACGAGGTATTGAGGTGGACAAAGCTAAAGTTGATGCAATTGAGAAAATGCCATGTCCTAAAGATATTAAAGGTTTTCGAAGTTTCCTTGGTCATGCTGGTTTTTATAGGAGGTTTATTAAGGACTACTCTAAAATTTCTAGGCCTCTTACTAATCTTTTGCAAAAGGATATTCCTTTTGTTTTTGATGATGATTGTGTGGAAGCCTTTGAAACACTCAAGAATGCCTTAACCTCTGCACCTATCGTTCAACCACCTGATTGGAACTTGCCTTTTGAAATTATGTGTGATGCTAGTTATTATGCTGTTGGTGCCGTTCTAGGACAAAGAGTTGATAATAAATTGAATGTTATCCATTATGCTAGTAAAACTCTAGACAGTGCCCAATGAAACTATGCTACTACTGAAAAAGAATTTTTAGCAGTTGTGTTTGCTTGTGATAAATTTAGATCCTATATAGTTGATTCAAAAGTCATTGTTCACTCCGATCACGCTGCTATAAAATACCTTATAGAAAAGAAAGATGCTAAACCTAGACTCATTAGGTGGGTTCTCTTGCTCCAAGAATTTGACTTGCACATCATTGATAGGAAAGGAGCTGAGAACCCCGTAGCTGATAACTTGTCTAGGTTAGAAAATATTCTTGATGACCCACTACCTATTGATGCTAGTTTCCCTAACGAACAGCTAGCTGCAATAAGTGTCTCACAACGCACACCTTGGTATGCTGATTATGCTAACTACATTGTTGCTAAATATATTCCACCTAGCTTTACTTATCAACCAAAGAGAAAAAAATTCTATGACTTGAGACATTACTTTTGGGATGACCCACATCATTATAAAGAAGGAGTAGATGGTATTATTAGACGTTGTGTACCTGTGCATGAACAGGAACAAATCCTACGGAAATGTCATTCTGAAGCTTATGGAGGACATCATGCGGGAGATAGAACTGCTCATAAGGTATTGCAATCCGGTTTTTATTGCTCTACTCTCTTCAAAGATGCCCGTAAGTTTGTCTTGTCTTGTGATGAATGTCGAAGAATTGGTAATATCGGTAAGCGTCAAGAAATGCCTATGAATTATTCACTTGTTGTCGAACCATTTGACGTTTGGGGTTTTGATTATATGGGACCTTTTCCTTCCTCTAATGGGTACACTCATATTTTGGTTGCGGTTGATTATGTCACTAAGTGGGTAGAAGCTATTCCAACTAGTAGTGCTGATCATCACACCTCCATTAAAATGCTTAAAGAGGTTAACACCCGAGGTTTGGAGTCCCTAGATATTTAATGACTCATGGTGGTTCACACTTTATTCATGGTGCCTTCCGTAAGATGCTTGCTAAATATGATGTTAACCATAGAATTGCATCACCCTATCATCCTCAATCTAGTGGTCAAGTTGAACTTAGCAATAGAGAAATAAAATTGATATTACAAAAAACTGTCAATAGGTCTCGTAAGAATTGGTCTAAGAAATTAGATGATGCACTTTGGGTCTATAGAACAGCTTATAAAAATCCTATGGGTATGTCTCCATATAAAATGGTATATGGGAAAGCTTATCATTTGCCTCTAGAATTAGAACACAAAGCATATTGGGCAATTAAGGAACTTAACTATGATTTCAAACTTGCCGGTGAAAAGAGGTTATTTGATATTAGCTCACTAGATGAATGGAGAACCCAAGCGTATGAAAATGCCAAGCTATTCAAAGAAAAAGTAAAGAGATGGCATGACAAAAGAATCCAAAAGCGGGAATTCAAAATAGGAGATTATGTTCTTTTGTTCAACTCTCGTTTAAGATTTTTTTTTGCAGGAAAGCTTCTCTCCAAATGGGAAGGACCATATGTTATTGAAGAGGTTTATCGTTCTGGAGCTATCAAGATTAATAACGCCAAAGGTACTAACCCGAAGGTGGTCAATGGGAAAAGAATTATGCATTATATCTCAAGTACGCATATTAATGTTGAAAGCAATGTTATCCAAACCATGACACCAGAGGAACACATAAAAGAAACCTTCCAGAGCACTCCAGATTATTTAAAAATAGGAGGTATGTGATACGGTAAGTAAACGGACTCCGAAAAATCCGCAATTTTTTTGTCAGTTTTGGAATATTTTAGAATTTTGGAAATAAAAAAATAAACTGGAAGGTGATCGAGGTGAGCACGATACACTAGGGCGCGCCAGGCACCCCTGGGCGCGCCCTGGTGGGTTGTGCCCACCTCGGACGCCTTCCCGACTCCGTTTTCCTTCCAAATACTTGTTTCCCAAGAATAAAAATTCTCTATATATACCCCTGACTGTTTTGACGACCGCATCGCAGAAAAATCCTCTGTTCTTGTCTCTTGTTGTTTCCCTATCAGATCTGTTAAGTCAGGCATCATGTCTTCCCCCTCTTCTGACAACGTAGAAGAAGATGCCTGGCTAATGAAGATAGAGTTGAGGAGGGAGGAGCCGGAAGAAGCCAACAAGGAAGAGAAGGGCAATGAGGCTATGGTGGATCATCCCCTCGAAGGAGACCAACCCATGCCAGCAAAAGAGGAAGAAGAAGAAGATATCCTACAACCTTACTACAACCATCTCACCCCTATTGAAATAGAAGCCTTCAAAGCTTTTGAAGCTGTTCGCGTTCAGAATAAATTTCTCATCCGTGAAAATATTTTGTTAGAAGAACACATCAATAACCTTAGGAGGGTCATCCACAGATTGGAGCACCTTTTGAAGCTGAAGTGTGACATCATATCATCACCACCACCTACATCAACACCTCCACCTTCTTCATCACCACCACCAAAGGAGACTTGAGCACACGGGTATGGGCACTCCCCTTGGCTTAAGCCAAGCTTGGGGGAGGTGCCCTGGTATCGTATCACCACCACTTTTATTCACATTTACCTATTTTGGTTCGATCTTTAGTTTTCCTTTGCTTTAGTTGAATAAAAGTTTAGCATGATCTATTTTCGTGTGTTAGTTCCGTGATCCATCTATCTATGTAATCGTGTGAGAGTTATATAATAAAGTTTAGTTTGAGTTTTTGCCTCTCTACCTTCTTGTTGCAATCAAAATAAAGGAAAGAAAAATAAATGAAAAGAATAATAGGCTAATCCTATGGTGAGTAATGACATCACATAATGAAAAGTATAAGTAGTAAAATTTATTGGAGATTGACAAACATAGCATTGGTTAATGATGAAATTCATGAAAGAATTAATAAAGGAAGAGAAGATTCACATGCAAATACACTATCTTGGACATCTTTTATGATTGTGATCCCCCATCAAATATTGTGTGTCAAAATTGTTGACCTTGGACGAGGAAGACAATGTAATGATTTATGTTTGTTCATATCCACATAGAAGTTATGTTGTCATAGATCCTTTAACATGTGGTGCTTGCCCAACATCTTTGCTAGCCAAAAATTCCGCACTAAGTAGAGATACTACTTGTGCATCCAAAAACCCAAACCAAACTCTTTCCTTGAGTGTCCACCAGACCTACCTATGGATCGAGAAAGATCCTTCAAGTAAGTTGTCATCGGTGCAACAAGGCAATAAAAATTGCTTCTAAAAGTGTTTTGATCAATTAGTGTAAGAGAAAATTGAGAGTTATACGAACTTATGATGGCAAAGTAATAAAAGCGACGGACTGCATAATAAAGGTTGCTATCATAGGAGGCAATATAGCGCGACGTTCTTTTACATTAAGGGGTTGGGCATACAAACCAATAAGCGCATGACAACCTCTGCTTCCCTCTGCGAAGGGCCTATCCTTTACTTTTATGCACTTACCTTTATGCAAGAGTCAAAGTATTCTTCCCTATTCCTTTTTACTTTTTCTTTTGCAAGCATCATGTGGTGAGAAAAGATCTAGGCACATATATCCAGTTGGATATGGGTGGGCATGAGTTATTATTGTTGACATCACCCTTGAGGTGAGTGAGTTGGGAGGCAAAAATTATAAGCCCCTATCTTCCTACATGTCCGGTTGAAACTTTTTGTTCATGGGTATGCCGTGAGTGTTAGCAATCATAGAAGACTAAATGATGGTTGGGTATGTGAACTTGCCAAAAGGCTCCGACACGAGACCCTTCCTAAAAATATGATGAATTGTAGTTGCAAAGTTGACTGAGAACATAGTTTGTTGGTTTGCAATAAGGTTTATGCTTCATACTTCTATGTTGTGATGAATTGTTACTTGTTCATGAGAAGCTAAATGATAAAAATGTATTGAAATAAGTTCCTTTGTTAGAGTATTGCTGTTATGATAATAAGCATGATGCTTCTATGTCCGTATTTTGTTTTTATCGACACCTCTCTCTCAAACCATGTGGACATGTTTTTCAATATCGGCTTTCGCTTGAGGACAAGCGAGGTCTAAGCTTGGGGGAGTTGATACGTCCATTTTGCATCATGATTTCTTACTGTTATTTACTTTGTTTTGTTGAATAATAATGCTTTGGGGAGTGATTCTAATGCCTTTTCTCTCATAATATGCAAGGTTTACACATGGAGGGAGAATACCGGCAGCTGGAATTCTGGACCCAAGAAAAGCACATCAGAGATACCTATTCTGCACAACTCCAATGAAGCTGAAATTTTACGAAGATTATTTTTACATTTAATAAAAAATACTGGAGCTAGAAACTACCGGAGGAGGCCCCCCGGGTGGGCACAACCCACCAGGGCGCGCCAGGCCCCCCTAGCGTGCCCTGATGGGTTGTGCCCAGCCTGGCCCACCTCTGGTGCCCATCTTCTGGTATAAGGTCTCTCTTGACCTAGAAAAAATCAGAGGAGGACTTTCAGGATGAAACGCCGCCGCCTCTAGGCGGAACTTGGGCAGGAGCACTTTTGCCCTCCGGCGGAGCGATTCCACCGGGGGAACTTCCCTCCCGGAGGGGGAAATCGAAGCTATCGTCATCACCAGCACCCCTCTCATCTTTGGGAGGCCAATCTTCATCAACATCTTCCATGGCACCATCTCCTCTCAAACCCTAGTTCATCTCCTGTGCTCAATCTTTGTACCGGAACCTCAGATTGGTACCTGTGGGTGACTAGTAGTGTTGATTACTTTGCGTAGTTGATTACTATATGGTTTATTTGGTGGAAGATTATATGTTCAGATCCATTATGCTATTCAATACTCCTCTGATCTTGAGCATGATTATTATTTGTGAGTAGTTACCTTTGTTCTTGAGGTCACGGGAGAAGTCATGTTGCAAGTAATCATGTGAATTTGATACGTGTTCGATATTTTGATGATATGTATGTTGTGATTCCCTTAGTGGTGTCATGTGAACATCGACTACATGACACTTCACCATTCATGGGCCTAAGGGAATGCATTGTGGAGTAGTTATTAGATGATGGGTTGCTAGAGTGACAGAAGCTTAAACCCTAGTTTATGCGCTACTTCGTAAGGGGCTGATTTGGATCCACATGTTTACTGCTATGGTTAGACTTTGTCTTAATACTTTTCTCGTAGTTGCGGATGCTTGCGAGGGGGTTAATCATAAGTAGGTTGTTAGTTGAAGTAAGAACAATACCTTAGCACCGGTCGACCCACATATCAAATTATCAAAGTAGCGAACACAAATCAAACCAACATGATAAAAGTGACTAGACGAAATTCCCGTGTACCCTCAAGAACACTTTGCCTATTACTAGTGATTGTTCTGGCCTGTCCTTTGCCTCAAAAGGATTGGGCTACCCTTGCTGCACCTTGGTTACCGTTACTGTTACTCGATTGCTACCAATTACCTTGCTATCAAACTATCTGTTACCTACAATTTCAGTGCTTGCAGAAATTACCTTGCTGAAAACCGCTTGTCATTTGCTTCTGCTCCTCGTTGGGTTCGACACTCTTACTTATCGAAAGGACCACGATTGATCCCCTATACTTGTGGGTCATCATCAATGTATGAATAAATTTGATAATTGCATTGTTAAGCAAGAACATTTCAATATGTATATTAAGGATCAATTAAAACAAAATGCTATTATGATTGATCGCTTGAGTGACTTGATGTTTAGAATTGCTAATGATGTCAGAGGTCTAGGTAAACATTCATCCATGGTTCATACTGAGTTAGAACATGTTGCTAAGTGAGAAAATGATTTGCTTACTGAAATGAATAATAAATCGAATGATCATGCTATTAGAGTTGTGACTAGAGGGGACGGAATGACACAAGAACCCCTCTGTCCTGAAGGACACCCTAAAAGGACTGAACAAGATTCTTAGAATATTAATAAGGATACACCTAGTCCATCCAAGAAGAAAAATAAAAATTAAAATGATTGTACTTTGCATGATTCTAGTGAACCTGTGATAGAAAAACCTTCTAAGAATCAAAATGATGTTTCTATTTATGATGATGATACACAATCTGGTAGTGAACATGCACCTAGTGATAAAGAAAATGATGTTGTTCATGTTGATGCTCAACAAGATAATGATAAAGAACCTGATAATGATGTGGAAATAGAACCAACAGCTAATCTTTCCTAAGAATGAACGTTATGATAAGAGAGATTTCATTGTTAGAAAACATGGTAAAGAAAGAGAGCCATGGGTTCAAAAACCCGTGCCATTCCCTTGTAAGCCTTATAAAAATAGGGGCGGGGAAGATTTTGAGCGCTTTGTGGAAATGCTTAGGTCAGTATTTTTGCGAACATGTTTGACTGATATTCTAAAAATGCCTCCTTATGCAAAATATATAAAAGATATTTTCACTAATAAAAGAAAGATACCTGAAACTGAGATTTCCACTATGCTTGCTAATTACTCTTTTGAGGGTGGAGTACCTAAGAAACTGGGAGACCCGGGGATACCTACTATACCTTGCTCCATTAAACAAAGTTATGTTAAAACTGCTTTATGTGATTTAGGAGCCGGTGTTAGTGTTATGACTTTCTCTCTATATAAAATACTTGATTTGAATAAGCTCACACCTATTGGAATATCTTTGCAAATGGTTGATAAATCTACTATTATACCTATTGGGATTTGTGAGGATCTCCCCGTTGTTGTTGCAAATGTTACTATTTTAACGGACTTTGTTATTCTTGAGATGCCCGAGGACGACAACACGTCGATCATCCTTGGTAGACCCTTTTTGAATACTGCAGGGTATGTTATTCATTGCAACAAAAGCAAGGTTACTTCTCATGTTAATGGAAATCAGCACACGGTATACTTTCCGAAGAAACGAGTTGTGGTGAATAATATCAATTCAATTGAGAAAGTGGCAACAATCACTTTTGGAGAGTTCAAATTTCCTCTCCCTACTGCCAAGAAGAAATATGATATTCTTATTGTTGGGGAATGCATATCCCCATTAAGGTAACTTAGTGTCATACGAAAAAAACGGTTTCATGCCAATCAAAAATGGTTCATTAATAAGACTTGATCAACCTTGTTAATGGATTTATTTTTAGAAGCATGTGGTCGATAAATTTAGTAGGCACAATGATACGTCTTTAATGTATCGATAATTTATGAAGTATTCATTCCATATTTGCCTATGTTTACAATAATTTTATATGGTTTTGATGCACTTTATATGATTTATTTAGAACTAACCCA
Organism: Elymus sibiricus; assembly: GCA_039707655.1. NCBI lineage: Eukaryota > Viridiplantae > Streptophyta > Magnoliopsida > Poales > Poaceae > Elymus > Elymus sibiricus. Next base: position 400,026,884 of record CM077671.1, read on the forward strand.
GACTGACGCTGTTTTCAGCAGAATTACCGTGGTGTTGTTTTTTATGCAGAAAATAAAAGTTCTCGGAATCGCCCGAAACATTTTCATGTTCTTTTCTGGAGAAAATAAGAAATACCGGAGCGAAGAACCACCAGAGGGGAGCAGCCTATGGGCCACAAGCCAACAGGGCGCGCCCACCCCCCTGGGTGCCCTGTTAGCTTGTGGGGCCCACGTGGCTCCGGTTGACGTGATTCCAGCGCTGAAAAATCCTATAAATCTAGAAACCCTGGAAAGATAACCTAGACTCTCCGCTCTGCCGCCGCAACTCTCTGTATCGAAGAAAAACCCATCTGGAGCCTTTCCGGTACCCTGTCGGAGGGGGAAATCATCACCGGAGGCCATCTTCATCATCCCGACGGTGTCCATGACGAGGAGGGAGTAGTTCACCCTCGGGGTTGAGGGTATGTACCAGTACCTATGTGTTTAATCTCTCTCGCTCTCTCGTGTTCTTGAGATGGCACGATCTTGATGTATCATGGGCTTTGTTAATATAGTTGGAGCATATGGTGTTCTTCCCTTGCTATCTTTTTGTGATGAATTGAATCTTTCCCTTTGAGATTTTGTTATGTCGGATTGAATATTGGATTTAGGATCACTCTATGTATGTCTTGTATGTGGATACCCGTGGTGACAATGGGGTGTTCTATTGATTCACTTCATATATGTTTTGGTACTCAATTTGCGGATTTCCGTGGTGACAATGGGGTAATCTATGCATATGGGTTGATACACATTCTTGTCCTAGTTTGAAGTTCTTTGTGTTGGTTGAATATGATGAATCTGAAATTGTTTGATGCATGTCGAATAATTAACCCATGGATACTTGAGGTGACATTGGAGTATCTAGGTGACATTAGGGTTGATTGATATATATCATAGGTGTTATTTTACTACGAACTCTAGGGCTGTTTGTGACACTTGGAATAGCTCAAAAGATTGATCGGAAAGAATAACTTTGAGGTGGTTCTACTACCTACACCAATTTCATCTTATGTTCTCCGCTACTTATGAACTTTGGAGTGATTCTTTGTAGCACGTTGAGGGATGATCATATGATTCTATTATGTTAGCACTGTTGAGAGATTGCACTAGTGAAAGTATGAACCCTAGGCCTTATTTACAAGCATTTCAATACCATTTTGCTCGTTGTTTACTACTTTTTACCTTGCTGTTTTTATATTTTCAGATTACAAAAACCTATATCTACTATCCATATTGCACCTGTATCACCATCTCTTCACGAACTAGTGCACCTATATGATTTTCCATTGTATTGGGTGTGTTGGGGACACAAGAGATTTCTTGTATTTGATTGCAGGGTTGTTTGAGAGAGACCATCTTCATCCTACACCTCCCACGGATTAATAAACCTTAGGTCATCCACTTGAGGAAAAATTGCTACTGTGCTACAAAACTCTGCGCTTGGAGGCCCAACACAGTCTACAAGAATAAAGTTGCGTAGTAGACATCACACAACTCTCTGTAACTTCAGTTTGCTCTCTGTTAATTATAGTTTAATAAAAAAATGCCATGATTTCCCTATTTTCTGAATAAACCATGCAATAAAAGTGCTCAGAATGTCATAAATTTTTAACATGAATGTTTGTAGAATATTTAAGAATTTCTGGAGCTGAAAACATCCCAGGGGGTGCATATGTTGCTCACAAGGCAACATGGCGCGGCAACCCCCCATGGTCGCGCCAAGATGCCTTGTGGGTCCGACAAGGACCCACTCACTTATTCCTTCATCCCACATCATCTCTTTCCTCTAGCAAAAGTTCCTGGTAGCTCTCTCCTCTCTCGTGTTCTTGTTCCCAAACCTGAGATTTTTGATCTCTTTGCTCGGAACTTCGTTTCCGAAACTGTTTTGAGGTATTGCTCCTTGGTATGTGACTCCTTACTTGCTCCAATTAGTCTGTGCTTTAGTGGGTTATATTTTGCAGCACTTGGTGCTACTGAAAATGAGCTTGCATGTTGAATTCTTTGAGTTCCAAGTAGTTTGAATGCTTCATATGGCCTCTAGGCATCCATATGAGTAGTTACTATCAATCTTACAAAGTTTTTTTAACATCATTTTTTGGTCCAAAAATTTCAGAAAATTGTTCTTAGAGAAATGAACTTCTTTCGGAGAAGTCCCTCGAGCCGGAGTCCTAAGGGAATCGTTGGGGATGTCCAGGGTCGTGACCTCAACATCCTGCGGAGGATGGAGGTTCCACCGTGTGAGTGGCCACACCATGCCTTCATGACAGAGGCCGGGTTCCACCAAGAGTTCATGCAATTTGTTGCAGATTCTGTTTTGGCCATCTTCCTTTCAGATGAGTGTGACCAGTACCACATCCTTACAAATTCCTTTGTACAAAATTTCTACTTCATGCATAGGCTCGATTTTCCCATGGTACGCTTTGATTTATATGTTGAACACTATGAGATACCATTTACCAAATTCTGTCAAATATATTTGATTCCGTGTGAGGGGGAATTAAGAGAGCCTCGACCAGAGGAGTTTGAGGACTTCCTCCGCACTTTAACTATGGGGGAAAATAGGGGTGTGTCAAGAGCTAGAGCCACTAGTTTACATTTTCCTGCTGTGCACTACTTTGCTTTATTCATAGGGAAATGTTTGACTGCTAGGGAGGAAGGTGGCACGCTCAGCGCCCCTGACCTTGCCATTTTACGCCATGCACTTTTGAATGATAACACATACAACTTAGGAGCTATCATTGCATGATGCTTGCACACTAATAGGACTAGGGGTAAAATTCATGGTGGTATTTACGTGACTCGCTTGGCAAAACGCTTTAATTTGATATACGCCCCAATGATTACTTGATGCCTAGAGTTTATCTGGATCACCACGCCATGATAGATCACCACTTTATTGATAACCCTGAGCCTCCTCACCACATTCTCTATAACTTGGTGTTTAGCGAGACTACTCGTGATCTTATTGTTGCCTGCACCCTCTTTGTGTGATTCTCAAGCCAGGCAAGGATATGTCATCATGCCACCGGACATCACAACTTACCAGAACGAGTTGGCCCCGGCGGAGGCCGAGGCCCAGGCTTGGGATGCTCAAATACCTCCGCCTAACTACTACACTCCTGGACCATATGGATACAATGGATGGTGACTAGCAAGCTAGGCCAAGGCCTAAGCTTGGGGGAATACGTATTTCTCACCGACATTACATTCATGTTCATACATTTCATTCCAATTCTCGGTGTTCATCCTTTTTCATTGTATATCCATGTTAGTTTATTTTTGTTTTCTTCTTGTGTGTTTGAAAAACTTCAAAACCCCAAAATTATTTCTCGCTTCTTTTCGGTTTTTCTTTCTTATTTTATTAGTTTTTAGTATTAAAAGAAAACCCAAAAAGATTTCCCTTTTTCTTTTGCTTGTTGGGAGCTTTCCTGTGTAAATAGTTGTTTTCGCTTTTCGTTTTTCCTTCATTAATTTGCTTTCTCCAGAAAAACTAAAAACTCCAAAAATAAGTCAGTGTGTTTCTGTGAAATTCTTTTATTTTATTTGAGTTGTCGGAAGGAGAAGACCATGATGAAAATGTCGAGTGGCTCTCATATGCTATATTGTGGACCAAACGAAGAGCCAGTATTTCCTTGTCTTCTCATTTGAATAAATGTTTTACAGATTCCATCTTAGTCCAGAACACACTTGCACTATTATTATTTTCACATCATTCGATCGTGCAAGGGAAAGGCAATAATGACGATATTTGGTGAAGTGATTGCTATTAAGGAAGCTGGTATGAACTCTTCTTGTTTCTATTTTTGTAAATATGTTCAGCTCAGTCGCTCTTGATTGAGCATATTATGAGTAAACATGTTTGTGATGACAATTAGAGATTATAGTTTCTCATGCTACGCTTAAATAGCTAGGAGTGGATAATGATTTGTCTTGAATGTCAACATGCATTAAAATGGTTGTGATGTAGTGGTACTTGTGAGCTGCGTTGGGATTTTCCCCGAAGAGGAGAGGAGATGCAGTACAGTAGAGATAAATATTTCCCTCAGTGAGAACCAAAATTACCGAACCAATGTAAATTCCTTTCAACTGCACTTACACACATAAAACCAAACACTTGCACCCAACGCGTGCAAGAGGGTAGTCAAGCCCCATGAACTCGTTACTTGCAAGGATTAAATCTTGATAGAATAGATATTGTACATGCAAAATAAAATAAAAGTAAATAAAGTGCAGCAAGGTAATTTATATGTTTTTGTTTCTATGTTTAAGTAGACCCAGGGTCCATAGTGTTCGCTAGAGGCTTCTCTCTCGAAAGTAGCATACGGTGGGTAGACAAATTATTGTTGGACAATTGATAGAATTGCGTATAGTTATAACATGTTATTAACGGCAATGGTCGTGTACATAGGCATCACGTCCATAAACAAGTGACCGAAATGATTCTGCAACTACTACTATTACTTCACCAATCGACCCCTATCCAGCATGCATCTATGGTATTAAGTTCATGACAAACAAAGTAATGCTTGGAGCAAGATGACATGATGTAGACAAAGTAAGACAAGCAATATGTTTAGACCTCATCGTTTTATCCCTAATGTCAACAATACAAATACGTGTCTTGACCCCTTCTGTCACGAGGATAGAGCACCGCAAGATTGAACCCATTACAACGCACCACTCCCACTGAAGCTAAATCTATACTTATACTAATTAGGCACTATCTAGAAATTCTCACGTTAATCAGTAATTATGAGCCGTTTGTTGTAAATATGCCCTAGAGGCAATAATAAAAGTAGTTATTATTATATTTCCTTGTTCATGATAATCGTTTATTATCCATGCTATAATTGTATTGATTGGAAACACTGATACATGTGTGGATACATAGACAACACTGTGTCCCTAGTGTGCCTCTAGTAGACTAGCTTGTTGATCAAAGATGGTCAAGGTTTCCTAGCCATAGACATGAGATGTTATTTGATAACAGGATCACATCATTAGGAGAATGATGTGATGGACAAGACCCAAACTATAAACGTAGCATATGATCGTGCCAGTTTATTGCTATAGTTTTCTGCATGTCAAGTATCTGTTCCTATGACCATGAGATCATGCAAATGACTTACACCAGAGGAGTACCTTGTGTGTATCAAACGTCGCAACATAACTGGGTGACTATAAAGATGCTCTACAGGTATCTTCGAGGGTGTCTGTTGAGTGGGCATGGATCAAGACTGGGATTTGTTACTCCGTGTGACGGAGAGATATCTCGGGGCCCACTCGGTAATACAACATCACAACAAGCCTTGCAAACAATGTGACTAAAGTGTTAGCCATGGGATCTTGTATTACGGAACGAGTAAAGAGACTTGCCGGTAACGAGATTGAACTAGGTATATAGATACCGACGATCGAATCTCGGGCAAGTAACATACCGAAGAACAAAGGGAACATCATATGGGATTAACTGAATCCTTGACATAGAGGTTCAACCGATAAAAGATCTTCGTAGAATATGTAGGAACCAATATGGGCATCCAGGTCCCGCTATTGGTTATTGACCGTAGAGGTGTCTCGGTCATGTCTACATAGTTCTTGAACCCGCAGGGTCTGCACACTTAAGGTTCGGTGACGTTTCGGTAGTATAGAGTTATGTATGGTGGTGACCGAAGGTTGTTCGGAATCCCGGATGAGATCCAGGACGTCACGAGGAGCTCCGGAATAGTCCGGAGGTAAAGATTGATATATAGGAAGTCCCGTTTTGGTCACCGGAAAAGTTTTGGGTATTTCGGTAGAGTACCGTGAGTGCCAGGAGGGGTACCGGGGACCATCGGGAGTGGTGTCTCGACCCAAAGGGCCTCATGGGCTGTGGGAGGAGTCAAGCCAGCCCTTAGTGGGATGGCCGAGCCCCCCACTAAGGCCCATGCGGCTGGGGGTGGGAAAACACAAAGGTGAAAAGAGTTTCCAAGTGGAGGAAGAGGAATCCTACTCCTAGTAGGATTGGAGTAGGACTCCTCCACCTCTCCTCCTTGCGGCCGCACCAAGGGGCAGCCCTTGGGCCGCCGGCCTCCCTCCCCTTCCTCCTATATATACTAGAGGGAGAGAGGGCAAAAGTACTTCAACCCTAAGCCACGGTGCAGCCCTCTCTCCCAATAGATCAAGTCCTCTAGTTTTCAGCGGTGCTTAGGCGAAGCCCTGCTGGAATAGTTCCACCACCACCGCCGCCGCGCCATCGCGCTGCCGGAGAACTCATCTACCTCTCCGCTCCCTCTTGCTGGATCAAGAAGGCAGAGATCGTCATCGAGCTGTACGTGTGCTGAACGAGGAGGTGCCGTCCGTTCGGTACTAGATCGTGATTGGATCGCGGGACGCTCGGCGATTTGGATCGCGAAGACGTTCGACTACATCAACCACGTTTCTTAACGCTTCCCGCTTAGCGATCTACAAGGGTATGTAGATCCACTCTCCCTCTCGTAGATGCTCATCACCATGGATAGATCTTGCGTGTGCGTAGGAAATTTTTTGTTTCCCATGCAACGTTCTCCAACAGTGGCATCATGAGCTAGGTCTATGTGTAGATGAGATCTCGAGTAGAAACACAAAGGAGTTTGTGGGCGTTGATATTCAGATTGCTTCCTCCCTTGGTCTTTTCTTGATTCGGCGGTATTGTGGGATGAAGCGGCCCGGACCAACATTACTCGTACGCTTACGAGAGACCGGTTCCATCAACTGACATATAATTTCATTGCATAAAGATGGCTGGCGGGTGTCTAGTTCTCCCACTTTAGTCGGATCGGATTTGACAAAGGCGGTCCTTGAGAAGGTTGAATAGCAATTTTTGTATCACCGTTGTGGTTTTTGCGTAGGTAAGAATTGTTCTTGCTAGATACCCGTAGCAGCCACGTAAAACTTGCAACAACAATTAGAGGACGTCTAACTTGTTTTTGCAGGGTATGTTGTGATGTGATATGGCCAATTACATGATGAGATATATGTGATGTATGAGATGATCATGTATTGTATAGAATATCACGACTTGCATGTCGATGAGTACGGCTACCGGCAGGAGCCATAGGGTTGTCTTTAATTATTTTCGCCGTTTTTGCTTTACTTTATCGCTATGAGTTAGCAATAGTCGTGGAAGCAACAGTCGACATGACAACCTCATGGCGACACATTGATGGAGATCATGGTGTTATGCCGGTGACGATGGAGATCATGCCGGTGCTTTGAAGATGGAGATCAAAAGCACAAGTTCATGGCCATATCATGTCACTTATGATTTGCATGTGATGTTAATCCTTTTATGCATCTTATTTTGCTTAGGACGACGGTAGCATTATAAGGTGATCCCTCACTTAAATTTCAAGATAAATTGTGTTCTCCCTGAGTGTGCACCGTTGCGAAAGTTCGTCGTTTCAAGACACCACGTGATGATCGGGTGTGATAGACTCTACGTTCGCATACAACGGGTGCAAGCCAGTGTTGCACATGCGGAACACTCGGGTTAAACTTGACGAGCCTAGCATGTACAGACATGGCCTCGGAACACAAGAGACCGAAAGGTCGAACATGAGTCATATAGTAGATATGATCAACATGAAGATGTTCACCATTGAAACCACCTCAACTCACGTGATGATCGGACTTGAGTTGGTGGATTTGGATCATGTCACACTCGAATGACTGGAGGGATGTCAATTTGAGTGGGAGTTTTTTTAATATGATTAACTAAACTCATTATCTTGAACAATAGTCTAAGTTGTTTTTGCAAAATTTATGTTGTAGATCATGGCTCGCGCAGTAGCACCCCTGAATTTTAATGCGTTCCTAGAGAAAGCTAATTTGAAAGATGATGGAAGTAACTTTGTGGACTGGGCCCGTATTCTGAGGATTATCCTTACGGCTTCCCAAAAGGGTTATGCCCTTGATGCACCGCTTGGTGATCCACCCGCTCCAGTTGAGTCTCCAGACGTTGTGAACGCCTGGCAGGCTCGTTCTGATGATTACTCAATGGTTCAATGTGCAATGTTGTATGGCTTAGAACCGGGACTTCAAAGACGTTTTGAACGTCATGGAGCATATGATATGTTCCTTGAGTTGAAGTTTATCTTTCAGAAAAATGCCCGGATCGAGAGGTATGAGACCTCCGATAAGTTCTATGCGATGTTGAAAGTCGCTGAGTCTGAGATTCAGAAGGAGCATCTAGTGTTGATGGTCAATAAAACCACTAGTTTCAAGAAGAATGGCAAGGGTAAGAAGGGTAACTCCAAGAAGAGTGGCAAAGCAGTTGCCCCTCCCATGAAGAAACCCAAGTCTGGACCCAAGCCAGAAACTGAGTGCTTTCATTGCAAGGGAACTGGTCACTTGAAGCGGAACTGCCCCAAGTATTTGGCTGACAAGAAGGCGGCCAACAACAAACAAGGTATATATGACATACATGTTATTGATGTGTACCTTACCAACTCTCGTTGTAGTGCCTGGGTATTTGATACCGGTGCGGTTGCTCACATTTGCAACTCAAAACAGGAACTGCGGAATAGACGGAGGCTGGCAAAGGACGAAGTGACGATGCGCGTGGGAAATGGTTCCAAGGTTGATGTGATCGCCGTCGGCACGCTCGCTCTTCGATTACCATCGGGATTAGTGATGAACCTGAATAATTGTTATTTAGTGCCTGCGTTAAGCATGAACATTATATCTGGATCTTGTTTATTGCGAGACGGTTACTCATTTAAATCAGAGAATAATGGTTGTTCTATTTATATGAGTAATATCTTTTATGGTCATGCACCCAATGTGAGGGGTTTATTCTTATTGAATCTCGATAGTGATGATACACATGTTCATAACATTGATGCCAAAAGATGTAGGATTGATAATGATAATACCACTTTCTTGTGGCACTGCCGTTTAGGTCATATTGGTGTAAAACGCATGAAGAAGCTCCATGCTGATGGACTTTTGGAGTCACTTGATTTTGAATCACTTGACACATGTGAGCCATGCCTCATTAGCAAGATGACTAAGACGCCGTTCTCTCGTACAATGGAATGGACAAGTGACTTGTTGGAAATCATACATACTGATGTGTGCGGTCCGATGAGCATTGAGGCGCGCGGTGGATATCGTTATTTTCTCATCTTCACTGATGACTTAAGTAGATATGGGTATATTTACTTAATAAAACACAAGTCTGAAACGTTTGAAAAGTTCAAACAATTTCAGAGTGAAGTTGAGAATCATTGTAACAAGAAGATTAAATTCCTACGATCTGATCGAGGAGGAGAATATCTGAGTTATGAGTTTGGCAGTCACTTAAGACAATGTGGAATTGTTTCACAGTTGACACCGCCTGGAACACCACAACGTAATGGTGTGTCCAAACGTCGTAATCGAACCCTATTGGATATGGTGCGATCTATGATGTCTCTTGCTGATTTGCCACTATCGTTTTGGGGTTATGCATTAGAGACAGCTGCATTCACTTTAAATAGGGCACCATCGAAATCCGTTGAGACGACTGACAGTGTCCTGGACTAGGGGGTACTCACCACGTCGTCTCCCGACCAGTGGGTCGGGCCGAGGACCCCCAGGGCGATTCACTAATGGGCCACTTCGGGCAGCCCATGCCGAATACAAGGAGGATTCCACAAGACTTGGCGCACAAGACAAGGACTCCTCTAAACCCTAGGCCTACGGTGCATATATAAACCGAGGCCAGGCTAGGCAATAGATCAATATATTACATCTCATAATCTCGTGGTAGATACATGTACTCTATACAACACCCCATATGAATACAATCAAAAGCAGGATGTAGGGTATTATCTCCTTGAGAGAGCCCGAACCTAGGTAAAATCCTGTGTCCATGTTACCATCGCTCCATGACGCCTAGCTTAGGACCCCTACTACGAGATATGCCGGATTTGACACCGACATTGGTGCTTTCATTGAGAGCCTGCTGGCAGTCGCCGCGGTGCGATGGGAATTTAGATCGTCTCCGGCGCGATCTACGCGTTGGAACCGAGCTTTGTTGTCGATGTCGGCATCTTCGTCGCCGGCTCGATTGGTCACCTCGGCTGGACCGAGGACTGCGCTCCGTGCCGGATCGTCAAGATCGGACGGATATTTTCATCGTCATCATCCCCGATCTCTATCAAGATCAGGAGAAATCATCCATGGAGCTCGGGGGCTCGATGTTGACATCGTCCTCGAGCAACCGTGCAGTTTTTCTGGACAGCGACTCGTGTTCGTCGTCCCCGCTTCCTCGAGCATCGCCTTGACGATTGCTTTGGAGGAACTGTGCGGAATTGAGTCTCTAAGGACCCCGTAAATTTCGTCGTATTCCGATGGAGGAATCTTTGGCGATCTACGAAATACCGGAGCTCTGTCGAATCTGGACGGGAATTGGGATGAGTTTAGGGCGAGGTGTCCAGCTTCCAGCTCGGACATCGTTTGTAAGATCCCACCGTTCATTGGCTGCGGAATTCCCATACCGATCACCCCTCAAAATTTCAGCTCAATCCGACCGTTCAAACTCCGGGAAACGTCCGATGAGTGCATCAATTTTTCCGATCTGTTTTCTGCGCGAAAACGAATCCGACCCGAATTCATCTTTTTTCATGAACGGGATATTGGACATCCTTTTTAAGGAATTTTTTTTCTAGGGTATTGTGTGTTGTTTTCAAACACGCGCCCACAACTTTTGAGTCTTTTCCGAGGCGATCATTGACCGTCGCGCCGATGTCAAACCGGCCCGACCACGTTGCTCCATGGCTACCGACCTACGCCAACGTCGATTGCGGGGTCGCTCCTTCGAGCCGACAACAACCACCTTGGATCATCACCTCGACGAGCCGACCAAGAGTTCGGCATCGTGAAAGACAAATAATCGTCAAGACAAGAGTGTCGCCCCATAGATTGCACGGGTCGGGCGTGCCAGCATCGCCGCGCTGTCACTTCTAAGCCGGTATTGACCGCGTCATAAATTCCGACCTGCGTTGGCACTGCCGCGTCGTCGTTTCTTCCCACCACGCCGACCTGCTTTGAGATATCGGCTGGTGTGGGGGATCTCGTGTCACCTTACCTACCTGCTTCGTCGCCTCGGCTAGACTGGGGGCTTCGTCATCTCCTCATCAACCCGCTCCGGAAACTTCGGCGTCACCAGCCGACCTACTTCGACACCTCGGCTGGCCTGAGACTTCGGCGTCACCAGCCGACCTGCTTCAACACCTCGGCTGGCATGAGACTTCGGCGTCACCAGCCGACCTGCATGAGACTTCGGCGTCCGCCGATCACAGCTTCGCCATGTTAACTGGACCGAGGACTTCACCTCGCCACATCGACCATGTAGCGTCGCCACTTCGTCAAGCCGAACTCTTCGTTCAGGCACCTCGGCGCCCAGGCCATATTCCTTTACTTATTTGCTTCACTTAAATTAACTAAGTAGAAGAATTTTTTTAAGATATATTATTACCTTTATTCGTTATTACTCTTGGCTTGCACTATTTTATGTGTGCAGGTAATCGGCTTCGGCTGCGTCGCGCGGTCAGTTCGGCGTCACATTGCCGACCTACTCCGCCACCTCGGCTGGACTGGGGGCTTCGCCTCACCACATAGGCCGAGCCGTGTCACTACTTCGGAATGCCGAGCTCCTCGCTCGGTCATCTCGGGCTTTGGGGCTGGGACCTCGGTCATGCCAAGGACTATGCACCATATCGGATCTGTCAAAAGTTCGATGGGCGTCCTCGTCCCGCCACAAGCCCGGATCGCGTCATCGACACCGAGCACATTAACCAGCTAAGTTGCTTTAATGCTCAAATTTCTAAATTTTTGTTCGGTTCTACCGAGCATTATATTTATGTTAAATAAAAAAGTTTGTTTGTTAACAACACTTCCTTTTCCCATGATAACTGGGGGCTTCGTCGTCACGCTGCCGAACTACTCTGTCTCCTCGGCTGGACCGGGGGCTGTGCCTCGCCGCAGCAACCGTGCTGCGTTGCCACTTCGCGACCCGAGCTCTTTGCTCAGTTACCTCGGGCTTGGGGGCTGGGACCTCGGCCAGGTCGAGGACTACGTCTTTGTCCCGCCACAACCCCGGACCGCACCGAGCACATTAACCAGCTAAGTCGTTTTCGTGCTCAGCTCTCTTTAGAATTTTACTTTTTGTTCGGTTCGACCAAGCGTTATACTTTTTTGACAAAAAGTTGTTTGTGAAAAACTTTCTTTGTCAAAACTTTGTTTGTTACAAACAAATTCAAATACCCCATTTACTTGGGGGCTTCCTTTATGAAACATTTTCTCTTTGCATGTGATTATTATTGTACAGCTTCTTTCCTTGCTCGTGTATTATGCCAAAATATGCATCATGTTGACTTAAGTGTTCCGCAAAGCTGGGTTGCCTGGCTCCTGTGCTTACCCCTACGTTCCCGATTGTTCGGCTAGGGAGTAAAGGGAGCACCTTTGCGATTGTTACGATCGGGTCATCCGAACTCGTACCTCAGACGGGTGAAGCCGAAAGCTAGCGCTCTTATTGTTTTCAACTATGGTCGGCACACGACGGAACTCACGCGTACACAAATCTATTGCACAAGTCTCATAGTAATCATGAGCGACCAAAGAAAGGTACCGTTGGGGGCACTATTTTCTTTGAAGACGCTTCTTACGTTACATAAGTAATATAGCATAAGTTCCCTGGGCGCGCTTTGTCTGTTACAGCCTCATGGCCTGATTGCCTAGTTATCCGAAACACCGCCAATATTCTCGGTAGGCGGAGTAGATAACACTTTTCGGCCCTTGGCCAAAGAGGGAGAAGCCGACGGTCGGTTAAGACGCGTTCAAAGTTCGGGCGAACACAGATATTATATAAGTACTTCGGTACATACAATCATTATACATAAAATTCTTTTACCCAAGTCACTTGGGGGCTCTTAAATTAATATGAGCCGTTTTATAATAGATGTTTTCTTCTTAGTCGTTGCAAAGTCTTTTTCTACCGCTCCTTTCTCGACTCAAGTGTATGATCAATAGCCGGGTAGCCTGGTTTCTCTCTAAAGCCGCTCACGTTTAGTTCGCTAAACTGGCCTGAGAAACACTCCGCCTTCGGGATAGGGAGGTTGAAGCCGAAGGCTGACCCACTTGAAGTCTAGAGATCGGATGTGTCATGTCAAAGCACGATGGAAGCACAATTTTAAGACCAATTTCGTATTGGCACCAAAAAACTTGATTCAATCTAGACGTAAAGTTTTTTACGCAAGTTTTTGGTCTTTTGAGCTTATAACATCTTTCACCTATTTTATGTTTTCCTTTCAGGAAGCGGGACATTCTCTTGGTTGAGGTGTTCGGCGTGATGGTCTTGCTAGGAAACTCTTTTCTAAACTATAGTTCGGCATCTTTCCTGCTGAACTCCACCTCGGTGTTGTCAAAACATACATGACGGTTGAACTAGTTCCCGAGGAGGTACGATCCTAGGGTTGGCCATGTTGCCCAACCCAAGTCTCGGGGGCTACTGCATTGACAATTCAATGCAGAAAATTTAAGTGCAATACAGTTTCCGGGGAGATTATGATCCTCAGGTTGGTCGGCCGCACCCAACCTGAGTCTCGAGGTCTGTGCACACCGCTTTTGTGTTCCTAAGTATGATGCCGAGCTAGAAGTTGATCCTCAAGCCGATTTCGCGAATCGACCTGAGTCTCAGGGGCTACTGGGATCAGCGGTCTTATGTCATCCTTCAGGCGCATCTCGGGTTATAGACCGACACACACCTTGAGGGCTACTGGCTATATATCTCGGCAGCGAATAAATTGCACCAATCAAGAATATCCACAAAAAATTAGCCCGCGGTAGGGGTGGTGCACCACCTCGGAAGCAGTCCCGCATAAAGCTCGGGCGCAAGTGGCTGGCTCCATAGAGGGCATTTCCGGCATTAAGCTCGGCTGAATTCGTTCAATCTTTTAAAGACCGAGGTAGTTTATGACACCTCGGACGCTGATCATCGTTGGAGCTCGGATGCAGTCCAGCGTTGGAGCTCGGAAGCAGTCCGGCATAAAGCTCAAGATCGGAGACGCCTCAGAAGCAGTCCGGCATAAGGCTCGGATGTGAATGGCTGGCTCCATAAAAGACTATTCTGGCATTTAAGCTCGGATGAAGTCCTTCAAATTTTCAGAGACCGAGGTAATCTATGACACCTCGGATACAGTTCGGCGTTGGAAGCTCGAACACAGTCCGGCGTTGGAGCTAGGACACAGTCCGGCGTTGGAGCTCGGACACAGTCCGGCGTTGGGGCTCGGCTGCAAAAAGATACCTCGGATACAGTCCGGCGTTGGAGCTCGGACATTGTCCGGCGTTGGAGCTCGGCTGCAAAAAGATACCTCGGATACAGTCCGGCGTTGGAGCTCGGACATAGTCCGGCGTTGGAGCTCGGCTGTAAAAAGATACCTCGGATGCAGTTCGGCGTTGGAGCTCGGACGCAAGGGAACAACGCCACACGGGAAACACTTCGACCTCGAAGTATGGCGTAAACATTACAAGGCATTGATAAAGGCCGATAACTTAAAGGGGCTCCTCGGATGCCCGACTTGTGAACTCTTCGGATTCACCTCGGCGATCCTCAAGATCAGTGATGGGAAGATTTATTGAACCAGTTTTCAAGACCGACGGCCGAAGACGAAGAACTGTTCGGAAGAACCGAAGGTTTTGTCGATCCAGAGAATGTTGACAAAGTTTGCAAACTCCAGCGATCCATTTATGGACTGGTGCAAGCATCTCGGAGTTGGAATCTTCGCTTTGATGAGGTGATCAAAGCGTTCGGGTTTATACAAGTTTACGGAGAAGCTTGTATTTACAAGAAAGTGAGTGGGAGCTCTATAGCGTTTCTAATATTATATGTGGATGACATATTGCTGATTGGAAACAATATAGAAATGTTGGAAAGCGTGAAGGAATATTTGAACAAGAGTTTTTCAATGAAGGACCTAGGAGAAGCTGCTTTCATATTAGGCATCAAGATCTATAGAGATAGATCGAGACGCTTAATAGGACTTTCACAGAGCACATACCTTGACAAAGTTTTGAAGAAGTTCAAAATGGATCAGTCCAAGAAGGGGTTCTTGCCTGTGTTGCAAGGTGTGAAGTTGAGTAAGACTCAATGCCCAGTGACTGCAGAAGATAGAGAAAAGATGAGTGTCGTCCCCTATGCTTCAGCCATAGGCTCTATCATGTATGCAATGCTGTGCACAATACCCGATGTCAGCCTTGCCATAAGTATGGCCGGAAGGTTTCAAAGTGATCCAGCAATGGAACATTGGACGGCGGTCAAGAATATCCTGAAGTACCTGAAAAGGACTAAGGACATGTTTCTCGTTTATGGAGGTGATCAAGAGCTCGTCGTAAAGGGTTACGTCGATGCAAGCTTTGACACTGATCCGGATGACTCTAAGTCGCAAACCGGATACGTATTTATTCTCAATGGGGGTGCGGTAAGCTGGTGCAGTTCAAAGCAAAGCGTGGTAGCTGATTCTACATGCGAAGCGGAGTACATCGCTACCTCGGAGGCGGCGAAGGAAGGTGTCTGGATGAAGGAGTTCATGACAGATCTTGGAATAGTGCCTAGTGCACTAAACCCAATGACTTTGTTCTGTGACAACACTGGTGCCATTGCTCTAGTCAAGGAACCAAGGTTTCGCAAGAGGACCAGACACATAAAGCAACGTTTCAATTCCATCCGCGATTACATCAAGGAGGACGACATAAATATTTGCAAAATACACACGGATCTGAATGTCGCAGATCCGATGACTAAACCTCTTCCAAGGGCTAAACATGATCAACACCAGAACTGTATGGGTGTTAGATTCATTAGAATGTAAATCACATAGTGATGTGAGCTAGATTATTGACTCTAGTGCAAGTGGGAGACTGTTGGAAATATGCCCTAGAGGCAATAATAAAAGTAGTTATTATTATATTTCCTTGTTCATGGTAATCGTTTATTATCCATGCTATAATTGTAT
Source organism: Elymus sibiricus (assembly GCA_039707655.1). NCBI lineage: Eukaryota > Viridiplantae > Streptophyta > Magnoliopsida > Poales > Poaceae > Elymus > Elymus sibiricus. Next base: position 400,042,921 of record CM077671.1, read on the forward strand.
TGATTGGAAACACTGATACATGTGTGGATATATAGACAACACTGTGTCCCTAGTGTGCCTCTAGTAGACTAGTTTGTTGATCAAAGATGGTCAAGGTTTCCTAGCCATAGACATGAGATGTCATTTGATAACAGGATCACATCATTAGGAGAATGATGTGATGGACAAGACCCAAACTATAAACGTAGCATATGATCGTGCCAGTTTATTGCTATAGTTTTCTGCATGTCAAGTATCTGTTCCTATGACCATGAGATCATGCAACTCACTTACACCAGAGGAGTACCTTGTGTGTATCAAACGTCGCAACGTAACTGGGTGACTATAAAGATGCTCTACAGGTATCTCCGAGGGTGTCTGTTGAGTGGACATGGATCAAGACTGGAATTTGATACTCCGTGTGACGGAGAGGTATCTCGGGGCCCACTCGGTAATACAACATCACAACAAGCCTTGCAAGCAATGTGACTAAAGTGTTAGCCACGGGATCTTGTATTACGGAACGAGTAAAGAGACTTGCCGGTAACGAGATTGAACTAGGTATATAGATACCGACGATCGAATCTCGGGCAAGTAACATACCGAAGAACAAAGGGAACAACATACGGGATTAACTGAATCCTTGACATAGAGGTTCAGCCGATAAAAGATCTTCGTAGAATATGTAGGAACCAATATGGGCATCCAGGTCGTCCCGCTATTGGTTATTGACCTTAGAGGTGTCTCGGTCATGTCTACATAGTTCTCGAACCCGCAGGGTCTGCACACTTAAGGTTCGGTGACGTTTCGGTAGTATAGAGTTATGTATGGTGGTGACCGAAGGTTGTTCGGAGTCCCGGATGAGATCCAGGACGTCACGAGGAGCTCCAGAATGGTCCGGGGGTAAAGATTGATATATATGAAGTCCCGTTTTGGTCACCGGAAAAGTTCGGGTATTTCGGTAGAGTACCGGGAGTGCCGGGAGGGATACCGGGGACCATCGGGAGGGGTGTCTCGACCCAAAGGGCCTCATGGGCTGTGGGAGGAGTCAAGCCAGCCCTTAGTGGGATGGCCGAGCCCCCCACTAAGGCCCATGCGGCTGGGGGTGGGAAAACACAATGGTGGAAAGAGTTTCCAAGTGGAGGAAGAGGAATCCTACTGCTAGTAGGATTGGAGTAGGACTCCTCCACCTCTCCTCCTTGCGGCCGCACCAAGGGGCAGCCCTTGGGCTGCCGGCCTCCCTCCCCTTCCTCCTATATATACTAGAGGGAGAGAGGGCAAAAGTACTTCAACCCTAAGCCACGGTGCAGCCCTCTCTCCCAATAGATCAAGTCCTCTAGTTTTCAGCGGTGCTTAGGCGAAGCCCTGCTGGAATAGTTCCACCACCGCCGCCGCCGCGCCATCGCGCTGCCGGAGAACTCATCTACCTCTTCGCTCCCTCTTGCTGGATCAAGAAGGCGCAGATCGTTATCGAGCTGTACGTGTGCTGAACGCGGAGGTGCCGTCCGTTCGGTACTAGATCGTGATTGGAACGCGGGACGCTTGGCGATTTGGATCGCGAAGACGTTCGACTACATCAATCGCGTTTCTTAACGCTTCCCGCTTAGCGATCTGGATAGATCTTGCGTGTGCGTAGGAAAATTTTTATTTCCTATGCAACGTTCTCCAACACCGTTAATCTGGTGGGGTCGAGTTATTACGGTGTAGATTAATCCTACAAATTTTGACGTTAATAAAAAATGAATACGCGCTCTCCCTCTCTCCTAATCTCCCACGACTCCCCTCTCCCAATATCTCTAGGTCACCAAAAGAAAAAAAAAAACACTTCCGTTCTTACCAGATTTAATCTATTTTTTTAGGGAAAGATTTAGTCTAATTAACTAGAGAAAAAAAGAGAAATTAGTGAATGCACGTGTACGCATACAAACTGCATATACCATCCTTGAATAAGAGATAGACCATGTCAATCCCGTCAAGGAAAAAAAAGCCGATGACAATCCGTATTACGTTAGCTATTCCTCACCCTCGGTCTCGTGTCCCATCTCCATGCCGCCGTCAGCTTCTTTGTTGCATCAACGCAGGAAATGAAGCAGATTAAGATTCAACTGGAAAATATGGTATGTTACAATCGTCTCGAGGTCTCGCGAATCCTGCTCCTTTATGCAGCGACGCCCAACCAACAATGCACCGCCGTCATCCAGGATCTCCTCGGTCTAACAATCCTCCCCATCATCTAGGACCACCGTGACTGCTGGCACCTCTTCCCGTCTGGCATCTGGTGCCCAACTCGCGGCTGTTGATGTCCCCTTTTCCGCTGTGCCCCTGTATTATATTGACCATGATAAATGACTCTCTGTCTACGTCGATCTAGGTTTTTTTTCGACAAAGAGTATATATTAATATCCAGAAGATATCAATTAGCCCTAATCTCAACCGGTAATAGAAGTTTGCTTCCCTATGCAGTTCATACATGACAAGCCTGTAAAGTAGCTTCCGATCTCAATAGATTTCATCCATGCACCGAGTACTTTACTATGTAGATAGTTTCTTTTTAGAATCAAAGGGATTTCTTCACCTATTTTCATTAGGGAAACTAGCCAACTACAGAGACACCATATTCTATCCAGGTCTCTCTATCTTCTTCTTAGCTAGCTTTTTGTCTGTATTTCGTTTTGTAGATGAAACTATGGAGCGGAAGAGGAGCTGTACTGATGGGTGACTTCAGTTTGAAGTAGATTAGGTGGCTCCCGCCACTTCCTGCACTTGCAAGTAAAGTCATATTTCCATTTATAAAATATACACTCCTTTACCAAACCATCGCTCACTGTGAACTATTGTCTCTTTGGTCAGCACAAGCAAAACCAAACCCCGACGCAAGAAAGAGAAAGTGCGACGGTGAAGAAATGAAGGATGATGCCGACTCAGGTCTGTAGTGGATAATGCAGAGGTCTCAAACCTGATTCACCGGAAAAAGAACTGTGTGGCCAGGGATCCATAAACAGCATGACTTGAATCTCATCATCAAAGAATAGGCAGAGGACGAGATTAGCCTTATTCTAAGGTACTAACATGTTCGTGTGTCCATACTCTATGCACACGAATTTCCCTATTCTAAGGTACTTACAATTCCGTTTCATGCATCCACTAAAGTAAGGATGCAATATTTTTTTGCAAACTAAAGGGACCACCCTTCGTGTTTGTTTGTAATAAGAACTGATAAGTACAGATGCAGCAGACTATTATTTGGTGATGTAAATTGCAGGGGTATGTCACACAAACATGTATACTAGAAAAAGGAGGAGCATTCGTAAGTGTTATTAGAGATAAAAATATTTTTGAGGTAGTAATTTATTCTGTTTCAGTGACAAGTCATTCTATACGGACCTAACTTTGCTGCACTTACAATTTGTATTAGTATATATTGTGCAAGTTTTCAACAAGACAACAATTCCTTGCTTCAAACTTATTGAAGTATGGATGTTATTGCAACAATTCCGTTCAGATCGTTTCCAGCTCAGATCGATTTGTATTAAGGAAAATGCTAACACACATAATATGCTAGCACCATTAATTTCTTGCTCATGGAGAAATCAGGCCATGCCATTGGATATACTCTAAAAAGGACTTATTTCTACTACTTAGTGTACGTAAAATTATGAAAGTGGTAGTATGCTTAGCCTCCTTGCTCAACAGTAATGATTAGCCTCATTAGTAGCGAGCCTATTAAAGATTTTCATTTCCTAAGCCTCAGAATATATAGTGTTACAATTCATTGTTTATAAATGCACACAACAATAAAGCTTTTAGTGAAAACATTATCTTCAAAGTATTGCAAAGTGCAATCTCAAGTTTCAAGAAAGTCAAAAATGTATCTTTTGTATATGTCATCATAACTTTTTTTTTGTGATCTATCATTTTCAGCTGCTTTTTTTGTGTGTGGTTAATGACCAAGTAAATGTAGCATATAATAAAACATGTTAGATTGCTATACACTTATTTATTTGTGGCTAACGGAACTTCTTTGTAGATCGCATATCGTTGAAATCATAATAATTTGTTTCAATTGTCATCTTGATTTTAGAAGAAACATATGGATGAAAATGGTTAAATCTAACTAATCAATTTTAACATAGTATCTATTTAATAATTATATTATTAAAAATAAACACAAACTAGCCCGTGCAAGCGCACGGGTTGACGACTAGTCAATCTAGTTAGCCAAACCAAACCAATAGATCAGAGAGAACTACGAAGCTATAATATCATGCATATTGAAATTCAGAGGAGACTCAATAACTTTTCACGAATAATCTGATCAGAAACCCACAATTCATCGGATCCCAACAAATACACCGCAAAAGAAGAAAACATCGAATAGATCACCGTGAAGATCGCGGTAAATTTGTATTGAAGATCAAAGAAAGAGAAGAAGCCATCTAGGTACTAGCTATGGACCCGTAGGTCTATGGTGGACTAGTCACGCATCATCATGGAGGCAACAAGGTTGATGTAGATGACCTCCGTGATCGATTCCCCCTCCGACAAAGTACCGAAAAAGGTCTCCAGATGGCCTCCATTCGAAGCAGAGGCTTGCGGCGGTGGAAAAAGTGTTTTGGGTGGCTCTTTGATGGTTTCCCAATATTTGAGAATTTATAGAAGTGGAATTAGGTCAAACGGAGCCATGGGGGCCCCACAAGGCATGAGGGCGTGCCTGCCCCCCTGGGCGCGCCCTGTTGCCTTATCGTCTCCTCGTGCGGCTTCCTGACTCCTCCCGCAGCTTCCCGGATTTCTTTTGTCCAAAAAATATCGTCAAAAAGTTTCGTAGCGTTTAGACATTGTTTGGTACAGATTTCCTGGAAAAGCAAAAACAAGTAGAAAATAGCAACTGGCACTTGGCACTGGGTTAATAGGTTAGTTTCCAAAAATGATATAAAATAGCATTTGATTGCATATAAAGTATTCTAGATTTATAATATAATAACATGAAACAATAAAAAAATTATAGATACGTTGGAGACATATCAACATCCCCAAGCTTAATTTCTGCTCATCCTCGAGTAGGTAAATGATAAAAACAGAATTTTTGATGCGACATGCTACCCAACATGTAATCTCTTTTTAGTATGATCATTGAGAAATGATGAACTAATTGATATCCACATAATAATATCCATAAATATAAATATCATAATCATTACTCTTCAAAATATATGGTCCTTAAAGAATGTTATTCCCTACTCATTTTATCATATCAAGCATGGCATGCCACCGTCTTCACCGCATAAGTATAAATCATGAGCACCATGGTGTCAAACCAAGCAATTGGATCGTACTTCTAACGCGCTTCAGCATTTTCAACTTCACGCAATACATGAGCGTGAACCATGGATATATCATATGGTTGGAATAGAGTATGGTGGTAGATATCAAAGGAGTCAAAGTGGAAAAGAAAGTCTCACATCAACTAGGTGTATCAACGGGATATGGAGATGCCCATCGATAGATATCAATGCGAGGAGTATGTTTTCCATGCAACGGATGCACTAGAGCTATAAGTGTATGAAAGCTCAACGGAAGCTAAGTGGGTGTGCATCCAACTTGCTTTCTCATGAAGACCTCGGGCATTTGAGGAAGTCCGTCATCGAAATATACAAGGCAAGTTCTATAATGAAACATTCTCACTAGCATATGAAATGACAACTCACGAGACTCTCTATATGAAGAACATGGTGCCACCTTGAGGCACAAGTGTGGTAAATGGATAGTAATATTGCCCCTTCTCTCTTTTTCTCTCATTTATTTTTTCTTTTCTTCTCTTTTTTATATCTTTTTTTCTTTCTTTTTTTCTTTTTTTCTTTTTTTGTGTGGTGGGCTCATTTGGCCTCCCCCATGTTTTATTTTTCGTCCGGAGTCTCATCCCGACTTGTGGGGGAATCATCCTTTCCTAACTGGGACAGTGCTCTAATAATGATGATCATCACACTTTTATTTCCTTACGACTCAAGATAAAACAGTTACGACTCTATATAAATGCCTCTGACAGTGTACCGGGACGTGCAATGATCTAGTGTAACATCTAGACATGATGAACGGTGGCTTTGCCACAAATACTATGTCAACTATTTGATCATGCAAAGCAATATGATGATGAACACACAAGTCATGTGACTGAACGGTGGAAGTTGCATGGCAATATATCCCGGAATGGCTATGGAAATGCCATGATAGGTAGGTATGGTGGTTGTTTTGAGGAAGATATAAGGGGCTTTGATACATCTCCAACGTATCTATAATTTTTGCTTGTTCCATGCTATTAGATTATCATTCTTGGATGTTTTACAATCATTTTATAGCAACTTTATATCATTTTTTGGGACTAACCTATTGACATAGTGCCAAAGTGCCAGTTGCTGTTTTTGCTTGTTTTTTACTTCGCAGAATATCAGTACCAAATGGAGTCCAATCACGACGAAACTTTTTGGAGATTTTTTTTGGACCAGAAGACACCCAGTGGGCCAAAGAAGTGCGAGAGAGGTGGGTTGTGGAGAGCACAACCCACCAGGGCGCGCCAGGGGCCCCCCGGCGCGCCCTGATGGGTTGTGCCCTCCACGGGGCCCCTCTCCACCGCCTCCGATGCCTATAAATTCCCAAATATTCAGAAATCCCAAAAAATAACCCTAGACTCTCCGCTCCGCCGCCGCAACTCTCTGTATCGACGAAAAACCAATCTGGAGACGTTCCAGTACCCTGCCGGAGAGGGGAATCCATCTCCGGTGGCCATCTTCATCATCCCGGCGGAGGCAATGACGAGGAGGGAGTAGTCCACCCTCGGGGCTAAGGGTATGTACCAGTAGCTATGTGTTCAATCTCTCTCTCTCTCGTGTTCTTGAGATGTCACGATCTTGATGTATCACGGGCTTTGTTAATATAGTCGGATCATATGATGTTATTCCCTTGCTATCATGTTGTGATGAATTGTATCTTTCCCTTTGAGATATCGTTATGTTGGATTGAATATCGGATTTGAGAACACTTGATATATGTCTTGCATATGGATACCCGTGGTGACAATGGGGTGTTCTATTGATTCACTTGATATATGTTTTGGTACTCAACTTGCGGATTCCCGCGGTGACATTAGGGTAATCTATGCATAGGGGTTGATACATGTTCTTGTCCTACTTTCTCCGATAGAAATCTTGGGGTACTCTTTGAGGTTCTTTGTGTTGGATTGAGTATTACGAATCTGAAATTGTTTGATGCGTATCGTATAATTAACTCATGGATACTTGTGGTGACATTGGAGTATTTAGGTGACATTAGAGTTGGTTGATGCGTATCATATGGTGTTATTCTAGTACGAACTCTTAGATAGATCGATCGGGAAGGATAACTTGGTGTTATCTTAGTACGAACTCTTGGATAGATCGATCGGAAAGAATAACTTTAAGGTGGTTTCGTACCCTACAAACAATTTCTTCTTATGCTCTCCGCTAGATAAGAACTTTGGAGTGATTCTTCGTTGCACGTTGAGGGACGGTTATGTGATCCAATTATATTAGCATTGTGGAGAGATTGCACTAGCGAAAGTACGGACCCTAGGCCTTGTTTTCAAGCATTGCAATACCGTTTGTGCTCACTTTTGTCACTTCCTACCTTGCTGTTTTTATATTTTCAGATTACAAAAACCTATATCTACCATCCATATTGCACTTGTATCATCATCTCTTCGCCGAACTAGTGCACCTATACAATTTGCCATTGTATTGGGTGTGTTGGGGACACAAGAGATTTCTTGTATTTGATTGCAGGGTTGCTTGAGAGAGACCATCTTCATCCTACACCTCCCACGGATTGATAAACCTTAGGTCATTCACTTGAGGGAAAATTGCTACTGTCCTACAAAACTCTGCGCTTGGAGGCCCAACAAAGTCTACAAGAATAAAGTTGCGTAGTAGACATCAGGCTTATATGTGATAGAGTGTATCATATCACGGGGTTTGGATGCACCGGCGAAGGTTCCACCGAGTCTCGAGGTGAGAATGGGCAATGCACGGTACCGAAGAGGCAAGCAAATACGGAAAGGTGAGAGTGCGTATATCCATGGATTCACATCAGTCATAAAGAACTCACATACTTATTGCAAATCCTTATTAGCTCACTCGAAGCAAAGTACTACCGCATACCCCTAGGGAGGAGGTTGGTAGGAGTTAACCATCGCGCGCCCCTGATTCAAACAACACGGTAGGATTTCATTTCAGACATAAAAATGCTCACATATCATCACCATGCCATGTTAATACCTAGATGAATGAAAAATAACAAGCTTTTAATTACGGACATTTGTACTAACCAACAATCATGTACTCTTGCCCTTTCATATTACTACATAAATATAATCAACTCATGTTTCTTCTTTAGTGAGCTACATGAAAGTTTTTATTATACCCCCCTTGACTACCTATCCTTTTTGGACTAGTCTTACAACTTGTGCCATTTACCGTTCCTATTTCTTATTATGCTCTCAAAAATATTTAAGTGAAGCATGAGAATTCAATCATTTCTACAAAATCCAGACGCCGCCGTGCTCTAAAAAGATATAAGTGAAGCACTAGAGCAACTGCCTAGCTCAAAAGATATAAGTGAAGCATATAGAGTATTATAACAAATTAAGATAACCGTGTGTCTCTCTCAAATATGTGTGTTCAGCAAACAATGATTGTGGCAAACTAAAAGAAAAAATAAAATATAACACACGACGCTCCAAGCAAAACACATATCATGTGATGAATAAAAATATAGTTCCAAGTGACATACCGATAGATTGGAGACGAAAGAGGGGATGCCTTCCGGGGCATACCCAAGCTTAGACGCTTGGTTCTTACTTGACTATTACCTTGGGGTGCCTTGGGAATCCCCAAGCTTAGGGTCTTGACGCTCCTTATTCTTTCATCCATCGTTCTCTCACCCAAAACTTGAAAACTTCAGCACACAAAACTCAACAAAACCTCGTGAGATCCGTTAGTATAATAAACATATCAAATACTTTAGGTAATGTTGTAAATTGATTCAGATTTCATTATTGCATAATAGGTACTATATTCTAAATTCTCCATGGCTTATACCCCCTGATACAATCCATATCATCATCAAAACAAGCAAACTATGCAACCAAAAACAGAATCTGACTAAAATAGAACAGTCTGTAAAGATCTGTAGAAGAACTATACTTCTGTAACTCCGAAATTTCTGAACAATTAGGACAACCTGGGAAATTTATATACCAATACTTTGTAAAAAAATTCAAAGCAATAAGGCATTCCAGTAAAATCAGAGAAATTCTGTACTGGATGTAAAAGTTTCTGTTTTTGCACCGTATCAATTCTACTATCTTCCAAATCATCCCAAAGGCTTTACTTGGCACAAACACTAATTTAAACATAAAAACACAATCATTACAGTAGCAATAATCATGTCAACACAACAAAACATAAAGCAAAGCAAAAAAATTAAATATAACTACTGGGTTGCCTCCCAACAAGCGCTATTGTTTTATGCCCCTAGCTAGGCATAATGCACAGTATAAAGTATTGTCATCCTTGCCATCCAACTCCTCAATTATACAACCATGCTTCCTGGTATTTTTAGCACATAAGTTATTAATAATCATTCTCCTATGGATAAAGGGAGGAGGCTTGATGATAGTTTCCTTTATTATATTTATGAAATTGGGGTGCACACTAATCATTTTAAGATCCTCATTATTTTACTAAGTGTACCGCTCGTAGTCTTAGGAACATACATAACCTTGGGGCTCTTGTTTATAGGATCTTTATCAATAGTTTTAGTAGGAACGAAAGTGGAGCCCGCTTTATCAAGGATTTCTTCTAACTTATCGATTCGGGAAGGACTTTGTCCTAACTCTTTACTAATCTTTGGCTCGCTTTCTTTTAGCATCTTTAGAATAATTCAGACTTTGGAACCAACTTGAGTGACTTGATTATGGACCTTCTTGTCTAGATTTTCAATGTGCTCAATAGTAGATATTTTATTTTCTATAGCATCTAGCCTACGCGTAACATCTTCTAATGTCAAAACGGTTCCATTAACAATAGTAGGGGGTGATCCTACAAGATTTTCAATAGCATTAAGAGCATCTGGAGTGTGACTCATTAAGAAATTACCACCAGTAATGGTGTCAAGAACGAATCTATACCAAGTAGTTGATACTTGTGATCTGCGTTGGGTTTTCCGCGAAGAGGAGCGGGTGATGCAACACAGTATAGATAAGTATTTCCCTCAGTGAGAACCAAGGTTATCGAACCAATAGGAGTAGCACACAACTCCCGTCTTCAGCGACTGCACACAAAGAAGCAAACACTTGCACCCAACGCGGGAAAGAGGGTTGTCAATCCCCTTGGACTCGTTATTTGCAAGCAAATGAAGTGTGTAGATGATAGTTGAATAATGTAAATTGCAAAATAAAATATAATATAATAAATGACAGCAAGGTATTGAAAGCTTTTGTAAATATATAAGTGAATAGACCCAGGGTGCGTAGTGTTCTCTAGTGGCATCTCTCATGTAGTAGGCATACGGTGGGTAAACAAATTACTGTTGGGCAATTGATAGAAAAGCGCATATTTATGCAATATTTATTCACGGCAATGATCATGTGTATATAGGCATCACGTCCATAAGCAAATAGGCCGACTCCTACCTGCACCTATTACTATTACTCCACGTCGAGAGAGATTCTATGCTTGCCTCTCTAAGTATTAAGTTCATGACAAATAGATTAATGCTTGGAGAACAATGACATGATGTAGACAAAGAAAACTCAATCAATATGAATTAACCTCATCGTTTTATCCTTAGTGGCAACAATACAAAGATGTGTCTTGTCCCTTTATGTCACTGGGATATAGAGCACCGCCAGATTGAACCCACTACAACGCACCCCTCTAACTGAAGAAATATCAATCTAGTTGGCCAAACTATTTCAATAGACCGGAGAATTACGAAGCTATAATGATCATGCACTTAAGAATCCTAATATATATCAGAGGTGACTCAAATACTTTTCATGAATAATCTGAACATAAACCCACAATTCATTGGATTCCAACAAACGCACCGCACAAAGTGATTACATCGAATAGATCACCGCGAAGATGCGGTGAACTTTGTATTGAAGATCAAGAGAGAGAGAGAGAGAGAGAGAGAGAGATAGCCATCTCGGTACTAACTACGGACCCATAGGTCTGTAGGGAACTACTCACACATCACCATGGGAGCAGCAATGTTGATGTAGAGGCCCTCCGTGATCGACACCCCCCCTCCGACAGGGCACTGGAACAGGGCTCCATATGGGCACACGACGGAATATAGACTTGCGGCAGCGGAAAAAGTGTTTATGGAGGCTCTCTAGGTTTTTTTGATGATATTAGAATTTATAGGCCGGAGAGGGGCGTCAGGAGACGCCAGGGGGAGCCACCACATAACAGGGCGCGACCACCCCCTGGGTGCGCCCTATTTTGTGGTCCCTCCCTCGTGCGGCCTTCGGTCTCCTCCCGAAGCTTTCAGGTCTTCTTTTGGTCCAGAAAAAATCATAAAAAAGTTTCAGGGCAATTGGACTTCGTTTGGTACTATAAACCTGAAAAGCCAAAAACATGCAGAAAACAACAACTGGCACTGGGCACTGGGTTAATAGGTTAGTGCTAAAAACTAATATGAATTGATAAATAAATACCCAAAAAGCATCCTAGAATGATACTATAAAGCATGGGACAATAAAAAATTATAGATACGTTGGAGACGTATCAGTGACTATAGATAAGTTGGAGACGTATGAGTAGTCACTAATACGTCTCCAACGTATCTATAATTTTTTATTGTTCCATGCTATTATATTATCATTCTAGGATACTTTTTGAGTATTAATTTACCAATTTCTATTTTTAAAGCACTAACCTATTGACCCAGTGCCCAGTGCCAGTTGTTGTTTTCTGCGTGTTTTTGTCTTTTCAGGTTTACAGTACCAAACGAAGTCCAATTGCCCTGAAACTTTTTTATGATTTTTTTTGGACCAAAAGAAGACCTGGAAGCTTCGGGGAGGACTGGAGGCCGCACGAGGGAGGCACAAGCCAATAGGGGATTTACTTTTTATTTTATTTTGCAATTTACAATTATCTACTATCATCTACACACTTCACTTGCTTGCAAATAACGAGATCAAGGGGATTGACAACCCTCTTGCCGCGTTGGGTGCAAGTGTTTGCTCTTTTGTGTGCAGCCACTGAAGACGGTTGTTGATCGATATCCCTATTGGTTCGATAAACCTTGGTTCTTAACTGAGGGAAATACTTATCCGTATTGTGTTGCAATTACCCGTTCCTCTTCACCAAAAACCCAACGCATATCACAAGTATCAGGAAGGATTTTTGGTGTCGTTTCCGGGGAATATCATCACCAACTATCAAGTAACTTCGCACAAATTATCATTCACTTGTTCTTCTTTTTATTTTCTGTTATATCTATGTTGCTTCATAAAAGTCAAAAATAAAAAAATATTTATCTTTGCTTGTTACGAGTTTACTTCTTTGCTTGCTAGTTTACTTGTCCTGCTTGTTACTTTGCTTGCTCGGTCACCATGTCTCCAGATACTACTAAGTTATGTGACTTCTCAAATACTAATAACAATGATTTTATTAGTACTCATATACCACCCGCCACTAGTACGGAGACTTTTGATATTAATGTTGCATTGCTAAATCTTGTGATGAAAGATCAATTTTTGGGAAGTTCTAATGAGGATCCCGCTGATCATCTTAATAATTTTGTTGAACTTTGTGATATGCAAAAGGAAAAGGATATGGATAATGATGTTGTGAAATTAAAATTATTTCCTTTTTCACTAAGAGATAAAGCTAAGGCTTGGTTTTCATCTTTACCACGTAATAGTATTGGAACATGGGATAAGTGTAAAGATGCTTTTATTTCCAAGTATTTTCCTCCTGCTAAGATCATCTCCCTTAGGAATCAAATTATGAATTTTAAACAACATGATCAAGAACATGTTGCACAAGCTTGGGAGAGGATGAAATTGATGATTAGAAATTGCCCTACTCATGGTTTAAACTTGTGGATGATTATCCAAAACTTCTATGCTGGACTAAACTTTTGTCTAGAAATCTTCTAGATTCTCATGCAGGTGGTACCTTTATGGATGTGACCTCAGGAGAGGCCACCAAACTTCTGGACAACATCATGACAAACTACTCTCAATGGCATACCGAAAGAGCTCCAACTGGTAAGAAGGTAAATTTTGTCGAGGATATCGCTACTTTCAGTGAAAAGTTGGATGCTCTTATGAATATGGTTGCTAGAAAAAATACTCATGTTGATCCAAATGATATGCCTTTGTCTACTCTGATTGAGCAAAATAATGATGCTATTTATGTGAACTTCATCTCGCGAAACAATTTCAACAACCATGCCTATAGAGGAAATTTTAATGCTAGGCCGTATCCCGGTAATTCCTCTAACCACTATGGAAATTCTTCTACAAATGCTAATAGGATACCCTCTGATCTTGATCAAATAATAAAATAATTTATTAGTTCTCAAAAGATTTTTAATACTACGGTAGAAAAAAAGTTGCATACGATTGATACTTTGGCTAAAATCATGGATAGAATTGCTCTTAATGTTGAAACTCTTAGAAGTAAAACTTTGCCACCCAAGCATGATTTCAATGAGACTATTAAATCTATACAAATATCTATTAATGAAATTAAGGAAAGGACCGCTAAGTTAAAAGCTAAGCGGGAATTCCTAGAAAAAGCTCTTCCACCCGGTTTTTACCGGAATCATGATGAAAATCTTAAAATGATTGGTACTTCTACTATTTAATATTTATTTACTTCTCTGAATATAAATGATAAAGGGACTGGAGTTGAGCCAACTCTAGCTAGAGGGAGTCCCGTTTGCTTGGTGAGTGATGATTCTAATGCTAAAACTTGAAAAAATGGGTTTGGAGAGGTTAAAACTTTAACTAGTGATGTGCCCACTATCTTGCATTACAAGGACTTTAATTATGAAAGTTTCTATTTAGTAGAATGTATTTCCTTGTTGCAAACCAGTATTAGCTCACCCAATGTTTATGAACAAAACAAGGCCATCACTAATCATATAGTGGAAGCGATGATAAAAGCTTATGATGAGAAACTTGAACTTGAAGTTTCAATTCCTATAAAATTGCATGATGAGTGGGAACCTACTATTAAAATAAAGATAAATAAATATGAATTTAAATCTTTGTGTGACCTTGGTGCTAGTGTTTCAGCTATACCTAAATCTCTTTGTGATTTGCTTGGTCTCACTGATATTCAAGATTGTTCCCTAAACTTGCATCTTGCAGATTCTACCATTAAAAACCTTTAGGTAGAATAAATGATGTTCTCACTTTTGCAAATAAAAATTATGTGCCTATATACAGTGTGCTTGATATTGATTGCAATCCTTCTTGTCCAATAATACTTGGAAGACCTTTCTTACGAACTATAGGCGCAATTATTGATATGAAAGAGGGAAACAAAAGGTTCCAATTTCCATTAAAGAAAGGGATGGAACACTTCCCTAGGAAGATAATTAAACCACCTTATGAATCAATCATGATATCTACTTATGGGTGGAGTTTCAAAGATGACAACACTTGAAACTATGCATTATGCCTAGCTAGGGGCATAAAACAATAGCGCTTGTTGGGAGGCAACCCAATAGTTATCTTTATTTTTGCTTTTTACTATCTGTTTGTGTGTGATAACATGATTATTACCTCTGTAATGATTGTATTTTTATGTTTTAGTTAGTGTTTGTGCCAAGTAAAGCCATTGGGATGACTCACAAGATGAGTAGAATTGATACAGTGCAAAAACAAAAACTTTAACGTCCAGTGCAGAATTTCTTTGATTTTACTGGAATGTGTTTTTCATCTGAATTTCTGACATACTATTACTATACAAATTCTTCAGGTTTTACTAATTTTTCAGAATTTTTAAATTTACAGAAGTATAGGTTCTCTATAGATCTTTACAGATTGTTCTGTTTTAGACAAATTCTGTTTTTTGCTTGCATAGTTTGCTTGTTTTGATGATGCTATGGATTATATCGGGGGGTATAAGCCATGAAGAAGTTAGAATACAATACCTATTATGCAATAATGAAATTTTAATCAATTTATAATAGTACCTAAAGTATTTGATATGTTGCTTATACTAACGGATCTCACGAAGTTTTGTTGAGTTTTGTGTGATTGAAGTTTTCAAGTTCTGGGTGTTATCACGATGGACGAAGGAATAATGAGTGGCAAGAGCCTAAGCTTGGGGATTACCAAGGCACCCCAAGTTAATATTATAGGAATACTCAAGCTTCCAAGCTTAGGGATGCCCCGGAAGGCATCCCCTCTTTCGTCTCAATCCATCGGTATGTCACTTGGAGCTATATTTTTATTCGTCACATGATATGAGTTTTGCTTGGAGCGTCGTTTGCTTTTGATTGCTTTCATTTTTAGTTTGACACAATCATAGTTTTTTGGACACACCTATTTGAGAGAGACACACATTCATCATAATTTATTAGAATACTCTATGTGCTTCACTTATATCTTTTGAGCTTAGCAGTTGCTCTAGTACTTCACTTATATCTTTTTGAGCACGGTGGCATATAGATTTTGTAGAAATAATTGCACTCTCATTCTTGACTTATATTTGTTTGAGAGTTAATAAATAGTGATAGTAATTTGCATGGGTCATAAGACTAGTTCAAAAAAAATAGGTATTCAATGAGTGATAATCATAACCATCATGTAGCACATTAAAGAGAAATTCTGGGTTAATGATATTGATGTGGTAATGTGAAACGGTGTGAGTGCATGATTGTTGGTTCATAGAAGAGTATCGATATTAAGAGATGTTAATTTCCCAATTGTCTAAATATTAAAAAGGCATGGTGGGGATGTGTGAGCATTACTATTCCTCGTTAAAATCCTAGTGTTGTTTCGGGTCGAAGGCGCGCGATGGTTAACTCCTCCCAACCTCCTCCCACGGGGCATGCAAGTAGTGCTTTAATTTGTGATAAAACAAATAAAACTTTGGAATGAGTATATGAGTTCTTTATGACTAATGTGAACACCTGGACATACGCAATCTCAACACGTCATATTTTGCTAGCCTCTTCGGTACCATTCATTTCCCATTCTCACCTCGAGGATCGGTGCGAACTTCGCCGGTGCATCCAAACCCCGTGACATGATACGCTCTTTCACACATAAGCCTCCTTATATCTTCCTCAAAACAGCCACCATACCTACCTATTATGGCATTTCCATAGACATTCCGAGATATATTGCCATGCAAATTCCACTGTTACATCATATGACTCGTTTATTCATCATCATATTGCTTTCTGTGATCATATAGAGCTGACATAGTATTTGTGGCAAAGCCACCGTTCATCATATTTTTGATACATGTCATGCTAGATCATTGCACATCCTGGTACACTGCCAGAGGCATTCATATTGAGTCATATTGTTTCATAGTTCTTCATATCGAGTTTTCATATTGAGTTGTAAGTAAATAAAAGTGTGATGATCATCATTATTAGAGCATTGTCCCAGTGAGGAAATAAAAATGGGGGAGGCCAAATGAGCCCACCATAATTAAAAAAATGAAAATGAGAGAAAAAGAGAGAAGGGACTTTGCTACTATCCTTTACCACACTTGTGCCTCAAAGTGGCACCTTGTTCTTCATATAGAGAGTCTCATGTTATGTCATTTTCATATGCTAGTGGGAATTATTTTTCATTATTAGAAATGTGGCTTGTATATTCCGATGACGGGCTTCCTCAAATGCCCGAGGTCTTCATGAGAAAGCAAGTTGGATGCACACCCCACTTAGCTTCAGTTGAGCTTTCATACACTTATAGCTCTAGTGCATCATTTGCATGGCAATCCCTACTCCTTGCATTAACATGTATCGATGGCCATCTTCATAGCCCGTTGATACGCCTAGTTGATTCGAGACTTTCTTCTCCACTTTTTACCCCTTTGATATCTATCACCATATTCTATTCCACCTTTATGCTATGTTCATGGTTCACGCTCATGTATTGCGTGAAGAATAAAAAGTTGATGCACATTGGAAAAGTGCGATCCAATTGCCTGACTTGGACACCGTGGTGCTTGACACTTGTATTAATGTGGTGAAGACGGAGCCATGCCTTGCTAATATGATAAAATGAATGGGAGTAAACATTCTTTAAGGATCGTATACTTTGAAAGATTGATGGTTATGATGCTTGTGCTTATAAATATTACAATGTTTATGTTTGTTAATTCATCATTTCTCAATGAGCATACATGCAACAGATTACATATTGGGTAGCATCTCACATCAAAAATTCTATTTTTATCATTTACCTACTCGAGGACGAGCAGGAATTAAGCTTGGGATGCTGATACATCTCCAACGTATCTATAATTTTTTATTGTTCCATGCTATTATATTATCATTCTAGGATACTTTTTGAGAATTAATTTACCAATTTATATTATTTTTGAGAACTAAACTATTGACCCAGTGACCAGTTGATACGTCTCCAACGTATCTACTTTTCCAAACACTTTTGCTTTGGTTTTGACCTCTAATTTGCATGATTTGAATGAAACTAACCCGGACTGACGTTGTTTTCAGCAGAACTACCTTGGTGTTATTTTTGTGCAGAAATAAAAGTTCTCGGAATCGGACGGAACTTTTTGTGAATTATTTTTGAGAATTATAATGAATTATGGAGCAAAGACCTGCCGGAGGGGGTGTGCAAGGGGGCCACCACAAATCAGGGCGCCCCCCTAGGCCGCGCCCTGATGGCTTGTGGGGCCCTCGTGGCTCCTCCGACCCTAACTCCAGTCCTATAAAATCACATCTTCGGCAAAAAAACAGAGAGAAGTTTTCATCGCGTTTCACGAGACGGAGCCGCTGCCACCTTTTGTTCTATCACGGGAGGGCTAATCTGGAGTCCGTTTGGGGCTCCGGAGAGGGGAAATCGTCGCCGTCCCCATCACCAACCCTTCTCCATCAACACCGCCATGATGCTCACCACCGGGAGTGAGTAATTCCTTTGTAGGCTTGCTGGACGGTGTTTGGATTGGATGAGATTGATCATATAATCGAGTTAAGTTTGATAGGGCTTGATCCCTAGTATCCGCTATGTTCTGAGATTGATGTTGCTATGACTTTGCTATGCTTAATGCTTGTCACTAGGGCCCGAGTGCCATGATTTCAGATCTGAACCTATTATGTTTTCATGAATATAAGAGTGATTTGGATCCTATCTTGCAAGTTGTATGCACCTATTACGTGTCATGATCTGCATACCCCAAGGTGACAATAATTGGGATTCTTTCCGGTGATTGCCGTAGTTTGAGGAGTTCATGTATTCACCATGTGTTAATGCTTTGTTCCGGTTCTCTATTCAAAGGAGGCCTTAATATCCCTTAGTTTCCAATAGGACCCCGCTACCATGGGAGGGTAGGACAAAAGATGTCATGCAAGTTCTTATCGCAAGCACGTATGACTATATACGGAATACATGCCTACATTACATTGATGAATTGGAGCTAGTTCTGTGTTGCCCTAGTGTGTAACTGTTATATGATCAATGTCATCTAAATCGTTATCCATCACCGATCCACGTGCTTACGCTTTACTTATACTGAATCTTGCTAAGCTACTATTTGCCGTGCTACTAAACCTTTGCTGCAGAGAGGTATCCCAGGTGCGGTTGAATTGACAACTCAATGTCAAGGCCAATAAATATTCTTTGGCTCCCCTTGTTTCGAATCAATAAGTTAGGGTGAAATACTACCCATGAAGACTGTCCCGATCCCCTATACTTATGGGTTATCAAGACTTTTTTCTGGCGCCGTTGCCGGGGAGCATAGCTCTATTTATTGTGTTAACTTGAGGATATCCAATTGGTACTATGAAGAATCTGAAGGATACTCAAACTAATATCATCCTCTCTCGCACGATAGGAGGTAAGGAACTGCCATCTAACTCTGCTTTTTATTCAACTACTGTTTTGAATCAGCTTGTTACATGACGTGGCTTGAGACTGCGTCGGTATTTCCCCAAAGAGGAAGGGATGATGCAGCACAGCGACGGTAAGTATTTCCCTCAGTTATGAAACCAAGGTATCGAATCAGTAGGAGGATCACCACCACCTAATAAATAGCACCTGCACACAAAGAACAAATACTTGCAACCCGACGCGAAAGAGAGGTTGTCAATCTCTCTACGGTAAAAAGATAGATTAGGATATGATAGATTGGAGAGATAGATCTCTCAAGAATACAAAATAAAAAAAGCAAATAAAAAGTGCAGCAAGGTATTTTTGGGTTTTTGGAATAATAGATCTGAAAACAAAAGAGGCAAAAAGATAGATCAGAAAGCAATATGTTGGAAAAGTAGACCCGGGGGCCGTAGGTTTCACTAGTGGCTTCTCTCATGAGTATAGCACACGGTGGGTGAACAAATTATTGTTGGGTAATTGATAGAAGATCAAATAATCATGACGATATCCAAGGCGACGATCATTATATAGGCATCACGTCCAAGATAAGTAGACCGACTCCTGCGTGCATCTACCACTATTACTCCACACATCGACCGCTATCCAGCAAGCATCTAGTGTATTAAGTTCATGGAAAAACGGAGTAATGCAATAAGAACGATGGCATGATGTAGACAAGATCTATTCACGTAGGAATAGACCCCATCTTGTTATCCTAAATAGCAATGATACATGCGTGCCTCGCTGCCCCTTCTGTCACTCGGAGAGGACACCGCAAGATCGAACCCATCACAAAGCACCTCTTCCCATGGCAAGAAAAATCGATCTAGTTGGCCTAACTAAACCAAATATTCGAAGAAGAAATACGAGGCTATAATTAATCATGCATATAAGATATCAAAAAAGACTCAAATAATATTCATGGATAGAAACTGATCATGAACTCAAAATTCATCGGATCCCAACAAACACACCGCAAAAGTTTACATCAAATAGATCTACAAGAGACCATTGTATTGAGAATCAAAAGAGAGAGAGGAAGCCATCTAGCTACTGCCTACGGACCCGTAGGTCTATGGTGGACAACTCACGCATCATCGGAGAAGCACCAATGAGGATTATGAACCCCTCTGTGATGGTGTTAGATTGGATCTCGAGGCTCTGGAACTTGCGGAGGCTGGATGTGTTTTCGTCGACTCCTCTAGGGTTTCTGGAATATTTGAGAATTTATAGGCATCAGAGGCGGTGGAGAGGGGCCCTGAGGAGGGCACAACCCATCAGGGCACGCCTGGGGCCTCTAGCACGCCCTGGTGCGTTGTGGTCTCCACGGCCCACCTCTCTGGCACTTCTTTAGCCCTCTGGGTGTCTTCTGGTCCAAAAAAAATCTCCAAAAAGTTTCGTCGCGATTGGACTCCGTTTGTTACTGATATTCTGCGAAGTAAAAAACAAGCAAAAACAGCAACTGGCACTTTGGCACTATGTCAATAGGTTAGTCCCAAAAATTGATATAAAGTTTCTATAAAGTGATTGTAAAACATCCAAGAATGATAATATAACAGCATGGAACAAGCAAAAATTATAGATGCGTTGGAGACGTATCAGCATCCCCAAGCTTAATTCTTACTCGTCCTCAAGTAGGTAAATGATAAAAACAGAATTTTTGATGTGGAATGCTGCCTAACATGTTCATCTCATATTCTTTTCCATTTTAGCATGGACATTTGGACTTTTAGATGATTCAAAGCAATAGTCTAGTTTTGACATAATGACTCCAATACTCAAGCATTCCAACAAGCAACCATGTCTTTCACAATATCAACACTAAAGAAAGTTATCCCTAGCCCATCATGCTCAACCATTGATCCATTCATGAAACACACTCAAATATTAGCTACACCCAATGCTCAAGTACGATCATAGTGCCCCCTAGTTGGTGCTTTATAAGAGAAGATGGAGACTCAAAGTAAAAATAAAAATTTGCATAAAGTAAATAGATAGGCCCTTCGCAGAGGGAAGTAGGGATTTGTAGAGGTGCCAGAGCTCAAAGTTTAAATTGAGAGAGAAAAATATTTTGAGTGGCATGCCTTTCCTGTCAATGAAAACGACAAAATAGTTCACAATACTTTCCATGCTAGATACATCAAAGGCGGTTCCCAAACAGAAAATAAAGTGTATTCTTTTTTCCACCATTCTTTCACATTCCATGGCTGGCCGTATCCACGGTTGCCTTCCATACCAACACTTTCCAAGGAATTTATTATTTGACAACATAAAGTAAATATTTTTTCTTTTTCATTTCGGGACTGGGCATCCCTATTACCGCCGTACTCTCGTGCAATGACAAGTGAATAAACACTCATCTTGAGAATAACACATCTAGCATGGAAAAATATTGGACACCCCCCACCGTTTCATGAGCGGTACGAGCACACAAAAGAGAAATTTATTTTGAAAAGTAGAGGTGGAACATACAAATTTGCTTAGAACGGCATGGAAATACCACATATAGGTAGGTATGGTGGACTCATAAGGCAAAACTTGGTTTAAGAATTTTGGATGCACAACTAGTATTCCTACTTAGTACAAGTGGAGCCTAGCAAATAGATTGAGAAGCAACCAACCAAGAAACGAAAATTCACATAAGCGAGCATTGAGCATAACTAACACCAAATAATTCACCATAAGTAGGATGTAATTTCATTGCATAACTATTGACTTTCGTACTTGCATAGGGAATCACAAACCTTAACACCAATATTCCTACTAAAGCATAATTACTCACTAACATGACTCACATATTACTATCATCATGTCTCAAAACTATTACAAGGAATCAAGCTTAATTTGTCCAATGATCTTCATGAAAGTTTTTATTATATCCTCCTTGGATATCTATCATTTTGGGACTAGTTTCATATATTGCCAGTGCTTTTGACAAGCTCAAACAAATTTAAGTGAAGCACATGAGCATAAAGATTTCATCTCTCAAAAAAGTATAAGTGAAGCACGAGAGGACTTCTTCAAAATTACTAACTCTCAAATTAATCTAAGTGAAGCATGAGAGTATTTCTTCAAAAGTTTCCAAGCACACCGTGCTCAAAAAGATATAAGTGAAGCACTAGAGCAATGCTATAGCTCAAAAAGTTTAAGTGAAGCATATAGAGCAATTCTAACAAATCATAGCATAATTTTGGCTCTCTCAAATAGGTGTGTCCAGCAAGGATACAAGTGACAAACTAACAAGCAAGGCAAGCAAAGACTCAAATGATACAAGACGCTCCAAGCAAAACTCATGATATGTGACGAATAAAAATATAGCTCCAACTAAAATAACGATGGTCGTTAGAAGAAAGAGGGGATGCCACTCGGGGGCATCCCCAAGCTTAGTTGCTTGTTTCTCTTTGGATATATATTGGTGGTGCTGTAGCATCCCCAAGCTTAGGCTCTTTTCACTCCTTATTCCTTCATCCATCGTGATCTCACCCAAAACTTGAAAACTTCAATCACACAAAACTCAACAAAATCTTCGTGAGATCCGTTAGTATAATAAAGCAAATCACTAATTTAAGTACTGTTGCAAACCCGTTAATATTTTATTATTGAATTATACCTACTGTATTTTAACTCTACCATGGCTCATACCCTTCCATACAACCCATAAATTCATCAAAACAAGCACACGATGCAACGAAAACAGAATCTGTCTTAAACAGAACAGTTTGTAGTAATCTGTACTCTAACTATAATTTTGTAACTCTAAAAATTCTGAAAAATTAGGACAACGTAAAAAATTTGTATAGAAACACTGTGTTACAATTTCAGCTCAATATCACGCTCCAATAAAAAATGAAAATTCGAACACTGGAGGCAAAGTTTCTGTTTCAGATTCAGCATTGTTTCTACTCATCTTATGAATCATCCGAAAGGATCTACTTGGCACAAACACTAAATAAAACATAAAAACATAATAATAACAGAGGCATAATTGTGTCAACACTCAAAAACAGAAAGGAAAAAACGAAAATAAATTTATTCATTGGGTTGCCTCCCAACAAGCGCTATCGTTTTACGCCCCTAGCTATGCATAACGATTTCAATGATGCTCAGATAAAAAGTAGTAATTGGAATATGCAAGAGAGCATCATGAATCTCATGACAAGCACATTTAAGTCTGACCCACTTCCTATGCATAGGGATTTTGTGAGCAAACAATTTATGGGAACAAGAATCAACTAGCATAGGAAGACAAAACAAGCATAACTTGAAAACTTTGAACACATAGAGAGAAAACTTGGTATTATTGCAATTCCTACAAGCATATGTTCCTCCCTCATAATAAATTTTAGTAGCATCATGAAGGAATTCAATAATATAACTATCACATAAATCATTCTTTTCATGATGCACAAGCATAGAATTTGCATTACTCTCCACATGAGCAAATTCCTTTTCATCCATGGTAGTGGGAGCAAACTCAACAAAATAACTATCATGAGACACTTGATTGACATAACCATATTGCAGATTAAAACCATGATGATAAGTTTGATGGTTATCATTACTCATTATAGCATACGTGTCATCACCATCATCATAAATAGAAGGCATGCAATCATCATAATAAATTTGCTCATCAAAACATGGGGGACTAAAAATATCATCTTCATCAAACATAGCATCCCCAAGCTTGTGGCTTTGCATATCATTAGCATCATGGATATTTAGAGAATTCATACTAGCAACATTGCAATCATACTTTTCAATCAAGGAGCTATCATGAATCACCTTATAAATTTCTTCTTTCAACACTTCATCAAAATTTTCAGATTCATGACTTTCAAACAAAACTTCATAGAGATAATCAAGTGCACTCAACTCACTAGCAATTGGTTCATCATAATTTGGTCTTTTGAAAAGATTAGCAAGTGGATGAGGATCCATATCAATAGATTTTTAGCAAGCGAAGATGCAAGCAAATAGAAGGCACATGGCAACACAAGCAAAGATAGCAATCAAGCAAACACAAAGAGATCCGGCGAGAAAAAGGCAAATGAAAAAGAGGGCGAATAAAACGGCAAATTGGGTGAAGTGGGAGAGAGGAAAATGAGAGGCAAATGGAAAATAATGTAATTGCAAGGAGATGAGATTTGTGATTAGGAACCTGGTAGATGATGATGGTGTCTCCTCGGCGCCAGAGATTGGCACGTAGAACAGACCGCTTCCTCCCCGGCAACGGCGCCAGAAATTCCTTTGATGTGGCTTGAGACTGCGTCGGTATTTCCCCCAAAGATGCAGCACAGTGATGGTAAGTATTTCCCTCAGTTATGAAACCAAGGTATCGAACCAGTAGGAGTATCATCACCACCTAATAAATAGCACATGCACACAAAGAACAAATACTTGCAACCCGACGCGAAAGAGAGGTTGTCAATCTATCTACTGTAAAAAGATAGATTAGGATATGATAGATTGGAGAGATAGATCTCTCAAGAACACAAAATAAAAAGAGCAAATAAAAAGTGCAACAAGGTATTTTTGGGTTTTTGGAATAATAGATCTGAAAACAAAAGAGGTAAAAAGATAGATCGGAAAGCAATATGTTGGAAAAGTAGACCCGGGGGCCGTAGGTTTCACTAGTGGCTTCTCTCATGAGTATAGCACACGGTGGGTGAACAAATTACTGTTGGGCAATTGATAGAAGATCAAATAATCATGATGATATCCAAGGCGATGATCATTATATAGGCATCATGTCCAAGATAAGTAAACCGACTCCTGCCTGCATCTACCACTATTACGCCACACATCGACCGCTATCCAGCACGCATCTAGTGTATTAAGTTCATGGAAAACGGAGTAATGCAATAAGAACGATGACATGATGTAGACAAGATCTATTCATGTAGGAATAGACCCCATCTTGTTATCCTTAATAGCAACGATACATGCGTGCCTCGCTGCCCCTTCTGTCACTGGGAGAGGACACCGCAAGATCGAACCCATCACAAAGCACCTCTTCCCATGGAAAGAAAAATCAATCTAGTTGGCCTAACTAAACCAAAGATTCGAAGAAGAAATACGAGGCTATAAGTAATCATGCATATAAGAGATCAAATAAGAATCAAATAATATTCATGGATAGAAATTGATCATGAACTCAAAATTCATCGGATCCCAACAAACACACCGCAAAAGTTTACATCAAATAGATCTCCAAGAGACCATTGTATTGAGAATCAAAAGAGAGAGAGGAAGCCATCTAGCTACTACCTACGGACCCGTAGGTCTATGGTGGACTACTCACGCATTATCGGAGAGGCACCAATGAGGATGATGAACCCCTCCGTGATGGTGTTAGATTGGATCTCGAGGCTCTGGAACTTGCGGCGGCTGGATGTGTTTTTCATCGACTCCTCTAGGGTTTCTGGAATATTTGGGAATCTATGGGCATAAGAGGTGGTGGAGAGGGGCCCCGAGGAGGGCACAACCCATCAAGGCGCGCCTCGGGCCTCTGGCGCGCCCTGGTGGGTTGTGGTCTCCACGGCCCACCTCTGTGGCACTAGTTTGGCCCTCTGGGTGTCTTCTGGTCCAAAAAAAATCTCAAAAAGTTTTGTCGCGATTGGACTCCGTTTGGTACTGATATTCTGCGAAGTAAAAAACAAGCAAAAACAGCAACTGACACTTTGACACTATGTCAATAGGTTAGTCCCAAAAAATAATATAAAGTTGCTATAAAGTGATTGTAAAACATCCAAGAATGATAATATAACAGCATGGAACAAGCAAAAATTATAGATACGTTGGAGTCGTATCATTACACCACCACATGTTGATCGTCCTGATATGTCACATGAACTTGATGATGCTACCTCTGAAATTAATGATGATACTATTGCTACTCATGTTGAAACTGAAAATGTGCCACTGGATGAATTACTTGATGCTCATCTTGCTAAAGCTAGAGAACTTGAAAATGCTTAAACTGATGAAGACTTTGAATCACCTGTTACACCTCGCTCTCCTATTAGATATGAATTGCCTCATGTGACTGAAGGTTATGTCATGGATAAGGAAAAAAATAGTGATTTCTTTGCTTGTGAAAATAGAGATGATTTGAAAAAATTACTATGCAAACTGAAAGAAAAATCTATGATGGAGAAAATGAAATATGATCTTAAAGTTGCTACTTCTCCTATATTTGTTACTGATAAGGATTATGAATTCTCTGTTGACCCTGAGTTAATTCCTATAGTAGAATCTGATCCTTTCCATGGTTATGAAAATGAAACTGTTGTCGAACACTTGATGAAACTGAATGATATTGCTGCTCTGTTTACCAATGATGAAAAGATACACTACTATTATATCCTTAAGCTTTTTCCTTTCTCGCTAAAAGGCGAGGCTAAGGAATGCTTTCTTTCTCTTGCTCCTGGTTGTATGCATAGTCCCCAGGATATGCTCCACTATTTTTCTGCAAAATATTTTCCTGCTCATAAGAAACAAGCTGCCTTACTGGAAATATTTAACTTTGTGCAAATTGAAGAAGAGAATCTACCTCAAGCTTGGGGGAGGCTTCTCCGGTTACTTAGAGCTTTTCCTGATTGTCCTCTTAAGAAAAATGAAATTCTCGACATCTTTTATAATGGACTAACCGATGCTTCTAGGGACTTCCTAGATAGTTGTGCTGGTTGTGTTTTCATGGAAAGAAATGTCAGCCAAGCTGAGGAATTATTGAATAACATATTGCAAAATGCTGATGATTGGAAACTTCCTGAACCACCTTCGGAACCTATTCAAAAGAAGAGAGTTATTCTATTCCTCAACCCTAAAGATATGCAAGAAGCAAAAAAGATCTATGAAGGAGAAAGGTATTAAAATTGAGGATATCAAGAAATTACCACCTATTGAAAAAATACATGGACTTGATAACCTGACACAGGTAGTAGAGGTAAACTCTCTCCGCTCCTTTACTGAAAATGATATACCTTA
This sequence comes from Elymus sibiricus, assembly GCA_039707655.1. Lineage (NCBI taxonomy): Eukaryota > Viridiplantae > Streptophyta > Magnoliopsida > Poales > Poaceae > Elymus > Elymus sibiricus. The sequence goes on from CM077671.1 coordinate 400,070,024, forward strand.
CAATAAGACTCCTGAACAATGCATGGATGAATATGATAATTATATTGTCAAGCAAGAACACTTCAATAACTATGTTAAAGATCAATTGAGACGTAATGCCATGATGATAGACCGTTTAAGTGACTTGATGTTTAGAATTGCTAATGATGTGAAAGGTCTAGGTAAACATGCTTCTATGGTTCACACCCAACTAGACCAAGTTGCTAAGTCACAAAATGATTTGCTAGCTGAGATAAATAATAATATGAATGATCATGATGTAAGAGTAATGACTAGGGAAGGTCTTATGACCCAAGAACCTCTCTACCCAGAAGGTCATCCTAAAAGGAAAAAACAGGATTCCCAGAGAATTAATGTCGATGCACCTAGTTCCTCTAATAAGAAGAAAAAGAAAAATGATAGGAACATGCACGCTTCTAGTGAACCTGTTATAGAAACACCTACTGAGAAACATAATGATGTTTCTATTTCTGATGTTGAGACACAATCTGGTAGTGAACATGCACCTAGCGATAATGAAAAGGAGGATAATGATGCGCAAGTAGATGCTCCACCAGATAGTAATAAAGAACATGATGATGCTGTAGAAATAGAACCTTCTGAGGATCTTGATAACCCACCTCCTAAAAATAAATGTTATGATAAAAGAGACTTTGTTTCTAGAAAACATGGAAGGGAAAGAGAACCATGGGTTCAAAAACCCATGCCATTCCCTCGTAATCCTTCTAAGAATAAGGATGATGAAGATTTTGAACGCTTTGCTGAAATGATTAGACCCGTCTTTTTGCATACTCGTTCGACTGGTATATTGAAAATGCCTCCGTATGCTAAGTATATGAAGGATATTATTACCAACAAAAGAATGATACCTGAAACTGAAATTGCCACTATGCTTGCTAATTACTCTTTTGATGGAGGAATACCTAAGAAGCTAGGAGATCCTGGCATACCCACAATACCTTGCTCTATTAAAAGAAACTATGTTAAAACTGCTCTGTGTGATTTAGGAGCCGGTGTTAGTGTTATGCCTTTCTCCCTTTATAAAAGACTTGATTTGAGTAAGCTTACACCTACTGAGATATCTTTGCAAATGGCTGATAAGTCCACTACTTTCCCAATTGGAATTTGTGAGGACGTTCCTGTTGTGGTTGCAAATGTTACTATCTTAACAGACTTTGTTATTCTTGATATGCCTGAGGACGACAATATGTCGATCATCCTCGGTAGACCATTCTTAAATACTGCAAATGCTGTTATTGATTGCAATAAAAGCAAGGTTACCTTTCACGTCAATGGCAAGCAACATACCGCGCATTTTCCGAAGAAGCAAACTTTAGTTAATAACATTAATGTCATTGAGCCTACTCCCTCGGTAATCATTGGAAGCTTTGGAATTCCTCTACCTACTGTTAAGAAGAGATATTATAATCTTATTTTTGGGGATATGCAAATTCCCATTGAGAAATTTGAGCTTAGGAAAATGAATTTCATGAGGAAATGTTCTTCACGTCGGAGCCCCAAGGGAGTTGCTAGGAGAACTCCCGACCAAGATATTAACCTTATTCGCAACGCGGGGGTTAGGCCGTGCGAATGGACACATACACCTTTCATGAGCAAAGCGGGTTTTTATGAAGAGTTCACACAATTCATCGCAAATGCCGGGCTAACCAACTTCCTCGAAGATGAGTGTGACCAATACTATCTCCTTACCAATTCCTTCATGCAAAACTTTTTCTTTGAGAATACGGCCGGTGCTCCCATAGTACGCTTTGATTTTTACGCCACCAGTTATGAATTGCCTCTACATGAATTTTGTGAAATATGTTTGTTTTCTTCTGACGGAGGAATGTGTGAACGTAAACCTGAGGAGTTTGAGGATTTCCTCAAAACCTTAACTGTGGGAGAAACTAGGGGCGTATCACATGCTAGAGCTACTAGTTTGCAATTTCCTTCTGTACACTATTTTTCTCTATTTATTGGGAAATGCAAAACTGCCATGGAACAGGGTGGTGGCCTCAGTGCCCCTACCCTTGCTATTATACGCCGTTCACTTTATGGTGATAACACTTACAACTTAGGAGCGATTGTTGCACGTCGATTAAACATTAACCAAAACAAAGGCAAGATTCACGGTGGTATTTATGCCACTCGCCTGGCAACTCGTTTAAAAGTGGCTATACGCCCTACTGATTATTTGTTGCCTAAGGTTTATCTTGATCACCAATCCATGGAGGAACACCAATTTCTCGAGAAGCCACAAACACCGCATCATATTCGTTACAGCTTAGTGTTTAGCGAGAAAACTTGCGATATTATTCCTTTGCATGCGCCCTCTTTATTTAACTATCATGCCAGGCACGGATACAGAAGATATAACTGCTTACCGGAATGAGCAGGCTGCTGCGGAGGCGGAGACCCAGGCATGGGATGCTCAGGTACCCCAGCGGAAACATTTTCCCGGACCTGACGGCTATTATCAGTTGTCGGGGATATTACCCCGCGGTATAACCCGGCCTGAAGTATGACCCGGTCGGGGCTTGGCGACTCACTGCTGCGCCAGCCGAGCTTGGTGACTCATTAGTGACCCGGCAGGAGGTATGACCCAGCCCATCGTATGGCGGCTCATAGGTCACCTCTATTACCGGGTCACAGGACGACCAGGCCCAAAGCCCAACGTGTAAGCCGGCGCGAGGCGGCTCACAGAGAAGGCCCAAAGGAGAGGAAGGATTCCCTTACAAGAGAAACAAAACCCGGATTAGGACTCAAGATAGACTAGTCCTAATCCTACTCCCAGTAGGACTCTACATGTAAACCTACCCCTTCCACTTATATAAGGAGGGGTAAGGCACCCCTAGAGGGAGAAGTTCAAGTCATTAGAGATAGACAGATTAGAGGCTCTCGAGATTAGAGGTAGCGACTCCGCACCCTTGTAATCGAGATCGTCATCATCATCAATATAGACACAAAGCAGGACGTAGGCTTTTACCTCCATCGGAGGGGCCGAACCTGGGTAAACTCGCGTCTCTCGATTCCGACCAACCCCTCTCAAGCCGCCACATAGTTGCGATGGCCTCACACCTAAGTTCTCTCACGAGGACATCTTGCCGTGACAAATCCACGACAGTTGGCGCCCACCGTGGGGCACGCACGGTGGTATTGAGTTCTTGGAGGGATCTCTCCCAGGGATCGAGAAGTTCGCAAATTTCCGGATGAAGAAGAGCCGGTTGGGAAGGATCTGCATCAACCTCGAATTCATCAGTCTAGATTTAAATATCTGAGAAATTTAAAGTTCCTGGGCAATTAGGGCTGCGTCCGGTGCGCTGCCGCAAGTCGCCGAGTTCGTTTTTTGTCTGCTGCCAATTCGATTCGTACGCAGTGGTGGAGATCGATTCCAATACGGACGGATTATTTTTGCTGAGTCGCCGCTATCAGATCACGAGTCACCTCCGCATAGGCGTGGATCAGTCTGCGTAAACAAAACTGCCAGTGGCCCGCGACGCAGAAGACATCTACATACGAACAATTTTCGTCAGGCTTTTGGACCCGGCGGTGCACCTCTTGCCCACTACTTATGGCGAATCCGTCTTGATTGGGATTTCCGTTTCGAGGGAGGAAGACAAACAACAATTAATAGAGCACGCCTTGAGTCGAACCAGAGACCTGACGGCTAGCTAGATCCTTGTCTCAGCAATCAACATGCCCGCCGACGGGTCCTCAAATCACCATTCGCCTCTGCTGCCCCGGCCGGCTCCCGACGGTTTCCTCTGGCTGGCCCGTCTCCGCCACCGTGGCCTCGTCAAGCTGGCCCGGCTCCGCTGCCAAGTTCTCGCCTCGCCGCGCCTCACCTCTGAAGCCATGACCCGCCGCGCCGTACATGCTGGCCCCGAGTCGCCCTCGACCGCGGCTTTGCCTACCTTCGCCGCGCGTCCATTCGCTGAGCCGCCTCGCCACCTCACGCTGGACGGACCCTGCGTGCTGCGCCTCTACCTTGCCTCCGGCTGGCTCTGCCGTGCTCGCAGGCTGCCTCTCTAAGCGTCACGAGCTGCTACTACCATCACCTACCGCGACCTCGAGTCACCTCGCCGCGTTTGAGCCGGCCTCCGTCTGCCTCACTGGGCACCTCGCCACACCTCGCTTGGCCTTGAGCAGGCCACCTGCCTCGCTTCACCACAATTGATCTGCCGGCCTGCAGCTCCGCCTCTGCACCCCCCGCCTCAAAGCCGGCCGGGCCGCGCCGCTGCTCTCGCCGCACCTGCAAGCCGCCGTGCACAGAGCCGCCGCTACTCCCGTGCGCTCTTCTGGTCGCGCCCGGTTTTCTTTCGCCCGCCAAGCCGTGGCTGGGTCCACCTCACCTCACCTTGAGCCGGTTTGCCGCCGCGCCCTGGCCGCCCGCTGCTCCGCCTCACTTCACCTCCTGCGCCTAACCATGCCGGCTTGTCTCAGCCCGGCTCTACCTTGCCGCGACCTAGCCTCCGCCCGCCGGGTCAACGGCCGCTCACCAAGCCGCCACGGCCTCCGAGTCGCCTCGCAACAGCGACCTAGCCTGGCCTGGAGCCGACGCTACATCGGGAAGCGCCCGTCCTCGCGCGAATGAGCTGGCTCGCCGCTGCGCTGTTTCACCTCGCGCCCTCCGCCTCAGCCACACCGGCTCGTGGCCCCCGCGTCGGCCACTCGCCTCGCACGGGGAAGGAGGAGAGGAGGGAGGCGTTTTGGATAAGAAGGAAGTGGGGAGCCGATTGAGAAGATAAGAGGTTAAAAAATCAGGTGATATTTTTCTAACTGTTATTTCGTATAATTAAATATCATCGAATGGTTTTACTTTGAGCTATGCGGTTATGTACGCAGGTCGATTAACTCATGGCCAGAGTACGGTCCGGTCCTCGTGCGCCTTCATCAGAGGCCACGTCCGCATATGTGCCATGATGAGCTACCGGACGGACGCATACAACCCGCCGTTCATACGGTCGGATCTACATCAATGCACCGGCTTACAACGCTGCGCCCGTTTCTCGTGATCGCACCGGCTTACAACGCCGTGGCTGTCTCACGCGACCGCACCGGCTTACAACGCCGCGACTGACTTCTACGTCGATATCAATACGCCGGGGCCACATACAGTCGGAAGAGCCACCCAATGGACATGGTCAAGCTGCTGCCCCTGCGGTCCAGTCTACATCGACATGCTGGTGCTGTGCTTGCTCGTTCAAGCCGCCCAACGGACGCTTATGAGTCGCCGCCCTGTGATCCGGTCTATTCCAACAATGCTGAAGCAGGTCATGATATATTATCAGCCTCTGCCTCCACCGGATGGCTCAATGGATAGGCGTGCAAGTCGCCGCCACTGTGTTTTGGTTAACTTCAACAACCAGCAGGGGTGAACCGCTGGCCGGATTACTGACAAAACTCATATGGGATCATTTATAACCCGCCATCTCAACCTTCCGCGGGTTCATGTTGCGTTATCAATGCCAAGGACATATGATGAGTGTCGCGGAGATCATTAACTCGCCACACGCTTTTTGGCTTCAATAAATTTCAGTTATCCGCCGTCAACCATATGCCGGCTTATGCCACAGTCAATTATGAAGACTCTCAAGCCGCCTCTTCGAGTCGACTTAAGACTCAGGGGCTACAAACATGGATCGACACATTTTGGTCGTTTTCAACAAGAACCTCGGGTCATTGCGAGGAAGACAACCCGGTCCTGGGTGAACAACCTTATTGGCGGAAGATTTAAAGTCGCCCAAGAGGACGAGCCGCCATGATGCAACCGTTCAAACATGGGTGCACTACCTTATTGGCGGAAGATTTAAAGTCGCCCAAGAGGACGAGCCGCCATGTTGCGACTGTTCAAACATGGGTGCCCGGATTTATTGGATCATCATATGGTCACTTGGAGGCTTCAAACCTCTTGATCGGCTTTCACGCCACCTATGAGTTACACCTGCCTGTTTGCAACTTGCTACTCCGCCATGTGACCCGCCGAACTCTTGACAGTCAATCTTGCTTCAGAGACCCTGAACTTATGAAAGTCAATCCCGCCATAAAGACCCTGAACTTGTCAAGGTTTAAACGGCGGCTTTGTCACGAGAGAGCCGGCCTACAGTAAGCTAGGATAAACTCACCCGTACGCCGTAACCCCTCCGCTATGTGGCCCGTTCGTACTCTTTACAAGTCAATCTTTTTTAAGACCCCGAACTTGTTAAGGTTAAAACAACGGATTTATGCTACGTGAGACCCGGCTATGGGATAAACTCACCTGTACGTCGTAACCCCTCCGTTATGTGGCCCGTTCGTACTCTTACCAATCAATCTTTTTGAGACGCTGAACTTGGTAAGGTTAAAACGACGGATTTATGCCACGTGAGACCCGGCTATAGGTGTCAAAAGGTTTTAGGCCTAGCTTTTCGAAGCAAAAAACTTGAGTTTTTCAAAAACAAAACATAGCTATTCTCTTTTTGTCGAGCCTTGAAAGCCGGCATTTTTATACTCTGTTATCATACACATACATCATCATACATTGCATCATCATTGCATCGTCATACCATGCATCATATATGCATGAAATCCTGGTTTATATCACAGGAGCCGGTTTTCAAACCGGGATACATATTCCAATCCTTAATAGCCAACATGGCTGGATTTCCATTATGGTTGTTATAACCAATATTGAATAATTGAGGCTTTCAAAGCAAGTTATATTATTATCTTAAATAGCCAACATGGCTGGATCTTCATCATGGTTTATCATAACCAGTATTAAACGATTGGGGTTTTTTAAGCCAGCTCGGAAGAATTGACTATTCCCGAAGAGCCGCCCTATCAAGTATAATGTCGTGTCATCTAATTGACCGGCTCTTGGATTCTTTCAAATTGTGCTCTGTAGTAAACTACAACACTTATGGATTTCTCATACATATATTTGCCGGGTTGCACCGCAACCACGAGCAGGGATTTTCATTTCAAGGACAAAGGCATTATTCCAGGATATTCAACAAAATGCCGGGTTACAACCACGGTCAAGGAGTCATCCAACAAATTATGATGAGTTATATTATTCTCACACAGTCCCAAGTCGCTGCAGGCATACGACCCGGCACTTGGGGACTACATCATATGATGTTTTTTCTTTCCAGAGGAGAAGTGCATACAAGTCCCAGGTTGCTGCAGGCATACAACCCGGCACTTGGGGGCTACACTACTCAGATCAAAATTTCTAAAAAGTCCCAAGTCGCTGCAGGCATGCGACCCGACACTTGGGGGCTACAGTATTCAGCTGTCTAAACAGATTATGAGGTCCAAATTGAAGACCCGGCCCATCACACACTGATGAGCCGGCCCTTGGGGGCTACACATGTGAAATTCAAGTCATTCAACCACATCGGGCGACTTAGATGACAACCCGGATTTTCTCCAAAGCTATATATCTACAACATTCAACACCAAGTTCAAAGTCCCAGGCTGTTGCAAGCAAAGCAACCCGGCACTTGGGGGCTACACTGGCTGAAGTTTTATAAGTATAAGATAATTACAAGTCCCAGGCTGCTGCAGGCAAGACAACCCGGAACTTGGGGGCTACACAGTCCAATATATTATTTCAAAGCACCAAGTCATCATGGATAAACTTGGAGCTTGGGGGCTACAGGTAATATGGAGATAAAAAATAGAAGAACATCTTCAAGCTATCAATTTTGAGTGAGCTAGGTCTCATGTTTTGATGGAGCTAAAGCATTGAAAGCCGGCTCAGCATCACCCGGGTTTCTTTATTCCCAATAATGTTATCAAGTCAACTGGAGTCCGCTTGTTTTGACCCGGCGTCACCAACGATCATGACCCGGCATTGTCAAAAATCATGACCCGGCAGATTCTATATAAACAACCCGGCTCCACAGGTTGAAGTGGTTTAACAATGGATGAAATTCTGTTTCCCAATATTTTTATCAAGCCGAAGCAATGGAAGCCAGCTCAACTTCATATGGTTTTCTTATCTCCAATAATTTCATCAAGCCAAAGCAGTGGCGGCCGACTCAACGGCATATGGGTGTTTTATTCTCAATATTTTGCAAATGACATGGACCTGCAATATGATCGTGAAGACGGCTCGTTAATATGAAGAAACCCGGATCTTCAAGGAGCTACTTCATTAAGCCAGCCAGTGGAGCAAGCCGGTCCTTTAACATATTTGTTATTCTTATTTTAGGAGCTTACCATGAATAAATTCAAGCTAACCTGGGGGCTAATGTCGGGGATATTACCCCGCGGTATAACCCGGCCTGAAGTATGACCCGGTCGGGGCTTGGCGACTCACTGCTGCGCCAGCCGAGCTTGGCGACTCATTGGTGACCCGGCAGGAGGTATGACCCGGCCCATCGTATGGCGGCTCATAGGTCACGTCTATTACCGGGTCACAGGACGACCAGGCCCAAGGCCCAACGTGTAAGCCGTCGCGAGGCGGCTCACAGAGAAGGCCCAAAGGAGAGGAAGGATTCCCTTACAAGAGAAACAAAACCCGGATTAGGACTCAAGATAGACTAGTCCTAATCCTACTCCCAGTAGGACTCTTCATGTAAACCTATCCCTTCCACTTATATAAGGAGGGGTAAGGCACCCCTAGAGGGAGAAGTTCAAGTCATTAGAGATAGACAGATTAGAGGCTCTCGAGATTAGAGGTAGCGACTCCGCACCCTTGTAATCGAGATCGTCATCATCATCAATATAGACACAAAGCATGACGTAGGCTTTTACCTCCATCGGAGGGGCCGAACCTGGGTAAACTCGCGTCTCTCGATTCTGACCAACCCCTCTCAAGCCGCCACATAGTTGCTATGGCCTCACACCTAAGTTCTCTCACGAGGACATCTTGCCGTGACAAATCCACGACATCAGTGGTGATCACCAAGTTAGGCAACCGCCTAAGCTTGGGGGAGTACGTATTTCTCACCGACATTACATTCATGATTCACACACTTCATATAAATTGTCGGTGTTCATCCTCTTTCATTGTATATCCATGTTAGATTGATTTTTCCGCTTTCTTCTTGTGTGATTGAAAAACTTTAGAAAACCCAAAAATATTTCTCGCTTCTTTTTAGTTTTCTTTCTCGCTTAATTATCTTAGTACTAAAAAGAAAACCCAAAAATATTTCCTTTGCATGTTGGGAGCTTTCCCGTGTAAATAATTTTTCTCGTTCTTGCTTTCCCTTAGTTTATTTGCTTGCTTGAGAAAAACAAAAACTCCAAAAATATTTCAGTGTGTTTCTCTGAATTTCTTTTCCTTTTTGTTGAGTTTTTGAAAGGAGAAGACCACGATGAAAATGTTGAGTGGATCTTATATGCTTTATTTGTTTACCTAACACAGAGCCAATATTACCTTGTCTTCTCCTTTTTCCCAAAACTGCCCTGCAGATTCCAGCTTAGTCCACGGTATTCTTGCACTATTATTATTATCACATCATTCGGACATGCAAGTGAAAGGCAATAATGACGATACTTGACGAAGTGATAATGGCAAGGGAAGCTGGTATGAACTCTTCTTGTTTTCCGTTTTTTAAGTTCGATCTCGATTCAGTATATTATGAGTGAACATGTTCATGATGACAATTAGAGATTATAGCTTTTCATGCCATGCTTAAACAGCTAGTAGTGAATAATAATTTATCTTATAAATCAACATGCATTAAAATGGCTATGATGTGGTATGGTAGTATGGTATTTCCCTCTGAGAAATTCAAGCGGCATGACTTGGCCCATGTGCAAACATGTAGTTGATTCAAAACCAATGTACGTAGCCTTCATGATGTTTAAATTCAGAGTGTTCATATCCTACTCATGCCATGTCTAATGTTAATTATTCGCAATGCATGCTCATGACCGTTTTCGCTCCCTAGCTGGTCGCTTCCCAACCTATTGCTAGCCTTCACCGTACATGTACTAAGCGGAAATGTTGCTTGTGCATCCAAAACCTTTAAACTAAGTTGTCCCACATGAGTCCACCATACCTACCTATATGTGGTATTACCCTGCCGTTCCAAGTAAATTTGCATGTGCCACCTCTAAACATTCAAATAAACATCTATTTTATGCACGCATCTCGCACATGGAGCGATGAGGCGGTCAGTATTTTCCGTGCTAAATGAGTTATTCTCAAGACGGTCGTTTATTCGTCGTCATTGCACGAGAGAGGCTGGTAAAAGGATGCCCAGTCCTGCATAATCAAAATTAATTAAACAAAACTCCTTGGGACAGTTGACATGTTGACAGGCATCTGTAGATTCGGTCAGCCATGGTTTGTGTATGGATGGTGGATAGGAGTAAACTTTACTATTCCGTTTGGGAACCGCTAATAATGAGTTTAGCATGGAAGATATTGAAAACCTTTGTCGTAACGTTGACATGAAAAGTGCACCACTCAAAACCCATATTCCTACTCTTTTTAAAAACTTGAGCTCTGGCACCTCTGCAAACCAATGCTCCCCCTCAACGAAGGGCCTATCTATTTATTTTTATATTGAGTCATCATCTTCTTACTAAAAGCACCAGACCTGAGAGCACTATTGTCATTTTTTATGCATTGAGTCTAGTTAATGTTGGATACGAGCATGACTGGATCTTTTCTATTCTGAATTATAATGTTTAGTCGCTGCTTGAACCTCAGAGGTGCTCTGCATTTATGTTTTGCTGTCTCAGAAAGGGCTAGCTAAATACCATGATGCCATATTATATCATGATCGTTTTGATAAATTGTTGGCATATGAGATATCTTATTATTTTCTTGCTAGTTGGTTATGTATTGCCATGAGTTGATATGATCCTAATTGTTATCATGGATGTGGTCATTTATGATTTATGCTGAAAACTTGAACACTAGCTAAGTATGTGTATAACAACGAGAACAAAAGAGTTTGTAAAAGTTTTCTTTATCACCTTCAGTTTGTCAACTGAATTGCTTGAGGACAAGCAATGAGTTAAGCTTGGGGGAGTTGATACGTCTCCAACGTATCTACTTTTCCAAACACTTTTGCTCTGGTTTTGACCTCTAATTTGCATGATTTGAATGAAACTAACCCGGACTGACGCTGTTTTCAGCAGAACTACCTTGGTGTTATTTTTGTGCAGAAACAAAAGTTCTCGGAATCGGACGAAACTTTTTGTGAATTATTTTTGAGAATTATAATGAATTATGGAGTGAAGACCTGCCCGAGGGGGTGTGCCAGGGGGCCACCACACATCAGGGCGCGACCCCCCTAGGCCGCACCCTGATGGCTTGTGGGGCCCTCGTGGCTCCTCCGACCCTAATTCCAGTCCTATAAAATCACATCTTTGGAGGAAAAAAAATAGAGAGAAGTTTTCATCGCATTTCACGAGACGGAGCCACCGCCATCTCCTGTTCTTCCTCGGGAGGGCCAATCTGGAGTCCGTTTGGGGCTCCGAAGAGGGGAAATCGTCGCCCTCGTCATCACCAACCCTTCTCCATCAACATCGCCATGATGCTCACCACCGGGAGTGAGTAATTCCTTTGTAGGCTTGCTGGACGGTGGTGGGATTGGATGAGATTGAAAATGTAATCGAGTTAAGTTTGATAGGGTTTGATCCCTAGTATCCATTATGTTCTGAGATTGATGTTGCTATGACTTTGCTATGCTTAATGCTTGTCACTAGGGCCCGAGTGCCATGATTTCAGATCTGAACATATTATGTTTTCATGAATATAAGAGTGATTTGGATCCTATCTTGCAAGTTGTATGCACCTATTACGTGTCATGATCTGCATACCCCAAGGTGACAATAATTGGGATTCTTTAAGGTGAGTGTCGTAGTTTGAGGAGTTCATGTATTCACCATGTGTTAATGCTTTGTTCCGGTTCTCTATTAAAAGGAGGCCTTAATATCCCTTAGTTTCCAATAGGACCCCGCTGCCACGGGAGGGTAGGACAAAAGATGTCATGCAAGTTCTTATCGCAAGCACGTATGACTATATACGGAATACATGCCTACATTACATTGATGAATTGGAGCTAGTTCTGTGTCGCTCTAGTGTGTAACTATTATATGATCAATGTCATCCAAATCGTTATCCATCACCGATCCACGTGCCTACGCTTTACTTATACTGAATCTTGCTAAGCTACTATTTGTCATGCTACTAAACCTTTGCCGCACAGAGGTATCCCAGGTGCGGTTTAATTGACAACTCAATGTCAAAGCCAATAAATATTCTTTGGCTCCCCTTGTGTCGAATCAATAAATTAGGGTGAAATACTACCCATGAAGACTGTCGCGATCCCCTATACTAGTGGGTTATCACTAGTGCCAGTTGATGTTTTATGCGTGTTTTTGTCTTTTCAGGTTTACAGTACCAAACGAAGTCCAATTGCCCCAAAACTTTTTATGGTTTTTTCTGGACCAAAAGAAGACCTGGAAGCTTTGGGAGAGGAATGGAGGCCGCACGAGGGAGGCACTAGCCAACAGGGCGTGCCCGGGGGGGTCGGCGCGCCCTGATGGCTTGTCCCTCCCTGGTGGCCCTCCAACCCCCATTGTCTGGCCTATAAATTCACATATATTTCAAAAACCATGGAGGGCATCCCGAAACACTTTTTCTGCTGCCAGTAGTCTTTGTTCCGCCGCAATCTCATCTGGAGCTCCGTTCCGGCACCCTGCCGGAGGGGGGGTCGATCACGAGGGGCTTCCTCATCAACCTTGTTTCCCTCATGATGATGTGTGAGTAGTTCACCACAGACCTATGGGTCCGTAGTTAGTACCTTGATGGCTATCTCTCTCTCTCTCTCTCTCTCTTTTGATCTTCGATACAATGATCATAACATCTTTGCTTTGATCTATCCGATGTAATTCTTTTATACGGCGCATTTGTTGGGATCCGATGAATTGTGGGTTTATGTTCAGATTATTCATAAACCCACAATTCATGAATAATCTGAACATAAACCCACAATTCATCGGATCCCAACAAACGCACCATACAAAAAGTATTACATCAGATAGATCAAAGCGAAGATGCGATGATCATTTTATTGAAGATCAAAAGAGAGAGAGAGGAAGCCATCTAGGTACTAACTACGGACCTGTAGGTCTATGGTGAACTACTCAAACATCATCATGAGGGTAACAAGGTTGATGAAGAGGCCCTCCGTGATCGATCCCCCCCTCCGGCAGGGTGCCGGAACAGAGCTCCAGATGGGATCGCGGCGGAACAGAGACTTGCGGCGGCGGAAAAAGAGTTTTGGGATGCCCCTCAAGGGTTTTTGGAATATATGTGAATTTATAGGCCAAAGAACGGGGCCAGGAGGTCCACCAGGGAAGCACAAGCCATCAGGGCGCGACCACGCCCCTGGGCGCGCCCTGTTGGCTTGTGGCCCCCTCGTGCAGCCTCCGGTCTTCTCCCGAAGCTTCCAGGTCTTATTTTGGTTCAGAAAAAATCATAAAAAAGTTTCGGGGCAATTGGAGTTCGTTTGGTACTGTAAACCTGAAAAGTAAAAAACACGCAAAAAACAGGAACTAACACTGGGCACTAGGTCAATAGGTTAGTGCTCAAAAATAATATAAGTTATTAATTATTACTCGAAAAGTATCCTAGAATGATAATATGTCAGCATGGAACAATCAAAAATTATAGATACGTTGGAGACGTATCACCCGCGTTGGGTTCAAGTGTTTGGTTTTGTGTGTGTAGGTGTTGTTGAAAGGAGATTTCTGGGTTCTCCTATTGGTTCAATAACCTTGGTTCTCACTCAGGGAAATACTTATCTCTACTGTGCTGCATCTCCTCTCCTCTTCGGGGAAAATCCCAACGCAACTCACAAGTAGCATTGATTAGTATGAATAATGATATTAAAGTTTGTGATTCAATATTCATTAAAATGTCAGTCGTGGCATGACAAGGAAGTTGGAGTGTTGTGTATCCTTGATTGAAAACCTTGTGTGTTGTCTGGCCTGGGGCATGATGGTTAGCTCCTCCCAACCTCCCCCCTACCGTGGCTTGAGACTGCGTCGGTATTTTCCCCAAAGAGGAAGGGATGATGTAGCACAGCGATAGTAAGTATTTCCCTCAGTTATGAAACCAAGGTATCGAACCAGCAGGAGGATCACCACCACCTAATAAATAGCACCTGCACACAAAGAACAAATACTTGCAACCCGACACGAAAGAGAGGTTGTCAATCTCTCTACGGTAAAAAGATAGATTAGGATATGATAGATTGGAGAGATGGATCTCTCAAGAACACAAAATAAAAAGAGCAAATAAAAAGTGCAGCAAGGTATTTTTGGGTTTTTGGAATAATAGATCTGAAAACAAAAGCGGCAAAAAGATAGATCGGAAAGCAATATGTTGGAAAAGTAGACCCGCGGGTCGTAGGTTTCACTAGTGGCTTCTCTCATGAGTATAGCACACGATGGGTGAACAAATTACTGTTGGGCAATTGATAGAAGATCAAATAATCATGACGATATCCAAGGCGATGATCATTATATAGGCATCACGTCCAAGATAAGTAGACCGACTCCTGCGTGCATCTACCACTATTACTCCACACATCGACCGCTATCCAGCATGCATCTAGTGTATTAAGTTCATGGAAAAACGGAGTAATGCAATAAGAACGACGACATGATGTAGACAAGATCTATTCATGTAGGAATAGACCCCATCTTGTTATCCTTAATAGCAACGATACATGTGTGCCTTGCTGCCCCTTCTGTCACTGGGAGAGGACACCGCAAGATCGAACCCATCACAAAGCACCTCTTCCCATGGCAAGAAAAATCGCTCTAGTTGGCCTAACTAAACCAAAGATTCAAAGAAGAAATACGAGGCTATAAGTAATCATGCATATAAGAGATCAAAGAAGACTCAAATAATATTCATGGATAGAAACTGATCATTAACTCAAAATTCATCGGATCCCAACAAACACACCGCAAAAGCTTACATCAAATGGATCTCCAAGAGACCATTGTATTGAGAATCAAAAGAGAGAGAGGAAGCCATCTAGCTACTACCTACGGACCCGTAGGTCTATGGTGGACTACTCACGCATCATCGGAGAGGCACCAATGAGGATGATGAACCCCTCCGTGATGGTGTTAGATTGGATCTCGAGGCTCTGGAACTTGCGGCGGCTGGATAGTTTTTTCATCGACTCCTCTAGGGTTTCTGGAATATTTAGGAATTTATAGGCATCAGAGGCGGTGGAGAGGGGCCCCGAGGAGCGCACAGCCCATCAGGGCGCGCCTGGGGCCTCTGGCGCGACCTCGTGGGTTGTGGTCTCCACGGCCCACCTCTCTGGCACTTCTTCGGCCCACTGGGTGTCTTATGGTCCAAAAAAATCTCCAAAAAGTTTCGGCGTGATTGGACTCCGTTTGGTACTGATATTCTGCGAAGTAAAAAACAAGCAAAAACAGCAACTGGCACTTTGGCACTATGTCAATAGGTTAGTCCCAAAAAATGATATAAAGTTGCTATAAAATGATTGTAAAACATCCAAGAATGATAATATAACAACATGGAACAAGCAAAAATTATAGATACGTTGGAGACGTACCAGTGATTAGTACTTTGCTTCGAGAGAGCTAATAGAGGATACAATAAGTATTCGAGTTCTTGTGTTTAATGTGAGTTTGTGGACCGTAAGCACTTCCCATCTTTCTGCAATTTGCTAGCCTCTTCGGTACCGTGCATTGCTGTTTTCACCTCAAGATTTGGTGCATACTTCGTCAGTACATCCAAACCCCGTGATATGATACGCTCTATCACACATAAGCCTTATTATATATTTCTCAAAACAGCCACCATACCTACCTATCATGGCATTTCTATAGCCATTCTGAGATATATTGCCATGCAACTTCCACCGTTATTGTTCATGACTTGAGCATTCATTATCATTTTGCTTTGCATGATCATATAGTTGACATGATATTTGTGGCAAAGTCACTGTTCATCATTGTATACATGTTACGCCAGTATCATTGCACATCCTGGTACACTGCCAAGGCATTCATTTGTAGTCATATAGTTTTCAGTTCTATCGAGTTGTAAGTAAATAGAAGTCTGATGATCATCATTGCCATTATTATTAGATTGTTGCTGCTGCCTGTGAGGAATTATCAAATGAAAAGGGGGAAAAGAGAGAAAAAAGGCCAAAAGAGCCAAAGAAAAAGAAAAAATGGAAAAAAATGAGAGATGAGAGGGGGGCAGCATTACTATCCTTTTTCCACGCTTGTGCTTCAAAGTAGCACCATGGTTTTCATATAGAGAATCCTCATGTTTAGTCACTTTCATATACTAGTGAGAATCAATGTTGAACTTAGCTTGCATTTTTCGTTATGGGTTCCTCAATTGTCCGAGTTCTTCATGTTACAAGTAAGTTAGATGCACACTAATCTAGTTTCATTAGAGAGCTTTCATACACTTATAGCTCTAGTGCATCAAAAGTTGCATAGCAATCCCTACTCCTCGCATCGATATATATTGAAAGGTGTCTCCATGGCCTAATGATTTGTCTAGTTGATGCGAGACTATTCTTATTTTTATCTTCTCCTATCAATCCCTACCATCGTTCGATTCCACCTAAAGTGCTTGAAGTCCATGGCTCACGCTCACGTATTGAGTGAAGTTGAAAAAGTTGAAGCACGTGAGAAAGTACGAGTCAAGTGCTTGGTTAGGCACCGGGGGGATCATGATTTATACTTAACGTTAGGAAGACCAAGTTATGCCATTGCTTACACGATTAAATGAATAGAGAAGAACGTCATTTAGTGTTGTTATTTTGAAGGCAATGATTATTTTCTAGTATTATTCTTTATTGTCATTTCAATATTTACTAAGTCATCGTTTTTATACCCAAAAAGTTACATGATACACATGCTAGGTAGCACTCAATATCAAAAAATTTATTTTTATCATTTACCTACTCGAGGAAGAGCAGGAATTAAGCTTGGGGATGCTGACACGTCTGCAACGTATCTATATTTTTTGATGTTTTCATGCTATTATTTTATCAATCTTGTATGCTTTATATGCCATTTTATATCATTTTTTGGAAATAACCTATTAACTCAGTGCCCAGTGCCAGTTGTTGTTTTCTGTTTGTTTTTGGTTTTTAAGAAAATCAGTACCAAATGGAGTCCAAACCTGACTAAACTTCTTGTGGATTTTTTGTGGACCAAAACAAGACCAAGGAGCGTCGGAGGGAGACCAGACGCTACACGAGAAAACGCCCTCCCCCTTGTGGCTCCCTTGTGGGACCCCTCTGCTGCCTCTTCAATCTATAAATCTCGTAAATCCTAAAAACTCTAGGGGAGCAATTTGAAGCACTTTTTCCACTGACGCAAGTCTCTGTTCCACCGCGATCCCATCCGGAGGCCTTTTACGGTACTCTGCCGGTGGGGGAATCCATCACGGTGGCCATCTTCTTCAACCTTGCTGCCTCCCACATGATGTGTGAGTAGTTCTTACAGGACCTACGGGTCCATAGCTGTAGCTAGATAGCTCTTTCTCTTTTGATCTTCAATACAATGATCTCTTCAGAGACTTATTCAATGTATCTCTTGCGGTGTGTTTGTTGGGATCCGATGAATTACGAGTTTATGTTCAGATCATTCATTGAAAGTAATTGATCCAATGTGAGTTTTATTATGTGTGATTTCATATATCTATGTATGCTTTCCGATCTATAAGTTTGCTTTGGCCAAGCAAATGAGTAGATCATCACAGGTAGTGGTGCATAGTAGTAGGTTCAATCTTGCAGTGTCCTCACCTCGTGACGAAAGGGGTAGCGAGGCACATATTTGTATTGTTGCTACTAAGGATAAAACAACGGGGTCTGAACCTATGGCTTGTCTTACTTTGTCTACATTATGCCATCTTACTTCAAGCATTACTCTGTTTGTTATGAACTTAATACCATACACGCATGCTGGATAGCGGTCGATTGGTGGAGTAATAGTATTTGATGCAGACTCGTTTGAGTATACTTGTCACAGACGTAATGCCTATATATAGATCATGCCATGAATATCGCATATTTGTTTGCTTTTTTATCAATTGCCCAACAGTAATTTGTGCACTCATCGCTACTATGCTCATGCGAGATATGCCTCTAGTGAACGATATGCCCCCCATGTCCATCTTCATATTATATATTTAGAAAATACATAAAAAATACTTGCTGCAATTTATTTACTTTTATTTAGTTTTTATCTATCCTACTCTATCAATATTTAATCCTTGCAATTAACGAGTACAAGGGGCTTGACAACCCTCTTGCTTGCGTTGGGTGCAAGTATTTGCTCTTGTGTGTGCAGGAACTGTTGATCGTGTGCTTGCATCGCTTCCTACTAGTTCGATAAACCTTGGTTCTCAACTGAGGGAAATACCTATCGCTACTATACTACTGCATCCCTTCCTCTTCGGGGAAAAACTTAACACATCTACAAGTAACACGGTCACATGAACATGACGCCATCACAGGTTTGAAAAAAGGGAAGGATTCGGAAGCAGGTCATACGACCGACCATACGGGCACTACCGCTCGTATGGAAGGTCGTCTTCTGGGTTGTTTCCGTGATTCTTTCCTAATTTTGTTTTGATCTCTTTCTAACTAACCCTCGTATCTAATCTCATGATTATCTGCAGGCTAGCCTTTATAAAGGATGAAAGGGCACATCCTTGAGCCTAAAACCTATCTAATCTCATATCTTCTTTGCTTGCCATCTCTCCCAAGAGCTCTTTGTTGCAAAAAGGCGCAAGTTTAGCCATGAGCAACAAGTTTTCATCTACGTGTGCTTGCATCATCCCCTTCCCTAACTTGGATGATGGGGTGCCCTCGGGATGGGAGGACTTGAGGAGGTTGAGCCTAAAGGAGGAACCGCGTCCAGAGGAGAAAAAAACTCAACGAGAAGGTCGAGGTGGCGAAGATCAAAAAGGAAAAACTAGAGAAAGAGGGGGATGATGACACAACTCCATATGAGTATCCTCCTAACCCCTATCAATTCAATATCTGAGAATCTAATCCATTATATCCTCTGGGGCCCTCTCAGAACGAGTGGGGAAGGGAACCACCAACCCTAGAGGAGATAAAGGAAAATATCAAGGAATTGGATAAGGTTCTGAAGGCTTGTGTAAGCGTGATCGAAGAGGGTATTGACTCTTATTGGTTGATGAGCAAAGACCTTGAAGCAAGGGTCGGTGGTCTCTTCCATAAGATCGTACTGATGGTCGATACTCTTAATCAAAACACCGCATAGCTTGAGTTTTTGACCCATGTTGTGGAGGACCAATAGGCTGTGATTGAGGAGATGAAAGGGCGGTTCAGGAACATCTTCACCGCTTGCAAGGGTACCCAGGAGTGAGCATAAAAAACTAAGTTCCTGGATCTTCCCGGCTTGATTGTAAGCTTGGGGGAGATTCACGTGCACTTTGTATCTTTACCTTTCTGCATTTCTTACCCACAAGTTAAAATTAGGTTTTATTTTCCGTAAAGATTGAACTAGAAATTTATTTATTGAATAAGGGATGATACTTTCCAATGAGTAAATGGATGTTTAGATTTGTGAAATCATTATTGCTTGCTTGAGAACGTGCATTATGATAGTTGTGATCTAAATAGTAGCACAGTGTTAATTGCATGATGATCATAAGTACTCCACATTGCAGTTGTGAAGTTTTTGAAAGGAGAAAAATAACTATATATGCTAGTTCATTGAAAGTTCAATTTACAGCAGGGCAAGCAGAAAATAATTGAATCCTCGTAAAGTTAAAAATATTTCTGCAAAATGAGCTATCTCGAGAATCATGTCTAATTGGCGGATCAAATAAAAAGTGAAGTGATGCTTCTAAACATGTCCCAATGACAAGAGACTAAAATGCTTAAAAGATTTTCTGAAAGAAAAGAGGACAAATATCTTCACCTGCTTGCCCAGTTGAAACAACGATGAACTAGGATATAAAGTTGTTACCTATCCACAATAAAATTGAGTAACAAAGTGTGGGGTCCTGCATGATCATTACCTTAGTGAACATGAGCTATTGTTTTCCATAAACCCTTCCATACTTACTCGTTCCTTTGAATAATAATGGATTCATACTTCTTTCATATCCGTATCTCATAAATATCAAGTTGACCTTGTTCTTTACAAGGTATGGTGCTTGCTCGGGGGCGAGCAAGACTTAAGCTTGGGGGAGTTGATGAGTCGAATTTATGTGAAAATTTTACTAAGTATTTTATGCCTACATCGTAGGCTCTATGGAATTTTATCGCGTTTGCGCACCTCTTTTTGTTGATAATCCATCAGGTAATGCTTTTTGGACCAATTGGCATAATATGGAGAAGAACCCCAGAAATGGTAGTGAAATCACATATTTAAAAGTGATAATCAATTGCCATAAAAGAATCAAGCAAGGAAGCCAAAGCAGAAAACGTCGCAGGGGCGCTAGAGTGAAAGACGGATGTAACATCAAGAACCCTAGTGGATCGTCATCATCATCACCATTGTCATCATCATCATCATCCACATCCTTCTCGTTGTAACATCAAGAACCCTAGTGGATCGTCTTGTGTGTTATATGAATCATCCATCCATGTATTCCATCACTATGGTTAGGATGTCTGTCTTCCCCATGTGTGAGTAGAACCCTAGTTCTCTGGGATATGGATGAACCTTGGTATGTGTAGGATCTGAAACGTTACTTTGGATATGAGATTCCCCGTTGAATGCTTAGTTTAATAACTTCGTGAATTTTGTGAAGGCGCCCCACTCAGCATTTGTGCCTTATGGCCACGAAGTATATCACTGTCATTGTAAAGGGCTAGGACGTGGGGTTAATTCGAGGTGAAAGTAAAAGCCCCTTTCTCCTAACCTTTGCAATTGACCGGGGAATTACGGAGAACCCTTAGAGAGACCGTGTCCATGGGGTAACCCTTAATTATCATGAGTTGCAACCCTCTGGGGGAGACTATGATGGTGGCGTGCGTGGCACGAAGTCTACTTCGAGTAGAACGTGTTCTGTACCCGGCTCCGCTGAGCATAATCGTCAACAGTGGCTCAAGTATCCATACCATGACATGCCTAAGTATAGGTGTGTTAGAAACATACCAATGGGAATTCCAGACTCCCTGAGAACGCCGTACTCCTTTACTTGTTACCATTCATTCAATAGTTTCTCTTTGCTTACTTTTATGTTATTTATTTTCAGTTTGCCCTACTACTCAATCAATATTTAATACCGCCCTCACTTTGCTTTTAGTATACAATTATTTGCAGGCACGAAAATATATAATTCACTACAAGAGGCAAAGTTTTGATTCCTGTGCTCCCTATGGGATCGATACTCTTACTTCAAAAAGGCTACAACTAAACTCTGTGCACTTGCAGGCCATCAGTGGGTCAGCTCAGAGACACGCAAAAGGCCTTAAAAATTCATCCCTTGGGATCCATTGGTCATTCCATATGTGAGTTGTTGATCCATCCCCAACCCTGCTGATTAGACCCTGACAAAAACATCTCTTCCCTCAAGAATTGATCGACACACTTGTGACAGGTGAGAACCCAACACATCAATTAAAACATAGGATTGAGGGAAGTAAATAGCTTTAAGAATTCTCGCACACGGGGAATCAGGATTCTGTAAGATGCGCCAAGACTGTCTTGCCAGTAAAGCTAGATTGAAAAGCTCAAAATCTCGGAAGCCAAGGCCACCCATAAACTTGGGTTGGGTCATTACCTTCCACGAAACCTGGCTTGGTTTGCACTTATCATCTTTGCTGCTCCGCCATAACTGACGAATAAGCTTTACTTAAGTGCTCACAGAGACCCCTAAGAAGCTTGAAACAAGATATGTCCGCAAGAACTAGTAGTAGACATATTCAGATGTGCCCGTACATCTTCGGTAGACAGTGATTGCTTGGATAACCATCATAAGAACATGCGTATTTTAGCTCATTCAATTTGTTTTTAGGGAAAAACCAGACTTTATTACTCAACAGCCACACTTGCATGAATAATGTTCGGATCATGGGGATGGCCCAACCAAGTATGACGATCTTGATCTAAAGATAAAGAAAATCTTGCTAAACTATGAGCTTTGGTGTTGTTGTTCTACTTTCGAAAGTAAAACATGAAATAAAAGAGTTCCTCCAAGACGATCCCTCTTGTATATCCTTGATCACCCCTTCACAGCTTGAAGCAAAATGCAAGTTCTGGATACCCAAATCGGAGGCTAGTGCCAATGCTTCACGGCAGGAAATTGCTTCTAGCTATGTTGGATCCGTTAAACCTTTAATAACCAATGCTGATGATCCCACGTAATTATCTCCTTCATCACGATTTCATCTCGACACACAACTGCTACCGTTCCTCGATGCCAGTACTGGATACTCCCCCGTCCACATTAAATTTAAATTTTCCCTGAGGTGGCGGGATCCATCGCTTGCTTGCAACTTCTCGAGTCACCACCCTAGGAACAAGCGGCTCCTTTAAAATTTCTAGATTAGCGATGAAACCGTGTTACAAACACGTGAGTATCCATGGGGCTATGATGTATTCCCTCGTGCAAAAGTTTTCTTCTGGCAGTCCAAATTGCCCACAACGTTATAACCATCCGAACAAAGATATCATGTGGCAGTGCATCAATCATGGAAAACAGCCAGTTGCGAGCATTGGGTTCTCTAGTTACAATCATACGTTCAAGAAGGTTCAGATCCACTAATGCCCAAACACACCTAGCCATTATGCACTCCACCAACGAATGGTATCATGAATCTGCCACGCCACATAAAGCACAAACTAGATGATTCCCCGCGCGTTGCTGCGGAACTATATGCTACCAATAATGTTTTTAAGCATCATTACACTTCATCGCAATAAAACATCTAGTGAAATTTTTAGTCAATAAAGAGACATTGTACACACCCAAAATATATTGAGTGATGAACGTTGGCAGAAGTAATATTATAAGTCGTTGATGTCTTTATGCATTTGAACAAAATAATTCTCACAAAGCACATTTGGCTGAACAAAAGTAATAACATTCCAATAAACAATTTTAAGGAGAAAAATATAAGGGCAACCTCTAGAACATGTTATCATGTATTATCTACACACATGAAGCACAAATATGTAAGAGTAGGGATATATTTTCAATTGTCGGCCAAAATACATTTTTATAATATTAAAAAGGTTGTTCAACTCTCGAGCACTCAATCAGCGCTCCTTATGTGCACACTCAGTCTATACATGTCGTAAAAGAAAAATATTTAATGCAATGCATAACTAAATTAGAAAATACTTAATGATTATGAAACACAATAAGAAAACTTGTTGATAAACATCCGATTGATGAGATAATAATATATAATTAGGTGGTCAGTCCAAAAACCATAAATCTCCCTTTTTTAATCACAAATGTGGTACCTCGTTAGGCGCCTGAACTCCAAGAGGAACACCAAAGAATAATGATAAATTTAGGACAACATTAGAGCAACCGAAAGTTCATAGTAGATCATGGCTCAAGAAACACATAGCTCAATCTGCATAATCAACCAACTTACTTTCTTAATCAATAGAATAATACGCTATAGTTGTTGCACATTATATTGGAGACAACCCAAGACATATGAACATGATTCACATTATGAAAGATCATGGCTCAAGAAACACATAGCTCAATCTGCATAATCAACCAACTTACTTTCTTAATCAACAAAATAATGTGCTATAGTTGTTGTACATTATATTGGAGACAACCCAAGACATATGAACATGATTCACATTGTGAAAGATCATGGCTAAAGAAACACACAGCTCAATCTGCATAATCAACCAACTTACTTTCTTAATCAATAGAATAATGTGCTATAGTTGTTGTACATTATATTGGAGACAACCCAAGACATATGAACATGATTCACATTGTGAAAGATCAAGAATTCAACACAACTTTCCAACATATAATCAAATAGTCAAATACATGATAGCTTTAATAAAGCAAGCTGACGAAATAGATGTTTATGTTACGGCAACAACACAAACTATACACTCATCATGCCTAGCTTGGTTTGTATGTACGAAGTAACATAGTGGTGTTCTTCTACAGAAGAGTAGGATCGAAAGAAGAAAACTTACCGAGAAAATACCTCATTACTGAAGCAGCAACATAGCAAGTTTTATCTGCTGCCGTTTAGTCAGTGCCATTAAGGGGTTGTTTGGATACCTAGATTATAGAGAATTAGTTTTCCTTAAACCTGATTTCTGATGTAACAACCTAAAACATTGTTTGGATCAGCTAACTAACTCGTGGATATACTAAACTGAGTTTTCCAAAAGCCCAAAAACCCAGTTTATACAAAAACGACTAATAGACGTTTTTATATAAACGTGTTTTCTATATGCATCAGGAGATCAACGAAGTCCGCCGCGCTGATCATGGTAAACTCCGCTGGCGGCGACAGCAGCTTGACAAAGCCAAAAGACGTCGTTGCCGATCTCGGCCACGCAGCCGGAGCAGATTGCGATGCTCCACCTAGCCCAGCGCCTCCATGGGGGATGCGGACTTCGGCCGGCTGCCGTCGTGTCTATCGGCCGCTTCACAACCGCCGTCGTCGTCCATCTCCGGCTTGTACGTCGTCGTCGCGCCTCCCTAGCATGTGTGTTGTGCTCTGCTGTTACCGGCGAATCAATCCAGCAGCTAGGTGCTACATGCGTGCCCGGCCGGCCTGAGAATCAATCAAGGTGCTTTACGCCGTATAATCGTGTCTTGCCGTATGTGAGCTGCTGTACGTGCATCTTCGATGGGAACCTGAGCCAACATGCATGACACCGGCGAACGAAGCACCGCACCTCCATGAATTGTTTTGGGAAGAACTCAAAATCGTGTTTTTCTAATTTTCTCATCCAAACAAGATATTGTGTATACTTACCTTAACAGAATAACTAACCAAAACTGGTTTTCCTAAAAATCCTCCAAAAACTCGTTTTCTAAAATCTCACATCTAATTCTTTGTATCCAAACAACCACTAAAAAACACATAAATGTCTTCTTTGATTGTTAGCTAACCAAGTAATGATTAGGCTAATCAGAAACAGGTTAATATTAGATAGAAGTTTAACTTAACGTCAATAAGCCGACCATACTGATCTTGTGATGGACAAAAATTGATTCTGGAATGGTATCCTTCCATGAAACTTGCTCAAGAACAATATTGTACTCGGCCACAGGTAACATCTGAATTTCCTAAATCAGGGTACTCTCTAGATTCTTCCCATAAAAAAAGAAAAAAGTCCATTTTACTACCCTGAAAAAACCCGGTGGTTCACATAACCCCCTGATATTTTTTTCGGTTCCCTTACCCCCCCTAAACAATCCCAAACCGGTCAAAAACCGCCCCTAGCTGGTTTGCCCACACCGGATGCTGACGTGGACACGGTCAAAGGCGGTATTTGACCTACGGGGGGTCCCACTCGTCGGTTTTTTTAATCTAAGAAATAGAAAAGAGCTACAGTACCTGGGCCTTACCTGTTGTAAGTTTCGGCCCATCCCAACCTAGTGAGGGGCAGGGGCGTCTTCAACCCCTTGCCAGGACGACGCCGTGGTAGAGCGTGCGACGCCAGCCTCCACATCTTGCTTCGCGCTGGCAGCCTCCGCCGCGTCAAACTCCTCGCCCAGGAGACGAGCATGACCACCTAGACCTATCCCCTCTCTCACAGCTCATTCTTTCTCTCCATCTCTCTCGGATTCGACCACCGCAACGAGCACCGCACAGCGCCGCCCGCCATCGACGTAGCCGCCAGTCACCCCTCACCAAACCATCATGCCCAGAGCCTCCAAGATCTCATGCAGGTCCTCTGAACCGAAGGATTTGATCTCAATAGCCGGGAGCTGACCCAATCGAGCCATCTTCTCCGACTGTGGCCGTCGGACGCTGATGAACGATTTGCCACGCGCAGATGAGCCCCGGTCTATCCTTTGCCTCCATTAGACTCGCGGTGCGCCTCTTCCAGTTTCCCCTCTCCTCGAGAGCTCGCACTCGTGCTGCAGCCATCGTGAAAGCACATTTGCTCCCTTCGTGGTTTTGGTAATTAATAATAACATATATGTCATTGAACTAATGTTTCCACTAAGCATATTTCAGGAAAAGTTCAATGATAGGATTGGCAAAAGGATTGTGGAGATACCCCAAGATGCAAGGAAATGGATTGGCAAAGCTTCAAGCAAGAGGACTCTACATTTTACTTTGTGAGAAATCACTTTGAGTCCATAGGAAAGCCAATACTATTAAAAGGGGGTAAGGTACTGTTGGTGAACAAGATGCTCCATGTGCACAAGAGATAGTCACCAAAAACACCCACAAGCTCTTCCTCAAAAGTCTGTCCAAAATCATATATCCAAAATCGGTGCAACCAACACTTCCCACTCGGTGCCACCGATTCCCAAACTCAGACAGACCCATGCCAAACCCTAGCACATCGGTGCAACCGATTCCACTTCGGTGCCACCGAGTTTGGGTTGCCAACTTTCTGTTACCTCGATTCACAAAATCGGTACCACCGAGTTTGTTAGATCGGCGTCACCGAGTTGCGCAATCTGACCGTTGGTCACCTTATCGGTACCACCGAGAATTATATATCGGTCTCACCGAGATTCAAAAGTTACTGCCTTTTGGTTCCTTCGGTACCACCGAGATTCACACATCGGTGTCACCGAGTTGGTCACTTTAGGTGTAACGGTTGGATTTTTGGGGATGCCTATATATACCCCTTCACCACCACCCACTCGAAAGAGAAGCACTCAGAACTATTCCATACTTGTCCCATCCAATTTTCTGAGAGAGAGCCACCTACTCATGTGTTGAGATCAAGTCATTCCACTCTATCCATATGAATCTTGATCTCTAGCCTCCCCAAGTTGCTTTCCACCAAATCAATCTCTTCCACCATAGCCAAATCTGTGAGAGAGTGATTGTGTGTTGAGGAGTCTATCATCTTGAAGCACAAGAGCAAGGAGTTCATCGACATTGCCGAGCCTATTACCTTTTGGAGGGTGGTGCCTCCTAGATTGGTTAGGTATCGCTTGGGAGCCTCCTACTTCGTGTTGTGGAGTTGAACCAAGAAGTTTGTACGGGCAAGGAGATCGCCTACTTCGTGAAGATCTACCCATAGTGAGGCTAGTCCTTCGTGGACGGAAATCGTTATGGAATAGTCAAGGTTGCTACTTCGTGGACCCTTATGGATGGAGCCCTCCGTGGACTCTCGCGACCGTTACCCTCCGTGGGTTGAAGACTCCATAAACGTGGACGAACGATAGCACCACCTATCGGAACCACGGGAAAAATCTTCGTGTCTACAAATTGCGTTTGATCTTCCTTCCTACCCTCTACTATACATGCTTGTTGTTACTTTCCGCTGCTATACTCTTAGACATGCATGTGTAGGGTGTACTTGACTTGCTATCATTGCTAAAATCTGCCAATACTTAAAATTGGGAAAAAGTAAAAATTTTATTTGGTCAAGTAGTCTAATCACCCCCCCTCTAGACATACTTTCGGTCCTACACATCGTCCACGCGAGCTTAGCACCGCCGTGCGCTATGGCCGATGTGCTCCTCGTTTTAGAGCTCCCCTTCTGTCGTTATGCTACCTGCCATGCTCCCCTAGGTCCGTAGACTCCGCCCATCTGCCTAGTTCACTCGGGTTCTTGCCCGTAACGCCGCCGTCGTCGGAGCCATGGTTCTGCCGCCGCTCAGCTCTGTTGGTAGCCCGCTTCCTGCCCTCCCACAACCTCCCGAGACCACCCATGGACGCGCGCGAGCGCGGGCTACACGCTGGTAGCCTCCAATGCCGCCTCCGTGGCCTCCGACTAGACACCACGGTCATTTGAGGTCGCCGGCGGTTAACGTCGGCCGCGTCGAGGTGGCATTATTAGTTTAGGTTGACTAGGGTTAGACTGAGACATTGACATGTGGGTCCCCTTCTGTTAATGATGCAGTTAAAGCTAAATTAGTCCCCTGATAGTCTCTATGCAATCGGCCCATGTGTCATATTTGACTTGGCCGAGTCTGCGTTGACTGGGCCCAATACTCCATGAGAAAGGGACCCACCCACAGGTCAAATACCGCCTTTGACCGTGTCCCCGTCAGCATTCGGTCTAGGCAAACCAGCTAGGGACGGATTTTGACCGGTTTGGGATTTTTTAGGGGGGTAAGGGAACCGAAAAAAACATCAAGGGGTTATGTGAACCACCAAGTTTTTTCAAGGTAGTAAAATGGACTTTTTTCTAAAAAAAAGATGAACACCAAGAAGCAACAATGATCTGGAAAACTAAATAAGTTTGTGGAACAAATTTCCAACAGAGAACTTTAAGTTGTCACAACTGATTGCTAACGACGCAAAGGGTTAACTTACCCTTGAAATCTCGGAGCATATCCTGTCTGTCCAAGGCAAAATCAAGTAAGCTTTCCCTGAAGGTGAGCATTATCTGCCGATCACGCAATCTGGCTGGCATGAAGATATCCCCTACCACCAATTATTAGTCTATTACATTTACACCTACAAAAGGCATAAAAATCTAAAAAAACAGTGGCAGTTAATTAATAGTACTACAAAACAGCTACGTGGAAACACCTAATGCAGTGTGGAGTTCTGAACGAAATGCAGCACTCTTCCCGTCTTCTTGTTTTTGTAGAACTCTTCCTTTTACAACAGTACCTGAGCATCACACGCAGACGAGAGGAGGAAGATACAAATCAGTAAATTGATAGATCGCAAAACACCAAATTTAGGGGACTTGGGAAGCCATCCGGGAGATGGATTGATAACAGGAGCAACAGATTTTGGAGGACGGGACCAAGAACGGATTAATAGCGTGGGCGGGGACAAGATGTCCTAAGAAAACACCGAACAAACCACGCCAAATTAGCACCGAAAAGGCGGATATAGTGAACTCACCTGCGTCGTGGGGCTCTCTGCAATTGAAACGCGGGGGCTTACATCATCCTCCCGTCGCTGTGTTCCCACGGGCAGGGGAAGTCACCGAGAGGCGGCGACAACATCGCTTCTGGGCAGTAGGGCGCTGGTGGAGGCGAAGTCGTCGAGGTCGCCGGGGTTGGCCGTGTCGAGGCCGCAGGGTAGCGAGGCGGTGTTGGAAGTCGAGAAGGCCGATCTGGCTGATGCACCTTGATCCATGGAGGGCGGTGGGCTGCGTGCCAGATGCCAACCAGAGGAGGTCAATCCTTTTCGGCCGGAGGCGGTGGCAATCCTGCACCGGATCTGCAGCGAGTTGCGAGGCACCGTCCGGTGGTGCTTGGGTGGTGGTTGACGGCAGGGGCGGAGCCAGAATTTGAGCATTTGGGGGGGGGGGGGGCAAATAGACGATGCCCACTATAATGCTACATGTTCATATTTTGTCTATCACGTACAAACACAAGAATATATGATTTTCGGCTTAAAAAATTAGCTACCTACAGGAGGTGTAGGAGTTAACAGTGTCATCAGAGTTGAATGCAATTTTTCGGCGCCAGGGTTAAGGACTGAAACAACTGGTTTAGAAAGAAATTTCTTCTATTCTTTCTCTTTTTTTCAATTGGAAAGTATGAAAAAATTAAGCATATATAAGATATGTTTTTTTCATGTGATCACAATTACTAAGGCATAATAGCATTAAACAAAGTACTCTATCCGTTCCTAAAAATAAAGATTTTTAGAGGGTCCAATATAAACTACGTACAAAGCAAAATAAGTGACTCTACACACTAAAATACGTCTATATAATCCGTATGTAGTTTGTGTTGAAACCTCAAGTCTAATATTTAGGAACGGAGGGAGTAGATTATAAGAACAATATATACCATAGAAAATTGCTTGGTGGCAAGTTGGCTCATGTGCGTGATTGGCTGATTGCCGCAGTTGATCAGCAGCATGAGTGTCCAAGTTGATCAGCAGCGTGAGTTCTTGGATTATCCACCAAAGGCAATCAACAGCGGCCGTCCGAGCATCTTTGGGGGACCTAGTTGAAACGAGTAGAAGAAGTCGTCGACTTCTTTGATCTGAATCTGGGAGCGTAGGAGGTAGGAGGACGGCCGCCTGATTGCTCTAGGGTAAGATGGGAACGCTATATCTCTACTCCTAAAGGGGGAGTCGGTAGCTTCTTGTCTCGGTTTTTTTTCGTCATCCCTTCCACTGGTTTTTTTTCGTCCGTTTTTTTTCTTCTGATCCCACCACCCACCGGTTTTCCGACGCGAAAGCAAAATCCAATCCCCAAACACCTCGTCCCTCGCAGCCCCAAACCCTCGACCTACCCTCTCCCTCCCTTCCCCCCACCCCTCCATCAGGCCGGAGCCCTCCACCACCGCGCCCGCCCCCCCTCCAGTGCCGCCTCCCTCGTCCCCGGCGACGGCGCTCGTCCCTCCATGGCCGGATCCGCGGCAGCGGCGTCGTGGTGTCTCCACCCACCGCGCGCACGACCTGGCCTGCCCAGATCCGATCTGGAGACGCTCCCCCCACCCCCTCCCTCCGGCTGTTGCGTCCTCCGGCCCGGCGCGGCTGCATGAGCTCGAGGGGGTCCTCCCTAGGCCACCTCCTCCCTCGGCTGCATGCTCTCCTCTCGTGCTGATGCTGATGGTGTGGGCGCGGCTCTGGGTGGTGGAGGAGTCAGGCGAGCCGAGTCTCCAGGCGCCGCCTTCAGCCCCCGGCACCGCCTTCAGCGCGCGTGGCGTCGTCGGGCGCTGATGATGGTACTTCGGTGACGGCGACGACGGAGGATTTCTACCCGCTGCCGCTGTGGGCCTTGAAGGCAGCTCCGCCCAGAGGTTTGCCCTACAGGTCTCAAGGGAGTTCATGCGGCTGCTGGACCCACAGGCGAGTTCTAGCGCCGCAGCTTGAGGCGATCTGGACGGGAGGCTGGACGAGGAGGCGATCGACAATTTGCTGAATGGGGAGGGCATGGAGGTATGTTGTTTTCTTGCGTGTGTTTCATGGCGATATGAAATAGGCTGGGAAATAGTTTTGATGATGTGCAGCTTTGTCCCACCGATCAGCTCTTTCTTGGGAGCCGGATTATATATTGTATATAATGCCCTGTGGTGAAATTCAACTTCTGAACTCGACTCAATCTTTTTCAGGGAAATGTGTTTGTGATATACTCTTTGCCATGTTCTTGCATATGACGAATTCATGATGTCCTTGTTAGATTCTAGATCCCTTTGCTAACGGTGGCCATAAGAATAGTTCTTCGTACTGTTTTTAGGGGAAATTCTCCACTGTTTTAAGAATGAATATTTCTCTAAATTTACATTCGCACGATGTAAAAGATGTCTTGTGATTCTGTGTAGAGGGACTGCTACTTATCTGGCAGCAGTATAGTTGACTTGGCATCTCAACCAGATAGTTCGCTTTTGGCATTTCATTTGCTGCAACTAATTTTTCTCTTTCTAAACTGAAATGCAAACCCACTTTTGCAAGATAATGAACATCATGGCCTTTGCATCTATGTAATAAATGGTTAATGCTCCCCCTCCCTCAATAATTACTTTTGCTTATCTATCCATTGGTATGTTTCGATTCCTACAATAACTGTGGATCAAAACACACTTATGAGCAAAGGAAAAACTTTCTTTACCCCACCCCCCATGGAAGTAGTATTTCTGTGCTTAGTTTTTACTTTGCCTCATATTGTGGATTTCTGTCATCATTTTATTTATTTTGTTTGTCAGGTCCTATTTTTTTCTGAACTAGCTTCTCTGAGTAAATAAACACCCCAGACGGGGCAGTGACGTATCCTGCTAACTTTTCAGGACATTGTCAAAACATCGATACCAAAAGCTTATTCCAAGGAGATTTTTTATGACTTAATAATGGAGTGTATTGAACAATACCGAAAGTGGCTGTCAGATAACGGAGACAAGTTAGATAAGGAAAAAAATGAGCAGTACCTGCAGCAGCTTGTACCCATGGCAGACCTTACTTTGGTTTATGTCAAGGCGCCTGAGAATTTGTCCAAGATAATGAAACTCATGTACAAGGTCAAAGAATATGGTCCACCTCCCAATGGTGTCATTCATGCTATATCTCCTCGTCTTTATCAGAGTGCCATGGAGCAACTGCAAGTCCTTAAATTATGGCTTAATGCTAGGATTGATATCTCGTGTAGATTTTGGTAAGTTTTTTTTTTCCGAGAGTACTAGTCGATCTTCTGGAAAGGTGGCCCTGTCAAAATCAGATACTAATCCCAGCTTTGTGAGTGCATACATGTTCTTGTCATCGCAACTAAATCTGGGTGGCCAAGTTTCCATGGAAAGGTTCAGGATTTTCAGCCATACACTAGGTGTCAGAAACTCAGACTTTACGAGCATGTGATTTATTCACGCAAGCAACGGCAGGCACAGTTGAAACACTTCCCTATAAATTTTGTTTCTCTCAATTGCTCATTTCTCCTCCGCAGCTCACAGCATCTCGATGGCCAGTGGTGTTCACGGCGGATCGATGGAACGAGCCTTCCTCTGCAGAATTGAGCGCAGGTTCCTGATAATAGTACAGACTTTTGGGAACATTATATTTCCTTCCTGCACATTACTTGAAGCATAATTGTACTGTGTATATTTAGTGGATGCTTTTGGAAACATTATATTTCCTGCCTGCACATATGTGTACTACTTCTTTGGTCTTTTCCAAATGGATGGTTGGCTGTTATATATTTCTTTGACCATCAGATTATTATTACTTAATTGTTCTATTATAATGTCCAAAGCTTCCACTTATGCCTTTAGGAAAAGCACTCTGAAAGTTGCTTAAAAACACTCTGAAACATGATAAAAAACACACTCTGAAATATTCTTTTCATTTTAAATCTGTATACATACATTTCTATGCAAACTGAGCTTGTTAATACGGATGTTAATTACGTCGAGATTACTTGCAGGTCGATGGCGGCAGGTCAGGAGACGTGGATGCCCATGCATAGCGCGGCGTCGGTGTAATGCCTAGGATCCTTCATCATCCAAGGTAAACCCGTGCATAGTAAATTTTGGTGATTTATTTTGCACTATAAGGTTTCTGTTGACAGCATCTGCATATTTTGCTTTAATCTAACATCAAAGTTTTGAGGTAACTTTATTATCATTGAGGTTCATGGGGCCAGGTTAACGAGCTCAGAGAACATGTGGTGATTAAAGTCCTAATACCTGGAATGTAAGATATTTTGGTCTCCGATCTGAATTTTATTTATCTTGTTGCACATGTTTTCGAGTTTCTGAGCCCTAAATTAGAGAGGACATCATTGGTAAGTGTTCCACCTACAAGGATATCCCTTGATTTTCAAGTAGATAAAAAGATTTTAGTTAACTGTGCTTCTATTTTTTGTCTTACCTGCAAGTATGAACATCACAAGTTTAGAGCTTCCACAAACTCACGAATCCTCTTGGTTTTAGTTTCAAATGCAACTCTTTCCTGATTGGTTTGAATTTTCCTCAGATACTCTGTTAGGAATTATAGCTAATAAACATTGAAATTTTGAATTAATTTCCTTGCCAACACAGGTAACAAATATAAGAAATATTTCCCATCCTTGACTCCACCAAGAATTATGGATCAATGGTAATATTCTCCCTAGGTCTGCTCGACTGAATTTTATTTCACATCAGTTTTGTGAGAGAATATTAGTTCACGTACTCCGCTAAATCCTTTTGGAATTTTTCATTACAACAAACTAATGTGTGTTCCTGTTGGTTTATCTATTCGCCCGTGTCATCAATGTGCCTACTGTACTGTGATTTTTTAATTCCTTCTTTTCTAGGAAGATCTCAGATTTAGTACTGGTATAAAAAGGCTATAACATTTGTGGTTATTTCTTCTCTGTTTAGCTATTGAACAAGCAAGCTACTGTGTTGTTTCGTCACTTCCTGATTCTTATGGCCTACCACTCTTGGACACCCTTTTTGTGTTCATAAATTTCTTGATTTTCCTTGCAGGGTCCAAACGAGCCTCGCAAAGACAGTGCACCTTCCCATTTTGCCTATTTTGTTGTTTTTTACATGGTTAGTGTTCGTGTTTTCTAGACTTATTACTGAAGTATTTGTTTTTTTCATCTTCATCTACTGGTGTATCATTAACAAATGACTTTGATTTATCTTCCATCACTGATGACCTGCTTGTTGATCAATTGGCTATGTAAACACTTAATTCGAGTGTTTGGTTTAATGCAAGCTTCTGAGGTATAAGTCAACACTTAATTATGGTGTTGTTAAGTGCTTCAGCACACGCCAATGTAGCATTTTTTCAGATAGCGCACTACGAGTAATTAAGCTGGTGTGACCATCATTTATTGAAAATACGCTGCAACCTGTGCATCCGCTTCCAGTTTTGTCCTTGGTTCTTACAGGGCCCGCCTTCTTACCATCACTTACTGTTATTAAGCATTAGAAATTTACAAAGTTAGTTGTTTCTTGAAATTTTTAGAAGATAATTTCACCACGTTAGTGAACTTTCTAAGATTTTAAGCTTTAAAAATAGTTGCACTTATGTACTGCCAGAATGATTGCTGAAGAGCATTGAAACTCTGCTGCCAGGCAATGTGTTTTACATGGCTACATTGACATACTTTCTTCAGGGAGCTCCTTACTAGCTAGACAAGCAAACGGAATTAGAACCAACCTACTCACCAATTTATAGCTCCACGGTCTGAGAGTGCACATGGCACCGGCTTGAGGATGAGCAGCGGCGGCCGCCCCATGACGAACGGTGGTAGTGGCGGTGGCGAGTGAACGAGGAGTGGTAGTAGCCTGAGCACTGGAGCATCACGATGGCGCTAATTCCTCATTGTCTCTCCCTCATTTCATTGCAGGATATTGTGTTTACTCCTATCTCTTGTTTAATTGCATGCTCTCGAAGGGGGGAGGGGCTCGGAGGTAAGGCCAAGCCATGGATTGTTTTGCATTTTTACAATATGACATTGTCAATAGCGGTTCAATTTTACACACATGGATATGTATTGTGTTGTCAACTTTAGTGTACACACATGAATGTCTTTTATTTTTTATGACACTTCACATCAGATCATGATTGATGTGTTTATTGTAAATATTAAAATGAGATACTTATCTTATATTAGTCGTTTGCTTTTGTTTCCTGATACAAATAAGTATCTCCTTTTAGCTGAGCATAGGGAAATGTTCAGTTCACTAGACTTTCATATCAGTATGAAACCGACACACCTATGTTCTACTCCCTCCGTTCCTAAATATAAGTCTTTAAGGAGATTTCACTACGGACTACATACGGAGCAAAATGAGTGAATCCACACTCTAAAGTATGTCCATATACATCCATATGTATTTCATAGTGAAAACTCTAAAAAGACTTATATTTAGGAACGGAGGGAGTACTTGGTACAATTAGTGTCTTTTCAAGTTACCAAAGAGTGAACAATAACTATGCTATGTTACATTAAAATAGAACTTCTATAGATTGTGAACCACTATTTTAGACATGTACTATAAGGAGCAATTTGAAGAAATGCAGAGCTTTCTCGCTCTTAATTAATGATGTTTACTAAATAGCATCAAGACAATGATACTGTAATCGATGTTTTAGTTTTTGCCAATCTGAACATTCAAAATTGGTTTTAGTTTTGTTCGTCCATGATTTTTTTTTAGGCTTTGGGTGTGCACATGTTAGCTTCTGTTTGATGACCATAGTCTCCTTCCATGGGCAATCAATCTCACTTGTTTCCATCAAAAAAGGTCTTTACATGGTGAACACGATGGCGATTTATATTGTTTTAAGCAGTGGAGTGATATTAAAAAAGGTGTGTCTACCATCGAGCGACCCTTCGCCATGCTTCATAAAAGTTCTCTTAGTGATGTACCAAAATGTTGCCTACCAAATGTAGGAGCAAATTTTTTTCTTTCAAAAAGGAGGCCAACCCTTAGCGAGACATCAAAATGAAACTCACACCCTGGATTTAGTATCAAAACTAGAATGTTTATGTCCCAGTTGTAATGCACCATCGATTACCTAGGCATAAACAATTTTTTTTTCAATCAATATAGTGCAATCAGTGTATCATGGCAGATGATTGACCAGTGACATGTTCTTACAATTGATTAATAAGTATTGAAAACGTTAGTCTTTGATTTTGTAGGCTATAAAGGTGACAGTGAAGCTGAGAGAAGAGAGCATGACTACACCCACGAGCAGGATGTGCAACAAGAGATGTCCATTTGCAAGATTCTACTATTCAATAGGAACTGAACGCATCATCATGTTTTAAGAAATATTCCATCCCACATAGAAATCTTGCGAATACATATCATTTTGACTTAATAATTAAATTGATTGTCACAGCAAAAGAAATGTTGATCATTTTGCATGTATTTTATTACCTTATTAAGATCTCAATTTCTATGGTCTCCAGCAAAATATTTCAAAAGCCCGTGGCAACGCACGGGCATTCTCCTAGTATTTTTAATCATGGAGATGACTATTAACGCCGGAGCGAATAAGGCCTTGACTGGGCTTTCGTATGGCCTTTCTCTATTTTGACAGAGTTTATACATCAGTTAGGGGGGGGGGGGGCATCACGTAATTCCTATCGCTAACCCTGAGGA
Organism: Elymus sibiricus; assembly: GCA_039707655.1. NCBI lineage: Eukaryota > Viridiplantae > Streptophyta > Magnoliopsida > Poales > Poaceae > Elymus > Elymus sibiricus. The sequence continues at coordinate 400,106,631 of CM077671.1, forward strand.
AAACACGTTGCCAAGAAGATCGATAGGGGGGCCAGGCCCCTGCTCGCCCCCCCCCCCCCCCCCCCCTTGTCTCCGCCACTGGTTGACGGTGTCGCGTCGCCTGGTCTGTTGCCAGATACATAGGTGGAACGGTGAAAGAGTAAGAGATGTGAAGAGATTGACCGATGGGCTTCTGTTGGGGTTCTCTTTATCCATTATTACATCGACTCGTCGTCTACGGAAGACCAGAGGCCTCTTCGGTTACCAGAGTCGAATGACAGACTTTTTTGTGAAAGAAATGCTGACGTGGTGAGTTGCATTAGAATAAGGATAATTGCTGATGTGGCAAGCCTGCTGAGGTGGATAGGCTGCATGTCAAGAAAAATAGGATAGTGAGGATCAACTATTTAGGTATTAGATGCATGTTGTAGACATTTTCCTATGGCGGCGTACGTCCTCAGTTGACAAAGATTGATGAGCTCGTTCAATTTGTTGGCACAGAACAATCTGTGGAAGAGCCCATGGGCATTTTGACGGAATTCTCAAATCGGGCGTTCACCAAAACATATATGGGCTTTCATATGGGCCTGCGTTGGTGGACCGCGTCCACCGAAACAGCCCAGCGGCTCCCCTCACCCTGGTTCACCACCACCGCTGCTTAGCCCGGAATAGATTCCTCCTACCCTCCCTCGTCTCGTGCGTCGTGTCCAAACCCCAAACCCTCACGCGAAGTCACCCACCCCGGCGACGGCGATGGATCTCCGCCGTCCGCCGCGCTCGACGTCCGGCGGCGTCGAGCCCAAGATCCGCCAGGTGGGCTTCGTCACCCCTGGCGTTTCGGCCCCGTCCGAGCCGCCCGCCGTTGCCGCCGCGGCGGTGTCGCAGCCTGGCGCGGCCGTCGGGTCGCCTCCGGCGTCGGACCTCTCCCCGGGCTCGCTCTCCCCCGTCATGATCCCTCCTCCGCGGCATGTGGACCACCTCTCCCCGGACTCCCCCTCTCCCCCGGCGTCCGACGTCCTCCTCCTCGCGTCCTCGGCGCCTCAGCCTTCCTCCATGCGCTTCGACGCTGCATCCGAGTTCGGAGAGGAGGATTCGAGGTCCCTGGCCCCTTCCTTGGGGGAGCTAGGTACGCGGCCCCTATCCGGTTGGAGCAATATCATCCCACATCCTTGTCAGTTAATTCGGTTGCCATCGCTATGAATTAGAGGAATGGTTCTGACTTATAGCCTTTTGGGGGGGGGGGGGGGGGGGGGGGGGGGATTGTGGCCTTGTGAGTGAGAAATTCTTTGGACGATAATTTCATTTGGCTAAGCATATAAGGGGCCCTAGGTGGGCAAACTACCTCATTTAAGCTAGGCCGCACTTGCCCCAGCCCTGTACTTGGTTTCGTTACAAGACTTTGCTGTCACCTGTTGACAGAACCAAACACTAGTTAAGTTGGCAGTTGTCATGTGCATCACAAGTAGTGATGCATGCGGGAGTGTCCGCAAAGCCTTAATGTAGTTCCGTCCACGCAGACACACGTGGACTCGGCGGACACATCATGAGAGTCCCACTGATAAGAGCGGGTCAAATTGGCGCTCCTTGGCTCCTTGCAGTATTTTCTAGCCCTGCCTTGCCACGAAATGCTACGATTTTGTAGCACTTCTAAATGTATAGCCTGGAAAAAGGAGTCTAGAAGAATTGTAGCCTCTGATCCAAACGTCCCATGGTTTTAAAACCTTAACACTTTGATTTTAAAATAAATAAAGATGGCTAAAATAAAAGTACTGAACTCAATTCACGCTTCATCACTAAGACATTGAAATTAGATGATTTCATGGAGAAAAGAGGCCCACTTGAGCCCACTTAGTAAGGTATTATTGTCCCATCCCCAAATCCTAGAAACGACAGAAACATTTGACAGGTCAAAATGCAGCTGTCAGTTCATGCTTGTGCTTGAGCTGTAAAGTTCATGCCGTTGAGGTCGAGGGCGAATCACGTTTGATGATCATGGGACACTTCATAGCCGCAACCACAAGCAGTGAAGCTGTGAAGCCTTTCTTTTGGTGTAGACCAATAAGGTTGGGTATTAGCTTGTTGTGATCCTGCCTGGTAGGGTTAAGATGTCATGCTGCAAGTTTAAGTAAATTTTGTCCAGTTGTGAGCTGCTTGTAGAAGTAGCAAGGTCGAGTTTACTTCATTCCTGAGCCATGGCATCAGGTTGTCACTTCTTAATGGTGCACTAAGTGGTCTAAATAGTTGTTGCTTCTCAAGCTTGCCTTTAGCATTTTGCGTAGCCTCTAGTGTCATCGAGTAATTTTAATAGACTACATTTTTTCTTCATCTTCCTAGTTTTACTGAGCTTTTAGTCTGGAGGAATTAAGGCCACTTTGTTTACCTTGCACTTGCTAAAAGAAAATCAGGTGGATATAGTATGTATGTACTGTGTCTTTTTTATACACCTGTTTTGTCTTAACATTTGTGGAAGTTTTTGAAAAAGCAATTTGATTTTCTATTTTTCTTTAATTTCCACATGATTTGCTATTTATTTCTTTCAGAAACAAACAAGGGAGATTTGGCTGAAATAAGGAATGAAGATGCTCCAGCGTCCATTCCGCAAAAGCAGAAACCTTCTAAAGCAGAGAGGCGTGCTATTCAGGAGGCTCAGCGTGCTGCGAAAGCTGCTGCGAAGGAGGCAGGTAATACCTTGTTTTCAGCCTTATATATAGTATTGTAATAATAAAACCTTCTCATCCACCCCCACTGTTTTTGGGCGCATTTTGGCTTGGGGACAGATGTGCTGCTTTGCAAAGTGAAAATTTTAATTCCCAAATAGGTTTAGGCAATTAATTGTAAATAGAGCTCACTTTCTAATGGATTCACATTTATTTACGATGATCTGAAACATCTATATTGTAGCCACAACTTCCTAGCATGACGGTTGCATTAATTTGGACTGTAGGTTTATCAGGAAAGTCTACAGGCGCTGCTTCTGGGGCTAATCCTGCAACATCCAAGCAAGCCAAGCCAGCTAAAATTTCTCAGAAGAAAGATGTGCCCCATGCTCCAAGTACAGTTGCTTCTGAGAAGAAGGTTACTGAACGCCAACCAGAGAGAGATAGGAAAAAAGATGTTCCTCATCCGAGAATGCAGTTTGATGACGTGCATCGGGTGGAGAAAGCAAAAAAACGTGCAATTGTCAACCAATCAGAGGCTCGAAATAGAGTTGAATTGTTTAGGCATCTGCCGCAGTACGTCCATGGCACTCAACTTCCTGACCTCGAGTCAAAATTCTTTCAACTGGAACCAATTCATCCTTCTGTGTACAAGGTAATTGCTATTCATCTACTCTACCCAAACTGTTATCTATGTGCGACATAAATACTTTTGTTCTTCAATCTCAAGTAATGTCATGTGATAATGATTTGTTGTTCATCACACATTAACTCTTCATGCATTTAGGCGGATTACGGTATAGGAAACTAAGTATGCAAAACATTCCATTTATCAAGAATTAGTAAATACTTAGTGACAGTTTCGTGACATGGATAAAAACAATAAGCTGCAGCTATATTTGACTCCTCTCTCTCCATCGTGATCTGAAACTACATACTTCTGTCCTTGTGTTACCCTTAGTTTAATTTCAAGCACAGAATATTTTATGTATGGGAGAATGTGTGATGCTAGAGCGTTTATGAAACAATTCATTTTCCTTTTCTGCCCCTTTTATTACAAATGTCAAGTATCATGCTCCTCCAGGAACAACTTGAGGGTTTTGGAGCTATTTTTAGTAAACAACCATTTTTAGGAAACTAAGCATGCAACATTCCATTTATCAAGAATTAGTAAATACTAGTGACAGTTTCGTGACATAGATAAAAACAATAAGCTGCAGCTATATTCGACTCCTCTCTCTCCATCGTGGTCTGAAACTACATGCTTCTGTCCTTGTGTTACCCTTAGTTTAATTTCAAGCACAGAATATTTTATGTATGGGAGAATGTGTGATGCTAGAGCGTTTATGAAACAATTCATTTTCCTTTTCTGCCCCTTTTATTACAAATGTCAAGTATCATGCTCCTCCAGGAACAACTTGAGGGTTTTGGAGCTATTTTTAGTAAACAGCCATTTTGGCCAAGAACAAAACAACTCATGTTTACCTTTTTGTGTATAATGCCTAATTGTTGTAAATTTGTTTGTGAGATCACTGAAGCACTTACAGTCACCAACTACAACATCAAATGGATCATATGATGTGAATGGTGTTATCGTAGAAGTGTCACGTAGGATATATGCTGTGGTGGAGAAGAGAGAAATCAGAAGCAGAAAAAACATGCCTTCTTTTAATTAAAAGATGATGTCCTATCAACAATATCTCTCACCACATGTGTTGCTAATAGGTTTGCTGATCTGGTAATTACTTACTGGCCCAACTTGGTCCTTAAATATACCAAGAAGGCCAGGTAAAACTAGTTAACGAAGTTTTTTAATTTGCTTGAGTGAATGTTAGTTTCAGTTAAGTTAAATGGCTCATCTCTTCTTCACTATCTTTCAGGTCGGGCTCCAATATTTGTCTGGTGAGGTATCTGGTGGCAATGGTCGTTGCATAGCAATGCTTCTTGCGTTCAGAGAGGCAATAAAAGATTACTCCACACCGCCAAATAAAACTCTCAGCAGAGATCTTACTGCAAAAGTCAGTAGTTATGTGTCATTTTTTATCGAGTGTCGTCCACTCTCAATTAGCATGGGCAATGCTATCAGGTTCCTGAAAAACAGGATTGCCAAGCTACCAATTACATTGTCGGAGTCAGAAGCCAAGGCCAGTCTTCAGTCTGATATTGATCGTTTTATTAATGAGAAGATAGTTGTTGCAGATCAGGTTATTGTCAGTCATGCCATCACAAAAGTCAGAGATGATGATGTCTTGCTAACATATGGGTCATCATCAGTTGTTGAAATGATTTTGGAGCATGCTCATGAACTTGGCAGGAAATTCCGTGTTATAGTGGTGGATTCCCGTCCCAAGCTCGAGGGGCAAGGATTACTGCGTAGATTAGTGGCAAAGGGCATTAACTGCACATATACTCATATAAATGCAGTTTCATACATCATGCATGAAGTTACAAGAGTCTTCTTGGGTGCATCCTCGATATTATCAAATGGAACAGTTTATTCCCGAGTTGGCACAGCATCTGTGGCTATGGTGGCACATGCATTTGGAATTCCTGTTTTGGTTTGCTGCGAGGCATACAAATTTCATGAGAGGGTGCAACTTGATTCTATATGCGCTAATGAGCTTGGTACGCATATGTTCGTGTATGCATTGTAATTATACATCTGGGTCATGCATAACAAGTTTCTTACACAATTTTTTGCTCAGGTGATCCAGATGTGATTTCGAAAATTCCTGGGAGGCCAGATTTGGGCGATCTTAAGAACTGGGCTGACAACGAGAATCTCCAACTGTTAAATCTCACGTATGCACCTGAATACCATCTACGGAATAGTTTCTTAGATCCATTAATTTTACTTTGCATTAAAAATTATTTTGCACATCTGATAGGTATGATGCAACCCCTTCTGATTATGTGTCGATGATCATAACGGATTATGGAATGGTAAGATACTCTTAAGCTTCTGGTCGTAGTCCATGCCGTTGTATATCTAAAACTATTCATATATGGTATCTTTTCAATTTGTTGTCCTCACATAAACACAGTTACTGAATTGGGCTATTAGCAGTATAGCAAATGTTCATTCTATTACCAAATTTTACTAGCTCTAGGATACAGTTTATTTCGTTTTGATGCTTTTACTATGGATGCACTTCATTGTGCTGTTAAGTGATCAAATTAACCATTATTATAAGCTGTCTAACAGCTGTCTGCTTAGGATTCTGTTAAGAAACAGAAACAGTATCAGTGTTGTAAACTTGATCTACTTGTGTTACAGATTTTATAGAACCAACTGGAAACTTTGCAGTTAACATTTGAGCTTTGACCCAAGTCAACTGAATTCCTTTTTGTAACATCCAATTAATCTGACGAGAAGTTATTTAGGCATGCCACGGTTCCGCTCTGAACATCCACAACTGTTATTTCATTTTATGGTTGGATTAAAAAATATAAATTATTGGCATCTGTTTTTGTTAGTTTTTACTAGCAAACAAGCCTATGTGTTGCAACGGGAGAAAAAAATTCACACGCTTCGAGTCTGGTAAGCATGGCTTAAGGTCCCGTTTGGTTGCTGCCTGTGGTGGCCCTGCCAACCATTGGCACGCCAAAAAATTGGCGGACAATTCAGCCGCCACGGTCTCACCAATATTTTGGCTACAGAATCAGCGGGGAGAGCTGATGGGGTGGGGTTGAGCCAAATATTTGGAACTGATCCAAACACGCACCAACGCGTTGGTCAACGCCAAAAAATTGGCTGGACAACCCCTGGTTCCGATCCAAACAGCCCCTAAGACTCTCCTCCGTCCATTATTTCAATACAGCGTCCCACCAGTTTATGTTTATCCTCTTTCCCGTCCTCGTTGTTGGTGTCCTCTTATACTCCTTCCCGCACTCGCCGACAGTGGCCATGATTGTTCACCTAATTACAACTCCCCGGACATGCTCAATCCCAAGGCTATGAGCTCGATCACCGCACGTCATGTTCTTGTGCTTCACTACTGAGTAAATGCCAGACTCTGAGATACTTTCACCGTGTTATTTCATAAAAAATATATTTCAATGGTGTTTCTCGATTCTTTTATATAAAAAAAGTAGGACAAGGGTCCTTTTCCCCTGATCTCGTTTTCCCTAGGGAACTTCCAAAATTTGGATCCTCCGTCTCAACTGCACCACAGAACTACAAGGTTTGAGAAGAGTAATGGCCAAATCTCTCTCATCCTCCATGTAATCGCGCCAGCATTCTCAGCGTACAATGCCTTGACACATCCTAATACGCTAGTGGGGATCACATTCAGGGGGCTACAGATAGTCAGATACCACCAGCAGCCATACTTCAGGAGTCAACCAACCAGCAGCGATGCATCACAATATCCCACAAGCCAACAAGCCAGGCAGAGTCAACCTGTGTGCAGTGCATGTCTTTCATTTATTATTGGACCTCAATCTTTCCTATTAGCAGGTGCACCAATCGGGCAAAATTCACGGCTTTAAATTCCTTCCTTCCCATAGGAAAACATGGCCCGCACCTCTCCCTCCGTATGTTAATTCTTGAGGCGGTTCATTGATTCTCCAGACAACTCATAGCATAAACTGATGAAATTTGTTATAAAGGAGTGAGGTGGGACCATTTAATTGTTAAACGAAACGTTTATAATAGCACAAGCATAAGCTAGGTCAGTTGGTTGTAGTTTTATCGAGGGGAGGGGAGGACGTGAGTTCGATCTCCAACCAAAGCAATTATTTTTCGTTGATCCTTGGAAACCCAGGGTAGGCCCAGTGACGTACATACCTAGCTAAAGGAGGCAACGGCCCAAAGTCTTGTTTGCTAAACCATACGAACCGTTTTTGGCTTTTATTAGGACTGTGGATTGACTCTCAAGACTGCGGGTTGATATGTCGATTTTGTGGGGCTAAAACGCAAAACAGCACGACGGACCAATAATATCAATTCAATTCTCTTTATTATTAGTAGGGTATAGATACTAATGTTGTACTTCTGTGAAACCAATTCTTGCAAATCACATTGATTTTGTTGCAGGTCTTTAATATGCTTCCAATATCTTGAACTAACTATTTTCTCTCCAGTCAGACATATGCATGCCTTATGCTTGTGTTTGCTTAGGTCTCCATGATATACATATTAATGTGGTATCTATTGTTTCGTCCATCTAATTGATGTGGCTGTCTCGTTGTTGCAGCTTCCACCTACAAGTGTACCGGTCATCGTGAGAGAGTACCGCAAGGAGCAGCTGTGGGTATAGATCTACTTGCAGTATGATCGCATTTTTGGCAACTGTTGCTGCCTAGGTGCAGCATGAGTGGACATATACAACTTGTATGTTTTTGAGATGTGGGCTGTCAAACCTCTTTGCCGACTTACCGTTTTGTCTACTCAAAATGGTCGTCTAATTTTGTCATCTGTGATTTCATGGAAATGCATTTGATTTGAAGTTTCTTTTGAGCCCTGTGGTTACACAGCAATTGCTTTACCCAACAAGGGAATGCCAACTTTCATGGTAGAAATACTTTGCCAACTCCCGTGAAGGGAAATCCAAGCAAAGAGCTTGTGGTTTGGCTCTGCCGTAATCTCTTGTTTGGCTTGTTACCAAAGTGTATGGCATTTGTCGCCGTCCAAAACTTTGTTTGGATTGTTACCAAAGGGGAACACCAAGTAGCGAGCTCCCATTTTGTGTCAACTAGAACTCGTGATTTGGTTCAGCCTTGGCTTTCCAAATCAATTCTGATTTCACATAGTTTCATGTGTTACTCGTCGTGAAGGAATCACCTAGAAAAGAGCTTTTGTCTCAACTAATGCCTTCCAAATCTGTCGATGTTGAATCCAAGAAATCAACCTGTAGATATAAGATCAGCTGGAAAGAGTAGATAAAAGTTGTGACTTGTGATCGACTACTGAGAGCCTGAGAGTTTTGTTTCAAAGATAGTCTGAGACTTGTTAACGATGGGAAGTGCTTGTTCACTCTCGTGAGAATTGTCCACCTTCCAAACACTAATCTAATGTGTACTCTACATGTCTCTTCTTTCATAGAAATAGAAAATAAATGTAATACACGAGTTGTCCATCTTAGCTCTTAGAGGTCTCTAATTCGCAGGTAAAATCCATGATTCTTACACGCACTGAACTATTTGTGTTCAAGTGAATGCCGTGAACATTTATACACAATTTATGTGAATCATAGCAGATTTTGGATGGTTGAGATCCAGAGCGGAAGTGAGCATCAATAGGACCGTGATTGGACATCTAGACCCTTTCAGGGGAGGAAAGAGGTCTAAAATATCAGCAAAGTCTTCTTCTGCCCCGAGCTCAAATGCGCTCGGGATAAACAGTAAAATTGATTTACAAAAATAAAATAAAATAAACTGTTTTTTTGTAAACTTTGACAAATGTTTTTATATGCTTGACAAATTTCATCATGAAATGACATTTGTGGAAGCCATGACAAAAAAAAAAACAGCGCTCCAAAATGCTTTCAAAAATAGCATTTTTGAGCATCAATTTTGTTTTTCTACCACGGCTTCCATGAAAGTCCTTTCATGATAGATTTTTGCAACCACACAAAAATATTTGTCAAAGATTACCAAAAAGAATCCATTTTTCATTTTATTGTACTCCCTCCGTTCCATAATGCAAGACATTTTTTAACACTACACCAATGTCAAAAAATGACTTGCATTATGGGATGAAGTAGTACTATTCTTTTTGATTTTACTGTTCATCAAGGAACATTTGAGCTCGAAAGTAGATACTCCGTGTTCTTGTACATTCACATGGCCAATAAAATAACTAGGTGATCCTCCCCTCCGCGATCATGGGTTTCCTTCCCCCTCTTCCGGGGCAAACCCCGAATCTCTGCTCTGGCGTGTATGCGGAGGCGAAGGTGTTGTAGGGAGAATAAGTGTGCCGCCTCTCCATCCTCTTCGCGACGATGTCTTCTGGGCTTCGTCGTTGATCTGGTGGCTTTTGGTGCGCGTGGATCCACAGATCCGGTGAGTCGTTCGTTCCTCCGACCGGTCGACGATCACGCTATGTGGGGATTTTGTCCTTCGACATTGTCGTCGACGCACCACTACCTCTAGCCGCGCTGATGGAGCTGGTAAGGTGGGGTGTTGGAGGGGGTAATCTGATGGCATGTGGTTTGGTTGCGATGGTGTTTCTGATGGCATTGGCGGACGGTTGTTCTTCTCAGGCTCAGGCGCCAACCTTGGCGGCGAAGTTCAATCCATGGAGGTTCTTGTGAACGAGCAGGGTGACTTCCCGACTGTGAGAGGCTAGCTCGAAAACAAGTTTGAGGAGCGGGGGCAGTAGTGCGCCACCGGCACGTCCTGGATGTGGAGGCCGCGAGGCTTCCAAGGGACTGGGTTGTGTAGTTTCTTATACCGTTTAGGCTGCCTTGTAATAATGCGGTTCTTATTAAAAAGAATATTTATCTTTGCAAAAAAAAAAACTATACACAAAGTTTGGTTGAACTTAAACTTATGCAATTTCAAGTTAGAAAAAACCTATGCATAACACGCAAACAATTCCCAAGCATTGGACTCTCTTTCAAAGAAGAGTCCGAAACGAACTACGCAAACCCAAAAAGAAAAGAGAGTCTGAAACGGAATCAAGTGGCTGAGATCAAATCCATCAACCCATCTCCGTCGCTCCATAGGACTCAACCTGGCAGTCGGGTCGGGTTTGGTCGGGTCGACCTCTACCAGACCCATGCCCTATAAGTAAATGGGTCTACCCCTTCGCCCACGACCCTACCCATGGACATAGGAGCAGACCCACGCCCATACCCATCGGGTAACCCGACCCAATGGGTTACCCATCGGGTTGCTGTACAGTGCACAACAGAGAATAGGCTCAGCAGCACGGAACAAAGCATCAGTCAGCCCCCGAGTATGCCTTTATAGGCAGCAACCCAAGTTCGCTCTCATCGAACAAGCGAGGTGGTACTAAAGTTTACCGTGTCCATCTCTGGTTGCAGGCACAGCTAATGAATATGGGCTGTACATGGGCTGCAACAGCCTAACATGCCAATACACTTGATATGGGCTGCAACGTGGTTGGTTTCATGGGCCTAGGATGCTGAGAAGTGAGAAGGCATGTCACGATATTTTTAGCAATTGTTAGTGAAATATACGTAAGGCTAAACGATAATATATACTCAAAGGCTGAACTAATTAGCATGTATCTTTAACAAAAATGTCCATGTGCCATATAAAATAAAATATATTTTAATTACTAATATTAATCGGGCGACCCATCGGGTGACCCATGGGCAGGACCTTATGCCCATACCCTACCCATGACTAATCGGGTTACCCATCGGCCTTACCCATGGGTGAAGATGGCGACCCATACCCTACCCATTCGGGTCGGGTGCCCATGGGCGCGGCCACCCATGGGTCGGATTGCCGGGTTGACATAGGACCCCTAGACCCCATCATCAACCTCTCTCATCGGTGTCTCCTCTCCCTCGCTCCCTAGTCGAGTCCACCCCGCGCCTCGTTCACTCCGCCGCCGTCCCCTCCATTCCTCCGCCACCGCCAGCCCACCTGCATTCCACCAGAACCCACCCCCCGCCCTCTATAAATAAATACACGCGCACGCATACACGCCACTACTACCACCACCGCCGCCTCCCCAGCCCCCAGATCTCGACCCCCCCCCCCCCCCCATCTGCAATGGCGGCCGCATCGTCGCTCCACGTCGCCGCCCCGGCCGCCACCCCGCGGGTGGGATCCGCCGGCCCCAAATCCGCGTCAGGTAGCACCTCACCGTCGCCCCGTGCGTGGTTCTTCGCCCGTGGCCGCCGGATCTTCGCTGATTTTTGCGTGCGTTTTCCTCTGCTGCAGCGGCGAGGAGCGTGCGCGTGGCCAGATCGGGCGCGGCGGCGCGTCCCGGAGGCAGGCTGGTGGCCTGCGCCGCCGTTGCAGTTGCGTGCTCTGTTCTGCTCTGAGATTATTATTTTTTCCCTCGTAACTTCGCTGCTTGGTGGCATCTGCTGGTGCGCTGGAACTGTTCGCTTAATCTTCTGTGTGTTTCCGTGTGTGCAGACCAAGGCTGATGCGCCGGCGAGCGAGGCGGCATCCAAGTCTGAAGGGTAAGACCGTGCTAGCACACTTCCTCACCTGCCTGATATATGCACTCACGACTGTGTTCTGAGTGCTCATGATGAATCAGGATCCATGCAAAACTATCTTGGGGAAAACGGATTCGTGCAAAACCAACGATTCGATTGATTGTTCATCTCTCATGAGCTCACAATTCGAGTATTGAACTCAATTTAGCTTAGATTTGATTGGATTCGCTGTCTTAGCCTGTATTGGGCTACACACTCCAGTTCAGACTTCGAATTTTTCAGGGCTTGTGCAGTTTTTAGAGTTAGGTGTCATTGCTATGGCATACTTGTCTGCTAAGTTGCAAACTTCCCTCGGTTGCCGAAGTGGTGGGCTGTTTAAAACTAATATTGCCTCTGTCAAGAAACACATGAGGTTTTACAAAGCGGGCGGTGAAACTTCTCTACCTTTGAGTACTATAATATACCAGGACCATATCAGAAATAATTTTCCTATAAAACTCAGGAGAAAAGGTATCATAAGGTTCTTAATAATATTTCTTAAACAGAGGAAGGACGTAGTCAAAGTTGAAAGTTTCATCTACAGTAAAACCAAAGTTACACCGTTTTAGGACAGAAAACCAGTTCTTTTTGTGCTTGAGGGCTTGACTGCATGTGACTTGAAGTCACATGATTTTGCAGGCAGTTAAGTTCCTTTTTACTGATGGAGAAGATCGTACTAGTACCAATTGCCTAATATTGTTTTGGTTAATCCTAATAGACAGCATACTGGTACTTATTAACATACCGGTACCCAATAATAATCCTAATAGTAAACCAATAAGCAGTTGTCAAGTGGCCAGGAGCACAGATTGTAGTATATCTAGGGTGTAAGCAAGCTGCTTCAGTGAATTGCAAGTTGAGGTTTGGCACTAATTAATATATTTCTGGTTGTTTGACAAAGACAATGTGTGTTGACTTGTTGCTTCTTTGCCTACTTATTAACAAAATTGAAGCTGTGTTGTACTGCAAGTCTGTTACTCTATTTCCATGTTTCAGGAAAAACTGGCATCATTGTGATTTGTTAAGCACTTAACCTTTGTTTTAGATTTTTTAAAGCCTGGGGTTGGCACAATATTTTACTATTTGTTGGTGGGTAGAGTATCAGGTCAACACAAACCCATAGCTAGGGAGTATCATGCAAACTCTCGTGTGAACTTCAGTTGGTAGGATTTGTCATATGTATATCCGTCTAAGTAAACCGGATTTATTTTCCAAAATTCAGTAGGATGCTTACTACCTAGAGGGGATAGGATGGCCTCTTGGACCTCCCTGAGTTACCCTGTGTAAGATATGAATGAGTTGGGCGGAACCAGCTGACTATTAGCCATGTTCGCTGGCTTTGGCTTTTCTACTCTCCCCTCTGTAAGAAGCTTTAAACTGGGTTTTGGTCTTTAAAATGCGGACCCCGATAAATCCCTAATGTTCGGATTTTAAGCATGTCATCCCGAACGTTTTTTCATGGCAACTTTAGTTGACGCGAGGTGGCAACTTTAGTTGTTAAAACATGGCAACTTTGTCCCAGTTCGTTTTTTTTGCCAGAAAATTACCATGTTTGCCATGAAAAACGTTCGGATTGCCATGCTTAAATTCTGAATGTTCGGGATTTATCATTCCCGTAAAATGCAACTATGCCACTGTCTCCATTCTTCTGTTTTATGTTACCCAATAAACAATTATTTTACTGCATTTGATCTTTCTTGAATATGGCTTCTTGTATGCTTAAGTGCAAGTCCCTGATTCTAAATAACTTTTGTGTAGTCATGAGGTCTTGCTGTTCGAGGCTCTTCGCGAGGGTTTGATGGAAGAGATGCAAGCAGATCCAACGGTGTGTGTCTTTGGTGAAGATGTCGGTCACTATGGTGGTTCTTACAAGGTGACCAAGGGTTTGGCTGATATGTTTGGAGACCTTCGGGTTCTTGATACACCAATTGCTGAGAACTCATTCACCGGCATGGGAGTTGGAGCAGGAATGAAGGGGCTGAGGCCTGTTATTGAAGGCATGAACATGGGCTTCCTTCTCCTTGCTTACAACCAAATCTCAAACAACTGCGGCATGCTTCATTACACCTCTGGCGGCCAGTTCAAGATACCACTTGTGATCCGAGGTCCTGGTGGCGTTGGTCGTCAGCTTGGTGCAGAGCACTCGCAGCGTCTGGAGTCATACTTCCAGTCAATCCCTGGTCTCCAGATGGTTGCTTGCTCTACTCCTTACAATGCCAAGGGTTTAATGAAGGCTGCCATAAGGAGCGAGAACCCTGTCGTGCTATTTGAGCACGTCCTTCTGTACAACCTGAAGGAGAAAATTCCTGATGAGGAGTACACGCTATGCCTGGAGGAGGCTGAGATGGTACGGCCTGGTGAGCATGTGACCATCCTCACATACTCGCGCATGAGATACCATGTGATGCAGGCTGCAAAGACGCTGGTGAACAAAGGGTATGATCCAGAGGTGATTGACATAAGGTCGTTGAAGCCATTCGATCTGCACACGATAGGCAACTCCATCAAGAAGACCCACCGCGTGCTGATTGTGGAGGAGTGCATGCGCACTGGCGGGATCGGCGCCAGTCTGAGGTCGGCCATCATCGACAACTTCTGGGACTACCTTGACGCCCCCATCATGTGCCTGTCATCTCAGGACGTGCCGACACCCTACGCCGCAACTTTGGAGGATGCGACCGTTGTGCAGCCTGCCCAGATTGTTGCTGCCGTTGAGCAAATATGCCAATAGGGCATCATCTGTTTCAGCATCGTTAATTTGTATCTGCCCTGGCTTGGAAGAACCTTTAATTTGTCATTTTTGCCTTGTAGCGAGGTGTTCATTGTGGTATAGGCTTGTATCCATTTTTTATTCCTGCTTGAGTTAAACACTTCAGCTACATAACTGTACTGTATCATGCTGAATTCTACTAGGGTCTGAACTCGGGTTTATCGGAAGCAATCTTTGAATATCCTGGGCAAGGCATAGCTATGTGTTTGATTATCTTTGTTTTGCCTTTCAAAGAAAGATCATCTTGCTCACATGGATTAAGTCTCAAGAAAGCTTAGATCATGACATCCAAAACATGTCATCAGCCATGGCATCACCACCAACTGCAATAGTGAAAAGAAGATCACAACATCGCTTCTCCAGGGGACGAGCTGCTTGTTTGATCAACCAAGCTACTTAAGGTTTAATAAACCATATACTTACAGAGATTGTCCAAAAATCCAGGCTAAGCTACACTAGCTAAATGATCGCTTCAGGCTAAGCTACACGAGCTAGATGATCGCGGATTACATTCTCACAGAACCACACATAACATGACATCACAACTGGAACAACACCATCAGCAACAGGAGGTGACACAGCCAGCCCAACGTCCCTTCAAACCCGTGGCGCCGACGGCTGCCGCTCGCCCTTTCCCTCACCGCCACGCCGCCTGGCTGGTACGCCACGCCGGGGTTCCACCCGGTGGGTATGGCGTTGCCAGCGACAAGCATCTTGCCGGACCTGAACGTCAGCCGGATGGAGAAGGGCCCCTGGAGGGTGGAGCCGGAGTTGAGCTTCCACACCGCGCCCCAGGACTGCTGCATCGGGATCCATACTCCGGTTGCCCCGGCACCGCTCTGCATAATGTCGACGGCGTAGAGGTCGCTATCGCCATCCTCGTACTCAACCAGGACGGCGAGGTAGTTCGGGTTCGAGCCGGAGTCCACTTTGAAGGTCAAGCCTACTCCAGTCCAGTCACAGGTCACGCTGCAGAGACACAAATTCTAACACAACGGATTAATGGCGACTATAGAAGACGGCTGTTGAAAGAGGCCATGAAGTAACCATGACCTACTATGTTCCATCGACTATGCCTACCGGGTGTACTCAATTTGGATCAGGCCAGCGCCGCGGAGCCGATCAGCTTGGCCAGGTTTCGCCATGGCGCCAAATGCTGTCCCGCTCATGTCGAAGTGGGCTGCCTCGTTCTGGCACTGTCCGTCGACTAGCCCGCTCAGGCATGGGCCGCCACCAGGGCCCTGGTCCGTGATGACCACGGTCACCGGAATACCAGAGCAAGCTTGATTGCCACCGCAAACCACCTGATGAAATCAAGATTACTGAATGTCAAATGACAGACAAGTTGCATCATGCTCATCAGCTCATGGCCTCAGATGCATACATAGAGCTACACACGCACCCGGTAGCACGAGCCACAGCCATCGCCTGAGTCGTATATGACAGGGCCACCAGCGGCAATCATGGATGAGAACGGCGGCTGGTCGACTGCATACTGGTACCCGCACGCGCCACCTACAGCACATGTGATTCAGGCATGCAGGCATCAGACATTAACTTCAAGTTCAAACGCCAGTTGGGCAAAGCTAGTACCATCGAATCATATATCTATTAGGCTATTACCTTCACTTCCCGCGCCATTAGCGTCACCATACCACGTAGCGATGCCACCGGACCAGCCGGAGAGCTCACGGTGGATCTCAATGGATGCACAAGGGTGGAGGAGTGAAGCAATAACAACTCTAGTGGCGATGAAGGACAAGAGCTGAAGCTTGGAAGCCATTCGCAGCACACTGTGACAAGTAGCCATGTTCGGTAAGGTTTGAGATAGTGTTGGTTTGCAAGGAGGTAAGACAAACAGAGGAATAGTGTTAGCTTTGCAATGTACATAGTCAATCAAGTTTGTTTAATGAAGGACAGGCCATAGTACACAAGTTCTCTTTGGAGTGAGGACACACTGAAACAAGAGTAACAGGATTTTCGGTGCATTTTTTGTCTTTTCCTTGTATTAACAAAAATGGCATCAATCACTAATTCACTACCACACAGGAAACTAATAAACAGTTGAAAAGTGACTGAGAGTGAGAGAAGAATGCATTTTGGAGAGATCCCTTCACTGGGACAGTTGCACACTTCTGAAAAGTTGGCATGAGGTGAAAACTCTATACTTGTCAAATCAATGTACAAATGGGCTCCTCAATTTTCTTACAGATTAGTATTCAAAGATATCTTCTAACATTAAATTACAATGAAATTATGAGTATGATACTGAGATATATGGAAAAGCATGATACACCCATCTGATCCTGTCTAACAATCCCAAAGATATTAATATGAATATATGATACAATTAAAAATGGAACGAGAGCAGATTTTACTGCGTTAGGTAAAAAGTACAAGTGATTGTTATTTAAGCGCATCATGCTAGTTACAACTTTCAAGCATCATCACCATATGTCTATAATAGTTACTAAGAGCTCAGTGTTGTCAGTGCATCTAGGATAACTCTTATGTCTAAACGTTCTGGGGTGTAACATGAAGTGCTAGTAGGGGTATGTGTAACAAAAATGGTCTTAGGACATTGTGAATGTCGTGTGTGTTTCTCAATAATGGCAGCTTTTATCACCACGGCCTCTGCATCCTAAGATGCACACTGTTGTTTATAAGCATTTGACACCTCAAGTGATAATAAGGGCGAGTTATAGATTTGAAGAAAAATGCGAAATCTGAATAATGAAGAAATGTTGGGACTCATAGAAAACCATTGCCAGGTCATCAGCTTCTAGTATGTAAACAGAACTATTCCACAGCTTATTCTACCATACTCTTCTCTTGGAGAGAAAAACATAAATCTAAAACAAAATACAAGGTGGTATAAAACTAGAAATTTGTACTGGTCTAAGAACTACTAGGGGCATATTAGCCTATTTTTCAAATCTGTACCTGTGTGGCAATATCAACTCTTTACTTTAAAATTAGTGAACTTTTTGAGAAGAAGAGCACCGTAGCAAATCCCAAATCCTACTAATCTGAAATACAAAATGAAATAATCATATTTAGGTGGAGTTTCCATAACAAACGGTTCAAGTGAACAGACTAGGTACATTGTGTGTATTCATCCTAAGATGCTTATTTTCTTATTTTAAATATGAATACTGATAAAGCGATAATAAAATGACTTCAAATTAGTGTTAGGACTCTCCACACACGAATAATATACCACACGCCTACTCGCCTAGCATTTTGCATACCAGTGCAGAACAAAGAGGCTCTTCCTGATAAATACAAATTAACAGCATTCCATATGTTTCATTCATCCACTGTTAGGACTCTCCACACACGATGTTCTACTTATCATCAGTGCTACAGATCCCGCAGCCAGCACACAAATTACAAGTCCCAGTATGGCTGATGACAATTGTAGTTCCTCCCATAGTTACAGTACAGAATGGGTGCGTGTGTATGTGTGTGTGGGGTGGGGGGTGGGGGGCATTTGCAAATAAGGAAGCCCTGAGCTCCTGAACTTGTTCCAATCGAAAGCAATCAGCAGAATCGAGCAATTTCCTACCTGTGGTAGTGCTTGCAATCTACAAAGTCACTAGCAACTCATATCTGAGGCAGATATGTACCGAGGGACAGAAACGCGCAGCCTCCTAAACAAATCAAACTGAAGTGCACCACACACACACACTACAAAAACGCCAACACTAATCAACCCTAAGTCGATTCGACTCGCTGCCTGGAAACAGTAACCAACCAAATATGTATGAACCCTCGAGGCCTGAAGAAGCGCATTGACAACAAGCAACCGCAGTCACGCGTCAGAACGGCACCGTGTGTAAGCAGTATGACAAGGAGTGGTGCTGGAGCAGCCTTACCCGTCGAACCCGGAGGCCACCGTGCTCTTCGAGTCCGGCCACCTTCCCCCCTGCACAGGGAAGACGAGCAAATGCGGCGGCGCAGATTCGGAAAAGAAGCTAAGCGAAGGTGGGGTTCGCTGAAATGTGGGCGGCGGCGGCGGCGGTGGAGGAATGGAGGCGGCGGCGGGGCGGAGAAGAGAGAAGGTGGGGGAAATGGACTAGTGGAGTGTCTCACGGTCACGGGGAGCGAGATGGGTGAGGGGTGGCCAGTGACATGCCTGTTTTGGTTGCACGCCGTCGCCGGCCGGCCTTTGCACTGTCTCTGGCGTCTTCCTGGCCCACGACAAAGCTGATAAGCTTTGACTGCTTTGTCATCTTCAAATAAAGACATTCACAACCTCGAATTAATTAAAATACCAAGCTTTCTTTTTTTTTTGCGGGAAAAAATACCAAGCTTTCAACTCCGTCCGTCCACATTATAAGATGTTTCTGCAAGCCATGTTAGCTTGCGAAAACGTTTATATTATAGGACGGAAAGTAGAATTGAATCCTCACAATACGTCAATGGTAGTGGGGTCGTTGAGGTCGCGCTTACAAAAATACTAAATTAACAAATATATTTAAAATAAAGTTTTTGAACCCTTTTAAATTTTGACAACTACATTCAAATTTGTGAAAAAAAAAGAGCCGACCTTTTATGATCTAACAATGTGAAGTGAAAGAAAACTAAGCAAATGAGAGTGAAGCACGGAGTCAAACTGTGCGAGCAAGAGCTTTGTGGCCCGACTCATGTGAACTCATAGCAGCAATTCCATGATTCCAGCATGGAATACATATCTCAATATGATTAAAAAATAGCTCACAAGCTTATACAACAACCACCAGTTGATACCGAAACTAAAACATGCAAAGACACCACAACCATGCACTACTCCACTTTCCTCCCATAATAATAACGTCTCTAAGAGCAAGGTTAATAATATAGCGAGCAGCTGGCTATATAAGATTAACACGTCATCAAGAGTTAGCAGTATTGTTTACTCATACAATAGAGTTGGCTATAAGGTCGGCTCTTAGGCATCTCCAGCGGCGACCCTCAAAACGAAAACACTATTTGGTCCGCAGACAGGTCCGGACTTGTCCGCTAACACAAATATGGGAGGCGGTCATCCAACCTTGTCCCGTAATCGCTCGCCTCTATTTTTCAAGTCCGGAGCATTTAAAAAATAGCATGCCAAATCTTGATGAGTGAAAATATTCAAATGCGACGCTAGTTCAAATGTAAATATTACAATCCAACTAAGTTTTGAAATAAAATAGTTCAAACTTGAATTCGACTCGCACATATATTCTAGTTGTCCCCTTTGAGCGTCCATAGATGCTCAATCAAAGTTTCCTTAAGCTGCTCAGAAGTTGCTCAATGCCGAATTGATGTATTTGGACAAACTCATCAAGCGTGGCCGGATTCTGATGTGAAGGTTGGATAGGATCGCTCATGTTCTCAAATCCGGGCCTCCGGCAATCTTCACCCTCCTACACGATTATGTGTGGATGATCACACAATATGTCATCAGCTCTCACAAGGTCTCTGTTCACATATTTTTGCAGGTCCTCGAACAACTGCAAAACAAGATTGGAGCACTCCAATTGCCCTCTCCACATCATTTCTAGCTCCTTGTCTTTGGGCAAAGTGGGCTCTTTTCTAGCCAACTGGCTCATAGGTGGTCTTGACGAAGGTCGTCCACAGAGGATATATACGGTCAAACAGATAGTAGCCCATGTTGTAGTCATACCCATTGACAGTGTAGTTGCACAAATGAGCTTTTTCTTCAGTCAACCTAGCAAATAATGAAGACTGATGCAGTAGGTCGACATCATTGTGAGATACGGGCATGCCAAAGAAAGCGTGCCAAGTCCAGAGGTCCTATGATGCAACTACTTCAAGATTTATGATGAACTTCTTAACATTAGCCCTGATATTACCCTTGTAGAGCATATGGAAAGTTCTTCCATCTAGTGCATGCAATCAAGAGATCCGAGCACACATGACGATCCTCATGCTTCTAAGAGTGCCACGAGCCTTTGAGTGTCTGCGATAGTTGGTTCGCTCTAGCACTAAGGTCCAAACTCCTCGACCACCGCAGTAGTAGTCTAACCATGGCATCTGCGCATGTGCTCTCAGACATCCGGCGGTACTTGTCCCACAAATATGTGTACGTGCCATATGCATCCGCAATGCAGCCGTGCATTTCTAGTAACCAGAGAATCAAATTCTTCCTGCAACACCCTTCTTCAAGATGAAGTAGTCGTCGTAGGCTAGGACACCATTGTAGAGGCGATCGAACACATTTTTCCGCATCTGAAAGCGTCGCCAAAACTTGTCCATGAATAGGGCATTGGGGGCAAAGTAGTCGCCCATCGACGTCAAATATCTCGTGCCCTGTTCTGCTTCATCGCTCGATGACCCTTGATTGATCCCTTGAAATTAAGAACATGCTCTTTCGCATGTTCCGCATCTGCAAGGACCGCCTAAATCATAGTTGCTTCATCCACATACCCGTCCTCATCGGACGAGTCATCAGAAGACTCAATGTAGTTCTCATATAAGTACTCCATGTTTGAATCCATTGATTCAAAGAAAGGACAAAATTTTCAAAAATTTAGCACGAGCATTACACCAAACACTTGCCGGACGTGGTGACCACAATGGACGACATCCGCAAGGGCAGATGGTACCTACACGGCGGATGAACGAGAGGTGATCAACGACATAGGCTAAGCGTCATGACGACCGGGTGGAGTGGCGGAGGTCCATCAAGGGCTTGGCAGGTCACCGAGGTGGTACATCGTCGGCGGTGGCCACGAAGGAAGCGGATGCAAGCAAGGGGGGACGGGGCGAAGATGCGGGCTTCAGGTGTGGTTTTCGGTGGGCCAGGGTATTGGAGTCCTACCTGGTGGAGGTCCGGACTCATGCAACGCCCCTGGCTTGCTTCCAGTTTGTAGGAAAACAGACACGCAAACGCTTCCACAGACGTATGCAGACGACTTTGGATGGCGAACTGTGTCCGCACAACTCGGTCCAGACATTTGCGGGTGATTTGAGGGTCTGCTTTGGAGATGCCCTTAGGTTACTAACTTTTTTTACTTTCTTCTTTTAAATTTCCCTTCATTTACTCATCTTACCTAGGAGCACGTGTAGAGACTATCACTTGCATGAGGGCTCGCCATCTACCTTTTAGCTCGCCATTCTCCTCCACATAGGCACAAATGCCACGTGAGAACGCTTATAGCCCATTATTATACTTACTCTAAGAAAAATCCATCACGATATACGAAAAACACCGTCGAAGCATAGTAAAACCCAAGCTAACGGAGATAAAACCAAAATGAAACAACTGACCACAATAAATCGCTAAAGAAAAAAGAAATCCCACAAGTAAAGAATTGTGTGACGAAGCGCGCGGGTTAGCCTCTAGCACTCCACTATATTCAAACAAATCTTGCACCGGATATCAGTTCAATCCCGATCGAAAGAGGGAGAAAACGACCCCTTCTACAAAAACAACCTTGACAAAACAATAATCACATAAATGTGTAATTGTGACACCCGCACACACCATCCACCGCTAAAGCAGCGGGTGTGCCAAGCTTAACACTAGTAACATATTGAGCACTTGTAGTACACACAAGTTAGGCTAACCAATATACAATAAAATAAATTGTGCATTTTAGGAGGGGGTGCCATGCGGATCCGTGCCACTTAGCTCATGGAAAACCTTTCTCATGTCGCCTAGTTTAACCAGGGCCAGACTTGTCATTAGCAAGTTAGCAACCTAAGTACCACTGATGAGACGATGTCATTTAACTGCCTCTTGCCTTGTAAACGGTCCATTGTACCTGCTGGCATGATAGGAGTCTGGCAAGACATTATGCTTAAGATCCGGGAGATGTCATCTTGAGGCCCGAGAAGATTTAGCTGAGAAATCTAAACCAGAAAGAGCCATCAGAGATTAGGATCAAACTCTAAATGCATAACCAAAATCGCGATCTTGGAATAAAGGAAGGTGTCATTTCAGTGCAGATCAAAAACACACACAAAAAGCACCACCGAAACAACAAGAGAAAACACATGCACGGACCCAAAATCATCCCCATCCAAAAGGTTAGCAGTTAGATCTGAAGAACTATCAAACTATGACCCCAAGAATTTTTTTCGTAGAGAGGAAGGAGATGAATGGATGTACGAGAATTTATTGGGGAGCCCTTCATCTGCTAATGGAAGAGGAAAAGGAGGGGAGAGGACACAGTATGATCTTGGGGAAAGATTGTTGAAGGGTTCAACTGGAGGACAAACAAGAGAGAAGTTGCACTTGGAGAGCAATACACATATGCTTTTTGCATTTCAATCGAGAGTATGTATCTTTTTAGAGAAGGCTAAAACTCTCGATGTTTGTACTTAAGGATGCACAAAGTCAGCAATTATGAAGTCTCGACGTGTTCTGTTTGATCTCAAGCTCCAATGGCTCTTACTAGCTTATATTCATCAATGTAATTGTCTCGAGCCCCAAGATGCCATCTCTTGTATCTTGAGCAGCCAAGGGCACCAAAATCATATCGGGTCAATGGCTACAAGAGATTGTTTACGAGGCGATCACAAGTTCAAAGACATCGTCTCACTTGTGGTAGCTAGGTCGTCAGCATGCCGATGAGGCGACATGTGGAAGCTTTCCTAGCAACTAAGTGGCAGGTGGTTCAACTTTCGAACAGAGGTAGTACTAGTTAGGCTAACCTACATTACAGGTGCTCAAATGCAAATTTTACAAGTGCTCAAATGTATTAGGACACATTTCATAGCCAGCACCGTTTCCCCTTCTTTGCATCTGTGACTCGATTGCGCCTGGCTGAGTAAATGCAAGGAAAAAAACCATGCTATGCATGTAGTTTGGTAGTCTGCATTGCATCGGTGAGCAGTACATTCCTGTTGTTTGGTAATCTACATTTGTGCTTCAAGGTTCAGCAGATGCAAACCACAACCGTCTGACTATGTGCATTGTGTTGTTCTACTCAATCCCACCAGCCAAATGCAACACACTTCACAACAAACAACACATATCAAGCAACAACGCAATTAACACTACTCCTACATAATTACCACGGAATTAAATAGTGCACTACCACACAATTAACACTACTACATCGACTTTAAGACAACATGGGCATCCCATCCTCCTGCACAACCCCAGGATGTTGATCCATGGGCAAAATATACAATTCACAACAAAAGAGATGATAAGTTCAGACAACTAAGAGTTCGAACAACAGGATTCAGAGCGCACAAGCAATGTCAGCCTCGCAGTAGTTCTTGATGACGGAGTCCTGGACTAGGGGGCACTCACCATGTCGTCTCCCGACCATGAAGGTTGGGCCGAGGACCACCATGGCAGTTCACTAATGGGCCACTACAGGCAGCCCATGACGCACACAAGGAAGATTCCACAAGTCTTGGTGCACAAGATGAGGTCTCTTCCTATGCCTACAGTGCATTATATAAACCTAGGTTAGGCTAGTCAATAGATCATATCATATTCATTAGAATCTTATACAACAATCTCGTGGTAGATACTTGTACTATGTACTATACCCCACATCAATACAATCAAAAGCAGGACGTAGGGTATTATCTCTTCGGGAGAGCCCGGACCTGGGTAAAATCTTGTGCCATGTTACAATCGCTTCAAGACGCCTAGCTCGGTACCCCCTAACCGAGTCAGTTTATCTCCGACATTGGTGGCCCATGCAGGTCCTGCTAGGTGTTGTCGCACTGCGATGGGATCTTCAACAGATGCCAAATCAGGAGCACGAAGCAAGCGCAGCGCAGTCCTAGGCAGAGGTCGCGTCAACGCATCAAGGCAGCCCTTTGTAGAATCCCAAGCTCTCGTAGATTTTATGTGCACAAATTGGGAGTACTAAACTAGTACTACTTTGGTTGACTTTTTCCTCACGTGAAGCTCAAAGGGCTATGGGTAGCACTCGCACGGCTTTCAAGGTAATCAATTTAGAGTAGGCCACGTTGTCACCTCGACGTCCTGACGTTGTCGTCTAGCCTCCGTCGACCAAATTGCGTCATCACGATCGGCGCACTTCTCTGTGTCGACATGCCTATGCCATTACTTCATCAAGATGAAGTCCAATATGCCTATCTGCACCGCCACGTCGGCTGACGTGGGGACTCCGGCGTCCTCTCGCCGACCTGCTCCATCACCTTGGCTGAACCGGGGGCTTCTCCATCAGTTTATCAACCTACTCTAGGGGCTGCATCATCACCCTACTGACCTGCTACGTCACCTCGGCTGGAACAGGGGCTTCGCCTCGCCACATCGGTCGTCATGTTGTAGTTACTTCGGAGTGCCAAGCTCCTTGCTTAGTCACCTCAGGACGGGCTTGGGGGCTGGGACCTCGGTCAAGCCGAGGATCATGCACCATGTCGGATCTGTCAAAGTTCAAGGGGTGTCCTCGTCCCACTTCAAGCCCGAAACGTGTCATCAACATCGGAAGCATAAAAACCAGCTAAGTCACTTTCATGCTCAAAATTCTAAAATTTTAATTTTTTGTTTGGTTCAACCAACCACTATATTTGTATTAAACAAAAAAACGTTTGTTAAAAAATCATGTTTGTTAAAAATGAGGTTTGTCAAAAACAACTTTCTTTACCCAAGTTAACTCGGAGCTCTTAAATTTATATATGTCGTTTTATAATAAGTGTTTTCTTCTAAGACATTGCAAAGTCTTTTGCCGTTGCTCCTTTTTCGGCTCGAGTTACCGCCGAATAGCAGACAACATGGCTTCTCTATATGACCACTTGAGTTTAGTTCGCTAAACTGGTGTGAGAAGCACTCCGCCTTCGGGAAATGGAGATTGAAGCCGAAGGCTGACTAACGTGAAGCCTAGAGATTGGACGTATCATTTTAAAGCACGACGGAAGCACAAATTAATTTTAAGACCAACTTCGGATTGACACCAAAAAACTTGATTTAATTTAAGATGTAAAGTTTTTACATAAGTTTTTTAGTTTTTTGAGCTTATGACACTTTTAATATATTTGTATGTTTTTCTTCCAAGAGGCAAGATATCCTATTGGCCGAGGTGTACCGCGTGTTATTTTGCTTGAGAGAGATATTTTCTGACCTGTAGTTCGGCATCTTCCCTACCAAGCTGCACCTCGGCGTTGGCGAAATGCACACGACATCTGGACTAGCTCCCGAGGAGATACAATCCTAGGGTCAGCCATGTCGCCCACCCAAGTCTCAGGGGCTAGTGCATTAACAATTCAATGGAGTCAATTTAAAAGTGCAATTTAGTTTCCGAGGATATTATGACCCTCAGGTTGGTCGCCCGCACCCAACCTGAGTGTTGGGGGCTACTGCACACGTTTCTGTCCCTAAAGCATGTTGTCGAGCAATGACTTGATCCTCACACCGATTTCGCGAATCGACCTCAGTCTCAGGGGCTACTGGGATCATCGGTTTTATTCTATCCTTCAGGTGCATACTGGACTTTAGGCCGGTACACATCTTGAGGGCTACTGGTTATACATCTCGGCACAAAATAAACTGCACCAATCGGAAAAAATTACGCAAAAAATCAGCCCGAAGACGAGGTGGAGCACCACCTCGGAAGCAGTCGGGCATAAAGCTCAGATGCGAGTGGTTGGTGCCACAGAGGACTTTTCTGGCATTAAGCTCAGTTGAACTCCTTCAAGATTTTACAGACCGAGATAGTCTATAACACCCCAGATGTAGATCGGTGTTGGAGCTCGGCTACAAAAAAGACACCTCAGATGCAGTCTAAAATTGGAACTCGACTGCAAGAGAACACTACCGCTCAAAAAAACTTCAAAACCGAGCTATGGCATAAAAATAACAATGGCATTGATAAAAGCTGAGAACTTAAAGGGGCTCCTTGGATGCCCGACGTGCGAAATCTTCGGATACACCTTGGCGATCCTCAAGATCACAGATAAGAAGATTTGTGGAACCAACTTTCAAGGCCGCCGACCGAAGACAAATAACAGTTCGAATGAACCGAGGAGCGTCCCCAACTTGAAGACCGGTTCATGGGCTAGTGATGGAGTCCTGGACTAGGGGGTACTCATCATGTCGTCTCCCGACCAGGTGGGTCGGGCTGAGGACCCCCATGCCGGTTCACTAATGGGCCACTTCGAGCAACCCATGACGTATACAAGGAAGATTCCACAAGACTTGGTGCACAAGACGAGGACTCTTCTAAATCCTAGGCCTTCGATGCATTATATAACCGAGGCTAGGTTACTTAATAGATCATATCATATTCATTAGAATCTCATACAAATATATTGTGGTAGATACTTGTACTCTGTACTATACCCATGCCAATACAATCAAAACCAGGATCTAGGGTACTATCTCTTCGAGAGAGCCCGAACCTGGGTAAAATCCTGTGTCCATGTTACCATTGCTCCAAGACGCCTAGCTTTGGACCCCCTACCCGAGATACACCGGAGTTAGCTCCGACACTTGGTGCACCTGACCCGACAAATGGTGGTGCCAGTGCTGTAGATCTCGATCTTGAAGCCAAGGTATGATAGCTTCAGGACAAGCAGGTCGTCGGGAATGATCTTGTGCTTATAGCAGAAGTAGTCCCAACCCCTCGCCAGCACCATTTTCTCCTCAACCTATAACTCGAACCATTTGTTAGCACACAACCTAAGGACGCTTGGAGGTTTTTGGACGAGCCACTGCTTCATCACGGGCCGGAAGGCCACCGGGATGACTAGCATGGCAATGTGTTAAGCCTAGGCACACATCCAATACCCAGAGGCTTGCTCATCTCGGCGATCTTGCCTGCACCTTCGTTCTCTTCAGCTACTAGTTCACCGGGATGATGTCCTTACCCCCCTCCACCCAGCAACGACCTGGGCCCCTCAACCGACAGTGTCCCACTCCGTCTTCACAACATTCTCAGTTGGGTGGACCGTAGTAAGTAACCAGTGCAATCCCATGACACAGTGATGCACTAATCATAAGGGTGCACTAATCATGGCGGTTGTAGTCGGACATTGCTATGATCAGATCATAGCAATTTCCAACTGCAACTGCCATGATCAATGCACCATTGTTATGCTCAGTGCAATGGTGCACTGATCACATTAGTTCCACTTGGGCATTGCCATAATGCCATGATGCACTAATCATAGCAATGCCTAATTGCAACTGCCATTGGTCCTAGGGTAATCATACATGCATATTTGTCCTACTATTTATAGCATGCACATGCATTGTTCTACTCTGACCATGAAAGAACGTAGCAAGCATTTTGATCATGCACACAACAATAACCTAGCAATTATACTGATCATACTAACGACCCAACAACCGTTTTGATTATAGTAACACCCTAACAATTATACTGATAATTATACTGATCATACTAACGACCCAGCAAGCATTTTGATCATGCACACAACAATAACCTAGCAAGCAGTTCGAGCAATTCAAGAACATAACTATCAATCTAGCATTGTCATCATAGTAAGATGAACCTAGTGAGCACTCTCTAAGCAGGCACATAGCATGGATGAAATCGATTCGATTTGAATCTAATCAAATTGGATCAGACAAAAAATACCCTAATGGTGCTAAGTACAGATGGACATATTGTTTACCGCGTGTGCCAGAGCGGTTGCCACCAGAGGGATCAATCACCGCAGGCCAATCCTGACGAGAACAAGGGTCCAATAGACGCGGATGGCCCGACCATTCCATGGTCCAATGGGAGGGGCCTTGCCACTGCCTCGCAGCTCCTTGTCACGCACACGTTGGAGAAAAGGGCACCGTCGAGGCTGAAAGATCATGGATGTCGCCTAGAGGGGGGGGGGGGGTAAATAGGCGCTTTAAAATAATTACAGTTTAGGCTTGAACAAATGTGGAATAAAAATAGCGTTTAATTTTTGTCAAGCACAAAACCTAAATCAACTAGGCTCAGCTATGTGCACCAACAACTTAAGCTAAGCAAGATAAACAACTAAGTGATAGCAAGATATATAACATGAAACACTATGGCTATATCACAAAGTAAAGTGCATAAGTAAAGGGCTCGGGTAAGAGATAACTGAGGCAAGCGGAGACGACGATGTATCCCGAAGTTCACACCCTTGTGGATGCTAATCTTCGTTTGGAGCGGTGTGGAGGCACAATGCTACCCAAAAAGCCACTAGGGCCACCGTAATCTCCTCACGCTCTCGCACAATGCAAGATGCCGTGATTCCACTAAGGGATCCTTGAGGGAGGTCACCGAACCCGTACAATTGGCAACCCTTGGGGGCGGTCACCGGTACCCGTACAAATTACTCGGGGCACTCTCCACAACTTAATTGGAGTCTCCCAAAGCTTGTCCGAAGCTTTACACCACAATGATTGAGCTTTGACAACACCAACCGTCTAGGGCACAAAAGCACCCAAGAGGAACAAGCTCTAGGGTGCCCAAACACCCAAGAGTAATAAGCTTCTCACCTTTCACTTCCACGTATCGCCTTGGAGACCTCAAACCCATGCACCAAATGCAATGGCAAGGGCACATAGAGTGCCCAAGTCCCTCACTCTCAAATCCCACCACAACAACAAAAGCTATGGGGGAATATGAGAGGAAGAACAATGAGAACACAAAGAATGCCAAGATCTAGATCCAAGGGGTTTCCCTCACTTAGAGGAGAAAGTGATTGGTGAAAATGTAGATCTAGATCTCCTCTCTCTTTTCCCTGAAGAACTAGCAAGAATCATTGGAGAGATTGAGAGATAGAAAGCTCAAAGAAGGTCAACAATGGGGTAAAAACATGAGCTAAAAAGATAGAAACCATTGGGGAAGAAGACCCCCTTAAATAGGCCCTCCCAAATCCAACCATTATGCCCATCGCCCACACATAAGCGGTACTACCGCTCTGGAGAGCGGTACTACTTCTCGGACGGTAGTACCCATAGAGAAGTGTAATGGCGAGGAGCCATGAGGCGGTAGTGCCGCCAGAGCGGAACTACCGCTGGGGTTGCAGCTCAGGGGCCTATGGAGGCAGGGCAGAGACAGGGATGTTTGGCAGTACCGCAACAACGGTACTACCGCTCAGGAGAGCGGTACTACGGCTTACAAGCCATAGTGCTGCGCACCCACTACCGCCCTACAACCGCTAAGAGCGCGACAGGTCTAGAAGGAAGTGGAAGTGGAGCGGTAGTGGGCGGGCGGTACTACCGCTTATAAGCGGTACTACCGCTTGTACTACCGTTCCACTACCGTGCAAACCCGACACCAAAAATTGAGTCCCCAGAACCAGTGGTAGTACCCAGGGTACTGGACAACGGTACTGCCGCTAATAAGCGGTACTACCGCTGCCCTGAGTGGTACTACCTCTTGGGGCCTTCAGGACCTAGCACAGAAAACAGATGAATGTAGGAACACCAGAACTGCCATAACTTCTGCAACTGAGCTCCGAATTGAGCAAACTCAAGCTTGTTGGATAGATGACGACAAATACTATCCAACAACGAGGGAGTATGCCTATGATATAGAGGAGTGAAACCTCCATCGGAGAAGCACCAGCATAAACTCCAACATCGAAAACATCATAGAAGATGCATATGATCTTCGTTTTCGATGAACTTGAGCTTGTTTTGAAGATGACCATAAGCTCTAAAACTTACAAAGAGAAACACTGAACAAGATCCAAGAGATATGATGCAAGTATGCAATGGTTTGAGATCTCTACGAACAATATGATCAAGCTAGTCACTTGAGATCCCCCCTTGATAGTATGACAATCGATCATATAACCCGGTCTCCCAACTAGCACCATGAGACCGGTAAAATAGAAAACCTATCAAGGGCAAACCTTTGCCTTGCACATAATCCACTTGAGCTAGATGATGAAAATCTTAACTTCCTCAAGTTGGACCACCTTTCTTGACTGCGTTGGCTCGATGAAGACTAGTTGATTGCTCCCCCATACTCCGTTATGGGTGAGCCACTCTTGGGCACATCTTCACAAGTCCATTGTCACCACAATGGATGGCAAGCTTCAAGCATGATCTCTTCGTGATGCTCCACTTGAACTTGCACACCGCAATCTTGATGACGATCACCACTTGATTCATCCTCCATGGGTTGTATGAGATATTCCTCTTGACGCAAGCCCATGGAAACATACCTAACCCCACGTAGAACTCTCACGTAGACCATGGGTTAGTACACAAAGCGTAATGGACAATGCTTACCATACCATGGGATCACTTGATCCCTCTCGGTACATCTTGCACGCTTTGAGTGTTGATCAACTTGATTCACTCTTTGACTTTGTCTTGATCAACCTTGTATCATGTCTTCTACATGACCAATCTTTGTATAATTCCTTGAATAGCACCTTGGTCATCTCATAAACTCCTTGAAACCAACACATGAACTTCAAGAAATGCCTATGGACAAATCCTTCAAATATAAGTCAAGGTAACCATTAGTCCATAGAGAATGTCATCAATTACCAAAACCACACATGGGGGGCACCATGCTCTTTCAGAGGCTCCGGTCATGCTCTCCTCGACTTGGCCCAGGGCAAGAGAAGAAAACCCTCGCACGGGGGCAAAGATTCCCCACTCGTGCACGACCAATGGGCTTCCCGCGGGTGCCGTTGCCACAGCCGACGTGCTTCCCTCCTCCGCTGCCACCATAGCCGATGTGGAACCC
Source organism: Elymus sibiricus (assembly GCA_039707655.1). NCBI lineage: Eukaryota > Viridiplantae > Streptophyta > Magnoliopsida > Poales > Poaceae > Elymus > Elymus sibiricus. Next base: position 400,137,784 of record CM077671.1, read on the forward strand.
GCAACCGCATAGACCGGCACGAACATCGATGGTGGGTCAATGGCTTCTGACCGTGGAGTGGTGCAGACTTGGGACAACACCCGAATAGCCGACATGAGGTCAATGCCCTGCCGGGTGATACGTCTCCAACGTATCTATAATTTTTGCTTGTTCCATGCTGTTATATAATCATTCCTGGATGTTTTACAACATTTTATAGCAACTCTATATCATTTTTTGGGACTAACGTATTGACATAGTGCCAAAGTGCCAGTTGCTATTTTTGCTTGTTTAATACTTCGCAGAATATCAGTACCAAACGGAGTCCAATCGCGACGAAACTTTTTGGAGATTTTTTTTGGGCTAGAAGACATCTAGTGGGCCAAAGAAGTGCCATAGGGGAGGGTTGAGGAGACCACAACCCACCAGGGCGCGCCAGAGGCCCCGGGCATGCCCTGATGGGTTGTGCCCTCCTCGGGACCCCTCTCCACCGCCTCTGACGCCTATAAATTCCCAAATATTCCAGAAACCCTAGGAGAGTCGACGAAAAACACATCCAGCCGCCGCAAGTTCCAGAACCTCAAGATCCAATCTAACACCATCACGGAGGGTTCATCATCCTCATTGGTGCCTCTCCGATGATGCGTGAGTAGTCCACCATAGACCTACGGGTCCGTAGGCAGTAGCTAGATGGCTTCCTCTCTCTCTTTTGATTCTCAATACAATGGTCTCTTGGAGATATATTTGATGTAAACTTTTGCGATGTGTTTGTTGGGATCCGATGAATTTTGAGTTCATGATCAGTTTCTATCCATGAATATTATTTGAGTCTTCTTTGATCTCTTATATGCATGATTACTTATAGCCTCGTATTTCTTCTTCGAATCTTTGGTTTAGTTAGGCCAACTAGATCGATTTTTCTTGCCATGGGAAGAGGTGCTTTGTGATGGGTTCGATCTTGCGATGTCCTCTCCCAGTGACAGAAGGGGCAGCGAGGCATGATACGTCTCCAACGTATCGATAATTTATGAAGTATTCATGCCATATTCACCTATGTTTATAATACTTTTATATGGTTTTGATGCACTTTATATGATTTATTTAGAACTAACCCGGACTGACGCTGTTTTTAGCAGAACTACCCTGGTGTTGTTTTTGTGCAGAAAATGAAAGTTCTCGGAATCGCCCAAAACTTTTTGATGATTTTTTTGGAACAAAAGAGGCACTAGACGCTTCGTGGGAGGGCTAGAAGATCCACGAGGTGGGCACAACCCACCAGGGCGCGCCAGAGGGCCCAGGCGCGCCCTTCGCGTGAAACCGACGCTCAAAAATCCTATAAATATAGAAACCATCAGAAATAACCCTAGACTCTCCGCTCCGCCGCCGCAACTCTCTATATCGACGAAAAACCAATCTTGAGACGTTCCAGTACCCTGCCGGAGAGGGGAATCCATCTCCGGTGGCCATCTTCATCATCCCGGCGGAGTCCATGACGAGGAGGGAGTAGTCCACCTTCGGGGCTGAGGGTATGTACCAGTAGCTATGTGTTCAATATCTCTCTCTTATAATGTTTTGTGCCTTTTATTTCAATAAAGTGCCAAGTAAACCCTTTGGGATGACTCACAAGATGAGTAGAATTGATGCTGAACCAAAACAGAAAGTTTTGACTCCAGTACAGGAATTTTCATTTTTTACTGGAGCGTGATAATGATCTGAAATTTTTACACAGCGTTTATATACAAATTATTCAGGTTTTCCTAATTTTTTAGAATTTTGAGAGACAGGTAAGTATGGCTATACTACAGATCTTCACAGACTGTTCGGTTTTTGATAGATTCTGTTTTGCATGCATAGTTTGCTTGTTTAGTGTTTCCATAGATTATATTTAGTGGTATAAATTATGGGAATGATAGAATATAGTAGGTACCATGTGGGAACAATTATGAATCTTGTCTTGACAGTACCTAAGTGAATGATTTATCTTTATTACACTAACCCTTCTCACGAAGTTCCGTTAAGTTTTGTCTGATTGAAGTTTTCAAGTTTTGGGTGAGACACCGATATGAGGAGAATAAGGAGTGACAAGAACTTAAGATTGGAGATGCCCAAGGCACCCCCAAGGTAATATCCAAGGAATACTCAAGCGTCTAAGCTTGGGGATGCCCCTGAAGGCGTCCCCTCTTTCGTCTTCAACATTATCGGTATATCTTACTTAGAGCTATATTTTTATTCATCACATAATATGAGTTTTTCTTGGAGCGTCATTTTATTTTGTTGTTCTCTGTTAGGTGTTATTTATAATCTTGTTTTTCAATAAAAAAGTTCCAAGAATTGCCTTAGGATGCTTGCATTGCATGTTTGATGTGTGCTGTGTAAAAACAGAAACTTTTGCTGTAGTGTTTGAATTTTCATATTTTACTGGAACGTGAAAAATTTCTGAAATTTTTACACAGTATTTTAATATAAATTATTTATCCTTTCCTAAATTTTCATAATATTGTGAGTTACAGAAGTGCACTGGTTTAATAAATTGCTACAGACTGTTCTGTTTGGACAGATTGCTGTCTTAGTTTTGTTATCTACTTATCCTATAGTTTCCATAGCCTATATTGTAGATATAAATTGTGGAAACGATAGTAAACAGTAGATGATGTTTGAAAATTATTGTGCAACTTGTCTTGGCAGTACATGAAGTGTTGATTTATTCTTATGTGTGCTAACCTATCTCACGAGTTCTTTTCGAGTTTTGTGTGGATGAAGTTTTTGAGAATAGGTGAACCCATGATATGAGAGGATTGAACGAGATACAAAAGCTCAAGCTTGGGGATGCCCAAGGCACCCCAAGTAAATATTTCAAGAAGTCTCAAGCATCTAAGCTTGGGGATGCTACGCATCCCACCTCTCTTCGTCAACTATCGGTTCGCCTATGTTGAGCCTAAATTTTTATTCGTTCACATGATGCGTGCTATTCTTGGAGTGCTATTTTTGTTTTGCTTACTATTTAATAAAATACGCAGATCTGAAAATATTTATTGAGAGAGAGCCCTCACATAGCTACTTGATTGTTTACCTACTCATTGATCTTCACTTATATCTTTTGAGAGTAGTTTGATGTTTACTCTTGTGCTTCACTTATATCCTATGAGTAAATTGTGAATGAATTGAATATCATAAATATGAAATTATCAATGTGCTTTATGCTTAGTAGTAGCTTCGCATCTGGCTTAGAAAGTAAAATCTATTGAAGTTTGACAATCACAATATTGGTCATACAAGCAATTCTTGAATGATTAGTATAAGGAAGAGAACTTTCACATACAAATATATTATCTTGGACATCTTCTATGATTGTGAATACCCATTAATTATTTTCAAACTTGAGCAAATTAGTTGAAGTTGGACAAGGAAGACAACGTAATGAGTTATGGTTGTGTATATTTGCATAGAAGTTATATTGTTATGGATCCTCCAACATGTGGTGCTTGTTTAGAACCTTTTGCTAGCCAACACTTTGTACTAAGTAGAGATACTACTTGTGCATACAAATCCTTGAGCCAAGTTTCTTCCATAAGAGTCCACCATACCTACCTATATATGGTATTTCACTGCCATTCCAAGAAAATTTGCATGTGCCACCTCTAAACATTCAAATAAACATCTGTTTTGTGTGTCTGGACCGCTTATGGAGCGACGGGGGGCGGTCAATATCTTCCATGTTAAGCGGGTTATTCTCATGATGAGTGTTTATTCACTCGTACTTGCACGAGAGGGGCGGTAATAGGGATTCCTAGACCCGAAATAAAAAAAAATGCAAATAATTAAACAAAACTCCCCCAGGAATGTTGTTGGTATGGACGATACCCGTGGATTCGGCTAGCCGTGGAGTGTGTTTGTTGGTGGAGGGGGAGTAAACCTTTACTTTTACCGCTTGGGAACCGCCGCTAATGTGTTTAACATGGAAGATATTGATAACTCTTGGTCGTAACGTTGACAGGAAGGGTGCACCTCCCAAAACTATATTCATCTCTGTTTTTAAACAATGAGGTCTGGCACCTTTGCAAATCCCTGCTTCCATCTGCGAAGGGACAATCTATTTACTTTCATGTTATTTACTATTCATGTTGAGTCAACTTCTTATTCCAACCTCAGTCTATTAGTTGGCAAGCATCATGTGGTGGGGAAAGATCCAAACATATATATCCAGTCAAATATATTTGATCATGATTTATTATTGTTGACTATTATCTCTATGATAAATGAGTTGGGAGTCGAAACATTAAGCCCCTATCTTTCTCTGTGTTCGATGGATGCCATTTGTTCTAAAAATATGCTTTGAGTACTAGCAATCATAGAAGACTATATGATGATTGAGTATGTTAAGTTTCAAGAGAATTCATTATTTGAACCATGACATGTGAATTGATTGCTCTATCATGATGATTTTTATGAGAAAAAGTTGCTGGTTATGATGCTAGAAAATTGACTGAAAATTATCAATGATCAAACTTATATATTATGCTAGCATTTACACTTCATAAATTAGTTCTTTTATCATTTACCTACTCGAGGACGAGTAGGAATTAAGCTTGGGGATGCTGATACGTCTCGAACGTATCGATAATTTATGAAGTATTCATGCCATATTCACCTATGTTTACAATACTTTTATATGGTTTTGATGCACTTTATATGATTTATTTAGAACTAACCCGGACTGCCGATGTTTTCAGCAGAACTACCCTGGTGTTGTTTTTGTGCAGAAAATGAAAGTTCTCGGAATCGCCCGAAACTTTTTGACGGTTTTTTTGGAACAAAAGAGGCACTAGACGCTTCGTGGGAGGGCCAAAAGAGCCTCGAGGTGGGCACAACCCACCAGGGTGCGCCAGAGGGCCCAGGCACGCCCTTCGCGTGAAACCGACGCTCAAAAATCCTATAAATATAGAAACCATCAGAAATAACCCTAGACTCTCCGCTCCACCGCCGCAACTCTCTATATCGACGAAAAACCAATCTGGAGACGTTCCAGTACCCTGCCGGAGAGGGGAATCCATCTCCGGTGGCCATCTTCATCATCCCGGCGGAGGCCATGACGAGGAGGGAGTAGTCCACCTTCGGGGCTGAGGGTATGTACCAGTAGCTATGTGTTCAATCTCTCTCTCTCTCGTGTTCTTGAGATGTCATGATCTTGATGTATCACAGGCTTTGTTAATATAGTTGGATCATATGGTGTGTTTCCCTTACTATCTTGTTGTGATGAATTGAATATTTCCCTTTGAGATATCGTTATGTTGGATTAAATATTGGATTTGAGAACACTTGATATATGTCTTGCATGTGGATACCCGTGGTGACAATGGGGTGTTCTATTGATTCACTTGATATATGTTTTGGTACTCAACTTGCGGATTCCCGTGGTGACATTGGGGTAATCTATGCATAGGGGTTGATACACGTTCTTGTCCTACTTTCTCCGATAGAAATCTTGGGGTACTCTTTGAGGTTCTTTGTGTTGGATTGAGTATTATGGATCTGAAATTGTTTGATGCGTATCGTATAATTAATTCATGGATACTTGTGGTGACATTGGAGTATCTATGTGACATTAGAGTTGGTTGATGCGTATCATATGGTGTTATTCTAGTACGAACTCTTAGATAGATCGATCGGAAAGGATAACTTGGTGTTATCTTAGTACGAACTCTTGGATAGATCGATCGGAAAGAATAACTTTAAGGTGGTTTCGTACCCTACAAACAATTTCTTCTTATGTTCTCTGCTAGATAAGAACTTTGGAGTGATTCTTCGTTGCACGTTGTGGGATGGTTATGTGATCCAATTATATTAGCATTGTTGAGAGATTGCACTAGTGAAAGTACGGACCCTAGGCCTTGTTTTCAAGCATTGCAATACCGTTTGTGCTCACTTTTGTTACTTGCTACCTTGCTGTTTTTATATTTTCAGATTACAAAAATCTATATCTACCATCCATATTGCACTTGTATCATCATCTCTTCGCCGAACTAGTGCACCTATACAATTTGCCATTGTATTGGGTGTGTTGGGGACACAAGAGATTTCTTGTATTTGATTGTAGGGTTGTTTGAGAGAGACCATCTTCATCCTACACCTCCCAAGGATTGATAAACCTTAGGTCATCCACTTGAGGGGAAATTGCTACTGTCCTACAAAACTCTGCGCTTGGAGGCCCACCAAAGTCTACAAGAATAAAGTTGCGTAGTAGACATCAAGGCACGCATGTATCGTTGCTATTAAGGATAACAAGATGGGGTCTATTCCTACATGAATAGATCTTGTCTACATCATGTCATCGTTCTTATTGCATTACTCCATTTTTCCATGAACTCAATACACTAGATGCATGCTGGATAGCAGTCGATGTGTGGAGTAGTAGTAGTAGATGCAGAATCGTTTCGGTCTACTAATCTTGGACGTGGTGCCTATATAATGATCATCGCCTTGGATATCGTCATGATTATTTGATCTTCTAGCAATTGCCCAACAGTAATTTGTTCACCCACCGTGTGCTATACTCATGAGAGAAAGCCACTAGTGAAACCTACGGCCCGCGGGTCTACTTTTCCAACATATTGCTTTCCGATCTATCTTTTCACCACTTTTGTTTTTAGATCTATTATTCCAAAAACCCAAAAATACCTTGCTGCACTTTTTATTTGCCTCTTTTATTTTGTTTTCTTAAGAGACATATCTATCCAATCTATCATTACCTAATCTATCTTTTTACCGTAGAGAGATTGACAACCTCTCTTTCGCGTCGGGTTGCAAGTATTTGTTCTTTGTGTGCAGGTGTTGTTTACGTAGTGTGGTGATCCTCCTCCTGGTTTGATACCTTGGCTTCATAACTGAGGGAAATACTTACCGTCGCTGTGCCGCATCATCCCTTCCTCTTTGGGGAATACCAACGCAGTCTCAAGCCACGTCAAAGGAATTTCTGGCGCCGTTGTCGGGGAGGAAGCAGTCTCTTCTACGTGCCAATCTCTGGCGCCGAGGAGACACCATCATCATCTACCAGGTTCCTAATCACAAATATCATCTCCTTGAATTACATTATTTGCAATTTGCCTCTTGTTTTCCTCTCCCCCACTTCACAAATTTGTCGTTTTATTCGCCCTCTTTTTCATTTGCCTTTTTCTCGTCCGATCTCTTGCTTGCTTGCAATCTTGTTTGCGTAGTCACGATGACTCAAGAAAACACCAAATTGTGTGATTTTTCCAATACTAATAATAATGATTTTATTAGTACTCCTATTGCTCCTCCCGCCACTAGTGCGGAGTCTTGTGATATTAATGCAGCTTTGTTGAATCTTGTCATGAAAGATCAATTTGCCGGTAATCCTAATGAGGATGCCGTGTCCCATCTAAGCACATTCGTAGAATTGTGTGATATGCAAAAGAAAAATATGCAGACAATGATATAGTGAAGTTGAAATTATTTCCTTTCTCTTTGCGGGATCATGCAAAAATTTGGTTTTCTTCTTTGCCTCGCAATAGTATCGATTCTTGGAATAAGTGCAAGGATGTTTTTATCACTAAGTATTTTCCGCCCGCGAAAATTATTTCCCTTAGAACACAACTCATGAATTTTAAGCAACTTGAGCATGAACATGTTGCACAATCTTGGGAAAGAATGAAATTGATGCTAAGAAATTGTCCTACTCATGGTTTAAATCTTTGGATGATCATTCAAAAAATTTATGCGGGATTGAATTGTGTCTCTAGAAATCTTTTAGTTTCCGCCGTGGGTGGTAATTTTATGGAAATTACTTTGGGTGAAGCTACTAAATTGCTAGATAATATTATGGCAAATTATTCACAATGGCATACTGAAAGAGCACCTACTAGTAAAAAGGTTAATTCGGTTGAAGAATTTAGTACTTTGAGTGATAAGGTTGATGCTTTGATGAATTTGGTGGCTAGTAATTCTCCTATTGATCTTAATGATTTGCCTTTGTCTACCTTGATTGAGCAAAAATAGTGATTCCGTAGATGTGAATTTCGTCTCGCGAAACAATTTCAATAACAATGCTTATAGAGGTAATTTTAATCCTAGGCCTTAATTATGGTAATTCCTATGGTAATTCTTCTTACAATAATAATAGGAACACCTCTGATCTTGAGAGTAATATTAAAGAATTTATCAATGCGCAAAAGGTTTTCAATACTACGATAGAAGAAAAGTTGAATAAGATTGATGATATGTCTAGAAGCATTGATAGAATTTCTCATGATGTAGAAAATCTCAAGTTGAAAGCTTTTGTACCTAATATTGATGAATCAATTAAAGCTTTATATGTCTCTATGGATGAAAGTAAGAAAAGAACCGCTATGCTTAGAGCCAGAAGACAATTCTTAGAAAAATCGTTTTCTAGTGATTGCCTTCAGAAAACTGATGAAGATCTTAAAGTGATTGGTGTTTCTTCTATTGATTCCTTGTTTAGTAATATTAAAATTGATGATAAAGGGACTGAAGTAGAGTCAACTTTAGCTAGCAGGCATCCCAATAATTTGGAGGGTGAAAATCTTGATGAAAAAATTGATGAAAGTGGGTTTGAAGAGGTCAAAACTTTAACTAGTGATGTGCCCACTATTTTGGATTGCAAAGACTTTAATTATGATAGTTGCTCTTTGATCGAATGTATTTCTTTGCTGCAATCCATGTTGAATTCACCCCATGCTTATGAACAAAATAAAGCTTTTACTAAACATATTGTTGATGACATGATGAAATGTTTTGAAGAAAAGTTGGAGTTGGAGATTTCTATTCCTAGAAAATTACATGATGAGTGGGAACCTACCATTAAGGTCAATATTAAAAATTATGAGTGCTTCGCTTTATGTGATTTAGGTGCTAGTGTTTCCACGATTCCGAAATCTTTATGTGATGTTCTTGGTCTCACCAATATTGAAGAATGTTCTCTTAATTTGCACTTGGCGGATTCTACTTTTAAAAAGCCTTTGGGAAGAATTAATGATGTTCTTATTCTTGCAAATAGGAACTATGTGCCCATAGATTTTATTGTTCTTGATATTGATTGCAATCCTTCTTGTCCCATTATACTTGGTAGACCGTACGCACTATAGGTGCCGTGATTGATATGAAAGAGGGCAATATTAGATTTCAGTTTCCACTAAGAAAGGGTATGGAACACTTCCCTAGAACAAGAATTAAGCCACCATATGAATCAATCATGAGAGCATCCTATGGAGAAAAAACCAAAGATGACAATACTTGAATCTTGCGTTATGCCTAGCTAGGGGCGTAAAACGATAGCGCTTGTTGGGAGGCAACCCAATGAATAAATTTATTTTCGTCTTTTACTTTCGGTTTTTGAGTGTTGACACAATTATGCCTCTGTTATGATTGTGTTTTTATGTTTTATTTAGTGTTTGTGCCAAGTAGAGCGTTTAGGATGATTCATAAGATGAGTAGAAACAATGCTGAATCTGAAACAGAAACTTTGCCTCCAGTGTTCGAATTTTCGTTTTTTACTGGAACGTGATATTGAGCTGAAATTTTAACACAGTATTTCTATACAAATTCTTTACGTTGTCCTAATTTTTCAGAATTGTTATAGTTACACAAGTATGGTTAGAATACAGATTACTACAAACTGTTCTGTTTAAGACAAATTCTGTTTTCGTTGCATTGTGTGCTTGTTTTGATGAATCTATGGGTTGTATTGAAGGGTATGAGCCATGGTAAAGTTAAAATACAGTAGGTATAACGCAATAATAAAATATGAATGGGTTTGCAACAGTACTTAAAGTAGTGATTTGCTTTATTATACTAACGGATCTCACGAAGATTTTGTTGAGTTTTTGTGATTGAAGTTTTCAAGTTTTGGGTGAGATCACGATGGATGAAGGAATTAGGAGTGAAAAGAGCCTAAGCTTGAGGATGCTACAGCACCCCCCCAAGATATATCAAAATATAAACAAGCAACTAAGATTGGGGATGCCCCGAGTGGCATCCCCCCTTTCTTCGAACGACCATCGGTATTTTACTTGGAGCTATATTTTTATTCGTCACATATCATGAGTTTTGCTTGGAGCGTCTTGTATCATTTGAGTCTTTGATTGCTTTGCTTTTTAGTTTGTCACTTGTATCCTTGCTGGACACACCTATTTGAGAGAGCCAAAATTATGCTATGATTTGTTAGAATTGCTCTATATGGTTCACTTAAACTTTTTGAGCTATAGAATTGCTCTAGTGCTTCACTTATATCTTTTTGAGCACGATGTGCTTGGAAACTTTTGAAGAAATCCTCTCATGCTTCACTTAGATTAATTTGAGAGTTAGTAAATTTTGAAGAAACCTCTAATGCTTCACTTAGATTATTTTGAGAGTTAGTAAATTTTGAAGAATTCCTCTCATGCTTCACTTATACTATTTTGAGAGATGAAATCTCTATGCTCATGTGCTTCACTTAAATTTGTTTGAGCTTGTCAAAAAGCAATGGCAATATATGAAACTAGTCCCAAAGTGATAGATATCCAAGGAGGATATAATAAAAACTTTCATGAAGATCATTGGACAAATTAAACTTGATTCCTTGTAATAGTTTTGAGACATGATGATAGTAATATGTGAGTCATGTTAGTGAGTAATTATGCTTTAGTAAGAATATTGGTGTTAAGGTTTGTGATTCCCTATGCATGCACGAAAGTCAATAGTTATGCAATGAAATTACATCCTACTTATGGTGCATTATTCGGTGTTAGTTATGCTCAATGCTCGCTTATGTGAATTTTCGTTTCTTGGTTGGTTGCTTCTCAATCTATTTGCTAGCCTCCACTTGTACTAAGTATAAATACTACTTGTGCATCCAAAATCCTTAAACCCAGTTTTGCCTTATGAGTCCACCATACCTACCTATATGCGGTATTTCCATGCCGTTCTAAGCAAATTTGTATGTGCCATCTCTACTTTTCAAAATAAATTTCCTTTTTGTGTGCTCGTACCGCTCATGAAACGGTAGGGGGTGTCCAATATTTTTCCATGCTAGATGTGTTATTCTCAAGATGAGTGTTTATTCACTTGTCATTGCACGAGAGTACGACGGTAATAGGGATGCCCAGTCCAGAAATAAAAAAAAGATTTTTCTTTTTCTTTATGTTGTCAAATAATAAATTCCTTGGAAAGTGTTGGTATGGAAGGCAACCGTGGATACGGGCAGCCATGGAATGTGAAAGAATGGTGGAAAAAGGAAAAAACTTTATTTTCTGTTTGGGGACCGCCTATGATATATCTAGCATGAAAAGTATTGTGAACTAGTTTGTCGTTTTCGTTGACAGGAAAGGCATGCAACTCAAAATATTTTTCTCTCTCAATTTAAACTTTGAGCTCTGGCACCTCTACAAATCCCATGCTATTTTTATTTTTTACTTTGAGTCTCCATCTTCTCTTATAAAGCACCAACTAGGGGGCACTATGATCGTACTTGAGCATTGGGTGTAGTTAATATTTGAGTGTGTTTCATGATTGGATCAATGGTTGAGCATTATGGGCTTGGGATAACTTTCTTTAGTGTTGATATTTTGAAAGACATGGTTGGTTGTTGGCATGCTTGAGTTTTGAAGTTATTATGTTAAAACTAGACTATTGCTTTGAACCATCTAAAAGTCCAAATGTCCATGCTACAAAAGAAAAGATTATGTGATGAACATGTTAGGCAGCATTCCACATCAAAAATTCTGTTTTTATCATTTACCTACTCGGGGACGAATAGGAATTAAGCTTGGGGATGTTGATACGTCTCCAACGTATCTATAATTTTTGCTTGTTCCATGCTGTTATATTATCATTCTTGGATGTTTTACAATCATTTTATAGCAACTTTATATCATTTTTTGGGACTAACCTATTGACATAGTGCCAAAGTGCCAGTTGTTGTTTTTGCTTGTTTTTTACTTCGCAGAATATCAGTACCAAACGGAGTCCAATCGCGACGAAACTTTTTGGAGAATTTTTTTGGACCAGAAGAAGACCAGTGGGCCAAAGAAGTAACCAGGAGGGAGCCCAGGCCGCCCACAACCCACCAGGGCGCGCTAGGCGCCCCGGGCGCACCCTGATGGGTTGTGGCTGCCTCGGGAGTCCCCTCCACTGCCTCTGAGCTCTACAAATACCCAAATATCCAAGTCATTTAGGCTACCCGTGGATTGGGTTGCTTTCAGCGAGGATGAGAATGGGGCAACATGGTTGAGGGTGGGCCATTGGATGGCAGGAAGGGAGAGAGATAGAGAGAGAGAGAGAGGTGAATAGGCAGTGGGCGGTGACGGAAGAGGGTTAAGAGAGTTATAAGACGTCTCGTCGTCTTCCAACACTTCCCAACATGTGTAGGAGAGAGGCACGCATGGCTGACTCTGAATAAATGGTCGATTCGGCCGCTTCCTCTGAGTATGGTCCGTAAGTGTAAGCTTCGTGCCGCTTCAGAAATACATGCAGCCCAGCCTATCAAACGCTTGATTTTTATACCAAGCGGTCCGATTATACCTCCTGCACACTATCAAAAGTTGAGCTTGGCACCCCTGTTGTAGAAGACATTTTTTTCAAAAAGGAGGATGACCCCCGGCCTCTGCATCTGGGAGATGCATGCAACCATTTTATTAATTATTCACAAAGACCTTACAAAGTAGTACATCAGGAAGTCTGAAGCCACCATGTTAGCAACATTTGTCGCTACTCCTATCCACTTGATGAAGGGGTGCCGATAGTCCTAGCCTAATACCAAACAGACATCACATAAATGCCTAACATCTAAAGTCGGATGCCCCAATCAAGCCACATACTTGGTTTGGGACGCAAACCGGTCTGGCGCATTCTCATAGGTCATCGCCGTCATCTTCCACTGATCCATCTTCAGAGCAGGTACTAACGCATCAACCTTGCCAGGCCTGCCGTCGACGCCCCCATGGCGCCAGACAACGCCTCCTCTCCGTGCGCGTCCATCATCACACATCCGCCACCGAGTCCTCGCCACGCCACGCCGCCGAGACTCCAAGTCGTCGATGCGCCACATGGAATGCCGCTTGACGTGGCTTGAGACTGCGTCGGTATTTCCCCAAAGAGGAAGGGATGATGCAGCACAGCTACGGTAAGTATTTCCCTCAGTTATGAAACGAAGGTTATCGAACCAGGAGGAGAACCAAGAAACACTATGTAGACGGTACCTGCACACAAAGAACAAATACTTGCAACCCGACGCGTAAGAGAGGTTGTCAATCTCTCCACGGTAAAAAGATAGATTAGCTTGTACGATATTGGATAAATAGATCGCACAAGAACACAAAATAAAAGATGCAAATAAAAAGTGCAGTAAGGTATTTTGGTTTTTTTTGGAATAATTGATCTGAAAACAAATGCGGAAAAAGATGGATCGGAAAGCAAAATATTAAAAGGATAGACCCGGGGCCCGTAGATTTCACTAGTGGCTTCACTCATGAGTATAGCACACGGTGGGTAAACAAATTACTGTTGGGCAATTGATAGAAGATCAAATAATAATGACGATATCCAAGGCGATGATCAATATATAGGCATCACGTACAAGATTAGTAGACCGAAACGATTCTACATCTACTACTATTACTCCACACATCGACCGCTATCCAGCATGCATCTAGTGTATTAAGTTCATGGAGAAACGGAGTAATGCAATAAGAACGATGACATGATGTAGACACGATCTATTCATGTAGGAATAGACCCCATCTTGTTATCCTTAATAGCAACGATACATGCGTGCCTCGCTGTCCCTTCTGTCACTAGGAGAGGACACCGCAAGATCGAACCCATCACAAATCACCTCTTCCCATGGCAAGAAAAATCGATCTAGTTGGCCTAACTAAACCAAAGATTCGAAGAAGAAATACGAGGCTATAAATAATCATGCATATAAGAGATCAAAGAAGACTCAAATATTATTCATGGATAGAAACTGATCATGAACTCAAACTTCATCGGATCCCAACAAACACACCGCAAAAAGTCATTACATCAAATAGATCTCCAAAAGACCATTGTATTGAGAATCAAGAGAGAGAGAGAGAGAGAGAGAGAGAAAGCCAGCTAGCTACTGGCTACGGACCCGTAGGTCTATGGTGGACTACTCACGCATCATCGGAAAGGCACCAATGAGGATGATGAAACCCTCCGTAATGGTGTTAGATTGGATCTCGTGGTTTTGGAACTTGCGACGGCTAGAATTGTGTTTCGTCGACTCCTCTAGGGTTTCTGGAATTTCTGAGGATTTATAGAGCTGAGAGGCGGTGGAAAGGACCTCCGTGGGCCCCACGATACATCAGGGCGTGCCAGGGGCCTCTGGCGCGCCCTGGTGTATCATGGGCTCCACGGGCCTCCTCCCAGGTGCTTCCTTGGCTCACAAGTTGTCTTCTGGTCCAAAAAAACATCACCAAAAAGTTTCGTGGCAATTGGACTCCGTTTGGTACTGATATTCTGCGAAGTAAAAAAACAAGCAAAAAACAGCAACTGGCACTGGGCACTATGTCAATAGGTTAGTCTCAAAAAATGACATAAAGTTGCTATAAAATGATTATAAAATATCCAAGAATGAATATAACAACATGAAACAATCAAAAATTATAGATACGTTGGAGACGTATCAGCACCCCCAAGCTTAATTCCTACTCGTCCTCGAGTAGGTAAATGATAAAAATAGAATTTTTGATGTGGAATGTTGCCTAACATGTTCATCACATATTCTTTTCTTTTATAGCATGGACATTTGGACTTTTAGATGGTTCAAAGCAATAGTCTAGTTTGACATGAAGACTTTAATGCTCAAGCATACCAACAAGCAACCATGTCTTTCAAAATATCAACACTAAAGAAAGTTATCCCTAGCCCATCATGCTCAATCATTGATCCATTCATGAAACACACTCGAATATTAGCTACACCCAATGCACAAGTATGATCATAGTGCCCCCTAGTTGGTACTTTATAAGAGAAGATGGAGACTCAAATTAAAAATAAAAATAGCATAAAGTAAATAGATAGGCCCTTCGCAGAGGGAAGTAGGGATTTGTAGAGGTGCCAGAGCTCAGAGCTTAAATTGAGAGAGAAAAATATTTTGGGTGGTATGCCTTTCCTGTCAACGAAAACGACCGAGTAGTTCCCAATACTTTCCATGCTAGATACATCATAGGCGGTTCTCAAACGTAAAATAAAGTTTATTACTTTTTCCACCATTCTTTCACAATCCATGGCTAGCCGTATCCACGGTTGCCTTCCATACCAACACTTTCCAAGGAATTTATTATTTGACAACATAAAATAAATTTCTTTTTCATTTTGGGACTAGGCATCCCTATTACCACCGTACTCTCGTGCAATGACAAGTGAATAAACACTCATCTTGAGAATAACACATCTAGCATGGAAAAATATTGGACACCCCCTGCCGCTTCATGAGCGGTACGAGCACAAAAAAAGGAAATTCATTTTGAAAATTAGAGATGGCACATATAAATTTGCTTAGAACGGCATGTGTCGGGGATATACCCCGCGGTATGACCCGGAATGATTATGACCCGGTTACAGTTCTGACCCGGCAGACAATTGTAACCCGGCAGACAGTTAACCCGGCAGACAGTTAACCCGTCAGACAGTCATGAGTCAGACAGTTATGACCCGAAGAGAGTTAAGTCCCGGAGACGAGTCCCTGAAGAGGAGTCTTGAAGATAAGCCCTGGTTGTAAGCCGCTCGGTGTAAGCCGCCCGGGTGAGTTAAGAAGCCCGGGACTCAGAAGCCCATGAAGAGAAGCCCGCGATGGGAAGTCATAGTAAGTTAAAGTCTCAATCCGACTTAGACTCTACATGTAAACCGCCCCTTAAACTTATATAAGGAGGGGCGGGTCACCCCAAGAGGGTCAAGTTTTAGATGTCTCCATAGACAGGTCTTAGATAGACAGGTCACCAGAGATAGTCAGATTAGAGGTTCTCGAGACTAGAGGTAGCGACTCCGCACCCTTGTAACCGAGATCATCATCAATATAGACACAAAGCAGGACGTAGGCTTTTACCTCCATCGGAGGGGCCGAACCTGGGTAAACTCGCGTCTCTCGATTCCGACCAACCCCTCTCAAGCTACCAGTTAGATGCGTTGGCCTCACGACTAAGTCCTTACACTAGGACATCTGCCGTGACAAATCCACGACAGTTGGCGCCCACCGTGGGGCCAGCGCACGGTGGTGTTGAGTTCTTGAAGGGATCTTTCTCAGGGGTCGAGAAGTTCGCAATTTTCCGGATGAAGAAGAACCGGCCTGGAAGGATTTACAACAGCGCCGATCTGACCCGGCGTCGCGCCCCTCTCACATAGCCTCGGATAGCCGCCATTACCACCGAGTGACCCGCCTTTATCTCACCGATTCGCGATGAGACGCCGGCCTTCATTACAACAGCCGCCGTCCTTGTTTCTTTTCTGGAGGAAGAGAAGACCGGTTTTTGGAAAGATCTACAACAGCTTTGGGTTAACTAGATCAAGATCAGAAATTTTTCTTGGGCAGCATCCATCAAACAAACAAAATCAAAGGACCTGGAGGAAGACCCGGACATGGACGGGTCAAACCTGCCATGACTCGGAAAAACAGCCACGACCCGTAACTCGTTTGGAATCCGCCTCTGAGCCGCCTTGCCTTGAGCCGCCACCCCTGCCGATCGTAGTTCTGCCTCCGCCGAGCCGCCCGGATTCCTCTGCTGCAGATTTTTACTCGCCGGTATCAACCCCGCGCAGACCGAGCCGCGTCCGCTGCTCTCATCGCACGACCTCGCCTCCGGGCCGACCCGCCCCTCCGCCATGGCTCGCCGCGGCCACGGCGACCCAGCCCGGCGGCTTCCACCGGTTCGTTGCTGCTGCGACCTCCTCTTGCCGGTACGCCGAGCCGCCCGCCTCCAAATCGGCCATGCGCCTCGCCCTGATAGCTCGCCACGGCCAAAGTCGCCTGCTTTCCAAGGCACTGCCGCGGCCTTGATCTGCATCCGCCAAGTCGCCTGATCCCACCGTCGGGTTACCCCATGCCGTTCGCACCTGCGGGCTTCGCCCTACGCCAACACCTCAAGTTGCTCTGCCTTCGGCTCCGCAGATCTCGCCCACAAAGCCACCGTCGGGGCATCCACGGCCTCGAGTCGCCCTCGCCTCTACAAGCGACCTCTGCCTTCACCTTGCTTCCGGTGAGCCGATTTCGCCACCACCGCGATTCACCGGCCGCTCCCGAGCTGGTCTACTGCTCCTCCTTCTACTGTTAACCGGCCCCGCCCAAACCGCCACTCCCAGATCAATCCGCTGGTGTCCTGCTGTACGTGCTGGCCCTCCACGGCGCTGCCGCAGTTTCCGTCGCATCAAGCCGCCGGCCAGCTCGTCGTTCCGTCGCATCCGCCGCTCGGGAGCCGCCGGCCGCAGCCGTGCCTTGCCGCACTGCGCCAGTTGCTGCACACTTCAGCCGCCACGGCCTCGCCCCGCTCAGCTCCACTTCGCCTCCCCGCCGCGTTTGTCTCCGCTGGCCTCGCCCCTCCGCCGAGCCGGCTCTACCTCGTTCGCTACTTCATGGCCGCCTCTGTCGCGTCTCGCCGCCGCCTCGCTTCATCCGGCTACCGCCTCGCCCCCTGGCCGCCGGCGCGTTCCGCGAGCCGCCCCATCGTGCTGCTTGGTTCTGTAGCACCTGAGCTGCCGCAGCGCCCGTCTCCGCGCGCCGCTGAGCCGGCCTCGTTCCGAGCCTTGAGCCGCCGCACCTTTTGAGCTGAGTCGCCCACGCTGGTGCGCCTTCGAGCCACCGCAAGCCATCCGCGCCGGGCCGGGCTCGCCTTCGCCTTGAGCCACCTCGCCCTCCGCTTACGAGCCACCATGGCCCCGTTCCGACTCAGTAGCGCTCGCCTCACCATCCTGCTGCAAACCCCGCGGCCTCCCGTCGTCAGCGCGCAGCCACTGTTGTGGCTCTCCGCAAGCCGCCGTCTCCACCATCGCTCTGTCGTGGACTGCCTCGCCGGCACCTCTTTCCCCGTCCGAGCCGCCTTCAAGCTGTGGCTGGCCTTGCGCCGCCTCCTTCGAGTCTGCGGCCTCCGCCGCATCCGCCGCTCGCCTCGCGCCCTTGCACCGAGCTGCAGCCGCGTCGCGCCGCCTTCCGAGTCTACGACTCTGTCTCCACCTACGAGTCACCGTTCGTCTCCGCCTGCGAGTCGCCCCTCGTCTCTGCCGACCTCCGTCGCTCGCCTCTGCTCGCGAGCTGCTTCCGAGGATCCCTCGCCTCGGTCTTGGCCCGTGCCTGAGTCGCCGTCATTGCTCACCTCTGCCCGCACAGCCTCGGCTGCTCGCCGTCTCTATTGCCGTGGCCACGGGCTTGTCGCGGGTCGCCAGCCGCCTCAGTTCGTCTTGAGCACCTGCCTGCCTCGAACGCTCCTTTGAGCCGCCGTGGCCTTGCCTGCAAGCCGCTCCGGTCTCGTTCAACCTCCGTCGAGCCGTCGCCTGCAAACCGCCGTTGCAACCTCTTAAGCAGTCTGCCAGAGCTCACACGGGAGGAGATGCTGCGGTCGTTGGGGCCGGACCCGGAGCTCACGAGCGAAGAAAAGGCGCTGCAGTCGACCGGACAGATTCGCCGTAAAGCATCATCAGATCTTGCGCCACCGTTTGACCTAAACAGAGCTGGCTGACGGACACACGCACAGCTGTTCTCTCTATGGCTGGTATACTTTAACATGCACACGAGAAAAATATCTGGTGATATCTTTTCTATCTATTTTTAGTACACATTATATTATCAGAGAACAATTACTCTGGCCCGCAATATATTTTGTGCAGGACAAATATCCATTATAAAGGTGGTGCCATGCCGCGGATACGAAGCGTGCACCAGCATCATCCTGCACCGGAACCGCGCCCTCTCGCTGCTCAACGGACGTGCGCAAGTCGCCGTCCCTGCAGCTCGGTCTACATCAACTCGCCGGCACCACGCCCACGGTCGACTCGCCCGTCCGCGCCGGCTCACAACGCCCGCGGCCGAGTCTCCTGTCCGCGCCGGCTCAACAACGCCCGCGGCCGACTCTCCCGTCCGCGCCGGCTTACAACGCCCGCGGCCGAGTCACCCGTCCGCGTCGGCCTACAACGCCCGCGGCCGACTCATCAGTCAACACCGGCCTACAATGCCGTGGCCGGCTCATCCGTCCGCGCCGGCTTACAATACTGAAGCCTGACTCGCCCGGCGTTGTCTTCCAACGCCGCGGTCCGGTTTACATCAACACGTTAGTACCGCGCACGCTCACCCGCCAGTATGAGCCGCCTAATGAGTGCGGCAAGCCACCGTACCCGCGGTCCGGTTTACATCGACTCATCGGTGCAGGGCTCGCCTATCTGAGCCGCCCAAACAGATGCGCATTCAGCGCATTCAAGTGTTTCCGGTGTCAACCATATGCCGGGTTATGCCACGGTCAAGTATGGAGAATCTCAAGCCAACTCTTCGAGTCGTCTTAAGACTCGGGGGCTACAGACATGAGTCAGCAAATGTTGCTAGTTTCAGCAAATTCAAGAACCCCGGATCACCCGATCTCGGGGGCAACTGCCACATTGGTGAAAGTTTAAAGGCTGTCAGAAAATTTCCGGCACAAGCATCCGGTTCAAAAGGAATTCATCTCTCGCAAGTTCGAGTTTTCAGAAAATTAAAAGTTGCCCAAGAGGACGAGCCGCCATGATGCACCGTTCAGACATGGGTGCCCTGATTCATTGGCTCATTATAAAGTCACTTGGAGTTTCTGCCATTTCTTCATACAAGATGGTGCAACAATGTTGATACTTCAACAAGGTCATTTGGGGGCTTCCAACCCGCCGGGTTTAGCTTACACACCCTCTTGATCGGCTCTTCAGCCACTATAAGGCCGGGTTGTATACCCAAAAGTTGACTCCGTCAACAAGGTCATTTGGGAGCTTCCAACCCGCCGGGTTTAGCTTACACACCCTCTTGATCGGCTTTTCAGCCACCGCAAGTTTGGGGTTAAACCTGCCTGTAAGCGGCTGCTGCTCTGAGAGGGCCGGCTTACAGAAAGCGAGGATAAACTCCCCCATCAGCTGCCAACTCTCCGTGAGAGGTAGTTATGGGCCCTAGGGATACTCATGCCCTGCTGTGTCTCTTGCTGGGACGCTGCGCTCATCAATCCTTGCCTGGAAACCGAGTATTGTTATGAGTTCAGGTAGCGAGTCCACCCAGCGGAACCAGCGTCCGTGTCTCTTTCTAGGACGTTGCGCTCAGCAATCCTCACCTGGAAACCGAGTATTGTTATGAGTTCAAGCAATGAGTCCACCCAGCAGAACCGGCAGATGTATCTCTTTCTGGTTTGTTGCGCTCTTATCAGTTAATCTCGCCTAGAGACCCTGAGCCGCTCAAAGGAGTTGACGGTCACTCTCGTTAGAGACCCTGCATTGGTATGAGTTCAAGCATCGAGTCCAGCCAGGAAGAACCATCATATGAGTTTTTTGAAAAGAAAAGCAAGAACATCATACATTGCATCATACCATACATTACATCATGCATTACATCATACATACATATCATGCCGGTTTGCCAAACCGGGTCAGAGCAAGATTATGAAAGAAGAAGTAAGGCTATACAAGATTTTAACATCTTCGGGTTGTGCTTTTTCAAGCCGCCCTTACAACAATGCAGAATATTCTGTCTTGTTCATTTTTGCAGGTCTTGTCTCTTAAGATGAGCCGCCCTATCAGGGATTTCATATCAAAGACAAAGGAATTATTCCAGGATATTCATTCCGGGTTATATTACAACCAAGGTCAAGGATTCATTCAACAAATTATGATGAGTCATATTATTCTCACACAGTCCCGAGTCGCCGCAGGCAGATGACCCGGCACTTGTGGGCTACGTTATTCAAGTCCAGTTTATATCAAGTATGCAAGTCCCATGTCACTGCAAGCACGCACCACGGCACTTGGGGGCTAATGCAAGCTGGTTTTCAAATCATTACATGGTCAACAGGTCCTATTGTCTCCAGGAGATGAGCCGGCCTTTCCATATTTTTCTAAGTCCCAGCCCAGTACTTCTTACTGACCCGACACTTGAGGGCTACACCGCTCAGATCAAATTTTCTAAAGTCCCAAGTCGCTGCAGGCATGCGACCCGGCACTTGGGGGCTACAGTACTCAGTTGTTCAAATAGATTATAAGGTCCAAATTGAAGACCCGGCGCATCAAACACTGATGAGCCGGCCCATGGGGGCTACACTGGCTGAAGTTTTATGAGCATAAGACATTTACAAGTCCCAGGTTGCTGCAGGCAAGACAACCCGGTACTTGGGGGCTACATATGTGGAACATTCAACTTCTGACTGGTGACTCAGACGAGCAATCCAGATTTCTCTAGAGTTGCAATATTTATATGGAAGCAAGTCTTAAGGCTATCACTACGTTTCCCCTCTTAAGACTTGGGGGCTACAGGTAATATGAATATGAGGAAGATATGCCTTCAAATTCTCAGTTATGAGGGAACCAGACGAATTTATCAAACCAAGGCAGTTGACAATAAGGGTTATTTTTTCTCCAAGGAGCCAGCGTCAGTGAATTGAGCTTACCATGAATAAATTCAAGCTAACCTGGGGGCTAATGTCGGAGATATACCCCACGGTATGACCCGGAATGATTATGACCCGGTTACAGTTCTAACCCGGCAGACAATTGTAACCCGGCAGACAGTTAACCCGGCAGACAGTTAACCCGTCAGACAGTCATGAGTCAGACAGTTATGACCCGAAGAGAGTTAAGTCCCGGAGACGAGTCCTTGAAGAGGAGTCTTGAAGATAAGCCCTGGTTGTAAGCCGCCCGGTGTAAGCCGCCCGGGTGAGTTAAGAAGCCCGGGACTCAGAAGCCCATGAAGAGAAGCCCGCGATGGGAAGTCATAGTAAGTTAAAGTCTCAATCCGATTTAGACTCTACATGTAAACCGCCCCTTCAACTTATATAAGGAGGGGCGGGTCACCCCAAGAGGGTCAAGTTTTAGATGTCTCCATAGACAGGTCTTAGACAGACAGGTCACCAGAGATAGTCAGATTAGAGGTTCTCGAGACTAGAGGTAGCGACTCCGCACCCTTGTAACCGAGATCATCATCAATATAGACACAAAGCAGGACATAGGCTTTTACCTCCATCGGAGGGGCCGGACCTGGGTAAACTCGCGTCTCTCGATTCCGACCAACCCCTCTCAAGCTACCAGTTAGATGCGTTGGCCTCACGACTAAGTCCTTACACTAGGACATCTGCCGTGACAAATCCACGATAGCATGGAAAAACCGCATATAGGTAAGTATGGTGGACTCATATGGCAAAACTGGGTTTAAGGATTTTGGATGCACAAGTAGTATTTCTACTTAGTACAAGTGGAGGCTAGCAAATAGATTGAGAAGCAACCAACCAAGAAACAAGAATTCACATAAACGGGCATTAAGCATAACTAACACCGAATAATGCACCATAAGTAGGATGTAATTTCAATGCATAACTATTAACTTTCGTGCTTGCATAGGGAATCACAAACCTTAACCCCAATATTCTTACTAAAGCATAATTACTCACCAACATGACTCAGATATTACTGTCGTCATGTCTCAAAACAATTACAAGGAATCAAGTTTAATTTTTCTAATGATCTTCATGGAAGTTTTTAATATATCCCTCTTGAATATCTATCACTTTGGGACTAGTTTAATATATTGCCATTTCTTTTGACAAGCTCAAATAAATTTAAGTGAAGAACATGAGCATAAAAATTTCATCTCTCAAAATAATATAAGTGACACATGAGAGAATTTCTTCAAAATTTACTATCTCTCAAATTAATCTAAGTGAAGCATGAGAGAATTTCTTCAAAATTTACTAACTCTCAAATTAATCTAAGTGAAGCATGAGAGTATTTCTTCAAAAATTAAAAGCACACCGTGCTCAAAAAGATGTAAGTGAAGAAGTACATCAATTCCATAGCTCAAAAAATTTAAGTGAAGCATATAGAGCAATTCTAACAAATCATAGCATAATTTTGCCTCTCTCAAATAGGTATGTCCAGCAAGGATACTTGTGACAAACTAAAAAAGCAAATCAAGCAAAGACTCATATAATACAAGACGCTCCAAGCAAAACTCATGATATGTGACGAGTAAAAATATAGCTTCAAGTAAAATACCGATGGTCGTTAGAAGAAAGAGGGGATGCCACTCGGGGCATCCCCAAGCTTAGTTGCTTGTTTCTCCTTGGATATTATCTTGGGGTGCCATAACATCCCAAGCTTAGGCTCTTTTCACTCCTTATTCCTTCATCCATCGTGATCTCACCCAAAACTTGAAAACTTCAATCACACAAAACTTAACAAAACCTTCGTGAGATCCGTTAGTATAATAAAGCAAATCACCACTCTAAGTACTATTGCAAACCCATTCATATTTTATTATTGCATTATATCTACTGTATTCTAACTTTACCATGGCTTATACCCTCCAATACAAACCATAGATTCATCAAAATAAGCACACAATGCAACGAAAACAGAATCTGTCAAAAACAGAACAGTCTGTAGTAATATGTACTCTAACCATACTTATGTAACTCTTAAAATTCTGAAAATTTTGTACAACGTAAAGAATCTGTATAGAAATACTGTGTTAAAATTTCAGATCATTATCACTCTCCAGTAAAAAATGGAAATTCCTGCACTGGAGTCAAAGTTTCTGTTTCAGATTCAGCATCGTTTTTAGTCATCTTGTGAGTCATCCCAAAGGATTTACTTGGCACAAACACTAATTAAAACAGCATAATTGTGTCAACACTCAAGAACATAAATAAAATGGAAAAATAAATTTTATTCATTGGGTTGCCTCCCAACAAGCGCTTTCTTTATAGCCATTAAGATAGGCTTGAGATTTCAATGATGCCCCCATGAAAGATAATAATAGCAACACAAAGAGAGCATCATGAAGCATATGGAATACACACTTAAGTCTAAAATACTTCCTATGCATAGGCATTTTATAAGCAAACAAATTATCAAGGCAAGCAAAAACTAGCATATGGCAGGAAGAAGAAAGAGACAATAGCAATTTCAACATGAAGAGAGGTAATTTAGTATCATGAAAATTTCTACAACCGTAATTTCCTCTCTCATAATAATTACATGTAGGATCATAATAAAATTCAACAATATAGCTATCATAAACAATACTCTCTTTATGATCAACATGCATAAAGTTTTTATCATCTTCCAAAATAGTGGGATTATCATCAACTAAACTTATGACCTCTCCAAACCCACTTTTATCAAAAAATTCATAAGATTGAAAACTCTCCAAATATGTGGGATTCTTTTTACCTAAAGTTGACGCTCTCCCAAACCCACTTTCGATACTATTGCAAACATTATTATGAATAACATATTCAACATGAGGCTTAAATAAATTTTCAAGATCATAAGAATCATTATCACCCCAATCATTATAATTGCAATAAGAAGTGGACATGATCCCCAAGCTTGTAATTTTGCATATCATTAACATAATTGAAATTAATAGAATTTATAGTAACATCATTGCAATCATGCTTTTCAACCAAGGAGCTATCATGAATCACCTTATAAATTTCTTCTTTCAACACTTCATCAAAATTTTCAGATTCATGATTTTCAAACAAAGCTTCATAGAGATAATCAAGTGCACTCAACTCACTAGCAATTGGTTCATCATAATTTTGTCTTTTGAAAAGATTAGCAAGTGGATGAGGATCCATATCAATAGTTTTTTAGCAAGCAAAGATGCAAGCAAATAGAAGGCACATGGCAACACAAGCAAAGATAGCAAACAAACAAAAAGGGAAATGGAAAAGAGGGCGAATAAAACGGCAAATTTTTGTGAAGTGGGGGAGATGAAAACGAGAGGCAAGTGGTAAATAATGTAAATTGAAAGGAGATAAGATTGTGATTAGGAACCTGATAGATGTTGATGATGTCTCCCTCGCAACGGCGCTAGAAATTCCTTTGACGTGACTTGAGACTGCGTCGGTATTTCCCCAAAGAGGAAGGGATGATGCAGCACAGCTACGGTAAGTATTTCCCTCAGTTATGAAACCAAGGTTATCGAACCAGTAGGAGAACCAAGCAACACTATGTAGACGGTATATGCACACAAAGAACAAATACTTGCAACCCGACGCGCAAGAGAGGTTGTCAATCTCTCCACGGTAAAAAGATAGATTAGTTTGTATGAGATTGGATAAATAGATCGCACAAGAACACAAAATAAAAGATGTAAATAAAAAGTGCAAAAAGGTATTTTTGGGTTTTTGGAATAATAGATCTGAAAACAAATGCGGAAAATATATATTGGAAAGCAAAATATTAAAAGGATAGACCCGGGGGCCGTAGATTTCACTAGTGGCTTCTCTCATGAGTATAGCACAAGATGTGTAAACAAATTACTGTTGGGCAATTGACAGAAGATCAAATAATTATGACGATATCCAAGGCGATGATCAATATATAGGCATCACGTCCAAGATGAGTAGACCTAAACGATTCTGCATCTACTACTATTACTCCACACATCGACCGCTATCCAGCATGCATCTAGTGTATTAAGTTCATGGAGAAACGGAGTAATGCAATAAGAATGATGACATGATGTAGACAAGGTCTATTCATGTAGGAATAAACCCCATCTTGTTATCCTTAATAGCAACGATACATGCGTGCCTCGCTGCCCCTTCTGTCACTGGGAGAGGACACTGTAAGATCGAACCCATCACAAAGCACCTCTTCCCATGGCAAGAAAAATCGATCTAGTTGGCCTAACTAAACCAAAGATTCGAAGAAAAATACGAGGCTATAAGTAATCATGCATATAAAAGATCAAAGAAGACTCAAGTAATATTCATGGATAGAAACTGACCATGAACTCAAAATTCATCGGATCCCAACAAACACACCGCAAAAGTTTACATCAAATAGATCTCCAAGATACCATTGTATTGAGAATCAAAAGAGAGAGAGAGGAAGCCATCTAGCTACTGCCTACGGACCCGTATGTCTATGGTGGACTACTGACGCATCATCGGAGCGGCACCAATGAGGATGATGAACCCCTACGTGATGGTGTTAGATTAGATATCGTGGTTCTGGAACTTGCAGCGGCAGGAATTGTGTTTCGTCGACTCCTCTAGGGTTTCTGGAATTTCTAAGGATTTATAGAGCTGAGAGGCGGTGGAAAGGACCTCCGTGGGCCCCCACAATACATCAGGGTACGCAGGGGGCCTCTAGCGCACCCTGGTGTATCGTGGGCTCCACGGGCCTCCTCCCAGGTGCTTCCTTAGCTCACAAGATGTCTTCTGGTCCAAAAAAAATCTTCAAAAAGTTTCGTGGCAATTGGACTCCGTTTGGTACTGATATTCTGCGAAGTAAAAAACAAGCAAAAAACAGCAACTGGCACTGGGCACTATGTCAATAGGTTAGTCCCAAAAAATGATATAAAGTTGCTATAAAATGATTATAAAACATCCAAGAATGATAATATAACAACATGGAACAATAAAAAATTATAGATACGTTGGAGACGTATCACCGCTCCACCGCTGGAACAGTCCACTGGTCCCTCAAGCCAATGCACACCTCCAAGAATGACGCCCCCAAGGAGGGAACGCCACAAGTGCGCCGTCGTCATCCGATCGACCGATCTTGGGTTTCCCCCGAAGGTAGCGGAAGGAGTTGGGAGCTTCACCTCGATGATGCCTTCAAGAAGGAAACGACGCCAAAGGCGTCACCATCACTGGCTCCGGTCACCGGCCGAAGACCAGGTTTTCACCCGGATCTGTCCATGAGCATCCAACCGACAATATGTGCACTGTCCAGATCACCTTCAAAGCCCTAGATCTGGCCACCCAGATCCGGCGACCATCCACAACCGCACTGCCATCGTGGAAGCCCTGACACACTGGCCACTACCCGCGTGTGCCATCAGCGGAGCCTGGGAGGTGGGCCGCCACCCCACCTCGCCAAACCGCGAGAGCCGCCAAGAGAAATCCCACGCGCTCGTCACCGTCGCTGATCCGATATCCGGAGCCAAAGTCACCAGATCGCCGGTGCAGATCGGCCTTGGACAGGGACATCGCCACACCATGCCGCTGGGAGAGGCCTGGGCTTCACCTGCCACCACCTTCCAGGACCGCCGCCCCGGGTCGCCATCGCCACGAAGTCCTTGACGCCGCCGCATCACCCACGCCGGCACCCCACGCCGACGAGACGCCACGTCATGGCGCCCTGTGCCACGCCTAGGCCTGAGAAGACCGGCCCGCGCCACACCATCGCGCGAGGGGAAGAAGACGCCCCGTCTCCGTCGATGCCGGTCAGGCTTCGCCCGTCCGCGCCCTTGGGCGGCGTCGGGGGAGGTGGAGGCAGGAGGAGGCGACCGACGAAGGAGATCGAAGGTCCCTCCCCGTCGCCTCGCAGAGGCGGCGCGGGAGGGTTAGGTCGCGGTCGCTGTAGAAGACATGGACGCAATGGTCTCGAATCGAAAGGATTTGCCTGTGAAGAGGCCAAACCAGGTGCGTGAAAAATGACAAAATTGGCCCTTTGGGCAAAGTTCAGCACAAAATGAACCCATTTCGAAAAAAATTCACAAAATGGCCCTTCCTGCATGACGCCCAGACCCGGGGCACCATGGTTGTTTGCACAACACCCTGGTCAAGGGCGCCATAGACGGCGCTGACCTGCCATGTCAGCGATGGTTGGGCCCGTTTGCAGACACGCATGACGCCCCCGGTCAGGGCGCTATGCTAGCAAGCATGACGCCATGGGCCGGTGCGCCATGCCCCTTCGCTATAAAAACGGGCTGGGCAGCTCGAGGAGGCTCAGACTCGAGCCAGAGGGCTCTGTTCGTGAGTTCTCTCTCCCTCCACCCGGTCGCCCCTCTTTCCGCCCTCCAGATTCGTGGCCAACAAGTCTGGATCGAAGGGGGAAATTGGTGGATCTTCTTCCCCTCCCATTCCTCAAGGTATTCCCCTAACTTTCTCCTCTTTTTATTGGTGAATTTTGTTGCATTGACCCATGTATAGAAACCCTAGTTCCTCTTTTTTTTCAAATTCGTTGATATTTGCACTTGTTTTAGAAAGTTATGAGTAGGGATTTGTATGTTATGATTAGGATTTGGTACTTATAGTAGGTTTTTTTAAATTCTTTGTACTAAATTTGACATAGGGAAAAATTAGGTTGTTTGCAAATGTGTGTATGTATGTTCACTTGTATGAATGATTTGTCTTAGATGTATATTTGCACCTGTATGTATCCATTTGTTGTATGGATATGAATATTTGCACATGTATGTATTTTCTTTTTGCAATACTCCGGATATTTACAAATGACAATGAGGCTTATGATATACATTGTAATTTTGTAGGATGGCTTCTCTTATGTCGGGAGATGCATGGCGATGTCATATGAATATGTTTTGAATCTGTCATGAATAATGGAGATGCATGGCCCTTCCTTTGAATAGGTTGCGGTGCCTGCAGCCAGCATGACGCCCCGGGGTAGGGCGCCGTGCCTGCAGCTAGCATGACGCCCCGGGGTAGGGCGCCGTGCCAGCAGCCAGCATGACGCCCTGGTGTAGGGCGCCATGCCCGCAGCCAACATGACGCCCCGGGGTAGGGCGCCATGGTGTGGACAAACGACTAAGTCCCAAAAAACGCAAAATTTCTTCTCTGATGTTCAGGGCGCCATGGGTTTTTTATCTGAGCGCCATACATGGCCCCCCAGGCTAGGGTGCCATGGTTACTGGGATGGCGCCCCAGGGTAGGGCGCCATGGTGTGGACAAACGACTAAGTCCCAAAAAAGGAAAAATTTCTTCTCTGATGTTCAGGGAGCCATGGGTTTAATATCTGAGCGCCATGCATGGCGCCCGAGGGCAGGGCGCCATGGTTACTGGGATGGCGCCCCAGCATAGGGCGCCATGGTCACTATGTTTTTTTTAAACTTGCGCAATGTTCCTGTTTTTTACTAACTTTGACATAGGTTTCAACACACATATCACATCATAACCTCCCTTCAGTACATAAGTTCGACACATCCAAAAGCTCACTTCATACATAAGTTCGACACATACAAAAGATTCACATCATACATGAGTTCAACACATACAAAGGATTCACGTCATAGCTAACATCCAAGCCGATAAGCAAAGCCTCGACCAGCGCCGTCATCACCACGTCCTCGACGACCATCGCCATCACCGCGACCACGTCCTCGACGACCACCTCCATCACCGCGACCACGTCCCCGACGACCACCTCCATCACCGTGACCACCATCACCTCGACCAACACCACCACCATCAGATCGACCAGCACCACCACCATCACCATCACCTGGACCAACACCACCACCACCACCATCACCTCGACAACCACTACCACCATCACCACGACCACCACCACGGCCAGAACCCTCACCATCACCTCCATCACCATCTCGTTTTGATCTCTTTCTTTTGCTACAACCTCTAGTATTGTGCCCCTCGTTGTTACATTCACCGCAACGGCTGATATCACGTGGCTCTGCGAAATGTTGGCTCCCCCATTCCTTGCAGAATCCACCACCCCAATCATCCATGTCACCCAAGAAACGCTTTGTCTTCCATCTTCCACGTGTCACTACCTTATTTTCCGGATCGGGGTATAGTGGGGGTCCGTGATATTCTGGCCATTTAGATTGGTCTAGATAGGGATGAAATCTTGCGGCCCAAGTATTTTTGACCGCATCGATTGAATACTCTTCCATTCTTACATTGTTGGTCATATTGACACTCGGATTTCTAGTGCGGGATGCAGCCATCATGTGAGAGCATGGTAGATGATACAACGTAGGCCTCTCGCATGAGCACGCGCCCCTCTTAAGATAAACCTTGAACGAGCCACCTCCATATGGAACACCGTCATGCGACATTCCCCGTGCTCATCAACTTGGTAAATCAGTTCTATGTTATCAAAGGACTGGATTTTGTGTGAATCTGCCTTCCTTGCTTGGTATTCCATCCAATCATCAATATTTCGTGGATACCTGTACATCTTTTTCGCCTTGTTTTTCCCGGATATCAAATTGGCAGTTTCCTCACTATACTTCTGAAAATAGACATTCAACTTCTGGAATGTATAGTCTACAATTGTTCTCACCGGCAATGCACGGATACCCTTTAGCACCATGTTGAAACATTCAACCATGTTGTTTGTCATGTCACCGTACCTCACTCCGTCGTTGTCGAAAGCCCGTGCCCACTTTTCTTTATCGGCAAGGTGCCTATTTAGGAAATCTTTGCCACCATTATTTGCTTTTGCATACACCATGTCCCACAATTTCTCGAAATGTCTAATGGTGAATGCGAGACAACAATCATGGAGAAGGTCAGATAATTCTTTGTCTCCACATGCCCGATAAAAGTTAGACACAAAATGCCTCATGCACCACCTATGATGCATGCGAGGATGTACTGGAATGTCAATCTTCACTGCATTGAGTATCCCTTGATGGCGGTCTGAGATGATGCAAACCTCTCTTTGAGGTCCAATTACCTTGGTCCTCACCAGATTAAGAAACCACTCCCAATTGTCATTGTTCTCAGTCGACACCAAAGCGAAAGCTAATGGAACCAATTTATCACCACCATCATTAGTAACGGCAATCAACAATGTGCCCTTGAACTGGCAAGTCAGAAATGTGCCATCCACGGCCATAACCGGCGTACAATGCTTAAAGGCCCTAATGCATGGGTCAAAACTCCAGAAGGCATGTCCAAATATTCGAACGGTTGCATCATTGTATATCCTTGTTCTCACACCATCTGGCTCCACCACATAGTACATGCCCGGATTTTCTGCCGCCATCGCTTTCAACACCATCACGAGGCGGTTGTATGATTCTTCCCAACCACCATACAATATCTCAAAGACGGCTTGCTTGGCCTTCCATGCCTTCCCATACTTCACCGTGTATCCAAATACCTCCTTCACCATCTCCATCAGTGCCCTAATGGGATATGTCGGGAGTATCTTTATGGAGTGTGAAAATCGATGTGCAATGAATTTGGACGTCAATTGACGGTGATCATCCTTTACATTAGCATCATCAATATCCTTGCCACTACATCGGTGGTAAAATACAGAACTTGTAATCTTCCATTGCGGCCCGCCTTTGACACATCTTGCACGGATAACCCAAGGGCAATGATTCTTGTGTTCCTCACATTTGACCACATAACGCAATTTGGAGTTTGACTTCTCCACAAAGAATGGTCGATGAAACTTAACCGCATAGTCCTTGACCCATATTTGAAGTTCTACCAAGCTATCAAAGATTGTTCCTTCACTAACACCATACACTCTTGCCTTGGTATCTCGCTTTGAAGTTAACCTTGGTGCAAGAATTTTACTTGTGCCACCATCAACAATCGCCTTATCGGCTAGGCTTAGATCACGGAACAATGATATATTGTGACCACGGCCTATTACCTGCTTGAAAGCATTTGCCTCTTTAGCCGTCAAACCATCCTCATCTATTTCTTCATCCGGGCCTTCGTCCTCCGAGTCCCCTGCATAGGACCTATTGTATGGAATGTCATGGTCCATGTCCTCTTCCATGCAATTTGCCTCCACATCGCGCACATAATGGTCACGAAGATAAGCCTCCGATTCATCACCCTCAAACTCATCACCATCCATATGCAAGTCTTGATTATCAAGTTGGACATTCCCGATGGGGCTCAAAGGTTGGGTCATTGGAGGTTGGCTCATTGTTGTGTCATGCACATCCGGATTGACATGTGTTGAATCTCGAAACAGGCTACTCACATCACATGAAGATGCACACCGATTCAAATCAATGTGCAACCGAGCACGGACAACCTTTCTGGCAAATAACTCAAATGATTTATCTTGTGAGGCCAACACACTCTCCCTATATGCTTCCCAATGAAACTCGGAGTCAAGAGGCATTATCTTCCAACGAATGTGTTGTCCATACCCAACATTATACCTTCCGATTAAGTCTACTCCATCACTTTCTTCCATCCAGTTTAACCTTCTTCGAAGATCAACCACAACCTCCTCAAGGCTAGGACTTGTGGGAAACACCATCATTATCGAGTTCTTCGAGTCACCATAATCTGGGCCTCCCTTCTCAAAGGAGACAAAGTCCACATGATGCACGTTCACGATCCTCGTCATCTACAATCATAAACACCTAAATGCATCAATGAAAATTGCAACAATTTGATGACCTAGGGTTTCCCCAAATCGCCACAATGCGGAGATTTCAACCAACAAAAAGAGGAGGAATGAGGGAGAATACCTTTAGGGGTTGAGGGGGAGGATAAATCACCGATTTCGAGCTCCGATCCGAGAAATATTGTTGGCATTAGGGAGGGGCATGAGTGGGGCGGTCGGGGTGGAGAAAGGGGGAAATGAGAGGGTTAGGAGGGAAACAGAGGGCCTAGCCCGTTTTTACAGCGAAGGGGCATGGCGCCCCGGCCCAGGGCGTCGTGCTTGCCAGCATAGCGCCCCGACCGGGGGCGTCATGCGTGTCTGCAGACGGGCCCATCCATCGCTAACATGGCAGGTCAACGCCGTTTATGGCTCCCTTGACCAGGGCGTTGTGCAAACAACCATGGCGCCCCGGGTGCGGGCGTCATGCAGGAAGGATCATTTTGTGATTTTTTTCCAAAATGGGTTCATTTTGTGCTGAACTTTGCCCAAAGGACCAATTTTGTCATTTTTCACACCAGGTGCGGCGTATAACTGCAAGACAACACGTGGGACACGGTAACCTCGTGAAGAATGATCGATCGACTGATCTCGAATTCTCGATCGCCGGCCCGCTCAAATATTTCATCAGAGATGTTACAGCTCGAGTACCAACAACACAAGAAGCTGGCACACCAACCCGCCCAACACTCCAACGACCGGTCCGTAAACAGCCCCGGCGCCCTCGTTCAGCGCGGCCGTCCCGTTGGCGCTCCCCCGTCCCACGCACGGCGGCGCCCTGAGGTAGCTGGCCTGCAGCCCGCCGTACCTTCCCTGGCCGACGCACAGTTCCTCGTTGCCCCGCACGTCGAGCCGCCTGCCGAGCCGCGCCACGAACTCAACCGGCAGGGCGATCTCCCCGGCCAGCCGGTTCTGGCTCAGGTTGAGCTGCCCCAGGTGCGGCAGCGCGCCCAGGCTCGCCGGGATCGGCCCGTCCAGCCGGTTCCGGTCCAGCAACAGCGCCATCAGGCTCCCCAGCGCCGCGAACGCGCCCCGAGGGATCGGCCCCGCGAGGTTGCAACCCGACAGGCCCAGCACCTGCAGCCGCCGCAGCGACCCGACCACCGCCGGCACCGCCGTGCCGATGGGGTTATCCTGCAGGAGCAGGTACTGCAGCTTCGCCAGCCCGGAAAGTGAGGCTGGCAGCGGGCCCGCAAGCCCGTTGTGGCTCAGGTCCAGGAACACCAGCTCCTTCAGAGACCCGACCTCCGGCGGCACCACGCCGGCGAGCCGGTTGTAGCTAAGGTCCGCCTTCTGCAGCATCTTCAGGCCACCCAACGCCGCCGGCACGCCGCCGCCGATGTCGTTCCAGCTCAGGTCCAGGATGGATAGGCTCGCCATGCTTCCAATCTCCTCCGGTATCTGCCCCGCGCCGAAAGAAAAGCTTATGCTACGTGTCAGTGTCACCATCAAAGCATGCACATTCATAACGAAGTTAAGGGCGCACGTGAGGTCAAGGCACGTACCTCGCCGGTGATGTTGTTGTAGCTGAGGTCGAGCTGTTGCAACGCGGCGAGGCCGCCGAGCTCCCTCGGGATCTCGCCGTGGAAGCCGTTCTGGGACAGGCTAAGCACTTGCAGTCTCTTCAGGTTTGTCATGGTTGCCGGTATCCGGCCGGTCAGGCCCGGGTTGGATTTGAGAACGAGCTGCTCAAGGGAGGAGTCGTTGGTGAAGAGCGCCGCCGGCAGCTCGACGGGGCCGGCGTCGACGAAGCAGCCGAAGAGGGAGAGGGTCCTGAGGTGAGGCAGGCCAAGGATCGCGGGGGCGGCGAGCCTGGCGCCGGGCCTGCACGGCGGGGTGGAGACGTCGGGGCCGAAATGGAGGCGGGTGGCGCGGAGGCGGCTGCTGTCGTCGGGGGCGAGCTCGCACTGGAGACCCGGCCAGGGCGTGTCCGTGCAGGGCCGCGGGTGGAGCTGCGGCCACGTCGGGTCGCCGAGGAGGTCGGCCATCACCCTGAAGATCGCCGCCAGCTCCGACCGCGGCAGCTGAGCCGGCGCGTCTCCCGCGGTGGTCACGCCCACCGCGACGGCTTGGATCAGGAGGATGGAGACGCCGGCCGAGAGGAGGGAAGAAGAAGAAGCCATTTCCAAGTACGCAGTGGGGTATAGTGCAAAGGAGATAGAGTGATAGAATAGAATAGGTCTCCTCATCTGGATGCTCTCTCTAGCTAGCTTTATGGGCTTTGAGACTGTGACAAGACACACGCACTCTGACAGTCTTTCACACACACATGGTGAAAAATTAAAGTGCTGAAGTTCATTTACTGCTTGCCGAAAATATTGCGAACATAACCTGACAGACAACAATGTCATCAACAAAGAACCAGACTCGGATAAATAAAAAAAACCATGCGCTCTCTACTGTCAAAAAGCGAGAGAAGGAAGAACCGTGGTCAGAGCAACTCCAACCGCGCGATCCAAACGGACGCGTGCTTTGTCCGTGTTTTGTTCGTTTGGTTCGGCATGTCCGTCTCCTTTTATAAATGGATCGGCCGTGCGCCCAACACGCCGACCCATTTTTCGTCCGCGCGGCAAGTTTGAGGGTCAAGTTTTTATCGCTTTGATAAAAATATCATAGAAACTAAATTTTATTTCTAGACTAAACGTTCAATACAAAACATTACATAGTTTGAGAAGTATAAAAAAATATCTCATAGTTTAACATTAAATTGTCTCAAATACATTTAAAAGAAAAGGTTGGCGATATATCTACTGGTTGCCGATATATCTACTGGTTGCCGACATGCGTCCACATTAAATTGTCTCACATGCAGCTGCAAAATGATTTGGTGGTCATTGACGACCAACGCAGCCGTCACCATCTCCTCATCGTCAGATGACGAATCATTTGAATCCAAAAGAACGTTGTAGAAAAAATACTCATCATCGGAGTCCATTGATACCTTGGGCAAAGCGTCGAACACATTGTTGGAGATATGCCCTAGAGGCAATCATGTGATGATTTCATTTCCTATGTATTCATGAGTATTTTGTATTGTCCTTGAACATCATCAGTGATATATATCAATAAGTATGTGACTTATTTGTGAGACTATATATTGTATGATGATTTTTCTAATAGTCCCTAGTTGTTAAGGTTATGCAGACACATATCCTTTACTAGTATACGATTCAGTTGATGACTACGTTTCACAAGTCATGTGCTTAGAGATGCTAAACTGACAGTATGGACTCGGAGATTGAGATCACCGAGTCGGACAGACCCACTTTGAGACGCAGCGAGATAATGTCATCTGTTAGTCTCAAGTACAATGTATATGCCATGTCCTAGACCTGAGGTCCTCGCATGTTCTCGGGATGAGGATCGACTTACTTAGGGTCTATCAAACGCTACTCCGTAACTGGGTAGTTATAAAGGTAGCTTTCGGGTGAGTCGTGAGACATGCCGCGAGACATGGCTGACCAAGATGGGATTTGCCCCTCCGTGGGGAGAGAAATTCTCAAGGCCCTCTCGTGTGATCAGATTCATAAAGCATGGCCATGCGACATGGGTTAAGTGTTAACCCAGTTCGAGAATCTTCATCACGGTTTCGAGAAGAGATGTCGAGCTACCACAAGGGTGACAAGTACTCGCCTTGAGCTCTACAACCTATATCATGAGGCAAAAGGAATGTTGTATATGACACATTGTCGAGGTTCGTCTAACGACTTTGCGCACACATGGGAGTTGGCACGTTCTGCTAGGAGCCGCTACTGACTATCGACTCGGGTCGTGTCCATGTGTACGTGAACCTATAGGGTCGCACACTTAAGGGATTGCAGCCCATTTGGATTGGATCCGAATGGAAAATGGGACTAGACTCGTCGTGGGCCTCAAGTGTTGAGCCCACCTCGGAGATCTATATAAAGGGGAGCGGGCGCACCTTTCAGGGTTGATCCTTTTTCCCCCTCGACAGCCACCGCCACTCCCACGCCACCATGCCGTGCGATCAGACCTAGCAGTCCGCCGGCCGACGCTGTCCCCGTACCTGTGGATACCTTGGAGGCATCACATCTGCGGTGCTTGAACGAACCGTTCGAGGGATCCGTGACGAACCGTTCGAGGGATCCGCGGGGAGTTGTTCATGGGAGAACGGCTACAGGAGGAGGAGACAAATCAGCCGATCGACTACACGCGTCACCAACTCTACTTCCGCTGCGGTGACTGCGCGTCTAGTGGTAAACCCGATCCCGTGATCTATTTCCAGCAGCATGTTCTTGGGTGCGGGGTAGAAATTTTTTATTTGGCGCTAGCGTAGCGTACCGCGTGTTCCAATAGTGGTATCAGAGCCTCCGCTGTATGGTGATAGATTCGGTGATTTGCATATCACTACAGGAATTAGCTGCTTTGCCGTCTGCCATAGCAGACGGCAAAGGCCTGCCTGGCGGACGGCAAAGCCATTGCCGTCCGCCAGCAGACGGCCAACAGTCCGGCCGAACAGTAGCCGGCAAAGGCCACTTTGCCGTCTGCTGGCAGACGGCAAAGAAGCCAAGCTCTTTGCCGTCTGCTGGTAGACGGCAAAGCCCCTGGACGGCAGACAAAAGGTGCCAGCCCCGTTAGGGGGCTAACGGCGCTCTTTGCCGTCTGCTCGCAGACGGCAAAGACCTTTGCTTCTTTGCCGTCTGCCAGCAAACGGCAAAGAGCTGCCGGTGACGTCAGCTGACGTCAGGCGTCAGCTGGGCCAACGCAGGCTCTTTGCCGTCTGCCAGCAGACGACAAAGAAGTAAAGGTCTTCGCCGTCTGCCAGCAGACGGCAAAGAGGCCAAATAGGCCAGCCCAGGTTGCACAGGCTGCTGCCACGTGGCCTCTTTGCCGTCTGCTAGCAGACGGCAAAGTGGCTATATTTCCACTGTTTTTTCTTTTCTTAAATTCAATCAATTTCACAGATATATATATATATATATTCATTTCAAAATATTTCAATAAGTACATATAGCCAACATATCCCTGCCATATGGATATGATCATCCAACACATATATACACCAAATGAAAAGTCCAACATATCCAACAATTAAGCAAAAGGTCCATATAGTTTCATCCATACATACATATATAGGTAGCAAGTTTCACATTGTTCATCCTACAAAATCAAAACAAAAAGGAAGCACAAGAAGAAGAGTAGACTCCATCAACGCAAGCTTCCTCATCGAAAGCAAATCTGCAAATTGGGAAAGAAGAAAGTTAGAAGAAGAAGAAGAAGAAGAAGAAGAAGAAGAAGAAGACTAGAAGAAGAAGACTAGCTAGAAGAAGAAGAAGAAGAAGAAGAAGAAGAAGACTAGAAGAAGAAGAAGAAGAAGAAGAAGAAGAATTTTTCTTCTCTTTTTTTTCTCCTCTCCTCTTCTTTATCTTCTTATTCTAACTAAGGTAGGTAAAAATGCCATTTTTTAGCTAAGCTAGGAAAAATGCTAAGTGTAGGTCATTTTAGAGCTAAGCTAGGTAAATAGGTCATTTTGGAGCTTAGTAAGGTTATTATGTCATTTTCGAGGATGATGCCATTTTTGAGCCAACTTACGTAAGTATAGCTCATTTTTTATCTAACTTAGGTAATTATGCCATTTAGGAGGAAAATAAGCTAAGTATAGAGAAAACGTACCCTCATCACAACAAATGCGATGAAGATCGCAACTAAGGTAACAATTGATCCAACGGCATAATGATACCAAGCCTCATTATCAATGGCATATTTTCTAATCTTCTTAATCTTCAAGCGCATTGCATCCATCTTCAAGCGCATTGCATTCATCTTCATCTTGTGATCATCGACGACATCGGCAACATACAACTCCAATGTCATCTTCTCTTTTTCAATTCTTTTAATTTTTTCTTTCAAATACTCATTTTCTTTTTCAACTAAATTTAACTTCTTGACAAGAGGGTCGGTTGCAAATTCCGGTTCACATACCTCCTAGATTAAAATATCTCTATGTCAACTTGATGGCCATAATTGTCATAAATGCGAAATGCAACAAATAGTTATAAAAGAGAATTTACCACATCCGAATCATAAAGCGGGCGAGGGACGACGGGGACGGATTTCAGGACCATGGCACTATGTATAAGAAACAATCATACAAAGTAAGAAAATTATACAAGTAACTATATAAATCATATAATCATACAAGAAAATGGCAAGTGTAGGTCATTTTAGAGCTATCCTAGTTAAAATCGGTCATTTTGGAGGTAGGTAAGGTTATTTTGTCATTTTGGAGGAAAATAAGCTAAGTCAATGTCATTTTGGAGCTAAACCAAGGTTATCATGCCATTTTTTACCTAAGTATTCTAAGTATGTCATAAATGAACTAAAGAAGCTAAGTATAGGTCATTTTGGAGCTATCCTAGGTAGTTATGCCATTTTTAGCTAACTAAGCATATTAAGTCATTTAGGAGGAAAAATGCCAAGTATAGGTCATTTTATAGCTATCCTAGGTAAAGTATGTCAGTTTGGAGCTAAGTAAGGTTATTATGTCATTTTCGAGGAAAATAAGCTAAGTCAATGTCATTTTGTTGAATACCTAATAACATGAACTAATTAATAATATATATGTACATAATAATAATTGAATACCTGACATTACTAATATTAATCTTCATCGTCTATATATGCTCCGGGATCAATAAATGCAGAATCATCATCACTATCAGTAATGACGTGCTCATCAGCATCATCAATAAATGCATCAACATGTGGAAGGCCTCCTTTATGTAATCGGTCAAGCATTGACAGGTCATCCGCAGTAGTAACCTCTTCTTCTTCTTCCGTCTCTTCTTGTTCCGGCTTAGGGGTGAAGTCGGATTCACTGTCGCTGTCTACCTCAATGTTCTGGGGTGAAGTAGAGCGGTTCTTGAAACGTTTTTTGGAAACACGTGTTTCTTGGAAGAATTCTCCTTCATATGTGTCTGGGTTAATGTGAGGGTCATAATCATCTTCATTGAGGGGAGGTGGTCTAAAATGTGGCGGCACATCATAAACGACATCCCAACCATTCAGATTTGGATCAGTTTGGCAGACCCACGGTAGATAGAAAACTTGGGTCGCCTGTTGAGCCGTAATATAGACATCGGGAACATCTAAATGGGTGCTTTGTTTGATTTCGACTAGCCCTATATGTTCATGAGTCCTTCTAGTCTCCTTTGGCTGGAACCAATAACATTTGAAGACTACGACGTTTGGTGGGTTTTCACCAAAGAATGTAAGTTCATAAATTGCTTCAACTCTTCCATAATACTCGACCCCTCCTTCGCCGACAGCGGAGACACAACAATTTGTAGACTTTCGGTCGGCCATAGATAGCTCTTTGCCAAAAGTACGAAAGCGATACCCGTTGATGTCGTATTTGTCAAATGAACGGACCTTATAGTCAAAACCATTTGCGACTTGTCTCAATTCGGAGTCCATAGTGCATTAGCCTACAAGTTTAATACGAAAGGATTGTTGCATTAGCCGCAAACTAGATGAAGAAATGAAATGGTCTAATGGAAATTACCGTTTGTTTGAACCAAGAGATGAAACCGGAATAGCCTCCTCCATGCTTTGCCAGAAGCTCATACTCTTCGATGGAATCCCTTTGGATCACCGCTCCATCCGAGAATTTGGCGACGTATCGACTGTATCACATATCCGGGAATAAGAGCATTTCAAAGGAATTAGAAGTTGCGAAACAATGTACCGAGAACTTACTCGATGTACGGCCGCACTTCTGTTAGGTTGTTGAAGATATACAACGAAATGGTCCGCCATTCTTCGACATCCAACGCTATTGCTTTCGAAGCACCGGCTGGTGCGAGCTTCCCTTTGAATAGGCTGAGGTTGGATCGACCTTTTTCACGGTCGCCATCATTGTACCGAGGCTTCGGATTATGCAAATGACGATTCTTGGCTTTGTAGTGTGCTGTCACGAAGTTTGCGGCCTCCTCGGTAATGAATGCCTCGGCCATCGATGCTTCAATTCTATGTTTATTTTTACATTTTGCTCGAAGCGTCTTCTGCATCCTCTCAGTTGTGAAGCACCAACAATTTTGCACGCCCCCCCCCCAATCTTGCCTCGGTCGGGAGATGCAAAATCAAATGCTGCATTGGATTAAAGAATCCCGGTGGAAAGATCTTTTCTAACTTGCAGATCAACTCTGGCGCCAACTCTTCCAGTTCATCTAGCACGTCAGGCGATAGTTCTTTCGCACAAAGAGCACGGAAGAAATAGCTCAGCTCTGCCAGTACTAGCCATTCATCCTCAGGGATAAAGCCACGCAACATCACCGGCATTACCCGCTCAAGCCATATGTGCCAATCATGACTCTTCATACCAAATATTTTCAATTTGTCAAGACTCGCTCCCCTCTTTAGATTCGCTGCATACCCATCGGGGAACATCAACTGCATTTTCACCCACAAGATCATTTCCCTCATAGCTGGCCTTCCAAGATTGAACCATGCCTTTGGCTTCCTCCAGTTCTTCTTTCCTTTCGGTTGTCGCATGTTTTGTAACGGTCTATCACATAGAGCCTCTTGATCGACTCTAGCCTTAGGGTTATCCTTTGACTTCCCCTCTATGCCGAACAATGTACCAAAAAGGGCCTCGGCGATATTCTTTTCAGTGTGCATCACATCGATGTTGTGTGGGCAAATGAGGTCTTTAAAGTAAGGCAGATCCCACAAGCATATCTTGTGAGTCCAGGCGTGTTCCGAATTATACCCTTTGAAATATCCTGGACGCTCTGGATTAGGCTCGAGAGCGTTTAACTGATCCAGGGCCTGTTGGCCTGTCAATGCAGGTGGTGCAGAGTTTTTGACAACTCTACCTTTCATGAAAATTTTCTTGTCTTTTCTGAACTTATGGCCAGGATCCAGGAACTGTCTATGCAAGTCGAAGCAAGAATACTTGCGACCCGCCTGCAGCCAACGGAACTGAAGAGCTGCCTTGCATGTGGGGCACGGGAACCTTCCATGCACACACCAGCCAACGAATAGCGCATACGCCGGTAAGTCATGCGTCGAGTACATGTACCACACATGCATTTTGAAGTTTTGTGTTGTAGGGGCGTCATATGTCTTGATCCCATTATCCCAAGCTTCTTGCAATTCATCCTTAAGCGGCTGCATGTACACATTCATATTCTTCCCCGGATAGTTGGGCCCTGGAATTATCAACGTCAAGAAAATGTTCTTTCTTTTCATAATCTCTCCGGGGGGGAGATTGAGTGGAATGACAAATACAGGCCAGCAACTGTATTGGGTTGCCGTCATACCAAACACTTGGAACCCATCCATGCTGATGGCGACTCGAGGATGCCTTGGATCTGCCGCTTTGTCCTTATGTAAAGCATCGAAGTGCTTCCACGCAAAAGCGTCTGAAGTGTGTCCCAACATCGGATTCCCATCTGCATCTAGTTCGGTGCTTTTGCCCAATTAATGCCACGTCATCTGTCTGGCCGTCTCTTCGACCATGAAAAGACGTTGAAGTCTTGGTATGATTGGCATATACCGAAGAACATTAACTGGGATTTTGGTCTGACTCTTCCCACCCATACCGTTGTCTACCACAACATACCTGGAAGACTTGCAAATAGGACAATAGTTGAAGCCCGCATACTCAAGCCTAAATAAGGCACATCCATTCTCACAGGCATCTATCTTCTCATAGGGCATCTTAAGCGCACGTAGGATTTTGTCCGACTGGTACAGGTTTGCTGGCAATACATGGCCTTTGGGTAGAAAGCGTCCAAATATCGTCATCATCGCGTCGTAGCATTCTCTGCCCAGGTTGAACTGAGCCTTGAGAGCCATTACTTGCGCGATGGCATCCAGCTGACAAAGCTCAGTGTGCTCGTGGAGAGGACGTTTTGAAGACTCCAACATTTCATAGAAGGCCTTTGCAGATTCCTCCATCTCATCGTCCGAATCCCGAGCATCATCAAAGTCTTGCACCATGTCTTCGATCCCGGTACCATGCTCGTCGGTGCGACGACGAACCACCTCAGCTCTGGCACGTTGGGCAGACTCACCATGAAATGTCCAGACCGTATAATTAGGCGTAAAACCCCACTTCTACAGGTGTTTGATCATTTCAAACTCTGACCTCTTATGATAGTTGTCGCAATCGACACAGGGGCACCAGGTTGTTTGCTGTCCATTTGCAAATGCGGCTCTCAGAAACCCCTTGATTTTTGTTATCCATTCATGGGTCATGTCTTTCTGACTAGTGTGACCGGTGTACATCCACGCACGATCACTCATCTTGCCTAGCTACTGGACACACAAGAAATATATACATAATTCAACAAACCATATTCATCAGTTAATAGAGTTTGTCAGTTTTATTACGTCCATGCAACCTAGACGCTAGTAGGTAAAGATAGGTCCTAATCCCACCCGAGTATGTGTAGATTGGGTTCGTTTTCCCATGTTCTGCTCCGGATCTGACGCAAAATTTCGGCAGCACCTCCCCGCTATTCTCCTGATACACGTCTCGGCAATAAGCAGAGAGGATGTGTACCCGGAGAACAACAACGAGGCACTGACGAAATTTTGCATCGGATCCGGAGCAGAGCATATGGGAAAACGAACCCAATCTACACATACTCGGGCTATCCATGGATAACGTTGGACAATTCGAAAGAATCACGGTTATAAATATGCAAATGCATGCATATTTATAGATGTAACCCTTTCGAACGGGAGACGCATAGTGGTCACGCATACTGATGATTCAATCTACCTACAGCTAGCAAGTTTCATCAGCACGAAGACCGGAACAGAGCAAATGAAGGGGGAGGAGGAGATGTCATTTGTGCTCACCCACGAATGCAGGGGCGGAGCTCGTCGAACGCACGGGGAGGTCGTCAAACACCAAACCCTCGCAGCGACGAAACAACTGCACATTTAAATCCACCCGATCAACACAAATATATATGATGTTTTTCATAACAAAATCGGAAATTATATGACCTAACTCATAATTCACACATATATGACCCCGCCGGCCTCTGGAAGGCCGAAGAGCACCCTTTCAGTCAACAGGAGGCCGAAGAGGTGTCGGGGGTCGGGGGTGTCGTGTCAGGGTGTCGGGGTGTCGTGTCGGGGTCGGGGTGTCGGGGGTGTCGTGTCTGGGTGTCGTGGTGTCGGGGTGTCAGGGGTGTCGGGGTGTCGGGGTCGGGGTGCCGTGTCGGGGTCGGGGTGTCGGGGTCGGGGTGCCGTGTCGGGGTTGGGGTGTCGGGTCGGGGTGTCGTGGTGTCGGGGTGTCGTGTCGGGGTCGGGGTGTCAGGGTGTCGTGTCGGGGTCGGGGTGTCGGGGTGTCGGGGGTGTCGTGTCTGGGTGTCATGGTGTCGGGGTGTCAGGGGCGTCGGGGTCGGGGTGCCATGTCGGGGTCGGGGTGTCGGGGTGTCCTTTTGTTTTATTTCCTATCTTTCTTCTACTTCTTCTTCTTTCCTTTTTCTTCTTCTCTTCTTCTTTCCTTTTTCTTCTCCTAAATCTTACTCCTATTACCTAAATAATACAAACAAAGAACAAATCTAAAACTAACTAAAAGAAACAGGAACACTTGTAGGCATGAACAGATAGCACCAACAGTTAATGGCACATGTATAACAAAAACTATAACATATATATGAACAACAGTTATATATAATAACCACAGTAAGA
Source organism: Elymus sibiricus (assembly GCA_039707655.1). Lineage (NCBI taxonomy): Eukaryota > Viridiplantae > Streptophyta > Magnoliopsida > Poales > Poaceae > Elymus > Elymus sibiricus. The sequence continues at coordinate 400,181,767 of CM077671.1, forward strand.
GAACAATATTCAGTAACTATGGAGTGAGTATGACAGTAACTATATATCATAAATAGCTAGTACCTATCATGTCTAAAGAGAGCACCAGGACAGCAGCATAATGGTATCTTAGTAGACTCCAACAGCAGTATCACAAGCATCATAGCAACAGCAGCACACACATATATGGATTAGGAGCAGAACTACACAGACCAGCTAGTATATGGCTATATGCAACCCAGAGGCAGCACAGAGCAATGACCAATGCCACAGTAGCTATACAACATGTATGGAGTTAACCAGCAGCACCAAATCCCACATTATCAAGTGCAGGAACATAGACTAGAACTTAAACAGGAGCCAATTGGATCCACAGGAACAATAACAGTGCACAAATCCTAAGCCTAGTAGACCACAATCACAGGAACAATAACAGTGTATAAAATGCACTGACCTAAAATCTACTAACAGCACAAATCCTAAACCTAGGTTTTTCTTCTCCTCCTCCTCCTCTTCTTCTTCTCTCCTCCTCATCGCCGGGATACGATCTACTACGACCCCGAGACAAGGTCTACGTAGAGTGGCTCCTCCATCTTCACCGGAAGGAGCGGCGCGTCATCGTCCACCTCCATCTTCACCGACAGGAGGGCCGGGCGGGAGCGGTGGGTTGCGGCGGCGACGGTTCGGGCTGCTCCTCCTCCTTCTCTCCTTCATCTCCTCCTCCTCCTCCTCCTCTCCTCCTCCTTCTCCTTCTCTTCCTATTCTTTATCTTCTTATTCTGTTTTTGTTTTTCCTTTCCATTTTCCTTTAATTATATTTACATCTACATCTTTTTCTTCTCTTTCTTTTCATTTTCTTTCTTTCTTCTATTTCCTTTTTATTCTACTTATTTCTTCTCTTCCTATTATTCTTCTTTTTTCTTTTACTTCCTATTATTTTTCTTTTATTTCCTATTATACTTCCTTTTCTTTTATTTCCTATCTTTCTTCTACTTCTTCTTCTTTCCTTTTTCTTCTTCTCTTCTTCTTTCCTTTTTCTTCTCCTAAATCTTACTCATATTACCTAAATAATACAAACAGAGAACAAATCTAAAACTAAATCTAATTCAACCTAAAAATTAAATCTAACTAATACAAACATAGAACAAATCTAATTAAACCTAAATAAGAAGATAAACAGGGAACAAAAAGAACAGGGGAGGAGGGGGGCTGCGGGTGGGGGGGAGCTAGCGCCGGCGACGGTGCGGCTCCGGCGGCGGGGCGGGGCGACGCAGCGCGGCCGCCACGGCCTGGGTCCGCTGGGCGGGGCGGCCGGCGACGGGGCGGGCTCCGGGGGGCGGGGGGGCGGTGCGGGGCGGCGGAGGGGCGGCGGAGGGGGAGGGGCGGGGGAGTGTCGGGCAGCGGCGGCGGGGGACGAAAATTAAAAGGGGAAAGGGCGCGGGAGAGAGAGAAGAGAGAGGGGGAGAGAGAGAAGAGAGAGAGGAGGTGGGGGGGGGGGTAACGGTCGTTAGGGGGTTATTTTCTTTGCCGTCTGCCAGCAGACGGCAAAGTTTCTTTGCCGTCCGCTAGCAGACGGCAAAGAGGTTGGGTGGGCCGTTGCAGTTAACTGGCCTCCACGGGACCCCACCCCACCTCTTTGCTGTCTGCTAGCGGACGGCAAAGAAACTTTGCCGTCCGCTGGCAGACGGCAAAGAGATGGCTGATGGCAAACAGTGTCTTTGCCGTTAGCCAGATCTTTGCCGTCTGCTTTCCCAAAGCAGACGGCAAACAGCCTATTTGCCATCTACAAGCAGACCGCAAAGACCTGACAGATGGCAAAGACCCTGATTCCAGTAGTGTATGAGATATGTAAATCGGTTCAGGTGCGGGTCGATGAGATCGGTCGTGCACGTCAGTGTTGAAGGTTTCGTGATCTTGCTTCCGTGATCGTGATGCAGAGGTCGTGACACGAATTACCCCTACCGGTCAGTTTCCGCCATTGGGGTAGACAGTGGAATGAGATTGATCAAACCAGAGCAAAGATCGACACCGTGGAAATGTGATTTCCGCAGTGCTGAAATCTGTTGGAGCAGTCACAGTAAAACGGGCATTAATTTTGCATACGAACTCCGTTTTCGCTCCATGATCTGTCAAACTGAACAACACAAAGAGATGCATTTGACCTTCAACTGCTTTGTCTTTTTCGGCAAAATTTTCGAGGTCAAAATCCTCTTGGAAAATAGAGTTTCGGACGGTTTTATTTTCTGCGGTAGAACGTCTGACTTGTTTTTGCAGGGAATGCTTGTGATTTGGTATAGCCCATGAATTTATGCCTGTAAATTATTAAATCATGACCTGCGTGTCGTGAGTGCGCCAACTGGCTAGAGACATATGGTTGTCCCATTACTGTATTAATGACCTGTGTGTCAACATGAGATGCCTTGTAATGTAATTTACTCTCATAGCTATTAGTTTGTAATAGCATAGTATCTTATGTAACACTTGGCGGTTGACACCATGTGTGGAGATGAAGATCACCACAAGGGCAACCATGCATGGAGATGGAGATCACCATGGGCATGCAGCGCACGTGGAGATGGAGATCGCCATGCGTTAATGAAAGAGGCTATACCATATCACACATATATATACTGCATGTGAAAGTTTATCCCTTTTATGCGCCCTTCTTTTGCATGATAGATGTTTTAAGTAGGGTGATCCCTCAAAGAATGTCAAGTAAAATTGCCTCCCCAATTGCTGCACCATCACATGTTAAGTATTTTTAGTGGTGGGCCTATAAAATTAGGGTGCTGCTAATTCTCCTTAACGTGGTGTGTTTGTGTAGGACACTTACAAGCGAAGCATTGGTTAACTTGTCGTGGCTATCAAAAAAGTTTTGGGCCTCGAGGCATAAGAGTTGGCGTGCCATGAGATGTCCCCAACAAACAAGAGTCGTATAGAGATACGATTAGCAAGTGTTTCTTACCGAGTGATCTAGTCTTCTAGCGGTGATGCAAAAGCTCACTAGTTGACATGTGGATCTTGAATCGCTAAGAATCAACGGAGGGATGTTGATTTTAGTGGGAGTAATGTTCTTATTAAAATGTTTAATCTGAATTACTCTTTATGAATACATGTCTAAGTCTTTTGCATATTTCTGTTGTAGATTTATGGCACCACCCGCTCAACCTAGTTTTTCGTTGAAATCAATCCTAGAAAAGGATAAACTGAATGGAACAAACTTTACCACCTGGTATAGAAATCTGAGAATTGTTCTCAGGCATGATAAAAAGGAACATGTTCTAGAGGAACCCCTTCCAGAGGAACCTGCCGAGAATGCTAATGCCACGGCCAGGAATACCCACCAGAAACTCGTTGATGAGTCAAACGAGATCAGCTGTCTCATGCTGGCTTCTATGGAGCCCGATCTGCAGCATTTCGAAAACATTGAGGCTTTCGATACGATCAGGAACCTCAAGAGCATGTTTCAGATGCAGGCAAGGACCGAAAGGTTCAACGTCTGGCGGTCCTTGATGGATTGTAAGCTGAAAGAGGGTGATCCACTGAGCCCGCATGTGATCAAGATGATCGGATACATGCAAGCTTTGGATCGGTTAGGCTTCCCACTTGGGGACGAATTGTCCACGGATACAATTTTGGCTTCTCTTCCGACTAGCTATGGGGCGTTCATCTCGAATTTCCATATGCACGGCATGGAAAAGAAGCTCACTGAATTGCAGGGGATGCTAAATGTGGCAGAGAAGGATATCAAGAAAGGCACGCATCAAGTGTTGATGGTGCAGAACACGGCAAAGTTCAAGAAGATCTGGTCCAAGGAAAAGACTAAGGCAAAGGGCAAGGAGGCAACTCCTACTATCGCCGCCGCGCCCAAGTCCGGACCAAACACAGGGACCGTTTGCTTTCACTGCAAGGAAACCGGTCACTGGAAGAGGAACTGCAGCAAGTGGCTTGCCCAGATAGGCAAGAAGATTGGAAGTGTGACTTCTTCTTCAGGTACTCTTGTTGTATATGTTATAGACATTTTTATTGCTGACATTTCTAGTAGCTCTTGGGTATATGATACCGGATCGGTTGTTCACATATGCAACTTGATGCAGGGGCTAAGAAGGACTAGGAATGTTGCAAGAGGAGAAGTTGACATACGCATCGGGAATTGATGTCTACTACGCAACTTTATTCTTGTAGACTTTGTTGGGCCTCCAAGCGCAGAGTTTTGTAGGACAGTAGCAATTTTCCCTCAAGTTGATGACCTAAGGTTTATCAATCCGTGGGAGGTGTAGGATGAAGGTGGTCTCTCTCAAACAACCCTGCAATCAAATACAAGAAATCTCTTGTGTCCCCAACATACCCAATACAATGGCAAATTGTATAGGTGCACTAGTTCGGCGAAGAGATGGTGATACAAGTGCAATATGGATGGTAGATATAAGTTTTTGTAATCTGAAAATATAAAAACTGCAAGGTAGCAAGTAACAAAAGTGAGCAAAAACGGTATTGCAATGCTTGAAAACAAGGCCTAGGGTTCATACTTTCACTAGTGCAAGTTCTCTCAACAATACTGACATAGTTGAATCATATGTAAATCCCTCACGTGCGACAAAGAGTTCAATCCAAAGTCACAAATAGCGGAGAACAAACAAAGAAATTATTGTAGGATACGAAACCACCTCAAAGTTATCTTTTCCGATCAATCGTATGAGCTATCCCTATAAGTGTCACGAACAGCCCTAGAGTTCGTACTAAAATAACACCTTAAGATACACATCAACCAAAACCCTAATGTCACCTAGATACTCCAATGTCACCACGAGTACCCATGGGCTTGATTATATGATATGCATCACACAATTTCAGATTCATCAGGTTCAATCCAACACAAAAAACTTCAAAGAGTGCCCCAAAGTTTCTACCGGAGAGTCAAGACGAAAACATGTGCCAACCCCTATGCATAGATTCCCAAGGTCACGGAACCCGCAAGTTGATCACCAAAACATACATCAAGTGGATCAATAGAACATCCCATTGTCACCACGGATATCCCATCGCAAGACATACATCAAGTGTTCTCAAATCCTTTAAAGACTCAATCCAATAAGAAAACTTCAAAGGGAAAACTCAATTCATCACAAGAAGATAGAGAGGGGAAAACTCCATATGATTCATCTATATTAATAAAGCTCGCGGTACATCAAGATTGTGTCATCTCAAGAACACGAGAGAGAGGGAGATCAAACACATAGCTACTGGTACATACCCTCAGCCCCGAGGGTGAACTACTCCCTCCTCGTCATGGAGACCGCCGGGATGATGAAGATGGCCTCCGGTGATGGTTTCCCCCTCCGGCAGGGTGCCAGAACGGGCTCCCGATTGGTTTTTCGTGGCTACAGAGGCTTGCGGCGGCGGAACTCCCGATCTAGGGTTCTTTTCGGAGGTTTGGGTATTTATAAGAATTTTTGGCGTCGGTCTCACGTCAAGGGGGGCCACGAGGCGACGACAAGCCAGGGGGGCGCCCCCCCACCCTAGGGGGGCGCCCCCTTGTCTTGTGGCTGCCTCGTGGCTCTTCTGGCCCAACTCCGATACCCCGTGGGTCTCTTCTCGTCCATAAAAAATCACCGTAAGTTTTTATTCCGTTTGGACTCCGTTTGATATTCCTTTTCTGTAAAACTCAAAAACAAGGAAAAAACAGAAACTGGCACTGGGCTCTAGGTTAATAGGTTAGTTCCAAAAAATAGTATAAAATAGCATATTAATGCATGTAAAACATCCAAAACCGATAATATAATAGCATGGAACAATCAAAAATTATAGATACGTTGGAGACGTATCAAGCATCCCCAAGCTTAATTCCCGCTCGTCCTCGAGTAGGTAAATGATAAAAACAGAATTTTTGATGTGGAATGCTACCTAACATATTCATCCATGTAATTTTCTTTATTGTGGCATGAATATTCAGATCCATAAGATTCAAAACAAAAGTTTAATGTTGACATAAAAACAATAATACTTCAAGCATACTAATAAAGCAATCATGTCTTCTCAAAATAACATGGCCAAAGAAAGTCATCCCTACAAAATCATATAGTCTGGCTATGCTCCATCTTCATCACACAAAGTATTAAATCATGCACAACCCCGGTTTTAGCCAAGCAATTGTTTCAGACTTTAGTATTCTCAAACTTTTTTGACTCTCACGCAATACATGAGCGTGAGCCATGGATATAGCACTATAGGTGGAATAGAATATGGTGGTTGTGGAGAAGACAAAAAAGAAGGAGATAATCTCACACCAACTAGGCGTATCAACGGGCTATGGAGATGCCCATCAATAGATATCAATGTGAGTGAGTAGGGATTGCCATGAAACGGATGCACTAGAGCTATAAGTGTATGAAAGGTCAAAAAAGAAACTAAGTGGGTGTGCATCCAACTTGCTTGCTCACGAAGACCTAGGGCAATTTGAGGAAGCCCATCATTGGAATATACAAGCCAAGTTCTATAATGAAAAATTCCCACTAGTATATGAAAGTGTCAATATAGGAGACTCTCTATCATGAAGATCATGGTGCTACTTTGAAGCACAAGTGTGGAAAAAGGATAGTAGCATTGCCCCTTCTCTCTTTTCTCTCATTTTTTTTCTCCTTTTTTTGGTGGGCATCTTTGGCCTCTTTTTTTATTTGGGCTTCATTGGCCTCTTTTATTATTTTTAAAGTCCGGAGTCTCATCCCAACTTGTGAGGGAATCATAACTTCCGTCCTTTCCTCACATGGGACAATGCTCTAATAATGATGATCATCACACTTTTATTTACTTACAACTCAAGAATTACAACTCTATACTTAGAACAAAACATGACTCTATATGAATGCCTCCGGTGGTGTACCGGGATATGCAATGATCTAGCGTAAGCCATGAAAACATCATGCTAGCTATCTTACGATCATGCTAAGCAATATGACAATGATGGTGCGTGTTATGATAAACGGAACGGTGGAAGTTGCATGGCAATATATCTCGGAATGGCTATGGAAATGCCATAATAGGTAGGTATGGTGGCTGTTTTGAGGAAGGTATATGGTGGGTTTAATGCACCAGCGAAAGTTGCGCGGTACTAGAGAGGCTAGCAAGGGTGGAAGGGTGAGAGTGCGTATAATCCATGGACTCAACATTAGTCATAAAGAACTCACATACTTATTGCAAAAGTCTATTAGTTATCAAAAGAAAGTACTAGATGCATGCCCTAAGGGAAGGGTTGGTAGGAGTTAACCATCGCGCGATCCCGACCTCCACACAAAGGAAGACATTCAATAAATAAATCATGCTCCGACTTCGTCACATAACGGTTCACCATACGTGCATGCTACGGGAATCACAACCTTTAACACAAGTATTTCTACCAATCCACAATTACTCACTAGCATGTCTCTAATATTACCATCTTTATATCTCAAAACAATCATAAGGAATCAAACTTCTCATAGTATTCAATGCACTTTATATGAAAGTTTTTATTATATTCCTCTTGGATGCCCATTATATTAGGACTAAATTCATAACCTAAGCAAATTACCATGCTGTTTATAGACTCTCAAAATAATACAAGTGAAGCAAGAGAGTTCAATAATTTCTATAAAATAAAGCCACCGCCGTGCTCTAAAAAGATATAAGTGAAGCACTAGAGCAAAAGACAAACTACTCCAAAAAGATATAAGTGAAGATCAATGAGTAGCCAACAATTAAATAAATATGTGAAGACTCTCTCATCTAAGAATTTCATATCTTAAGTATTTTATTCAATAGCAAGCAAAAGAAAAATAGCACTCCAAGAATAGCACGCATCATGTGAACGAATAAAAATTTAGGCTCAACATAGGCTAACCGATAATTGTTGAAGAAGAAAGGTGGGATGCCAACCGGGGCATCCCCAAGCTTAGATGCTTGAGACTTCTTGAAATATTTACTTGGGGTGCCTTGGGCATCCCCAAGCTTGAGCTTTTGTATCTCGTTCAATCCTCTCATATCATGGTTTCACCTATTCTCAAAAACTTCATCCACACAAAACTCGAAAAGAACTCGTGAGATAGGTTAGTACACATAATAATAAATCAACTCTTTATGTCCTGCCAAGACAAGTTGCACAATAATTATCAAACATCATCTACTGTTTACTATCATTTCCACAATTTATATCTACCAATATAGGCTATGGAAACTATAGGATAAGTAGATAACAAAACTATGACAGCAATCTGTCCAAACAGAACAGTCTGTAGCAATTTATGAAAACAGTGTACTTATGAAATAAAAAAATTATGAAAATTTAGGAAATGATAAATAATTTATATGATAACACCATGTAAAAATTTCCAAAACGTTCCACGTTCCAGTAAAATATGAAAATTCAAACACTACAGCAAAAGTTTCTGTTTTTACACAGCACACATCAAAACATGCAATGCAAGCATCCTAAGACAATTCTTGGAACTTTTTATTGAAAAACAAGATTTTAAATAACACCTAACAGAGAAAAACAAAATAAAATGATGCTCCAAGCAAAACTCATATTATGTGACGAATAAAAATATAGCTCCAAGTAAGATATACCGATAGTGTTGAAGACGAAAGAGGGGATGCCTTCCGGGGCATCCCCAAGCTTAGGCGCTTGAGTATTCCTTGGATATTACCTTGGGGGTGCCTTTGGCATCCCGAAGATTAGGTTCTTGTCACTCCTTATTCTCCTCATATCGGTGTCTCACCCAAAACTTGAAAACTTCAATCACACAAAACTTAACGGAACTTCGTGAGATGGGTTAGTATAATAAAGATAGATCATTCACTTAGGTACTGTCAAGACAAGATTCAGAATTGTTCCCACATGATACCTACTGTATTATACCATTACCATAATTTATACCACTAAATATAAGCTATGGAAACACTAAAACAAGCAAACTATGCATGCAAAACAGAATCTGTCAAAAACAGAACATTCTGTTAAGATCTGTAGTGTAACCATATTTCCCTGTCTCTAAAAATTCTGAAAAATTAGGACAACCTGAAGAATTTGTATATGAATACTTTGTAAAAATTTAATATCATTATCACTCTCCAGTAAAAAATGAAAATTCCTGTACTGGAGTCAAAAGTTTCTGTTTTGGTTCAGCATCAATTCTACTCATCTTGTGAGTCATCCCAAAGGCTTTACTTGGCACTTTATTGAAATAAAAGACACAAAACATTATTACTACAGTATATTAATCATGTTAACACACTAAAACAGTAGGGATAAATATTGGGTTGTCTCCCAACAAGCGCTTTTCTTTAATGCCTTTTAGCTAGGCATGATGATTTTAATGATGCTCACATAAAAAGTAGTAATTGAAACATGCAAGAGAGCATCATGAATCTCATGACAAGGACATTTAAGTCTAACCCACTTCCTATGCATAGGTATTTTGTGAGCAAACAATTTATGGAAGCAAGAATCAACTAGCATAGGAAGGCAAAACAAGCATAACTTCAAAACTTTGAACACATAGAGAGGAAACTTGATATTATTGCAATTCCTACAAGCATATGTTCCTCCCTCATAATAATTTTCAGTAGGATCATGAAGGAATTTCACAATATAACTATCACATAAAGCATTATCTTCATGATCCACAAGCATAGAAAATTTGTCACTCTCCACATAAGCAATTTTCTTGTCATTCATAATAGTGGGAGCAAACTCAACAAAATAACTATCATGAGATACTTGTTTGACATAACCACTTTGAATATTGAAATCTTGATGACAAGTTTCATGTTTACTATCACTCTTTATAGCATACATGTCATCATCATAATAATCATAGATAGGAGGCATGCCATCATCATCATAAATTTGCTCATCAAAACTTGGGGGACTAAAAATATCATCTTCATCAAACATAGCATCCCCAAGCTTGTGGCTTTGCATATCATTAGCATCATGGATATTCAGAGAACTCATACGAGCAACATTGCAATCATGCTCATCATTAAAATAATTCTCATTTAGTATTTTCATAATTTCTTCCTCTACCAATTGAGCACAATTTTCGAAATCCTTATTTTCACGAAAGACATTATAGAGACGAAACAAATGATGCAACCTAAACTCCATTTTTTTGTAGTTTTCTTTTATAAAACCAAACTAGTGAAAAACAAGAAACTAAAAGATTGAATTGCAAGATCTAAAGATATACCTTCAAGCACTCACCTCCCCGGCAACGGCGCCAGAAAAGAGCTTGATGTCTACTATGCAACTTTATTCTTGTAGACTTTGTTGGGCCTCCAAGCGCAGAGTTTTGTAGGACAGTAGCAATTTTCCCTCAAGTGGATGACCTAAGGTTTATCAATCCGTGGGAGGTGTAGGATGAAGATGGTCTCTCTCAAACAACCCTGCAATCAAATACAAGAAATCTCTTGTGTCCCCAACACACCCAATACAATGGCAAATTGTATAGGTGCACTAGTTCGGCGAAGAGATGGTGATACAAGTGCAATATGGATGGTAGATATAAGTTTTTGTAATCTGAAAATATAAAAACTGCAAGGTAGCAAGTAACAAAAGTGAGCAAAAACGGTATTGCAATGCTTGAAAACAAGGCCTAGGGTTCATACTTTCACTAGTGCAAGTTCTCTCAACAATACTGACATAGTTGAATCATATGTAAATCCCTCACGTGCGACAAAGAGTTCACTCCAAAGTCACAAATAGCGGAGAACAAACGAAGAAATTATTGTAGGGTACGAAACCACCTCAAAGTTATCTTTTCCGATCAATCGTATGAGCTATCCCTATAAGTGTCACGAACAGCCCTAGAGTTCGTACTAAAATAACACCTTAAGATACACATCAACCAAAACCCTAATGTCACCTAGATACTCCAATGTCACCACGAGTACCCATGGGCTTGATTATACGATATGCATCACACAATTTCAGATTCATCAGGTTCAATCAAACACAAAGAACTTCAAAGAGTGCCCCAAAGTTTCTACCGGAGAGTCAATACGAAAAGATGTGCCAACCCCTATGCATAGATTCCCAAGGTCACGGAACCCGCAAGTTGATCACCAAAACATACATCAAGTGGATCAATAGAACATCCCATTGTCACCACGGATATCCCATCGCAAGACATACATCAAGTGTTCTCAAATCCTTTAAAGACTCAATCCGATAAGAAAACTTCAAAGGGAAAACTCAATTCAGCACAAGAAGATAGAGAGGGGAAAACTCCATATGATTCATCTATATTAATAAAGCTCGCGGTACATCAAGATTGTGTGATCTCAAGAACACGAGAGAGAGAGATCAAACACATAGCTACTGGTACATACTCTCAGCCTCGAGGGTGAACTACTCCCTCCTTGTCATGGAGACCGCCGGGATGATGAAGATGGCTTCCGGTGATGGTTTCCCCCTCCGGCAGGGTGCCGGAACGGGCTCCCAATTGGTTTTTCGTGGCTACAGAGGCTTGCTGAGGGATCACTAGAAGACTGTCTGGAGGGGGGGGGGGTGAATAGACTATTAGCAGGAATTTAAAACCTAACCTTTTCCCAAGTTAATTGGTTGGCAGATTTTAACAGTTTTAGCAAGTCTAGCAAGTCTAACAGCCCTACCCATGCATGTCAACAAATATGGCAGCGGAAAATAAAGACATTGCACATGGAAGTAAAGAGATGAGATAGGGAGATCAAACGCATGATGGACACGAAGATTTTTCCCGTGGTTCCGATAGGTGGTGCTATCGTACGTCCACGTTTATGGAGTCTTCAACCCACGGAGGGTAACGGTCGCGAGAGTCCACGGAGGGCTCCACCCATAAGGGTCCACGAAGTAGCAACCTTAACTATTCCATAACGGCTTCCGTCCACGAAGGACTAGCCTCACTATGGGTAGATCTCCATGAAGTAGGCGATCTCCTTGCCCTTACAAACTTCTTGGTTCAACTCCACAACACGAAGTAGGAGGCTCCCAAGAGACACCTAACCAATCTAGGAGGCACCACCCTCCAAAAGGTAATAGGCTCGGCAATGATGATGAACTCCTTGCTCTTGTGCTTCAAGATGATAGACTCCACAACACACAATCACTCTCTCACAGATTTGGCTTGGTGGAAGAGATGGGATTGGTGGAAAGCAACTTGGGGAGGCTAGAAATCAAGATCCATATGGTTGGAGTGGATGATCTTGACCTCAACACAAGGGTAGGTGGCTCTCTCTCAGAAAACTGGATGGGGCAAGTATGGAATAGTTCTGAGTGCTTCTCTTTCGAGTGGGTGGTGGTGAAGGGGTATATATAGGCATCCCCAAAAATCCAACCGTTACACACAAAATGACCAACTCGGTGACACCGATGTGTTAATCTCGGTGGTACCGAAGTGACCAAAAGGTGGCAACTTTTGAATCTCGGTGAGACCGATATAGGAAACTCGGTTGCACCGATAAGGTGACCAACGGTCAGATTGCCCAATCTCGGTGACGCCGATCCAACAATCTCGGTGGTACCGATATTGTGAATTTGCGTAACAGAAAGTTGGCAACCTAAACTCGGTGGCACTGAAGCAGAATCGGTTGCACCGAAAGGCTAGGGTTTGGCTTAGGTCTGTCTGAGTTTGGGAATCGGTGGCACCGACTGGAAAGTGTTGGTTGCACCGATTTTGGATATTTGACTTTGGACAGACTTTTGTGGAAGTGCTTGTGGGTGTTTTTGGTGACTATCACTTGTGCACGTATGAGCATTTTGTTCACCAACAGAACCTTACCCCCTTTTAATAGTATTGGCTTTCCTATGGACTCAAAGTGATTTCTCACAAAGTAAAATGTAGAGTCCTCTTGCTTGAAGCTTTGCCAATCCATTTCCTTGCATCTTGGGGTAATTCCACAATCTCCACAATCCTTTTGCCAACCCTCTCTGTGGACTTTATCTGAAATACACTAGGTAAAAGTATTAGTCCAAGAGACAATGTATGTTGTCATGAATTATCAAAACCACCAAGGGAGCATGTTGTGCTTTTACTTGTGGCGGCGGAACTCCCGATCTAGGGTTCTTTTCGGAGGTTTGGGTATTTATAAGAATTTTTGGCATCGGTGTCACGTCAAGGGGGGCCACGAGGCGACGACAAGCCAGGGGGGCGCGCCCTAGGGGGGGGGGGGCGCCCCCTAGGCTTGTGGCTGCCTCGCGGCTCTTCTGGCCCAACTCCAATGCCCCGTGGGTCTCTTCTGGTCCATAAAAAATCACCGTAAGTTTTTATTCCGTTTGGACTCCGTTTGATATTCCTTTTCTGTAAAACTCAAAAACAAGGAAAAAACAGAAACTGGCACTGGGCTCTAGGTTAATAGGTTAGTCCCAAAAAATAGTATAAAATAGCATATTAATGCATATAAAACATCCAAAACCGATAATATAATAGCATGGAACAATAAAAAATTATAGATACATTGGAGACGTATCAGGAATAAAGCAAGAGTTGCTGCGTTAGCCGTCGGCACCATGCAACTTAATTTACCTTCGGGATTTGTAATGGAACTTGATAATTGTTATTATGTTCCTGCATTAAATCGAAACATTATTTTAGCCTCATGTTTGATGAGGTAAGGTTATGAATTCAGTATTAAGGACAATGGTTGTTCTATTTACTTGAATAAAATGTTTTATGGCTTTGCGCATGTTGTGAACGGGTTATTTATATTAGATCTTGAAGGTGAATCGGTCTATAACATAAGTGTCAAGAGGCATAAGCCTAATGAGATAAATCCGACTTACATCTGGCATTGTCGACTTGGACACATTAGTCAAAAGCGCATGAAGAAACTGCATGATGATGGAATTCTGACTTCGTTTGATTTTGAATCATTTGAGACATGCGAGTCGTGCCAACTCGGCAAGATGACTAAGACTCCTTTTGCAAAGAGTTGTGAGAGGGCGTCTGAGCTATTGGAACTTTTACATAGTGATGTATGTGGACCAATGAGCACGACAGCTAGAGGTGCTTTCCAATACTTCGTGACTTTTACCGATGACTTTAGTAGATATGGATATGTCTACTTGATGAGGCACAAGTCAGAAACTATTGAAAAGTTCAAGGAGTTTCAGAACAAAGTGGAAAATCAACTCAGCAAGACAATCAAGCTTCTACGATCTGATCATGGCGGTGAGTATATGAGCCAGGAGTTTGATGATCATCTGAAGAGTCGTGGAATAGATCCACAACTCACTCCTCCAGGTACGCCATAGAGAAATGGTGTGTCGGAACGGAGGAATCGGACTTTGTTGGACATGGTCCGATCGATGATGAGTCAGTCGGATTTACCCTTATCATTTTGGGGATACGCTCTAGAAACCGCAGCTTTCACACTAAACTGGGTACCATCAAAGCCCATAGATAAGACACCATAGGAGATATGGACTGCAAAGAGTCATAGCTTGTCTTTTCTAAAGATTTGGGGTTGTGAAGCATATGTCAAGCGACTCCAGTCGGACAAGCTCACACCCAAGTCGGACAAGTGCATATTCGTGGGATATCCAAGGGAAACCTTGGGATATTACTTCTACAACCGTGAAGAGGGCAAAGTGTTTGTCGCTCGACATGGAGTTTTCCTTGAGAAAGAGTTTCTCAATCGCAAGGCTAGTGGGAGGTCGGTCCGACTAGAAGAAATTCGAGGGCCACACGGGGACGTTCCGACAGGTGATTCAATCACGCCAGAGTTAGTCAGGGAACCCTTAGTGGAATCAGCACCGGTTCCACGTAGGTCGGAAAGGTTGCGCAATATGCACGACTGCAATGTGTTGTTCTTGGAGAACAACGAACCGACCACGTATGCAGAAGCGATGGTGAGCCCTGATTCCGTGTTATGGCTTGAGGCCATGAGATCCGAATTAAAGTCCATGGATGACAATCAAGTTTGGAACTTGGTTGATCCGCCAGATGGCGTTCGAGCCATTGAGTGCAAATGGATCTTTAAGAAGAAAACTGATATGGATGGAAATGTTACAGTCCATAAGGCTCGACTTGTCGCTAAAGGTTATCGACAAGTTCAAGGAGTTGACTACGGTGAGACTTATTCACCGGTAGCGATGCCTAAATCAATTTGGATCATTCTTGCTATAGCTGCATATTTCGACTATGAGATATGGCAGATGGATGTCAAAATGGCTTTCCTTAATGGAAATTTAACTGAGGACGTGTATATGACACAACCCGAGGGTTTTGTCGATCCAAAGAATGCTGGCATGGTATGCAAGCTTCAGAGATCCATTTATGGATTGAGGCAAGCATCTCAGAATTGGAACATTCGTTTTAATGAAGCGGTCAAAGAGTTTGGCTTCATCAAGAACGACTATGATCATTATGTATTCAAGAAGGTCAGTGGAGCTCAGTTGCATTTATGATGTTGTATGTGGATGACATATTGTTGATTGGAAATGATGTTCAAATGCTTGAATTTGTCAAGGACTCATTGAAAAATAGTTTTTCGATGAATGACTTGGGAGAAGCAGCTTATATTCTGGGAATCAAGATCTATAGAGATAAATCGAGAAGGCTTATCGGATTAAGCCAAAGTACGTATTTAGACAAGGTGTTGAAGCGGTTCAACATGCAAGATGCCAAGAAAGGGTTCTTTCCCATGTCATATGGCATTAGTCTTAGCAAGACTCAGAGTCCCTTGACTCCTGATGAGCAAAGACGCATGGATGGGATTCCGTATGCTTCGGCTGTCGGGTCCATCATGTATGCTATGGTATGTACTCGTCTCGATGTTAGCTTTGCTCTAAGTGTAGTAGGCAGATACCAGGCTGATCCAGGTGAGAGTCACTGGACAACGGTAAAGAATATCCTTAAATACTTGAGAAGGACACATGATATGTTCCTGGTTTATGGAGGTGAGGATGAGCTCGTTGTAAAGAGTTACACTGATGCTAGTTTCCAAACCGACAGGGATGATAGTCGACCGCAATCTGTGTTTGTGTTCATTCTGAATGGAGGAGCAGTGAGCTGGAGGAGTGCCAAGCAAGATACGGTAGCTGTGTCTACAACGGAGGCTGAGTACATTGCGGCTTCTAAAGCCGCAAAAGAAGGTGTTTGGGTGAAGAATTTTATTTCTAATCTTGGAGTGGTTCAGGACTCGTCCAATCAGTTGGTCCTCTTTTGTGATAATAGTGGTGCTATCGCACAAGTCAAGGAACAACGGAACCATCATAAAACCAAACACATACTCAGCTGTTTTAACCTCATTCGCGACATTGTCGAGAGAGGCGATGTAAACATATGCAAGATACACACGGATGCAAATGTTGCCGATCCATTAACGAAGCCTCTCCCACAGTCGAAGCATGAGGTGCACATGAGGTCCATGGGCATACGATGCCTAGATGATTGACTCTAGTGCAAGTGGGAGACTGTTGGAGATATGCCCTAGAGGCAATCATGTGATGATTTGTTTCCTATGTATTCATGAGTATTTTGTATTGTCCTTGAACATCATCAGTGATATGTATCAATAAGTATGTGACTTATTTGTGAGACTATATATTGTATGATGATTGTTCTAATTTTCCCTAGTTGTTAAGGTTATGCGGAAGCATATCCTTTACTATTATACGATTGTGACGCCCCCATTCTCGTCCGTACGCTAATCAATCACGCAATGCGTACGACCAGATTAGGGACTCACTGATTGATACCACAACACGACAAAAGACACAAATACATAGTCATACAGCTTAATATTACAAGCCAGGGGCCTCGAGGGCTCGAATATAAGCTCCGACACAAACAAGAGTCAGCGGAAGCAAACATAACTGAGTACAACCATTAGTTAGACAAGGGTGCCTTAAGAAGGCTAGCACAAACATAAACTACGGATCGAAAGAGGCGAGGCCTCCTGCCTGGGAACCTCCTAACTACTCCTGAACGTCGGAGAAGTCCACGTCGTAGTAGGCGCCATCCTGGTAGTAGTAGTGGCCTCCATCGGGGTAGCTGTAGCCATCCACCGGGTAATCTGAATCCTTCGGCTCCTGGGCACCATCGTCTGGTCGCGGCAACGTATCAAGGAGAAAAGGGGAGCAAAGCAACCGTGAGTACTCATCCAAAGTACTCGCAAGACTTACATCAGATCTATACTAGATATGCACCAGTATCAAAGGAATGCGGCTATATCTTTGGACTAGACTGCAGAAATGCCAGAATAGAGAAGAAGGCCTAGTCCTATCGAAGACTAGCATCTTCAACATCTTGCAGCATGAGAAGAGAATAGACCTGCAGCTCATGCATATAATCATATTGTTGTAACAATTTTAGTTAAGTATCACGCCCAGAGATCCTTCCTCGACTCCCTGCAAGGAAGCGATCCCGGAGCCACAATTCAAGTTTTATTTAAATTACGGTTATAGTTGTATAAGGTCAGAGCACAACTCCAAGTCGTCCTTTTATCCGGGGACACGGCTATTCGAATAGATTACTTCCCTGCAGGGGTGCACCAAATTACCCAACACGCTCGATAAGCTACAGCCGGATACGATTTTCTGGTCAATACCCGGCCTCGACATATCGACACGACATAGTCCTACCTAGGCTCAACAGAGAGGCCAACACGCCGGTCTACATCCTAATGGCTCGGGGTCTTGGGCCATCGCCCCCGACATCCTGCACGTTACGCCGTCGGCCGGGACCAGTCCTAGCATGCCCTCCATCAGGGTCCCTGCGTTCCAGACCAGCCGGGCACGAGTCGAAAAACGTGGCATCTGAAGAGCTTTCGGGAGAATGTACGCCGCCGAGCAGCCCATACTGATTACCCCGCGTGGTGGTTAGTGCGACAAAGGTCCGTAGACCCAACTCAGATTAAATACTCAACCCATTAGCAATTTATTAGTTGTGCGGGGCAAGCTCGAACACGTTGCAGTCCGTCGCCCCGCCAAGAACACTCGAGTGCCTTCCGGCGCACTCCACCAAGTATCCGGATGCCTTGCGGCGCATCCCACCAAGTCTCCGGATGCCTTACGGCGCATCCCACCAATATCTCTCGCGGGTGCCCTTGGGGCCGACCCGTCTTTAACAAGTAATTGTAACCCGGTCATAGTAACTGTGTGTCTATACACCAAGTGGAGATCCGAGGAATCACCCTCGAGGGATCCCACTCAACGTAAGGGTATGACAAGAGTCGATACCGGTAAATGGAAAGGAGGAATCACCCTCGATACCCATGACCGATATCTACGCTACAGAATTAACATCCGGAGTGCTAAGTAAGGTATCACCCTCGGCACTCGATGGTAGCTCTGCAGTGCCATACTAAAAGGGGGTGTGCGGTGATGTGAGGGGTCTGGCTCGTCGGTCAGTTGACCGAGTCTTTGGGTCTTCGAGTCGTCGATGAACAAGCAGGGGCAACTGGGACTCAGGGGTCACTGGGGATTTACTGATCCACCTATACTAAGCAGTGGTATGATTGCAAGTATAGTAACAGTTCATCAAAATCAGGCTATGCATCAGAATAGGAGCTATCTAATACAGTAGCAAAATTCTAATGCAAGCATAAGAGGGAGAGAGATGGGTGATATCGGAATGCTCAAGGGGGTTTTGCTTGCCTTGCTGCTCTGCGGCAAAAGGCTGAACGTCAGTGGTGTAGTCAATCTCGGCAGCTCCGTCAGCCTCGGGGTCTACCGAAGAGAAGAGGGGGAAGAAACAATAAATATAAAGCACTCAAATGCAATATGATGCATGACATGGCAATTCACAGTACTAGGGATGATCTAACGTAGTTCTACCGTCTTAGACCAAGCGGGAGAATACCTGACGATATTCCCCGGGTCTGTTGAATTATCAGACAGACGAATCGGAGGGGGAACGTTCCATGCTTGCGGTGCTAGAGGCATGTGCCAGCTAGGAGGCAGTGCAGGGTTGCCTAAAATCATATCTAAGTCATTTTAGTTATTTTTAGAATTTAATTAGAATTTATTTATCAGTAGGCCTGCACTATTCATCTATCTGAAACAGGCAAAAAGTTGCATGTTCAGATAGCTAGGGGCATGTGACAGATGAATGGATGGCACCATTGCATTCTTTGGAATTTTCTGATCAACTTTCATATATAAATTATTTTCATCTGAGTTACAGATTATTTTCTATGAATTTCTAAAGTTTTATTAATTTTCTGGAATTATTTTTATTTAATAAATTCAACATTATCCAGAACATTATCCAAAACAGTGTTGCCTGACGTCAGCATTGCGTCAGCAATGCATCAGCAGGGCAGTGGGCCCCACCTGTCATAGGGACAGTGGCATTTCATTTTATTAGTTTTAATTAAACGGGGTTAATTAGTGGTTGGGTCCCACATGTCACTGACACATTAGGCATTTTAATTAGTTCTAATTAACTATTTCCCTAATTAAACATCTGACAAGTGGGGCCCGAGTGTCATAGACACAGGGGGTGTGGGGCCCCACTGTCAGTGACAGGGGCCAGCCTAGTCAGCAGTTGACCACGGTCAACGGGTCAACTGGGACTGGGGGCCCACCTGGCAGCGACCCTGAGGGTGGCCCCCAGGTCAACCCCGTCGGCGACCGGCGCCGGAGCGTCGCCGGCGACCATTCCGCACGGCGGCGCGCACGGGACCGGCTCAGAAATTGCCGTCTGGGACCCATTTCGAGCGTGGTTTGGCCTGGCGTGCTCCTGGCGTCGAACCGCAGCGACCGGTGGCTGCAGCTAGACCGGAGATGGCCGGAGCTGAGCGGCAGCTCCCCAACGGCGGCGGCGGCGTTCGGGCGACAACGGGCTCGTGGCTACGGCGGCTAATTCGAGCGGAGCAAACGCGGAACGGGCCCTACGCGTTGCGGTGAAGCGAACGGGCGCACGCCCGGGACCATTTGGTCACCGGAGCAACGCCGGCGACGAGCGACAGCGGCGGCGCGTTCGGGTGTCCGTCGGAGGCGACGCGAGGGGGCAAGAGCAGGCGCGTGCGTGTGCGCGTCGTGCTCCTAGAAGCACCAGGAGCGCGATGCCGTGCTCAGATGAGCGTGACAGCGACGGTGGCGACGAGCAGAAGCTCATCGGCGGCGACTCGTTCGGGTGCTCGTCGCCGGTGGTCCTAGGGGCAGCTAACATCGACGAGAGCGAGAGGGGGAGGAAGAGGAGGCTCACAGCGAGGGGTAGCCGTTCAATGCGGGCTCGAGGAAGGCTCGGGGCGGCCGGAATTCGACGGCGACGGCGGCGGCCCGAGGAGGAAGACGACAGCGCGCGGGCGTTCCAGAGGCTCCGGGCGTCGGGCTCGTGCACGAGGGGGAAGTGGAGGTCGAGGCGGAGCTCTGGGGCGTCGCAGCGGGGCTCGGGAGGGACTACAGCGGCGGCTACCCGCCGGCCATGGCGTCGGCGGCGGCGGATCTGGAGGGGAGGGGGAGAGCGAGCGAGCCAGGCGAGGGGGAGAGGGGAAATGGGAGCGGGCGGACCAGGGGGGAGGAACGGGGGCGGCCTTATCCCTTCCTCCTCCTGCTCCGGTGCCGTGGCGAGCTGCGGGAGGAGCCGCGCGAGCTCAGCCATGGCGGGAGTGACACACCGAGCAGGAGCAGGTAGGGGAGGCCCTGGTGGGCTGGCTGGGCCGGCGCGGCCCAGTAACAGGTAGGCCTCACCTCCTTTTCTCTTTCCTTTTCTTTCTGTTTTCCATTTATTTTGTTTCTGTTTTAGTTTTATTTTGACATTTCCCATCCACACAAAAATGTGAGACATGGTCCAATATTTAGTGGCAATATTCCAAAGGGCCACAGTAGTTTTAAGGATTTTTATAAATTGTTTGTATTTCCACAATTTATTTAAAAGCAATTAAAATGCATTTAGCTACTGATAATTGAAGTTGGAATCCACAACAGTGGTTTAGTGATGTTGTTTTCCTTAACATGATTTGTTTTAGAATATTCCACAATTTTGGAACATTTTACTGATATTATTTGAGGATTTATTTTATCACCATAATTCCAATGGCAATTTGCATTGGAATTTGAATTGAATTTTGAATCCAACTTAAACCAACTTAGGCAAACTTCACTTAGCAAAATAAGTAGGCACTGTTCATGATCATTACTGTAGCTTAATTACAATGATCACTGTAGCATAAGCCCAGGGTGTCACAATTCTCCCCTACTAACAAGAATTCTCGTCCCGAGAATTAAGAAGTAGAAGGGAAGAGCCCGGGGTATTCTGCACGAAGATGATCTTCGCGTTCCCAAGTGGCTTCATCTTCAGAGTGATTTGCCCACTGCACTTTGAGGAACTTGGTAACCTTCTGACGAGTCCGACGTTCTGCTTCATCGAGAATGCGGACTGGTTGCTCCTTGTAAGAAAGGTCTTGTTGCAGTTCCAGCATTTCATGGTCCACTGCTCGGATAGGATCCTTGAAGCAGCGACGAAGTTGTGACACGTGGAACACGTCATGAACCTGAGACAGGTTTGGCGGTAGTTCCAACTGATATGCCACCTTACCACGCCTTTCGAGAACGGTGAAAGGACCAATGTATCGAGGAGCCAGCTTGCCCTTGATTCCGAATCGGTGAGTACCTCTCATAGGCGTGACTCGAAGATAAGCCTTGTCGCCAGGTTGATAGACCATATCTTTGTGATGACGGTCATACTGACTCTTCTGACGAGCCTGAGCAGCCTTAAGGTTTGCTTGAATGATGCGGACTTGTTCTTCGGCATGTTGGATTATATCCGGACCAATAAGTGTACGTTCCCCAGTTTCTGACCAGTTCAGAGGGGTCCGACACTTACGTCCATATAATACCTCAAAAGGAGCCATCTTCAGGCTAGCTTGATAGCCATTGTTGTAGGAGAACTCAGCAAACGGAAGAGATTCCTCCCATTTCTTGCCGAATGAAATGACACAAGCTCGAAGCATGTCTTCGAGAATCTGATTGACTCTTTCAACTTGTCCCTGAGATTGAGGGTGAAAAGCGGTGCTGAAATTCAAACGAGTCCCCATAGCTTCCTAGAAACTTGTCCAGAACCTTGAAGTGAATAAACTGCCACGGTCTGAACTGATAACCCGTGTAATACCGTGAAGTGAAACAATTCTGGACATGTAGAGCGTTGCCAGTTGACTAGCAGTGATTGTCTCTTTGACAGCTAGAAAATGTGCAACTTTGGACAGTCGGTCAATGACGACAAGAATAGCATCATTACCTTTCTGCGACTTGGGAAATCCAGTAATGAAGTCCATTTCAACATGATCCCATTTCCATTCAGGAATAGAAATAGGTTGCAGAGTTCCAGTAGGCTTCTGATGTTCTGCCTTGACACGACGGCAGACGTCACATTCTGAAATATAGCGAGCAATGTCTTGCTTCATGTTAGACCACCAGTATCTCTGACGAATGTCTTGATACATCTTGGTACTACCCGGATGAATATAGAGCGGGGTGTCATGTGCTTCCTTCATGACCTCCGAAATCGCATCTCGTGATACAACTAGCCGATTTTTGAAGTACAAAGTGCCATCTTCAGTAGTGGTTAAGGGTGAGGGCTTTCCTTCAGAGAGCTCAAGTTTAATCCTCCTGATTTCATCGTCACACTTCTGGTTCCACTTGATGACGTCCTCGAGATCTGGTTTAGCAACCAGGTTATTAAGAGAACCCTGGGTAACCACATGGAGGTTCATCTTGAAGAACTCCTCAGCAGGAGGAGTGAGATAACCTTGAGGGACAATATGGAGGTTCAGCTTGCGAAACTCTTCCTGAAGCAGGGGGTGAACCTTGTGAACCTGAAGGTCGTTGCAGTATGACTTACGACTCAAGGCGTCAGCCACTACATTAGCCTTGCCAGGGGTATATGAAATACCGAAATCATAATCTGTGAGAGATTCCATCCATCTTCGTTGGCGTAGATTCAAGTCCGGCTGAGTGAACAAGTACTTCAGACTTTGGTGATCAGTATAGATCTCGCAACGATTACCAACAAGGTAATGTCGCCAATTCAACACAGCATAAACCACTGCAGCTAACTCAAGATCATGAACTGGATAGTTCTCTTCATGAGGACGTAACTGTCTTGAGGCGTAAGCAATTACTCTGCGCTCTTGCATTAGAACACAGCCCAATCCTTGACGGGAAGCATCACAATAAATGACAAAGTCCTTACGAGTATCCGGAGGAGCAAGCACTGGGGCAGACGTCAGTTTGTCCTTAAGTGCCTGGAAGCTCTCCTGACACTTTTCTGTCCACTCGCATTTAACACCTTTGCGAAGCAAATTGGTTAAGGGCTTTGCAATCTTGGAGAAGTTCTCGATGAATCGACGGCAATAGCTGGCGAGACCGAGAAAACTTCTGACTTGCTTAACATTCTTCGGGGGAGTCCACTCAAGAATAGCTTGAACTCGTTCAGGGTTGACGGCAATACCATCCTTGGAGATCACATGACCAAGGTAAGTCACTTCATCTAGCCAGAACTCACACTTAGAGAACTTTGCATATAGTTGGTGTTCTCGAAGCCTTTCGAGCACAAGACGAAGATGCTCGGCATGCTCTTCTTCATTCTTGGAATATATCAATATGTCATCCAGATAAACCACGACAAACTTGTCGAGATAATCCATGAAGATGTAATTCATCAACCGAGAGAAGGTTGCTGGGGCATTTGTTAAGCCGAAAGACAAGACGGTGTACTCGTATGAACCATAGCGAGTAACAAATGCTGTCTTCGGTATATCTTCTTCACGAACACGGATTTGATGGTAACCCAACCTCAAGTCAAGCTTAGAAAACACTGATGATCCAGCAAGCTGATCATACAGGTCATTGATCCGGGGAAGCGGATATTTGTTCTGAATCGTTGCTTGGTTGATAGGCCGGTAATCTTGAACTAACCGATTCGTACCATCCTTCTTCTTGACAAAGAGAGAAGGTGCTCCCCAAGCTGAGGAACTAGGACGAATAAAACCCTTGCAAAGTGATTTATCAATTTCTTCCTTAAGCTCAAGAAGTTCACGAGGAGGCATTTTATAAGGCCGCTTAGCAATAGGGGTGGTGCCTGGTTTTAAATCGATGACGAACTCGACTGCTCTAGCAGGGGGTATGCCTGGAAGTTCTTCTGGAAACACATCTGGGAAGTCTCGAACCACTGGAATGCTTTCAATTCCTTCGAGAGGTGAAGCATTTAATGCGTTCATGAAATGAATCTGAGTCTCGGCATTACGAACGAGACGAGCGGTATGAACCACTAGCTCGTTGGAAGGGTGCAGAAGATGCACGGTATTAGTGGCACAAACGACGGAAGCACTATGTGCTTTCATCCACTCCATTCCCAGGAGCAAGTCAATATTGGAAGACGCCAACACAATGGGCGAGACGAGGAATTCTAGTCCTTCGATCTCAACGGCGACGTTGGGACATATCAAAGAGGTCCGACAATTACCCGCGGGTGTGGACACCATTATTTGAATGTCCATGTTCTCGCTCTTAAGGCCATGCTTACATGCAAATTCTTCCGACATGAATGAATGCGATGACCCAGTATCAAATAATACGGATGCGGGTATTGAGTTAACAAGAAGTGTACCCATCACAGTAGAAGGCTGGCCTGCAGTTTCAGCCATATCAGTATGACTGACTTGAGCACGAGCATATGGAGCTCTGGCGTTGTTGTGATGAGGCTGGTTCTTTGGCAGTGCAAGTTGTTTCTGACCCTGCCTGCATTCTCTTGCACGGTGTCCTGGACGTCCACACTTGAAGCATAGTCCATCCTCGGGACGGGACGGTGGAGGCTGGGGTTCTCTTGGCGGTACAACTCTTGGCTGCCATGGCGGTGGAGGGGGCAGACGAGGCGCCACATAGGATGGCCTCGGTGCATAAACAGGTGGACGGTAGTTGTTGGGGATCCAGATCCTTTTCTTCTGAGGACGTGGGCCCGAAGATGAACCCACGTCAATCTTGCGTTTAGTGTGATCCTTGTACCTCTGCAGACCTGTTTCCACCTGGATAGCCTTATTCACTAAGGAGGCGAAGTTAGGAAATTCATGAGCCAGAAGGGCCAGGTGAATGTCTGGTTGAAGTCCTTCACGAAACTTTTCCTGTCTACGAGCATCAGTTGGCAGGTCCTCTTCAGCATAACGGGACAAGTCCAGAAAATCCCGCTGATAAGCGTCCACAGTCTTGTTGCCTTGGATAAGATTGCGGAACTCTTGCTTCTTCCGGTCCATTATCCCTTGAGGAATGTGGCGAGCATGAAAAGCAGCTTGGAACTCCGGCCAGGTGATGATTGTTCCAACAGGATGAGAGCGCCTGTGGCTGTCCCACCATTGAGCAGCAGGGCCCTTCAGAAAATACGAGGCAAAAGTGACATAGCTAGCCTCTGGGGAGCCTGAAGCTTCCAGCTCATAAGTGATGTCACGGAGCCAGTCATCTGCGTCAAGTGGCTGAGTTGAGCTGCGGAAGTTCGTAGGGTTGAGACGCATGAAGTCTTGCAGTGTCACTGGAGCTGGCGGTTGATTCATGTTCGGCCTTGGCATCTGATCCATCAGCCCTTGCATAAACTGACGGTTCAGCTCAAACTGTTGCATCATACCAGCCATGTAGTTCGGTGGTGGTGGTGGCTCAGGCGTACCACGACCACGACCAGCTGGCCTAACCATTCTGTCAAATTAATCACAGTGGTAGTTCAGCATTGGGTAATTGCAAAATCAATGAATCATTCATGAAGTAAATTGCACAAGAAAGCAGTGCAATAAATACAACATAGTAGTTCAAACTTCAACATACAGATCCATACACAAGTCTATTACAAACCATAAGTTCGTTACAAAATAGACGATAGATCCGGCATGAGATTAAACTAGACAACTAGGCGGCACGCAGGCACGCGGTGGAGGGATACAACAACGCATCAGCGTCGGGGACAACGATAGTAGCCAGGGAGCTGCATATGACCCCGGTGGTGAAAGCCGATAGAAGGATCCTGCATCCCGTGCAGACTCCGATGCAGAACCTGCATACCAAGCGGGAGCGCAGGTCCACGTGCCGGAGTACGACCTCCAACCTCAGGCCACTCAAGACCTGGGGGAAACGCAGTCCGAGCCGGATAAAGGATGTGCTCCTGATGTATCCTCGCACGAACAGCTGGCAGCAAGTGCTCCATAGCCTGATACAGACGAGCTCGAGTGGCATACAGCTCGACGTTAAGAGCCCTGACGGTGCGATCCAGAGCCTGAGTGTACTGCATCAGAACCCGTGGGTCGTAACGACGACTCACATAGGGGGCGCAAACAGCAGTGTAGGTCCGGTCGGTACGCTGCGGCGCAAAAGGGGTCAAGACCTCAGCGTCGGCGGGCGTGTCAACTCCATCAGGGGTATACAGAATGTACCGGTATACCGAATCCTCCAAACTGGGGTTCGCTGCACGGAGACGAACAATAGCAGCATAGGCAGCATCCTGTACTGCCATCTGAACAGTCACTCCAATGCCACGAAAGGTGTGCAGCCCATCTCTGGTATGATCATGCTTATCCCAGATAACCATCTCGGCCTCATACTGTTCCTGGTTGAACTCGCGGTAATCCTCGTAAACAGTGTACTCGGGGTACCAGCGATAACCCAGTGTCTTCAAGAGACCGTTCAGAATGGCCGGGAACCCAGACGTCTCGTGCGCAAAGGTCAGACGGACGATCTGCCTAGCAGGACGCATCTGTAACAAGAAGATTCAAGATGTCAAATGACAGTGTGTGTATCATAACTTCAAAGAAGACAGCTTTCGACGAAACAAATCTCCGGGTGGATGTGACCACGAGAACCTAATGTTAGATTTTAGTAAAATCTTTTACCCGAAGAGAAGAGAGATCAGAATCCCAGAGTATAGACGAGAAATAAAAGATCCTAATACCACCCAATTGGCGACGTGGGCCCGTAAGCCACACAACCAAGTTAGTAAAACAGTTTTCTTTGACTAGACTCAACTTCGGCCAAGGAGTTGGAAAGGGGGCTACCTACAGGCAGTCGGCTCTGATACCAACTTGTGACGCCCCCATTCTCGTCCGTACGCTAATCAATCACGCAATGCGTACGACCAGATTAGGGACTCACTGATTGATACCACAACACGACAAAAGACACAAATACATAGTCATACAGCTTAATATTACAAGCCAGGGGCCTCGAGGGCTCGAATATAAGCTCCGACACAAACAAGAGTCAGCGGAAGCAAACATAACTGAGTACAGCCATTAGTTAGACAAGGGTGCCTTAAGAAGGCTAGCACAAACATAAACTACAGATCGAAAGAGGCGAGGCCTCCTGCCTGGGAACCTCCTAACTACTCCTGAACGCCGGAGAAGTCCACGTCGTAGTAGGCGCCATCCTGGTAGTAGTAGTGGCCTCCATCGGGGTAGCTGTAGCCGTCCACCGGGTAATCTGAATCCTGCGGCTCCTGGGCACCATCGTCTGGTCGCGGCAACGTATCAAGGAGAAAAGGGGAGCAAAGCAACCGTGAGTACTCATCCAAAGTACTCGCAAGACTTACATCAGATCTATACTAGATATGCACCAGTATCAAAGGAATGCGGCTATATCTTTGGACTAGACTGCAGAAATGCCAGAATAGAGAAGAAGGCCTAGTCCTATCGAAGACTAGCATCTTCAACATCTTGCAGCATGAGAAGAGAATAGACCTGCAGCTCATGCATATAATCATATTGTTGTAACAATTTTAGTTAAGTATCACGCCCAGAGATCCTTCCTCGACTCCCTGCAAGGAAGCGATCCCGGAGCCACAATTCAAGTTTTATTTAAATTACGGTTATAGTTGTATAAGGTCAGAGCACAACTCCAAGTCGTCCTTTTATCCGGGGACACGGCTATTCGAATAGATTACTTCCCTGCAGGGGTGCACCAAATTACCCAACACGCTCGATAAGCTACAGCCGGATACGATTTTCTGGTCAATACCCGGCCTCGACATATCGACACGACATAGTCCTACCTAGGCTCAACAGAGAGGCCAACACGCCGGTCTACATCCTAATGGCTCGGGGTCTTGGGCCATCGCCCTCGACATCCTGCACGTTACGCCGTCGGCCGGGACCAGTCCTAGCACGCCCTCCATCAGGGTCCCTGCGTTCCAGACCAGCCGGGCACGAGTCGAAAAACGTGGCATCTGAAGAGCTTTCGGGAGAATGTACGCCGCCGAGCAGCCCATACTGATTACCCCGCGTGGTGGTTAGTGCGACAAAGGTCCGTAGACCCAACTCAGATTAAATACTCAACCCATTAGCAATTTATTAGTTGTGCGGGGCAAGCTCGAACACGTTGCAGTCCGTCGCCCCGCCAAGAACACTCGAGTGCCTTCCGGCGCACTCCACCAAGTATCCGGATGCCTTGCGGCGCATCCCACCAAGTCTCCGGATGCCTTACGGCGCATCCCACCAATATCTCTCGCGGGTGCCCTTGGGGCCGACCCGTCTTTAACAAGTAATTGTAACCCGGTCATAGTAACTGTGTGTCTATACACCAAGTGGAGATCCGAGGAATCACCCTCGAGGGATCCCACTCAACGTAAGGGTATGACAAGAGTCGATACCGGTAAATGGAAAGGAGGAATCACCCTCGATACCCATGACCGATATCTACGCTACAGAATTAACATCCGGAGTGCTAAGTAAGGTATCACCCTCGGCACTCGATGGTAGCTCTGCAGTGCCATACTAAAAGGGGGTGTGCGGTGATGTGAGGGGTCTGGCTCGTCGGTCAGTTGACCGAGTCTTTGGGTCTTCGAGTCGTCGATGAACAAGCAGGGGCAACTGGGACTCAGGGGTCACTGGGGATTTACTGATCCACCTATACTAAGCAGTGGTATGATTGCAAGTATAGTAACAGTTCATCAAAATCAGGCTATGCATCAGAATAGGAGCTATCTAATACAGTAGCAAAATTCTAATGCAAGCATAAGAGGGAGAGAGATGGGTGATATCGGAATGCTCAAGGGGGTTTTGCTTGCCTTGCTGCTCTGCGGCAAAAGGCTGAACGTCAGTGGTGTAGTCAATCTCGGCAGCTCCGTCAGCCTCGGGGTCTACCGAAGAGAAGAGGGGGAAGAAACAATAAATATAAAGCACTCAAATGCAATATGATGCATGACATGGCAATTCACAGTACTAGGGATGATCTAACGTAGTTCTACCGTCTTAGACCAAGTGGGAGAATACCTGACGATATTCCCCGGGTCTGTTGAATTATCAGACAGACGAATCGGAGGGGGAACGTTCCATGCTTGCGGTGCTAGAGGCATGTGCCAGCTAGGAGGCAGTGCAGGGTTGCCTAAAATCATATCTAAGTCATTTTAGTTATTTTTAGAATTTAATTAGAATTTATTTATCAGTAGGCCTGCACTATTCATCTATCTGAAACAGGCAAAAAGTTGCATGTTCAGATAGCTAGGGGCATGTGACAGATGAATGGATGGCACCATTGCATTCTTTGGAATTTTCTGATCAACTTTCATATATAAATTATTTTCATCTGAGTTACAGATTATTTTCTATGAATTTCTAAAGTTTTATTAATTTTCTGGAATTATTTTTATTTAATAAATTCAACATTATCCAGAACATTATCCAAAACAGTGTTGCCTGACGTCAGCATTGCGTCAGCAATGCATCAGCAGGGCAGTGGGCCCCACCTGTCATAGGGACAGTGGCATTTCATTTTATTAGTTTTAATTAAACGGGGTTAATTAGTGGTTGGGTCCCACATGTCAGTGACTCATTAGGCATTTTAATTAGTTCTAATTAACTATTTCCCTAATTAAACATCTGACAAGTGGGGCCCGAGTGTCATAGACACAGGGGGTGTGGGGCCCCACTGTCAGTGACAGGGGCCAGCCTAGTCAGCAGTTGACCGCGGTCAACGGGTCAACTGGGACTGGGGGCCCACCTGGCAGCGACCCTGAGGGTGGCCCCCAGGTCAACCCCGTCGGCGACCGGCGCCGGAGCGTCGCCGGCGACCATTCCGCACGGCGGCGCGCACGGGACCGGCTCGGAAATCGCCGTCCGGGGCCCATTTCGAGCGTGGTTTGGCCTGGCGTGCTCCTGGCGTCGAACCGCAGCGACCGGTGGCTGCAGCAGGACCGGAGATGGCCGGAGCTGAGCGGCAGCTCCACAATGGCAGCGGCGGCGTTCGGGCGACAACGGGCTCGCGGCTACGGCGGCTAATTCGAGCGGAGCAAACGCGGAACGGGCCCTACGCGTTGCGGTGAAGCGAACGGGCGCACGCTCGGGACCATTTGGTCACCGGAGCAACGCCGGCGACGAGCGACAGCGGCGGCGCGTTCGGGTGTCCGTCGGAGGCTACGCTAGGGGGCAAGAGCGGGCGCGTGCGTGTGCGCGTCGTGCTCCTGGAAGCACCAGGAGCGCGATGCCGTGCTCAGACGAGCGTGACATCGACGGTGGCGACGAGCAGAAGCTCATCGGCGGCGACTCGTTCGGGTGCTCGTTGCCGGTGGTCCTAGGGGCAGCTAACGTCGACGAGAGCGAGAGGGGGAGGAAGAGGAGGCTCACAGCGAGGGGTAGCCGTTCAATGCGGGCTCGAGGAAGGCTCTGGGCGGCCGGAATTCGACGGCGATGGCGGCGGCCCGAGGAGGAAGACGACAGCGCGCGGGCGTTCCAGAGGCTCCGGGGGTCGGGCTCGTGCACGAGGGGGAAGAGGAGGTCGAGGCGGAGCTCTGGGGCGTCGCAGCGGGGCTCGGGAGGGACTACAGCGGCGGCTACCCGCCGGCCATGGCGTCGGCGGCGGTGGATCTGGAGGGGAGGGGGAGAGCGAGCGAGCCAGGCGAGGGGGAGAGGGGAAATGGGAGCGGGCGGACCAGGGGGGAGGAACGGGGGCGGCCTTATCCCTTCCTCCACCTGCTTCGGTGCCGTGGCGAGCTGCGGGAGGAGCCGCGCGAGCTAAGCCATGGCGGGAGTGACACGCCGAGCGGGAGCAGGTAGGGGAGGCCCTGGTGGGCTGGCTGGGCCGGCGCGGCCCAGTAACAGGTAGGCCTCACCTCCTTTTCTCTTTCCTTTTCTTTCTGTTTTCCATTTATTTTGTTTCTGTTTTAGTTTTATTTTGACATTTCCCATCCACACAAAAATGTGAGACATGGTCCAATATTTAGTGGCAATATTCCAAAGGGCCACAGTAGTTTTATGGATTTTTATAAATTGTTTGTATTTCCACAATTTATTTAAAAGCAATTAAAATGCATTTAGCTACTGATAATTGAAGTTGGAATCCACAACAGTGGTTTAGTGATGTTGTTTTCCTTAACATGATTTGTTTTAGAATATTCCACAATTTTGGAACATTTTACTGATATTATTTGAGGATTTATTTTATCACCATAATTCCAATGGCAATTTGCATTGGAATTTGAATTGAATTTTGAATCCAACTTAAACCAACTTAGGCAAACTTCACTTAGCAAAATAAGTAGGCACTGTTCATGATCATTACTGTAGCTTAATTACAATGATCACTGTAGCATAAGCCCAGGGTGTCACAACGATTCAGTTGATGATTACATTTCACAAGTCATGTGCATAGATATGCTAAACTGATAGTATGGACTCGCAGATTGAGATCACCGAGTCGGACAGATCCACTTTGAGACACAACAAGATAATGTCATCTGTTAGTCTCAAGTACAATGTATATGCCATGTCCTAGACCTGAGGTCCTCGCATGTTCTCGGGATGAGGATCGACTTACTTAGGGTCTATCAAATGCTACTCCGTAACTGGATAGTTATAAAGGTAGCTTTCGGGTGAGTTGTGAGACAAGCCGCGAGACATGGCTGACCAAGATGGGATTTGCCCCTCCGTGAGGAGAGATATTCTCAAGGCCCTCTCGTGTGATCAGATTCAGAAAGCATGGCCATGCGACATGGGCTAAGTGTTAACCCAGTTCGGGAATCTACATCACGGTTTCGAGAAGAGATGTCGAGCTACCACAAGGGTGACAAGTACTCGCCTTGAGCTCTACAACGTATATCATGAGGCAAAAGGAATGTTGTATATGACACATTGTCGAGGTTCGTCTAATGACTTTGCGCACACATGGGAGTTGGCACGTTCTGCTAGGAGCCGCTACTTACTATCGACTCGGGTCGTGTCCATGTGTACGTGAACATATAGGGTCACACACTTAAGGGATTGTAGCCCATTCGGATTGGATCCGAATGGAAAATGGAACTAGACTCGTCGTGGGCCTCAAGTGTTGATCCCACCTCGAAGGTCTATATAAAGGGGAGTGGGCGCACCTTTCAGGGTTGATCCTTTTCCCCCTCGACAACCACCGCCACTCCCATGCCACCATGCCGTGCGATCGGACCTAGAAGTCTGCCGCCTGATGCTGCCCCCGTACGTGTGGATACCTTGGAGGCATCGCATCTGCGGTGCTTGGACGAACCGTTTGAGGGATCCGTGAGGAACCGTCCGAGGGATCCGCGAGGAGCTGTTCGTGGGAGATCGGCTACAGGAGGAGGAGATGAATCGGCTGATCGACTACACGCATCACCAACTCTACTTCCGCTGCGGTGACTACGCGTTGAAAGCACAACATGCTCCCTTGGTGGTTTTGATAATTCATGACAACATACATTGTTTCTTGGACTAATACTTTTACCTAGTGTATTTCAGATAAAGGCCACAGAGAGGGTTGGCAAAAGGATTGTGGAGATTGTGGAATACCCCAAGATGCAAGGAAATAGGTTGGCAAAGATTCAAGGAAGAGGACTCTACATTTTACATTTGTGAGAAATCACTTTGAGTCCATAGGAAAGCCACTACTATTAAAAGGGGGTAAGGTTTTGTTGGTGAACAAAATGCATACGTGCACAAGTGATAGTCACCAAAAACACCCACAAGCTCTCCCACCAAAGTCTGTCCAAAGCCAAATACTCAAAATCGGTGCAACCAACATTTCCATCCCGGTGCCACCGATTCTCAACCTCAGACAGACTTAGCCAAACCCTAGCCACTTCGGTGCAACCGATTCAATCCCGGTGCCACCGAGTTTAGGTTGCCAACTTTCTGTTACGCAAATTCACAATATCGGTACCACCGAGATTGTTGGATCGGCGTCACCGAGATTGTCAATCGGACCGTTGGTCACCTTATCGGTGCAACCGAGTTTCCTATATCGGTCTCACCGAGATTCAAAAGTTGCCACTTTTGGTCACTTCGGTACCACCGAGATTTACACATCGGTGTCACCGAGTTGGTCATTTTGTGTGTAACGGTTGGATTTTTGGGGATGCCTATATATACCCCTCCACCACCACCTACTCGAAAGAGAAGCACTCAGAACTATTCCATACTTGCCCCATCCAGTTTTCTGAGAGAGAACCACCTATTCTTGTGTTGAGGTCAAGATCTTCCACTCCAACCATATGGATCTTGATTTCTAGCCTCCCCAAGTTGCTTTCCACCAATCCCATCTCTTCCACCAAGCCAAATCTGTGAGAGAGTGATTGTGTGTTGAGGAGTCTATCATCTTGAAGCACAAGAGCAAGGCATTCATCGACATTATCGAGCCTATTACCTTTTGGAGGGTGGTGCCTCCTAGATTGGTTAGGTGTCGCTTGGGAGCCTCCTACTTCGTGTTGTGGAGTTGAACCAAGAAGTTTGTAAGGGCAAGGAGATCGCCTACTTCGTGAAGATCATCCCATAGTGAGGCTAGTCCTTCGTGGACGGAAGCCGTTATGGAATAGTCAAGGTTGCTACTTCGTGGACCCTTATGGGTGGAGCCCTCCGTGGACTCTCGCGACCGTTACCCTCCGTGGGTTGAAGACTCCATAAACGTGGACGTACGATAGCACCACCTATCGGAACCACGGGAAAAATCCTTGCGTCTCCAATTGTGTTTGATCTCCATATCTCTAGTCTTTACTTCATGTGCAATGTATTTACTTTCCGCTGCCATATTTCTTGACATGCATGTGTAGGGCTGTTAGACTTGCTAAAACTATTAAAATCTGCCAACCAATTAACTTGGGAAAAGGTTAGGTTTTAAATTCCTGCTAGTGGTCTATTCACCCCCCCTCTAGACACTCTTCTAGTGATCCCTCAATTGGTATCAGAGCTTTGGTCTCCATTGCTTCGGTCTAATCACCGAGGAGGAAGATGGATGTGTCTAGTATAGGGAGTTTGAGTTGTAGAGTGCCTACTCTTGATGGAGAGTACTATAGTCAATGGAAAACCTTGATGCTTGAGCTGTTTAATAAATTTCAATTGAGCAAATATGTTAAGTGCCCCTATGTGCCTCCCATTGATCCTTTGCATCCCACACATGAAGAGGAAGTTGATATGCTATGCAATCTTAGAACTGTCAATCTCATTGTTAGAGCTTTGCCTAGAAATGTGCTCAATCAGATGAAGAATTTTGCATGTGCTTACACTTTGTGGAATGACTTGGAGAAACGACATCCAAGTTATTCATTGAGCAATCTTGATGAAATTCTTCATAAAACTATTGCCTTTCACAAAATGACGCCTAGTGATCCTAAATTTGATGATTGTCTATTTGATCTTAGAGACCTCATGCGTGCTAAAGGAGATGTCACAACTATCAACAATATCATTATAGAAGTCCTTTGCATTCATAAACTTGAACATTGTCATGATCACCATCCTAACGAATCTCTTGTTCTTTATGACGAGGATTTCCCACTTGATGATGACAATGTGGAACATGGCTACTATGATGAAGATGAGCTGTTCGACATCGAGTACGAGAATATCATGAAGAATCTAAGTCTCATGGCAAACTTCAAGGATTACATGTCCGGAGGAAAAGAGTGGATTCTCGATAGCGGATGTACCGATCATATGACCGGAGATAGACAGATGTTTGAAGAGATCACACCAAACCATGGACCACGAAGGTACGTAACGTTTGGAGACAACTCCAAGGGTAAGGTTCTTGGTCTTGGTAAGGTGGCCATATCCCATGATAGCTCTATCCAAAATGTTATGCTTGTTGAATCTCTTGGCTACAATCTTCTTTCCGTATCTAGACTTGCTGACTTTGGTTTTAATGTGCTATTCACGAAAGTAGATTGCCAAGTGTTTCGTCAAGATAATCATAAAATGGTCTTTACCGGTTTCCATAGAGGTGATCTATACATTGTTGACTTCACTAAGAGATCCAAACCTCGCACTTGTTTAATTGCTGAATCCTCTAAAGGTTGGCTTTGGCATAGAAGACTAGGACATGTTGGCATGCGTAATTTAGACAAGCTTATCAAAGGTGATCATATACTTGGTGTTAAAGATGTTATCTTTGACAAAGATAGACTTTGTAGTGCTTGTCAAGCTGGAAAGCAAGTAGGTGGAAGTCATCCCGTTAAGAATATCATGACTACTAGGAGACCACTCGAGTTACTTCACATGGATCTTTTTGGTCCCAATGCTTACAAGAGTCTCGGTGGAAATTCCTATGGTCTAGTTATAGTTGATGATTTTTCCAGATTTACTTGGGTATTCTTTCTTGATGATAAGTCGCAGGTTCAAAAGATCTTCAAGAACTTCGCTCGCAAAGCGCAAAATCAGTTTGAAGTGAAGATCAAGAAGGTTCGGAGCGATAACGGATCGGAGTTCAAGAACACCCATGTGGATACCTTCCTTGACGAAGAAGGTGTCTCACATGAGTTCTCCGCTACGTACACGCCTCAACAAAATGGAGTTGTTGAGAGGAAGAACCGGACGTTCATTGAGATGGCAAGAACGATGCTTGACGAATACAAGACGCCAAGACACTTTTGGGCAGAAGCCGTGGAAACAACATGTCATGCCACAAACCGACTTTACTTGCACAA
The DNA here is from genome assembly GCA_039707655.1 of Elymus sibiricus. Lineage (NCBI taxonomy): Eukaryota > Viridiplantae > Streptophyta > Magnoliopsida > Poales > Poaceae > Elymus > Elymus sibiricus. The sequence goes on from CM077671.1 coordinate 400,217,591, forward strand.
GCTTCTCGGTAAAACGGCATACGAGCTACTCATCGGTAACAAACCCCAAGTTGGATACTTTCGGGTATTCGGCTCAAAGTGCTACATTCTTGATAAGCATCGTCATACTAAATTTGCTCCTAAATCTCATGAAGGATTCCTACTTGGTTACGGATCGAACTCTCACACTTACCGTGTCTACAACAACTTCACTCGAAAAGTTGAAGAGACGGTAGATGTGAAGTTTGATGAATCTAATGGTTCGCAAGTCGAACAATTGCCAAATGATGTAGGTGATAAGGACCCTTCGGAAGCTATCCAAGATTTGCCCATCGGCAAGATTCGTCCCATGGAGGTGAAGGAAAGTACTTCTTCAACACAAATGGAAGCCCCTACTTCACGTCAAGGTGAACCACAACATGACATGGAGGCATTCACAAGCGGTACATGACAAGATGATGAAGAGTAGGAAGTGCATCATGAAGATCCACCACAACCACCTTCACCACCACCTCAAGGGAACGACACCATCAACAACAACGAAGATGAAGGAGATGATGATGAAGAAGAAGAAGCTCCACCATCTAACAAGCCCAAGCTACCCCGAGTTCGAGCACAAGTGACCAAGAACCATCCCCTAAACCAAATCTTTGGTGACATCCAAACCGGGAGAATCACTCGCTCTAAAACTCGTCTAGCTAACTTTTGTGAGCATTATTCTTTCATCTCTAGCATTGAGCCCTTGAAGGTAGAACAAGCTCTTGAAGACACGGATTGGGTGAACGCGATGCATGAAGAGCTTCACAACTTCGAGAGGAACGAAGTGTGGACACTCGTGGAGAAGCCCAAGGATGAGCAAAACATCATCGGAACCAAATGGGCGTTTCGGAACAAGCAAGACGAAGATGGTCAAGTCATGCGCAACAAGGCTCGTCTCGTAGCCCAAGGATATACGCAAGTCGAAGGTATGGACTACGTTGAGACCTACGCCCCCGTTGCTAGACTTGAAGCTATTCGCATTCTTCTTGCCTATGCTAATCACCATGATATCACGCTTTATCAAATGGACATTAAAAGTGCCTTTTTAAATGGTGAGATTGAAGAAGAAGTCTATGTTAAGCAACCACCTAGTTTTGTGAATCCTAAGAATCCTAATCATGTTTACAAGCTTCGTAAAGCCCTTTATGATCTTAAGCAAGCCCCTCGTGCTTGGTACAAATGCCTTAACGAAGTTCCTCATTGAAAAAGGTTTTGAAATTGGTAAAATTGATGCAACCTTGTTCACTAAGAGAGTTAATGGTGAATTATTTGTATACCAAATCTATGTGGATGATATTATCTTTGGATCTACTAACCCACAATTTAGTGAAAGATTTGGAAGGTTGATGTCCGAGAAGTATGAGATGTCTATGATGTGTGAGCTGAAATTCTTTCTTGGTTTGCAAATCAAGCAAACGAGAGAAGGAACTTTCAACTCTCTAACTAAATATACCAAGGACTTGATCAAGAAGTTCAACATGCAGGAGTGCAAAGGTATGAAAACCCCAATGCTCACTAGCGGACATGTTGATCTTACCAGAGAGGATGAACCGGTTGATCAAAAGGTTTATCGATCTATGATTGGTTCATTGCTATATCTATGTGCCTCTCGTCCCGATATTATTCTTAGTGTTTGCATGTGTGCTAGATATCAAGCTGCACCTAAAGAGTGTCATCTTTTGGCCGTGAAACGTATTGTGAGATATTTGATACAAACACCAAACTTTGGCATTTGGTATCCCAAAGGATCTTCCTTTAACCTTGTTGGCTATTCCGATTCGGATTATGCCAGTGACAAGGTTGATAGAAAATCCACCTCGGGTACTTGTCAATTTTTGGGTAGATCTCTTGTGTCTTGGTCCTCCAAGAAACAAAACTCGGTATCTTTATCTACTGCCGAAGCTGAGTATATTGCTGCTGGATCTTGTTGTGCACAATTACTATGGATGACACAAACGCTTAAGGATTATGGAATCCATGTTAGAAATGTTCCATTGTTTTGTGACAATGAAAGTGCTATTAAAATTGGTTATAATCCTGTGCAACATTCTCGAACTAAACATATTCAAGTTAGACATCATTTCATTCGTGATCATGTTGCCAAAGGAGATATTGATCTTAAGCATGTTCGCACTAACAAGCAATTGGCCGATATCTTTACCAAGCCACTTGATGAGAAAACATTTTGTTATTTGAGGAGTGAGTTGAACATCATTGATGCTTCAAACTTGAGCTAGTCTCACTCGGTTGCATGCAAGGGCATGAGCTTTCTTGATATTTCCATGTTGACCCTAACATGTTATCTTATGCCATGGAATTATATGCTCCCTTGTATTGCATCTAATCTTTTTGTAGGTACTGGGAAGAATTTCATTCCACAAGATTGCCATCAACTCCAATCATAAGCAATCTTGTCATGACCAACTATCCACAATCCCTCTTGGTGATGAAAGGAAGAAGACACCTCAATCATATCCTTGACATACATTTATAATTCTTAATTTGGTATCATGTCAAATAGATATATCTATTGCCCCTCCTTGCATGACTATCCTTTGTAGGTGACAAGTGTACTAAAACGAGAAGGATTGCTCCCAACTCAAGATGATCTTCATCAACCTCGAGCATCCTCAACAAGTTCACCTACGAGCAACGTCATCAACATCACTCAAAGGTATGTACTCATATCCTTGAAAAGGCTTTGCTCCGAGTCATGAGCTAAAGCAACTCAAGTGATATGAAGACATTAAAATGCTTAATCGAAAAATGGTAACCCCATTTTGAGCTTAACGTAGAGTATGACCTATGATCAAGTATTCTTACTTGGCTCCTAAGTCAATATACTCTAATATAGGTGACTTAGTCACCGCTCATCATCTAGTTAAGTACTTTGGATGGTTCACTTTCTATTTTGCGAAGAATTCTTGGAACCACTCAAATCTTCTCTAGTTGATATCCCTTTGTAAAAACTTTTGCATTCCCTTTGAAAAATTCTCTTTTGACGCCTTGAAAACAGAAACTTGGTCCCTTATTTCTGTTACTGTTTTAGCCTCGGAGCCGCCGATACATATTTCTCGGTTCTACCGACATTGCAGATAAGCTGCACTACAAAATCTCGGTACCACCGATTTATCTGTCTCGGAGTCACCGACTTGTTTTCTTTTCTTATTTGTGTTCGCAGTTGCAAATCTATGTTTCTTTTGTGATCTTTCAAGCAATACTTCTGTTACTTCGATGATCCCATTAAAAAAAAATCGGGGGAGAATAACAAAAGATAATCTTAGGGAGAGAATTTCTTTATTCAAGGATCCCTACCTTAACGGAAGAAGGGGGAGAATAACAAAGTCTTACAACATCTCAAAGGGAGAGAAACTATTTTCCATGATTCCCTCAGTTTTCATTTCTATGAACCCTACATTCAGTGACCCTTGTTCTCAAGGATCCTTTCTCAGTCAATGATCCATGTATCCATCCCTGTTTTTGACCTTTTTGGAAATTAATGCCAAAGGGGGAGAAGAACAAAGCTTCATGCTAAAGGGGAGATACATGCTTATGCAATGGGGGAGATATGATCAAGGGGGAGAGCCAATATCAATATTCATACTGACTTAAACAAGGGGAGAATATCAAAGTAGGAGGAGAAGACAAATTTGGAAGTTTACCCTTCTCACCCTATCCAAATCCCAATATCTACATGCTGAGATTCAGGGGGAGAGTATGTTCTACTATTGTCATATCTAAGGGGAGAAATAAATAATTTCGAAGAGATATCAATCTTAAGAAATGCTATCTTCTATATGTTCTCCATATCTTGGTACTGTTGAGTTCTATTGCCTTGTTGTTTGGTAGAATACTCTTGTGTTTTCTAACATTGTTTTCTCAAGTGTGTTTCTACTACTAGAATGCTCAAGAACTCAAGGTAAGTATATGCATCATACCCTTGATCAAGATGATCTCTTGCTTCTTGCACATATTGTTTGCACGAGTGAAGTCTTGAACAAGGATACATCTCATTCATATATGTTTGATGCATATGGCCAAGATATACATGACTTATTATATCCCTTCATCCATATGTGTGTCCATGCATTCCAAAGCAACTATCCTTTAAAGGACTGCACACATTTAGGGGGAGCAAATCTAAGTCATGTGTCTCTCAAAGTCTTCATTATATCCATGCATATCTTTATTTGAAGCTTTGATTGTATGTTGTCATCAATTACCAAAAAGGGGGAGATTGAAAGCACAACATGCTCCCTTGGTGGTTTTGATAATTGATGAAAACATACATTGTCTCTTGGACTAATACTTTACCTAGTGTATTTCAGATAAAGTCCACAGAGAGGGTTGGCAAAAGGATTGTGGAGATTGTGGAATACCCCAAGAAGCAAGGAAATAGGTTGGAAAAGCTTCAAGGAAGAGGACTCTACATTTTACATTTGTGAGAAATCACTTTGAGTCCATAGGAAAGCCAATACTATTAAAAGGGGGTAAGGTTTTGTTGGTGAACAAAATGCTCATACGTGCACAAGTGATAGTCACCAAAAACACCCACAAGCTCTCCCACCAAAGTCTGTCGAAAGCCAAATACTCCAAATCGGTGCAACCAACATTTCCATCCCGGTGCCACCGATTCTCAACCTCAGACAGACTTAGCCAAACCCTAGCCACTTCGGTGCAACCGATTCAATCCCGGTGCCACCGAGTTTAGGTTGCCAACTTTCTGTTACGCAAATTCACAATATCGGTACCACCGAGATTGTTGGATCGGCGTCACCGAGATTGTCAATCGGACCGTTGGTCACCTTATCGGTGCAACCGAGTTTCCTATATCGGTCTCACCGAGATTCAAAAGTTGCCACTTTTGGTCACTTCGGTACCACCGAGATTTACACATCGGTGTCACCGAGTTGGTCATTTTGTGTGTAACGGTTGGATTTTTGGGGATGCCTATATATACCCCTCCACCACCACCTACTCGAAAGAGAAGCACTCAGAACTATTCCATACTTGCCCCATCCAGTTTTCTGAGAGAGAACCACCTATTCTTGTGTTGAGGTCAAGATCTTCCACTCCAACCATATGGATCTTGATTTCTAGCCTCCCCAAGTTGCTTTCCACCAATCCCATCTCTTCCACCAAGCCAAATCTGTGAGAGAGTGATTGTGTGTTGAGGAATCTATCATCTTGAAGCACAAGAGCAAGGAGTTCATCGACATTATCGAGCCTATTACCTTTTGGAGGGTGGTGCCTCCTAGATTGGTTAGGTGTCTCTTGGGAGCCTCCTACTTCGTGTTGTGGAGTTGAACCAAGAAGTTTGTAAGGGCAAGGAGATGGCCTACTTCGTGAAGATCTACCCATAGTGAGGCTAGTCCTTCATGGACGGAAGCCGTTATGGAATAGTCAAGGTTGCTACTTCGTGGACCCTTATGGGTGGAGCCCTCCGTGGACTCTCGTGACCGTTACCCTCCGTGGGTTGAAGACTCCATAAACGCGGACGTACGATAGCACCACCTATCGGAACCACGGGAAAAATCCTTGTGTCTCCAATTGTGTTTGATCTCCATATCTCTACTCTTTACTTCATGTGAAATGTCTTTACTTTCCGCTGCCATATTTCTTGACATGCATGTGTAGGGCTGTTAGACTTGCTAGACTTGCTAAAACTGTTAAAATCTGCCAACCAATTAACTTGGGAAAAGGTTAGGTTTTAAATTCCTGCTAGTGGTCTATTCACCCCCCCTCTAGACACTCTTCTAGTGATCCCTCACGCATCTAGTGGTAAACCCGATCCCGTGATCTATTTCCAGCAGCATGTTCTTGGGTGCGCGGTAGAAAACTTTTATTTGGCGCTAGCGTAGTGTACCGCGTGTTCCAACACACCTTGCGGGCATTTGTGGAAGACTCCGGCCAGAGAGGAGCCTGAGGAACTGGCGGAGCTAGGCGGTGGCGGCAGGTGAGGAGGATGAGTACACGGGCGGATGGCTGGCGGCGACGGCGGAAGTGGCCGGATGGTGGGCGGGGACGGCGGAAGTGGGCGGCGGGGGGTGGGAGACGGGGGAGGGGGGCGGGCGGGTGGGTGATTTGGAGGCGAGGACGAAGAGATGACTGACGTAGGAGCCACCGACTGGCGGGCCAGAGGGAAGAGAAGGCGGGCGTCGCGCCTGTCCGCTTCGTGTCCGCGCCGACGCAAAACGGCCCAAAAATAAGCCTGGAATGGGTCACAGGCGGACGAAAAACGGACGCACGTCCGTTTGGGTCAGCATGTTGGGCCTTGTTTTCTGTCCGCCGCGACCCAAATGGACGCGAGCGGACGAAATGGGTCACCCAGTTGGAGCTGCTCTTAGTGCCCACGTCGAAAATGCTAGACCATGTAAAAGCTACGAAAATTTCCTTAGTTAAACTAATCTCCTCCCGAATTTAAGTGGGTGGGGTCCTGCCTTATTCTTCTTCAATCAAATGTTTTCACATATTAATTATTAACCATAATTACGTAGGTGTAGCATTTACTCGTGCCCACATATATAACTACGGATTAAGGGCATCTCCAAGGTGGACTCGCAAACCTCCCGCAACCATCCGTATCGCGTGGTCCGGACCGCGGGAGCCATCCAACGCCGACCTGTATCGGTCCACGAAGCGGTTTGGGTGCTATTTCTCCCGCAAACTGGACAGAAACGTGGGGGGGGGGGTTACGGGAGTCCGAACACAAGAAATGTTGCTATCTACCCCTTGACCAACCCAAAATGAAGGCGGAGCCCTCGCTTTTGTAGCAAAGCACTACTTCCGCGCCAAAATCCCCAACTTATCTTCTTTCATTCCCTGCCGCTCCCCGCCCAATTCCTGCTCTTTTCTCCCACTTCTCTCCTTCCTTCCACCGCCGAACCATGGAGCCGTCGGAGAACCTGCCGGAGATGGAGCTGGTGGAGGTGCCGGAGGATCCGCACATCAGGCTCGCCCGTAAGATCAACTCTGCTACGCGGCAGGATCGCCGCGTCAAAGCCAAGGCCGCAAAGGAGGAGAAGCTCAATAAGCAGTTGGCCGCTAGTGGGTCTACTGGTGGTCTTGGGTGCGGAAGTCGTGGAGGTCGGCGCGGCCATGGCGGACCCCTGAAGATGGGCGGCCGCACAACACAGACGGCTCCATGGCCGGAGACTTACATGCCGTCGTACTAGTACGCCGCCAAGCAGCTTAGTACCCCATCCGGTATAGTGCCTTACATCATCTATATCGACGCGGCGCCGCTCTTTTTCGAGTATTCATCGCCACAGCTGCAGCGGACGCGGCCATCACTCGGGGAGCAGATGGGTTCCCGCACGCTGTTCGCTACAATGCCGAGAGTCGGGGAGCCGGCATACGACGCGTACAAGGAGATGCTCGACATCATCCACGATGGAGGACAGGGAGGGGGAGGGGGCTATGAGGACTGGCAGGTGGAAGATTCAGATCCCACCCATTCCGGCAACTACAAGCAGCAGTCCTACACCCAGGTGCCCACACAGCAGACGTACAACCAAACCGGCGATGGCATTGGGCTGCCGGAGAACAACAACCTGATGGGGAGTTGGAGGAGGAGGAGGACGACAACGAGGACGATGATCCGTATGATATAGCCGGCGATCCAAAGAAGAAGGGAAGACGAGAAAGCTTTAACATGTGGGAGGACGAGCTCCTGTGCGAGGCATGGTTAGCCACTAGCCTTGATCCGTACCATGGCATGGAGCAAAGTGGCACAACCTTTTGGATGAACATTCACATATGGTTCCATGAACACAAGCATTTCATGCCCTACACCGACTCGGTCATCCACAACCGTGAGTGGAAGTCCCACAACCATTGATGGTACACCATCCAGTAGGCTGTGTCCAAGTATTACGGGCACTTGAAGCCACTCATCGCACGGTGGCCTAGCGGTGCACAAATCACCGAGCAAGTAAGTTGATCACTTCCCGGATATGCTTTACATTTGTTGTTAACTAGCCGGACATGTATTGTTTTGTTGCTCACTAGACGGATATGCATTGTCGACATTGTTTCACTTTTGTAGTCCACTCGTGCTTGTGTGTTGTACAAGAAGTTGGAGAAGAAGTCCTTCACTATGATGTATTGTTTGTTGAAGTTGAATGGGCAACCCAAGTGGAACCTTTTCATTGCCAAGACTGCCGTTCAAGCCAACGAGGAAGAAACCGGTGACCCTACTGACCCAACCCAACAACCGCCAAAGAAGGTTATAAGAAACCTGCGGGGAAATAAGTTGGAGGAGCAGAGGGCGAAGCGGCAAGGTGCGGCGTCCAAGATGACGGAGAAGTTCGAGGACATCTTCGTGAAGAAGGAGGAGGCATGCGTGAGGCGCTCGGAGATCAAGGATAAGAAGAAGGCGGAGAGGTTCAAGCTGTCAATGGACGCGGCGGACAAGAAGCTCGCGCTCGAAGAGAGGAGGACCATGATCAAAGAGAGGAAGGTCGCACTTGAGGAAAATAGGATGAATATCGTCGCCAATGCGGAGGACGCCAAGATGTTGACATTGAATGTCGACTCTTTGGATGCCGACATAAGAATGATCTTGCAATCTGTCCGCTTCCAGATGTTGCAGCGGCAGAAAGATGCATTGGCAGTGGCGACAGGAGGATGCGGCGGAGGCGGAGGTGGGAGCGGACAAGGAGGCTGCTTCCTACGCAGCTGCGATGCCACCTACTTAATAGGGGAGCAACTGGATGGGATTGCCGGTCCGGTGGGGTAGAAATGCATAGACTGTTGGACTGAAGTTCTTTTGGAATCAAGCATGTAAAAACTGAGCATATTTGCCTCATTTTACTGTGACCGGGCATGCGATCCGGCGCTCGGCATGCGGATCGGGCTATATTTGAATTTGAATTTACTAACAGACATATACATATGATTGGATGTCGCCCTCCCGCATCTGTGTCCGCGGACTGGTCCCCCTTGTCCGCGGATGCAGGAGGAAATTTGTGGGTTGTTGCTGGAGATTCCATAACAAGGCAGTAATAGTACGTCCATGACAATGTAACTACATCTACAAAAGGTTATTTAATTTTATTTTACATGCAAGTTGATGTGAAGGATTATGATTGATAATAGAGGGATGAAGGGGTTCACCCTAGTTAAATTAGAGGAGGGGGTAATTAGTTTGAAAAGTTAAGTTAAAACGTTTGTAGATATGGCATTATTGATCAATGACATTATCTCAATGGAAATATTCGTATTTGAAGTGGCCAGATCAGCTTAATTATGAAATGATGGCCCCCGGGATATGAGGGAGTGAGAGCATATCTAGTCTCCCAAAATAGTGGGAAGAGTTAAGTCATACCTAGCCAAACTTATATTTGGTTTAGCTAGTTGTTCAAATTTTCTGGGAGAAATATCGACCGACTCTCAATTTGAACAGTCGAAACACAATCTCTTTTGTATTTGTCTCTCTCTTGCCCATTCACCTCCACACTGGTGTCGCTTCGCCACATTCCTTGCACCCGGCTATAACCCCATGTTGGCCGACACCCCATAGCCTCGTGACCTCGGGTCGCTAAATTCCAGCGAGATCTCGGTCTTTTTCCTTCAGTTTTTTGCTCTCTGGCCATGGCAGCGCTCCTCGTTGTTGTCCCTAGCCCGACGGAGCTCTTCCCCATCGTCCCCTGGCACGATCAAAGCCGCAACAAGTGCGGAGGAACAACTCCACATGAAAGAAGCTCACTTACATGAAGAAAACCCACAAGAAAAGTGGTCATAGACCGCCATCGTTGATTGCGATGAATCCTTTCGTTTCAGACATTATCTCATGTTAATATATTCTAAATTGAAGTGTATGTACTTGAAGGGACCATGTCAGCTTAACTGTGAAATGATGTCCCTCGATATATTCTGGAGTAAGAGCATATCTAGTCGAACTCTAGAAATAGCTCAAAGATTTAAGTCCTAATCAGGTGAACTCTTGTTTGGTTTAGCTATTCAAAATTTCTAGAAGAAGCGTCGGCAGACTCTCAATTTGAATAGTCGAAACACCTATTGTTCTCCATTGGGCCCTGCCCGAGGGATCTTGCCTGCGCCTGCCAAGCGGTCAAGGCTCATGCCCGTTGACACGTCGTAAATGCTTTGTCCCAACTCCATCTCCATCACCATTCTGGTAAACCAATATGGGTTTGATTTCAACGAGGATGAGAATTTTCGGGAGAAGCTTGCTGGTGTTGCTGGGGCTCGTGAGCATCCTTCAGTGGACAACCCGTTTGGAAGATTGACGGTGGCAGCGGAGCCCCGCTCCCCTCTGAAGTTGCTACCACCCCGATGAGCGATATTTTTGCGCTCATTCCACCGTTGTTGAAACATGATAATTGCAGAATTTCCAAGAGAATCACTCTGATATCACCACTAATGACTAATGTATGAAAGAAGTTACAAAGTACTTTGTTTAATGAGTTTCCACATGAAATGGGTGATGTCTACTATGCAACTTTATTCTTGTAGACTTTGTTGTGCCTCCAAGTGCAGAGTTTTATAGGACAGTAGCAATTTTCCCTCAAGTGGATGACCAAAGGTTTATCAATCCATGGGAGGTGTAGGATGAAGATGGTCTCTCTCAAAAAACCCTGCAATCAAATACAAGAAATATCTTGTGTCCCCAACACACCCAATACAATGGCAAATTGTATAGGTGCACTAGTTCGGCGAAGAGATGGTGATACAAGTGCAGTAATGATAGTAGATATTGATTTTTCTAATAGTAACACTACAGGAATCAGGTTCTTTGCCGTCCGCCATGGCAGACGGCAAAGGCCTGCCTGGCGTACGGCAAAGCCATTGCCGTCCGCCAGCAGACGGCCAACAGTCCGGCCGAACAGTAGCCGGCAAAGGCCACTTTGCCGTCTGCTGGCAGACCGCAAAGAAGCCAAGCTCTTTGCCGTCAGCTGGCAGACGGCAAAGCCCCTGGATGGCAGACAAAAGGTTCCAGCCCCGTTAGGGGGCTAACGACGCTCTTTGCCGTCTATTCGCAGACGGCAAAGGCCTTTGCTTCTTTGCCGTCTGCCAGCAGACAGCAAAGAGCTGCAGCTGACGTCAGTTGGGCCAACGCAGGCTCTTTGCCGTCTGCCAGCAGACGGCAAAGAAGCAAAGGTCTTCGCCGTCTGCCAGCAGATGGCAAAGAGGCCAAATAGGCCAGCCCAGGTTGCACAGGCTGCTGCCACGTGGCCTCTTTGCCGTCTGCTAGCAGACGGCAAAGTGGCTATATTGCCACTGTTTTTTTCTTCTTAAATTCAATCAATTTCACAGATATATATATATATATTCATTTCAAAATATTTCAACAAGTACATATAGCCAACATATCCCTGCCATATGGATATGATCATCCAACACATATATACACCAAATGAAAAGTCTAGCATATCCAACAATTAAGCAAAAGGTCCATATAGTTTCATCCATACATACATATATAGGTAGCAAGTTTCACATTGTTCATCCTACAAAATCACAACAAAAAGAAAGGACAAGGAGAAGAGTAGACTCGAACGCAAGCTTCCGTGATCTGAAGCCAATCTGCAAAATGGGAAAGAAGAAAGTTAGAAGAAGAAGAAGACTAGAAGACGAAGAAGAAAAAGAAGAAGAAGAAGACTAGAAGAAGAAGAAGAAAAAGAAGAAGAAGAAGAAGAATTTTTCTTCTCTTTCCTTTTCTTCTTCTTATTGCTTACTTGTGTCATTTTAGAGCTAACCTAGTTAAATAGGCCATTTTTGACCTAAATATGCTAAGTATGTCATAAATGAACTAAATAAGCTAAGTATAGGTCATTTCAGAGCTAACCTAGGTAATTATGCCATTTTTGAGCTAATTAAGCATATTAAGTCATTTTGGAGCTAAATAGGTCATTTCTTAAGCATATTATGTCATTTTGAGCTAGCTAAGCATATTGAGTCATTTCAGAGGAATAAATGCTAAGTATAGGTCACTTTAGAGCTATCCTAGGTTAAATAGGTCATTTGTGAGCTAATTAACGTTATTATGTCATTTTTGAGCTAGCTAACCATATAAATTCATTTTTGGAGGAATAAATGCTAAGTATATGTCATTTTAGAGCTTTCCTAGGTTAAATAGGTCATTTTGGAGCTAAATAGGTGATTTCTTAAGCTAAGCTAAGTATAGGTCATTTGAGAGCTATTCGTGGTAAAATTGGTCATTTTGGAGCTAATTAAGGTTATTATGTCATTTTGGAGTAAATAATGCTAAGTACAAGTCATTTTAGAGCTAAATATGTCATTTCTTAAGCTAAGCTAAGTATAGGTCATTTGAGAGCTATCGATGGTAAAATTGGTCATTTTGGAGCTAAGTAAGGTTATAATGTCATTTTCGAGGAAACTAAGCTAAGTATACGACATTTTGGAGATAAATAGGTCATTTCTTAAGCTAAGTACGCATTTGTTATGCTAAACACTTGCGAAAACTTACCGTCATCACGGAGGTGTAGTTGTAGGTGTAGTTGTAGGACCGGTCGCGCCAGTGGCTCACGGAGGAGGATCGGTCGATGCTTGTCGGGAGTTATGCTGCACCAAAGATCATTTCCAATGTATTGTTAGCATGATGCAACTCATGTGAAGACTAGTAACTAATGACCATTCAAATGAAACTCACCGTGCCCGCCGGAGCAATGACTGGCATCGGCGGAGGGGTCGTGCCGGTCTTCTCGCATAGGGTCTGCACATTTGGTTTTGATGAGTCAGTCATATTAGATACTACTGTAAGGAACATTACGTGCATGATTTGGCTAATATGCAGAAGAAACTTACCGCGAACATCTCGTATAGGGCCCGGTTAGCCATCATGTTCCGGTTCCTCTCCTCCTCCAACGCATTAGCCATCCTGTCCTCAAGCTCCCTCTCCCTCTCCGCCGCCTGCCGGTCCCTCTCCTCTAGAAGCGCCTGGGTCTTCGCTCTCTCTGCCTCAATAGTAGCCCGCAACACCACTCGTTAGCATTGTAATCATCGACGGCCGCACACACAATGTAATGAAGGAAAGGTATCTGAGTCCGTATAACTAACCTTGAATTCGAGCTCCACTGGCCGTGCACGAGGCAATATCTCAGGATCGGAGCTGGTCTGGCGCTTCTTGATCTGCGGGAGAGTGCTACTACAACGTATCAGTCCATTCCCAATGGCTAACGAGCCATGCTGCCTCCCGCCACCAGATATCATCACCAGCTCTGGATCAAGAGGTTGCTGGCTCGGGTTAAAGTCCGGCCCTTTCCTCGCCTTCCCCTCGTCTCTGTACCTCACAAGCTTGTGGTGGGAGGCGTGGTTGCTGAATTTCTCTGGATCATCGAGGTCAGACTCAGAGAATGCCTTGGCCTTCTTGTACGAGGCAGTATTGGACATGGCATAGAGGTCGAACAGCTGTGGCACTGGAGCCTTGTTCTCTCGCGCCTAAAAGAGAGGAACATAGTATTAGTTGAGGGCTCAAGCAAGCATGAAGAATAAATTTGCATGAATCATGAAGCAAACCACATACCAGTTTTCCCCGTACTGATGTAGGTTGACGCTGCCTAGATGGTGTGGGACACCTTTCATTTTGCCATGCTTGTCCTTTGCAGTGTCGTGGGTGGAGCGCCATTGGGGAGAGCACCACTCATCCACCAACGCCTCCCAACAGTCCATCCTATCCGCACACCATCTCGGGGGCACCTAAGTTAAGCAAGAGAAATTTGAGCGCTACGCCTATGAATCAAATCAAGGAAACTAAGTACAAGGCCTTAAGAATAGGTAATTACCTTCATGTACTTCTCCTTACTCAGAAACTTGCCGCGGCACTTCTCTCTTTTCCTCCTAATACCAGTCGAGGCGAAGTAGTCTCGAACAGCCTGCGTCCGAGCCTCGTGCCGAAAGTTTTGAAGTAGGCGCCTGCACTCGTTGTCGATAACCCAAGCCGCGGCCTCCTCCTATCCCTCAGCACACCTGTAGAAGGTCTGCAATAAAACAAGAAAACACGGATTAGTACAATCACTAGGGTTGCCAATCAAAGATGGAAACACAACATAGACGACAAAGGAGAAATTACCCAAAACGTTTGGATCACAATGTCGGCCACCTTGTGGCACTCGACATCGCCGATCCTATGCCCCGGCGGGGCCGGGGCAGCCAAGTAGTGCTCCCAGGTCATTCCTAGCTCTGGAACCCGGCCCTCACCAGGCAACGTGACCCACCCCGGGAAGCTCTGGCGAGAAATCACACCAAGGACACTGTTGGGCCTGCGGACACGAGGCTCGTGTGTCCAAGACCTGCAGTATGACAAGGCCAATGCATTAGATATTCGAAGAAACGTGAAGGCAAAAGGTTAAAAAAGAGTAAATGCACTTACTTGTCCCCGTTAGGCGCAATCAACCACCCTTGGTCGGGGGTCGCCGGGGTGGGCGGGAGCTTTGTACCACCACGCTGGTAGACTTTGCGCCCCTCAACCCACTCACCCTCGCTGTAGCTATCAGAACTATAGCCACCCTCAGCACGGCCACTCAACTCCGTCGAGTCCGCCCATGGGTTCCGCTGCAACTCAGCGTGATCCCTGCTGAGCTCCGGAGTCTCGTGGGACGGAGTCTCGTGGGACGAAGGCTCGTCGGCCCGAGGCTCGTGGACCGGAGTCCGAGACGGGTCCACCTCAGGCGGCTCCATCTCAGACGGAGCACTCCTGTGGTCGGGTGAATCAGCTGGGGGTGGCGGCGAGGAAGGCGTAGTAGTAGCCTTCCTAGCTCTCCCGCCGCCACGTCCACCTCTACCAGCCTTCTTCCCCCCGACCTCTCCCGGCCGAAGAAGAAGTGACCGCCGGTGGTGTCTGCATACTGAGATCCAGCGCTCTCCGGAGGCTATGGGGTGGAATAGAACTACCCCTCCCACGACGCGCCGAGGTAGGAGCCTCGGAGCGCTCTCGACCCGCGCCCACCATCTGTCAACACCTGCAATGACAAAGAGTAAACGAAATTAGTACAACATAAAAAGAATGAATACCTGACATGAATAATATGTATATAATTTAAGTGTATCATCATCATGAACATAATAAAAAATTGAATACCTAAAAAATTGAATACTTAGTTTAAGTGTCGGGGTGTCGGGGTCGTGGTGTCGGGGTGTCGTGTCGGGTTCGGGGTGTCGGGGTGTCGTGTCGGGGTCGGGGTGTCGGGTCGGGGTGTCGTGGTGTCGGGGTGCCGTGTTGGGGTCGGGGTGTCGGGTCGGGGTCGGGGTGTCGGGTCGGGGTGTCGTGGTGTCGGGGTGTCGTGTCGGGGTCGTGGTGTCGGGGTGTCGTGTCGGGGTCGGGGTGTCGGGGTGTCGGGGGTGTCGTGTCTGGGTGTCGTGGTGTCGGGGTGTCAGGGGTGTCGGGGTGTCGGGGTCGGGGTGCCGTGTCGGGGTCGGGGTGTCGGGGTGTCTGGGTCAGGGTGCCGTGTCGGGGTCGGGGTGTCGGGTCGGGGTGTCGTGATGTCGGGGTGTCGTGTCGGGGTCGGGGTATCGGGGTGTCGTGTCGGGGTCAGGGTGTCGGGGTGTCGGGGGTGTCGTGTTTGGGTGTCGTGGTGTCGGGGTGTCAGGGGTGTCGGGGTCGGGGTGCCGTGTCGGGGTCGGGGTGTCGGGGTGTCGGGGTCGGGGTGTCGGGTCGGGGTCGGGGTGTCGGGTCGGGGTGTTGTGGTGTCGGGGTGTCGTGGTGTCGGGGTGTCGTGTCGGGGTCGGGGTGTCGGGGTGTCGGGGGTGTCGTGTCTGGGTGTCGTGGTGTCGGGGTGTCAGGGGTGTCGGGGTGTCGGGGTCGGGGTGCCGTGTCGGGGTCGGGGTGTCGGGGTGTCCTTTTCTTTTATTTCCTATCTTTCTTCTACTTCTTCTTCTTTCCTTTTTCTTCTTCTCTTCTTCTTTCCTTTTTCTTCTCCTAAATCTTACTCCTATTACCTAAATAATACAAACAAAGAACAAATCTAAAACTAAATCTAATACAAATAAAATTTCTGTCCTAATTTGATACCTTGCTAAATTAACCTAGGGTTCATACTAATTAATCTAGGGTTCATACTAATTAACCTAGGGTTCATACTACCTAATTTCACTGTTACAGATATCTGCCGATATTTAAGTTAACTGGCCAGTTTATCCTGATTCCGTAGGTCACGGATGCGATAACAGCTTATCCTTGGCATTAACTGGTCTTAAGGATTAACTGGTTGTCAGGCCGATTTATCCTCTAAAAGGCCGATTTATCCCACATGCCCGATTAACTGCAGAGAGAAACTTGGGTCCAAAATTTTGGCCCATTCCCTCCTTTTTCCAGATCTGGGTGTATTTGACTATATGCTGCTGCTGCTGCTTATATGCTGACTATATCCCACTGCTGCTGCTTATATGCTGTTGCTTATATGCTGCTGCTACTGCTTCTTATATTCTGCTGCTGCTGCTAATTGTCTAATGTGGTGTATTTTACTATTTGTTGATATGTAGCAATCTGTGGCTGCTTCTAGCGCTGCAAATGCTCCATCTTTGAAGCGAAGTTCGGATGATATTTAGGCATTTAGTACATTGCATGTTCTTATGTAGCTAAGATATATAGATATGGCCCTAATTAACCTACTCCTCCTCTTCTTCTTCTTCTTCTTCTCCTTCTTCTTTTCTTCTCCTCCCCCTTTTCTTCTTCTCCTCCTCCTCCTCTTCTTCATCTTATTCTTCTTATTCTTCTTCTTTTCTTCTCCTAATAATTTTTTTTCAAGAACTAACCTAACTAACGTAGAAACTAACCTACCTAACCTAGAACTAACCTAACTAACCTAGAACTAATCTAACTAACCTAACTAACAGTAGTAACTAACCTAACTAACAGCAAAAAAAAGAAAAAAAACAGGGGGGAGAGCTCACCGGAGTGGGGCGGCGGGGCACCGGGGGCGTCGGGGCGGCGGGGGCGGCGGGGCCGCGGGGCGCCCGGGCGGCTGGGCGTCGGGGGGGCGTCGGTGGCGGCGCGCGGCGGGAGGCGGGCCGGGGCGGCGCGGGGCGGCGGAGGGGGAGGGGCGGGGGAGCGGAGGGCGGCGGCGGCGGGAGACGAATTCAAAAATTAAAAGGGGAGAGAGAAGAGAGAGAGGGAGAGAGAGAAGAGAGAGAGGAGGGGGGTAACGGCCGTTAGGGGGTTGTTTTCTTTGCCGTCTGCCAGCGGACGGCAAAGTTTCTTTGTCATCCGCTAGCAGACGGCAAAGAGGTGGGGGTGGGCCGTTGCAGTTAACTGGCCTCCACTGGGCCCCCACCCACCTCTTTGCCGTCTGCCAGCGGACGGCAAAGAAACTTTGCCATCTGCCAGCGGACGACAAAGAGATGGCTGATGGCAAACAATGTCTTTGCCATCAGCCAGCTCTTTGTCGTCTGCTTTACTAAAGCTGACGGCAAACAACCTGTTTGCCATCTGCCAGCAGACGGCAAAGACCTGGCAGATGGCAAAGACCCTGATTCCAGTAGTGTAACAATAAAAAACAGCAAGGTAGGAGGTAACAAAAGTGAGTACAAACGGTATTTCAATGCTTCAAAACAAGGCCTAGGGTCCGTACTTTCGCTAGTGCAATCTCTCAACAATGCTAATATAATTGGATCACATAACCATCCCTCAACGTGCAACGAAGAATCACTCCAAAGTTCTTATCTAGCAGAGAACATAAGAAGAAATTATTTGTAGGGTATGAAACCACCTTAAAGTTATCCTTTTCGATCGATCTATCCAAGAGTTCGTACTAAAATAACACCAAGTTATCCTTTCCGATCAATCTATCTAGAGTTCGTACTAAAATAACACCATATGATACGCATCAATCAACTCTAATGTCACCTAGATACTCCAATGTCACCACAAGTATCCATGAGTTAATTATACGATACGCATCAAACAATTTCAGATTCATAATACTCAATCCAACACAAAGAACCTCAAAGAGTGCCCCAAGATTTCTATCGGAGAACATGGTATGAAAACGTGCAATCAACCCCTATGCATAGATCCCCTAGGTCATCGGAATCCGCAAGTTGATGCCTCAACATATATCAAGTGAATCAATAGAATACCCCAATGTCACTACGGGTATCCCACACAAGACGTACATCAAGTGTTCTCAAACCATAATGTTCAATCCAACATAACGAGATCTGAAAGGTAAAGATTCAATTAATCACAACAAGGTAGCAAGGGAATAACATCATGTGATCCGACTATATTAACAAATCCCGTGATACATCAAGATCGTGACATCTCAAGAACACAAGAGAGAGAGATTGAACACATAGCTACTGGTATATACCCTCGGCCCCGAGGGTGGACTACTCCCTCCTCGTCATGGCCTCCGCCGGGTTGATGAAGATGGCCACCGGAGATGATTTACCCTCTTCGGCTGGGTACTGGAATGCCTCCAGATTGGTTTTTCGTCGATACAGAGAGTTGCGGTGGCGGAACTGAAAGCACATTTGCTCCCTTGGTAATTAATAACAACATATATGTCACTGGACTCATGGTTCCACTAAGTATATTTCAGGAAAAGTCCAATGATGAGATGGGTTGGCAAAAGGATTGTGAGGAGATACCCCAAGATGAAAGGAATGGATTGGCAAAGCTTCAAGCTAGAAGACTCTAGATTTTACTTTATGAGAAATCACTTTGAGTCCATAGGAAAGCCAATACTATTAAAAGGGGGTAAGATATTGTTGGTGAACAAATTGCTCCACGTGCACAAGTGCTAGTCACCAAAAACACCCACAAGCTCTCCCACAAATATTCTGTCATAGAGCCTACCACTCAAAATCGGTGCAACCAACATTTCCACATCGGCTACACCGAGTTTAAACCCTAGACAGAAACCCTAGTCACAAACCTCTCTTCGGTGCAACCGAGTTTACATCGGTGCAACCGAGAATCAGTGACCACGATTCTGTTGGCGGTTTCATAAAATCGGAATTTCCGAGTTTTGTGTTTCGGTCCCACCGAGTTTTGGAAACTGCTTCGGCCACTGACTTCGGCACCACCGAGTTTTCTATATCGGTCTCACCGAGATTCCTAAAGTTGCCACATTTTGAACACTTCAGTGCCACCGACTTTTCACTTCGGTTTAACCGAGTTGCTCAATAATGGTGTAACAGTTGGATTTTTGGAGATGCCTATATATACCCCTCCACCACATCCCACTCGCAAGAGAAGCACTCAGAACTATTCCATACTTGCCCCGTCCAGTTTTCTGAGAGAGAACCACCTACCCTTGTGTTGAGATCAAGATCATCCACTCCAACCATATGGATCTTGATTTCTAGCCTCCCCAAGTTGCTTTCCACCCAATCAATTCTTTCCACCAAGCCAAATCTGTGAGAGAGTGATTGAGTGTTGAGGAGTCTATCATCTTGAAGCACAAGAGCAATGAGTTCATCACCATTATCAAACCTATTACCTTTTGGAGGGTGGTGCCTCCTAGATTGGTTAGGTGTTGCTTGGGAGCCTCCTACTTCGTGTTGTGGTGTTGAACCAAGAAGTTTGTACGGGCAAGGAGATTGCCTACTTCGTGAAGATCTACCCATAGTGAGGCTAGTCCTTCTTGGACGGAAGCTGTTATGGAATAGTCAAGGTTGCTACTTCGTGGACCCTTATGGGTGGAGCCCTCCGTGGACTCTCGCGACCGTTACCCTCCGTGGTTTGAAGACTCCATAAACGTGGATGTACGTGATATGTCTCCAACGTATCTACTGTTCCTCACTCTTTTGCCCTTGTTTTGGACTCTAATTTGCATGATTTGAATGGAACTAACCCGGATTGATGCTGTTTTCAGTAGAATTGCCATGGTGTTGTTTTTGTGCAGAAATAAAAGTTCTAGGAATGGAACGAAGCTTTCTGGAGATTTATTTTGGAAAATATAAAAAATACTGGAGCCAGAAACCACAGGAGAGGGGGCCCAGGGTGCGCAACACCCACCAGGGCACACCAGCCCCCTCCCGGCGCGCCCTGGTGGGTGTTGGGCACCTCGTGGCCCCACTTGCCCTATCTCCGACACTATAAATTCCTATTTTTCCAGAAAAAAATAGGAGAGAAAGAATTATCGCGTTTCACGAGACGGAGCCGCCGCCACTGTTGGAAATATGCCCTAGAGGCAATAATAATTTAGTTATTATCATATTTCCTTGTTCATGATAATCGTTTATTATCCATGCTATAATTGTATTGATGGGAAACTCAGATACATGTGTGGGTACATAGACAACACTGTGTCCCTAGTATGCCTCTAATAGACTAGCTCGTTGATCAAAGATGGTCAAGGTTTCCTAGCCATAGACATGAGATGTCATTTGATAACGGGATCACATCATTAGGAGAATGATGTGATGGACAAGAACCAAACTATAAACATAGCATATGATCGTGTCAATTTATTGCTATAGTTTTCTGCATGTCAAGTATCTGTTCCTATGACCATGAGATCATGCAACTCACTGACACCGGAGGAGTACCTTGTGTGTATCAAACGTCGCAACGTAACTGGGTGACTATAAAGGTGCTCTACAGGTATCTCCAAAGGTGTCTGTTGGGTTGGCATGTATCAAGACTGGGATTTGTTACTCCGTGTGACGGAGAGGTATCTCAGGGCCCACTCGGTAATACAACATCACAATGAGCCTTGCAAGCAAAGTGACTAAAGAGTTAGCCATAGGATCTTGTATTACGGAACGAGTAAAGAGACTTGCCGGTAACGAGATTGAACTAGGTATAGAGATACCGACGATTGAAACTCGGGCAAGTAACATACCGAAGAACAAAGGGAACATTATACGGGATTAACTGAATCCTTGACATTGAGGTTCAACCGATAAAGATCTTCGTAGAATATCTAGGAACCAATATGGGCATCCAGGTCCCGCTATTGGTTATTGACCGTGGAGGTGTCTCGGTCATGTCTACATAGTTCTCGAACCCGCAGGGTCTGCACACTTAAGGTTCGGTGATGTTTCGGTATAGTAGAGTTATGTATGGTGGTGACCGACGGTTGTTCGGAGTCCCGGATGAGATCCTGGACGCCACGAGGAGCTCCAAAATGGTCTGGAGGTAAAGATTGATATATAGGAAGTCCTGTTTTGGTCACCGGAAAAGTTTCGGGTACTTCGGTAGTGTACCGGGAGTGCCGGGAGGGTACCGGGGGCCATCGGGAGGGGTGTCTCGACCCAAAGGACCTCATGGGCTGTGGGAGCACTAGTAGAAAATAGGCTATTAGTCCCGGTTGGGAAGGGCCTTTAGTCCCGGTTCCCCAACCGGGACTAAAGTATAGAGACTAAAGGGTCCAAGCCTTTAGTCCCGGTTGGCTACGAACCCGGCTAAACCATGGCCACGTGGTCGGCAGCGCGCGCTAGGGCATGGGGACCTTTGGTCCCGGTTGGTAACACCAACCGGGACTAAAGGTTTAGGGGTTTAGGTGTTTAGGGGTTTAGTGTTTATTGTTTATTTTTCCTTTTCATTTTGTGTTTTCCATTTAATTCTTTTTCATTTCAAACATATTTTACGCTACTACATACTGTACACGTTATGCATATATAATAGAATTTCTCGTAGAACCGATCATATATCATAAAATTTCTCGTACAAGCAATCATATATCATAGAATTTCTCGTACGACCACATGCATACACATATATATACAATTTGGTATATACAATTTCTCATACAATTTGCAGATCGTTTTCGGATCGGGTAATGGTATTCTCCGTCGGGAGATATGACCTGCTGAAGCAAAAATCCCGCAATTTCCTCTTGAATTGCTCGTATGCGGTCCGTTGGTAGGAGCTTATCCCATATCTCGTGCATCTTTAAAGAAGGAGATCAATATGAACATGTTAGTTGTGCGTATATGTATTAGATCATGATAAAAAAATATGAATGGTTTTTACATACCCAAAGATTTCTTGCACTCTTGTTGCTTTCGGTCTTAAAGCGAATGTTCTCGCAAACGTAATATGCACATATTTCAGTCCCCGTTGCCTGCCTCATGCACTTTACGAGAATAGAATTCAATCAGATAATAATGAAGCATGACAATGGTATTGAAACTAGAATTAAAGAGATGCGCGGACATAGCTAGTACTACTTAATTACCCTGGGCTTTCGCCATTTCAGCTCCTCTTTCCATTCACCTCTAACATCTTTGGTGAACTTTTGCCAAACCCTGCCCGGCAAACAAAATGAATAAAGGAGTTATTAATTACTTGATATCAGGAAATGAACTAATAAAGAAGCCGACATAGTGTGTCAATGATTGAAATTACCTTTCGAGCAACAAATGCAAGCTTTTGTAATCTTCAGGGTCTTTACTTAGCGAGTCCAGTACTTCAACAGTTCCATCGTCAACTCTAATGATTTGAAGGATCCAGTGGTAGCTGCGCACACGATTTGTATAAGTGGGCATGCATAACTCATCAACTACACTTAACATCGAGTATATATATAAGCAAAAATAGAATTTGTAGTACAAGAAAGTAACACTCACTGGAAGTTCCAAGGTAAAATTATTTCTGCTTTGTACTTTAGGGCCTTCAAAAACCTTAGAAGCAATTTCTCCGTGTCTTTAGGGTGCCTTCTCAACACTTCTTCAATGATGGTATTTGGGTTAATGAACCCAATGCCATAGACTCCAGCTCTTTTCAATTCAAAATCTTCATTCTGCATAATACCACACAAAATAATATAGTGAGTATAATAACAGGCAATGAACGAGCTGAGCTAGAGACTTAAATTACAGAAAGAAATCACTTACAGACAATAGCAACTGACGATAGATTTGTCGAGTGCTTTTTGATTGAATAACTGAAAAAATTCTTCATTTTCAATCCACAAATCTTTTTCATGGATGTAATGTTTCTTGACTTTCACCATGAGGTTCTCTCGCCCGTACACACAAATCGTACACACCCGCTCGAGCTTCTGCTATTGCTTTAAGTAACTCGTCCGTGGCTTCTTTAAGACTTGCTAGTTCAAGAACCTCCCCTATCTTTGGGTCCAACTTTCCCCCATGTGCATAAAAGCAAGTCCTGCACCTCTTGGGCCAAGTCTCTGTTACTGGAGTGACCCCTGCAGCCTTCATGTTTCTCTCCGATTCATCCCACTTAGGCAACCCATACTTGTAGCCGCCTGGCCCCACACGATGGTGCCACTTTTTTTTGTTGGCATTTATCTTGTTTATTCTCGACCGTTTCTTAGCTTCTTATGATTCCTTGAACTTCACAAATTCGTCCTAGTCATCTACTAACTTCACATATTCTCCTTTGAATTCTGGAGTCTTCCTTTCGTTTTCCATGTAACTTTTCCATAATCTTCTCTTCCAAGACTGGAATTGTGTGGCCAACTTCTTAAGAGCACACTTCTTGACTTTCTCCCATTGGAGATCTGTGAGAGCCTCTGGTAGGGTGAAATGTTTCATGAGCTCCTCCCAAAGCAGATCTTTTGCTCTTTGGCTGACAAAAGCCACTGCTTGGGTATCTTTTGGCTGATTCCATTCTTGAACGGTGATCGGGATTTGGTCCCTAACGATAACTCCGCATTGACGTATAAATTTGTCCGCATTCTCTTTAGGAGCAATCGGTTCGCCATCTGCTCTGATTTGATCGATGTTAAACTTTACGCCTTGTTTCAACTTTTTTGCCGGGCCACGTTTAACCCTTGTAGACGATTTGCTCGATCCGGAGGGCTAAAAGGAAGAAAGATTCGTTAATATATACAAATCAATCAATACATATGATGATCACCAGAGGGCAAATTAATATCTCGCCGGACTATGTTAAATGGACAAAAATTTCTTCGCCATCGTCATTGTCAGCTAGTTCGCCTTCGTCTCTTGGTTGTTCTTCCTCAATTCCCTCACCGAATGGGTTAAGGTATTGTGAGCCATCATCTACTTCATTCTCTTCGTTTCCGGAGCGTATCAGGTCGTACATGGCATTCTCTTGATCATGGTCTCTGTCTCTACCGTCCATAGCTTAACTAATCCAGAACAAATATAAAACAATTAGAATGCATTCAATAAGCAGAACTGGAGATATGCAAATCAATACAAGGCAATGCAACAACAAATGCGATCATATAATATCACTAATACATCATCGAATAGTATCACTAATACATCATCGAATATAATATCACTAATACATCATCGAATAGTATCACTAATACATCATCGAATATAATATCACTAATACATCATCAGAATAGTTGACGTCTCACGGCGCAGGCGGTGGACACCCAAAGATAAGGAACTATGACAGGATCATAGCTCGGGTGTGATCCCTGAAGAACCTGCCAGGTATTGGAGAACCTGGCGTCTAACGCAGCCATGTAGCGTCGGACGTGCTCGTCCTCCTCCCTGACACGGCGACGTACCACCTCCGCGGGGGACGGCTCCCTCTGCACCGACAGTGGTCCACACGACTGCCACCAAATAACCTCCGGGTCGACGACGGGACCTTGATTCCTCACCAAGCTCCGCGCCCCGGAAGGCAGCACCTCCCAGTGCCAGCCCGGCGGAGCCCAGTCCCGGACATGGCGCCTCTCAAGCAGGGTGTTGCCACCGAGTCGACGACGAGGATGCTGGCCAGGCATCGTCGACTCGAGACCTTATAAACGTGGGATTTGCATAAAAATGATTATCATTTTATTATGCTACTCATATTTATAAACAAATTCCTTCTCATCTATCACATCTAAACATCAAACATCTAAACATATCTAAACATCAAACATCCAAACAAACGTGGGATTAGCAAATCAGCAACATCTAAACACATCTAAACAAATCAATAACATCTATCAAACATCTAAACATCAAAAATTATATCTAAACATCAAACATCAAACATCTAATTTTAGTCAATGCTAGAAAATTTTAGTCAATGCTAGCAAATCCGCAACATCTAAACACATCGAAACAAATCAGCAACATCTATCAAACATGTAAACATCAAAAATTATATCTAAACATCAAACATCAAACATCTAATTTTAGTCAATGTTCAATAATTAAGTCCGTCTTCGCTGCCCTGTCTATCTTCTTCATGAGCACGGGAGGAAGGAAGCAGAGAGGTGGAGGCTCACCGTGGGAGGAGGGAGAAAGCAGCAGGGGCACGTCGGCGGCTGGCAGCAGGGGCTCTTCGTCGACGGGCAGTAGCAAGGGCGCGGGAGGAAGACGGCGACGACGCACGAGGTGGCTTGGTGCGGTTGGATGGCGGCGCGGGAGGAAGACGACGACGACGCGCGGTGGCCTGGTGCATACGGAGGAGGATGCCGGATGGGAGGAGCGGCGCCGGCGTGGGCTCGGGCGGCCGCGGCGGCGCGTGGAGGAGCGGTGGCGGCGCGTTGAGGAGCGGCGGCAGCGCGTGGAGGAGGAGAGCGGCGGCGGCGCGTGGGCAGAGTGGCCGGACGGCGACGTCGATCGAGGGCGCGGGTGGGGCAGCCTGGCGGCGTCGTCGAAGCGAGCGAATACGAAGTGATTTGGGGGAGGAAGAAGTCGTTGCTAATATAGGAAGGACCTTTAGTCCCGGTTGGTATCACCAACCGGGACTAAAGGTCCTCCCTTTAGTCCCTGTTGGTGATACCAACCGGGCCTAAAGAGGCCTTTTCGGCGGCCCAAATTCGCGCGGGAAGGGACCTTTAGTCCCGGTTGGTTATACCAACCGGTACTAAAGGTCTATTTTCTCTTTTTTTGTTTTTTTTATATTTGGAATAACTGTTTTTATATTTGCAATAACTGTTAGAATATTTATAGTTTTTAATGAATCTTTTTGCTTTAGGTCAAAACAATTACAAACTTTCTGTTAGTGCGAGCAGTTTTCAAATTTAAATAGTTTAAATTTGAATTCTTTTGAAATTTTTGTGAATCACTAGTTTGTGAATAACTTTAATTTAAAAATAGATTTTTGAGTGATTGTTTTTGCTATTGTTTAATATTAGTATGTTTTATCATTATGTTAAATTTTGGAATTTTTAGGATATTTTAAATAGGTGTTTTAATCAAAACCAGATTCTGTTTAACTATTTTTAGTTTTATAACCTTCATTTGTTTTAATCAAAATCATTACAAATGAACTCTGAAAAGGTTGAAACTTGGCATGGTATCATCATTTCACCCACATAGCATGTGCTAAAAAGTTCAGAGGGTTACGGCAAAAACTGGATGCCCTTCGTGTACAAACTAGACCATCTCCTTCGAAGTATGAGGGTTTCGGATGAAAACTCATCTGTTACAAAGGTATTTCATTTTTTAAACTTGTTTCAACTCCAGATTTTTTGTGCATTCAATATGCACCATTCTAAGCCACATATTCAAATTTCACCCCTTTCTAACTTCAGTTGCTATTTTTCATGCATTTAATGATTTTTTTGAGCTAAACGACCCTGAAATTAAAAAGCACCACAAATGAACTCTGAAAAGCTTGAAACTTGGCATGGTATCATCATTTCACCCACATAGCATGTGCTAAAAAGTTGAGAGGGTTACGGCAAAAACTGGATGCACTTCGTGTACAAACTAGACCATCTCCTTCGAAGTATGAGGGTTTCGGATGAAAACTCATCTGTTACAAAGGCCTTTCATTTTTTTAAAACTTGTTTCAACTCCAGACTTTTTGTGCATTCAATATGCACCATTCTAAGCCACATATTCAAATTTCAACCCTTTCTAACTTCATTTGCTATTTTTCATACATTTAATGATTTTTTTAGCTAAACGACCCTGAAATTAAAAAAGCACCACAAATGAACTCTGAAAATGTTGAAACTTGGCATGGTATCATCATTTCACCCACATAGCATGTGCTAAAAAGTTGAGAGGGTTACAACAAAAACTGGATGCACTTCGTGTTCAAAACTGGACCATCCCGGCTACTCACTAGAGAAGAAAAGTGATGACGGTGTAGCCAGTCACATCCCAGAGTGGGATCTTGGGGTATAATTTTTTTTCTTCGTGTGTGTCCCTTGATTATTGCGCCGTAACCATGGACAATCTTCATCATTTAACAGGTGTTGACACACGAACACGCCACCGTGTACCCTCGACGCCGGGGGTGATGCACCGCAGCTCACGTCGAAGGAGACCCGTCCGGAAGCGCGGTACGCAAGCAATCCGGCGGGCGCTTTTGTAGACCCGAAACCCCACACGCCCGGGAGGGACCCTGTCAGGGCGCGCGGCGGCTATGGGCTGCCCTAGGTAGACCTAATCACCCCTAGGGCCTCGTGGATCGCTGGCCTTCAAGAGAAGAACGAACGAAGAACGAGAAGAAAGATACAAGGGTAGGAGATAGATGAACACGAAAAAGTAGTAGATGTGTTTGTTCGATTATGTGTTGTTCAATCGGCCGTCACCCCTTAGGTATATAAGAGGCGGCTGGACTTACCGTGCAAGGAAAAGGCTTGGATTCACGTCCAAAACCCTAGTCAAATTCGGATGGTTTTTGTCCGAACTTTCCAAAATTAACCGAACTCGGATTTAGGTAAGTCTGGGACAACAGTTCGGTTTTTAGGTCCCACAGGCCACAAACGACCTCGGATGAAGATGAGCCCAAAAGCAAACTTGACCGTTTCGACAAGACGAACAACTTTCGTGTTGAACGTTTTTCGATTCGAGGCCATCTTCAGGGCCGAATCGCTCGTGCAAAACAGGTTATTATTCGCGCTACCCATCACACACCGTGTCTGATGGGGCGCGCCACTTCTGGCTCGTGACAGGGCCGCACTCAGATGGCTCTAACTTTTACATACGGCCTTGGATTGAGACGATTTTTATATCAAAATCGACCGTTTCGACGAGACGAAGACAACTCTTGTAGAAAGTTTTCTCATTTGAGGCTTCCCTTGAGGCGTAATCGGCCGAACAGTGCTCTGAATATAAAATCTCAGTATTTCGATCACAATTTCGGCTTTCGAGATGAGATCGGATGGCAACGGCCCAAACTTCAAAGTTTCTCCTTTCGACAATACAGAACTTTCTCACTTTGAGCAATTTTCCATTTGAGGCCTTCTTAATTGTGTTTTGTATCGTGCCAAAATCAGGTGTCAACACATGCCCCCCTGTTTTCTGGCAGAGCTTGCGTGCCAGAAAATACTTTGCCTAGTGTAATGTTGAAGCACGATGTCAACACTCCATCGGCTGTGCGTGCTGAGGACGATAATTATTATCGGCCATATGCTCAGGTTTGCTGCCACTTGAGATTTCTTCAGATATTTGCCGCTTGAAAGCCCATGACGGGTGTATAAAATGTCTCTGTGTATGCATCCTATGGGAATCTTTGCTTGGTTCGAACAACTTTGCCCAAGCACCTCAACAGAATATTGTCAACCGTTTGGCAACACAAATCATCAAATATCGATGGGTATATTAAGTCATGTGCCGAACAATCTTGCTTCACTCGGATCCTGCAAATGACTGATACTCGGATTTCTCCAGTTAGCTTTCTGGCTCGCACTAGATCCTTCATTACTGGCTGAATCGACTAAGGAGTCGGCCACACCTGACCGATTCAAAGATGAGTCAGCCGTACACTCCTCACAAGCCGAGTGAATAAATAAGTCGGCCTTGCTGGTATTGCAAAGACTGAACATCGGCTATAGGAGTACCAGGACCATGATGAACACCGCTAGCCAGATGCCCGCTTTGCCAATACAATGAACTCTCAGGGCGATATGAAAATATCGGCCATGCGTTCTTGTCTCAAAGGAGATTAGGAATCCGTCCACCAAAGTGTGAATAGCCGAAATAAATCAGATATTTCAGCTGGGGATAAATTGTTGGGCACAAACTCTGACGGGAAGGTTCCAGAACAGGCATGATGCGCCGTTTGGAGTCTCGTATAGTGACATAAAAATCGTTGTTTTCGCCTACCGGCTTCACGTTTGTCCTCCCTTACTCCTGCCGGCTTCACAACAGGAGCTTGCACATCATTCTCGCCTTGACGGCTTCCCTTGGGGATCCATGCCATATTCCTCTCCTCCAACTCTTTGGCCCTGAGCTGCTTCAGCTTTCTTTCTTGCCAATGTGATAAGCCGAGTGAGCATCCCGTCTGTGATTTTGTTTTATGCTCTAGCACCTCTTTCTTGGCTTTGGACACCTCCGGCTTGGCCTGTCCAAACTCGGCGATTGGGTCTTTGAATGTTACTCGCTTCACTTCCTTTCCCTTAGTAGCTAACGTAGACTCGGCAGGCTTTTTGTCGTTCGGAGTAGGATCTAAAACAGCACACTTGCGGCCATCCTTTTTCACTCGGTAAACTTGCTTGACCATGTTAATCTTCTTCGCCGAGCTCCAGACCGATTCTTTTTGGTTGAGTGGATTTTTAACATGTGGTTGTTGAACAAACGATGATCCTCTCGGAGCTGCATAATTTTGGTGAAGCGACTTAGAACATGTACGGTGTGTCCTCGATTTATACCTGTCCCATGATTGATATGAATAATAGTCAGCATGAGAAGGTACGTATGACATCGGCATTGGTGACCCAAAAGGAGGATACGGAGTCAACTCCTTCCTTTGCCAATCCTGGTGTTCAGAGTTATTCCTTGGGGGTGACTTCGATGCCTTTGTTTCACTCGGCCGATAAGCACTCTTCTCCTCACTTAACTTCTGATATATTTCCAATAACTACGCGAAAGCGACTTTCGGCTTTTTACCTTTGCGCTTACCGTGGCCTTTTCTTTCTTTGGTTGTGTGTGCATCGGTCTTTGAATTTTCTTGTTGCCCCCCCCCCCCCAGTGCTAGACGTGTCAGTTGTAGCTTTGATGGAATTCCCATCTTCAATATTGTTGCTGATGCACTCTTGAATGATTACCTTGCTTGAAGATTTGATCACATCATCATTAGCATATACCAGTCCGTCTTTGGATGAGCCGGCTTGAGGTAGCCGAGTCAATACTTGATCGCCATCAAGACCAATCTGAGTCGAATGGCCGTATGCTTGTGGCTCAATGAGCTCCAATCGTCCTTTGTTGGCCGATTGTGTGGCCTGATAAATCACATTGTTGTCTTTGACATTCTGTTCAAACGAACATTGCATTTGTACTTGTCTTGACAACTCGACATCGTGATCAATTATAATAATAGGATTAGTTGGTGATGCACCGACGACATGATCACCTATGCTCGGACCGAAGGTACACTGCTCATCCATTAACCGATACTGTGATACCGGCTCTGAAACAAAACAACCGAGTGGTGATGGCTTAACGTGATCCGACTCGGCTATACATTGATTTTCGTCCTCCTTTCCCGATGCTCTTGAATCGGCTATCTCGGAGGACTTTGGACCTGGCTTTATGTTTCTGCAACCAAAATAATTACAGAATATACGTCTCATCTGAGACCAAATGTTAACCAGACATAAAACAAACAAAGTTGTCCATATGAATATAAAGTTTAATCGACATGACGGGAACAACTTTGGTTGTGATAAGTTGTCACTATTAGCTTCTGTGAATGGTGCCATGTGTTGATCAGCATGATTAGTGACAAGATTATTCCAAACAAACAAATTACTCATCTCGATTGGTCTTTCAAAATTAATTAGAATCTTGCTAACGGGTGGATCAACAATATGATTTTGACCGAATCGAAAATTGAGTAAACTGTCAGCTAGGCGTACCTTTGTGAAGACGTTGGGAGGAGAAGATGGTTGCATAACTCGAACAATATCTTGCTCCACTTCTAAATAATTATCCAATACCCCTTCCTCTTCTTCTGGATCTCGTGTCTCATCACTTGGATTTCCTGTGTAGATTTCACTCGGACTATCCGAATGGATTCCACTCGGACGCTCTTTGTCAGCTGAACTTTGTTCTTGTTCTTGATGTTCATCGTTAACCGATCTGTGTTCGGCCATATTACTTTGTTCTTGATGCTCATAAATTTCTTTAGCACGAAACTCATAGGGCAGCATGTAAGCTCCCTCATATCCAGAAAAATCAAGCACGGCCAATTTGCTGCATTTGTCGTTCCTTTGCTCGGTGAAGCTTGCATCATCTGTTTTGGTACACTCGGCAATAACTGGCTCGATGCACTCGACATTAGCCGGTGATGCACTCGGATGACTTGATGCACTCGATATTGACTCTATGCACTCGACCTTGGCCGTCTCGGTGCTCAATCCGGTTTCAACCGAATCCATCATTGTCTTGGCTTTAAAGGAACCGTTTGACTCGGCTGTAGATGACTTAGTCATATTTGACTCGGTTTCAACCGAATCAACCGTATTAACCGAGTGAATCCCTTTTTGTGGTTCGGCTTGCAAAGCTTCTGTTTTATCTTGCCTCAACATCGCAGAGGAACCAACATGGTTGCTGCATAGAGGAAGGGACTTGATGTATTCTTGCAAATCTTCCTCCTCACGCTTCTTCTTGAGTGCTTCATAAGCGTGTCGATATTCTGCTGGTAACTCCTCAAGAGTCGGTGTGGTAAAATTGTTGATGTAATTCCATGTGAGCTTTGTCTGGATCTTGTCCATTCGGGCCACATATTTTTCTGTAAATTCGTCCCTTCTTGGATCAGCTTGTCCCCCAATGCTTCTAGGATCTTTTGGCAATGAATTGATGTTGCCGAAATTTGCAATTGTACAGGGGGTGTATGACATGATCCAATGATAGGTGAGGACATATGCACCGTTGTTGAACCATATTTCTTCTCGCCAATTTGGTCAATTGGCAACACATCATCTTCTTGCAAAACCCTAGCTCTTATTGCCTCATAATCAGGAACCATCCCTTATCATGTTGCTCAAGGCAAAGAGCGCTAATCTTCTTGTTTTGGGCTAAACATTTTAAAGCAGCCAGAGCCACCTCATCTCCTGCAATATTAGGCACAGATGCTCCTGTCTTTTCTTCATTCACTCGGCCATAACCACGAAGGTGAGCTGAGTCATGAATATTTTGAGTTGTATTTTTTGCCAAAAAATTAATCTCATGAGGTGTAGTATATGATGACTGAGGATAACCGGCCAAATTGCTAATGGAAGCATGGCCGATTCCCCCATCCATCGGCATGTTTGGGGATGAACCCGCATATCGCGAGCCGGTTGCCGATGGGTAAAACTGTGAGACACTCTCCTGTACATGTAGTTTCCTATATTGATCACTCGAACTCATCGTGTTGTTCATCGGCATATTGAAAGGAATTGCCGATGCACGAAAGTTCGGATCCATAAGTTGCATGTCATGATTATGTAATTTCCAAGCTCCTCCAACAGGATACTTACTCGGCCTTTTCTCGTTAGAGCTAGCCGACATGGTATGCCCATCAAAGGATCTAGTGACAGCAACATAATGGCTATTTGCATCTACATAAGCAGATTTATGATACATGTTACCGTGTAGATTGCAGCCGCTTGATGACGCTCTCCTCGTAGCAAGAACGGGCTGGAGACCGTCCAAAGCTTCGTCCCCAGCGGAGTCGCCAAAAAGTGTGTTGACACACGAACACGCCACCGTGTACCCTCGACGCCGGGGGTGATGCACCGCAGCTCACGTCGAAGGAGACCCGTCCGGAAGCGCGGTACGCAAGCAATCCGGCGGGCGCTTTTGTAGACCCGAAACCCCACACGCCCGGGAGGGACCCCGTCAGGGCTCGCGGCGGCTATGGGCTGCCCTACGTCGACCTGATCACCCCTAGGGCCTCATGGATCACTGGCCTTCAAGAGAAGAACGAACGAAGAACGAGAAGAAAGATACAAGGGTAGGAGATAGATGAACACGAAAAAGTAGTAGATGTGTTTGTTCGATTGTGTGTTGCTCAATCGGCCGTCACCCCTTAGGTATATAAGAGGCGACTGGACTTCCCGTGCAAGGAAAAGGCTTGGATTCACGTCCAAAACCCTAGTCAAATTCGGATGGTTTTTGTCTGAACTTTCCAAAATTAACCGAACTCGGATTTAGGTAAGTCTGGGACAACAGTTCGGTTTTTAGGTCCCACAGGCCACAAACGACCTCGGATGAAGATGAGCCCAAAAGCAAACTTGACCGTTTCGATGAGACGAACAACTTTAGTGTTGAACATTTTTCGATTCGAGGCTATCTTCAGGGCCGAATCGCTCGCGCAAAACAGGTTATTATTCGCGCTACCCATCAGACACCGTGTCTGATGGGGCGCGCCACTTCTAGGTCGTGACAGGGCCGCACTCAGATGGCTCTAACTTTTACATACGGCCTCGGATTGAGACGATTTTTACATCAAAATCGACCGTTTCGACGAGACGAAGACAACTCTTGTAGAAAGTTTTCTCATTTGAGGCTTCCCTTGAGGCGTAATCAGCCGAACAGTGCTCTGAATATAAAATCTCAGTATTTCGAACACAATTTCGGCTTTCGAGATGAGATCGGATGGCAACGGCCCAAACTTCAAAGTTTCTCCTTTCGACAATACAGAACTTTCTCACTTTGAGCAATTTTCCATTTGAGGCCTTCTTAATTGTGTTTTGTATCGTGCCAAAATCAGGTGTCAACAACAGGATGCTTGTGTCAGTCTTCACTGCGAAGGGAGGAATTTCATCAAACTTTTCATAATCTTGTGACATGTCTGTCTTGTCCTCCACTCCCACGATGTTTCTTTTCACAGAAAGCACTATGTGGCGCTTTGGCTCATCGTGTGATGTATCCGCTTTCTTATCTTTCCTTTTTCTCGGTTTGGTAGACATGTCCTTCACATAGAAAACTTGCGCCACATCATTGGCTAGAACGAATGGTTCGTCTGTGTGCCCAAGATTATTTAGATCCACTATTGTCATTCTGTACTGCGGGTCTACCATTACCCCTCCTCCAATCAGATTGGCCCATTTGCACCGGAACAAAGGGACCTTCGAATCACCTCCATAGTCATGTTCCCATATCTCCTCTATGTAACCATAATATGTGTCCTTCTCCTTGATGTTTGCCTCATCGCCAAAGCGGACACCACTGTTTTGGTTGGTGCTCTTTTTATCTTGGGCGATCGTGTAAAATGTATTCCCATTTATCTCGTACCCTTGGAAAGTCAATATAGTCAAAGATGGTCTCTTGGCCAACAAGTACAAGTCATCTTCAACATTGTCGTCATTCATGAGATGTGTTCGGAACCAACCGCCGAAAGCCTCAATGTGTGTACGTTGAATCCAGGGGTCAGACTTCTCCGGGTTCTTCGAGCGTATAATATCCATGTGTTTCTCGATATACGGGGTCACCAAGGTAGAATTCTTTAGAACTGTGTAGTGTGCTTGCGCCCAAGAATGCCCGTCCTTACATATTATTGATTTTGGTCTAAGCGTGTGTTTTCCACGTAGTCTCCCCGCATGCCGCGATTGAGGAACACAAATCGGCTTAATGTCAGGAATAAAGTCAACACAAAACTCAATAACCTCCTCTGTTTCATGGCCCTTGGAGATGCTTCCTTCTGGCCTAGCACGGTTACGAACATATTTCTTTAAGACTCCCATGAACCTCTCAAAGGGGAACATATTGTGTAGAAATACAGGACCCATAATGGCAATCTCTTCGACTAGGTGAACTAGGACGTGCGTCATAATATTGAAGAAGGATGGTGGGAACACCAACTCGAAACTGACAAGACATTGGACCAAATCATTCTGTAAGCTTGGTAGGATTTCCGGATCGATTACCTTCTGAGAAATTGCATTGAGGAATGAACATAGCTTCATAATGGCTAATCGAACATTTTCTCATAGAAGCCCCCTCAACGCAACCGGAAGCAATTGCGTCATGATCACGTGGCAGTCATGAGACTTTAGGTTCTGGAATTTTTTTTCTCTGCCATATTTATTATTCCCTTTATATTCGAGGAGAAGCCAGACGGGACCTTCATACTGAGCAGACATTCAAAGAAGATTTCATTCTCTTCTTTGGTAAGAGCATAGCTGGCAGGACCTTGATACTGCTTTGGATGCATGCCGTCGTTTTCGTGCACACGTTGCTGGTCCTCCCGTGCCTCCGGTGTATCTTTTGTCTTCCCATACACGCACAGGAAGCCTAGCAGGTTCACGCAAAGATTCTTCGTCACGTGCATCACGTCGATTGCAGAGCGGACCTCTAGGACTTTCCAATATTTTAGCTCCCAAAATATAGTTTTCTTCTTCCACATGGGTGCGCGTCCCTCAGCGTCAGTCGGAACAGATTGTCCGCCAGGACCCTTTCCAAATATTACTTGTAAATCCTTGACCATATCAAGTATGTCATCACCAGTACGGAGGATGGGCTTCTTCCGGTGTTCTGCCTCACCTTTGAAATGCTTGCCTTTCTTTCTTAAGGCATGCTTGGTCGGAAGAAATCGACGATGTCCCAGGTACACATTCTTCTTGCATTTGTCCAAATATATACTTGCAGTCTCATCTAAATAGTGCGTGCATGCATGGTATCCCTTGTTTGTTTGTCCTGAAAGGTTACTAAGAGCAGGCGAATCATTGATGGTTACAAATAGCAACGCTCGCATGTCAAATTCCTGCTGTTTGTGCACATCCCACGCACGTACACCTTTTTTATTCCACAGCTATAAAAGTTCATCAACTAATGGCCTTAGGTACACATCAATGTTGTTGCCGGGTTGCTTAGGGCCTTGGATGAGCACTGGCATCATAATGAACTTCCGCTTCATGCACAACCAAGGAGGAAGGTTATAGATACATAGAGTCACAGGCCATGTGCTATGCTTGCTGCTCTGCTCCCAAATGGATTAATGCCATCTGCACTTAAACCAAACCATAAGTTCCTTGGGTCATCTGCAAAGTCCGGCCACTCTCTCTCGATTTTTCTCCACTGTGACCCATCAGCGGGTACTCTCAACTTCCCGTCTTTCTTACGGTCTTCTTTGTGCCATCGCAACAACTTGGCATGCTCTTTGTTTTGGAACAAATGTTTCAACCGTGGTATTATAGGAGCATACCACACCACCTTGGCAGGAATCCTCTTCCTGGGGCGCTCGCCCTGAACATCATCACCAGGGTCATCGCGACCGATCTTATATCGCAATGCATTGCATACCGGGCATGCATTCAAATTCTCGTACTCACCGCGGTAGAGGATGCAGTCATTAGGGCATGCATGTATCTTTTGCACCTCCAATCCTAGATGGCAGACAACCTTCTTTGCTTCGTATGTACTGTCGGGCAATTCGTTGTCCTTTGGAAGCTTATTCTTCATTATTTTCAGCAGCTTTTCAAATGCCTTGTCAGGTACACCATTCTCGGCCTTCCATTGCAGCAATTCCAGTGTGGTACCGAGCTTTGTGTTGTCATCTTCGCAATTTGGGTACAACCCTTTTTTGTGATCCTCTAACATGCGCTGCAACTTCAACTTCTCCTTTTCACTTTCGTAGTTTCTCTTTGCATCAGCAATGGCCCGACCAAGATCATCCGCGGGCTCATATGATGCTTCAGCTTCTTCTTCTTCATTCTCTTCCCCCATTGTAGTACCATCATATTCAGGACATCCAGGATAGTTGTCGTCATCCTCTTCTTCTTCATTCTCTTCCATCAGAACTCCTCTTTCTCCGTGCTTGGTCCAACAATTATATCCGGACATGAAACCGGACATAAACAGGTGGACGTGAATCTGTTTTGAGCTAGAGTAAGTCTTATCATTCTTACACACACCACATGGACAACACATAAAACCATCCCGCTTGTTTGCCTCAGCCGCACGCAAAAAACTTTGCACGCCATTAATGAACTGGGGAGAGCGTCGGTCATCGTACATCCATTGCCGGTTCATCTTCATTACACAACACCGAAAAGACCAAATTAATACAAGTTCATACATAAAGTTCATACACACTTATTTTCTCATAAAACAACATACAACTATCTAGATAAAACATTTAAATGCAACAAAAAATGCGATAAAAATCGCAACCAAGGCAGCAATTGATCCAACAGCATAATGATACCAAGCCTCTTTATTAATGGCATATTTTCTAATCTTCAAGCGCATTGCATCCATCTTGATCTTGTGATCATCGACGACATCGGCAACGTACAACTCCAATTTCATCTTCTATTCTTCAACTCTTTTCAATTTTCCTTTCAAATCCTCGTTTTCTTTTTCAACTAAATTTAACTTCTCGACAATAGGGTCGGTTGGCATTTCCGGTTCAACTACCTCCTAGATAAAAATATCTATGTCAACTTGATGGGCATAATTGTCATTAACACGAAATGCAACAAATAGTTATAAAAGAGAATATACCACATCCGAATCGTAAGCCGGACGAGGGCCGACGGGCACGGATATCATAACCATGGCACTATATATAACAACAATCATACAAGTAAGAAAATTATGCAAGTAACTATCTAAATCATACAAATAAGATTTTTTAATAAAAATGATAAAAACACAAGAAGAGGCTCACCAAGGTGGTGCCGGCGACGGGATGGTGCGGGCGATCGACGGTGGTTAGGACGGGGACGGGAAGGCACACTAAGTAAACCACACCTACACATATGCAAACTAAGGAGTTAATTTGAGCTCAAATTGCATATAAATCAAAAAAACTACCACACAATTACACCCAAACTAAAACCCACAAATCACTATACTTATAAAGCATTGCACGAGCTGATCTAGCAATAAGAGATGAAAGGACAAAGTTGCTAACCTTTGTGGACACTTGGATGGATTGGGGTGCCTGAAATCTTGACAAATCTTGGCAAACATGGAGGGAGGAGCTCGAGCTAGGGGAAGAACAGAGAGGGGAATTCGAATGGAGAAAATAGAGAAATGGAGTCGGGCTGGACGAAAGGTTTATATAGGGAAAGCTTTAGTCCCGGTTGGTTATACAAACCGGGACTAAAGGTCCACCTATAGTCCCGGTTTGTATCACAAACCGGGACTAAAAGGGCTCGTGGGGGCCCCAGGCTAACACCAGCCTGCCACCACCCCTTTAGTCCCGGTTTGTGATACAAACCGGGACTATAGGTCCCAAATGAACCAGGACTAATGGTGCCCTGCCCCCCGACCGCTCCTAGCCATTGGAACCGGGACTAATGGTCACATTTGTCCCGGGCCAAAGCCAAACCGGGACTAAAGGGTTAAACGGAAGGCTTGTTTTCTACTAGTGGAGGAGTCAAACCAGCACCTAGTGGGCTGACCAAACCCCCCACTAAGGCCCATGCGGCTAGGGGTGGGAAAAACCCAAAGGTGGAAAGGTGGAAAGGGTTTCCAAGTGGAGAGGAGGAATCCTACTCCTAGTAGGATTGGAGTAGGACTCCTCCACCTCCTATTTCGGCCAACCCTTGAGGGTTTGAGGCTGCCTCCTCCCCTCCCTCCCTCCTATATATACTAGAGGATTTAGAGGGGAGAGCTAACCCTAATTGCCACGTGCTCCCTCTACTTCCTCTAGATCGTTTTCTCCTTTAGTCTAGTTTCGGCAGTGCTTAGGCGATGCCCTGCCGGAATAGTTCCACCACCACCGCCGCCACGCCGCCGCGCTGTCGGAGAACTCATCTACCTCTCTGCCCCTCTTGTTGGATCAAGAAGGCGGAGATATTCATCGAGCTGTACGTGTGCTGAACGCGGAGGTGCCGTCCGTTCGGCGCTAGATCGGAAGGACCGTGATCAGGATCACGAGACGATTCGTGATTTGATCGTGGGACGGATCATGATGGGATCGCGGGACGGATCGTGATTGGATCGCGAGATGGATCGTGATGGGATCGCGGGACGCTCGGCGATTTGGATCACGAAGACGTTCGACTACATCAACCGCGTTTCTTAACGCTTCCCGCTTATGTTCCGTCAACCCCATAGTGACAATATTTGGGATACTTCGCGGTGATGACCGTAGTTTGAGGAGTACACGTATTCACCATGTGTTAATGCTTTGTTCCGGTTCTCTATTAAAAGGAGGCCTTAATATCCCTTAGTTTCCTTATGGACCCCGTTGCCACGGGAGGGTAGGAAAAAAGATGTCATGCAAGTTCTTTTCCATAAGCACGTATGACTATTTACGGAATACATGCCTACATTACATTGACGAACTGGAGCTACTTCTGTATCGCCCTAGATTATGACAGTTATATGATGAATATCATCCAACGAGTTACCGATCAGTGCCTACGATCTTTCCACTTATTGCTCTTGCTAAGTTACTACTGCTGTTGCTGCTGTTCCTACTGCTACAAAACTATTGCTACTACTGTTACCGTTGCCGTTACTATTGCTACTGCTATCAAACCTATCATATTACTGTGCTACTGATCACTTTGCTGCTAGAGCTAAAGAAAATGAAACTACTGAAACTGATGAGATTGCTGAAACTGATGAAGCTTATGAAACTGATTATGATTATGAAACTCCTATTAGTCCTAGCTCTCCTAAGTTTGAAATTCCTAAGATACCTGAAGGTTATTTTATGGACGAGGAGATATCTAGAGAAATTCTTTCTTGCAAGGATAGAGACGATCTTAAGAAACTGCTATGCAAGTACAAGGAAAAAACTTTGAACGCTAGAATGAAATGTGATCCTGAGTTTGCTACTTCACCTATCTGTGTTACCGATAAGGATTATGAGTTCTCTGTCGACCCAGGGTTAATTACTTTGATTGAATCTGATCCTTTCCATGGCTATGAAACTGTAACTGTAGTGGCACACCTTACTAAGCTGAATGATATAGCCACCCTCTTTACTCATGATGAGAAGATTCGCTACTATTACATCCTTAAGTTGTTTCCATTCTCATTAAAGGGTGATGCTAAGACATGGTACAATACTCTTGCTCCTGGTTGTGTGCGTAGTCCCCAGGATATGATTTACTACTTCTCTGAAAAATATTTTCCTGCTCATAAGAAACAAGCTGCCTTACAGGAAATATTTAACTTTGTGCAAATTGAAGAAGAGAGTCTCCCACAAGCTTGGGAGAGGCTTCTCCAGTTGCTTAATGCTTTGCCTTATCATCCTCTCAAGAAAAATGAAGTACTTGATATCTTTTATAATGGACTAACCGATGCTTCTAGGGACTTCCTAGATAGTTGTGCTGTTGTGTTTTCAGGGAACGAACTGTTGAACAAGCTGAAGAATTATTGAATAACGTATTGAAAAATTATGATGATTGGACTCTTCCTGAACCACTGCCTAAACCTACTCCGAAGAAAAGGGGTATCTTATTTCTTAGTCCTGAAGATATGCAAGAGGCAAAAAAATCTATTGTGACGCCCCCATTCTTGTCCGTACGCTAATCATGCACACAATGCGTACGACCAAGACTAGGGACTCACTGATTGATATCACAACACGACAAAAGACACAAATATAAGGTCATACAGCTTAATATTACAAGCCAGGGGCCTCGAGGGCTCGAATACAAAGCTCGACATAGCACGAGTCAACGAAAGCAAATATATCTGAGTACAGACATAAGTTAGACAAGTTTTGCCTTAAGAAGGCTAGCACAAACATAAACAGCGGATCGAAAGAGGCGAGGCCTCCTGCCTGGGAACTTCCTAACTACTCCTGGACGTCAGAGAAGTCTACGTCGTAGAAGGCTCCATCCTGGTAGTAGTGGCCTCCGTCAGGGTAGCTGTAGTCGTCCACCGGGTAAGCTGGATCCTGAGTCTCCTGGGCATCGTCATCTGGTCGCGGCATCGTATCAAGGGGAAAAGGGGAGCAAAGCAACGGTGAGTACTCATCCCAAGTACTCGCAAGACTTACATCAGAACTATGCTAGATATGCACCAGTATCAAAGGAATGGGGCTATATCTTTGGACTATACTGCAGAAAGCAAGAATAGGGAGAAGGCCTAGTCCTATCAAAGACTAGCATCTTCAGCATCTTGCAGCATTAGAAGAGTGCAGATTGGTATCTCTCATATAGTCATATTGTTGTAGCAAATTTAATTAAGTAAACACGCCCAGAGATCCTTCCTCGACTCCCTGCGAGGAAGCAATCTCGGAGCCACAATTCATTTTAATTAGTTTATGATTATAGTTGTAGTAGGTCAAAGTACAATTCCAAGTCGTCCTGTTACCGTGGACACGGCTATTCAAATAGTTTACTTCCCTGCAGGGGTGCACCACATTCCGCAACACGCTCGATAAGCTCCGGCCGGATACAATTTTCTGGTCATACCCGGCCTCGGCCGATTGACACGACGTAGTCCTACCTAGGCTCAACAGAGAGGCCAGCATGCCGGTCTACATCCTAATGGCTCGGGGTCTTGGGCCATCGCCCTCGCCATCCTGCACGTTACGCCCTCGGCCGGGATCAGTCCTAACATGCCTTAGTAACAAGAGCCATGCGTCATCGCGGGCCACCCGGGCACGAGTCGAATCTCGTGGCATCTGAAGAGCTTTCGGGAGAATGTACGGCGTAGAGCAGCCCATACTGATTACCCCGCGTGGTGGTTAGTGCGTATTAGGCCAACGACCTAACTCAGATTAAATACTCAACCCATTAGCAGTTTATTAGTGCGGGGCAAGCACGAACCATAAAGTGCAGTCCGTCGCCCCGCCATTAACACTCGGGTGCCTTACCGGCGCACCCCACCAATATCTCTCGGATGCCTTGCGGCGCATCCCACCAAATCTTTCTCTCACGGGTACCCTTGGGGCCGACCCGTCTTAAACAAGTAGCTGTAACCAGGTCATAGTAACTGTGTGTCTATACACCAAGTGGATATCCGAGGAATCACCCTCGATGGATCCCACTCGAGGTAAGAGTAAGGCAAGAGTCGCTACCGGTAAATGGAAAGGAGGAATCACCCTCGATAGCCATGACCGATAGCTACGCTACAGAATTAACACCGGGAGTGCTAAGTGAGGTATCACCCTCGGCACTCGGTAGTAGCTCTGCAGTGCCATACTTAAGGGGTGTGTCGTGATGTGTCGGTAACGGCTTGTCAGTCATGACGACTGAGTCTTTTGTCTTCAAGTCCTCGGTGTCGTCGATGAAAGCAGGGGCAACTGGGACAAGGGGGTCTTAGGGGTTCACTGATCCACCTATACTAAGCAGTTATTATGATAACAGGTGTAGTAACAGTTCGTCAAAAACAGGCTATGCATAAGAATAGGAGCTATCTAATACAGTAGCAAAATCTAATGCAAGCATAAGAGGGAGAAGAATAGGCGATATCGGAATGCTCAAGGGGGTTTTGCTTGCCTTGGTGCTCTGCGGCAAAAGGCTGGTCGTCGACGGGGTAGTCGTATCCAGCAGCACCGTCAGTCTCGGGGTCTACCAGAGAGAAGAGGGGGAAGAAACAATAAATATAAAGTACACAGATGCAACATGATGCATGACATGGCAATATGCTTAGCTAGGCATGCACTAACGCAGTACTACATGTTGCAGACGAAGCGGGAGAATATCTGACGATATTTCCCGGGTCTTTGGATTTATCGGACATACGATCCGGAGGGGAAAGTTCCATGTTTATCATGCTAGGAGCATGTGACAGATGAATGGATGGCATATTTGGATTCGTGGGATTTTTC
Source organism: Elymus sibiricus (assembly GCA_039707655.1). Lineage (NCBI taxonomy): Eukaryota > Viridiplantae > Streptophyta > Magnoliopsida > Poales > Poaceae > Elymus > Elymus sibiricus. The sequence continues at coordinate 400,260,054 of CM077671.1, forward strand.
TGATCAACTTTCATGTATAAAGTTTTTTGATCTGAGCTACAGATTATTTTCTATGATTTTTCAAAGTTTTAATCATTTTCTGGAATTAATTCTATTTATTAAATCAACATTATCCAAAACAGTGTACTGTGACGTCAGCATGAGGTCAGCATTGCGTCAGCAGTCAACAGGGGGCTGGTCAAGTCAAACTGACCAGTGGGTCCCACCTGTCATAGACCCTGGTCTATTTCAGTTTATTAGTTTAAACTAAACAGAGTTAATTAACAGTGGGGTCCACATGTCAATGACAGATTAGTTCAAATTAATTATTTTAATTATCCTAATTAGTAATTAGGCAACTGACAATGGGGGCCCATATGTCATAGACACTGGGGGAGGGGCCCCACATGTCAGTGGCACACGGGTGCCCAGTCAGCACGTTGACTGGGTCAACCCAGTCAACGGGGCCCGTGGGGTCCGTTGGCAGCGACCCTGTGGGTGGCCCCAGGTCAGCCACGTCGGCGGTGGCCGGCGACTCGCCGCCGGCGACACCGAAACGCGGCGGAGGACACGGGCGAGCTTCGGGTTTCGCCCACAGGGCATCAAATCGAGCGTCGTTTGGTGCGTTCGCGAGCTGGAGCAGCTGCCGTTCCATTCCGGCCATCGGCATGAGCTACGGCGGCCGGAGCTGAGCGCCACGTCGCCGGCGGTGGAGAAGCTTTCGGGCGGCGATGGCCAACGGCGAACGGGGGCGCAAACCAGCGAACCGAAGGCGCTACGGGGTCCTACGCGACGCGACAAGCACAATGGGCACATGCCCGTGACCATTTGGTCACCGGAGCCACGCCGGCGATGAGCTCAGGTGGCGGCGCGTTCGGGCGCACTTCGGGAATGGCCCTAGAGGCAGCTAACGGCGACGAGAGCGAGAGGGGAGGTAGCGGAGGCTCACAGTGGGGCGTTGCCGTTCAAAGTGGGCTCGGGGAGGGCTCGACGGCGACGAAATCGGCGACGGCGCTGTGGTGGCCGAAGGTGGAAGACGACGGCATTCGGGCGATGGAGGGCTCCAGGGGCTCGCGCGTGTGGTCGAGGAGGACGGGCTCGTCACGGCGGAGCTCGTGGATAGGCTGCGGAGGCGCGGGCGTGGCTGTGGCCGCGGCTAGCCATCGGCCATGGCGGCGGCCGGCGGATCTGGGGGAGGGAGAGAGGGGAGAGCGAGCAGGGCGAGGGGAAGAGGGTGAAAGGGCAGCGGCGACCAGGGGGGAGGGCTCGGGGGCGAGCCTTATCCCCTCGCCCCAACTGCCCTGGCACCGTGGCAGCCAGCGGCCGGCCGGCGGGCGCTCGGCCACGGGGACGTCAACACGAGAGGGGGAGCAGGTGAGGGAGGCCGGGGTGGGCTGGGTCAGTTGGGTAGGTGGGCTGGCCTGCTGGGCTTAGGCCCAGTAGGCCAGGGGGGCTTTTCTTTTCCTTTTTCTTTATTCTTTTCTGCTTTTATTTCTGTTTTAATTATTCTAGGCCAATATCTTTTATTGCAAAAATGTGCCACTGGTTCCAATTAACACATTGTAATAGGTTGGAGGGTCACATACACTTTGAGCATTTTTGGGATCTGACTACATTTTCAAATTGAATTTAAATGCATTTTAAAATACTTTTAGCTTCTGTTTTGGTTGGTGGGGTCCACACGAGAAGTTTGGTGATGTTTTTTTCCTTAACATTATTTATTTTGGAATATTCCACAACCTTGGAACATTTTATCTTTGATGTTTGAAGATTTAAATTCATCACTTAAAACCACAGGGCATTTGCATTGAAATTTGAATTGAGATTTGAATCCAAACTTGATCAAGCTCCACTTAGCAAAATGATTAGGCACTGTTCATGATCATTACTGTAGCTTAATTACAATCATCACTGTAGCTTAAACCCGGGGTGTCACATCTATGAAAGAAAAGGGTATTAAAGCTGAGGATGTTAAGAATTTGCCACCTATTGAAGAAATACATGGCCTTGACACACCACCACCTCCACAGGTGGTAGAGGTAAATTCTCTATTAAAGTTTAATGAAAGTGACATCCCTCACAATAAACCTCCTAGTCAATGCTTATATGAGTTTGATAACTATATTATGAAGCAAGATCATTTCAATGCTCATGTTCTGAAACAATTGAAATATAATTGTGATATGATTGCTCGCTTGAGTGACTTGCTATTTAGAATCAGTAATGATGTTAGAGGTGTAGGAAAGCATGCCTCAATGGTTCAAACTCAGTTAGAACAAGTTGCTAAGTCTCAGAAAGAATTGCTTGATGAAATGAATAGTAATATGCATGACTTTGCTGCTAGAGTAGTAACTAGAGGAGGTAGAATGACCCAAGAACCACTCTATCCTAAGGGTCGTCCTAACAGAATTGAACAAGACTCTCAGAGAATTAATAGTGATGCACCTAGTCCTTCCAAGAAGAAAAAGAAAAGGAAAAATGATAGGACTTTGCATACCTCTAGTGAACCTGAGACACAAAAACCTCCCGATAATAATGACGTCTCTATTTCTGATGCTGAAACTCAGTCTGGTAGTGAACATCAACCTAGTGATAATGAAAATGATAATGATGGTGTTCACGATGATGCTCAACCTAGTAATTATAAAGAACCAGATAATGATGTTGAAATAGAGCCTACTCCTGATCTTGATAACCCACAACCTAAAAATAAACGGTATGATAACATGGTAAAGAAAGAGAGCCATGGGTTCAGAAACCCATGCCATTTCCACCTAAGCCATCTAAGAAAAAAGATGATGAAGAATTTGAGCGCTTTGCTGAAATGATTAGGCCAGTCTTTTTGCGTACCCGTTTGACTGATATTTTGAAGATGACCACTTATGCAAAGTATATGAAAGACATAATCACTAAATAAAAGAAAAATACCTGAAGCTGAAATCTCCACCATGCTTGCTAATTATTCTTTTAAGGATGGAGTACCTAAAAAACTTGGAGATCCTGGAATACCAACTATACCTTGCTCCATCAAAAGAAACTATGTTAAAACTGCTTTGTGTGATTTGGGAGCCGGTGTTAGTGTTATGCCTTTCTCCATATATAAAAGACTTGATTTGAATAAACTCACACCTACTGAGATATCATTGCAAATGACTGGCAAATCAACAGCCATACCTATTGGTATTTGTGAGGATGTGCCCGTTGTTGTTGCAAATGTTACTATCTTAACGGATTTTGTTATTCTTGAGATGCCCGAGGACGACAACATGTCGATTATCCTTGGTAGACCCTTTTTGAATACTGCAGGGGCTGTTATTGATTGCAATAAAAGCAAAGTCACTTTTCATATTAATGGTAATGAGCACACAATGCACTTTCCGAAGAAACAATTTCAAGTGAATGGTATAAATGTTATTGAAGAATCTCCGACCATCACTATTGGAAGTTTTCAATTACCTCTACCTACTGCCAAGAAGAAATATGATATACTTATTGTAGGGGATATGCACATCCCCATTGAGGTAACTTAGTGTTTTACGAAAGTTCTTCGGTTTCATGCTAATTGGAAGTGGTTGTTAATAAGACTTGATCAACCTTATTAATGAATCATTTTTGAGAGGTATGACTTCGATGAATCTAGTAGGCACAACTCTCTGCTCCCACCTTTTATTTTCTATTTTAGTTAGTCAAATAAAATAAAATGCCATGTTTATCCTGTTTTTTGTTTTCTCCGTGCAATAAAAAAATGACCCAAAAATAAAAATTCTCAGAATACCGTGAAAATTTAACACGAATTTTTGCCGAATATTTATGAATTTTTAGTGCAAATAACACATAAGGGGAGCGCCCAAGGTGTGCAGCACCCACTAGGGCGCGCCAGCACCCCTAGGCGAGCCCTGGTGGGTTGTGGCCCCCACGTAGGCCCCCTTACTTATCTCTTTAGCCCACATCACCACCTACCTCCAGCAAAAAATCACCACAACCACCATTTTCGTGTTCTAGCTCTCAAACCCACGGATTTCGATCTCTTTGCTCGAAGCTCCATTTCCGAAACTGTTTGGAGGGATTGCTACTTGGTATGTGACTCCTCCATTGCTCCAATTAGCTTTTGTTTTAGTGGGTTATTCTTAGAGTAATTAGCTACTCTTGGTGCTGCTGTAGTTGAGCTTGCATGTTGAATTCTAAGAGTTCTAAGTAGTTTGAATGCTCAATATGGCCTCTATGCATGCTTAGGAGTAGTTGCTAACAATGTTACAAAGTTTTGTTGACAAATTTTTGTGGACTAAATTTTTCCAGAATTTTTATAGGAATAAAATGAATATCTTTAGGAAGTTCTCCTCCAAGAAAAGTGCCAAGGGAGTTATTGGGGAATCATCGGATAATCACCTTCACATTCCAAGAAAGGTGGAGGTGCGGTAGTGTGAATGGCTGCATGATGCCTTCCTGGAGGAGGCCGGGATCCGCCAAGAGTTCGCTCAGTTTGTCGCAAACGCTGGGTTAACCAAATTCCTCGCAGATAAGTGTGACCAATATCACATCCTTAAAAATTCATTTTCACAAAGTTTTAATTATTTAGGGAGAAACAATCCTCCTGAAGTAGAGTTTAACCTTTATGTTGAAACTCACAGAATGTCACTAATCGACTTCTGTAATATATGCTTGATTCCTTCTGACGGGGACTTGAGAGAGCCCAGGCCATCCAAGTTTGAGGATTTTCTCCTCGCATTAACCATGGGTGTGGATAGAGGCGTGTCGAAAGCCACTGCTATTAGCTTACAGTTTCCCTCAGTACATTATTTCGCCTTAGTCATCACTAAGTGTTTAACCACTAGGGAGAAGGTCAGCTCGCTCAATGCTCTTGACCTCGCTATTTTACGACGTGCACTTTATGATGATTACACCTTTAGTATGGGGGCTATTATTGCCCGGCGCTTACAACTCAATAAAACTAAGGGAAAGATACACGCTGGTATTTATGCTACTCGCTTAGCGAACCACTTTAAAATCCCCTTTCGCCCACATGATTACCTCTTACCCTGAGTTTACCCCGATCATAAGTCATTGCAGGCTCACCATTTTCTTGATGTAACTGACTCTCCACGTGATATTCACTATAACTTAGTTTTTAGCAAGGAAACACGTGATGTTATCCCTTTGCATGCACCTGCTTTGTTTGACCCTATTGCCAGGAACGGATACAGGATTATGCCAGATGACATTACAGCTTACCGGAACAACCTAGCAGCTGCTGAGGAGGAGCACCAGGGGTGGGACGCTCAGGTGCCGCCTCAGCCTCACTACGACCTGGGACCGGATGGCTACTACGGACCGCCTCAGCCTCACCAGGAGTACGTATTTCCACCGACATTACATTCATGTTCGCACATTTTATTCTAGTTGTCGGTGTTCACACTTTTTCATTGTATTATCCATGCTAGATTTGTTTTCTCGCTTTCTTCTTGTGTGTTTGAAAAACCTTGAGAAAACCCAGAAATATTTCCTACTTCTTTTTAGTTTTTATTTCTAGATTAGTTTAATTGTAGCGGCAAAAGAAAACCCAAAAAGATTTCTCGCTTCTTCTCTTACTTGTTGGGAGCTTTCCCGTGTAAATAGTTTTTCTCGTTTTTGTTTTGATTGTTTCTAGAAGAACCAAAAACTCCAAAATTATTTCAGTGTGTTTCTCTGAATTTCTTTTCTTTTTTTACTTGAGTCGTACCGAGGAGAAGACCACGATGACATTGTTGAATGGTTCTCATTTGCATTTTCGTTTACCTAACAAAGAACCCATATTACCTTGTCTTCTCCTCTTGAATAAAATGTTTGCAGATTCCAGCTTAGTCCACGGCATTCTTGTACTATTATTATCTTCTTATCGTTCGGTCGTGCAAGTGAAAGGCAATAATGATGACATTTGATGAATTGACTGTTGCAGAGAAGGGCGGGTATGAACTCAACTTGTTTTTGTTTTTGTAAATATGTTTAACCTAGTATCCCTTGATTCAGCTCATTATGATCAAACATGTTTGCAATGACCATTAGAGATTATAGTTGTTCATGCCATGCTTAAGTAGCTAGGAGTGGATAATGATTTATCTTGGGTGTCAACATGCATTAAAATGGTCATGATGCGGTATGATGATATGGTATCCTCCTCTGAATGTTTCAAGTGGCTTGACTTGGCACATGTTCACGCATGTAGTTGAATCAAAACCAACATAGCCTTCATGATATTTATGTTCATGGTGTCCATATCCTACTCATGCTAGTATTCAATGTTGATTATATGTAATGCATGTTTATGACCGTCTTCACTCTCTAGCTGGCCGCTTCTCCATCTAACTACTAGCCTTCGCCTGTACTAAGCGGGAATACTGCTTGTGCATCAAAAACCTTGAACCAAGTTATGTCAGATGAGTCCACTATATCTACCTATATGCGGTACTACCCTGCCGTTCCAAAGTAAATTTGCATGTGCCACCTCTAAAAATTCAAATGAACATCTGTTTTGTGTGCCTGGACCACTCATGAAGCGACAGGGGGCGGTTAGTATCTTCCATGCTAAGCGGGTTATTCTCATGACGAGTGTTTATTCACTTGTCCTTACACGAGAGGGACGGTAATAGGGATTCCCAGTCCCGAAATCAAAAATCAAAAATAATTAAACAAAATTCCCCCAGGAATGTTGTTGGTTTGGACGGTACCCGTGGATACGGCTCACCATGGAGTGTGATTGTTGGTGGACGGGGAGTAAACCTTTACTTTTACCGCTTGGGAACCGCCGCTAATTTGTTTAGCATCGAAGATATTGATAACTCTTGGTCGTGACGTTGACAGGAAGGGTGTACCTCCCAAAATATTAGCTATCTCTGTTTTAAACTTTGAGCTCTAGCACCGCTGCAAATCCATGCTTCCCTCTGTGAAGGGACTATCTATTTACTTTTATGTTGAGTCATCACCTTCTCAAATAAGCGCCAGACCTGAGAGCACTATTTTCATCCTCATGCATTGTGTATAGTTGATGTTGGGTGCAGCATGACTGGATCTTTTCTACCATGAATTACAATGTTTAGCCGTTGCTTGTACTTTGGAGGTGCTCTGCATTTATGTTTTGCGGTCTCAGAAAGGGCTAGCGAGATACCACTATTGTCATATTGTATCACGATTGTTTTGACAAAATGTTGGCGCTTGGGATATCTTATTATTGCTCGCTAGTTGCTTATGTTATTGATATGAGTAAATATAATTCCTAAGAGTTATTCTTGACATGGTTAGTCATAATCTTTGCTGAAAACCTGGGTGCTAGTTAAGCATATATATGTAAACAAGAACAAAAGAGTTCATAAAAGTTTTTCTTTATCACTTTCAGTTTATCAACTGAATTGCATGAGGACAAGCAAAGGTTTAAGCTTGGGGGAGTTGATACGTCTTCAACGTATCTACTTTTCCTCACTCTTTTGCCCTTGTTTTGGACTCTAATTTGCATGATTTGAATGGAACTAACCCGGACTGACGCTGTTTTCAGCAGAATTGCCATGGTGTTGTTTTTGTGCAGAAATAAAAGTTCTCGGAATGGAACGAAACTTTCTGGAGATTTATTTTGGAAAATATAAAAAATACTGGAGCCAGAAACCACCGGAGAGGGGGCCCAGGGTGCGCAGCACCCACCAGGGCGCGCCAGCCCCCTCCCGGCGCGCCCTGGTGGGTGTTGGGCACCTCGTGGCCCCACTTGCCCTATCTCCGCCACTATAAATTCCTATTTTTCCAAAAAAAAATAGGAGAGAAAGAATTATGGCGTTTCACGAGATGGAGCCGCCGCCACCTCATGTTCTTCATCGGGAGGCCAGATCTGGAGCCCGTTTGGGGCTCCGGAGAGGGGAATCTTCGGTCTTCGTCATCATCAACCTTTCTCCATCGCCAATTCCATGATGCTCCCCACCGGGAGTGAGTAATTCCTTCGTAGGCTTGCTGGTCGGTGAGGAGTTGGTTGAGATTCATCATGTAATCGAGTTAGTTTTGTTAGGGCTTGATCCCTAGTATCCATTATGTTCTGAGATTGATGTTGCTATGACTTTGCTATGCCTAATGCTTGTCACTAGGGCCCAAGTGCCATGATTTCAGATCTGAACCGTTTATGTTATCATCTCTATATCTATGTTCTTGATCCGATCTTGCCTAGTCATATGCACCTATTACGTGTTATGATCCGTCAACCCCATAGTGACAATATTTGGGATACTTCGCGGTGATGACCGTAGTTTGAGGAGTACACGTATTCACCATGTGTTAATGCTTTGTTCCGGTTCTCTATTAAAAGGAGGCATTAATATCCCTTAGTTTCCTTATGGACCCCGTTGCCACGGGAGGGTAGGAAAAAAGATGTCATGCAAGTTCTTTTCCATAAGCACGTATGACTATTTACGGAATACATGCCTACATTACATTGACGAACTGGAGCTACTTCTGTATCGCCCTAGATTATGACAGTTATATGATGAATATCATCCAACGAGTTACCGATCAGTGCCTACGATCTTTCCACTTATTGCTCTTGCTAAGTTACTACTGCTGTTGCTGCTGTTCCTACTGCTACAAAACTATTGCTACTACTGTTACCGTTGCCGTTACTATTGCTACTGCTATCAAACCTATCATATTACTGTGCTACTGATCACTTTGCTATAGATATCTATCTCCAGGTGTGGTTGAATTGACAACTCAACTGCTAATACTCTCAAGTATTCTTTGGCTCCCCTTTTGTCGAATCTATAAATTTGGGTTGAATACTCTACCCTCGAAAACTGTTGTGATCCCCTATACTTGTGGGTTATCAGTACGATAGCACCACCTATCGGAACCACGGGAAAAATCTTCGTGTCTACAATTTCGTTTGATCTTCTAACCCTTACCTCTATTGCTTGTGCTTGTCTTTACTTTCCGCTGCTATACTCGTAGACATGCATGTGTAGGGTGTACTTGACTTGTTACTATTGCTAAAATCTGCCTACAACTAAAATTGGGAAAAGGTAGAATTTTTAATTGGTCAAATTGTCTAATCACCCCCCTCTATATATACTTGCGATCCTACAAGTGGTATCAGAGCTTTGGTCTCCATTGCATTGGTTTCACAACCTAGGAGAGTATGGCGTCTAGTGAGGGAAGTTATCACCGTAGGGGTCCATATTTTTATGGTACAAACTTTGCTAGTTGGAAACGTAAAATGAAAATTCATATTCTTGGTCATAACGCCGCCGTATGGGCTGTTGTTCATGTTGGCTTGCAAGGTGAATTCTTTGGTGATGGAAAGGAACCGGATCGTGAAGCGACCGAGGATGAATTGAAGATGTTGCAATACAATGCTCAAGCATGTGACACTCTTTTCAACTGCCTATGCCCCGAAGAATTCAACAAAATCAGCCGTCTTGAGAATGCAAAGGAAATTTGGGATACTTTGGTTGATATGCACGAAGGTACCGATTCCGTCAGAGAATCTAAGTTGAACGTGCTTCAAAGTCAACTTGAAAAGTTCAAGATGAAGGATGGTGAAGGAGTTGCGGAGATGTATCCTAGGTTTGCTCTCATCACAAATGAGATTGCCGGCTTAGGAAGCAAAGAAAGGACCGACAAATTCATCATAAAGAAGATACTTAGAGCTTTGTATGGAAAGTATGACACCATGTGCACATTGATCCAAATGATGCCAAACTACAAAGATCTCAAGCCTACGGAAGTCATTGGTAGAATGTCACTCAAAGACAAGGAAGAGCTTCACAATAAGTCTAGCGGAGCTACATAGCCACAAGTGACGCTCCCACTACTTCAAGCGACAACCTTGTAACCAATGAAGAGATAAGCCTCATGGTCAAGAAATTCAACAACTTCTACAAAATTAGAGGCAAAGAGAGGAACTCCAACTCAAGATATGAAGAAAAGCGTTCATCTAGTCATGACCGGAATTGTTACAATTGTGGAAGGCCCGGACATTACTCAAATGAGTGCACGCCCCCCCACAAAAGAAGGGAAGGGTCACCTAGAAGAAAGAGCTCAAGAGATGAGTCACCTCGAAGAGAGAGAAGGAGTAGAGATGATCGTTATGAACGAAGACCCTCAAGGAGAAGTAGGGATTCGGAGAAGAAGGACAAGTACACCAAGAGCTACTCAAGAAGAAGACATCAAGCTCATGTTGATGAATGGGTTTCTGGCTCCGACTCCGACGACCACTCCGAGAAAAGCTATCACTCCGACTCCGACTATAGTCAAGATGAAGGTGTTGCCGGACTTGCACTCGTTTCCTCCAACTCCTACGACATATTTGATTCCCCAAATGAAGGGAGTGTAAGTTGCTTCATGGCTAAAGGCCCCAAGGTATCACACCCTAATATCTTGATTTCGATAGTGATGAGGATGACTTACTTGGAGATGATGACTTGCTATGTGATAAAACTAGTGACATTAGTCAAAATGTGCTAGATGATGATCATGTTAGTCAAGACAAGTTGTGTGATGACGATAAGAAGAAAATAGAACTACTAACAAAAGAATTAAACACTCTTATGTTAGCTCATGAATCTACTTTAGAAGATCATAGAGAGCTTGTAAGAACTCATGAGAAGCTACGCTTCGAGAAGCTCAATTTGGAGCAAGAACATGAGTTTCTTAAAGCAATCAATGACGATCTCCGAAAGAAGACTTCTTCTTATCTAGCCAAATGACTACTCTTGTCTACATTTATTCCACAAGTTAAGACTAAGCAATCTAATAACAAAGGAAAGAAAGGTTCTTCAACTAGTATCAATAAAGATGATAAATCCAATGATATTGCTTCTAGTAGTTCTATTGATTCCACTAACGACTCCCTTAGCCAAGTTACACTTGAGCAATAAAATGATCTATTGAAAGGGATTATAGAGAAAGGTATCTACAAAAGTCTTGCCATATGTAAGCAATTTGAGGAGATTCTATGCAAGCACGGAGGATACCGGAAGAACCATGGCATTGGCTACTTCAACGCTAATGGAGTTGAATGGGAAGAAGGTCAATACCCCAAGCCCAAATTTGTTCCTCAAAGGGAGAAGTATGCACATACTCTTCCAAAGGGAACAAAACCTCAATATGACCTTCCACCACAAGATCACAAGCTCAAGGGCAAGGACAAGCTTCAAGAGGAGATTGACTCATATGAAGATGAATCCCAAGCTTTGGTCAAGTGGGTTCCCAAGGCTACAACAAGCTCAACTTCTACAAGTGCCACTTCAACACCAAGGATTCCCATCAACTTGATGTGGGTCCCCAAGAAGAAGAACTAGAGAAGTTCTCGAGGGGTGACTCCGCCAATGAAATTCACTCACATTCATTATTGGAAAAAACTAATTGCAATCAACATCAACATTATGCAATAGTTCAAGGAGTCACGCATTCCCTCAAAGGTAAGCAAGGGACAAGGTAATAAATGAATCCATGGACATCATCATGTATGCTTTGCACTCCATGTCCATAGATATCCTTGTATTTGTCTCTTGTGTTTGGGACTAACCCATGTAGGTGAGGAGAGTAAGAAACAAAAAGGATTGCTCCCAACTCAAGATGATCTTCATGAACTATGAGCATCCACTACTACATCACCCACATGAAGTCTTCTACGACAAACCCAAGGTTAGTTTATCCCTCTTAGGGGGGATGTCACATCAAGGGGGAGCTTTACTCTAAGACTTGAGTTAAACCATCTCTTAAGGATGTGACAACATTAAATGCTTTATGTAAAAGTGGTAACCCCACATGTGCTTAAACGATGAGTATGGCATATGATCAAGTATTCTTACTTGGCTCCTAAGTCAATATACTAATATATAGATGACTATGTCATCGCCAAAGTGCTTGATAGATGCTAGAATGATTGTGCATGCTTGCCATGATTCCATTTGATATCTTATTGTGTGAGCATGTTGGTTTGCATATCTTTCCTCATTCGAGGATATCCAATTGTAGCTATTTGGTTTTTATCTTGTTTTTGCCAATTGGATATACAAGAATGCCTAGGACCCTTCTATAGCTATCTATGCTTTCTCACCTCAAGTTCTATTCATCCTATATCTCAAAAACTTGAACAAGCACTTGACGAACCCTTTGTGTGAGGAGCACTCGGAGTACCGTTTCGTCAAGGCTGACCTCCTGACGTGGCTTGAGACTGCATCGGTATTTCCCCAAAGAGGAAGGGATGATGCAGCACAGCGACGATAAGTATTTCCCTCAGTTATGAAACCAAGGTTATCTAACCAGTAGGAGGATCACCACCACCCAATAAGCAGCACTTGCACACAAACAACAAATACTTGCAACCCGACGCGAAAGAGAGGTTGTCAATCTCTCTACGGTTATAAGATAGATTAGGTAGTGATAGATAGGAGAGATAGATCTCTCAAGAACACAAAATAAAAAGAGTAAATATGCAGCAATATATTTTTGGGTTTTTGGTTTTGTGGATCTGAAAACAAAGATTGCAAAAAACGTAGATCGGAAAGCAATATGATGGAAAAGTAGACCCGGGGGCCGTAGGGTTCACTAGTGGCTTCTCTCATGAGTATAGGCAATGATCATTATATAGGCATCACGTCCAAGATAGATGACCGACTCCTTCCTGCATCTACCTCTATTACTCCACACATCGACCGCTATCCAGCATGCATCTAGTGTATTAAGTTCATGGAAAAACGGAGTAATGCAATAAGAACGATGACATGATGTAGACAAGATCTATTCATGTAGGAATATACCCCATCTTGTTATCCTTAATAGCAACGATACATGCGTGTCTTGTTGCCCCCTCTGTCATTGGGAAAGAACACCGAAAGATCGAACCCATCACAAAGCACCTCTTCCCATGGCAAGAAAAATCGATCTAGTCAGCCTAAATAAACCAAAGATTCGAAGAAGAAATACGATGATATAAGCAATCATGCATATAAGAGATCAAAGAAGACTCAAATAATATTCATGGATAGAAACTGATGATGAACTCAAAATTCCTCGGATCCCAACAAACACACCGCAAAAGTTTACATCAAATAGATCTCCAAGAGACCATTGTATTGAGAATCATAAGAGAGAGAGAAGAAGCCATCTAGCTACTGCCTACGGACCCGTAGGTCTATGGTGGACTACTCACGCATCATCGGAGAGGCACCTATGAAGAAGATGAACCCCTCCATGATGGTGTTTAGATTGGATCTCGCGGTTCTAGAACTTGCGGCGGCTGGAATTGTGTTTTGTCGACTCCCCTAGGGTTTTTAGAATATTTGGGAATTTATAGCCATCATAGGCGGTGCGGAAGGGGGCCGAGGAGGGCACAACCCATCAGGGCGCACCGGGGCCCCCCTAGCACGCCCTGGTGGGTTGTGCTCTCCACAGCCCACCTCTCCGGCAGTTGTTTGGCCCACTGGGTGTCTTCTGGTCCAGAAAAAATCTCCACAAAGTTTCATCGCGATTGGACTCCGTTTGGTATTGATTTTCTGCGAAGTAAAAAACAAGCAAAAACAGCAACTGGCACTTTGGCACTATGTCAATAGGTTAGTCCCAAAAAATGATATAAAGTTGTTATAAAATGATTGTAAAACATCCAAGAATGATAATATAACAGCATGGAACAAGCAAAAATTATAGATATGTTGGAGACGTATCAGCATCCCCAAGCTTAATTCCTACTCATCCTCGAGTAGGTAAATGATAAAAACAGAATTTTTGATGTGGAATGCTGCCTAACATGTTCATCACATTCTTTTCTTTTGTATAGCATGGACATTTGGACTTATAATGATTCAAAGCAATAGTATAGTTTAAACATAATGACTTCAATACTCAAGCTTGTCAACAAGCAACCATGTCTTTCAAAATATCAACACTAAAGAAAGTTATCCCTAGCCCATCATGCTCAATCATTGATCCATTCGTGAGACACACTCAAATATTAGCTATGCCCAATGCTCAAGTACGATCATAGTGCCCCCTAGACCCTAGTTGGTGCTTATAAGAGAAGATGGAGACTCAAAGCAAAAAAAAAATACATAAAGTAAATAGATAGGCCCTTCGCAGAGGGAAATAGGGATTTGTAGAGGTGCCAGAGCTCAAGGTTTAAATTGAGAGAGAAAAATATTTTGGGTGGCATGCTTTTCCTGTCAACGAAAACGACAAAGTAGCTCACAATACTTTCCATGCTAGATATATCATAGGCGGTTCCCAAACAGAAAATAAAGTTTATTCCTTTTTCCACCAAACTTTCACTTTCCATGGCGGGCCGTATCCACGGTTGCCTTCCATACCAACACTTTCCAAGGAATTTATTATTTGACAACATAAAGTAAATATTTTTTCTTTTTCATTTCGGGAAAGGCCATCCCTATTACCGCCGCACTCTCATGCAATGACAAGTGAATAAACACTCATCTTGAGAATAACACATCTAGCATGGAAAAATATTGGACACTCCCCACCGTTTCATGAGCGGTACGGGCACACAAAAGAGAAAATTTATTTTGAAAATTTAGAGATGGCACATACAAATTTGCTTGGAACGGCATGGAAATACCGCATATAGGTAGGTATGGTGGACTCATAAAGCAAAACTTGGTTTAAGGATTTTGGATGCACAAGTAGTATTTCTACTTAGTACAAATGAAGGTAGCAAATAGATTGGGAAGCAACCAAACCAAAAAATGAAAAATCACATAAGTGAGCATTGAACATAACTAACACCGAATAATGCACCACAAGTAGGATGTAACTTCATTGCATAACTATTGACTTTCGTGCATGCATAGGGAATCACAAACCTTAACACCAATATTCCTACTAAGCATAATTACTCATCAACATGACTCACATATTACTATCATCATGTTTCAAAACTATTACAAGGAATCAAGTTTAATTTGTCCAATGATCTTCATGAAAGTTTTTATTATATCCTCCTTGGATATCTATCACTTTGGGACTAGTTTCATATATTGCCATTGCTTTTTGGCAAGCTCAAACAAATTTAAGTGAAGCACACGAGCATAAAGATTTCATCTCTCAAAAGGTATAAGTGAAGCATGAGAGGATTTCTTCAAAATTTACTAACTCTCAAATTAATCTAAGTGAAGCATGAGAGTATTTCTACAAAAGTTTCCAAGCACACCGTGCTCAAAAAGATATAAGTGAAGCACTAGAGCAATTTCTATAGCTCAAAAAGTTTAAGTGAAGCACATAGAGCAATTCTAACAAATCATATCATGGTTTTGACTTTCTCAAATAGGTGTGTCCAGCAAGGATACAAAGGAAAAACTAACAAACAAAGCAATCAAAGATACAAGACGCTCCAATCAAAACACATGATATCTGACGAATAAAAATATAGCTCCAAGTAAAATACCGATGGTCGTTAGAAGAAAGAGGGGATGCCACTCGGGGGCATCCCCAAGCTTAGTTGCTTATTTCTCTTTGGATATATCTTGGGGGTGTGTTATCATGCCCAAGCTTAGGCTTTTTCTACTCTTTATTCCTTCATCCATCGTGATCTCATCCAAAACTTGAAAACTTCAATCACACAAAACTCAACAAAATCTTCGTGAGATCCGTTAGTATAAGAAAGCAAATCACTACTTTAGGTACTGTTGAAAACCCATTCATATTTTGTTATTGCATTATACCTACTGTATTTTAACTTTACCATGGATTATACCCCCCCCCCCCCCCAATACAAACCATAGACTCATCAAAACAAGCACACAATGCAACGAAAACAGAATCTGTCTTAAACAGAACAGTCTGTAGTAATCTGTATTCTACCCATACTTCTGTAACTCTACAAATTCTGAAAAATTAGGAAAACGTAAGTAATTTGTATATAAATACTGTGTTACAATTTCAGCTCAAGATCACGTTCCAGCAAAAAATGAAATTCATATACTGGACGCAAAGTTTCTGTTTCAGATTCAGCATCACTTCTACTCATCCTATGAATCATCCTAACGGTTCTACTTGGCACAAACACTAAATAAACCATAAAAATACAATCATAACAGAGGCATAATTGTGTAAACACTAAAAAACATAAAGTAAAAAAGCAAAAAATTATTTATTCATTGGGTTGCCTCCCAACAAGCGCTATCGTTTAACGCCCCTAGCTAGGCATAACGCATAGATTCAAGTATTGTCATCTTTGGTTTTGGATCCATAGGATGCCCTCATGATTGATTCATATGGTGGCTTAATTCTTGTTCTAGGGAAGTGTTCCATCCCCTTTCTCAAGGGAAATTGGAAACGAATATTGCCCTCTTTCATATCAATCACGGCACCTATAGTGCGTAAAAAAGGTCTACGAAGTATAATGGGACAAGACGGATTGCAATCAATATCAAGAACAATAAAATCAATGGGCACATAATTACTATTTGCAAGAATAAGAACATCATTAATTCTTCCCAAAGGCTTTTTAATAGTAGAATCCTCTAAGTGCAAATTAAGATAGCATTCTTCAATGTTGGTAAGACCAAGCACATCACATAGAGATTTCGGAATCGTGGAAACACTAGCACCCAAATCACACAAAGCAAAGCATTCATAATTTTTAATCTTGACCTTAATGGTAGGTTCCCACTCATCATGCAATTTTCTAGGAATATAAATCTCCAACTCCAACTTTTCTTCAAAAGATTTCATCATGGCATCAACGATATGTTTAGTAAAAGCATTATTTTGCTCATAAGCATGGGGTGAATTCAACATAGATTGCAACAAAGAAATATACTCAATCAAAGATCAACTATCATAGTTAAAATCTTTGCAATCCAAGATAGTGGGCACATCACTAGTTAAAGTTTTGACCTCTTCAAACCCACTTTTATCAAAAATTTCATCAAGATTTTCTCCCTCCAAATTATTGGGATGCCTTCTGGCTAAAGTTGACTCTACTTTAGTACCTTCATTATCAATTTTAACATTACTAAACAAGGAATTAATAGAAGAAACACCAATCACTTTAAGATCTTCATCGTTTTTATAGCGGCAATCACTAGAAGACGATTTTTCTAAGATTTCTCTTTTAGCTCTAAGCATAGCGGTTATTTTCTTACTTTCATCCATAGAGACATATAAAGCTTTAATAGATTCATCAATCTTAGGCACAAAAGCTTTCAACTTGAGATTTTCAACATCATGAGAAATTCTATCAATGCTTCTAGACATATCATCAATCTTATTCAGCTTTTCTTCTATCGTAGTATTGAAAGCCTTTTGCGCATTGATAAATTCTTTAATATTACTCTCAAGATCAGAGGTGTTCCTATTATTATTGTAAGAAGAATTACCATAGGAATTACCATAATTATTAGAGGAATTTCCAGGAAAAGGCCTAGGATTAAAATTACCTCTATAAGCATTGTTATTGAAATTGTTGCGCGAGACAAAATTCACATCTACGGATTCACTATTTTTCTCAATCAAAGTAGACAAAGGCACATTATTAAGACCAATAGGAGCATTTTTACTAGCAACCAATTTCATCAAAGCATCAACTTTATCACTCAAAGTACTAATTTTCTCTACCGAATTAACTTTTTTACTAGTAGGTGCTCTTTCGGTATGCCATTGAGAATAATTAGCCATGATATTATCTAGCAATTTAGTAGCTTCACCCAAAGTAATCTCCATAAAAGTACCACCCGTGGTGGAATCTAAAAGATTTCTAGAGACAAAATTCAATCCCGCATAAAAAAATTGTATGATCATCCAAAGATTCAAACCATGTGTAGGACAATTTCTTATCATCAACTTCATTCTTTCCCAAGATTGGGCAACATGTTCATGCTCAAGTTGCTTAAAATTCATGATTTGCGTCCTAAGGGAAATAATTTTCGCGGGCGGAAAATACTTAGTGATAAAAGCATCCTTGCACTTATTCCAAGAATCGATACTATTGCGACGCAAAGAGGAAAACCAAATTTTTGCACTATCCCGCAAGGAAAAAGGAAACAGTTTCAACTTCACAATATCAGTGTCCACATCTTTTTTCTTTTGCATATCACACAATTCAACGAACGTGTTTAGATGGGACGCGGCATCCTCATTAGGATTACCGGCAAATTGATCTTTCATGACAAGATTCAACAAAGCGGCATTAATATCACAAGACTCCGCACTAGTGGAGGGAGGAGCAATAGGCGTACTAATAAAATCATTGTTATTAGTATTGGAAAAATCACACAACTTGGTGTTCTCTTGAGTCATCGTGACTACGCAAACAAGATTGCAAGCAAGGAAGAGATCCGGCAAGAAAAAGGGCAAATGAAAAAGAGGGCGAATAAAACGGCAAATTGGTGAAGTGGGGGAGAGGAAAACGAGAGGCAAATGGGAAATAATGTAATTGCAAGGAGATGAGATTTGTGATTAGGAACCTACTAGATGATGATGGAGTCCCCTCGGCGCCAACGATAGGCATGTAGACGAGACCGTTTCCTCCCCGGCAACGGCGCCAGAAATTCCTTTGACGTGGCTTGAGACTGCGTCGGTATTACCCCAAAGAGGAAGGGATGATACAGCACAGCGACGGTAAGTATTTCCCTCAGTTATGAAACCAAGGTTATCAAACCAGTAGGAGGATCACCAACACCCAATAAGAAGCACCTGCACACAAACAACAAATACTTGCAACCCGATGCGAAAGAGAGGTTGTTAATCTCTCTACGGTAATAAGATAGATTAGGTAGTGATAGATAGGAGAGATAGATCTCTCAAGAACACAAATAAAAAGAGTAAATATGCAGCAATATGTTTTTGGGTTTTGGGTTTTGTAGATCTGAAAACAAAGATTGCAAAAAACATAGATCGTAAAGCAATATGATGGAAAAGTAGACCCGGGGGCCGTAGGGTTCATTAGTGGCTTCTCTCATGAGTATAGCGCATGGTGGGTGAACAAATTACTGTTGGGCAATTGATAGAAAATCGAATAGTCATGAGTATAGCGCATGGTGGGTGAACAAATTACTGTTGGGCAATTGATAGAAAATCGAATAGTCATGACGATATCCAAGGCAATGATCATTATATAGGCATCACGTCCAAGATAGATAGACCGACTCCTGCCTGCATCTACCTCTATTACTCCACACATCGACCGCTATCCAGCATGCATCTAGTGTATTAAGTTCATGGAAAAACGGAGTAATGCAATAAGAACGATGACATGATGTAGACAAGATCTATTCATATAGGAATAGACCCCATCTTGTTATCCTTAATAGCAACGATACATGTGTGTCTTGCTGCCCCTTCTGTCACTGGGAAAGAACACCGCAAGATAGAACCCATCACAAAGCACCTCTTCCCATGGCAAGAAAAATCAATCTAGTCAGCCTAACTAAACCAAAGATTCGAAGAAGAAATACGATGCTATAAGCAATCATGAATATAAGAGATCAAAGAAGACTCAAATAATATTCATGGATAGAAACTGAGCATGAACTCAAAATTCATCGGATCCCAACAAACGCATCGCAAAAGTTTACATCAAATAGATCTCCAAGAGACCATTGTATTGAGAATCATAAGAGAGAGAAGAAGCCATCTAGCTACTGCCTACGGACCCATAGGTCTATGGGAGACTACTCACGCATCATCGGAGAGGCACCTATGAAGAAGATGAACCCCTCCGTGATGGTGTTTAGATTGGATCTCGAGGTTCTGGAACTTGCGGTGGCTGGTATTGTGTTTCGTCGACTCCCCTAGGGTTTTCCGAATATTTGGGAATTTATAGGCATCAGAGGCGGTGCGGAAGGGGGCCGAGGAGGGCACAACCAATCAGGGCGCGCCGGGGCCCCCCTGGCGCGCCCTGGTGGGTTGTGCTCTCCACAGCCCACCTCTTTGGCAGTTGTTTGGCCCACTGGGTGTCTTCTGGTCAGAAAAAATCTCCAAAAAGTTTCGTCGCGATTGGACTCCGTTTGGTATTGATTTTCTGCGAAGTAAAAAGCAAGCAAAAACAGCAACTGGCACTTTGGCACTATGTCAATAGGTTAGTCCCAAAAAATGATATAAAGTTGTTATAAAATGATTGTAAAACATCCCAGAATGATAATATAACAGCATGGAACAAGCAAAAATTATAGATACATTGGAGATGTATCAGTGGTTCATTAAAAACATTTTCCATCCTAGACAAATTATCTGCTACGGGGTTTTCAGCTCCCTTCCTATCAACAATATGCAAATCAAACTCTTGTAATATAAGAACCCACCTAATCAATATAGGTTTAGCATATTTCTTTTTCATGAGATATTTAATAGAAGCATGATCGGTGCATATTATTACTTTAGAATCAACAATATAATATCTGAATTTGTCACATGCAAACACAAGTGCTAGGAATTATTTTTCAGTGGTAGCATAGTTCTTTTGAGCGGTATCTAGGGTTTTACTAGCATAATGAATAACATTCAATTTCTTATCAACTCTTTGTCCTAGAACAGCACCAACAGCATAGTCACTAGCATCACACATTATTTTAAAAGGTAGGTTCCAATCATGTGGTTAAACAATAGGTGCGCAAATTATGGCTTGCTTAAGTATTTCAAAGGCTTCTACACAATCATCATAAAAAACAAATGGAATATCTTTTTACAAAAGATTGGTAAGAAGCCTATAAATCTTAGAGAAATCTTTAATAAACCGTCTATAACAACCAGCATGACCAAGGAAACTTCGAGTACCTTTAATATCTTTAGGACATGTCATTTTCTCAATTGCATCAACTTTAGCTTTATCTACCTCAATACCTGATACGTCTCCAACTTATCTATAATTTTTGATTCCATGCTATAATATTACCATTCTAGGATGCTTTTTGGGCGTTTATTTACCAATTCATATTATTTTTTAGCACTAACCTATTAACCCAAATCCCTGTGCCAGTTGTTGTTTTCTGTATGTTTTTGGCTTTTCAGGTTTACAGTACCAAACAAAGTCCAATTGCCCAGAAACTTTTTTATGATTTTTTCTGGACCAAAAGAAGACCTGGAAGCTTCAGGAGGAGACCGGAGGCCGCACGAGGGAGCGAGCACACAACAGGGCACGCCCAGGGGAGTGGTCATGCCCTGTTATGTGGTGGCCCCCTCGGGCATCTCCCGACGCCCCTCTCTGGCCTATAAATTCTAATAAATCCCCAAAACTCTAGGGAGCCTCCCGAAACACTTTTTCCGCCGCCGCAAGTCTCTATTTCGCCGTGTGCCCATCTGGAGCCATGTTCTGGTGCCCTATCGGAGGGGGGATCGATCACGGAGGGCCTCTACATCAACCTTGCTGCTCCCATGGTGATGTGTGAGTAGTTCCTATAGACCTACGGGTCCGTAGTTAGTACCTAGATGGCTATCTCTCTCTCTCCCTCTCCCTCTCTCTCTCTCTCTCTCTCTCTCTCTCTCTTGATCTTCAATACAAAGTTCACCGCATCTTCGCGGTGATCTATTCGATGTAATCACTTTCTGCGGTGCGTTTGTTGGGATCCGATGAATTGTGGGTTTATGTTCAGATTATTCATGAAAAATATTTGAGTCTTCTCTGATTTTTATTATAATTCTTATTTGCATGATTATTATAGTTTCATAAATCTCACCGATCTATTGAAATAGTTTGGCCAACTAGATTGATATTTCTTTAGTGAGAGGGATGCGTTGTACTGGTTTCAATCTGGCGGTGCTCTATATCCCAGTGACAGAAGGGGACAAGAAACATCTTTGTATTGTTGCCACTAAGGATAAAACGATGGGGTTAATTCATATTGATTGAGTTTTCTTTGTCTACATCGTGTCATCATTCTCCAAGCATTACTCTGTTTGTCATGAACTTAATACTTAGAGAGGCAAGCATAGAAGCGCTCTCGACATAGAGTAATAGTAATAGGTGCAGGCATGAGTCGGCCTATTTGCTTATGGACATTATGCCTATATACACATGATCCTTGCCGTGAATAAATATTGCATAACTATGCGCTTTTCTATCAATTGTCCAACAGTAATTTGTTTACCCACCGTATGCCTACTACATGAGAGATGCCACTATAGAAAACTACGCCCCCCCGGGTCTATTCACTTATATATTTACAAAAGCTTTCGTTACCTTGCTGCCATTTATTTACTTTTACTTTATTTTGCAATTCACATTATTCAACTAGCATCTACACTCTTTATTTGCTTGCAAATAACGAGTCCAAGGGGATTGACATCCCTCTTGCCGGTGTTGGGTGCAAGTGTTTGCTTCTTTGTGTGTAGTCGCTGGAGACGGGGGTTGCGTGCTACTCCTATTGGTTCAATAACCTTGGTTCTCATTGAGGGAAATACTTATCTATAATGTGTTGCATCACCGTTCCTCTTCACGGAAAACACAACGCAGATCACAAGTATCAATACCTTTTTCAAAAATCTTATGCCCAAGGACTATGCCTTCATTTACCATAAAGTGGAACTTCTCCCAATTCAAGACAAGATTAGTTTCTTCACATCTCTACATAACTCGATCAAGATTGTTTAAGCAATCATCAAAAGAGGTTCTGTTGTACCTCACGCAGCTGAACCTTGTGGCTCCTATTGGTGGAAGAATATCTTGAAACTACTGGACAATTTTAGAGAGGTTACTTGGGTTCAAGTTTATCAAGGTGATACAGTACTGTTTTGGCAGGACAGATGGAACATTGTAAATTCTGTTATCCCACTTAAAGAGAGATTCCCCAGGCTTTTCTCCTATGTGAAGGATTCATGGACAATTGTCAAGGAGGGGTTTCAGTGCAATGATCTGTTAAGCTGGTTCAATCTACCTTTGTCTGATCAATCTTTTGTAGAGCTAACAATGCTTCAAACCTCTATGGGTGAGGTTGAGTTGAAAGATGACCAGTTAGATGTTTGGTCTTGGCAGGGTACAACTAACTCTTATACGCCAAAGATGTTCTATACCTATGTCCACAGAACCCAAATTTTTAATCCTTTGCTCACCTGGATTTGGGCTAGCTGATGTACTTTAAAGATTAATTTTTTTTGCTTGGATGCTAATCATGGACATACTAAATACCAAGGATATGGTTGAGAGAAGACACTTGCATTTGGAGGATGGTGTTAACTGCAAAATATGTCATGCACGGGTCAGGGAAGACAGAGATCATTTGTTCTTCTGTTGTTTGTTCAGCGAAAGGGTTTGGAACTACCTACAAATTGAGTGGGGAACTAGCAATGACATGACAGCTGCTGTTTTACATGCTAAAAGAGTTTTTGGGAAACCTTTCTTCTCTGAGGTGGTGTTTATAGCCTGTTGGCATATCTCGTTGGTCAGGAACGCCAAAGTCTTCAGGAACGTTAGACCAAGATTTGTTGTGTGGAAAACAGGGTTGGTGACAGATATATCCCTGTTGGCTTATAGAATAAAGCCCAGGCTTAAGGAGGACCTTGTTAGGTGGGTTTCTTTCCTGCCCCCCTGAATCTCCTTTTCCTTCCACCCTTAGGATAGATAGTTTAGTATTTTTTGGGGTTACCGAGGTAACCTTGTAACTGCCCTGTACTTTGTTTTTTTGGAATAAAGTTTAAAAGGCTGTGGGGGATTTTCCCTAGAGTGTTCAGTCAGAAAAAAGAGGTTCCGTAAACGGAAAAATCATCCATGAATACCTCAACAATCTTTTCACAAAGTCGGAGAATATAGCATTCATACATTATTGAAAAGTAGCGGGTGCATTGTACCATTGAAAAGCATAGGTTCCAAAAGGACAAGTAAATGTGGGTTTCTCCGGATCTTCTTGTGCTACAGCCTACAGGTATTTGAGAAAAACCAGAATATCCATCTAAGAAGCAAAAGTGTGTGTGTTTAGACAATCTTTCTAACATTTGATCAATAAACGGCAAGTGGTAATGATCTTCTCTATTAGCTTTATTTAATTTCCTGAAATCAATTACCATCCTATAACGAGTTACATTTCTTTGTGGGATAAGTTCATTTTTATCATTAGGAACAACAGTTATGCCTCCTTTCTTATAAACACAATGAACAGGACTTACCCATGTACTATCAGCTATAGGATAAATTTTACCTTCCTCCAAAAGCTTTAATATTCCAGTTCTTACCACATCCTTCATCTTAGGATTCAGTCGACATTGATGATCAACGACTGGTTTAGCATCTGGCTCCATATTAACCTTGTGCTGACATAAAGTTGGACTAATGACCTTAAGATAGCATGGTGCTTCCTCGTAACCTTAACTAATATCTTTTCTTCATGTTCTGAAAGGTTAGCACTAATAATAACAAGATATATCTTCTTTTCATCAAGATAAGCATACTTTAATGTATCAGGAAGTTTCTTTAATTCAAACACATAATCGCTCTTAGGAGGCAGAGGGTCTCCCAAGGTTTCAACAGGCAAATTATGTTTAAGGATAGGTGCTTGTTTAAAGAAAACATCATATATTTCTTTTCTTTCTTTCATATGCATATCATTTTCATGGGCTAGCAAATATTGTTCTAACGGATCAGTAGGAGGCACAACAATAGAAGCAAGACCGATTATTTCATCTTTACTAGACGATTCTTCCTCATGCATATGTCTACCAAACTTGGAAAAAATAAATTCATGGGATACATCACTAAAATTAACACTAATCGTTTCTCTAGTGCAATCAATTTTGGTTAACAGTATTCAGAAAAGGTCTACCAAATATAATGGGACAAAAAATATCTTGTAATGAACCAAGGACTAAGAAATTAGTGAGGTATTTGATCTTATCACACAAGACTTCAACATCTCTAAAAATCCCAAGTGGTGAAATAGTCTCTCGTTTTGCAAGCTTAATAGTATCATCAATATCTTCTAACTCAACAGGTGCAACATCATGCATAATTTCTTGATAAAGAGTAAATGGAATGACACTAACACTAGCACCTATATCATATAAGCCATGATAACAATGATCTCCAATCTTAACAGAAACAACTGGCATGCCAACAATAGGTCTATGTTTATCTTTAGGGTCTTGTTTAGCAATACGAGATGCTTCATCACAGAAATATTTAACATGCCCATCAACATTATCAACTAATAGATCCTTAATCATTGCAACTTTAGGTTCTACCTTTATTTGTTGAGAGGGTTTATCAGGTTTGATATTAATTTTATTAACCACGGTTACAGCTTTAGCATTTTCCCTAATCCTAACAGGAAAAGCTGGTTTCTCAATATACACAATAGGCACAACTGGATCAATATTATAAATCATTGTTTCTTCTTTAGATATAACAGGTTTCTTACTAGTTTCTTCAATAGGTGGGTGAAATTTAAACCACTTCTCGTTAGGGAGATCAACATGTGTAGAAAATGATTCACACAAAGTAGCTACTATCTCAGAGTCAAGTCCATACTTTGCGCTAAACTTATGAAAAACTTCAGTTTCTATAAAATATTTAACACAATCAAACTTAAGATTTATACGTGACTCTTTTCCTTTGTTGATTTACCACTCTTCAGAGTTGCGTTAATTCTTTCCAGAAGATCCCATTTGAAATCAATAGTTCTCTTTATATAGGAACCAGAAGATGAAGTATCGAGCATTGATTCATTGTCATGAGGAAGATGAGCATAAAGTTTTGTAAGATTATTTCCCTTGAGTGTCCATGATTGGGGCATGTGTGCATCATAGATTTAAGCTTCCCCCAAGATTGAGCGGTACTTTCTCCTTCATGAGGCTAAAAATTATATATATAATTCCGATCACGATGAACCAAATGCATAGGATAAAATTTCTTACGGAATTCCAACTTCAATTGGTTCCAATCCCATGTACCGGCATCATCCAATAGCCTATACCAAATAAATGTCTTTACCACCAAAGATAAAGGGAAAATCTTCTTCTTAACACCATCTTCAGATAAACCTGCAAGCTTAAATAATCCACAAATTTCATCTATATAGATCAAGTGCATATCAGGATGTATAGTTCCATCTCCTGCATAAGGATTAGCAAGCAGTTTTTCTAACATACCCGAAGGAATTTCATAGTAAATATTTCTAGTAGGTTCAGTAGGTTGAGGGGTGGCTCTTTCCATTTCTGGATGAGGTGAATATACCCCGAACAAGCCCCTCAAAGGATTATCTTCCATAGTAACAAGTGATGATAAATTTCAACATGTAACAAAAGTGTTTCCTTACCAAAGGTGCTTCACTCCCCGGCAACGGCACCGAAAAGAATCTCGATGACCCACGAGTATAGCGGATGAATCACGGTCCTTTCGATAAGTAAGAGTGTCGAACCCAATGAGGAGCAGAAGGAAATGACAAGTGGTTTTGGTATGGAAATTCTTGCAAGTACTGAAGGAAATGACAAGTGGTTTTGGTTTGGTAGCAAGGCAATTCGTAACGAGTTGGCCCAATCCTTTTTATAGCAAACTACAAGCCGAAACATACTCTTATATGAAGCAAAGAGCTCTTGAGGACACATGGGAATTTCGTCTAGTCATGTTTAATTAGGTTTAGTATATTCATGTTCGCTACTTTGATAATTTGATATGTGGGTGGACCGGTACTAGGGTGTTGTTCTTACTTGAACAAACAACTCACTTATGATTACCCCCTCTTGCAAGCATCCAAAACTACGAAAGAAGAACTACGAAAAATCTAACCATAGTATTAAACGTTTGGATCCAAATCAGCCCCTTACGAAACAACTCATAAACAAGGGTTTAAGCTTCTGTCACTATTCCACCCATCGTCTACTTATCATTCCCCCAATGCTTTCCTTTAGGCCCAAATATGGTGAAATGTCATGTAGTCGACGCTCACACGACACCACTAAAGAAACATCAACATACATATTATCAAAATATCGAAAGAATACCAACATCACATGATTATTTAAGACAAGACTTCTCTCATGTCCTCAAGAACAAAAGTAACTACTCAAAAAGCATCAACATGTTCAAGATCAGAGGTGTAATGAATATGCTTAAGGATTTAAACATATAATCTTTCACCAATTAAACCAACTAGCATCAACTATAACATGTAATGAACACTACTAGCAACCCACAAGTACCAATCTGAGGTTTGGAGACAAAGATTGAATACAAGAGATGAACTAGGGTTTGGGATAAGATGGTACTGGTGAAGATGTTGATGAAGATTGGTCTGCCCACGATGGAGGAAGCGTTGGTGATGACGATGGCTTCGATTTCCCCCTCCCAGAGGGAAGTTTCCCTGACGGAATCGCTCCGATGGAGAGCAAAAGTCCTCCTTCCCAGGTTCCGCCTCGACACGGCGGCGCTTCATCCCGAAAGTCTTTTTATGATTTTTCAAGGGAAAATGGCATCATATAGGAGAAGATGGGCATTGAAGGCCTATTGGGTGGCCCACAAGCCATTGGGCACGCCCTGGGGTAGGGCGTGCCCCCATGGCTTGTGGCCATCTGGTGGGTCCCCTCTGGTGGATTTCTTCGTTAGTATTTTTTATATATTCCAAAATAATCCGCCGTCAATTTTTAGCTCATTTGGAGTCTGAGAGAATATCCAGCTCTTCAGTGGTCCTTTCCGGTCCAGACTTCCAGCTGCCGGCAACCTCCCTCTTTGAATGAAACTTGCAAAATAAGAGAGAAATTGCATTAGGATTGCAACATAAAGTGTACTAATGATTCAAAACATAATAAATATCAACGGGAAAATATGATGCAAAATGGACGTATGATACGTCTCCAACGTATCTATAATTTTTTTTGTTCCATGCTGTTATATTATCATTCTTGGATGTTTTACAATCATTTTATAGCAACTTTATATCATTTTTTGGGACTAACCAATTGACATAGTGCCAAAGTGCCAGTTGTTGTTTTTGCTTGTTTTCTACTTCGCAGAATATCAGTACCAAACGGAGTCCAATCGCCACGAAACTTTTTGGAGATTTTTTTTGGGCCAGAAGACATCCAATGGGCCAAAGAACTGTCAAAGGGGAGGGTCGAGGAGACCGCAACCCACCAAGGCGCGCAAGAGGCCCCGGGCACGCCCTGATGGGTTGTGCCCTCCTCGGGACCCCTCTCCACTGCCTCCGATGCCTATAAATTCCCAAATATTACAAAAACCCTAAGGGAGTCGACGAAAAACACATCCAACAGCCGCAAGTTCCAGAACCTCGAGATCCAATCTAACACCATCATGGAGGGGTTCATCATCCTCATTGGTGCCTCTCCGATGATGCGTGAGTAGTCCACCATAGACCTACGGGTCCGTAGGCAGTAGCTAGATGGCTTCCTCTCTCTCTTTTGATTCTCAATACAATGGTCTCTTGGAGATCTTTTGATTTAAACTTTTGCGGTGTGTTTGTTGGGATCCGATGAATTTTGAGTTCATGATCAGTTTCTATCCATGAATATTATTTGAGTCTTCTTTGATCTCTTATATGCATGATTACTTATAGCCTCGTATTTGTTCTTCGAATCTTTGGTTTAGTTAGGCCAACTAGATCGATTTTTCTTGCCATGGGAAGAGGTGCTTTGTGATGGGTTCGATCTTGCGGTGTCCTCTCCCAGTGACAGAAGGGGCAGCGAGGCACGCATGTATCGTTGCTATTAAGGATAACAAGATGGGGTCTATTCCTACATGAATAGATCTTGTCTACATCATGTCACTGTTCTTATTGCATCACAAATTAAACTTTTTTCGAATGACACGAAACCGGAGAATTTTCGAATAACACTAGGTTACCTCAATGGGGATATGCATGTCCCCAACAATAAGTATATCATATTTCTTTTTGGCAGTAGGGAGAGGGGATTCAAAATCTCCAATAATAATCGTTGAATTTTTTCCAATGGAGTTGATACTATGAACTTGAGGTTGTTTCTTCGGAAAGTGTACCGTATGCTCATTACCATTAACATGAAAAGTGACATTGCCTTTGTTACAATCAATAACAGCCCCTGCAGTATTCAAAAAAGGTCTACCAAGGATGATCGACAAACTGTCGTCCTCGGGAATATCAAGAATAACAAAGTCCGTTAGGATAGTAACATTTGCAACTACGACAGGCACATCCTCACAAATACCGATGGGTAAAGCAGTTGATTTATCATCCATTTGCAATGAGATTTCAGTAGGTGTCAACTTATTCAAATCAAGTCTACGATACAAAGAGAAAGGCATAACACTAACACCAGCTCCAAGGTCACATAAAGCAGTTTTAACATAGTTTCTTTTAATAGAGCATGGTATAGTAGGTACTCCGGGATCTCCTAGTTTCTTTGGTATTCCACCCTTAAAGGTATAATTAGCAAGCATGGTGGAAATCTCGGCTTCCGGTATCTTTCTTTTATTTGTCACAATATCTTTCATATACTTAGCATAAGGAGACATTTTCAGAATATCAGTCAAACGCATACGCAAAAAGACAGGTCTAAGCATTTCAACAAAGCGCTCAAAATCCTCATCATCCTTTTTCTTGGATGGCTTAGGAGGAAAGGGCATGGGTTTCTGAACCCAAGGTTCTCTTTCTTTACCATGCTTCCTAGCAACAAAGTCTCTTTTGTCATATCTTTTGTTCTTAGGTTGTGGGTTATTAAGATCAACAGCAGGTTCAATCTCCACATCATTATCATTACTAAGTTGAGCATCAACATGAACATCATCATTAATATTATCACTAGGCTCATGTTCATTACCAGATTGTGTCTCAGCATCAGAAATAGAAATATCATTTGGGTTTTCATGTGTATCAATAATAGGTTCACTAGCAGCATGCAAAGTCCTATCATTATTTTTCCTTTTATTACTGGGACGACTAGGTGCATCAGTATTAATTCTCTGAGAATCTTGCTCAATTCTCTTAGGATGGCCCTCAGGATACAAAGGTTTCTGAGTCATTTTACCACCTCTAGTCACAATTCTAACAGAATGATCATCGTTCTTACCATTCATCTCATTAAGCAAATCATTTTGTGCCTTAAGTACTTGTTCTACTTGAGTAGTTACCATGGAAGCATGTTTACTAATAAGCTTAAGATCATTGATAGTTCTACTCATATAATCTCCTAAGCGATCAAGCATGTAAGCATTATGTTTCAATTGTCTACTAACATAAGCATTGAAATTTTCTTGCTTAACAATAAAGTTATCAAACTCATCCAAGCATTGGCTAGCAAACTTATTATAAGGAATATCACCTTCGTCAAATCTACGGAAAGAATTTACCTCTACTACCTGTGTCGGGTTATCAAGACCATGTATTTCTTCAATAGGTGGTAGATTCTTAACATCTTCAGCTTTAATACCTTTTTCTTTCATAGATTTCTTTGCCTCTTGCATATCTTCAGGACTGAGAAATAGAATACTTCTTTTCTTCGGAATGGGCTTTGGAGGTGGTTCGGGAATAGTCCAATCATTATCATTGCTCAATATATTATTCAATAGTAGTTCAGCTTGTTCAACAGTTCGTTCCCTGAAAACACAACCAGCACAACTATCTAGGTGGTCCCTAGAAGCATCGGTTAGTCCATTATAAAAGATATCAAGTATTTCGTTTTTCTTGAGAGGATGATCAGGCAAAGCATTAAGTAATTGGAGAAGCCTCCCCCAAGCTTGTGGGAGACTCTCTTCTTCAATTTGCACAAAGTTAAATATTTCCTGCAGGGCAGCTTGTTTCTTATGGGTAGGAAAATATTTTTCAGAGAAGTAATATATCATATCCTGGGGACTACGCACACAACCAGGAGCAAGAGAATTAAACCATATCTTAGCATCACCCTTTAATGAGAAAGGAAACAACTTAAGAATATAGTAATAACGAATTTTTTCCTCATGAGTAAATAGGGTGGCTATATCATTCAATTTAGTAAGATGTGCCACAACAGTTTTAGATTCATAACCGTGGAAAGGATCAGATTCAACCAAAGTAATTAACTCAGGATCGACAGAGAATTTATAATCCTTATCAGTAACAAAGATAGGTGAAGTAGCAAACTTAGGATCATATTGCATTCTAGCATTCAAAGATTTTTCCTTCCACTTGCATAGTAATTTCTGAAGATCGTCTCTATCCTTACAAGCAAGAAAGTCCGTAGCTACCTCTCCTTCCATAACATGACCCTTAGGTATATTAGGCAATTCATATCTAGGAGAGCTAGGTCTAGCAGGTGTCTCAAAGTGTTCAGTTTCAATAATTTCATCAGTTTCAGAAATATCATCAGTTTCAGCATTGACTCTAGCAATTTGTTCATCAAGAAATTCACCCAGTGGCACAGTATTATCAAGCAAAGTATCATCATAAGCATCATGCATAGCAGAAGTAACATCATCAATTACTTGCGACATATCAGAATCAATAGCAGGTGGTGGTGTCGCAAATTTACTCATAATAGAAGGTGAATCAAGTGCAGAGCTAGATGGCAGTTCCTTACCTCCCCTCGTAGTAGAGGGATAGATCTTGGTTTTTGGGTCTTTCAGATTCTTCATAGTGATCAACAAATATAAATCCCAAGTGACTCAGAGAATAGAGCTATGCTCCCCGGCAACGGCGCCAGAAAAAGGTCTTGATAACCCACAAGTATAGGGGATCGCAACAGTTTTCGAGGGTAGAGTATTCAACCCAAATTTATTGATTCGACACAAGGGGAGCCAAAGAATATTCTCGAGTATTAGCAGCTAAGTTGTCAATTCAACCACACCTGGAAGACTTAATATCTGCAGCAAAGTATTTAGTAGCAAAGTAGTATGGAAGTAACGGTAACGGTGGCAAAAGTAACAGTAGCGGTTTTGTAGCAATCGTAATAGTGGCAACGGAAAAGTAACTTAGCAAAGATCAATATGTGAAAAGCTCGTAGGCAATGGACAAGTGATGGATAATTATGTCGGATGGCATTCATCATGCAACGGTTATAACATAGGGTGACACAGAACTAGCTCAAATTCATCAATGTAATGTAGGCATGTATTCCATATATAGTCATACGTGCTTATGGAAAAGAACTTGCATGACATCTTTTGTCCTACCCTCCCGTGGCAGCGGGGTCCTAATGGAAACTAAGGGATATTAAGGCCTCCTTTTAATAAAGAACCGGACCAAAGCATTAGCAATTAGTGAATACATGAACTCCTCAAACTACGGTAATCACCGGAAAGAATCCCAGTTATTGTCACCCTGGGGGATGCGGATCATAACTCGTAATAGGTGTCTACAACTTGCAAGATAGGATCAAGAACACATATATATTCATGAAAACATAATAGGTTCAGATTTGAAATCATGGCACTCGGGTCCTAATGACAAGCATTAAGCATAGCAAAGTCATAGCAACATCAATCTCAGAACATAGTGGATACTAGGGATCAAACCCTAACAAAACTAACTCGATTACATGGTAAATCTCATCCAACCCATCACCGTCCAGCAAGCCTACGATGAGATTACTCACGAACGGTGGAGAGCAACTTGAAATCGGTGATGAAGGATGGTTGGTGATGACGACGGCATCGATTTCCCCTCTCCGGAGCCCAAAACGGACCCCATATCTGCCCTCCCGAGGAAGAACAGGAGGTGGCGGCGGCTCCGTATCGTGAAACGCGATGAACTCTTCTCTCTGATTTTTTTCTCCCCGAATAGGTAAATATGGAGTTGGAGTTGAGGTCGGAGGAGCTGTAGGGGGCCCACAAGCCACCTGGGCGCGCCCTAGGGGGGGCGTGCCCCCCTGGCTTGTGGCCAATGTGTGGACCCCCTCCGGTTGATTCTTTCGCCAGTAATTTTTATTAATTCCAAAAATATTCTCTGTAAATTTTTAGGTCAATCCGAGAACTTTTATTTCTGCACAAAAATAACACCAAGGCAATTCTGCTGAAAACAGCGTCAGTCCGGGTTAGTTCCATTCAAATCATGCAAATTAGAGTCCAAAACAAGGGCAAACGAGTTTGGAAAAGTAGATACGATGGAGATGCATCATCCACCGCCTCTGATGCCTATAAATTCCCAAATATTCCAGAAACCCTAAGGGAGTCAACGAAAAACACATCCAACCGCCGCAAGTTCCAGAACCTCGAGACTAATCTAACACCATCACGGAGGGGTTCATCATCCTCATTGGTGCCTCTCCGATGATGCGTGAGTAGTCCACCATAGACCTACGGGTCCGTAGGCAGTAGCTAGATGGCTTCCTCTCTCTCTTTTGATTCTCAATACAATGGTCTCTTGGAGATCTATTTGATGTAAACTTTTGCGGTGTGTTTGTTGGGATCCGATGAATTTTGAGTTCATGATCAGTTTTTATCCATGAATATTATTTGAGTCTTCTTTGATCTCTTATATGCATGATTACTTATAGCCTCGTATTTCTTCTTCGAATCTTTGGTTTAGTTAGGCCAACTATATCGATTTTTCTTGCCATGGGAATAGGTGCTTTGTGATGGGTTCGATCTTGTGGTGTCCTCTCCTGGTGACAGAAGGGGCAGCGAGGCACACATGTATCGTTGCTATTAAGGATAACAAAATGGGGTCTATTCCTACATGAATAGATCTTGTCTACATCATGTCACCGTTCTTATTGCATTACTCCGTTTTTCCATGAACTTAATACACTAGATGCATGCTGGATAGCGGTCGATGTGTGGAGTAATAGTAGTAGATGCAGAATCATTTCGGTCTACTAATCTTGGACGTGATGCCTATATAATGATCATCGCCTTGGATATCCTCATGATTATTTGATCTTCTATCAATTGCCCAACAGTAATTTGTTCACCCACCGTGTGCTATACTCATGAGAGAAGCCACTAGTGAAACCTACGGCCCCCGAGTCTACTTTTCCAACATATTGCTTTCCGATCTATCTTTTTGCCGCTTTTGTTTTTAGATCTATTATTCCAAAAAAAACAAAAATACCTTGCTGCACTTTTTATTTTCTTCTTTTATTTTGTGTTCTTGAGAGATCTATCTCTCCAATCTATCACTACCTAATCCATCTTTTTACCGTAGAGAGATTGACAACCTCTCTTTTCGCGTCGGGTTGCAAGTATTGGTTCTTTGTGTGCAGGTGCTATTTATGTAGTGGTGGTGATCCTCCTACTGGTTTGATACCTTGGTTTCATAACTGAGGGAGATACTTACCGTCGTTGTGCTGCATCATCCCTTCCTCTTTGGGGAAATACCGACGCAGTCTCAAGCCATGTCAACGTATCATGCATATTAGGGTGAATGTTTAGCATGTGTATTTTCCCCCCAGATTGGAACTGTGTGCGATGACTTTCATCGCGTCACTTGTGTTCTGATTGACCAGAACGCATCCCTACGGATCATACGTCTACACCGTTGGATGTAAACAGATCGAACGGCTATCCGTATCTCCCTCAAACCGTCTGATATTTACGATTTATCACACACGGTTGGGTCTACCAAACTGTTGCCTCCGAAGCACATTTTCTGGAGTGATATTTATGATTTATCACACACGATTGGCTCTACCAAACCGTTGCCTCGGAAGCACATTATTCTTGGACAAAAAACCCTCACCACCGCCACGTCACAAAACCCTCATCCCCGCCCCCCTCCATGTCCAAAGTAGCACCTACACTATAGTACTCCTCCACGACTCTGCATGTCACCGCCTATCGCCGTGGCAACCACTTAGCTCGACGCCTGTCGCCACCGCCGGCTACTGCCAAACCTCACCGCATTTCGCCACTGCCGCGGCCCATCGGCACTCACCTTTTTTTTTACGTTGCTCGCTGTCAACCCAACTCCTCCCAATTGGGAATTCGTCGGTACTGGTTTTTTTTGCTCATGGAGAACCAGGTAACTAACTTACTGAAATATCCGCTCATCTCTTATCTCAGTCCGTCTGCCCCTTTTGATCACCTGACAAAAAAACGTCGTGGATTCATGTTTCTTCTAGATGATTTGAGGATTTTCATTCATAGAGCATACAATGCAAGGACACATCAGGGCTATGCGGCCTCGACCAGACACCCGAGGAGTTCCATCTCACGGTACCCGATGACTTCATGAAGCGCACGGTAT
Source organism: Elymus sibiricus (assembly GCA_039707655.1). NCBI lineage: Eukaryota > Viridiplantae > Streptophyta > Magnoliopsida > Poales > Poaceae > Elymus > Elymus sibiricus. The sequence continues at coordinate 400,295,060 of CM077671.1, forward strand.
GTTCAATATCACCTTACCAGCAGGGTAAAGATACACTTTGGGCCAGTATTAACTATGGCCTCCACCTTGTGGATGTTCCAGTCCAAGGCCATAACGCGCCAGAGCTCTCTTGCCAGTGGGCACCTGCAAAGCGCATGGAATCCATCCTCGTGTTCCACACCACACAGGGGGCAAATGTCAGTAAGCTCGAGGTGTCGCGAGGCTTTATTGACCCAAGTAGCAAGTGAGTTGGTGATGACTCTCCAAGAAAACACACGTACCTTAGGGTGAGCAGGGCACCCCCATATGATCTTCCAGATGGCAGGACGACCATCCGGTGTGCTGCTCATGGCGGAAGCCAAAGGACACTCGCGCTCGTCCATGGCCAGGCGATAGGCGGACCGGACGGTGAAGATACCGTTCCTCTCTGGTGCCCATGCAATAATATCATCGGTGACGCGGGGCCACGTGCGGATGCTGGTGATGGCATCGACATCCGTCGGGAGGAAGTAGCGGCGAAGAAGGTCCATGCGCTAGGAACCCTCTCCATCCAGGAGCTCCGCCACCCTCCTGAGGCGACGCGTGCCCAACGATGATATGGGCTGGCGCGATGGCTCCCTAGGAAGCCACCGATCCCACCAAATGCGGATGTCCTGCCCGTCCCCGACGCGTCATATGATACCCTTTTTCAAGAGTTCAAGGCCATGTTGAATCATCTGCCAAGTCAGAGAAGCATTCCCCGTGAAGGCCCCGCAATGACTTAAATGGGATCTTGGCAGAGGCAAGTCGGGGAGAAAGTGTGGATGGGGGAGAAACCGCGTTTTTTAGGGCAGACTAGGGAAGATGACGAAGAAGATTTTTTTTCGTGAATACGCAAAGATTACGTATCATTTCATTGATAGGTAGAAAAAGTGTGTTGGGAGGTTAGCGAGGCAGGGCAAAAAAAGGGCCGAGCTCGCCGGATCAGCAGGGAAGGGGTGCTCATCCCTGAAGTAACTAGAAGAGAATTACAAGACTAAATTGTTCAGTCCTCGGGCACCCACACGAGCCCAAGTCTTGGCCTCCTCCTGGATGGCCGTGACAAGGTGCTGAACGGATGGATGCTCGTCGTCGAAGACACACTGGTTGCGGTGGCACCAGATGGACCAAGCGGCGTGGATGGCCAGCGAAGCGATCTCCTTGCGCATCCCGGTGGGCGAGGCAGAGATGATGGAAGCGCACCACGGCAAAAACTCCTTGTGGCCGGCGGGGGCAGTGACGGTGGCCCGACACCAGGCTAGTAGGTCATGCCACACTTGGCGGGAGAAGGGGCAGCCGATGAGAATATGTTGCATGGACTCGACTGCCTGGTCGCATAGACAGCACCAATCGTTGTGCGGCAAGCCATGGCGCGCAAGGCGAGCAGAGGTCCAGCAATGGTCGAGGTCAGCGAGCCAGATGAAAACCTTGATCCTGAGGGCGGGGGGCAGGTCTTCCAGGTGATGCGCCACAAGGGGCGGAGATGGAGCCGCAGAATAACGCTCGATAGCAAGAGCCGACCGAGTAGATTCCGGAGCTGGTCCGGCGCCAGATGATAGAGTCTGGAGCCGTGGAGAGCTGGAATCCCTGAAGGCGTCTCCACAGGTCGAGGTACTGCAGCAACGCTGCCGGGCCCAAGGCGCCACGAATATCCTGAATCCAGGACATGTCCGTCAGGCCCTCGGCGACCCGACAGCGCTTGCGACGGCGCCGCGGGATCAAAGGAATCAGCAGCGGAGCAATGTCGCTAACGGCATGTCCATCGGTCCAAGGGTCGGACCAGAACAAGCAAGTGTCACTAGTAGAAAACAGACCTTTTGTCCACATCATTAGTCCCGGTCTGGTTTTGAACCGGCACTAATGTGACCATTAGTCGCGGTTCGTGACGGGCATCATTAGTGCCGGTTCATTCCGGACCTTAAGTCCCAGTTCGTGCCACGAACCGGGACTATAGGCTAACCTTTAGTCCTGGTTTGTGTCTCGAACCGGGACTAAAGGTCCCCTATATGAACCCTTCGGCCAGCCCGAGCTCTCTGTTCTTCCCCTTTCCTCTCCTCTGGTTCTTCCTCTCTTCCCCGAGCTCATCCTCCATTTTTGCCAAAATTTGTCAAGATTTGGAGGCACCCCATCCATCCAAGTGTTCACAAAGGTTAGCAACTTTGTCCTTTCATCTCTCATTGCTAGATTAGCTCTTGCAATGCTCTATAAGTATAGTGATTTGTGGGTTTTAGTTTGGGAGTATTTATATGTGGTAGTTTATTTGATTTATATGCAATTTGAGCTCAAATTAACTTCTTACTTTGCATGTGTAGGTGTGGTTTACTTAGTGCCTTCCCGTGCCCGTCCTAACCACCGTCGATCGCCCGCACCGTCCCGTCGCCGGCACCACCTTGGTGAGCCTCTTGTTCTTATCCTTTTTATAAAAAAATCATGTTTGTAAGATTTAGATAGTTACTTGTATAGTTTTCTTACCTATATGGTTGTTTGTTGTACATAGTGGCATGGTTTTGATATCCGTCCCCGTCGGCCCTCGTCTGGTTTATGATTCGGATGTGGTATATACTCTCTTTTATAACTGTTTGTTGCATTTCGTGTTTATGACAATTATGCCCATCAAGTTGACATAGATATTTTTATCTAGGAGGTATGTGAACCGGAAATTCCAACCGACATAGATATTCTTGTCAAGAAGTTAAATTTAGTTGAAAAAGAAAACGAGTATTTGAAAGAAAAATTGAAAAGAATTGAAGAAGAGAAGATGAAACTGGAGTTGTATGTTGCCGATGTCGTCGATGATCACAAGATCAAGATGGATGCAATGCGCTTGAAGATTAGAAAATTTAAAAAATATGCCATTGATAGTGAGGCTTGGTATCACTATGCTGTTGGATCAATTGTTACCTTAGTTGCGATCTTGATCGCATTTGTTGTTGCATTTAAATGCTTTAGCTAGAGAGTTTGTATGTTGTTTTATCAGAACAAGTGTGTATTAACTTTATGTATGAACTTGTATTAATTTGGTCTTTTCGGTGTTGTGTAATGAAAATGAGCCGGCAATGGATGTACGATGACCGATGCTCTCCCCAGTTCATTAATGGCGTGCATACTTTTCTGATTGCGGCTGAGGCAAACAAGCGGGCGGATGGTTTTATGCATTGTCCATGTGCTAGCTGTAAGAATGATCGAAATTACTCTAACTCAAGAACCATTCACGTCCACCTGTTTGAGTCCGGTTTCATGTCCGGCTATAACTGTTGGACCAAGCACGGAGAAAGAGGGGTCCTAATGGAAGAGAATGAAGAAGAAGAGGATGACGACAGCTATCCTGGTCATGGGTTCCATGAATACGATGGTACAACAACTTGGGAAGAAGCTGAGCCGGCAATGCGGGATGGAGCTGAAGAAGAGGCATCAGATGTGCCTGCTGATGATCTTGGTCGGGCCATTGCCGATGCAAAGAGAAACTACACAAGTGAAAAGGAGAAGCTGAAGTTGCAGCGCATGTTAGAGGATCATGAGAAATTGTTGTACCCAAATTGCGAAGATGACAAGAAAAAGCTGGGTACCACACTGGAATTGCTGCAATCGAAGGCAGAGAATGGTGTACCTGACAAGGCATTTGAAAAGTTGCTGAAAATAATGAAGAATAAGCTACCAAAGGACAACGAATTGCCCGACAGTACGTACGAAGCAAAGAAGGCCGTCTGCCCTCTAGGATTAGAGGTGCAGAAGATACATGCATGCCCTAATGAGTGCATCCTCTACCGCGGTGAGTACGAGGATTTGAATGCATGCCCGGTATGCTGTGCATTGCGCTATAAGATCGGCCACGATGACCCTGGTGATGTTGAGGGTGAGCGCCCCAGGAAGAAGATTCCTACCAAGGTGATGTGGTATGCTCCTATAATACCACGGTTGAAACGTTTGTTCCAAAACAAAGAGCATGCCAAGTTAATGCGATGGCACAACGAAGACCGTAAGAAAGACGGGAAGTTGAGAGTACCCGCTGACGGATCGCAATGGAGAAAAATCGAGAGAAAGTGGAAGGACTTTGCAAAGGACGCAAGGAACGTATGGTTTGGTTTAAGTGCAGATGGCATTAATCCTTTTGGGGAGCAGAACAGCAATCATAGCACATGGCCTGTGACTCTATGTATCTATAACCTTCCTCCTTGGTTGTGCATGAAGCGGAAGTTCATTATGATGCCAGTGCTCATCAAAGGTCCCAAGCAACCCGGCAACAACATTGATGTGTACCTAAGGCCATTAGTTGAAGAACTTTTACAACTATGGAATGGAAAAGGTGTACGTGCATGGGATGCGAAAGAACAGGAGGAATTTGACCTACATGCGTTGCTGTTTGTAACCATCAATGATTTGCCTACTCTTAGTAACCTTTCAGGACAGACAAACAAGGGATACCATGCATGCACGCACTGTTTAGATGATACCGACAGTATATATTTGGATAAATGTAAGAAGAATGTGTACCTGGGGCATCGTCGATTTCTTCAGAGCAGGCATCCCGTAAGAAAGAAAAGCAAGCATTTCAAAGGTGAGGCAGATCACCGGAAGAAGCCTCGCCACCGTACTGGTGATGATATACTTGATGTGGTCAAGGATTTAAAAGTAATCTTTGGAAAGGGTCCTGGCGCACAATCTGTTCCGAATGATGCTGACAATCGCGCACCCATGTGGAAGAAGAAATCTATATTTTGGGACCTACCCTATTGGAAAGACCTAGAGGTCCGCTCTGCAATCGACGTGATGCACGTGACGAATAATCTTTGGGTGAACCTGCTAGGCTTCTTGGGCGTGTATGGGAAGACAAAAGATACACCGGAGGCACGGGAGGACCAGCAACGTATGCACGGAGAAGACGGAATGGATCCAAAGCAATTTCAGGGTGATGCCAGCTATGCTCTTACCAAAGAAGAGAAGGAAATATTCTTCGAATGCCTGCTCAGTATGAAAGTCCCGTGTGGCTTCTCGTCGAATATAAAGGGAATAATAAATATGGCAGAGAAAAAGTTCCAGAACCTAAAGTCTCATGACTACCACGTGATTATGACGCAACTGCTTCCGGTTGCATTGAGGGGGCTTCTACCGGAAAACGTTCGATTAGCCATTGTGAAGCTATGTGCATTCCTCAATGCAATCTGTCAGAAGGTAATCGATCCAGAAATCCTACCAAGGTTAGAGAATGATTTGGTGCAATGTCTTGTCAGTTTCGAGTTGGTGTTCCCACCATCCTTCTTCAATATCATGACGCACGTCCTAGTTCACCTAGTCGAGGAGATTGCCATTCTGGGTCCTGTATTTCTACACAATATGTTCCCCTTTGAGAGGTTCATGGGAGTCTTAAAGAAATATGTTCATAATCGTGCTAGGCCAGAAGGAAGCATCTCCAAGGGCCATGAAACAGAGGAGGTCATTGAGTTTTGTGTTGACTTTATTCCTGACATTAAGCCGATTGGTGTTCCTGAATCGCGGCATGAGGGCAGACTGGGTGGAAAAGGCACGCTAGGAAAGAATTCACTAATATGCCGGCACGGGCATTCTTTGGCGCAAGCACACTACACAGTTCTACAAAGTTCCACCTTGGTGGCTCCGTATATCGAGCAACACAAGAATATTCTACGCTCCAAACACCCGGAGCAGTCTAACGACTGGATTACACATGAACAAACGGTGACTTTCGCCGGTTGGTTGCAGACACGTCTCATGCATGACGACACTGTTGAAGATGACCTGTACTTGCTGTCCAAGTTACCATCTTCGACTATATTGACTTTCAAAGGGTACGAGATAAATGGGAATACATTTTACACGATCGCCCAAGATAAAAAGAGCACCAACCAAAACAGTGGTGTCCGCTTTGATGCAGCAAACATCAATGGGCCAAATGACACATATTATGGTTACATAGAGGAGATATGGGAACTTGACTATGGACTTGGTTTGAAGGTCCCTTTGTTTCGGTGCAAATGGGTCAATCTGACAGGCGGCGGGGTAAAGGAAGACCCGCAGTATGGAATGACAACAGTGGATCTCAACAATCTTGGGTACGCAGACAAACCATTCATCCTAGCCAAAGATGTGGCACAGGTTTTCTATGTGAAGGACATGTCTACCAAGCCGAGAAAAAGAAAACATAAGGAAGCGAATACATCATACGATGAGCCAAAGCGCCACATAGTTCTTTCAGGGAAAAGAAACATCGTGGGAGTGGAGGACAAGACAGACATGTCAGAAGATTATGAAAAGTTTCATGAAATTGCTCCCTTCAGAGTGAATGTTGACCCGAGCATCAAGTTAAACGATGAAGATTGTCCATGGTTACGACGCAAAGGGACACACGCGAAGAAAAAGTTTTATACCCAAAGATCCCACTCTGGGATGTGCCGGCTTCACCGCCAATTGAGCATCATCCTTTCTATTTGTCTTTTGTTTCTTTCTAAGTGTCTTTGTAAAAATGGAGTTGGAAAAATGAAATATACCATCGGAAAATGAAAGGATTTCTAGATAGATCAACAAAACACACGGTTTCCCCTGCATACAGCCCTACGGTGGCTCGTGAGTGCCCGCATATGAAATGCACCATCGGACCGTATGCAGGGAATCCGAATGATTTGTATTCGGTCGATGAACTAAAGGATTTCTAGATAGATCAACAAAACACACGGTTTCCCCTGCATACAGCCCGACGGTGGCTCGTGAGTACCCGCATATGAAATGCACCGTCGGACCGTATGCAGGGAATCCGAATGATTTGTATTCGGTCGATGAACTAAAGGATTTCTAGATAGATCAACAAAACACACGGTTTCCCCTGCATACAGCCCAACGGTGGAAATATGAAATGCACCGTTGGACCGTTTGCAAGGAATCCGAATGATTTGAGTCCGAATGAGTACACACACTAAGTGTCGAACATGACCGAGAGGTGGGCTATATATAGGGTCGTGTGCCTCTTTAGTCCCGGTTGCTAGCACGAACCGGGACTAGTCGTTATAGTGCTGATCCAACAGCTCACAAGCGCTTGAAAGAAACACACGATCCGTGTGCTTCTTCCTGATTGGTACGACCTTCACTGCCCAAGGTTATAAAGATATGCAAAAATAATAATTATATAAAAACAAAAAGTATAGCAAATTCATTATAGAACGTCAACGAAAGAAAACTCATCTGTTACAAAGGCATTTCATTTTTGTAAACTTATTTCAACTCCAGACTTTTTGTGCGTTCAGTATGCACCATTCGAAGCCACGCCATCAATTTTCAACCCTTTCTGACTTGATTTGCTATTTTTCATGCATTTACTGATTTTTTTGAGCTAAATGACCCTGAAATTGAAAAGCACTACAAATGCATTCTGAAAAGGTTGAAAGTTGGCATGGTATCATCATTTCACCCACATAGCATGTGCTAAAAAGTTGAGAGGGTTACGGCAAAAACTGGATGCACTTCGTGTACAAAATGGACAATCTCTTTCGAAGTATCAGGGTTTCAGACGAAAACTCGTCTGTTACAAAGGCATTTCATTTTTTAAAACTTATTTCAACTCTAGACTTTTTGTGCGTTCAGTATGCACCATTCGAAGCCACGCCATCAATTTCCAACCATTTCTGACTTCATTTGCTATTTTTCATGCATTTACTGATTTTTTTGAGCTAAATGACCCTGAAATTGATAAGCACTACAAATGCACTCTGAAAAGGTTGAAAGTTGGCATGGTATCATCATTTCACCCACATAGCATGTGCTAAAAAGTTGAGAGGGTTACGGCAAAAACTGGATGCACTTCGTGTACAAAATGGACAATCTCTTTCGAAGTATCAGGGTTTTAGACGAAAACTCGTCTGTTACAAAGGCATTTCATTTTTTTAATAACCTAAGTATTACCAAATTGAATATAATGATAAAACACAATAAAATTAAACAGAAGAAAAAATAATCACTGAAAATGTATTTTTAAAGTAAAGTTATTCACAAACTAATGATTCACACAAATTTCAAATAATTCAAATTTAAACTATTCAAATTTGAAAACTACTGTCACTAACAAAAAGTTTATATTTTTTTACCTAAAACAAAAGGATTCACAAAGAAACTCTAAATAAACAAAAAAACAACTCAGAAATAAAAAAAATTAAAGCAGAAAACAAAAAAATGAAAAATAAATAAAATAAAAAAATCCCGCCTACTGGGCCACAACGGCCTGCATACGACTAGAACCCAACCTGTAGTTGGGCCAGGACGTAGGCCCGCAAGGCCTAGTAGGCCCACAGGGAATCGCAGCAGAGGTAGGCCCAGAAGGCCTGCATTAGAGAGGAGCTCAATGCAGTGCCCGCGCCGGGGCTTATAAACTGGTCGAGGCGCCCCTCGTCTAGCGAGGTGGGACTAAACTTCCACCGCAGTGCGCCGTGCCAGGAACAGGTCTTTAGTCGCGGTTGGTGGCTCCAACCGCGACTAAAGACCCCCCTTTAGTCGCGGTTGGAGCCACCAACCGCGACTAAAGGGTTTCGCTTCCCGCCGCTTCGGCTGGTGAAATTCACCTTTAGTCGCGGTTGGTGGCTCCAACCGCGACTAAAGGGGGGTCTTTAGTCGCGGTTGGAGCCACCAACCGCGACTAAAGGTCCTCCTATATAAGCAGCAGTTGAATTTTTTTTCATTTTCCCCCTGCTTCTTCGTCTCTTCGACCACTGAACAGAGGAGATCGCCGCCGTGCGCCCCTACCCTTGCCCCTCGTCATCGCCGTCGTTCGTCTGTCCGCGCCCCACCGCACCTCGACGCCGCCGTCCGTCCGCATCGCCGCACCTCGACGCCGCCGTCCGTCCGCGCCGCCGCACCTCGACGTCTTGGCCGCCGCGCCGTGTACCTAGCCGTCGCCGTCCGTCCGCGCACCTCGACGCCGCCGTCGCCATCTCCGTCGCCGCCCCTGCACCTCGCCGTCACCGTCGCCGCCCCTCCTCGACCTCGCGCGCCGTCGCCCCCTTGTGAGCCCTGCCGCCATGGGCGCCGCCCCCTCCCGTCGATCCCGCACACATACACACACATATGTTCTATTTTTTATATGCTTAATTAGTATATATGCTTAATTAGTGTTTCTTTATGTAATGTTGTTTTTCTGTTTTTTATATAATGTTGTTTTTCTATAATTAGTGTTTAATTAGTATATATGCTTAATTAGATTTCTTTGCTTAATTAGAAGTATATAATGTCCCTAACCTATTAAAATGTTGCTTAGAAGTATATAATGTTGTATATCATATTACAGAAAAAAAATTACATACTAAAATGTTGCATAGGAAATTATAATTGAGAAATTTTTCGGATTTTTTTATTGAGAAAGGAATATTATTAGTGTAGTTATAACCTAGGAATGGGACATTATAATTGAATAGATTTTATTTTGCTCAAAATTTCCTAATAAAATGACATTGCATATATAGGAAATTTTTTTCATAAGAATTTTTTCTCGGATTCAACGATGCCCGGTCCACATCCTCGTCGTCGACTCGTTCGCGACGACGTCATGCTTCAGAGGGGCAACGCTCGGGACAGGGCTCCGCCGGGCTGGCACTGGGAGGTGCTACATTCAGGGGGGCGCAGCTTGGTGAGGAACCCGGCCCCGGGTCCTGTCGTCGACCCGGAGCTTCTTTGGTGGCGTTCGTGTGGGCCACTTTCGGTGCGGAGGCAGCCGGCCCCGCCGGAGGTGGTACGTCGCCGTGTCAGGGAGGAGGACGAGCACGTCCGTCGCTACATGGATGCGTTGGACGTCAGGTTCTTCAGGGATCTCACCCGAGCTATGATCCTGTGATGGTTCCTTCTCTTTGGGTGTCCACCGCCCGCGCCTCAGGAACCGCGAGTGAACTAGATTCTTCGATAATATTCGATCTGTATTAGCTAGTGATAATACTCGAGATGTATTCGAGATTATATTCGATAATATTCGAGACGATTTATTCGAGATTATATTCGATGATGCATATTATATGAATTATTCGAGATGCATATTATGTACTATGATTCAGTTTTTCCTTATTGATTGCATGCATTCTAATTTGAATACTAAATTGTTTTATCTTTTTTCTGGATTAGTTAAATAAAAGCTATGGACAATACCGGCAGAGAAGGAGAAGAGGCTCTGTTCGACCTCATACGCTCCATGAGCCCAGAGCATGAACCTGAACATGATGACGGCTCGCAATATCTGAACAATTCCGGTGAGGGTTGTATGATATTTGATGAAGACGAACGGATAGATGAAGGCGACGACAACAATGTTGACGAAGAAAATGTTCTTCAAATAACAAAGACCGGCGAGGTATATTTATTATATAAGCCATCCGGTGATCATTACATGTCTTAATTGATTTGTATGTATTAACGAATCGATCTTTCTTCTTTTAGGCCTCCGGATCGAGCAAATCTTCTACAAGCGACAGGGTAGTTCGAGGCCCGGCCAAAAAGTTGGATAAAGGCGTAAAGTTCAACACCGATTCCATCAAAACATCAACTGGCGAACCGCTTGGACCTACGAAAAATGCGACCAAGTTCAAGAATCAATGCGGAGTTATTGTCAGGGACCAAATCCCGATCTCCGTTCAAGAATGGAAAAAGCCAGCAAAGGGAGATCGAGCAGGCCGAGTTACTTTTGTCGACGAAAGAGCAAAATATGTGCTTTGGACTACGCTCATGGAACATTTCACCCTACCAGATAATTTGACAGATGCAGATCTGCAGAAAGTCAGAAACTATGCTATTAAAAAGATGGCGATGGCATTCAACACCTTCAAGAAAAATACATGGGCTAAGTACGTCAAATCCGGAAAGAAGACTCCAGACTTCACGGGAGCACTGGTGAAGGCAAAAGATCACTGGGACGCTTTCGTGAAGTTCAAGGAATCGGAAGAAGCTCAGGAACGGTCGAGAAAAAACAAGATTAATGCTGCGAAAAAGAAGTGGCACCATCATATGGGGCCAGGTGGCTACCAGGTGGCCCTGCCTAAGTGGGATAAATCTGAGCAAGAGATGATTAGTGCAGGGGTCAATCCAGTTACATTGACATGGCCCTCCAGGTGCAGGACATGGTTTTATGCGCATGGGGGGAAGTTGGACCCAGAGACAGGGCTGGTTATGGTGAAGGCAAGTCTTAAAGAAGCGACAGACGAAATACTTATTGCAATAGAAGAAGCTCGAACGGGGGTGTTCAGGCCCAATAGAGAGAACGACGAGCTTACGCGCGCCCTGAAGAATCGTGAACACCCGGGAAGAACACGAGGCAAAGGCGTTGTTCCGTGGTTTGAGGGGTTTGCGGATTGGAACGACGACTATAGAAGCCGTGCGAGAAAGAAGATGCAGGAGGAGAAGAAGAAGAAGGAGGAAGCACTCCGCCTTGAAGGCCTAGAATCAAAGCACCTGGAGTTGGAACGATTTGTCAGGCGGCAGCAGGAGCAGATCGACTCACTCAGCCAGGAAAGGGCGTCTCAGCGGCAGCATGAGCAGATCGATCCAGCATTGGATAGCACCGTCCCATCTATGCCGAGAAGCAGCGTGGGTTCCGCCCCGGCCGATATCGATAATGCATTGCTAGCTAGCTACCCTGTGGATTATATCAAAGACAGGACTAACTATGAGCTACACATGAAAGTGAAGAACTTATCCATGAAGGTGGCGGACGGCTATGCTTTAGCAAATCCCCCTGAAGCAACCTTCCATTGCAATCCCATTCCAGCAGGCTATGCTCGTGTCGGGGTTGATGAAGTGATGTCAGGATATCACGAGCTACAACTTGACATTCTTGGAGGTGACGAGGAGAGAACACTGGGAGAGGCCATAAATCGTATCATTCTATGGAAAAAGGATTGCATCGTCTTCCCAAGGCCACCGACTCCTCCTCCTCCAAGTCCGCCGCCGTGTCAGTCGACTCCTCCTCTTCCAAGTCCGGCACCGCGTCAGCCGACTCCTCCTCCAAGTCCGGCACCGCGTCAGCCGACTCCTCCTCCTCCAAGTCCGCCGGCACCGCATCAGCCGACTCCTCCTCCAAGTCCGGCATCGCGTCAGCCGACTCCTCCTCCTCCAAGTCCGCCGGCACCGCATCAGCCGACTCCTCCTCCAAGTCCGGCACGGCGTCAGCCTAAGCAACAACGGAAGAGAGAGGCCGCAGCTACGACGGCTAGCGGTACAACAGGCAAGAAATTCAAATATGCTCCAGATCTCAAGCCTCTTTCGAAGTTGTCTTACCACCTGACTCAGGAGGAACTCGACGACGCATGTGATGCCCAATTGAAGGCCCATTTTGCACCGAAACCGCCCGCGCCGCCAAAGGAGAAAGTACCTGAGCATGTCTCACAACACTTTATTGATATGGCTGCACCGGCTGACAATCAGAAGGACTCCGACTATGTGCGGTCTATCAAGAAGTCATATTTGGCAGGGCAAAAGGAGTCGAGCTCGAGCTCGAGCCAAGCAGTTGGCAAAAAAAGCGGGAAAACTGTTCCCCAGCTGGGAGAACAGGCAGTGCAATCGATCCCCCCGCTCATTGTACAAACAACTGTGAGTACCGCCGATCGGCTGGTAATAACCGACGATCTTAGAAGGCAGGCTAAAGAGGCCGGTGTCACTGTTGAACAACTCCTAGGCCTTGAGGAAATCGCCGAGATTACAGAGGAGGAAGTAAAATGGCAATATGTCCGCGGCAAACCTCTGGTCAAGCCTGACGAAGTCAAGCTTCTACCAACGAGAATGTACGATTTGCATACGTGGTACATGCAAACAACAGCAAATACCAATGAAGAGTCCCTCATGGTGAAAGTCAAGAAAAGACATTACTTCCATAAAAAAGATGTGTGGATTCATTATTCAGAGTTGTTACAGTTATTCAATCAAGACGCACTCGACAAATCTATCGTCAGTTGTTATTGTCTGTAAGTGATTTCTTTCTGTAATTTAAGTCTCTAGCTAGCTAGCTGTGCTCTCGTTCATTACCTGTAATTATCCTCACTATATTCTTTTCTGTGGTATTATGCAGAATGAAGATGTATGAAATGAAAAAAGCTGGACGCTATGGCATTGAGTTCATTGACCCAAATACGGTTAATCAGGCGATATGGGAAGATAAATATTCGAGAAAAGACACAGAGAAATCCCTGCTAGAGTTTTTGAAGCAACTAAACACCCAAGCAGAAATACTACTTCCTTACAACTTCGGATGAGTGTTACTATATCTTGTACTACAAATTCTATTTTTTGCTTAATTACTAGATGTTAATAAGTGTAGTTGATGAGTTATGCACGTGCCCGCTTATTTATACAAAACGTGTGCGCATGCAGTTACCACTGGATCTTGTTAATCATTGAAGTTGACAAGGCAAAAGTTGAAGTACTGGACTCACTATATAAGAATCCAACCGAATACGCAACCGTGAGGGGGATGGTCGATAGGTAATTTCAATCATTATCGCACTATGTCGGCCTCTTTACTTCATTTCCTGATATCAACTAGTTAATAACTCCTATATTCATTTTCTTTGCCGGCGGGCAGGGCTTGGGCCAAGTTCGTCAAACAGGTCCCAGGCGACTGGGAAAAAAAGCTGACATGGGGGCGACCCAAGGTATACCTGATTCTAGCTACGTCCGTGCATCTCGTTAATTCTAGTTTCAATACCATTATTATCATGCTTGATTAATTATTACCTGATTGAATTTTATTCTCGTAAAGTGCATGAAGCAGGAGCAGGGGAATGCTTTATGCGCATACTACGTTTGCGAGAACATTCGCATGATCACGTCTGAAAGGAGCAGAAACGAAAGAAATCTTTGGGTACGACGTTTGCCAGAACACTATCCATAATTTTTTTTATCATGATCTAGCTAATATATATACACACAACTAATATATTCATCTTGATCTCCTGATTATAGCTGAACGAGATGCGGGGCCAGCTCCTACCTACGGCTCGCGTACGAGCAATTCAAGAGGAAATAGCTGGATTTCTGGTCGACCAGGTCATAGATCCCAAAGGAGAATACCATTACAAGATCAAGAAGAAGTAATGCCCTGCATATATATAATGATCCGCAAATTGTAGGAGAAATTGTATATATATATATATATGTATGTGTGAATGATCGTCGTACGAGAAATTCGATGATATATATATATGATCGGTTCTACGAGAAATTCTATTTATATATATATGCACAACGTGTACAGTATGTAGTAGCATAATATATGTTTGAAATGAAAAATAATTAAATGGAAAACATAAAATTAAAAGGAAAAATAAACCATAATTAATTCATAAACCCCTGAAGGATTAAAAGGAAAAATAAACCGAAATTAAAAGAATTAAATACTTTTAGTCCCGGTTGGTATTACCAACCGGGACTAAAGGTCCTCCAGCCCACGGCACCGACAGGTGCCACGTGGTGGGCCTTTAGTGCCGGGCCGTGTTGAACCGGCACTAGGGGGGGGAGGGCTTTAGTCCCCACCCTTTAGTGCCGGTTGGAGAACCGGCACTAAAGGCCCTTACGAACCGACACTATAGGCCGATTCTGCACTAGTGTGTGGCCGTCGCCAACAACCCAGGACGTGGAGGCCCGAAAGATGGCAGAGGCTTCAGGGTCGCTAGGTAGGTGGAGATGCGCCCAAGGTCTCGAAGGATCGGTCTACTGCAACCAAAGCCACCGCACGCGCATCGCGATGCCGGAGCGCTGCAGATCGCGCACTCCAAGCCCGCCGAGCTCGAGCGGATGGCACACTCTTTGCCAATTGACCGGGCCATGGCCAACGCGGACGTCGCGACGCCGGTGCCAAAGGAACTCACGGATGATTCGGTTGAGTTGACGCAGCATCGAAGGGCGGAGGGCCATGGCCATGAGGATGTGGGACGGCATCGCGCACAGAACGTGGCGGATGAGGGCCAGGCGCTCACCACGCGAGAGAAGGGATGCCCGCCAAGTGGAGAGCTTCTTGACGAGCTTGTCGGTGATGGGTTGAAGCGCAGAGGCCGCCGGCTTCCGGATGTCAAAGAAGATTAACAGTGCAAAGAAATACAGTTGGAGAAAGAAGAAGATTCGTCCGTTTGTTTTCGATCCAACTGCTCATACAAAATCGGTTGACACAAAATTTTCTTATATGCAACTAAAGGATAGGTGCAGGTGCCCCCATACAACCCATGAAATGTCCAAATTTAAAAGGCGCAGTGCATATGTACAAAGATACCCTTGTCCGGACGAAATATGGACGAAACGTTTGATTCCGAAAGAGCCGTAGAGCACATGTACAGAGACAGAAGCAGTGCGTGTATCGGGGGGCATCAGACGGCTGTAGTTGGGTCGTATTCAATGCGAGTGGCGGGCTATACGTGCGTGCACTGTAACTGTGGCGCCTATGTATAAATGCATCTCTTGTACTACTGCTAGTTGGCCTTGGTGGAGGCTCACTAATCTGATAGCTCTACAGTGTCGACCAGCAGTTGTGTGCAAGGAAAAGGCCAGGCCAGGAACCCCACTGTGACGAGCTCCTCCCCCGTCTCCCGTCGTTGGGCCCTTTCACTCATTGTCCTTGACACGTCGCGTCGCATGCAAATTACCTCTGGTTGTTCGAGTTGTTGTTAACCACCGGACGTGCACATGCAGGGTGACCGTGAGCAGGCAGCAAGTACGGGCGCGACGCAGGTGCTCGTGCGCGATGGCCCCATCGGGGTGTCGCACATGTACTGGCGAGGCACTGGTCGTCCTGGCGCGTGCTGCATGCAGCCCTGGGGCAGAGCTCCAGGGTGTCCAGACCACGTAAACTGTGGCGCTTCAGTAATCACACACGGACGAGTGCTCTCTCTCTCTCTCTCCCTCTCGTGGTCTTGTCCGGCGATGGTCAAAGATAGATAGGTGAGCGTGAAAAGACGGAAGCCCAACAACAGTCGCCACAGGAGCCTGCAGCGTCTGCACCGCCAGTTAGTGGCTGTTCGTTCTCGTCAAAAAAAAAAAAAAAAAAGGCAGTGGGTGGCAAGCAGAGCAGGCATGCATGCCGGCGAGGGCGGGCTCCAGGGCACAGCGGCAGTACCACGTCGAGCACGCGGCCGCTAGCGCGGTTGCGTCTCGCGAGTAACTCTGCGCCGTCGCAGGCGCCGAACGCGAGCGCGCGGGCCACGGGCTGCTTGCGCGGCTGGCCTCCGTCGTGGCTCGCGCATCGATCGGCGAGCAGGGCACGGGGTGGCCGCCTGCCCCTCCCAGCGGCAGCGAAGTTAATTGGATTGGCCGGCGCGCGCGGCGAGACCTGGGGGAACTGCTGGACACACGGTGGTGGGCTGGAAGGCTTTCATGCTTCGACTTTGGAGCAGCAACACGACACGATGCGCGCCTCGGTCGGCCCGAGCCTCGCGGAAAAGGACATGCGTCTGCGTCCGCCCCTGTGTGTGTGTGTCTGCGCTGGAGCTGCCTGATGTACGTATGATAGTACATCGGGCCGGCACCAGGGCAGCAGCCATGGCGCCGGCGTAAAAGGTGTGCGAGCGTGCGCGCTGCTGCGCACTGAACAGAGCGGGCGGCAGGTGTGCAGCACTGTGCAAACACGTAAATGTCGCTGCCTCTGGAAAGTTGAGCTTTACATGAAAGGTTTTCGTCGAGCATTTTGTTTCTAGGTACAATCAGATAACATAGGCTGTGTGATACACTCTGGTAGAGCATGACTAATCTTATTTCGAGAAAGCATAAAAGTGCACGCGCTTAATCCACTTTACCGGGCGGCCGGTCGCAGACAGGTGCGGCGCTGCATTTATTTCGGTTTTGCAAATTTTGAAAAGGCCATATCTTTCAAACCGCGCGTCGAAATTCAGATCCGTTTTCATCGTTGAATTCTTTGCGACGCGATCTTTGAAACTAGACCCCGTATGGGTATGTTTTGACGAATTTTTTTTAATGTCAACTTTGATGCTATATGGTGCAACTTCGATACTGCATTGTGCAACTTTAATACTACATGGTGCAATTTTTTTTAAAACCAGCTTTTGAAGTTGCATTATCTAACTTCACCTGAGGTTACAATCTAGAACCATGAAAACTTGATGTGCAACTAGTCTACTGTCCTGACCAACTATGTAGTAGTCGATGTGCAACCCTTGTCCCTACTCGTGGATGTGTAATTTTTTTTTTATAATTGACACAGCCTGCCCCACCTTTCCTACTAGTGATTTGTGCAACTTAGTTTGTTGTTCGAGCCAACTTCCTATTACTTGATGTGCAACTCCTTTCCCTAACTACTTGTGGATATGTAGTTTCGGTTGGCAGGGGCAACAAACAGAATTGCACAAAGTCTGCTAGGCAGTTGGCCGTAGCAAGATATAAGTTGCATGTCTCACAGGGAGGGATGGTTGGATAGTGAATTTTTCACATTCATGAGGGTGGTGAAAAGTTACATATAAATGAGGGTAGTAAAAGTTGCATATAAACAGGACGCTAAATTTGCACATCCCACTAGAGGGGTGGTTCGGAGTGCTAGTAGGGAAATTACACATCCATGAGGTATGAGGGATAGTTGCACATCATTGGTAGACAGTTGGCGGTGACAGTATCCGAAGTTGCACATCCACTACTATACAGTTGGCCGATGCAGCAAATAGTGAAAGCACAACCACAGGTAGGAGGGAAGTTGCACATAAACTACTAGGCAGTTTGTCAGGACCGGATTTCCAGGATATTAATTTCCCAGTAAATGGCCCTTGTGCTCACCAGCCCCAGGATTACTGTTAGCTGATGAGACACAATCTTGATACAGAAATTCCAAGCAAAAATACAAGATATGTAGTACAAGACCATTCTGGTCTATGAGTACAACAAAAGGTTTCTAGTGTTGATGGCGGAAGCGGTTTTCGGATCATCAGCGTCTATGGGACTCCATTTCCCACAGGAACAGCTGACCTGGTTAATTCCTATCTTCACGTATCTGCTATCTTCGATGCCTAGGTTTCGGGGCTGTCGTCGTTGCGCTCCTCTCCAAGCAAGAAATCTGGCCAAGACAATAGCCAGGGACAAGCCAGTGAGTACTTTGAGTGTACTCGCAAACATCATGAAACAGGTATAATATAACAGATGATAATCATGCACTGAAATGATCCACGATCACTTAGTCAGACACAAAATAAAATCCATGACACAGGACTTATAAGGAAAATACATAACAGCATGCCACAGTCGGGCGTCTGAGCGACACCACATAAAGGGCTTATAAAGGAAAGTAAATAACAAGCATGCCACAGTCGGGCGTCTGAGCGACACCACATAAAGGGCTTATAAGGAAAATAAATAACAAGCATGCCACAGTCGGGCGTCTGAGCGACACCACATAAAGGGCTTATAAGGAAAACAAATGACAACCATGCCACAGTCGGGCGTCTGAGCGACACCACATAAAGGGCTTATAAAGAAAATAAATAACAAGCATGCCACAGTCGGGCGTCTGAGCGACACCACATAAAGGGCTTATAAAGGAATAATCACAGTGAATATCCAGGAGGTAGAACCATCCCAGGGATACTCAATAATTCAAATAAGATAAACGGTTAGTCCACAATAGTAATAATCATAATCATCATATGTTACATGTCATAATCAATGTTCCGGTTTAGAAGTTTTTCCTCCGAAGACCGACACTAAGACCGACACTTGACCCATCCCAGACTGTAGTCCTTAACCGCGGACACGGCTATTCGAATAGATATAGACTCTGCAGAGGGTGTACTCTTTACCCACGAGTAACGGATTCCTTTAGTCCACCGGGACTAATTCCGTTTACGGTCTTTGAATTGAAAACACACCTGACTTGCACACACCAGCTTAACTTACCGGTGCCTGGAATCACCCACGACACTCGTTAAGCAAAACTCTAAGTGGGGAGGCTACAACCTCGACTAGCATGGGATCACAAAATTTATAACACGCGCAAACTAGGGGAGCTACCCCCTCGGCTCCAACCGGAAACACCCATGCCCCCGGACCAAGTGACATGCCTACCAGGGGCCACTGGTATCTTTCACTATGGCCTCTCTGTACGGTATGTGCTAAGAAAGGGGTTGACAACTTACTGAACCGTACCCTACCTGAGGTAGGGACAAGTGGTAGCACGAAGCAAGATAGGGGTTACTGGCACAAGACTCGATCTACGGTCGACTCAGGAGGTTAAAGTGTTTCCTGCATGATTAGCATAACAAATATATACCACACCAACAGTCTGTATCACCACCCATCATACCTCACCATGCCTTACTGAATATACTCGCTTCAACGATATATCAGTAACAAGCTCGTGTCTACCCAAGACCGAGACTTTCCCGGATTCCTTCCGGTAGGCATGAAAGGTAGATGAGGGTGATTACTATCACAAGCATATCAATTCCAATAACGAGGAATCTTCATCATGCATCCTTGAGCATGATCAAATCGTCACATAAAATAACGAATATCACGAGTCAAATTGGTGTCGTAATCACACCAAACAATATACAACGAAATATTATGCCAGGGTTCAGAATGCTTGCCTTCCATGTGGAGAGAGGCAATGAGCACTCCAAAACTTTTGAAATTTGCTTCCCTCTCCATTTCCTAATTTTGAAAATACTCCAATCAATATGCAATTCAAAACAGCACAAAAAGTTGTCTTAAATAATTTTCAAATAAATCCTAAAATAAACTAGGTGAAATTTGGAAAACAACAGAAAAAGAATCAGGTCCATTGGAGTTGTATATTGAAATATATGTCCAGTCAAAGATCAGGTCAAATCTGTTTTTAAAATAAAAACAGAAAAAGGAAACGGTTCGGACGGAAATATGTTTTCGGCAGGGAGAAGGCGTACTCTAAGAAATGCGCTTCCACTTGACCGCGCTGGCAAGAGCTGTGGGTCTCTGCCAGGTGGGTCCCTGGATCAGGTTTGACCCTGGTCGTCTCCCTCCTTTCTCCTTCCTTTGGCCGACCAGAGGCGGAACTCCGGCGCTCCTCGCCGGTGAACGGCGCCTCCCCTCGGGATTCTGAGCACAGAAATGAGCCCATAGGGTCTAGACGAACCTGAGGAGGTGCGTCACCGTCGTCGGGGCGGCGGGAGTTGCCGATGGCGAGGTCCACGGCGGACGCCGGTGTCGGCCTGATCTGGGGCATCCTGCTCGAAGCTTCTAGCATGGCGCTTGGTGGGGGAATCGAGAACCGCGGCTACTCGAGGGGGACTCTGCTGAAGGAAGGCTTGGGGAAGAGGCAGCAGAGGTGGCTAATTTAACAGAAAAAGGGCGGCGGCTCCCATGGCCGAAGGCGGTGAAGACGACCGCTTGGATCGAACTGCTCCTTCGGGGGTGCTTTCTACGGTTCAGGGGAGGGAACTGGCCTGCGCTGCGACTACGGGGCGCTTATTTATAGCCGGTTGAGGTCGGTTTCGCGGCGGCAACGGATAAGAACGGCGGCGCCCGAGGATAAGATCGCCGGCCTGTGCCTGAGCGACCTGGCGAAGACCGGCTGGCACCAGAGGCTAGCGGACGGGTTGGCTACTGCTTCCGCGGGCGAGCTGGCGAGCTGGAGTGGCTTGGGCGGCGCTGCCAAGGCTACGGTCGTCCACTAGATGCCATGGCCGACCTGACGGCGGCGCTGCGGGGTTCCAGGAGGTGGCCAGAGCAGCTCTGCGACAAGAGAAGGGTCGGGGCGCGTTGGCTGCGAGCGGGAACGGATCAGAACGAGCGCGGGGGGGGGGGGGGGGGGCGGCATCTGGTCGCGGCGACTCGGGCGCGGCGCGTGCTAAACGTGCGCTCTGGGCGCGCCCAGAGCACGCACGCGAGGTGTTCGGCAAAATGCCAATGCCTGCCAGGGGGCTCTATTCCACATGGGGTTCTACAGGGTTGGATTGATGGCCAAGGCAAGGCTAGAGGACAAGGTGATACAGCCAGGAAAGCTAGTTCCTAATGCAAAGCAAAGATCATGCCAAAACAGTTCATGCACTCCAACTGTTCGACCAAATGCTAGGGGCATCCAGAAGGTTTTGAAAGTGACCAAAATATCTAGATCAAAGTCTCTTTAGATCCACCAGAAGATGGCAAGGTTAATTTGAGTAAAACAAAAACTTGTTAGTGCAAGTTTTGAAAATCTTCAACTCTGGACAGAAAATACAGGCTATTATTGCATGTGTATAAAATTTTCCAATGGCTCTGAACTCCTGGACTTAAGAGTTTGGTAGCAAGTGCTAATAGCAGGAAAAATTTCAAAGGCAAAAGGGCAAGAAAAAGTGGGGTTGCAGTAGAAACTTCCAAACTGTACCAGAATGAATATGAGGATGGTTTGCTCAATTTTTCCAAGGAACACATATGGGTTTCTGCATAAAAAATGAATTATATACTTCTACCAACATCTCCAAATTTTTATGGAATTTTTAAAGTAATATTTAAATAGGTTGTAGTGCAAACTACAAACTGGACCAGATTTGAAAACTTGAGATAAAGTTCAAAATCTCCAAATGACTAGGAGAGGTCTTTGCATAAAAGTGAGGTAGGAACCTCACATGTCTTCTACAAATTTTTGTAGAATTTTTAAGTGAACTTACTAAATAGTTGTGGTGCAAAATGAGGCTCTAAAAAATATGAGAAACCATTTAAGAACAATTAAAGCTTAGGAAAAATAATTATAGAAATATCTCCACTGATCATATATCATGAAAATGAAATGCTCTCAAGTCCAAAAATATTTTAGAAAAGTTTCTATTAGGAGGGAAAACTCCATAACTCAGACTAAAAGAGTGATTCTAAAATCAAAAGACAATCCAGAAAATAAAAATTTAATTTCCTGGCAAAATTTTAACTAATAAAAACATGGTCAAAATTTTGGGGTGTTACACAGTTGTCCTGGGCAAAACACGAATTTGAACATCTCACTAGGAGGAGGTAGTTTGGGGGTGGATGTGCCATTAGTGAAAACTACACTTCCACAGGGTACGCAGAAAGTTGCACATCCACTGTCAGGTAGTTGCACATCCACTAATAGGCAGTTGCACAAAACGGAGGCTAAATTGCACAGAATTTTTTTTGTCGAAACATATCCATGCGGGATCTAGTTTCTAAGATATCGTCGCAAAGAATCCAACGGTGAAAACGAATCTGAATTCCGACGCGCGGTTTGAAAGATATGGCTTTTTCAAAATTCGAAAAGCCCTTATTAAATGCATTCACATCAGTCACGTGGGTGGTTTCTTTTTTTTGTCTAGGAAGGATTAGTTGGTTCTCCGGCCGCTCGCTAGCTATCCCAGGGCGGCAGGGCGGCCACTAGACTCGTCCATCTTATTTTGAGTGCGATCTATCTTCTTTGAGAGCGATCTCTCGGAGACACATGTCCCTTCTGATCTCAATTAGAGGGTAGCTCATGTATGACCGGCCCTCGGCTCACTGCCAAGTACGTATAAAAGGTAACGGCATCTCCAACACTGACCCTCAAGCCTTTCGTCCGTTCGGACCGAACGGTTTCGTAACTTGCAAGTCATTCAACGACGATCCGCATCGGTCCGCGAAAAGATTCAGACATCCATTTTCCGCAAAACCGAAAGCAAACCATGGGCTTTGTGGGAGTCCGGATATCAACCACGCAGTACTCTGACATTCCGGCCTATCCAAAAATGTGGCCGAACCCGCACATTTTGAGTTTGTAGCATTGTTTCCACGACAGAATTTTGCTTCGCCTTCTCAATGCGAAGTCAAAGGCGGCGGCGCCACTCAATAAGCGTACGGTCGATCGGGGTGGTGGTCGTGGCAGCAGACGTGCATGGGGCGGGCGTGGTGTACGGCAGGGCCTGAGAGGCGGGTCACTGCCGCCGTTGCCGTTCGTGCAGACGCTGGCCTGGCCGGAGCATACAAACCTCCCGACTTCTATGTTGCCCAATAGCTCGATAGGCAGTCCCCGACATCCGCCACCGAACACGTTCATTACTGCATCGACGTCAACATGGCAACGCTCCTTTTCTCGATGTTTTGCATCGTCGCAACTTGTTCAGACGTGGACGCAGGGCCTGGAGCAGCTTGGGACCCGCACTGTGTTTGCCGATATGTCTCAACCAGGCGAGCCGACGTAGGATGATGCGGACAGGCAGATGCTTGAGAAGATCCATGACGAAGGCGGAGGCTGCTACAAGGATGGACAGGTCTATGACTCGTAGTCCACGCACCCCGGGCACGTACACCTAGTCCGACACGTTCACCCAGTCAGGCACATACACCCAGCAACCGGATTCGTACATCGGCCAGCAGGAGCAGGAGGAGGAGGACGACGACGACCTTGATCCAGATGAATTTGATGTCGATTCAAAGAAGAAAGGCAGAGGAGAAAGCTTCGACGTGAGAGAGGAGAAGTTGTTGTGTGATGCATGATCGACCACTGGCATCGATCCGATCCATGGCACGGAACAAAAGGGTGCATCTTTTTGGGCTAGCATGCATACTTGGTTTCATGAACACATGCATTTCGAGCCCTACACCAATGGTTTCATGCGCAACCATGGGCTCAAAATCTCTCAACCATCGATGATACATCATCCAAGAGGCCATGTCCAAATATTGCAGCCATTTGAAGCAAGTAATCGGAAGGTGGCCAAGTGGTGCGCAAAGCACCGAGCAAGTAAGTTGTTTTTTGTGTTGGTTATTTGGCCACATATGCAAGTTGTTAGCCGCATATCCTTTATGTGTTGGTCATTTGGCTAGATGGATATGTTGTCAATGTTTTATTATCTAGTCTTCCCGTGAGTGCAATTTGTTCTTGAATTTGGAGAAGAAAAACTATGTCCTCATGCATAGTTGGTTGGAGTTGAGTGGACAACCCAAATGAGATATATTTGTTGTCAACTCCGCCAAGCCCATCGACATTGACACCAAGGAAGAAACGGGGGATCCAACCGACCCAACAAAGGAGCCGCCTAAGAAGGTTAGAAGAGGGTTCTGAGGAATCAAGTGGGAGGAGGAGGAGAAGTGATAAGGTGCGGTGGCCAAGAAGACAGAAAGGTTCGAGTACATATTGGCAAAGAAGGAAGAGGCATGTGTGAAGCCCTCCGACATCAAGGAGGCATGTAATGCCGAGAGGTTTAATATGTTGATGGTGGCGACCGAGAAGAATCTCAAGACTGACGAGAAGAAGGGAAAGATCAAAGAGAAAAAGGTGGAGATCACGGCCGCTTTAGAGGATTCGAACATGTTGACCTTGAAGATGGAGGAGTTAGATGACGATGCAAGGATGATCGTGCAAGTTGTTTGTCTTAGGATGTTGAAGCGCTTGAAGGATCAGTTGTAGGCGGCGGAGAAGGAAGCAGACGGCCAGGAGCAGGTGGTGCCAGAGTGAGTGTGGAGGCTTAGACAACCAATCT
The DNA here is from genome assembly GCA_039707655.1 of Elymus sibiricus. Taxonomy (NCBI): domain Eukaryota; kingdom Viridiplantae; phylum Streptophyta; class Magnoliopsida; order Poales; family Poaceae; genus Elymus; species Elymus sibiricus. Next base: position 400,319,431 of record CM077671.1, read on the forward strand.
GGTAGGGCAGAAAAATCCAATTTTTTGCATGGACTACAGACTAATATTCTTTTGTGATCGGGTATGTAAAAGATATTCATTCTTGCATGTTCTTTATATTGACCGGGCACTATATGATCGAGCGCTATGCATTTCAATTTCTAATTATCCTGACCTGGGCGAACATTCAGAGGATGCAACTGGATGGTCGGCTCCTGCATAATTTTCCGTGAACTAGTCTCCACTGGTCCATGGTTCGATTTGGAGGTCAGCGTTGGTGATGCCCTAAGGCAACACAATCACTCTGTGAAACCACCGGTTTTGTCAGTCAAGTGTAGCGTCAAAGCAACACTTTCCATAGCTACACGAACTTCTACTCTCTTCGTAAAGAAGTATAAGAGTGTTTGATTTAGTGATCTAAATGCTCTTATATTTCTTTACATAGGGAGTACTTCATAGCATCTGCACAGCCGTGCACACACCCGCCGAGTCGTCCTTCTCCTTGTAGGAGCCATCGATGGACAACCAAGTCCACCAGGAGAAGGGCGACATTGTGACGATGATAGCTCTCACTTCGTGATCGAAGGAGACATTGTGACACGCTTGTCCGAAAACCAAGCAATGATGTCCCTCCCTTATCAATAAAGCTCAATAGGCAGGGGCAAAATCATCATGCGAGATTCCTTTGGAACCATGCTTCCATGTAATATCTTCCATGACCTTGACTATATTGTAAGATCGACGATGTGTTAATCGTCGACCTTTGGCACCCACCAAGGGGCCTCAATGGATTTCACCTACAACTCAAGACACTTGTAGTCATGGGGGTTCTTAGATGTGGACTGTGACGTTGTTGCTGATCTAGAGGCAATTATTCCATCTTCGACTATGCTGAACCCAACGAGCCCGGAGAGGGCCTTGGAGGGGCCTCGACGGCTCCCTGTTGGAAATATGCCCTAGAGGCAATAATAATTTAGTTATTATCATATTTCCTTGTTCATGATAATCGTTTATTATCCATGCTGTAATTGTATTGATTGGAAGCTCAAATACATGTGTGGGTACATAGACAACACTGTGTCCCTAGTATGCCTCTAATAGACTAGCTCGTTGATCAAAGATGGTCAAGGTTTCCTAGCCATAGACATGAGATGTCATTTGATAACGGTATCACATCATTAGGAGAATGATGTGATGGACAAGACCCAAACTATGAATGTAGCATATTATCGTGTCAGTTTATTGCTATTGTTTCTGCATGTCAAAGTATCTGTTCCTATGACCATGAGATCATGCAACTCACTGACATCGGAGGACTACCTTGTGTGTATCAAACATCGCAACGTAACTGGGTGACTATAAAGGTGCTCTACAGGTATCTTCGAGGGTGTCTGTTGAGTTGGCATGGATCGAGACTGGGATTTGTTACTCCGTGTGACGGAGAGGTATCTCAGGGCCCACTCGGTAATACAACATCACAATGAGCCTTGCAAGCAAAGTGACTAAAGAGTTAGCCACGGGATCTTGTATTACGGAACGAGTAAAGAGACTTGCCGGTAACGAGATTGAACTAGGTATAGAGATACCAACGATCGAATCTCGGGCAAGTAACATACCGAAGAACAAAGGGAACAGCATACGGGATTAACTGAATCCTTGACATAGAGGTTCAACCGATAAAGATCTTCGTAGAATATGTAGGAACCAATATAGGCATCCAGGTCCCGCTATTGGTTATTGACCGTAGAGGTGTCTCGGTCATGCCTACGTAGTTCTCGAACCCGCAGAGTCTGCACACTTAACGTTCGGTGACGTTTCGGTAGTATTGAGTTATGTATGGTGGTGACCGAAGGTTGTTCGGAGTCCCGGATGAGATCCCGGATGTCACGAGGAGCTCCGGAATGGTCCGGAGGTAAAGATTGATATATAGGAAAGTGGTGTTTGAACTCCGGAAAAGTTTCGGGCATTTCCGACAGTGTACCGGGAGTGACGAATGGGTTCCGAGGGACCACCAAGTGGGGCCCACACACCCCAAGGGGCCACATGGGCCTTAGTGGTGGTGCACCAGCCACTGGTGGGCTGGTGCGGCCAGCCCTATGGGCCTATGTGAAAGCACAACATGCTCCCTTTGTGGTTTTGATAATTCATGACAACATAAATTGTCTCTTGGACTAATACTTTTACCTAGTGTATTTCAGATATAGTCCATAGAGAAGGGCTGGCAAAAGGATTGTGGAGATTGTGGTATACCCCAAGATGCAGGGAAATAGGTTGGCAAAGCTTCAAGGAAGAGGACTCTACATTTTACATTTGTGAGAAATCACTTTGAGTCCATAGGAAAGCCAATACTATTAAAAGGGGGTAAGTTTTTGTTGGTGAACAAAATGCTCATACGTGCACAAGTGATAGTCACCAAAAACACCCACAAACTCTCCCACCAAAGTCTGTCCAAAGCCATATACTCAACATCGGTGCAACCAACATTTCCATTCCGGTGCCACCGATTCTCAACCATAGACAGACTCAGCCAAACCCTAGCCACTTCGGTGCAACCGATTCCATACCGGTGCCACCGAGTTTAGGTTGCCAACTTTATGTTACGCAAATTCACAATATCGGTACCACCGAGATTGTTGGATCGGCGTCACCGAGATTGGGAATCTGACCGTTGGTCACCTTATCGGTGCAACCGAGTTTCCTATATCGGTATCACCTAGATTCAAAAGTTGCCACCTTTTGGTCACTTCGGTACCACCGAGATTAACACATCGGTGTCACCGAGTTGGTCATTTTGTGTGTAACAGTTGGATTTTTGGGGATGCCTATATATACCCCTCCACCACCACCTACTCGAGAGAGAAGCACTCAGAACTATTCCATACTTGCCCCATCCAGTTTTCTGAGAGAGAACCACCTATCCTTGTGTTGAGGTCAAGATCTTCCACTCCAACCATATGGATCTTGATTTCTAGCCTCCCCAAGTTGCTTTCCACCAATCCCATCTTCCACCAAGCCAAATCTGTGAGAGAGTGATTGTGTGTTGAGGAGTCTATCATCTTGAAGCACAAGAGCAAGGAGTTCATCGTCATTACCGAGCCTATTACCTTTTGGAGGGTGGTGCCTCCTAGATTGGTTAGGTGTCGCTTGGGAGCCTCCTACTTCGTGTTGTGGAGTGAACCAAGAAGTTTGTACGGGCAAGGAGATCGCCTATTTCGTGAAGATCTACCCATAGTGAGGCTAGTCCTTCGTGGACGGAAGCCGTTATGGAATAGTCAAGGTTGCTACTTCGTGGACCCTTATGGGTGGAGCCCTCCGTGGACTCTCGCGACCGTTACCCTCCGTGGGTTGAAGACTCCATAAACATGGATGTACGATAGCACCACCTATCGGAACCACGGGAAAAATCATTGCGTCTCCAATTGCGTTTGATCTTCCTATCTCTACCCTTTACTTCATGTGCAATGTCTTTTCTTTCCGCTGCCATATTTGTTGACATGCATGTGTAGGGCTGTTAGACTTGCTAGACTTGTTAAAACTGTTAAAATCTACCAACCAATAAACTTGGGAAAAGGCTAGGTTTTAAATTCCTGCTAGTAGTCTATTCACCCCCCCCCTCTAGACACTCTTCTAGTGATCCCTCAATTGGTATCAGAGCTTTGGTCTCCATTGCTTCGGTTTAATCACCGAAGAGGAAGATGGATGTGTCTAGTATAGGGAGTTTGAGTTGTAGAATGCCTATTCTTGATGGAGAGTACTATAGTCAATGGAAAACCTTGATGTTTGAGCTATTTAATGAATTTCAATTGAGAAAATATGTCAAGTGCCCCTATGTTCCCCCCATTGATCCTTTGCATCCCACACATGAAGAGGAAGTTGATATGCTATGCAATCTTAGAACTGTCAATCTTATCGTTAGAGCTTTACCTAGAAATGTGCTTAATCAAATGAAGAATTTTTTATGCGCTTACACTTTGTGGAATGATTTGGAGAAACGATATCCAAATTATTTACTAAGTAATCTTGATGAAATTCTTCATAAAACTATTGTCTTCCACAAAATGACGCCTAGTGATCCTAAGTTTGATGATTGTCTTTTAGAGCTTAGAGACCTCATGCGTGCTAAAGGAGATGTCACTACTATCAACAACATCATTATTGAAGCCATTCGCATTCATAAATTTGAACATTGTCATGATCATACCCCTGGCGAATCTCTTGTTCTTTATGACGAGGATTTCCCACTTGATGATGACAATGTGGAACATGGCTACTATGATGAAGATGAGTTGTTCGACATCGAGTATGAGAAGATCATGAAGAATCTAAGTCTCATGGCAAACTTCAAGGATTACATGTCCGGAGGAAAAGAGTGGATTCTTGATAGCGGATGTACCGATCATATGACCGGAGATAGAGAAATGTTTGAAGAGATCACGCCAAACCATGGACCGCGAAGGTACGTAACGTTTGGAGACAACTCCAAGGGTAAGGTACTTGGTCTTGGTAAGGTGGCCATATCCCATGATAGCTCTATTCAAAATGTTATGCTTGTTGAATCTCTTGGCTACAATCTTCTTTCCGTATCTAGACTTGCCGACTTTGGTTTTAATGTGCTATTCACGAAAGTAGATTGCCAAGTGTTTCGTCAAGATAATCATAAAATGGTCTTTACCGGTTTCCGTAGAGGTGATCTATACATTGTCGATTTCATTAAGAGATCCAAACCTCGTACTTGTTTAATTGCAAAATCTTCTAAAGGATGGCTTTGGCATAGAAGACTAGGACATGTTGGCATGCGTAATCTAGACAAGCTCATCAAAGGTGATCACATACTTGGTGTCAAAGATGTTATCTTTGACAAAGATAGACTTTGTAGTGCTTGTCAAGCTGGAAAGCAAGTAGGTAGAAGTCATCCAGTTAAGAATATCATGACTACTAGGAGACCACTCGAGTTACTTCACATGGATCTCTTTGGTCCCAATGCTTACAAGAGTCTCGGTGGAAATTCCTACGGTCTAGTTATAGTTGATGATTTTTCCAGATTTACGTGGGTATTCTTTCTTGATGATAAGTCGCAGGTTCAAAAGATCTTCAAGAACTTCGCTCGCAAAGCGCAAAATCAGTTTGAAGTGAAGATCAAGAAGGTTCGGAGATCATGGTGTCATGCCGGTGACGATGGAGATCATGCCGGTGTTTTGGAGATGGAGATCAAAAGCACAAAGTTCATGGCCATATCATGTCACTTATGATTTGCATGTGATGTTAATCCTTTTATGCATCTTATTTTTCTTAGGACGACGGTAGCATTATAAGGTGACCCCTCACTAAAATTTCAATATAAAATTGTGTTCTCCCCGAGTGTGCACCGTTGCGAAAGTTCGTCGTTTCGAGACACCACGTGATGATCGGGTGTGATAGACTCTACGTTCGCATACAACGGGTGCAAGCCAGTGTTGCACATGCGGAACACTCGGGTTAAACTTGATGAGCCTAGCATGTACAGACATGGCCTCGGAACACAAGAGACCGAAAGGTCGAACATGAGTCATATAGTAGATATGATCAACATGGAGATGTTCACCATTGAAACCACCTCATCTCACGTAATGATCGGATTTGGGTTGGTGGAATTTGGATCATGTCACACTTAGACAACCCGAGGGATGTTGATTTGAGTGGGAGTTCTTAAGTAATATGATTAATTGAACTCATTATCATGAACATAGTCAAAGTGACGATACGTGTTGGAAGTGTTTCCAAGGTTGATGTGATCACCATCGCACGCTCCCTCTACCTTCGGGATTAGTGTTGAACCTAAATAAATGCTATTTGGTGTTTGCGTTGAGCAAGAGCATGATTAGATCATGTTTATTGCAATACGGTTATTCATTTAAGTTAGAGAATAATGGTTATTCTGTTTACATGAATAATACCTTCAATGGTCATGCACCCAATGAGAATGGTTTATTGAATCTCGATCGTAGTAATACACATGTTCATAATATTGATGCCAAAAGATGCAAAGTTAATAATGATAGTACCACATACTTGTGGCACTGCCGCCAAGGTCATATTGGTGTAAAGCGCATGAAGAAACTCCATGCTGATGGATCTTTTGACTCGCTCGATTTCGAATCGGTTGAGACATGCGGACCATGCCTCATGGGCAAGATGACTAAGACCCCGTTTTCCGGTATGATGGAGCGGGCAAGTGACTTATTGGAAATGATACATGTTGATGTATGCGGTCCAATGAGTGTTGAAGCGTGCGGTGGATATCGCTATTTTTCTTACCTTCACTGATGATTTGAGTAGATATGGGGATATTTACTTAATGAAACAGAAGTCTGAAATGTTTGAAAAGTTCAAACAAATTCAGAGTGAAGTTTGAGATCATCGTGACAAGAAGATAAAATGTCTACGATATGATCGTGGAGGTAAATATCTGAGTTACGAGTTTGGTATGCAACTTAAGACAATGTGGAAATTGTTTCACAACTCACGCCACTTGGAACACCATAGTGTGATGGTGTGTCCAAACGTCGTAGTCGTGCTCTATTGGATATGGTACGTACTGTGATGCCTCTTATCGATTTGCCACTATCGTTTTGAGGTTATGCATTAGAGACAACTACATTCACTTTAAATAGGGCACCATCTAAGTACGTTGAGATGACACCGTATGAATTTTGGTTTGGCAGAAACCTAAGCTGTCATTTCTCAGAGTTCGGGAATGCGATGCTTATGTCTAATAAGCTCGATCCCAAAGCGGAAAGCTGCATCTTCATAGGATACCCTAAGGAAACAGTTGGGTATACCTTCTATCTCAGATCCAAGGGCAAAGTGTTTGTTGCTAAAAACGGGTCCTTTCTCGAGAAAGAGTTTCTCTCGAAAGAATTGAGTGGGAGGAAGGTAGAACTTGATGAGGTTATTGAACCGTCACTTCAGTTGGATGGTAGCACGACGCAGAAAGATGTTTCTGTGGCGCCTACACCGAATGAAGAGGAAGTTAATGATGATGATCATGACACTTCGGATCAAGTTACTACCGAACCTCGTAGGCCGACAAGAAATCGTAGCGCCTCTGAGTGGTACACCAATCCTGTCTTGGAGGTCATGTTGTTAGACAACAGTGAACCTACGAGCTATGAAGAAGCGATGGTGGGCCCGGATTCCAACAAATGGCTAGGAGCCATGAAATCCGAGAAAGGATCCATGTATGAAAACCAAGTATGGACTTTGGTAGACTTGCCCGTTGAACGGCAGGCCGTTGAGTACAAATGGACCTTTAAGAAGAAGACAAACGCTGATGGTAAATGTCACCATTTATAAAGCTCGACTTGTCGCAAAGAAGTTTCCGACAAGTTCAAGGAGTTGACTACGATGAGACTTTCTCACCCGTAGCGATGCTAAAGTCTGTTGGAATTATGTTAGCAGTTGCTGCATTTTTCGATTATGAAATCTGGCAGATGGATGTCAAAACATCGTTTCCTTAACGGTATCCGTGAGGAAAGGTTGTATGTGATACAACCGGAAGGTTTTGTCAGTCCTAAGGATGCTAAAATGTATGCAAGCTCCAGCTATCCTTCTATGGACATGAGCAAGCATCTCGGAGTTGGAATATACGCTTTGATGAGGTAATCAAAGTTTTTTGGGTTTATACAAAGTTTATGAGAAACTTGTATTTACAAGAAAGTGAGTGGGAGCACTATAGAATTTCTGATGAGTATATGTGGATGACATATTGTTGATCGGAAATGATGTAGAATTTCTAGAAAGCATAAAGGGTCGTTTGAAAGGAGTTTTTCAAAGGAAGACCTGGAATGAAGCTACTTAAATATTGGGCATCAGGATCTATAGAGATAGATCAAGACGTCTGATGAGACTTTTAATGAGTACATACCTTGACAAGATTTTGAAAGAGTTCAAAATGGATCAGTCAAAGAAAGAGTTCTTGCCTGATTTGTAAGGTGTGGAGTTGAGTGAGACTCAAAGCTCAACCACGGCAGAAGAAAGAGAGAGGAGGAAGGTCATCCCCTATGCCTTATCCATAGGCTCTATATAGTATGCCATGCTGTGTATCGCACCTGGTGCGTGCCTTGTCATGAGTCTGTCAAGGGGTACAAGAGTGGTCCAGGAGTGGATCACTGGACAGCGGTCAAGATTATCCTTAGTAACTAGAGGACTAAGGAAATGTTTCTCGATTATGGAGGTGATAAAAGTTCGTCGTAAAGGGTTACGTCGATGCAAGCTTTGACACCTATCCGGACGACTCTAATTAGTAGCAGTCCGGATACGTATAGTGGAGCAGTCATTTGGAATAGCTCCAAGTGGAGCGTGGTAGCATCTGCAGTATGACATATAGATTTGCAAAGAACACACGGATCTGAATGTTGCAGACCGTTGACTAGAACCTCTCTCACATGCAAAACATGATCGAACCTCAGAACTCATTGGGTGTTAGATTCATTACAATGTTAATCACATGGTGATGTGAGCTAGATTATTGACTCTAGTGCAAGTGGGAGACTGTTGGAAATATGCCCTAGAGGCAATACTAATTTAGTTATTATCATATTTCGTTGTTCATGATAATCGTTTATTATCCATGCTATAATTGTATTGATTGGAAACTCAAATACATGTGTGGGTACATAGACAACACTGTGTCCCTACTATGCCTCTAATAGACTAGCTCGTTGATCAAAGATGGTCAAGGTTTCCTAGCCATAGACATGAGATGTCATTTGATAACGGGATCACATCATTAGGAGAATGATGTGATGGACAAGACCCAAACTATGAACGTAGCATATGATCGTGTCAGTTTATTGCTATTGTTTCTACATGTCAAAGTATCTGTTCCTATGACCATGAGATCATGCAACTCACTGACACCGGAGGACTACCTTGTGTGTATCAAACATCGCAACGTAACTGGGTGACTATAAAGGTGCTCTACAGGTATCTCCGAGGGTGTCTGTTGAGTTGGCATGGATCGAGACTGGGATTTGTTACTCCGTGTGACAGAGAGGTATCTTAGGGCCCACTCGGTAATACAACATCACAATGAGCCTTTCAAGCAAAGTGACTAAAGAGTTAGCCATGGGATCTTGTATTACGGAACGAGTAAAGAGACTTGCTGGTAACGAGATTGAACTAGGTATAGAGATACCGACGATCGAATCTCGGGCAAGTAACATACCGAAGAACAAAGGGAACAGCATACGGGATTAACTGAATCCTTGACATAGAGGTTCAACCGATAAAGATCTTCGTAGAATATGTAGGAACCAATATGGGCATCCAGGTCCCGCTATTGGTTATTGACCGTAGAGGTGTCTCGTTCATGTCTACATAGTTCTCGAACCCGCAGAGTCTGCACACTTAACGTTCGGTGACGTTTCGATAGTATTGAGTTATGTATGGTGGTGACCGAAGGTTGTTCGGAGTCCCGGATGAGATCCCGGACGTCACGAGGAGCTCCGGAATGGTCCGGAGGTAAAGATTGTTATATAGGAAAGTGGTGTTTGAACTCCGGAAAAGTTTCGGGCATTTCCGGCAGTGTACCGGGAGTGACGAATGGGTTCTGGGGGACCACCAAGTGGGGCCCACACACCCCAAGGGGCCACATGGGCCTTAGTGGTGGCGCACCAGCCCCTGGTGGGCTGGTGCGGCCAGCCCTATGGGCCTATGCGCAGGAGAAAGAAGAGAGGGGGAGGAGTCCTAGTCGGAGGAGGACTCCTCCCACGCCCACCTCCTAGTTGGAGGTGGACTCCTCCACCTCCCTTGGTTCGGCCGACCCTAGGGGAAACCCTAGGGCGCCAGCCCCTCCCCTCCCTACTATATATATTGGAGGGGAGAGAGGGCAGCCGCACCCCAAGCCAAGGTGTAGCCCTCTCTCCCCCCGTCTATACAGTTTTTCCTCTAGATTAGTTCGGCGGCGGTGCTTGGCGAAGCCCTGCCGGATTAGTTCCACCACCACTGTCACCACGCCGTTGTGCTGGCGGAGAACTCATCTACCTCTCCACCCTCACTTGTTGGATCAAGGAGGTGGAGATCGTCATCGAGCTGTACGTGTGCTGAACGCGGAGGTGCCGTCCGTTCGGCGCTAGATCGGAAGGACCGTGATTGGATCGCGGGACGGATCGTGATTGGATCGCGGGACGGATCGTGATTGGATCGCGGGACGGCTTGCAATTTGGATCACGAAGACGTTCGACTACATCAACCGCGTTTCTTAACGCTTCCCGCTTAGCGATCTACAAGGGTACGTAGATCCACTCTCCCTCTCGTAGATGCTCATCACCATGGATAGATCTTGCGTGTGCGTAGGAAATTTTTTGTTTCCCATGCAACGTTCCCCAACAATCCCCGTTTTCCTGGGCCTCCCACTCCATGTTAGCCCAAACAACAGTTAGAGGAAGAAACGAGCATACATCCCATGATCTCTCACCTCCGAGTGTAGAGGATCTCGGTCCGACGCAAACACCAAATAATCATAAATTCACATAAAAGAAAAGAAAGCATCATGGAGCCCTTACATTCATTTTCTTGTTTCACTGCGTCAAATCGGAAAACAGATGTTATATCGCTTCAACTACTAAGTTCCCTAGAAAGGGACGCTTGTGGAGTTGTGGTCCATCTGGGTTGGGTCCACCACTTGTGGCCTCGTTGTAAGTGGGTGGTCGTTTTGTGGAGGAGTGTTGAGCCCAAGAGTATGCCGGTATGAGTGGTGAGAGTATGCTCCTCTGCCTCTTACTTGTAGGTGTTGGTACATAACTTCTACATGTTGATTAGTGCTGTTGGTACATAACTTCTACATGTTGATTAGTGCACACAATGGCATTGTCTTGTTCATGCCACACTGCACGGGCCGTGTAAGGGTTCCCTTCCTGTTTCTTGGCAAACGATTCCTTATTTTATTTTTTGTTATTTTTCTCTTTTGGTATAACTTCTTGACATATTATTTTTTTGATTTTTGTTTAATCTTCCTAAATTTAATTTTCCATTAATTAATACTTTTTTGAATACGTTTTATTTTTCTCCTCCATTTTCTTGGGTTATTTTTTTATATATCTATATATATACACATATTGTATTTTTGAAAATTATAGAAATATTTTTCTAAAAAATGCATGATTATTTCTCAAAACATGAACTATATTGGTAGATACATAAGTACTTTTTAAATTCTATTATGTTTTAAAAATGTGTGAAGATTTTAAGAAATAATGTGTGAACACCTTTTAACTAAACGAACATCTTTCTATAAGCTAGAAAACTTTTCAAATTTCAAGAACACTTCCTTTAAATTGTATGGATATTTTTTAAACCGCACGCGCATACTTATAAAATATGTGAACATTTTTTTTTTGAAAATTCACGAATATATTTAAATGCCTGAAAGTTTTTTGAATTTTTTAAATATAGTTAATATTTATCAAAATATTGGTTTGGAATTACCTATTATGCTATTTATGTAGAGATAAATGTGAAATAAAAAGTGGTAGTAACACAAATGGAAAGAAAATTAACATACTAATGGGCTGGCCCGATATATACAGTTGCAGGCAGCTGGTGTTATTGGAAGCTTATAGTTAACTCTAGTAGCCAAGACAAAAAAAAGTTAACCGTAGTAGCCCCAACACTAGTACGTTGTGCGTTATTGGGGACTGCACACACAATCCAAACGGTCCCTAACAAACATCGTCTTTTCTCTCAAGTCTCAATCCTGCCTTCAACAACGCACTGCAAGGAAAATTTCAGGTCCGGTATAACTAAAGCTCAACAATCCAGCAACGATCCATAATAATACCATAGAAAACAAAAGTTGCATTCGTTAACAAATACGGCTTCGCTAAAAAACAGTTGATTGAGACTTCGCGAAGTCTCAGTCGATACTATAATTCGTTGATCATCGAGATTCGTGCAAACATTTTCTTTCCAGCTTTTTTTTTTCTTCTTGCATACTATATTACTTAACTGAGACTTCGTGAAGTCTCAATCGACTGAGACCTAGACATTTCCTAACAAATAACTGGGGTAGCAATATAGGCATGCAAATTTGAAACCTCGAGGATGCTTAGTTCTACTAAATTAACCAAGTGTTCAGTATTCACTTTATTTTTTAAACTATAGTTCATTTGGTTGAATTAGATAGGGTCAGAGGCCGAAGGATACCCTGAAGGTTTCTAATTTGCATCCTATGGCAATACACGCGACAGCTTCTAGTCTCGTCTGAGCGAGAACACGTTGACGTTGTACGTCGGAGGTCAGCATTCACATGCTCAACGTGAGCAAGCACAGCGGCACACAAGAATCGCACTGATCATGCTGACGCAAACGCTTACATGGGGCAACGTTTGAGCTATTTTGCCTAGCCCCCGACACAATCACGAGACTATCAAAGGCACGAGGCACGCGGGGCAAGCGAATCGAGGTGGCGGCTCCACCGCCCAGGGTCGACGCCACGTATGCGCATGCCTTGCCAGCCGGGATCGAGGTAGCGAGATAGCCTGGACCAATCGATCGATCAACTTTGCAAAGCTCCACTTGATTGCCTAAGCTCAAAGAGGAAACTTGCCATCTTCTGATTAGGAAAGTCAAATCGTGCTTATCGCTCAATGAGACAGACAGCGGAAGGAGGTTAACTCTGTCGCGTTCACATGCCCTGAAGAATCTCTAGTTAAGCACGTCTTGTTCTGTCGTCGTTCTAGAAGGATAAATCGGATTTACTGACGGAGCTTATAATTCATCCACCGAAAATCGGCCGTGTTTTTTTGCAAAGGAGTCGCAGACATTTAAGGCATGTTCGGATGTCCTCCGCTCCGCATCTCCACTCCCGAAGTTGGAGAAGCAGCAGTTAAAAAACACAGAGTGGGGAAAGAGGTACTCCGCAGATTCTCAGATTTGACGGAGCTGGAGGCTTGCCGAACAACTCCTTAGCACTGGATCGAGTTAGCGTTTTAATCCTTTTGCACGGAGAAAAAGCATCAGAGTTCTACTGCTCCATATGCCACCTTCCGTTTCCTTTTACAAGTCGCCCTCCTGTCATTTTCGAATGCTAGTACATACTTAAGATTTATATAAGGTTTGATAACTACTTAGTGGCGACGTGTGTTAATATGGTCGTCAAAACTTCAATTGTTTGTACGAGAATGTCAAACCCTTAATCATCGACCTGTAAATAGGTGTGCGGTAGTTTTCCACTTGTAGCGAGGAGACTAGCCAGTTGAAACTAACTTTGGTAAAAGGCGTAGGGATCAGTATAAGGATAGGCTGATGGAGTTGGCAATCACAATTTGGGCAGGCAGCTTTCACCAGATTGAGAATGACCAGATGCAATTAACTTGAGCGCCACCTAGCTTTGAGAAAGTTACAAGGATAAACTCATCTCATGACACTACGTACACCGTTGCACACACGTGCCAGAAGCATGAGTTCATTCTCTTCACAATATCTTGGAAGACTAGGTGGAAACTCAATGCATTTTAAAAGCGAACCAAGAAACCATACCTAAAATAAATCGAACCAAACCAATTTCACGGTTTTCATGGTTTCTGATTTCGGTTTGGTATGAACTTTTCATATCATTTTGAATTTCGTTTTTTATGCTATTTACCGAAAAACCGAATGGTTAATCGAATAAATAGATGAAAAAATATTTATATTTTCTTGAGGCAAACAACCATACTAGTAGTCATTTTTCCTGTACCGGAGCCAGATTCTTTGCGCGTCCATTTTCCTTGTAACGTAGTCATTTTTCTGCTAAAAAATGCTAGGCATGTCCATAATCATCAAAGCATAAATCCAATCATACATATATAGTTATATACAATTTATATAAAAACATGTGTTTTGAGTCATAAATTTATAAATTATTATTATTATTATTTACTATGGTATATACCAAAGCCATACCAAAACAATTTGATATATATGAAATCAAACCGTACCTTAGTTACATACCATATTTATCGTAGTATTAATACCATACAAATTAAAAAAATGTATAAACCAAACCATGTAAACCGAATGCACAAAGTTAGGTGGAATGAAGCATAATTAGGCGGTGCTTAACTCACAGTTTTAGTAGTTAACAGTACACTGCAGTGTCAGCTTTCCAACCTCACGGGAGAGACACTAAATTAAGAATGCATGCGTTGGTACAAATAGTATAATTTGGATAAACTGTTTGTTGTGTTGTGCTGTGCGTACTCACTTGATTTTCTCGATTATGTTTGGGGTGATTTGCACTTTTGGTGCACTTTTGCAATATATATGAGTCCTTTTGACAAAAGAAAAAGATAGGCGTACATATGATCTGTTCATATTTAGTAGGATCGCAGTCGCAGACGTGCTCGAACTTAAACTTGGACAGCATGGCCACATAGTTAAGCATGGTGTTCCAGTCGCCTTCATGATTTCAGAGTAAAAGAAGAAAGAAAAGAATCGTGCCAGGTGCTACCCTTGAGCACCATCGGTGTGGCCGATTGATTGAGCCGTACGTACAAGCTATCTAGGCGTGTCATTGGCGTACGTCGGTGTCACCATTGAACGGCCGCGGTTGTTTCTGAATCAGGGGCAGATCATTTGTAATTGCACGACACACCACGGACGCTTCCGTTCAATTTCTGATAGCTAGACAGCGGGCCAGATGTAGCATGGGTGGTGGAGCTCAGTTCCCACGAAGGTAACGCACGCACGCACCCAGAGCTCCATGCCCGGCTCTCCTCTTTTTACCCCAGAAACCGCGCGGCTTGCCAGCCACCCTATGCCTCGAGGAAAAAGAACGCCACGCCAGCTCTCGTCAGTGCAACGCACTCCGCTGCTGTAGCTGGCAGTACTCTCTAGAGCCGAGACACATCGACTCGTGAAACCCACCACGCGACATGCTCTATAAAAGGGCAGGCGCATGCGCGACATGCTGTACAACCGGCAGGATCACAAGCAGCTAGCACAAGATTGATCGGCGTTTGACAAGCTTGTCTACCTAGTTTCTTGGCTCAGGGTCAAATTGAGTAGCTGACTACATATTAACAAGTGAGTAGATTGCCAGTGGCATGGCGAGCATGCGGCCGCCGCAGCCGCAGGCAATCGCGAAGGTCTCCATCTCGGCGCTGGTGATCTCGCTGCCGGTCATCTATGTGTCGCTGCTGCGCGTGCCGCCGTCCGCGCTCGCCAGGGACTCCACCTTCTGGTTCCTCATGTCCCACTCCATCATCGCCATCATCGCCGCCGACTCCGGCGTGCTCTTCTTCAGCTCCGCCTCCCACCACCAGTACGACGACCACGACGAGGAGGACATCCTTGACGTCGTCGTTCCCGGTGTCCAGCCAGCGGACACAGTCCAAGTCCAAGAGTACTACCGTGACGCGACTTCGGTGCCGCTGATGGCACCTCACGAGCCAACGGCGCCGGTCGATATATCCACTAGCGTCGTCGTAGGAGGTGGTGACCAGCTGCCAACAGGCACTGGCATGGAGGAGGGGCATGCACATGCGCTGGCTTTGACCAAAGGTGAAGGTGCGGCAATCGAGCCGAAAACTGACACGGACCATGCGTCGGTTCTTCAGAAACGTGACGAAGAAGAAGAAGCATCGGTGGTGGCCGAACCGGTTATCGCCAACGAGAACGATGCGATGATGGTGAAAGGCGATCAGTGGACAACCACAACACTACAAGCTCAGATAACAGTAACACCTGATGATGAAGATGAGGGCTCGGTTGAGGTCGCGAGGGATGAGAATGAGATGAAGCCCCAGTGCTGGGTTGCAGAGGAGACAAACAAGCCGCCGCCGGAGGAGGAGCGCGAGTACTGGCAGCTGAGCGACGAGGAGCTCAACAGGAAGGTAGAGGAGTTCATCACGCGGTTCAACCGAGACATGGTCGAGCAGGAAGCAGCAGTAGTATGCTGATCAATCGACTATAAGGATTAAATCACTCGCGACTTAATTATCTACCTCTAGCTCGCTACTTACATACTACTTCATGTACATCTATATGATGCCTTGTACTCCTTCCGTGCTGTAATATAAGACGTTTTTGCAGTTTAAATAGAACTGAAAAAAGTCATATATATTATGGTACAGAGGTTGTACATATTTTGTGTTGGACTGCGAGGATATATGGTATTCTTTTTTAACACAGTGTCAGGTTTAAAATTTGAACTCTAATGGATTGGTTCCATCATAAGAAACCAAACCGCTTAGTTCATGGATATATGGTATTCTTTATGTACTGGAATGCTGGAAGTGACACATGCACGCAGTTTTGACTATCTTGACAGGATCCAAGTAGGAGCGATGCCACGCATCAGACCTCTGTCTTAATCATGTGTAGCTGAATTGGGCGCGGTGGTGCAGCGCGACGGCGGGCGGGCGGGTGGCATCGGTGGCATGGCCGCGGCGCGGTGGTCCGGCGGGCGGTGACGGTGTGTAGGCATCCAACGGCGATGTGTGGCAGTGGCACGGTGGGTCGACGGCGGTTTGGCGAGCATTAACGGTGGTCCAATGATCATTGCCGGCGACGCACTGACTGGCATGTATTGAAAATAATAATACTGGAGTAGAAGAAGATGCACCCTCTATGTAGGGGAGGAGTTCGTCGCCGGCAACTTCCCTGATACGCCGGAAGCTGGACTGTGTTTTTTGTGCAAGTTCCCAGATACGCGAATTTTTTAGGAACTGGGAGCTGTTGGAGATGCTGTAACTAAAGCATGAGCAGTCTAGTAACGAACTATAGCATCCGCAGCTTGTAACTATAGTATTAACAGTTTGGTAACTTAATCATGAGCTAGTAACTTCTGGTTGGGCTGCTTGATAACTACACCATGAACAACCTGGTAACTATAGTATTAGTAACCTGATAACCACGAATAACTTTATGGTTAGTAGTTGTTAATTATAGCATGAAAAAATGTTAATTGTAGTATTATCAGACCGATAACCCTAGTAACTTTAGCATAAGCAAACCTACATCGTATAGAGAAAGGCGACGACTATTATTGTTGGGAGCGTAGTTGAATGCAAGGTCGTGGTTGTGGAACTACTATCATGGGAAACAATGGTGCGCTCCTCCTCTCCTTTGTCATGGTGGGTTGTACCTCCTCTCTTCAAGCGGCACGTGACATGGGCCTCCATCCCTAATAAGGAACAGATGAATGCCAGTGGAGGCACTGCTCACTTGGTCTTCTTTCCCCGACAGACACCCATGGTATAAGTATAATGAGCGGCGGCCACCCGATATCCTTTGCATAGTCGCCACCTCCCGTACGAGGTGCATTGACCGCCGCTCACTTAATCTTCTTCACATAACGTGGCAATCACTAGTCAGAGGAAGTGGAGGATGGCGTGGGTAATGTCAATCAATGGAAGCTCTTGTGCGTGAAATAGTCCCCAATCAGCTTATTTTCGAAGTGCTCGAGGACAATGTCGTGCATGCGCTAGCTAAGACAAACAATTAAAAAATCAACTGCTCCGGGCTAAAAAATAGGGTATAACATTATTTGTACATTAAATATATAGTATTGCAAAAGACATGTTTTCTAGAGAATGTTCATGGATGTAATAGAATTCACCAAAAAAAATTCATAAATGTTCGTGGATTTAAAAGTTATGCATAGAATTATTAATGATTTTTTAAATGTGCATGGACTTTAACAAAAATGTTCATAAATTTAAAAAAACTAAAAAATGAAGAAATCAGAAAACAAAACCAGATAGCATGGAAAATAGAGTAAATAAAGGAAAGGCAAAAAGATCGAGTAAAAACAAGGAAAAAAAGGTGAAACTCATGCGTCACCTACCTTAGTTGGGCCGGCCGACTTTTGTGTTATAGGCGCTATCCTTCGTATTGCACAAACATTTTTCTGTAAAATGCCCGAACACAATTTTGAAACTTGTGAACATTGTATAAAATGTAACATATTTATTTCAATGGACGAATCATTTTTCTTGAATTAAGAGAAACATCTTTTTTACAATTTATGAACATTTTCGTACACATGATTAATATTTTTAATGCACATGATTAACATTTCTACTCTTTTCCAATCACATTGTATATTTTTTGTATACATAAAAATCATTTTTCTATACACATTAACATTTTTCAAATGCAAGATTAACATTTTTTTCTTCAAAATGTATTAAAGGTGTTTTTATGTGATATTGATAGAGTTATTCCTAAATATAAGCAAAATTTAAGAAATTTAAACAAAAATGTGTATAAAAAGGACGAAAAAACAAAACAATAAGGTAACATGATGTCTGCAGACGAGCCGTGGCTACTGGGCTGGTCCGAAATCTGCTCTCCGCAGGTGCACATAGCCGCACCCATAAACGACGCACAAGCTATGTTGGGCTCTTTGTTTCTTCAACTGGATGGAAATCTGGCCGAACACGGGGACGATGGAGTTTTGGCACCTACATCTTGAGCTTAGGGCATTTTCAACGTTGACCTGTAAACCGATCACCGCATAGATCCGAGCACAAGGAAGGCCAGTCCGCGGACATGGATGCGGGAGTCGACCATCCAAAGCTAGCCGAATACATTTCAAGCCGGATTTCAACTAACCAGACGAATTACATGCAAACCGGATGATTGTTGTATAAAACCGGACGAAAACATTTACATTTTGAACATATTTTAACTAAACTATACCGGACTACACTAAAACTTGTCTATGACCAGCCGCGGCGTATCTTCATTCTCACGACATGTCTTCCCTATGTTTGGCAGTCCGGTCGTCAGACTGTCAGGAGCCCCGAAGGGATATGCTTCAGTGGGAGGGGAAGAGCAGCCTCCCTCCACCTCGGCGAAGCACGAATTAGGGTTGGTTTTTGGGCGGGCGAAGACAGTCGCCGTGGTCTACGCCTCCGCTCACCGGGCAAGTCATAGACTGTTATCACAGGGTGACTCGGTGGCGGTGGCCTTCGTGGGACCCAAGCGGTGACGGTCTCCCATGATCTACTTTTTCTTGCTGTCCGCGATGGTCGCGGACGTGTCGGCCTCCGAAGACATGGCTTCTTTCCCTACTTGCCTGATGTGTTGCCGCCATTGCTCGCGGCGGATTTGCCGGGAGACCACGTTGGCCAGCCTGGACGGGCAAGGAGGGGCTGGCGATGGCGGTGGCGCCGAATATTGAGGGTTTGCTGGCAAGCCAACCTGTATCGGGCTTGCTCGCCGGGCAATCCAGGCCACTCCAATGCCGGAAAGCTTCTTCTTATGCCTACTAGAGGCGATGATGGGTGTTGTAAAAAGAGTAGATGGAGCGGGGAGGTGTGGTTCTTTCCCGACGCCTGTCCACGTTCATATAGCGACCAGATGCGAGGAGCCAGCTAGAGAGGAGTTTAATGTCGGCCGGCACATGAATAGACGTGTGGCGCTCGGGCGTTGGAGTAGGTTCCCCGACACACGCGTCAGTTTTATCGATGTAGGTGGGAAGATCGATGCCGTTTCAATGCGGAGAGAAGGCATGCGCAGTGGACAAGCAGTGGGCGGCGCTCTCGGCTAGCGAGCCGCTTCAATGTCGTCTCTAGTGACCGGTTGCGTCCGCGTCCACTTTGTGCCGACATGAATGCGAGCAACTGACTTCGGACGGAAAAGCACGCGGACACGGGAGAGGTTTTTTTGTTGGGACACGGTTATCAGATGAGGGCAGGACAGCAATCCGGACGCCCATAAAACCTAGGATCACAGTCTGAAAAAAATCACGTCCAGACCAGTCGGTCGACTGATACACGTCCGGATCACGGTTGCGAATGAATTAAGAGTCGGCGTTGAAGATGCCCTTACCTCCATCGGCTAGCTGCACGGACTAAGATGACAAAGAACATAGCAGGCTCCGAAGCATGATGTACATGTACAAATGACGCCATCCGGAGCGACACCGAGAAAGGTAAGCTCCGTCTGGCTCCATCTCTATAAGAAACTAACGTACAAATTTCAACGACGTGAGCAAAGCCAGCCCTTCGATGAAACCGATCTGCACATACTGATGTTTATTCCCGCTTGCTAGCGCGCACCGAAGCAAGCTAGGGACAAGCAACCGAAAACACCGAATGGAGACGTTTCTCACGAGGTCGTAACAAAATGTCGCCATGCATTCGGACCCTACATATACGCCCCCAATCGACCGAGAAGACACCGAGGCAAACACGCTCCATAGCTTACCTTCATCGCAGAAACAGCAGCTAGCTCCAAGGCAATAATGGCGGGCGTGAAGCTGCTCAATTGCTTCGTCAGCCCGTTCGGGAACAGGGTGCGGATCGCGCTGGCGAAGAAGGGCGTGGAGTACGAGGTGACGGCCGAGAACATGGTCACCAAGGGCCCGCTGCTGCTGTCGTCCAACCCCGTCCACGGCAAGGTCCCCGTCCTCCTCGTCGACGGCAAGCCCATCTGCGAGTCCCTCGTCATCCTCGAGTTCATCGACGAGGCGTTCGCCGGCACCGGCGAGCCGCTCCTCCCCGCCGACGCCTACGCGCGCGCCAACGCCCGCTTCTGGGCCGCCTACGTGGACGCAAAGGTAGAGTCTACATTCACCGCTGATTAGGAAGCTGCTCGTAAGTCATAACTCATAACTCATGTGTGCGTGCGTGCAGATGCCGGAGTGCGCCGGGAAGATCTGGAAGGTGCCCAAGGGCTCGCCGGCGGTGGAGGAGGGGAAGAAGGAGATGGTGGGCGTGTTCAAGACGCTGGAGGGTGAGCTGGGCGAGAAGCCCTACTTCGGCGGCGACGCGCTCGGCTACGCGGACGTGGCGCTGGTGACCTTCACCCCCTGGTTCCTCACGTACGAGCGGCTCGCCGGGTTCAGCATCGCGGAGGAGTGCCCCAAGCTGACGGCCTGGGCGGCGCGGTGCGCCGAGGAGAACGAGTGCGTCGCCAAGTCGCTGCCGGACGCGGAGGCCGTGTACCAGTTCGTCGGCGGCATGAGGAAGCACTTTGGCCTCGAGTAGGCTTTGCACGGCCAGCTACGCCAGTATGATGAGTACAATAAGCTAGCCGGCTAGCCGGCCGGCACTTGTCACACGCATGGTCGCGCATGCCTGTGCGCAAGTGCAGTCGCGCGTCCGTCTCTCGTTGTCGACTGCAATGTTGTTTCCTCCGTCCCAGTCGTTTGTTCTTTTATTTGGGGACTGCTAGCTCCGTGTTTTGTGCACGGGCCGTGATAGATTTCTAGCTTCTCAGGGGCGTCGTTCATGGACCGTCGGATCAAGAAATAAAAAACAGGCACGACACTGGTCTATTCCAGCGTGTGTGCGTCTGTTTCCGGTGAAATCAAGCAAGCAAGCTCCTTTCGAGGCTGCCAGCAATGATGCATTTGGTAGCCTATATGCATAAACATTTCTGCTTCGGTACACCCCCCCTCACAAAACGTATAAAGGGCACTATCGACCTTTCCACTTACATATGTATTGTGGGTACGTATAATCGATTGAGGACCAGGCTCTGTCATAGGCTCGGCCCATTCACATTTTTTTCTTTCTGCCCATTTACATTTTTATCATTTTTTTCTTTCTGCCCATTTACATTTTTATCATTTTTTTAGCCTAAAAAAATAGTGCGCCGTCGAGGATTCGAACACATAAACAAGTGGTTTAATCACAACATTAGTTACCACCTGGCATAGCAACCTACTTGTGATTAGTTCTACTTATTTTTCTTCTTGATGTATACTTTTCGATTCAGGTTTTAGGAGGCTTTCCTGAGCGATTTTTCTTTTGGGTTTTTCATGCACGGTTTTCACTCGGTTTTTTTCTTTGTTTGTTCCTTTTACGTTTTTCTTTATTTTTTCACGAATTTTGAATTTGTGACTTTACTAAATTCGTGAAACATTTTTTTAAATCCTCAAACTTTTCCTAACATGTGAACATTTTCCGAAATCATAAACTTTTTTCGACTTCATGAACTTTTGAAAAAATTAACTCATGAACAATTTTCAAATTCGCATTTTTCTTTCAAAATTGTGAACTTTTTAAAAACACCTCTTTCTAACAATTCATCATTGATTTCCCCGATATTTGCCTCTGAAAGGGGAAACAAGATATCGATTGAATTTATCCACACCATCACCACTTTTGAAAGAGAAAATAAGTGTTTAGCTGACCCAATTTCCGATCGAAAAAAAAACTTATGGATTGAATTATTTTGACAAGCGAAATCGACTCGGAACCACGGGGAACAAGACGAGATTCCATGTTCACCTATCGATTCCAAAATGAATCGAATTCGTGAAGTTTATAACGATATTTTCCAAATTCATGACCTTATTTAATTTTTAACTTGTAACAATTTTCAAAGTCGTGAACTTTTTATAATTCATAATGTTTTTAAAATTTAATTCATGAACAATTTTTGAGTCAGTGAACTGTTTTTCAAACTTGTGAACATTTTTGAAAGGTAGCGGGCAAAGCAAGCGAATGTGTGAATGTAGCTTCTTTCAAAATTGCTCAAAGCGAGCGAATGTGTGAATGTAGCTTCCAAAATTTTGGTTCATTTTAAGAATGTTGAAAACACACCATGTTCAACGTAAGATGTGTGGGTAGGCCAAAAGGCTATGTTTGAGAGCACGTTATTTCTCGACATCCGTCAAATGACCTCAAAAGTTTTTCGTGGCCTTGTTACCAATTGAAGGCACCATTCCAAGATGTTCAAACCTAACATGGATGCATACAATGGGCATGCCCACCTGCTAGTAAAAGTTGGAATCATTTTAAGGGTGTACAGAAATAGACCATGTTGAACGGAGAGTGTTCGGGTAGACAGGAAGGTTACATCTATGAGCATGTTGTTTCTCGATATCCTTGAAATGACTCCAATTTTTTCCATGACCTTGTATGACCAATTCAATTCACCATGCTAAGTTGTTTGAGTTTTCTATATTTTTGCTTTTTTTTTAGTTTTGCTCGTGAAAAATGCCGATAAATGGCCGAGCGTGTAGCAATTTGCATACGGTGTCGAAAATCGTTGAAATGGGACATGGATGCATACAATGGGCATGCCCACCTTCTTGCAAAAGTTGAAGTCATTTCAAAGATGTTCAAAAACAAAGCATGCTCAATGCAGGGTGTTTGGGTAGGCTAGTTCCGTCTGAGAGCATGTTGTTTCTCGACATCCTTGAAATGGCTTGAATTTTTTCCATGGCCTTTTATGACCAATTCAAGGTACCATGGCAAGTTATTTGAGTTTTTTTACATTTTTTTGCATTTTCTGGAATTTTCTCGGTGAAAAAGGCAGATAAATGACCGGACGTGTTGCAACTTGCATACAATGTCAAAAATCGTTCAAATCTGGCATTGATTCCTACCATGGGCATGGCCACCTTCCTGCAAAAGTTGGGTTCATTTTAAGTATATCCAAAACTGGAACATGCTCAACGAAGGGTGTTCGGATAGGCGAGAAGGGTCCATTTGGGAGCAACTTGTTTCTATACATCCCTTCAATGACCCCAAATATTTTCATTGCCTTGTATGACCAATTCAAGGCATCATGTTGAATATTTGTTTTTCCTTCAAGTTTTGCATTTGCTGAAGTTTTCTTCATAAAAAAAATACCGATAAATGCCCGGACGTGTTGCGACTTGCATATGACCTAGACGCACAACCGGGAATCGAAAAGGAGCCAACTGATGGCATCTTCAAGTTTTACATTTGGTGAAGTATTTTAAGAATGTCCAAAAATAAAACATGTATAGCGGATGGTGTTCGAGTAGTGCGAGAAGGGTCCGTTTGAAAACACGTTGTTTCCTCACGAGGTTCTTTTCTTGTTCTCTATTTCCTACTTTACATTTTTTTTCAAAAGAAGGCTCATTAAGAAAGATGAGTGAGTTTAATTGCAAGTTGACTTATAATTGGTTGACCGTTGACTTTTAGATAATTTTTAAAAATTTGTAATTAGGAATTCAAGGAACTTCACATTAAAATTAAAAAGATCACTAGATTTGAAAAGAAAATGTAAAAGACGTTATCAATTTTGAAAAACAGTTCGCAAATTCGAAAAAAAGTTCATCACAAATTTGGGAAAAAGTTCACAAAATTTAAAAAAGTTCAGCAATTTGGAAAAAAGTTTATTAACTGTAAATAAGTTTGATCAATTTCCTAAAAAGTTCATAGATTTTCAAAGAAGTTCGTGAATTTGAGAAATAGTTCATAAATTTAGAAAAAACCTTCATCAATTTTGGAAAAAAGCTCACGGATTTTGTAGAATAATTGACGATTTTTTTTAA
Source organism: Elymus sibiricus (assembly GCA_039707655.1). NCBI lineage: Eukaryota > Viridiplantae > Streptophyta > Magnoliopsida > Poales > Poaceae > Elymus > Elymus sibiricus. Next base: position 400,343,639 of record CM077671.1, read on the forward strand.
AAAATCATCGTTTTTGAAAAAAAAAAGTGTTTTAAAAATCTCAAGCATCTAGAAAAAAAAAGAAAACCAAACAGAGAATAGTGCGCTTCTGCATGCCTTATTAGAATAAACAAAACGTACATAGCATGTTAGATCGTGTTGCCCAGTTGGTTAGTGTAGCTTTGTTAATTCATGAACGAGCGCGGCTCGAATCCTGCCGCACGCGTGCTTTTTTTGGCGTGTTATAAAGTAAAGAATGCAAGAATGGGCGGCCCAATACAGGAGGGTGTGCGCGTTCATTGAGAAAAAAAAATGTAGCGTATACGTGAATATGACCATCATACCCTTTCTAACGAAGAGCTATCGGCTAATCTGGACCGTTCCTGTGTTTAGGTGGGGTGTACCGAAGCGGGGCTCATGCATAAAACCAACGTGGACTCGCGTGATGCAAAAATAGCCTACATGTTGTCTGGGTTTTAGTACTATCTGTTTTCTGGCATGCAAGGTGTTTAAAGCACTCTTGAGCCCGATGGAGAGGGAACGACCAAATTGATCATTTTTTAGAGTTATTAGGCTCTTGCAAGCCACGCGTGCGGAAGCATGGGAGACGGGCGGGGCATCTCGAATGTGCCATAACTCTTAATCCTCTCTTTCATCACCGCCCAAACCTCATTCGCTCCTTACTCTCTTACCGTCCCCTTGGTTGTGTCTAATGCCCGCTCCACGACCGCTCCACCTCAATCCCATTCGCACCGCCCCCGAGAACCACAACCGTTGGCTCGACGGCCTGGCGGCGGACGACATTGACCAGGGTCAGGCTGGCGGCTATCAAGTTGCCGCCTCCCTTCTGCAGGACGCCACGTCTGCGGCCCTCGACCATCAGTCGGCCTTTGCCCTTATGTCCGTAACAATGGCCGGTAGTTATTCGGTTGCGGCAACGGTGGCTTGGATGGGTATTGCACGTGTTAGCACATCGGCCGTGGCTGGGGTAGCGATTTTCACTCCGGTGCGAGGGTTTTCTACCCTCGCTCTGGCCGATACCTCAATTGCGGTCGTCCGTACCTCCAATGTGGCGCTGGTGACGACGAGCGCGACAATGGCAGGGTTATCGACTTCGGTTGCTAGCACATCCGCCTTGCATGTGCCGCTGTTCTCGCCAGGGTTTGATCCAGCACGATATGCTCCACCTCCACCTCCGGCGGCACCACAGGCAAATGTCGTAAGAAAATCTCTTGTGGCAATTAGGTTTTGTTGGGGCAGTTGCTTTGATCTGAATTGATCAATTCGGATCGAAGCAACTGCCCCATAGCATGAACAGAGTGGTGATCTATCGAAGTGATCATTATGTGTAGTCCATGTATTAGGGTGATCATTGGTGTAAGGGTCGATTCTACATACTGTAGTTCCAATCCTTGTATCAGCTCTCCCCTTCTACATGACATCATGCAGGGAAGATTACCAGCATTGTAGTTTGAATCCACAAGTTTAATATGCTTATGTTCTTTCATTGCACCGCTTTGCTGGCAAGTTAGTCGTCCTCGGCAATGCTGCTCAGGGTAGTTGCTCCATGGGCAAGGAGGGCAGCGCTTCCAAGAGGGGTCTGGGAGGCCGAATGTTGGCCACTTCCATGAGGAAGTAGGTCCAACCCACTTCTTCAAGGAGCTCTTAGCACATGGGTTGGATTTAGTTCTCATCCCCGATGCCTTCTGTGCGAACCTCGGCCCATCCCACGAGAGATCACTCTCAAGACGAAGACCACATGCAACTGGAAGGTTAGTCTCCGATATGTCAACGGGAGGGTTGTCATGGATCAAGGGTGGCGAGGGTTCGCCATTGCTCACCACTTGCAAATCGACTACTTCATAACATTCAAGGTGTTGACCCAATAAAATTTCAGGGTCACTATCTTCGATTGTTCCTGAACAAAGGTGGTGATCGAGTGCGGCTAGCATGACCCAACCCTTTCCATGGTCGAGGAGTGAGAGATTTACACTACTTGGGAAAAGCTTATACACAGAACCTTAGCAGTAGCGCTCGTTAGGGCAACGCGCTACTCTTACTTTAGCCGTAGCGCGGGTACTAAAAGTGCGCTGCTGCTACGAAATTATCAGTAGTGCCGTTGGACTAAAATGCGCTGCTGGTATGGGTACACACCCGACTTTGTATAGTAGCAACGCGTGTCGTGGAAGCGCGCTACTGCTAAACTGTTTAGCAGTAGCGCTCTACGCCATCCCGCGCTACTGCTAATCTACCCTATCCTCTTCCCCTCGCTTGCCCCCCTCCACACACACACACACACACACACACACACACACACACACACACACACACACACACACACACACACACACACACACACACACACACTGTCTCTCTCGCTCGCCACACCGTCGCCGCCGTCGCCCCCGTTGCCTCACCGCCGTCTCCTCCGTAAGCCTCCTCCTCGCCCCCACCCTCCTCTCACCTCCATCCTTGCCCTCCTCCCCCGGCCCTCGCCCTCCTCCCCCGGCCCTCACCCTCCTCCCCTCCTCCATCCTCTCCCTTCTCCCTGCTTCGGCCACCACCCCTTCTCCTCCTCCGTCCACAGACCCTCTTCCCTCCTACCTCCACTTCCCTCCTCCCTCCACTTCACTCCCTCCCCACGCGGCCCTCCCTGCTCTCTCCCTCCCTCCTCTCTCCCACTCTCCCCCTTCTCCCAACTCCCTCTGTTTTAATAATTTTAATGATTTTACACTAGCAGAGCAATTTAGCATAGGATTAAAATGATTTTAATTAGTATATTACATAGTACTACATTTCAAATGAAGATACACTAGTACTTTAAGATAAGAAAATACCTCATTTCAATATTGAGCACTAGTTTAAGATAAGAAGTTTTAAGAAGTTTTATTATAAATACCTCATTTCAATATTGAGCACTAGTTTAACATACAATAGTACTTTAAGTAGTTTATAAGTTTTGGTAAAAAAATAGGTCTAGAAGTTTTTAGTAAAATAATTACGTACTTTCGGTCTGTCGGAGCTCGTTGTGTGACTTTCATGTCTGTAGTTCTTGATGGAGGAATCCCGACTGTTGTCGCGGGGGTCGTTTCCCTCTTCTTCTTCTCGCGATATATACCTTGGTATATTGCGCGAGAGAAGAAGGGGAAACGACCAGCACCGACGGTCGAAATATTAGTGTGAGGTAGTCTCCACCAACATACACCACCATATAAGTGTGAGAGAGTGCGCACCATACACACCATGAGGTATGAGAGTTTTCTAAGGAAAACCTCGATAGACCGAAAGTCAAACCATGTTGAATTAGGTCTATTTGGACATGTGTCTATGCTATTGCAGGGAACACCTCCTAGTGCCTATGTTTTGCCGGAATGTTGGTTTATTTCCATTCCGACAAATTTCAGGCGCTTAATATGTCCTATTTTAGCAAAGTCATGCCGATTTTTTTACGGTCATGCCTAACTTTTTTTAATTTTTGAATCATGAACACAGGAAATGTCTGACGACGATAGGATCCCTGAGTGTGAACTCTGCGGCGATGATCAGGGTCTGTGCGACAGGCCTCACCTGCGAGACGGCAGGTTCTTCACCATCATGCTTGATGAGACCTTCGATGTTTCTATGGTACGCAACGATGACATATGTTTTTTCGTAATTAATCATGACTTATGTTTCTTTGCTTCAACGTGATTTCTGTTTTATACAATTCGACTAGTTCATCCCCTGCCATGCAAGACGGTATGTCTTGGAGAGTCTCGGTTTTGAAGACCATGAGAATATGGAGACGAGGAGAGCTAACCTGAGGACTAAACATGGTCACACATTTCTGGTTAAAGTAATGAATGCAATTAATAACTCAGAATTGGGTTGCTCAAATTAGGAAGCTCTAGCCAAGGCATATGGATTTCAGGAGGATATGAAAATAACCTTCGATCTTCGTCCTGAAGATCATATTGAAGGTAATATCGACATTTGGGTGGATGTCGATATGCTTCCAGTTTTACCTCCATGTGAGTTTGTCAACCATATTTGTTAAGTAATTTATATTGTTTATTTAAAAATAGTTGGTGTTCATTCCTACTTAACTTGTTTGTCTTTAATTGTCAGCTTATTTCTCTTATTCACCAAATATTCAAAAGATAGTAGATCAGACCTACTATAGTCATGACTCCGAACTAACTTGGTTGGAGATAGATCATTTGATCTCATTTATTAATGATATTGAGCATTTTAAGATCAATTATGAAGATATTGGCGAAAGTTTTTCTGAATATGTGCCACTAGTGCACCCGTTGAACCATGGTAACATTGCTGCAGATTCCATGGTAAGATTCTTTTTTTACTATTCTGTCATTAATTAGTCCATCTTTTGTGTACATAATTTTTTCTTAAGCAAAACTAGATTGCTAACTATGTTATTATTATGTTCTTCAACGGAAATTCCCTTCGTAGGTTGTGCCTCAACTGATGTTTGTAGAAGGACATTTGAATGTTATCAGCTTACGTCCGCGGCTTCCTAAAGTATTCCGCAATGCATACTCGATTTCTAAAAGCGATCAAAGACTGAAACTCACACTAGTAGAAAACAAGGCTTTGGTCCAGGCCGGATGAGAGCTTTAGTCCCGGCCGTGTTACGAACCGGGACTAATGTGAGCATTAGTCCCGGTTCGAGCGGCTAGGACGCCGGCTGGGGTTCGTCACGCATCAGTCCCGGTTCGAACGGGACCTTTAGTCCCGGTTGGTGACACCAACCGGGACTAAAGAGGTGGTGGCAACCGTTCGCCTGGCGCGAGCCCTTTTAGTCCCGGTTCGTGGCTCAAACCAGGACTAAAGGTCCCAACCGTTCAAATCCCGTGCCTTGGAAGTTGTTCCGCGCGAGATCATACATGGGAAACGCTACAGTAACGCGATCAGCCTCCATTTCTGTTCGTCTCCCTCTCCTCTCTTCTTCCCCATCCTCCACCAGGAATCCAATCACTCGCTACGGGAACGTGCTCGCACATGGCACGACCAATCTCCATGTCGTCTACACGAACGACAGCGCCAAAGTCGAGGGTTTTCTTTCCATGTTCGAGGAATGGCTTCAAGAGGAGAAACACAAGTTCATGGGCCTCGATCTCGAGTACACGGTCGATGGTCGCAATGTTGCCGTCGTCCAACTTTGTTTGAAGCAACATGTCATGGTCTTCCAGTGGGCAAGGTAATACGAAACTTGTCATAGTTTTAATTGGGGCTTTTCTTTGATTCATAGGATAGGAAAATTGCATAGGAATAGGAGGATTGGGAATGTCGAGAACATGTCATAGTTTCCTTGATTCATAGGAAAAATGCATAGGAAAATTGGGGCTTTTCTTTGATTCATAGGAAAATTGGGGCTTTTCTTTGATTCATAGGAAAATTGGGGCTTTTCTTTGATTCATAGGAAAATTGCATAGGAATAGAAAATTGCATAGGAATAGGAGGATTAGGAAAATTGCATAGGAATAGGAATAGGAGGATAGGAATAGGATAGGAAAATTGCATAAGAATTTTCCTTGTAGTTGCATATTGGCCATCGTGGGAGAACATGTCATAGTTTAGGGGCTTCTTTTGATTCATAGGATAGGAAATGCATAGGAATAGGAAACTTGCTATGATTCTTGTTATACTTGTTATGATTCTTATTATACTTGTTCCGAATTATACTTGTTATGATTCTTATTATACTTGTTAATTATATGATTCTTATTATACTTGTTATGATTCTTATATTATACTTGTGCCGAAATATACTTGTTATGATTCTTATTATACTTGTTCTAAAATATACTTGTTATGATTCTTATTATACTTGTTCTAAAATATACTTGTTGCAGCAGTATTTAACACATTTGTTCCATTTTGTTGTTGCAGTAGTGACAAGCACTGTCCAAAACTCATGGAGTTCCTTCGCAGCGGCATATATTTTGCTAGCGTTGATATAACGAATGACAAGATCAAGATGAGGCGCACCTGGGGTATTGAGATACCAGTTGAATGCCACATTGATCTTCAGGGCAGGTTCAGGCTTGAGCATGACAAGACTTCAATGGCTGATATGGCAGTCGCCCTGATCGACGATGACTACGCTGATATGAAGACAAAATTCCCCAAGTCAGGGCACCAACATTGGGAGAAGACCCCACTTGACCCGATCAACATTGAGTATGCAGCAATAGATGGGTACGTTGCATACGAGTTGTACCGCAGGATTGGAATCTTCAATTATGGGCAGCGTCACCTCGTACCGCTAGTATCTCCTGCTTGGGGGTATTCTGATCCGGACGACGAGTAGTGTTTGCAATGGTGAACACTTTTATCTCTATTATGTAGTGCTTGGGGGTCTCCTGATTCAGATGAGTAGGTTTGCAATCCGGAAGAGTAGGATTGGTATCTTCAATTATGCAGTACTTTCTGTAACGGATATCTGAACTATTATTTCTATTATGTCCCTGTTTAAGTACGGTTTGTGTGTAAGAATATTTAGTAAGATGTGAGTGATACGTCCATTTTGCATCATGCTTTTATATTGATATTTATTGCATTATGGGCTGTTATTACACATTATGGTACAATACTTATGCCTTTTCTCTCTTATTTTACAAGGTTTACATGAAGAGGGAGAATGCCGGCAGCTGGAATTCTGGACTAGAAAAGGAGCAAATCTGAGAGACCTATTCTGCACAACTCCAAAAGTCCTGAAAAGTTACGGAGAATTATTTTGGAATATATAAAAAATATTGGGCGAGAGAAATATCAGAGGGGACCCACCAGGAGGTCACAAGCCTGGGGGGCGCGCCCTACCCCCCAGGGCACGCCCCTGTGGCTTGTTGCCCCCCTGGCAGGCCTCCGGTGCCCATCTTCTGCTATATGGAGGGTTTTGACTTGGAAAAAATCAGAAGAGAGCTTTCGGGATGAAGCGCCGCCGTCTCGAGGCGAAACCTGGGCAGAAGCAATCTAGGGCTCCGGCGGAGCTGTTCTGCCGGGGAAACTTCCCTCCCGGAGGGGGAAATCGAAGCCATCGTCATCACCAACGATCCTCTCATCGAGAGGGGGTCAATCTCCATCAACATCTTCACCAGCACCATATCCTCTCCAAACCCTAGTTCATCTCTCGTATCCGATCTTTGTCTCAAAACCTCAGATTGGTACCTGTGGGTTGCTAGTAGTGTTGATTACTCCTTATAGTTGATGCTAGTTGGTTTACTTGGTGGAAGATCATATGTTCAGATCCTTAATGATAATTAATACTCCTCTGATTATGAACATGAATATTCTTTGTGAGTAGTTACGTTTGTTCCTAAGGACATGGGATAAGTCTTGTTATAAGTAATCATGTGAATTTGGTATTCGTTCGATATTTTGATGAGATGTATGTTGTCTCTCCTCTAGTGTTGTTATGTGAACGTCGACTACATGACACTTCACCATTATTTGGGCCTAGAGGAAGGCATTGGGAAGTAATAAGTAGATGATGGGTTGCTAGAGTGACAGAAGCTTAAACCCTAGTTTATGCGTTGCTTCGTAAGGGGCTGATTTGGATTCATATGTTTCATGCTATGGTTAGATTTATCTTAATTCTTCTTTCGTAGTTGCGGATGCTTGCGATAGAGGTTAATCATAAGTGGGAGGCTTGTCCAAGTAAGGGCAGCACCCAAGCACCGGTCCACCCACATATCAAATTATCAAAGTAACGAACGCGAATCATATGAGCATGATGAAAACTAGCTTGACAGAAATTCCCATGCGTCCTCGGGAGCGCTTTGCTTTATATAAGAATTTGTCCAGGCTTGTCCTTTGCTACGAAAAGGATTGGGCCACCTTGCTGCAACTTTGCTACATTTGTTACTTGCTATCCGTTACGAATTATCTTATAACAAAACTATCTGTTACCGATAATTTCAGTGCTTGCAGAGAATACCTTACTGAAAACCGCTTGTCATTTCCTTCTGCTCCTCGTTGGGTTCAACACTCTTACTTATCGAAAGGACTACGATAGATCCCCTATACTTGTGGGTCATCAAGATTCTTTTCTGGCGCCGTTGCCGGGGAGTGAAGCACCTTTGGTGAGTGGAATTTGGTAAAGAAAAATTTATATAGTGTGCCGAAATTTACTTTCACTCGTTACTATGGAAAATAATCCTTTGAGGGGCTTGTTCGAGGTATCTTCACCTCGACCGAAAGCACAAAGAGTTGCTCCTCAATCTACTGAACCTATTGAAAATATTTATTATGAAATTCCTTCGGGTATGATAGAGAAACTGCTAGCTAATCCTTATGCAGGAGATGGAACACTACATCCTGATTTGCATCTAATCTATGTGGATGAAGTTTGTGGATTATTTAAGCTTGCAGGTTTCCCCGAGGATGATGTCAAGAAGAAGGTCTTTCCTTTATCTTTGAAGGAGAAGGCATTGACATGGTATAGGCTATGTGATGATATTGGATCATGGAACTACAACCGATTGAAATTGGAATTTCATCAGAAGTTTTATCCTATGCATCTGGTTCATCGTGATCGGAATTATATTTATAATTTTTGGCCTCGTGAAGGAGAAAGTATCGCTCAAGCTTGGGGGAGGCTTAAGTCAATGTTATATTCATGCCCCAATCATGAGCTCTCAAGAGAAATTATTATTCCGAATTTTTATGCTCGGCTTTCTCGTAATGATCAATCCATGCTCGATACTTCTTGTACTGGTTCCTTTATGAAGAAAGATATTGAATTCAAATGGGACTTATTAGAAAGAATTAAACGCAACTCCGAAGATTGGGAACTCGATGAGGGTAAGGAGTCAGGTATAAACCTTAAGTTTGATTGTGTTAAATCCTTTATAGACACCGATGCTTTTCGTGAATTTAGCACTAAATATGGACTTGACTCTGAGATAGTAGCTTCTTTCTGTGAATCTTTTGCTGCTCATGTTGATCTCGCTAAGGAGAAGTGGTTTAAATATCATCCTCCCATTGAAGTGAAAGTAGTTGAACCTATTAAAGTTGAAGAAGAAACTATTATTTATAATGTTGATCCTGTTATTCCTGCTGCTTATATTGAGAAACCACCTTTCCCTGTTAGAATAAAGGAACATGCTAAAGCTTCAACTGTGGTTCGTAAGAGTTATGCTAGAACACCTACACCCCCTGAACAAATCAAAATTGAACCTAGTATTGCTATGGTTAAAGATCTCTTGGTTGATAATATTGATGGGCATGTTATTCATTTCTGTGATGAAGCTGCTAGAATTGCTAGACCTGATACTAAAGATAAACATAGACCTATTGTTGGCATGCCTGTTGTCTCTGTTAAAATAGGAGATCATTGTTATCATGGCTTATGTGATGTGGGTGCTAGTGTGAGTGCAATTCCCTTTACCTTATATCAAGAAATTATGAATGACATTGCACCCGTTGAATTAGAAGAAATTGATGTTACCATTAAGCTTGCTAATAGAGATACTATAGCACCAGTTGGGATTGTTAGAGATGTTGAAGTCTTGTGTGGGAAAATAAAATATCCTACTGATTTTCTTGTTCTTGGTTCCCCACAAGATGATTTTTGTCCCATTATATTTGGTAGACCGTTCTTGAATACTGTTAATGCCAGGATAGATTGTGAGAAAGAAACTGTTACTGTAAGTTTTGGGGATGTGTCCCATGAGTTTAATTTCTCTAAATTTCGTAGACAACCCCATGATAAAGAATTGCCTAGTAAGGATGAAATTATTGGTCTTGCTTCTATTGTTGTGCCTCCTACTGATCCCATAGAACAATATTTGCTAGACCATGAAAACGATATGCATATGAATGAAAGGAATGAAATAGATAAGATTTTCTTTGATCAACATCCTATTTTGAAACACAACCTGCCTGTTGAAATACTTGGGGATCCTCCTCCACCCAAGGATGATCCCGTGTTTGAGCTTAAACAATTACCGGATACTCTGAAATATGCCTATCTTGATGAAAAGAAGATATATCCTGTTATTATTAGTGCTAACCTTTCAGAGCATGAAGAAAAGAGATTATTGAAAACTCTGAAGAAGCACCGTGCTGCTATTGGATATACTCTTGATGATCTTAAGGGCATTAGTCCCACTCTATGTCAGCATAAAATTAATATGGAGCCTGATGCTAAACCAGTTGTTGATCACCAACGACGGTTAAATCCTAAAATGAAAGAAGTGGTAAGAAATGAAATATTAAAGCTTCTGGAGGCAGGTATAATTTATCCTATTGCTGATAGTAGATGGGTTAGTCCAGTTCATTGTGTCCCTAAGAAGGGAGGTATTACCGTTGTTCCTAATGATAAAAATGAATTGATCCCGCAAAGAATTGTTACAGGATATAGAATGGTAATTGTTTTTTGGAAATTAAATAAAGCTACTAGGAAAGATCATTACCCTCTGCCTTTTATTGATCAAATGCTAGAAAGACTATCCAAACACACACACTTTTGCTTTCTAGATGGTTATTCTGGCTTCTCTCAAATACCTGTGTCAAAAGAGGACAAAGAGAAGACCACTTTTACTTGTCCTTTCGGTACCTTTGCTTATAGACGTATGCCTTTTGGTTTATGCAATGCACCTGCTACCTTTCAAAGATGTATGACTGCTATATTCTCTGACTTTTGTGAAAAGATTGTTGAGGTTTTCATGGATGACTTCTCCGTTTACGGAATTTCTTTTGATGATTGCTTGAGCAACCTTGATCGAGTTTTGCAGAGATGTGAAGAAACTAATCTTGTCTTGAATTGGGAGAAGTGCCACTTTATGGTTAATGAAGGTATTGTCTTGGGACACAAAATCTCCGAAAGAGGTATTGAAGTTGATAATGCTAAAGTTGATGCTATTGAAAAAATGCCGTGTCCTACGGATATCAGAGGTATAAGAAGTTTCCTTGGTCATGCTGGTTTCAATAGGAGATTTATTAAAGACTTCTCTAAAATTTCTCGGCCTCTCGCTAATCTCTTGCAAAAAGATATTCCTTTTGTTTTTGATGAGGATTGTGTAGAAGCATTTGAAATCCTTAAGAAAGCCTTGATTTCTGCACTTGTTGTTCAACCACCTGATTGGAACCTACCCTTTGAAATCATGTGTGCGCTAGTGATTATGCTGTTGGTGCTGTTCTAGGACAAAGGGTTGATAAGAAATTAAATGTTATCCATTATGCTAGCAAAACTCTAGACAGTGCTCAAAGAAACTACGCTACCACTGAAAAGGAATTTTTAGCAGTTGTGTTTGCTTGTGATAAGTTCAGACCTTATATTGTTGATTCCAAAGTAACTGTTCACACTGATCATACTGCTATTAAATATCTTATGGAAAAGAAAGATGCTAAACCTAGACTTATTAGATGGGTTCTTTTGCTACAAGAATTTGATTTGCATATTATTGATAGAAAGGGAGTTGAGAACCCCGTAGCAGACAACTTGTCTAGGTTAGAAAATGTTCTTGATGACCCACTACCTATTGATGATAGCTTTCCTGATGAACAATTAGCTGTCATAAATGCTTCACGTAATGCTCCATGGTATACTGATTATGCTAATTACATTGTTGCTAAATTTATACCACCTAGTTTCACATACCAACAAAAGAAAAAGTTCTTCTATGATTTAAGACATTACTTTTGGGATGATCCACACCTTTATAAAGAAGGAGTAGATGGTGTTATTAGATGTTGTGTACCTGAGCATGAACAGGAACAGATCCTACACAAGTGTCACTCCGAGGCTTACGGAGGACACCACGCTGGAGATAGAACTGCACACAAGGTATTACAATCTGGTTTTTATTGGCCTACTCTCTTCAAGGATTCTCGTAAGTTTGTCTTGTCTTGTGATGAATGTCAAAGAATTGGTAATATTAGTAGACGTCAGGAGATGCCTATGAATTACTTTCTTGTTATTGAACCATTTGATGTTTGGGGTTTTGATTATATGGGGCCTTTTCCAAAGTCCAACGGGTATACTCATATTCTAGTTGATGTTGATTATGTTACTAAGTGGGTAGAAGCTATTCCAACTAGTAGTGCTGATCATAACACTTCTATGAAAATGCTTAAAGAAGTTATTTTCCCTAGATTTGGAGTCCCTAGATATTTAATGACTGATGGTGGTTCACACTTTATTCATGGTGCTTCCCGTAAATTGCTTGCTAAGTATGATGTTAATCATAGAATTGCATCTCCATATCATCCTTAGTCTAGTGGTCAAGTAGAATTAAGCAATAGGGAAATTAAATTGATCTTGCAAAAGACTGTTAATAGATCTAGAAAGAATTGGTCTAAGAAACTTGATGATGCATTATGGGCTTATAGAACTGCTTACAAAAACCCTATGGGTATGTCTTCGTATAAAATGGTTTATGGTAAAGCATGTCACTTACCTCTAGAACTAGAACATAAAGCTTATTGGGCAATCAAAGAGCTCAACTATGATTTCAAACTTGCTGGTGAGAAGAGGTTATTTGACATTAGCTCACTTGATGAATGGAGAACCCAGGCCTATGAGAATGCCAAGTTGTTTAAAGAAAAGGTTAAGAGATGGCATGATAAAAGGATACAAAAGCGTGAATTCAATGTAGGTGACCATGTCTTGCTATACAATTCTCGTTTAAGATTTTTTGCAGGAAAATTTCTCTCTAAATGGGAAGGGCCTTACATTATCGAGGAAGTATATCGTTCCGGTGCCATCAAGATCAACAACGCCGAAGGCACAAATCCGAAGGTGGTAAACGGATAAAGAATCAAACATTATATCTCAGGTACTCCCATAAATGTTGAAACCAATATTATCAATACCATAACTCCGAAGGAGTACATTAGGGAGACCTACCAGAACGTTTCAGACTTCGGAGAGGAATAGGTATGTGGTACGGTAAGCAAACCAACTCCAAAACTTTTCCAATAGCAATTTTTCTCCGTTTTGGAATATTTAATAAATTAGGAAAATTTACAGTAGTCCGAAAAGTGCACGAGGAGGCGACAAGCCAGGGGGGCGCCCCCTACCCCCCTGGGCGCGCCTCTGTGGCTTGTGGCCACCCCATGCACCCTCCGGACTCTGTTTTCTTGTAGAATACTCCTTTGGGTCGGTAAAAATTCATTATATAATCTCCCGAAGGTTTGGACCTTCGTATCACGACAATACTTCCTGTTTTCGTTTTGAGCTATTTCTGCAGCAGATTTAGAGCAATATGTCGTCCCAAGAGTCCGATGGGGAGAGCTATGTATCGCATTATCTTGCCAATCCCAAGCTCTACGGGGACTTAGATCCTTATGGATTGTTCTCGGAGGAGGAACAAGAAGGCAAGTATGAGGAAGAAAGCTCGGATGAAGAAGAGATTCCCCTGCTTCAACCAGGAGATATGCACGTGGAGTTCAGGAAATCGAGCCTCCCAAACACAAGGAGAAAACCCAAGGTTCTATTTATCCCTTCTCGTTTTCTGCAGGAGAGCAAGCAAGAATTATGTCAAAGGATATTGAAGCTCGAGCAGGAGGTTGACGATCTGAGGGAACATAATTTTATGCTTAAGAGGAAACTGAACAAGCTCAAAGATCCTTCTCCAACATCACCACCTCCGAAGAAAGACAACTAAACACATGGGTATCGGCACTCCCCTAGGCTTGTGCCAAGCTTGGGGGAGGTGCCCCGGTATCGTATCACCATCACATCTTTTACTTTCATCGTTTTTCTTAGTTCGATACTTTTGGTTATATCTTGATCTAGTAGAATAAAGTTTTTGGTGTGATTTAGTTTCGAGTTTTGCTTTATGTTCCCCCTATGTAAGCGAGTCCGAGAGTTATATAATAAAAATTAGTTTTGAGTTGAGGGCTTTGCTTGCTTGCTATGATCTTGAGAAAAAGAAATAGAAATAAGTATAGAATAAAAGCAAAGAGTATATATGATGATCTTATGGGTAGTGATGACTTCACATATAAAAAGTATGTCGATTGGAATTTATTGTGAGTTGACAAACATAGCGATTGGTCATTGTGGCAATTGAAGGGAAGTAATAAAGAAAGAGAGGTTCACATATAAATATATTATCTTGGACATCTTTTATGATTGTGAGCACTCATTAAAATATTATATGCTAAGAAGTTGATGTTGGACAAGAAAGACAACGTAATGGGTTATGTTTGCTTATTTCCGAATAGAAGTTATATGGTTATAGATCCTTTAACATGTGACGCTTGCTTCCACCCCATATCAACCAAAACTTCCGCACCAAGTAGAGATACTACTTGTGCATCCAAACACCCTCAACCCAGTTTTGCCATGAGAGTCCACCATACCTACCTATGGATTGAGTACGATCCTTCAAGTAAGTTGTCATCGGTGCAAGCAATAAAAATTTCTCTCTAAATATGTATGATCTATTAGTGTGAGGAAAATAAACTTTATACGAACTTGTGATATGGAAGAAATAAAAGCGACAGACTACATAATAAAGTTCTTTATCACAAGCGGCAATATAAAGTGACGTTCTTTTGCATTAAGGGATTGCGCATCCAGTTATAAAAGCGCATGACAACCTCTGCTTCCCTCTGCGAAGGGCCTTGATACGTCTCCAACGTATCTATAATTTATGAAGTATTCATGCCATGTTTACAATAATTCTATATGATTTTGGTATGATTTTATTAGAACTAACCCGGACTGACACTGTTTTCAGCAGAACTACCGTGGTGTTGTTTTTGTGCAGAAATAAAAGTTCTCGGAATGAGCTGAAAATTTACGGAGAATATTTTTGGAAAATGTAAAAAATACTGGAGCGAAAATTCACCGGAGAGGAAGGCCGAGGAAGTCACAAGGGTGGGGGGCGTCCCCCCCCTAGGGCGCGCCCCCCTAGCTTGTGACTTCCTCGGGAACCTTCTGGACGTGGGACCAACGCCATATACTCCTATAAATACCCAAACCGCCGAAAAGAAACCTAGATCAGAAGTTCCGCCGCCGCAAGAATCTGTAGCCACGAAAGATCAATCTTGGCCCTCTCTGGCACCCTGCCGGAGGGGGTCACCTTTACCAGAGACCATGGAGGAGGTAGAAGGAGGGGCCATCATTGCCATGGAGGTCAAGGACCAGAGGGAGAACCTCTCCCCAACCAGGGGGGAGGCCATGGAGGAGGAAGCACAAGGGGGAGACTCCCCCTATCTCTCGGTGGCGCCGGAGTGCCATCGGGGGAACCATCGCCGCGGTGATCGTCTTCATCAACATCACCTTCTTCATCACCATCCTCATCTCCTTTCAGCGGTCCACTCTTCCGCACCCCGCTGTAATCCCCTACTTGAACATGGTGCTTTATGCCACATATTATGATCCAATGATGTGTTGCCATCCTATGATGTTTTGAGTAGATTACTTTTGTCCTTTGGGTTGATTGATGATCTAGATTGGTTTGAGTTGTATGTTTTACTTTGGTGCTGTCCTATGGTGCCTTCCGTGCCGCGCACATGTGAAGGATTCCCACTGTAGGGTGTTCAATACGTTCATGATTCGCTTATAGTGGGTTGCTTGAGTGACAGAAGCATAAACCCTAGTAGGTGGGTTGTTGCGTATGGGATAAAGGGGACTTGATGCTTTAATGCTATGGTTGGGTTTTACCTTAATGATCTTTAGTAGTTGCGGATGCTTGCTAGAGTTCCAATCATAAGTGCATATGATCCAAGTAGAGAAAGTATGTTAGCTTATGCCTCTCCCTCATATAAAATTGCAATAGTGATTACCGATCTTGTTAACAATTGCCTAGGACAATTCCGCACACCGACCCATCATTATTCCACCCTCGCTGTTTGTAATACATTGTAATATATTCTAGGTTTATGACAACATCACCTATTTTTATATTCTAGTTCTCCGATATCATGCAAAGCTATCCTCTTCATACCCACAACGTAGTTTTATTTCTCGTTTCTAGTTGGAAGCAAATGTTCGGCGTACGTAGAGTCGTATCAGTGGCAGATAGGACTTGAGAGAATATTGATCTTACCTTTAGCTCCTTGTGGGTTCGACACTCCATACTTATCACTTCCACCTTTGGAAAGTGCTACGATGATTCCTTGCACTTGGGGATTATCAAGCTCTTTTCTGGCGCCGTTGCCGGGGAGCAATAGCGTGGGGTTGATATTCTCGTGTGTGCTTGTTTGCTTTTTTCACTAAGAAGATTTTGTTTTCCCTTTTTGCTTTATTTAGTTGTGGGTGAAACAAACAAAAAAATAAATAATGAAAAATACAAAAAGAATTACTTGCCTCTTGCCTAAGAAGTTTTTCAAAAAGAGAAGTGATTGGAAAGTTGTGCATTGGAGAAGTGAGGGTCGACCTTGAACACTTGTCTTCATGCTCATGGAAACAATGTAGAATTTTTCATGGAAGTTTCTCAAAAATAATTATCCCCTTGTATATATCCATTGTATTATAAAAATAATGTGCCAAGATTTGGTTTTAGGTTGATTAGATTGCTTGTTGGCTTTGTGCGGTGCAAAAACAGAAACTTTGACTGTAGTGCATGAATTTACATTTCTTACTGGAACGTCAAAAGTTTCTGAAATTTTTACACAGTACTTCTATACAATTTTTTTAATTTTTCCTAAATTTTTAGAATTTTTTGAGTTACATAAGTATACGAAGTTTCCAGATTGCTACAGACTGTCCTGTTTTTGACAGATTCTGTTTTCTATGCATTGTGCTCTTATTTTGATGAATCTATGAGTAGTACAGGGGGGTATGAACCATGGTGAAGTTGAAATACAGTAGATATAATGCTAATATGAATTTGGGATGAGTTCACAACAGTACTTAAAGTAGTATTTTGCTTTAGTATACTAACGGATCTCACGAGGGTTTTGTTAAGTTTTGTGTGAATGAAGTGTTCGAAGATCGAGGAGGTATTGATATAAGAAGAATACGGAGAGACAAGAGTTCAAGCTTGGGGATGCCCAAGGCACCCCAAGTAAATATTTCTAGGAGACTCAAGCATCTAAACTTGGGGATGCCCCGGAAGGCATCCCATCTTTATTCTTCAATAATTATCGGTATACCTCGGTTTTTGTTTTGTTCACATGATATGCGTCTTTAGTGTTTTTCTTTTCCTTTTATGCAACCTTCTAGTATGAGTTAGTCCTTCATTGATTTATAGAATGCTTCATGCGCTTCACTTATATCTTTTGAGTATGGCTTTGTAGAGTGCTCTTTGTGCTTCACTTATATCTTTTGAGTATGGCTTGGTAGAATGCTCTTTGTGCTTCACTTAAATCTTTTTGAGTATGGCTTTATAGAATGCTTCGTGTGCTTAAATTATATATTTTGAGCTTGGGTATTGGTTAATCTTCATTAATTGTAGAATGCTCTATGAACTTCACTTATATCTTTTAGAGTATGAATAAAATTTCTATCGGAATTAGGCTTGGAAGTGTATCAATGTCATGCCTAGCTAGAAAGGCATTAAAGAAAAGCGCTTGTTGGGAGACAACCCAATATTTACCCCTACTGTTTTTGTGTGTCCACATGATTAAGCTACTGTATAATCATGTTTTATAGCTTTTGTTTCAATAAAGTGCCAAGTAAAGCCTTTGGGATAGTGTGGATGATAGTTGACTTGATTCTGTGCAAAAACAGAAACTTTTGCTCTCAGTACAGGAATTTTGTAAATTCACTGGAACGTTACTTTGATCTGAAATTTTTACACAGTCTTGATATACAAATTTCCTAGGTTTTCCTAATTTTTCAGAATTTTTCGAGACAGGGAAGTATGGTTACACTACAGATATTCACAGACTGTTCTGTTTTTGACAGATTCTGTTTTGCATGCATAGTTTGCTTGCTTTAGTGTTTCCATAGCTTATATTTAGCGGTATAAACTATGGGAATGATAGAATACAGTAGGTATCATGTGGTAACAATTATGAATCTTGTCTTGACAGTATCTAAGTGAATTATTTATCTTTATTACACTAACCCTTCTCACGAAGTTCCGTTAAGTTTTGTGTGATTGAAGTTTTCAAGTTTTGGGTAAGACACCGATATGAGGAGAATAAGGAGTGAGAAGAACCTAAGCTTGGGGATGACCAAGGAACCCCAAAGGTAATATACATGGAAGACTCAAGCGCCTAAGCTTGGGGATGCCCCGGAAGCATCCCCTCTTTCGTCTTCAACATTATCGGTAACCTCACTTGGAGCTATATTTTTATTCGTCACACAATATGTGATTTGCTTGGATCGCCATTGTATTTTGTTATTCCATGTTAGGTGTTATTTATATTCTTGTTTTTCAATAAAAAGTTCCAAGAATTTCCTTAGGATGCTTGCATTGCATGTTTGATGTGTGCTATGTAAAAAAC
This sequence comes from Elymus sibiricus, assembly GCA_039707655.1. NCBI lineage: Eukaryota > Viridiplantae > Streptophyta > Magnoliopsida > Poales > Poaceae > Elymus > Elymus sibiricus. Next base: position 400,361,972 of record CM077671.1, read on the forward strand.
AGAAACTTTTGCTGTAGTGTTTGAATTTTCATATTTTACTGGAACGTGGAAAGTTTCTGAAATTTTTACACAGTATTGTCATATAAATTACTTAGCATGTCCTAAATTTCATAATTGTTTGAGTTATGGAAGTACACTGTTTTCATAAATTTCTACAGACTGTTCTGTTTGGACAGATTGCTGTCATAGTTTCGTTATCTACTTATCCTATAGTTTCCATAACCTATATTGGTAGATATAAATTGTGGAGATGATAGTATACAGTACCTAATGTTTGAAAATTATTATGCAACTTGTCTTGGCAGTACATAAAGAGTTGATTTATTATTATGTGTACTAACCTATCTCACGAGTCCTTTTCAAGTTTTGTGTGGAAGATGTTTTTGAGAATAGGTGAAACCATGATATGAGAGGATTGAACGAGATACAAAAGCTCAAGCTTGGGGATGCCCAAGGCACCCCAAGTAAATATTTCAAGAAGTCTCAAGCATTTAAGCTTGGGGATGCTACGCATCCCACCTCTCTTCATCAACAATTATCGGTTAGCCTATGTTGAGCCTAAACTTTTATTCGTTCACATGATGCGTGCTATTTTTGGAGTGCTATTTTTCTTTTGCTTGCTGTTTGAATAAAATCATTGGATCTGAAATTTTGAATAAGAGAGAGAGTCCTCACACGGCTATTTAACTACTTGACTACGCATTGATCTTCACTTATATCTTTTGAGAGTAGCTTGTCATTTCCTCTCATGCTTCACTTATACCTTTTTGAGGAATGAAATCTTTATGCTCATGTACTTCATTTAGATTTGTTTGAGCTTGTCTAAAAAGCAATAGCAATTTATGAAACTAGTCCCAAAGTGATAGATATCCAAGGAGGATATAATAAAAACTTTCATGAAGATCATGGGACAAATTAAACTTGATTCTTTGTAATAGTTTTGAAACATGATGGTAGTGATATGTGAGTCATGTTAGTGAGTAATTATGCTTTAGTTGGAATATTGGTGTTAAGGTTTGTGATTCCCTATGCAAGTATGAAAGTCAATAGTTATGCAATGAAGTTATATCCTAATTGTGGTGCATTATTCGGTGTTAGTTATGTTCAATGCTCACTTAGGTGAATTTTCGTTTCTTGGTTTGGTTGCTTCCCAATCTATTTGCTAGCCTCCATTTGTACTAAGTAGAAATACTACTTGTGCATCCAAAATCCTTAAACCATGTTTTGCCTTATGAGTCCACCATACCTACCTATATGCGGTATTTCTGTGCCGTTCCAAGCAAATTTGTATGTGCCATCTCTAAATTTTCAAAATAAATTTTCTCTTTTGTGTGCCCGTACCGCTCATGAAACGGGGGGGAGTGTCCAATATTTTCCCATGCTAGATGTGTTATTCTCACGATATGTGTTGATTCACTATCATTCACGAGAAAGTGGCTGGTATTCGGGATGCCCAGTTCCATGCTCAAAAATCAAATCAAAATATAATGAAACAAAACTCCCCCAGAATTGTTGTTTGTATGGACGGTACCCATGGATTCGGCTCGCCGTGGAGTGTGATTGATTGGTGGAGGGGGAGTAAAAACTTTATTTTCTGTTTGGGAACCGCCTATGATACATCTAGCATGGAAAGTATTGTGAGCTACTTTGTCGTTTTCGTTGACAGGAAGAGCATGCCACCCAAAATATTTTTTCTCTCTCAATTTAAAACTTTGAGCTCTGGCACACCTACAAATCCCAACTTCCCTCTGCGAAGGGCCTATCTATTTACTTTATGCATTTTTTTATTTTTGCTTTGAGTCTCCATCTTCTCTTATAAGCACCAACTAGGGGGCACTATGATCGTACTTGAGCATTGGGCATGGCTAATATTTGAGTGTGTTTCATGAATGAATCAATGATTGAGCATGATGGGCTAGGGATAACTTTCTTTAGTGTTGATATTTTGAAAGACATGGTTGCTTGTTGACATGCTTGAGTATTGAAGTCATTATGTTAAAACTAGACTATTGCTTTGAATCATTTACAAGTCCAAATGTCCATGCTATACAAAGAAGAATAGAATATGATGAAAATGTTAGGTAGCATTCACACTTCATAAATTATTTCTTTTATCATTTACCTACTTGAGGACGAGCAGGAATTAAGCTTGGGGATGCTGATACGTCTCCAACGTATCTATAATTTATGAAGTATTCATGCCATGTTTACAATAATTCTATATGATTTTGGTATGATTTTATTAGAACTAACCCGGACTGACGTTGTTTTCAGCAGAACTACCGTGGTGTTGTTTTTGTGCAGAAATAAAAGTTCTCGGAATGAGCTGAAAATTTACGGAGAATATTTTTGGAAAATATAAAAAATACTGGAGCGAAAAGTCACCGGAGAGGAAGGCCGAGGAAGTCACAAGGGTGGGGGCGCCCTCCCCTAGGGCGCGCCCCCTGGCTTGTGACTTCCTCGGGAACCTTCTGGACGTGGGACCAACGCAATATACTCCTATAAATACCCAAACCGCCGAAAAGAAACCTGGATCGGAAGTTCCGCCGCCGCAAGTCTCTGTAGCCACGAAAGATCAATCTTGGCCCTCTCCGGCACCCTGCCGGAGGGGGTCACCTTCACCGGAGACCATGGAGGAGGAAGAAGGAGGGGCCATCATCGCCATGGAGGCCAAGGACCAGAGGGAGAACCTCTCCCCAACCAGGGGGGAGGCCATGGAGGAGGAAGCACAAGGGAGAGACCCTCTCCCCCTCTCTCTCGGTGGCGCCGGAGTGCCATCGGGGGAACCATCGCCGCGGTGATCGTCTTCATCAACATCACCTTCTTCATCACCATCCTCATCTCCTTTCAGCGGTCCATTCTTCCGCACCCCGCTGTAATCCCCTACTTGAACATGGTGCTTTATGCCACATATTATGATCCAATGATGTGTTGCCATCCTATGATGTTTTGAGTAGATTACTTTTGTCCTTTGGGTTGATTGATGATCTAGATTGGTTTGAGTTGTATGTTTTACTTTGGTGCTGTCCTATGGTGCCTTCCGTGTCGCGCACACGTGAAGGATTCCCGCTGTAGGGTGTTGCAATACGTTCATGATTCGCTTATAGTGGGTTGCTTGAGTGACAGAAGCATAAACCCGAGTAGGTGGGTTGTTGCGTATGGGATAAAGGGGACTTGATGCTTTAATGCTATGGTTGGGTTTTACCTTAATGATCTTTAGTAGTTGCGGATGCTTGCTAGAGTTCCAATCATAAGTGCATATGATCCAAGTAGAGAAAGTATGTTATCTTATGCCTCTCCCTCATATAAAATTACAATAATGATTACCGATCTTGTTAACAATTGCCTAGGACAATTCCGCACACCGACCCATCATTATTCCACCCTCGCTGTTTGTAATACATTGTAATATATTCTAGCTTTATGATAACAGCACCTATTTTTATATTCTAGTTCTCCGATATCATGCAAAGCTATCCTCTTCATACCCACAACGTAGTTTTATTTCTCGTTTCTAGTTGGAAGCAAACGTTCGGCGTACGTAGTGTCGTATCAGTGGCAGATAGGACTTGAGAGAATATTGATCTTACCTTTAGCTCCTTGTGGGTTCGACACTCCATACTTATCACTTTCACCTTTGGAAAGTGCTACGATGATTCCTTGCACTTGGGGATTATCAGGCCTATCTGTTACTTTTACTTTCTAGTACTTACCTTTATGCAAGAGTCGTGGTGATCCTCACCACTTCCTTTATTTCGCCATTCTCTCTTGGCAAGCGTCATGTGTTGGGGAATGATCTAGACACATATATCCACTCGGATGTGGGTGATCATGAGTTATTTCTGTTGACATTACCCTTGAGGTAAATAGTCGGGATGCAAAACTATAAGCCCCTATCTTTCTCTGTGTCCAATTGAAGCTTTGACATCATTGGTACCGCGTGAGTGTTAGCAATTATGAAAGACTAAAAGATGATTGAGTATGTGGATTTGCTTTACAAGCTCTTATATTGACTCTTTCCGATGTTATGATAAGTTGCAATTGTTGCAATGACTGAGATCATAGTTTGTTGGTTCTCAATGGAGTTCTTGATTCATACTTTACCTTGTGAATGAATTGTTACTTTAGCATAAGAAATTATATGTCAACATATGTTGCTGTTCTAAAGATGATCATGATGCCTTCATGTCCGTATTTTATTTTATCGACACCTCTACCTCTAAACATGTGGAGATATTTTTCGATTTCGGCTTTCGCTTGAGGACAAGCGAGGTCTAAGCTTGGGGGAGTTGATACGTCCATTTTGCATCATGCTTTTACATTGATATTTATTGCATTATGGGCTATTATTACACATTATGGTACAATACTTATGCCTTTTCTCTCTTATTTTACAAGGTTTACATGAAGAGGGAGAATGCCGGCAGCTGGAATTCTGGACTGGAAAAGGAGCAAATCTGAGAGACCTATTCTGCACAACTCCAAAAGTCCTGAAAAGTTACGGAGAATTATTTTGGAATAGATAAAAAATATTGGGCGAGAGAAATACCAGAGGGGACCCACCAGGAGGTCACAAGCCTGGGGGGCGCGCCCTACCCCCCAGGGCGCGCCCCTGTGGCTTGTGGGCCCCCTGGCAGGCCTCCGGTGCCCATCTTCTGCTATATGGAGGGTTTTGACCTGGAAAAAATCAGAAGAGAGCTTTCGGGACGAAGCGCCGCCGTCTCGAGGCAGAACCTGGGCAGAAGCAATCTAGGGCTACGGCGGAGCTGTTCTGCCGGGGAAACTTCCCTCCCGGAGGTGGAAATCGAAGCCATCGTCATCACCAACGATCCTCTCATCGAGAGGGGGTCAATCTCCATCAACATATTCACCAGCACCATCTCCTCTCCAAACCCTAGATCATCTCTTGTATCCGATCTTTTTCTCAAAACCTCAGATTGGTACCTGTGGGTTGCTAGTAGTGTTGATTACTCCTTGTAGTTGATGCTAGTTGGTTTACTTGGTGGAAGATCATATGTTCAGATCCTTAATGATAATTAATACTCCTCTGATTATGAACATGAATATGCTTTGTGAGTAGTTACGTTTGTTCCTGAGGACATGGGATAAGTCTTGTTATAAGTAATCATTTGAATTTGGTATTCGTTCGATATTTTGATGAGATGTATGTTGTCTCTCCTCTAGTGGTGTTATGTGAACGTCGACTACATGACACTTCACCATTATTTGGGCCTAGAGGAAGGCATTGGGAAGTAATAAGTAGATGATGGGTTGCTAGAGTGACAGAAGCTTAAACCCTAGTTTATGCGTTGCTTCGTAAGGGGCTGATTTGGATCCATATGTTTCATGCTATGGTTAGATTTATCTTAATTCTTCTTTCGTAGTTGCGGATGCTTACGATAGAGGTTAATCATAAGTGGGAGGCTTGTCCAAGTAAGGGCAGCACCCAAGCACCGGTGCACCCACATATCAAATTATCAAAGTAACGAACGGGAATCATATGAGCATGATGAAAACTAGCTTGACAGAAATTCCCATGCGTCCTCGGGAGCGCTTTGCTTTATATAAGAATTTGTCCAGGCTTGTGCTTTGCTACAAAAAGGATTGGGCCACCTTGCTGCACCTTTGCTACATTTGTTACTTGCTATCCGTTATGAATTATCTTATCACAAAACTATCTGTTACCGATAATTTCAGTGCTTGCAGAGAATACCTTACTGAAAACCGCTTGTCATTTCCTTCTGCTCCTCGTTGGGTTTGACACTCTTACTTATCGAAAGGACTACGATAGATCCCCTATACTTGTGGGTCATCAGTGAGCAAGCTTTCTGAAGCATTGTGATGTATGTGATGAAGATTGTCCATGGTTACGGCGCAATAAGCAAGGGACACACGTGAAGAAAAAGTGAAGACTTTCTCTCCACAACTATTCTGATGATGGCTTTGATCTACAATATCACTGCAGGTAAATATAATATTAACTAAAATTATCAAAGTATTTATTTGTTAAAAAGTATGAACTAAAAAGAATCAAGTAAAATATTAACTAAAAAGAATGAACTAAAAAGAATCAACTAAAACATTAACTAAAAAGAATCAAAATAATATTAACTAAAATTATCAAAGTATTTATTTGTTAAAAACAATGAACTAAAAAAATCAACTAAAATAATAACTAAAATCACCCACATAGCATGTGCTAAAAAGTTGAAGTCAGTGCTTTTCAATTCAAGGTCATTTTAGCTCAAAATAAATCATGAAATGCATGAAAAATAGCAAATGAAGTCAGAAAAAGTTTGAAAAGTGATGATGTGGCTTTGAATGGTGCATATTGAATGCAGAAAAAGTCTTGAGTTCAAATATGTTTAAAAAATTGAAATTCTTTTGTAACAGATGAGTTTTCGTCCGAAACCCTGACACTTCGAAAGAGATTGTCTAGTTTGTACACGAAGTGCATCCAGTTTTTGCCGTAACCCTCTCAACTTTTTAGCACATGCTATGTGGGTGAAATGATGATACCATGCCAACTTGCAACCATTTCAGAGTTCATTTGCAGTGCTTTTCAATTCAGGGTCATTTTAGCTCAAAATAAATCATGAAATGCATGAAAAATAGCAAATGAAGTCAGAAAAGGTTTGAAAAGTGATGATGTGGCTTTGAATGGTGCATATTGAACGCAGAAAAAGTCTTGAGTTCAAATATGTTTAAAAAATTGAAATCCTTTTGTAACAGAAGAGTTTTCGTCCAAAACCTTGACACTTCGAAAGAGATTGTCCAGTTCGTAGACGAAGTGCATCCAGTTTTTGCCGTAACCCTCTCAACTTTTTAGCACATGCTACGTGGGTGAAATTAAGATACCATGCCAATTTTCAACCATTTCAGAGTTCATTTGCAGTGCTTTTCAATCTCAGGGTCATCTTAGCTCAAAATAAATCATGAAATGCATGAAAAATAGCAAATGAAGTCAGAAAAGGGTTGAAAAGTGATGATGTGGCTTTGAATGGTGCATATTGAATACAGAAAAAATCTTGAGTTAAAAACTTTAATAGTAAAATGAATTTTCATAAAGTATATTTTGTTACAAGCTTTAATAGAAACTAAAAAGCTTTTATAAAACTCTAATAGCAAAAGGAATCAACTAAAAAGAATCAATAAAAAATAAAACTTATGCAACTAAAATTATATAACTAAAAACAACATATGCAAAAAATAACATTAAAAATCATAATATATGCAAAAAAAGGCCCGCCTACTAGGCACAACGGCCTTCATACGACTAGAAACCCTACAAATGGGCCAGGATGCAGGCCCGCAGTGCTAGCAGACCCAACAGGGCGTCAAATAGGCATGTACTGCCTGCATTAGAGAGGAGCTCGAGAGGGCAGTGGCAGCAGCACTTATAAACCACTCCGAGCCACTCTCGACTAGCGAGGTGGGACTAAACTTTTGGTACGGGAAGCACAGCCCTTTAGTCCCGGTTGGTGGCTCCAACCGGGACTAATGCCCCCCTTTAGTCCTGGTTGGAGCCACCAACCGGGACTAAAGGTCCCTGCTTCCCGCCCTTTGGGCTGTTGAAAATTGACCTTTAGTCCCGGTTGGTGCCACCAACCGGGACTAAAGGGGGGCATTAGTCCCGGTTGGAGCCACCAACCGGGACTAAAGGGGGGGCTATATAAAGGGCACTTAGAAAAATTTCCAATCCATTGCAGTTTCTTCTCTCCTCGGCGCCGACGACGACATCGACGCTGCCAGGCTGCCGGATTTTGCCGTCTCCCTCGCCGACGCCCTACCGTCCCCGAGCCCGCTGACCGTCGCCGGCGCCGGACCTCCTCACGCGCCCTCCTCCCCGTCGCCGTCGCTGCGCCCTGCCCTGCCGTCGCCGTCACCTCGCCCTGCCCCGCCGTCGTCGCGCCCCTGCCCCTACGTCGTCGTCGCCGTCGCCGTCGCCGCGCCCTGCCCCTACGTCGCCGTCGCCTCGCCCTGCCCCGCTGTCACCGTCGCCTGGCCCGCCGTCACCGTGGCCTCGCCCAGCCCCGCCGTCGTCGCGCCCCTGCCCCTACGTCATCGTCGCCGTCGCCGCGCCCTGCCCCTACGTCGCCGTCGCCGTCACCTCGCCCTGCCCCGCCGTCGCCTCGCCCTTCCCCGCCGTTGCCTCCCCCTGCCCCGTTGCCATCGCCGCGCCCCTGCCGGCCTCGACGTCGCCGCGCCGGCCCCTGCCCCCACAGTGAGCCCATTGAACATGGCTTGCATGTTGATGCTGATGGCTTGTTGCTTTTTGAGAGTTCTTGTTTATTGCCGTATCCCGTATCGTCGTATCGCCTTATTGCTTATATATGTTTACCGTATCAATGTCCAGTCCATGTCATTTTATTATTACTTATATATGTTTACTATGCCGTATCCCCCACAGTGAGATTTTTAAAATGAGACTGTCCATGTCATTTTATTATTACTTATATATGTTTACCGTATCGCCTTATTGCTGTTTTTAGAAATTGCCGTATCCCGTATCGCCGTACCCGTATCACCGTATCAATGTCGCTGTATCGGTGCTTCTTAGGTTGCCAGTCCCACCATATGAACATAATGCACTTGAGAATTTTCATATGTTCATAGAATGATAACTTCGACATGAGGGGGGTGGGGGTCCGCAAGTATCCTCGAGGACCATGAGAGAGGCGGTCACGGGTTCAAACCCGTTTCAGTAATACCCGAACCCGAAACCCACCATCCCCGTCAAAATACTACGCTAAGCATATTGGGCCATTCAACCTTCACTACAAACGACCATGAGAGAGGCGGTCCGCAAAGTATCCTCTCTCGAAAGATAGGGCGACTCATCAGACATGAGGGGGGAGGAGTCCTCGACGATCGTCTGAAACTGACTGTTATAAAACTTGTGAACTTTGCATGATGTTTCCGACTAATCCATTGCTCATATGCATATGATTCCCTGTTGTGATTAAGTCTATGTTTGCCACTAATCCATCTCTCATGGTTGTATATTGCCATGTTGTAATATTTGCAGAAACTATGGCCGACAGAGACTTAGAAAAAGAAGAGTTGTTGGGGGGACATAATCCGCGACGGAGGTGATATCGATCTCACCTGCTTGTCGTTTCTCAACGAGACCAATGGTGAGGAAAGAGAGGATGGCGGCTCCGGTGAGGAGGAAGGAGATCATGACTGCTCCGGTGATCGAACTGGGGACGAAGGAGATCATGACGGCTCTGGTGATCGAATGGAGAAGGGAGCCATAACTGCTTCAAAGTCCGGCGAGGTATATATTAATTAATCCTCTGCTGACTAGATGCATTAATTTTTTTGTATGTACATATATTAACACTTCTTTCTTCTTTTAATTAGCCATCCGGATCGAGCTCCACTTCGGTAAGGAGATGAGGCCCGATGAGAAGGTTGGACGCGCAAGAAAGGTTCACGATCGAAGAAGTCTCTCCAGAAGGCCAATCGATTGCTCCCTACCGGACCAAGAACAAATTTATACATCAGTGCAGAGTGGTTGTTAGGGACATCATCCCGATCAGCTGCCAAGAATGGAATAAGAAGAAGGACCCTCAAGTTCCTTATGTCAACGATAGACTGAAAGATGATCTTTGGACCAATCTGATGAGAAATTTCAGTCTACCGCCAGAGGAGGATCCGAATAACCCAGTTATACAGCGAAAGGTCAGGGCGTTTGCTCTTAAGAAGATGACAGAACTATTCAAGAACTGGAAGAAAGTATTGAATAGGAAGTTTGTCGAGAAAGACAAGACTCCAGAATTCAGAGGTCAATATGAGAAGATGAGAGATCACTGGCCCGCATTTGTGGCCTACAAGAAATCGGAGAAGGCTAAGAACAGGTCACTTACAAATAAGAAAAATGCCGCAAGGAAGGAGTGTCACCATGTTATGGGGTCAGTTGGCTACAGCAAAGCCCGGCCTACGTGGGACAAAGCTGAGCAAGACCTGCTTGCTAAAGATGTCCAACCAGTGACATTGCACCGGTCAGATCGGGCAAGGACTTGGTTCTTCGGGGTTGGGGGAACTTTGGACCCAGAAACAGGGAAGTGTGTCTGGACGAAAGCTCAACTTGCAATACCATTCAAAAAGCTTGAGGAAACAATCAAGAAATCGCTGGAAGGGACGTTCGTTCCCGACAGAGAGAAGGACGAGCTGTCATTTGCCCTCGGGAATCCTGAACACCCTGGACGAACACGAGGCACATCAGGCTCTGTTTCGTGGAAGGTTGGGTTTCCCGACAGCGCTGGTTACAGAAGCCGACAGAGAAAGAAGAAAAAGGAAGCAAGTGAAATGCAGAAGTTGAATGAAAGATTAGCGAAACTAGAGGCACTTGAGAGCCAGCGAGCTACCGGCCAACCATCTCAGCGGCACGAAGATCCTTCATTGGAGACTACCCATGATGCTACCCCACCATCTCAGCGGAGAAGCAGCGTGGCTTCAACTGAGCTTGTTCATCCTGATAGCACGGCTCCTCGCTACCCCGTGGATGATATCATGCAAAATGAACATTGTGTGCTAATGGCGAAATGTCATAACCTGACCTTCAAGGCGGCGGTCGGCCATGTCTTACCTCCTCGACCTGATGCAACTTTCCATTGCACTCCGGTTCCAGCTGGCTTTGCTATTGTCGGGGTGGATGAAATAATGGACGGATTTGATGGGCTGGAGCTTGAGTACGCTACAGGTGAAGGGGAGCTTCTTCTTCGATATGCCTTAAGGACTACCTGTCTATGGAGAAAGGAACACATCGTGCTTCCATACTGGACGCCGCCTCAGCAGACTCAGGCGGAGGAGGCCCCGGTGCCTGAGTCATCTCCGGTGCGTCAGCCATCTCCGGTGCGTCAGCCGTCTCCGGTGCGTCAGCCGTCTCTGCCGCCTCAGCGGACTCCGACGGAGGAGGCCCCTCAGTAGAATCCTCCTCCGCGTCATCGGACTCCGCCTCCTCCGCCGCCTAAGCAACAACGGAAGAGAGTCGCCGCCGCTCCGGCGGCTAGCAGCAGTACGAAACAGAGGAGATTCAGATACGGCCCAAGCCTCAAGCCTCTTCCCAAGTTACCCTACGAGAGGTCTGAGGAGGAACTCAATGCGATCATGGATGCCGATGTGAAACGTCAGCTCGCACCGAAACGCCCACCTGAAGAGGAGAAAATAGATCCGGTGAAAGCGAAGCGAACTCTGGATGCCCTTAGGCGACCACCACCGCCTCCGCTGCCATCAAACTATGACCGATGTATTCAAAAGAAATATGATCAAGCGAGGTGGTCGGGAAGCTTAAGTAGAAGTGGCTCAAGAAGTGGGAAAACAATTCCCCAGCTCGGTGAACAAGAACTGCAATCGTGCCCTCCGCTCAAGGTGGTTACCGATATCGCTAATGATCCAGAGAAAGCGGCCGATGGTCTTGCTATCACTGCTGATGATTACTTACCCGATTCGGTACAGTTCGAAACGGCTGAGGTAGTACCATCCTTAAGATACGAGCACGGGAAGCCTCTCGTCACACGTGAGGAGCTCAAGGGTCTACCAACGAGGATGCGACATTTGCATGAATGGTACTTGGAAGCCTGCAAGGAGGGGAACAACAATATCTTGGTGGGAATAAAAAATGAGCACTTCTTCAATGGAAAGCAGATGTTGTTCGTTGAATTTGAAGATTTTTTTTACTTATACAACCAAAAGGAGCTCGACAAAACTATCGTCAGTTCCTATTGTCTGTAAGTATTTTTTCTATAATTAAGTCTCTAGCTCAGCTCGTTCATTGCATGTATTAATTATCCTCACACTATATTATGCAGAATGAAGATCCTCGAATGCAAACAACTACAAATCTATGACATTGGGTTCATTGACCCAAATTTCATAAATGAACATACGTTAAAAGAATTTCCCGCCGATACAGAGAAAAACTTGCTAGATGCGTTACTTGGACAACAAACCAGGAAGGAAATACTATTTCCTTACAACTTCAAGTGAGTGTTACTATCTTGTGCACATTCTGTTTCGCTTACTCAAGGTTAAGTGCAATTAACGAGTTATGCGTGTGCAGTTTCCACTTTATTCTGCTAGACATTCAGCTTGAAGATGGAAATGTAACTGTCTTGGACTCGAGACGTAAAGACCCGAAGGAGTGGACGAGCATGAGGGAAATGCTTCAGAAGTAAGTTCAATCATTATCGCACCATATCGGCAACTTTCGTTCATTTCCTGATATCAAGTAATCATTTTCTTTGCCGGGCAGGGTTTGGAAAAAGTTCACCAAACAGGTTAAGGGTGTCAAATGGAAAAAAGAGCTGTAATTTTTACACCCCAAAGTAAGTACTACTCTAGTACCGCGCATCTCTCATTGATTCTAGTTTCAATACCATTATCATGCTTGATTATCATTTTGATTGAACTCTATTCTCGTAAAGTGCTTGTGGCAGGCACCCGGGACTAATTTATGTGCTTACTACGTTTGCGAGTTCATTCGCCACTCGACCACTGAGCGGGGCCGGGGCATATCTTTAGAAAAATTTGAAGTACGTAAACAATATTCACATTTTTATTTTATTACCATCAATTGTGTTGAGTTTTATTGACCCCCTTCTTTAAATTAGATCTGGCAGAAGCAGGACGAACTCCTACCAACTGATCGCGTACGAGCAATTCAAGAGGAATTGGCGGGATTCTTTGTTGAGCATGTCATACCTAAAGACGGAGAATGCCATCAGGATTGGTAATAGAAGTTAGGATCGTAAGAGATGTTATATTGTATATATGCATGAACGTGTACTATATGTAATAGCGTCGAATAGATTTACGAAAACTTGTTGCATATTGTTCGACCAAGCACGGAGAAAGAGAGGTCACTTCTCTCTATATATTGATCATGACGATGTTGTGTAATGGTTCCTTCATTGCTATATGTAGTATCTAGCGTCGAGTTGAATGAAAAGCGTAAAATAAAAATGGTAAACACAAAAATAAAAGGGGGAAACACAATAGGAAAACCCCTAAACCCCTCCTTTCAAAAAAAAAAAAACCAGCGCCTGGCAGGTGCTGACGCGTGGCTGTCTTTTAGTCCCGGTCGGTGTTACCAACTGATACGTCTCCGTCGTATCAATAATTTTTGATTGTTTCATGCCAATATTCTACAACTTTCATATACTTTTGGCAACTTTTTATACTATTTTTGGGACTAACATATTGATCCAGTGCCCAGTGCCAGTTCCTGTTTGTTGCATGTTTTTGTTTCGCAGAAACTCCATATCAAACGAAGTCCAAACGGGATAAAAACTTACGGAGATTTTTTTGGATTATATGTAAATTTTGGGAAGTGGAATCAACAGAAGGCGGTGTTGGGGAACGTTGCATGGAAAACAAAACTTTTTCTACACACACGCAAGATCTATCGATGGAGATGCATAGCTACGAGAGGGGGAGTGTGTCTACATACCCTCGTAGACCGTAAGCGGAAGTGTTAGAACAACGCGGTTGATGTCGTCGAACAACTTCACGATCCAACCGACCGAGTACCGAACGTACGGCACCTCCGCGTTCAGCACACGTTCAGCTCGGTGACGTCCTCGACTTATTGATCCAGCAAGACGGCGAGGTAGTGGATGAGTTCCGGCAGCACGATGGCGTGGTGACGGTGATGGTGATGCTATCTCCGCAGGGCTTCGCCCAAGCACTGCGAAAATATGACCGAGGGACTGAACTGTGGAGGGGGGCGCCGCACACGGTTAAGACAATGTTGTGTCTTCTTTGGGGCGCCCCCTCTCCTCTATTTATATATGTGTAGGGGCTTGGAGTAGAAGGAATAGTGCCACGTGAACAGTAACTGTGAATAGTACACACGTGGACTTGGACTCCAAAGTCCAATCCTATTCCTACTAGGACTCTCCCTTTTTTTCCTTCCCTAGCTGCGTGGGCTTTTGAGGACTTGGTGCGCCTGGCCCAATAAGGCCAGGGCGCCTCCCCTTAGCCCATGCCAGCCCTTTGGGACGTGGTGGACCCACTTGTGGACTTCCGGACCCCTCCGGAATCCTCCGGAACCTTCTGGAAGCTTCCCGGTACAATAGCGAAAAAACTGCACCTTTTTCCGGAACCCAAAATATGACTTCCCATATATAAATCTTTACCTCTCGACCATTCCGAGACTCCTCGTGACGTCCGGGATCAAATCCGGGACTCCGAACAATATTCGGTTACCAATTCACATAACTCATATAACACTATATCGTCAACGAACGTTAAGCGTGCGGACCCTACGGGTTCGGGAATGATGTAGACATGACTGAGACGCCTCTACGGTCAATAACCAATAGCGGAACCTGGATGCTCATATTGGTTCCTACATATTCCATGAAGATCTTATCGGTCGAACCGCAATGACAACATACGTAATTCCCTTTCTCCGTCGGTATGTTACTTGCCCGAGATTCGATCGTCGGTATCTCCATACCTAGTTCAATCTCGTTACCGGCAAGTCTCTTTACTCGTTCCGTAATACATCATCCCGTAACTAACTCCTTAGTCACTTTGCTTGCAAGCTTCTTATATTGTGCATTACCTAGAGGGCCCAGAGATACCTCTCCGAAACACGGAGTGACAAATCCCAGTCTCGATCCATGCCAACTCAACGGACACCTTCGGACATACCTGTAGAGCATCTTTATGATCACCCAGTTACGTTGTGACGTTTGATAGCACACAAGGTATTCCTCCGGTATCCGGGAGTTGCATGATCTCATGGTTTGAGGAACATGTATTTGACATTCAAGAAAGCAGTAGCAATAAACAGAACGATCATATCCTAAGCTAACAGATGGGTCTTGTCCATCACATCATTCTCCTAATGATGTGATCCCGTTATCAAATGACAACTCATGTCTATGGTTAGGAAACCTTAACCATCTTTGATCAACGAGCTAGTCTAGTAGAGGCTCACTAGGGACACGGTATTTGTTTATGTATTCACACATGCATTTAAGTTTCCGGTCAATACAATTCTAGCATGAATAATAAACCTTTATCATGAACAAGGAAATATAAAATAATAACAACTTTATTATTGCCTCTAGGGCATATTTCCATCAGTCTCCCACTTGCACTAGAGTCAATAATCTAGATTACATAGTAATGAATCTAACACCCATGGAGTCTTGGTGCTGATCATGTTTTGCTCGTGGAAGAGGCTTAGTCAACGGGTCTGCCACATTCAGATCCGTGTGTACTTTGCAAATTTCTATGTCTCCATCCTTTACATATTCACGAATGGAGTTGAAGCGTCTCTTGATGTGTTTGGTCTTCTTGTGAAACCTGGGCTCCTTGGCTATGGCAATTGCTCCAGTGTTGTCACAAAAGATTGTCATTGGACCCGATGCACTAGGTATTACACCTAGATCGGATATGAACTCCTTCATCCAGACTCCTTCATGTGATGCTTCCGAAGCAGCTATGTATTCCGCTTCACACGTAGATCCCGCCACGACGCTCTGCTTGGAACTGCACCAACTGACAGGTCCACCATTTAATATAAATACGTATCCGGTTTGTGACTTAGAGTCATCCGGATCAGTGTCAAAGCTTGCATCGACGTAACCCTTTAAGACGAGCTCTTCGTCACCTCCATAAACGAGAAACATGTCCTTGGTCCTTTTCAGGTACTTCAGGATATTCTTGACCGTTGTCCAGTGATCCACTCCTGGATTACTCTGGTACCTCCCTGCCAAACTTATGGCAAGGCACACATCAGGTCTGGTACACAGCATGGCATACATAATAGAACCTATGGCTGAGGCATATGGAATGACTTTCATTTTCTCTATATCTTCTGCCGTGGTCGGGCATTGAGTCTGACTCAACTTCACACCTTGCAAGACAGGCAAGAACCCTTTTTTTTTTGACTCATCCATTTTGAACTTCTTCAAAACTTTGTCAAGGTATGTGCTTTGTGAAAGTCCTATCAAGCGTCTTGATCTATCCCTATAGATCTTGATGCCCAATATATAAGCAGCTTCACCGAGGTCTTTCATTGAAAAATTCTTATTCAAGTATCCCTTTATGCCATCCAGAAATTCTATATCATTTCCAATCAACAATATGCCATCCACATATAATATTAGAAATGCTACAGAGCTCTCACTCACTTTCTTGTAAATACAGGCTTCACCGTAAGTCTGTACAGAACCATATGCTTTGATCACCTCATCAAAGCGTATATTCCAACTCCGAGATGCTTGCACCAGTCCATAGATGGATCGCTGGAGTTTGCACACTTTGTTAGCACCCTTAGGATCGACAAAACCTTCTGGTTGCATCATATACAACTCTTCTTTAAGAAAACCATTAAGGAATGCAGTTTTGACATCCATTTGCTAGATTTCATAATCATAAAATGCGGCAACTGCTAACATGATTCGGACAGACTTAAGCATCGCTACGGGTGAGAAAGTCTCATCGTAGTCAACCCCTTGAACTTGTCGAAAACCTTTCGCGACAAGTCGAGCTTTGTAGACAGTGATATTACCATCAGCATATGTCTTCCTCTTAAAAATCCATTTATTCTCAATGGCTTGCCGATCATCGGGCAAGTCCACCAAAGTCCACACTTTGTTCTCATACATGGATCCTATCTCAGATTTCATGGCCTCAAGCCATTTGTCGGAATCCGGGCTTATCATAGCTTCTTCATAGTTCGTAGGTTTGCTGTTGTCTAACAACATAACTTCCAGAACAAGATTACCGTACCACTCTGGTGCGGAACGTACTCTGGTCGACCTACGAAGTTCAGTAGTAACTTGATCTGAAGTTTCATGATCTTTATCATTATCTTCCTCTCTTATTGGTGTAGGCATCACGGGAACAATTTTCTCTGATGAGCTACTTTCCAATTCGAGAGAAGGTACAATTACCTCATCAAGTTCTACTTTCCTCCCACTCACTTCTTTCGAGAGAAACTCCTTCTCTAGAAAGGACCCATTCTTGGCAACAAAGACCTTGCCTTCGGATCTGTGGTAGAAGGTGTACCCAATTGTTTCTTTAGGGTATCCTATGAAGACGCACTTCTCCGCTTTGGGTTCGAGCTTATTAGGTTGAAGCTTTTTCACATAAGCATCGCATCCCCAAACTTTAAGAAACGACAGCTTAGGTTTCTTGCCAAACCATAGTTCATACGGTGTAGTCTCAACGGATTTAGACGGTGCCCTATTTAACGTGAATGCAGCTGTCTCTAATGCATAACCGCAAAACGATAGTGGCAAATCGGTAAGAGACATCATAGAACGCACCATATCCAATAAAGTACGGTTACGACGTTCAGACACACCATTACGCTGTGGTGTTCCAGGTGGCGTGAGTTGTGAAACAATTCCACATTTTTTAATGAAGGCCAAACTCGTAACTCAAATATTCGCCTCCGCGATCGGATCGTAGAAACTTTATTTTCTTGTTACGATGATTCTCTACTTCACTCTGAAATTCTTTGAACTTTTCAAATGTTTCAGACTTGTGTTTCATCAAGTAGATATACCCATACCTACTCAAATCATCTGTGAAGGTTAGAAAATAACGATACCCACCGCGTGCTTCAACATTCATCGGACCGCATACATCGGTATGTATTATTTCCAACAAATCAGTAGCTCGCTCCATTGTTCCGGAGAACGGAGTTTTAGTCATCTTGCGCATGAGGCATGGTTCGCAAGTATCAAATGATTCATAATCAAGAGATTCCAAAAGTCCATCAGCATGGAGTTTCTTCATGCGCTTTACACCAATATGACCTAAACGGCAGTGCCACAAGTATGTTGCACTATCATTATCAACTTTGCATCTTTTGGCATCAATATTATGAATATGTGTATCACTACGATCGAGATTCAACAAGAATAAACCATTCACAAGGGTGCATGATCACGAGGGATATTATTCATATAAACAGAATAACCATTATTCTCTGACTTAAATGAATAACCGTGTTGCAATAAACAATATCCAGATATAATGTTTTATGCTCAACGCAAGCACCAAATAACCATTATTTAGGTTTAATACTAATCTCGAAGGTATTACGAGCATGTCGATATTGATCATATCAATCTTGGAGACACTTCCAACACATATCGTCACCTCGCCCTCAGCTAGTCTCCGTTACTCTGCAGCTCCTGCTTCAAGTTACTAATATTAGCAACTGAATCGGTATCAAATACCCAGACGCTGCTACGAGCACTAGTGAGGTACATATCAATAACATGTATATCAAATATACCTTTGTTCACTTGCCATCCTTCTTATCCGCCAAATACTTGGGGCAGTTCCGCTTCCAGTGACCAGTTCCTTTGCAGTAGAAGCACTCAGTTTCAGGCTTGGGTCCAACTTTGGGTTTCTTCGTGGGAGCGGCAGCTTGCTTGCCGTTCTTCTTGAAGTTCCCCTTATTTCCCTTGCCCTTTTTCTTGAAACTAGTGGTCTTGTTAACCATCAACACTTGATGCTCCTTCTTGATTTCTACCTCCGTCGATTTCAGCATCACGAAGAGCTCGGGAATTGTCTTCTCCATCCCTTGCATATTATAGTTCATCACGAAGCCTTTATAGCTTGGTGGCAGTGACTGAAGAACTCTGTCAATAACACTCTCAACTGGAAGATCAATTCCCAGCTGAGTCAAGTGGTTGTAGTATCCAGACATTCTGAGTATGTGTTCACTGACAGAACTGTTCTCCTCCATCTTACAGCTGAAGAACTTGTTGGAGACTTCATATCTCTCAACCCGGGCATTAACTTGAAATATCAATTTTAGCTCCTGGAACATCTCATATGCTCCATGGCATTCAAAACGCTTTTGTAGTCCCGGTTCTAAGCCGTAGAGCATGGCACACTGAACTATCGAGTAGTCATCAGATCGAGCCTGCCAGGCGTTCACAACGTCTGCAGCAGCTCCTGCAGCAGGTCCATCACCTAGCGGTGCATCAAGGACATAATCCTTCTGTGCAGCAATGAGGATAATCCTCAAGTTATGGACCCAGTCCGTGTAATTGCTACCATCATCTTTCAACTAAGCTTTCTCTAGGAACGTATCAAAACAGGGGAGCTACAACGCGAGCTATTGATCTACAACATAATTTGCAAAGACTATCAGGACTAAGTTCATGATAAATTAAGTTCAATTAATCAAATTACTAATGAACTCCCACTTAAATTAACATCCCTCAAGTTAACTAAGTGATACATGATCCAAATCAACTAGCCCATGTCCGATCATCACGTGAGATGGGATAGTCATCAATGGTGAACATCTTCATGTTGATCATATCTACTATATGACTCATGTTCGACCTTTCGGTCTCCAGTGTTCCGAGACCATGTCTGTACATGCTAGGCTCGTCAAGTTTAACCCAAGTATTCTGCTTGTGTAAAACTGGCTTACACCCGTTGTATGTGAACGTAGAATCTATCACACCCGATCATCACGAGGTGCTTCGAAACGACGAACTTTAGCAACGGTGCATACTCGGGGAGAACACTTTTATCTTGAAATTTAGTGAAGGGATCATCTTATAATGCTACCGTCGTTCTAAGAAAAATAAGATGCATAAAGGATAAACATCACATGCAATCAAAATATGTGACATGATATGGTCATCATCTTGTGCTTTTGATCTCCATCTCCAAAGCATCGTCATGATCTCCATCGTCACCGGCTCGACACCTTGATCTCCATCGTTGCGTCATGGTCGTCTCGCCAACTATTGCTTCTACAACTATTGTTAACGCATAGCTATAAAGTAAAGCAATTACATGGCGCTTGCATTTCATACAATAAAGAGACAACCATAAGGCTCCTGCCGGTTGCCGATAAATTACAAAACATGATCATCTCATACAATAACGTATATCACATCATGTCTTGACCATATCACATCACAGCATAACCTGCAAAAACAAGTTAGACGTCCTCTACTTTGTTGTTGCAAGTTTTACGTGGCTGCTACAGGCTTGTAGCAAGAACCGTTCTTACCTACGGCACAAAACCACAATGGTGATTTATGAAGTTTGCTGTTTTAACCTTCAACAAGGACCGGCCGCAGTCAAATTCGATTCAACTAAAGTAGGAGAAACTGACACCCGCCAGCCACCTTTATGCAAAACAAGTTGCATGTCTGTCGGTGGAACCGGTCTCATGTACGTGGACATGTAAGGTTGGTCCGGGCCGCTTCATCTTACAATACCGCCGAATCAAAATAAGACGTTGGTGGTAAGCAGTATGACGATCACCGCCCACAACTCTTTGTGTTCTACTCGTGCATATCATCTACGCATAGACCTGGCTCATGATGCCACTGTTGGGGAACGTTGCATGGAAAACAAAACTTTTTCTACGCACACGCAAGATCTATCCATGGAGATGCATAGCTACGAGAGGGGGAGTGTGTCTACATACCCTCGTAGACCGTAAGCGGAAGCGTTAGAACAACGCGGTTGATGTCGTCGAACAACTTCACGATCCAACCGACCGAGTACCGAACGTACGACACCTCCGCGTTTAGCACACGTTCAGCTCGGTGACGTCCTCGACTTATTGATACAGCAAGATGGCGAGGTAGTGGATGAGTTCCGGCAGCACGACGGCGTGGTGACGGTGATGGTGATGCTATCTCCGCAGGGCTTCGCCCAAGCACTGCGAAAATATGACCGAGGGACTGAACTGTGGAGGGGGGCGCCGCACACGGCTAAGACAATGTTGTGTCTTCTTTGGGGCGCCCCCTCTCCTCTATTTATACATGTGTAGGGGCTTGGAGTAGAAGGAATAGTGCCATGTCAACAGTAACTGTGAATAGTACACACGTGGACTTGGACTCCAAAGTCCAATCCTATTCCTACTAGGACTCTCCCTTTTTTCCTTCCCTAGCTGCGTGGGCTTTTGAGGACTTGGTGCGCCTGGCCCAATAAGGCCAGGGCGCCTCCCCTTAGCCCATGCCAGCCCTTTGGGACGTGGTGGACCCACTTGTGGACTTCCGGACCCCTCCGGAATCCTCCGGAACCTTCTGGAAGCTTCCCGGTACAATAGCGAAAAAACTGCACCTTTTTCCGGAACCCAAAATATGACTTCCCATATATAAATCTTTACCTCTCGACCATTCCAAGACTCCTCGTGACGTCCGGGATCTCATCCGGGACTCCGAACAATATTCGGTTACCAATTCACATAACTCATATAACACTATATCGTCAACGAACGTTAAGCGTGCGGACCCTACGGGTTCGGGAATGATGTAGACATGACTGAGATGCCTCTCCGGTCAATAACCAATAGCGGAACCTGGATGCTCATATTGGTTCCTACATATTCCACGAAGATCTTATCGGTCGAACCGCAATGACAACATACGTAATTCCCTTTGTCCGTCGGTATGTTACTTGCCCGAGATTCGATCGTCGGTATCTCCATACCTAGTTCAATCTCGTTACCGGCAAGTCTCTTTACTCGTTCCGTAATACATCATCCCGTAACTAACTCCTTAGTCACTTTGCTTGCAAGCTTCTTATGATGTGCATTACCGAGAGGGCCCAGAGATACCTCTCCGAAACACGGAGTGACAAATCCCAGTCTCGATCCATGCCAACTCAACGGACACCTTCGGAGATACCTGTAGAGCATATTTATGATCACCTAGTTACGTTGTGACGTTTGATAGCACACAAGGTATTCCTCCGGTATCCGGGAGTTGCATGATCTCATGGTTTGAGGAATATGTATTTGACATTCAAGAAAGCAGTAGCAATAAACAGAACAATCATATGCTAAGCTAACGGATGGGTCTTGTCCATCACATCATTCTCCTAATGATGTGATCCCGTTATCAAATGACAACTCATGTCTATGGTTAGGAAACCTTAACCATCTTTCATCAACGAGCTAGTCTAGTAGAGGCTCACTAGGGACACGGTATTTGTTTATGTATTCACACATGTATTTAAGTTTCCCGTCAATACAATTCTAGCATGAATAATAAACCTTTATCATGAACAAGGAAATATAAAATAATAACAATTTTATTATTGCCTCTAGGGCATATTTCCATCAGGCGGTGCCCGAGGGGCCCACAAGCCATAGGGGCGCGCCCTGGGGGTAGGGCTCACCAGGGTGGCTTGTGGTCACCCCGTAAGGCGGTTTGGGCCCTTCTTTCGCCGCAAGAAAGCTAATATCCGGATAAAAATCGTGTTAAAATTTCAGCCCAATCGGAGTTACGGATCTCCGGGAATTTAAGAAACGGTGAAAGGCCAAAATCGGGGAAGGCAGAAACAGAAGGAAACAGAGAGAGAGATCCAATCTCGGAGGGGCTCTAGCCCCTCCGCCGCCATGGAGGCCATGGACCAGAGGGGAAACCCTTCTCCCATCTAGGGGGAAGGACAAGTAAGAAGAAGAAGGAGGGGGGCTCTCTCCCCCTCTCTCCCGGTGGCGCCGGAACGCCGCCGGGGCCATCATCGTGACGGCGATCTACACCAACAACTTCGCCGCCGTCATCACCAACTCTCTCCCCCTCTATGCAGCGGTGTAACACCCCTTCTCCCCGCTGTAATCTCTACTTAAACATGGTGCTCAACGCTATATATTATTTCCCAATGATGTATGGCTATCCTATGATGTTTGAGTAGATCCGTTTTGTCCTATGGGTTGATTGATGATCATGATTGGTTTGAGTTGCATGTTTTATTATTGGTGCTGTCCTATGGTGCTCTCCGTGTCGCGCAAGAGTGAGGGATCCCCACTGTAGGGTTTGCAATATGTTCGTGATTCGCTTATGGTGGGTGGCGTGAGTGACAAAAGCACAGACCCGAGTAAGTAGGTTGTTTGCGTATGGGAATAAAGAGGACTTGATACCTTATAATGCTATGGTTGGGTTTTACCTTAATGATCTTTAGTAGTTGCGGATGCTTGCTAGAGTTCCAATCATAAGTGCATATGATCCAAGTAGAGAAAGTATGTCAGCTTATGCCTCTCCCTCATATAAAATTGCAATAATGATCACCGGTCTAGTTATCGATTGCCTAGGGACAAATAACTTTCTTGTGACAAAAAGCTCTCTACTAAGACTAACTTAGTTGTTTCTTTATCTAAGCAGCCCCTAGTTTTTATTTACGTGTTCTTTATTATCTTGCAAACCTATCCCGTTACACCTACAAAGTACTTCTAGTTTCATACTTGTTCTAAGTAAAGCGAACGTTAAGCGTGCGTAGAGTTGTATCGGTGGTCGATAGAACTTGAGGGAATATTTGTTCTACCTTTAGCTCCTCGTTGGGTTCGACACTCTTACTTATCGAGAAAGGCTACAACTGATCCCCTATACTTGTGGGTTATCAAGACCTTTTTCTGGCGCCGTTGCCGGGGAGCAATAGCGTGGGGTGAATATTCTCGTGTGTGCTTGTTTGCTTTATCACTAAGTAATTTTTATTTTTCTGTTATTAACTAGTTTTCTATCTTTAGATATGGGTAGGAAACGCAAAATATCAAAAAAATTAGATGTATTTGCTGCTCCAAAAGTTGAGGAACCACTAGTGTTCCGTACCACCGAAGAATATTACTTGGGTCATCTTCGATCCACTTGTGCTCGTGCTGAAAACCCAACTAGTTTAGTTGAGGGAAAATCATTAAATGAGCATGCTCATTATGTGCGACACCGCATATCTCAAAAAGGGAAACTCTTGTGGCATCAAATTAATACTTTGTGTTGCTATGCTTGGAATCTATGTGAAATTTATGACTTTACTTGTTGCTCTAAAGACCCTAAAAACATCTTCCCTATCAATGTGAGTTTAAGGATAATGGAATCGTATCTTCTTATGCCAAGGGTGTTTATAATTACTATGATATTGAGCAAATTGAAGAATTTGTTGCTTTTAAGGGTGCCTATGAAATTACTTCTTTGACTGAAAAGTATGATGCTACTCTTTACAAATCTGAAAGTTTTGCCATACTTAAATATTGCTATGAAAACTATGCTTCTAATGCTTATGTTAAGCCATATATTGAGGACTCCTCCGTTGTCCAAGAGGAGACTAATATTTTGCAGGAAACTATGGAAGAAGAAAATGATGACACTGTGAGCTCATTTGATGAAAAAGATGACGAGGAGAGCGAAGAACAAAAGGAGGAAGAGCGGACTAGCTACCCGTGCCCACCTTCTAATGAGAGTAACTCTTCAACTCATACATTGTTTAATTACCCTTTGCTCATACCGAAGGATGAATGCTATGATGATTGCCATGATCCCTTGGATTTGTTTGAAATATCCCTTTTTGATGAACTTGATGCTTGCTATGCTTGTGGCCATGATGCCAATATGAATGATGCTTATGGAGATGAACTTGCTATAGTTCCTTATGTTAAACGTGAAATTGTTGCTATTGCACCCACACATGATAGTCCTATTATCTTTTTGAATTCTCCCAACTACACTATATCGGAGAAGTTTGCGCTTATTAAGGATTATATTGATGGGTTGCGTTCTACTATTGCACATGATAATTTTGATAAATATAATATGCATGTGCTTGCTGCTCCTACTTGCAATTATTATGAGAGAGGAACTACATCTCCACCTCTCTATGTTTCCAATATGATAAAATTGCAAGAAACTGCTTATACTATGCATTGGCCTTTACTTTGTGTGCATGAATTGTTCTTTTATGACATGCCAATGCATAGGAAGAGAGTTAGACTTCATTGTTGCATGATATATGTTAATTTGTGCTCACTACTAAATTACAAATCATTGTTAATTAAAATTGGCTTTGATATACCTTGGGATCAGGGTGGATCAATTACTTGAGCACTTTATGCCTAGCTTAATGGCTTTAAAGAAAGCACTGCCAGGGAGACAACCCGGAAGTTTTAGAGAGTCATTTTATTCTGTTGTGTGCTTTTTTTTATAGTTTAAAAAAACAAAAAAATAATAAAGAGGGGAACCTAAAACTTTTTCAAAAAGAAAAGTGAAAGTGAGAGAGACGAGCATTGTTAAAATGGGAGCATGCCTTGAACTTTGTTCATGCCCATGGAAACCTTGTGAATCTTAATTACAGAAACTTTTCAACAAAAATAATTATCCCCTTGTATAAATCCATTGTATTATAAAAATAATGTGCCAAGATTTTCCTTTAGGATGATTAGATTGCTTGATTGGTGTGTGCAGTGCAAAAACAAAAACTTTGGCTGCAGTGCGTGAATTTACATTTTTTACTGAAATGTCAAAAGTTTTTGAAATTTTTACACAGTACTTCTATGAAAATTGTTTATTTTTTCCTATTTTTTCAGAATTTTAAGAGTTACAGAAGTATAGTAAATGTTCAGATTGCTTCAGACTGTTCTGTTTAAGACAGATTATATTTTTGATGCATTGTTTTGCTTGTTTTGATGAAACTACCGATTGTATCGGTGGTATAAGCCATAAAGAAGTTATAATACAGTATATACAATGCAAAAATAAAATGTGAATGGGTTTGCAACAGTACTTAAAGTGGTGATTTGTTTTATTATACTAACGTATCTCACGAGGGTTTTGTTAAGTTTTGTGTGATTGAAGTTTTCAAGTTTTGGGTGAGATCACGGTGGATGAAGGAATAAGGAGTGGAAAAAGACCAAGCTTGGGTATGCCCGAGGCACCCCAAGGTAATATTAAAGGACTCCCAAGAAACTAAGCTTGGGGATGCCCCGGAAGGCATCCCCTCTTTCTTCTAACAACCATCGGTAATTTTACTTGGAGCTATATTTTTATTCGTTACATGATATGCGTAAATCTTGGAGCGTCGTGTGCTTTTTATTTTTCTTTTAATAATGCACCATGCTGGTATGAGAAAGTCCTTGGTTGATTTATAGAAGGCTCTTTGCACCTCACTTATATCTTTTGAGTATGGCTTTATAGAATGCTTCATGTGCTTCACTTATATCATTTGAAGTTTGGATTGCCTGTTTCTCTACACATAGAAAACCGCCATTTGTAGAATGCTCTTTTGCTTCACTTATATTTGTTAGAGCGTGGGCATATCTTTTGTAGATAGAATTAAACTCTCATGCTTCACTTATATCTATTTAGAGAGTCAATAGGAATTGGTCATTCACATGGTTAGTCATAAAATCCTACATAAAACTTGTAGATCACTGAATATGATATGTTTGATTCCTTGCAATAGTTTTGCGATATAAAGATGGTGATACTAGAGTAATGCTAGTGAGTAATTGTGGATTGGTAGAAATATTTGTGTTAAAGTTTGTGATTCCCGTAGCATGCACGTATGGTGAACCGTTATGTGAAGAAGTCGGAGCATGATTTATTTATTGATTGTCATCCTTTGTGTGGAGGTCGGGATCGCGCGATGGTTAACTCCTACCAACCCTTCCCCTAGGAGCATGCGTGTGGTACTTTGTTTCGATGACTAATAATTTTTTGCAATAAGTATGTGAGTTCTTTATGACTAATGTTGAGTCCATGGATTATACGCACTCTCACCCTTCCACCTTTGCTAGCCTCTCTAGTACCGCGCAACTTTCGCCGGTGCATTAAACCCACCATATTCCCTTCCTCAAAACAGCCACCATACCTACCTATTATGGCATTTCCATAGCCATTCCGAGATATATTGCCATGCAACTTCCACCGTTCCGTTTATTATGACAAGCACCATCATTGTCATATTGCTTTGCATGATCGTAAGATAGCTAGCATGATGTTTTCATAGCTTGTCCGTTTTTTGATGTCATTGCTACGCTAGATCTTTGCACATCCCGGTACACTGCCGGAGGCATTCATATAGAGTCATATTTTGTTCTAGTATCGAGTTGTAATTCTTGAGTTGTAAGTAAATAAAAGTGTGATGATCATCATTATTAGAGCATTGTCCCATGTGAGGAAAGGATGATGGAAGCTATGATTCCCTCACAAGTTGGGATGAGTCTCCGGACTTTACAAATAAAAAAAAGAGGCCAAAGAAGCCCACAAAAAAGAACAAAAAAATGAGAGAAAAGAGAGAAGGGGCAATGCTACTATTCCTTTTTCCACACTTGTGCTTCAAAGTAGCACCATGATCTTCATGATAGAGAGTCTCCTATATTGTCACTTTCATATACTAGTGGGAATTTTTCATTATAGAACTTGGCTTGTATATTCCAATGATGGGCTTCCTCAAATTGCCCTAGGTCTTCGTGAGCAAGCGAGTTGGATGCACACCCACTTAGTTTCTTTTTGAGCGTTCATACACTTATAGCTCTAGTGCATCCGTTGCATGGCAATCCCTACTCACTCACATTGATATCTATTGATGGGCATCTCCATAGCCCGTTGATACGCCTAGTTGATGTGAGACCATCTCCTTCTTTTTGTCTTCTCCACAACCACCATATTCTATTCCACCTATAGTGCTATATCCATGGCTCACGCTCATGTATTGCGTGAAAGTTGAAAAAGTTTGAGAATACTAAAGTATGAAACAATTGCTTGGCTAAAACCGGGGTTGTGCATGATTTAATACTTTGTGTGATGAAGATGGAGCATAGCCAGACTATATGATTTTGTAGGGATAACTTTCTTTTAGCCATGATATTTTGAGAAGACATGATTACTTTATTAGTATGCTTGAAGTATTATTGTCTTAATGTCAAATGATAGACTATTTCTTTGAATCACTCGTGTCTTAATATTAATGCCATGATTAGATTATATGATCAAGATTATGCTAGGTAGCATTCCACATCAAAAATTATCTTTTTTATCATTTACCTACTCGAGGACGAGCAGGAATTAAGCTTGGGGATGCTGATACGTCTCCGTCGTATCTTTAATTTTTGATTGTTTCATGCCAATATTCTACAACTTTCATATACTTTTGGCAACTTTTTATACTATTTTTGGGACTAACATATTGATCCAGTGCTCAGTGCCAGTTCCTGTTTGTTGCATGTTTTCTGTTTAGTAGAAAATCCATATCAAACGAAGTCCAAACGGGATAAAAACTTACGAAGATTTTTTTTGGAATATATGTGAATTTTGGGAAGTGGAATCAACAGAAGGCGGTGCCCGAGGGGCCCACAAGCCATAGGGGCGCGCCCTGGGGGGTAGGGCGCGCCAGGGTGGCTTGTGGTCACCCCGTAAGGCGGTTGGGGCTCTTCTTTCGCCACAAGAAAGCTAATATCCGGATAAAAACCGTGTTAAAATTTCAGCCCAATCGGAGTTACTGATCTCCGGGAATTTAAGAAACGGTGAAAGGCCAGAATCGGGGAAGGCAGAAACAGAAGGAAACAGAGAGAGAGATCCAATCTCGGAGGGGCTCTCGCCCCTCCGCTGCCATGGAGGCCATGGACCAGAGGGGAAACCCTTCTCCCATCTAGGGGGAAGGACAAGGAAGAAGAAGAAGGAGGGGGGGCTCTCTCCCCCTCTCTCCCGGTGATGCCGGAACGCCGTCGGGGCCATCATCGTGACGGCGATCTACACCAACAACTTCGCCGCCGTCATCACCAACTCTCTCCCCCTCTATGCAGCGGTGTAACACCCCTTCTCCCCGCTGTAATCTCTACTTAAACATGGTGCTCAACGCTATATATTATTTCCCAATGATGTATGGCTATCCTATGATGTTTGAGTAGATCCGTTTTGTCCTATGTGTTGATTGATGATCATGATTGGTTTGAGTTGCATGTTTTATTATTGGTGCTGTCCTATGGTGCTCTCCGTGTCACGCAAGCATGAGGTATCCCCGCTGTAGGGTTTGCAATATGTTCATGATTCGCTTATGGTGGGTGGCGTGAGTGACAGAAGCACAGACCCGAGTAAGTAGGTTGTTTGCGTATGGGAATAAAGAGGACTTGATACCTTATAATGCTATGGTTGGGTTTTACCTTAATGATCTTTAGTAGTTGCGGATGCTTGCTAGAGTTCCAATCATAAGTGCATATGATCCAAGTAGAGAAAGTATGTTAGCTTATGCCTCTCCCTCATATAAAATTGCAATAATGATTACCGGTCTAGTTATCGATTGCCTAGGGGCAAATAACTTTCTTGTGACAAAAAGCTCTCTACTAAGACTAACTTAGTTGTTTTTTATCTAAGCAGCCCCTAGTTTTTATTTACGTGTTCTTTATTATCTTGCAAACCTATCCCGTTACACCTACAAAGTACTTCTAGTTTCATACTTGTTTTAAGTAAAGCGAACGTTAAGCGTGCGTAGAGTTGTATCGGTGGTCGATAGAACTTGAGGGAATATTTGTTCTACCTTTAGCTCCTCGTTGGGTTCGACACTCTTACTTATCGAGAAAGGCTACAACTGATCCCCTATACTTGTGAGTTATCACCAACCGGGACTAAAGGTCCTCCTGCCTGGGCGCCCCGAAGCGGCCACGTGGAGCCCCTTTGGTCCCGGTTCGTAAGCAAACCGGGACTAAAGGTTTTGGGTATTAGTCCCGTTTGGTTTGTCCCGGTTCTAGAACCGGGACTAAAGGCCCTCTGGAACCGGGACTAGTACCCTGTTTTCTACTAGTGTCAAAGGATTTAGCAAATTAATGAAAGACCGCAGACAACCACTTGGTGGAGGCGCGAAGGATTTGCTCAGGCCACGTATTGGAGATAGGTGGATCTCTATTCTTCATGATGGAGGGGTCGGAGCTTACCTGTTTTATGCTATTTTACCTAGAAGAGAGTAGTAGGTTCTACCTAGCTAGGAGAGAATAGTATGTGCTAGATAAGAAAGAGGACCTTTTCTAGTTTATGACATTGTGTAGTAATGGTCAACTGGTCATGAGTTGTTAGATGATTAAGATGATAATAAGTGTTATGTGACTAAGGATGATGAGTTATTAGATGACATAGATTAGATTAAAGTGGAATGGGTGGAAGTGCTTTAGTTGGGTTAATAGGAAAATATGATGTTACACTTGTGTGCCATCGTAATATCATATTTTCCTACTAATTCAACTTTATCACTTGCACCCATCCATTTTAATCTAAATGTTGTTTCTTGCAAAATTATTATTGATGTTTTATATTAATATGTATAACTGTGTGTAAATACAATGTAAATATTAAAAAAAATATGCGCAATTAGTAGTGGCGCGGGTTAGATACAAGCGCTACTAATAGTTATCAGTAGCGCGGGTTCTGAAACGCGCTACTGATACTATACTTACCAGTAGCGCTTGTGGACCCACGCTACTGCTATAGGTTAGATGTAGCACCGTAGCAGTAGCACGGGGGCCCGCGCTACTGATAGACCCTTAACCCGCGCTACTGCTAGGCTTTTCCCTAGTAGTGTTATAGTCAATCTTCGTTAGCATGTGGGTTCTAAACTTTGTAATTGATCTTGATTAATGTGTATGACTGCCTGAGACACCATTATACCTATGCTACTTCAGTAAGTGGTGTGAATGTGGTTTAGTGCTGATGTCTATGCCTATGGGTTCGCGTGCTTGTAAGTTGTAACCACACTGTATGTCTTGCACTAACCAAACAACAACCCATTGAAACTGAGGAGCATAGACTAGCAATCAAACATCGTGCATTTATTTTTGCTCTCATGCAACCCGAGGCTTTATGGGCAACCAAACGAAGTCCAAAACCAACCCCCCATTGACTGGTGTTTGGCTACGCTAGCCACATGCCGAAGCCGAAACCGCACTGAGAGACGCCCGATGAAAAAGAAGAAGTGGTAGCCGCCTGGATCAGTAGGCCAGGCGCGCCGGTGGAGTTTGGACTACTGCACAAAGACTTTGTGACAAAGTCATTTCTAACGGTTTGTGTATTTGTTAGCCTACCTCTTGTACATGAGTTCAAGCTAGTCAAATCATCATATGTGACCCACCTCTCATCAGATGTACGCATGCTTCTCTCTCTCTCTCTCAGGTACGCGCATGGCAGGAAAAGTGCACATGCAAAAATATCATGCATGACAGGTGCTCATCTTTTCGAATGGTGGTGTTGCCACTAACCTTTTTACATGGGAATCGGCGGAATTCAAATGCCTATAGACGACCTTGCTCAACACAATCCTTAGTATGATGCCGATCTCTTAGTCTCTTAGGATGGACCGCTTTCTTAACGAGAAAGAGAGCTTAGCCTTACCCAGCTTCTCTCCTATCTTACACAACAAATCCACCTTTTTATTTCATCTATGCTAATTTAAATCATTCATATCTTTTAGACCAAAAATACAATTTTTCATTTTTTTATTTGAACTCCTGACGCCAGGACCTCTAGAACAAGATCAATTTGGAATACATTCAAACATGTTTAAATTTCAACATTTGAAATGAGCGAAATCAGTTTTTTAAAGGAAGTGAAATAATCCTTTTGAATTGAGTGAAACCATTTTTTTTTAATTCACTTTCTGAATTTACTTTTCTTAAATTGGTAAAACCAGTATGTGTGAAATTTATCATTTTAAATACTAAAAAACTACAAATTGTGAAATGGGTTATTTAAAAAAAATGTGAAATGGGTTATTTAAAAAATGTGAAATATTTATTATTTTCGAATATATGTAATGGGTATTTTTCAAATGTATGGAACATATTTCAGTGTGTCTGTCAATTTGCTTATTCCAGTGTGTGAAAATATGTGAAATGGGTTATTTAAAATATGTGAAATTAATTATTTCAAATATATGAAACTGGTATTTTTCAAATATATGAAACATATTTCATTGATGTTCTCAATTTGCTTATTCTAGTGTGTGAAAATATGTGAAATGGGTTGTTTAAAATATGTCAAATTGATTATTTCAAACACGTTTTAATAGTAGCATTGCAATCCACTTATGTCACTCAATCTTTTTCGGTGTGTTTGACAAGTTGCTTACTCTAGTGTGTGAAAGTATTTGAAACGGGTTATATGAAATATGTGGATATTTTTGTTTCATTGTGCGGAATTGATTACTACAAATTCATTAAACTTGCATTTTTTTTTCTAATATATGAAAGATATTTCAGTGTGTTTGTGAGTTCCATATTCTAGTTTGTGAAAAATCTTCGAAACATATAAATCACTTTTTATGAAATAGTGAAACATTCTAATGTTTTATGAAAGTGATTTCGAAGATAATTGAAGTACTATAAAATAAAAAAGTAGTTCCAATATCCGAAATTGATCTTGTTCTGAAGGTCTTGTCATCACAAATTCAGATACATAAAAAGTTTCAGTAATAAACATTTGGTTTAAGAGATATGAATCATTAAACATATGAGGATGAAAATAAAATGCATTTCCTAGGTACGCCGCTCCACCCCTCTCTCTCTCTCTCCCCCTCTGCCTCGTTCCGTAACCAAAACGGCAGTCGACGGCGACTCCGCCCCCATCCAGAGACGCCGTGAGCAACTTTGGTTCCGCACCCCAACGCAGGAAGCAACCGTGGCCAAAGCCGCCCCGGACCCGGACGGACGGTGGCGTGTCCTCGACTTCCGGCAGTACATAGGAGTACCACGCAACAAGAAGAGGAGGAAGCCTGCTGGACCGGGGCGCCGCACTGCCACGGCTCGTATACGTACGACGACGCATCCACCACACTCCACACCCTAGAAGCGAGTGAAGCGCGCGCGCGCCGGGAGGGAGAGGGCGGAGATGGCGGCGATGGCGCGCCGGGGTGCGGCGCGGGCGCTGGCGATGGCGCGGCGGGGGATGTGTTCAGCCTCGGCGCCCGCGGGGGAGCGCGCCGCGTCGGCGCTGTCCTCGGAGGAGCTCATACGGATGGAGCAGGACTGCAGCGCGCACAAGTACGGTGATTGTTCGCTTCTAGGAGTAGATCGCACCATCTCCCCCCTCCTCATCGCACGCCTTCTGCTTGCATAAATGTCTCGGTGGCGAATTCTGTCCATCATTTCTCCGATCGCGCGCGTAGCTGGCTTCGGTGCTTTGGGTCCGGGTTCCTGTGAGTTGGGGTTGCCTTCGGTTAACCCCTTTCATATTCTTCTTCGGCACTTCATCTTCAGATAGTGTCACTGTCCGCGGTTCCGCAGATGAAGTAAACGATCACCAAATTGGGCTTGCAGTAATATTTTTAAGCAGATTTTCGCATGTCAGTTTAGGATGTTTGTTTATTACTAGTACCGATTGTAAATTGTATACACAGACTACAGTTTATGTATATCGTACTACGTAGTAGTGACAATGACTCAACGGCGTTGGTTTTGTTTCGAACTAGTCTAAATTCGCACTTGCTTTGATACCTCGGATCAATTACTGCTGCATTTGATTGGGATACCCACATTTCTTAGTGATTTCTTTGTTCTATTGGTGGAAAAAATATATGTATGAGATTCTGATTTCTGACCTTTCTGAATTACCTGCAAATCATGTTTCCTATTTTGATGATGCGATGACCCAAATTTCTAGTCTGAAATTCTTGCTGACCTCTACATTTCACCGCGTGCAGCTACCATCCGATTCCCATGGTGTTTTCCAAAGGGGAAGGTTCGCATATATTGGACCCTGAAGGCAACAAATATATTGATTTTCTCTCTGCTTATTCCGCAGTCAATCAGGTTATTTTCTCTGCAATTAGACATTTTATCAGAGTGCTATTTGACCTTCCGAGGTCGAAATTAGCTGGCATGCATTCTTCGAGACAACTTATTTATGCGCATAAATGATCTTGGTTTGTCAATTCTCTTGTAGGGCCATTGCCATCCAAAAGTCCTAAGAGCTTTGATAGAACAAGCAGAAAGGCTTACACTTAGTTCCAGAGCTTTCTACAATGACAAGTTCCCAGTCTTTGCGGAGTATTTGACGAGCATGTTTGGGTATGATATGATGTTGCCAATGAACACTGGAGCCGAAGGAGTGGAAACAGCTATTAAATTGGCAAGAAAATGGGGTTATGAAAAGAAGAATATACCAAAGAACGAGGTATAACCTCATGATATGATACATGTTTCATTTTAATCCTATTAGGGTCTTTCCAGCATTGGGATGTGCTGGTGCGTCAATGGACTTCTGGCCTGCTAACATGCTTAGCTTTCAATTTTGCTCTGACTTGCATCTGTCTAGCATATTCTGTCCCCCGAATGGCCTGTTAACTGTCAAGGCTTCTTCGCAAATATTTTTTTTTTACTTAAGGGTCTGTTTGACACAGTCGCGGATGATGATGTTTGGTTAGTTTTTTTTTTCTAATCAAGCAAGCAAGTATATCATAATATTTGTTTGATTACATATGAGAAGAAATGTGAGAGGAAAGCATTGCATAACAGACTCTATCTAACTTTAATATCATTTACCATAGAGTAAACATGTCACAAGTCAAAAATCCAACATCTTCAATAAGCGCATGATAGCCCCCAACTTAAGCCTGCATGTGGTGATCGGAGATATGCCCATGCTTTAGTACAATGGTGTTGCTCCCAGATATATGCTCTTGCTTTTTTTTTGGATATCCCGAAAACACACATAGATATCATATCTTTGTATTATATACATGAAAAACTTAATGACAGGTGCGAAAAAGTTGTTCAAGCAGTGTCTGTTTTCCTACTTGATCTTAAGTGTTTGATCGCTCTGTGATACATCTAAAGGAAAATTATGATATTTTATGTCTTGGCAAATGCAGTGGTTAATACCTTGAGAAGCTGGAAGCCCATTAATACCTACCTTTGTCAAATGTTTGGAG
This sequence comes from Elymus sibiricus, assembly GCA_039707655.1. Taxonomy (NCBI): domain Eukaryota; kingdom Viridiplantae; phylum Streptophyta; class Magnoliopsida; order Poales; family Poaceae; genus Elymus; species Elymus sibiricus. The sequence continues at coordinate 400,396,610 of CM077671.1, forward strand.
TTTTGCAGGCTTTGATTGTCTCTTGCTGTGGATGTTTCCATGGTCGGACGTTGGGAGTCATATCCATGAGCTGTGACAATGATGCAACTCGTGGTTTTGGTCCTTTGGTTCCTGGTCATCTTAAAGTTGATTTTGGAGACATTAATGGGTTGGAGAAAATATTTAAAGGTATTCAATTCATGGAGCTCTGTCAAGTGCCAACCATATGCTACTGCTATTAGTGTGTACAAGCATGCTGACAAAGCTATTTTGTTCAGAGCATGGGGATCGTATATGCGGTTTTTTGTTTGAACCAATCCAAGGAGAAGCTGGGGTATGAATCTTTAAGTTACTGGCCTTCTTTTTCTGAATTTTCGGATATCCTCCCCTGCTAGTTATTTCCTATATAGCTAGAAACTAATTCTCCCCTAGTTGATGTTGCATAGTGGTACTGTGTTCGTATCGAACTCAGTTTGAGAATTTAATTGACTGGAAGAGCTTTTTAGCTCTGCATGATATGCATTTTCTGGCTACATCTAAGAGTATAACTAACAAATTGTGTATATGCTTGAGCACTCTTTCCAGCTTAAATGTCAAGATGCACTAGATGTGGTAGCATTAAAATGATCAACAGTAGAATAATAATCTTGCAAAATAAAGACAAATAACAAGGAAGTACTTTATGATATGGATAGACATATCACATTAGGGGAATCCTTTCATTGCACACCGCCCTGGTTTATAAATTGTAAGTGATCGGATCCAAGCACTGCGGTTTAATCACCATGCCATATCTGTCTGACATGATTGGAAAACATGTATATCTGGATATTTTAAATCATCTGCCAGTATTCAGATAACTTTAGTTCATTTATAACAAAAAGTACAGTGAGTAATTAATCCCTTTGCTAACCAAAGTGCTAAAAAGACAGGGCTAGTTTTACTATAGGTGACATTTATGGTGCCTGTATCCAAGTTTCTGTTATCTCATTGTTGTTTGATGTCCTGATGCTACCATTTTTCTGAATATATGCTCTATTCTGTTGCAAATTCGTGTAGGTAATAATCCCACCAGATGGTTATTTGAAAGCTGTCAGAGATTTGTGTTCTAGGCACAACATTCTGATGATTGATGATGAGATCCAAACAGGCATAGCTCGAACGGGCAAAATGTTAGCATGTGATTGGGAAGATGTACGACCTGATATGGTGGTAAGTGTCTTTTCTGATACTCTCTACTTATCTCCTCTTCTTGCTTCACAAGCACCTGGTGGTGAGGTTGTACTCTATTTATCTCCTCTTCTACTACACGAGTACCTGGTGGGTGAGGTTTTCATTTTGCTGCAGGATAGCAACTGCAATTCTGATTTTTGACAATCTATATCCACTCTCCAGATTCTAGGCAAGGCACTCGGTGCTGGAGTAGTTCCGGTCAGCGCAGTTCTCGCGGATAAGGATATCATGCTTTGTATCAAGCCAGGAGAACATGGAAGGTGTGGATCACTGTTAATTTTGTTTGTTGTAGTTCATTCTAAAGCAAAGTTAAATGTAAGCTGATTCAGTTTTGTCTTTAGTGAGCATAAATCTCGACATGCCGTCGTCTAGTTTTGACCATCATACTAGGAAATTACACTCTAGATTCAGCTGTATGATCTCTTTGTTATTTTCAGTGTTATTTTTGTGTATGTCTTGTTCCTCAAATTACTCTTACACAGTTACATTTGATTTATTGCAGCACATTTGGTGGAAACCCATTGGCAAGTGCTGTGGCAATCGCATCACTGAAAGTGGTCAAAGATGAAGGTCTTGTTGAAAGGTACAGTAATTTGTTACAAGTGACTCCAGTAACTGTCTTACATCATTTCTATTCTAAGAAAGATACAACTCCATTATCCTTTCTTCTTCTGACCATTTACTTTTATTGCAGAGCCGCGGAGTTAGGTCAGGTGTTCAGAGGCCAGTTACAAAAGGTTCAACAGAAATTTCCTCATATTATTAGGGAAATACGCGGGAGAGGTTTGCTTAATGCAGTGGACCTAAGCAGCGAAGCTCTATACCCTGCTTCTGCGTATGATATTTGCATCAAGCTAAAGGAGAGAGGCATTCTAGCAAAGCCCACGCATGACACCATAATCCGATTAGCCCCTCCCATTTCGATCAGGTATGACCCATTTGCCCGTTTCTTATCACGCTTCGTCCTCCTGTTATTTAGAAGTCTGCATTTACTGACACCGTATTATGTTATCGTGTTTGCTTGCAAATCCCCACAACCTGTGGTTCCAGTCCTGAGGAGCTCGCAGAAGCATCAAAGGCACTCAGCGATGTGCTCGAGCATGACTTGCCGCAGTTGCAGAAGCAGATCAAGAAGCCAGAATCGGAGGTAAAAACACCAGTCTGCGATAGGTGCGGTCGGGATTTATAAGGGTGCATCCGAGCAGAGATGAGGTACCGGCAATTTTAGGGACACCATAACCCCCCGGAATAACAGAGCATGGATTTCTCACTGTGGTATACCGCTCCATGTCGCACTCTCTCTTCAGAAAATGTGCCATTGCTACATTGACTGTAAATAAATGGAATTTGTCTATCGACCTGTCTGCACATTATCGCTATTAGGGGTCATGTTGTGTCTCTCTTGGTTTATGTGCTTCTCTTACCTGGTTGCCCCCATGCTCATCACCGAGGCCGTGTATCATAATTGGACCAGTAGAAAAGTAGTCGTATATGTTTCACGCTGAAATGAAACAATGATGGCGAACACCTTGGCAAAAGTGCCGCTTGAAGTTTTGTATTCTGTTTCGTTCTTTCCTGGAGTTTGAGTAGCGACGCTGCTCCCAGCTGGAAATGAAGCTGACGGCACTGAAATCCAGCTTAGAAATTGCCCAAGCAGCACTGATATTCTTGTTATATACTGTATATACGTGTGTCCATTGGTTTTCAGTTATTCCTATGGTATCAACACGGTGTGTTTTCCCTGTCAGGCTGATCATGCAGAAGTGTTGCTATTATTGTCTGTTTTCGTTTGCCAGCTTTGGGCAGGTCAACAGAACCTCCTACATTTAGGCATTGCCGTTAGAAAACAAGCACGCTAATCAATCCAATTGCTCTAACCTCGTTTTCCTTTCCTCCTTATCCCTTTATATTCATCAAATTATAAATAAATTAGCATATCGCCGTTGCTCTTCCAAGAACCGGGAATAAGGGCCTGAGATTCTGAAACAATCGCCGGGATTGAGATTCCGAAGTTAACATTCGCCGTTGCTCTTCCAAGAATCACAAAACTGCTCCCTAAGGCTGACGAATCGCATGGATCTTGGTGACGGCGATGGACGCTGACGCCCAGGCGCCGGAGGCACCGTCGTCGCCGCCGCCGCCGCCCCGGTCCGCCTGGTCGAGGCCGTCGAGCTGGGGCAGCGGCGGCAGCAGCGAGTACACGAGCCTCCGGGACGTGCTCTCGGAGCTGGGCCACGGCGGCGGCAGCAGCTCCTCCGACGTCCACGACTTCGACACCTCCAACATCCCCATCCGCAACCAGCTGCTCAAGCACGCCGCGTCCGCCTACCTCCAGTCCGCCATCGTCGTCACCCCGCGCGACAGGGGCTGCCTGAGCAGGGCCTGGCGCCGCCGGTGCCGCGTCCTGCTCCGCCCGTGCCCCGAGTGGGAGTGCGACGTGGACGTCGACCCCGTCCGCCGCTGCGCCGCGGCGTTGGCCGGCTCGGCGCGGCGCGTCCTCGCATGCCTCTGCGGCTGCGTCGCCTGCGTGTGGACGTAGCGCGCACAGGTCCGCCGGCGCCGCTGCCCCGCGGCGGCATTGCGCGAGAGCTAGCTGCCATCGTCGCTGCCGTTTGGCCATGCATGGCATGCATGCATGCTGATGATTTAATTACGCTGAACATGACTGCTTCGTGTATGCGCACGTAGGCATGATTTTGCTCTTTGCATTCTTAATTAGAATCGCGCTGGCATTTGATACGACCGTACATATTTAGACGTGGGGCTGTTTAACTTTAATTTGTTGGGGTTGTGAATTATTATGGACCCTACGCTATGAGGGGTGGCATTTGTGGGGGTGATTGAATGATTTGCCCCAGTTTACAAGAACGTTTTTGTTGCCAGTTTCTTTAGAGACGTACGACAGTTTCTTTGGAAATGCACGACAATTTCTGGGAAGAAGGAAATTATGTGAGGTAAAGACAAGCAAAAACCGTTGTCGTTTGATCTCACGCCGCAACTAAAACTACCAGCAAAATGCGTTCGTTTTTGTCATCCCCTTCTCTGGAAACATCAGCCAGGCATCATTACCGATCATTATTGCGTGAGATTCGTTATTGTGTTTGTAATCAAATATAGATTGGTGGATTGTGGATGGCGGGCTCATCCTTCTTCCTTCTTTTCTTTCAAAGTAATCCGGCTTTAGGCCGCGCAAATAAAAAAGCGTGCCCCTTCCCGAGAAGAGTGGGATGGCTTATATGTGACCCATTTAAATCTGCTTGCTATGTCCCATGCCAAACTATTCAGAACTTCCGGGCTTCATCCAAGTTCCACTATGTATCCGCTCTGAATCTCCTGGCCATTCCAGTAGCTCAGAAGCACCACCCAGAGTATTATCTAAAGCCTCAAATGAAACCTCGAGGTCACCTTCCTGTTGGTTTAGGCCCCCTTCCCTCCCCTCCCGCATCGCCCCCCGCATGGCGATGTGGAAACCTATTTCCCGCCGCTGGTCCCCCACCTCCCCTCCCTCTCCCTTGTCGTCGCCAGGGGTGCGCCTCGTCAAAGCCTGGTGAACGGTGGCGGCGGGGATCCTTCTTCTCCTTGACTGGACATCTCTTCGCAGGTTGAGGCATTCAGACCGTGAATGCGGCAGGCGCCATGACACAACTACTTCCTAGACCTGGTCGACAACAATGGAGTGGCAATGGTGTGACAAAGACGTCGTGGTGGCGGCGCACACTTGGCTAAGCGGTGAGTGTTGTTCCAGCGGTGGCTGGCCAAGATTCGCCCCATCACACGGTGCGGGTCGAGGGCGACTTTGGCTGCGGGCAGCCAACCGTGCCTCGGTGGTAGGCTGGTGTGGCTGTCGGCGCAGTGGCGGTGAGGCTGAGGGCGTGCTGGCCAAGAAAATGTCGGGACCTTCCTAATATGGCGTCTGGACGACGGCGGGCGCTGTGAGGAGGCATCTCCAGTGAGCTCTCTTGGCATCTGTTGCAGTCGATTTGGTTTCCCTCATTCGTGGGCAGGCGTTGCTCATGGCCTCGTAGGGATTTGTGTTGGTTGGCGTGGTAGGGCGACACATGCTGTGTTTGGTGGGGAGGTCGGTAGGAGGGATGGGAGCTCTGACGTGGTCAGCTCACTTGTCACCAGTGCAGGGGTGTGCCGGTCGTGGATGCATCCTCTCCTTCACCTCCCCTTTCCTTAGTGGAGTGTGGGCTAGCGCAGGTCTGGCGATGTTCGGGGCAGAGTGACAGTTGGAGGCTCCGTCGGCTGGGGGCTGCCAGTCGGGCCAAAGCCAGGGGGTTTGGATGGTCACAGGGTTCTCTGGATGAAGGGCGGCAACCCTGGTGCGGGAGGCGTGGTGCTCATGGGCGGAGCGTGTGTCTCGGGTGGGCGTTTGCAGCCATGGACACACGGGTGGCATGGTTGTTGGTGGTAGGTGTATAGCATGGCGATGGTGTCGTAAGTGCACTAGCATCTAGGGGGTACCCTTGTTTGTTGGAGGAGTGTGAGCACCAAGGTGCATTACTTGCCTGGTTCTTCTAACGGGCTGATAGCGGCGCCATTCGCGGGCGTTGTTTCCTTCCTGAAGGATCCGCCGCGGTTGCCCCCACCTCCTCCGTGTCGTTGTGACTGAAAACTTGATCTCTAGGGTTGGGCGGTGGTGGCACTCCAGTGTCGTGCCCTTCTTGTAGGCACCGTCTTGCACTACAAAGAAACACATCCATGATGATACACGTTTGTCATAGTAGGTCACGTTTTCTGTCACCTATGTACATTCATGACGGTTTTATGACATAATCAAGATAGTCAGACATGTGTTGTCGGGGATGTGTTCCATGACAATAATCACTTTTTCATCATGGAAGCACCCACTTCCATGATAATAAATGGTGTGCTGAAAGTGTTTTCATCAAGGGTAACCAACACATGACAGCTACCGTAATGGGTTGCCATTAGGATATCGGGTGTGGGTTCCGGATCCCGCAGCCACCGTAATTAATGGGTTGCTATTAGGTTATCGGCTGTGGGTTCCAGATCCGATATTGAAAGTGAATTTAATCCCCGGGTTGTTTTAGTAATTCATAACAATATATATCTCATTGAACTAGTGTCTACTCAAAAAATATTTCAGGAAAGTTCAATTTAGGTACAAAAATTGGAATGTGAAAGTGGACCCCTCAAAATGCTAAGGACAAATGTTGGCAAAGCCTCAAGACTCTCCATTTCTATTTAAGTGATACAAGATCACATTGAGTCCATACTAAAGCCAATACTCTTAAAAGTGGATGAGGTTTTGATGATGGTCTAACTACTCAGGTGCTTAGAGATATCGCTCCAAACACCTCAGCCACACTCTCACTTTCCACGATGTCCTAAGCCCTAAAGTTCATCTCGGTCCCACTGAAGTATATACATCTAGACTCACCGAGATACACTTACATAGCCTTTTCCTAAACCCTAGCACCTCGGTCCCACCGAGCTGACCATTCGGTCCCACCAAAGAGCACTGGCCAACTGATACGCCCATTTTGCGTCATGATTTCTTATTCGTATTTATGTTATTCTTGTCCATTATTCCCTATAATCATACAATTCTTATGCCTTTTCTCTCTGAATATGCAAGGTACATCACAAAGAGGGAATTATCTGGAAACTGAAATTCTGGACCGGAAAACCGAGAAAAAGGCAGAAAAATCACCACACTCCAAATGACCTGAAACTTCACCAGGAATTTTTATTGAATATATGTGAATTTATGGGCCAAAAATATACCAGAGGGGGCCACCAGCCAGGCACAAGCCAACAGGGCGAGACCCCCCCAGGCCGCACCTTGATGGCTTGTGGGGCCCTGGCTGGCCTCCCGAGGCCCCTCTTCTCCTATATGGTGTGTTTTACCCTAGAAAAAATCATAAGCAACCTTTCGGGACGAAGCGCCGCCGCCTCGAGGCGGAAACCTGGGCAGAGGCCCTTTTGCACTTCGGCAGTCTGATTCTATCGGGGAAATTCCTCTCCGGGAGGGGGAGATTGAAGCCATCGTCATCACCAATGCTTCCTCCTTCGTGGGAGGATCAATCCTCATCAACATCTTCACCAGCACCATCTCATCTCCAACCCTAGTTCATCTCTTGCATTCAATCTTTGTCTCAAAACCTCGGATTGGTACCTGTGGGTTACTAGTTGTGTTGATTACATCTTGTAGTTGATGCTTATTGGATTACTTGGTGGAAGAAATTATGTTCAGATCCTTAATTATTATTATTTCACCTCTCATCTTGAACATGTCGATGAGGTGTGAGTAGTTACTATTGTTCCTGAGGACATGGGAGAAGTCTTGTTATAAGTAATCATGTGAAGTTGGTATTCGTTCGATATTTTGATGATATGTATGCTGTTACTTCTCTTAGTGGTGTCATGTGAACGTCGACTACATGACACTTCACCATGTTATGGGCCTAAAGGAAGTCATTGTGGACTAACAAGTAGATGATGGGTTGCTAGAGTGACAGAAGCTTAAGCCCCAATTTATGCGTTGCTTCATAAGGGGCTGATTTGGATCCACATGTTTCATGCTATGGTTAGATTTATCTTAAGAGTTAAATGCATTGGAGGTCCTAAAAGTTCCGTCGGGGTGTCACTTTAGTCCTAATTCTTCCAAAATGTACCTTTAGGTCCTAATTCTTTAGTAAGTGGTTCACCAAAGGTCCTATTTTCACGAGCGCTCGTTGACCTGCCCGCGTGGCGTGTTGACCCATGCTACGTCGACAGAAGGCCCAACCGTCAAGCGAGAAAAATACACTCGAGATCCTAACAGTTTCTAGGGATTGTCACTTTAGTCTTACTTCTTTCAAAATGCACGTTTACATCCTAATTCTATAGTAAGTAGTTCAATCGAGGCCCTTTTTTGCACAATCGTTCGCTGACCTGCTCGCGAGACGCGTTGACCCATGCCACGTCAACTTAGAGGCTGCTGCGGTTGCCCTTTTTTACGAAGCCCCTTCTAAACCCCCTCCTGACATTCCCTAGCCCCTACCGAAATCCTCTCTCTCTCTCCCTCCCTCTCTCTCTCTCTCTCTCTCTCTCTCTCTCAAGCCCACACCGTCGCCATGGATTTGACAGCAAGCTCCTCGGCAGGGAAGCGGGCGACGAAGAGGAGCGTTGCAGCTGCATCGTCGGTGCCGCCTCCTCCACGAGGTCCTACCACCTAACCTCAAATAAGAGCAAGCGGGTTGAGAAACTTAATGAAACAGTGCAAATCAAACTAAATCAATGCCTACGGCTAGTGATTGTGGTATAGTAGAGGAAATCACACAGCTACGGGATGATAGCGGCGAAAAAATTAGTTTTTTTTGGCAATGTTCCTCATCTGCTAGTTACCCTAAATCGACGTGGCGTGGGTCAACGCGCAACCGAGCAGGCCACCGAGCAAGCGTACAAAAAATGACCTCGGGCGAACCATTTACTATAGAATTAGGACCTCGGGTGAACCACTTACTACAGAATTCTGACGTCAACATCCATTTTGAATGAAGTAGGACTAAAGTGACACTCCCTAGAAACTATTAGGACCTCTAGTGTATTTTTCTCGCCTGGAGGTTGGGCCCTCTGTCGACGTGGCGTGGGTCAACGCGCCACGCGGGCAGGTCAACAAGCGCTCGTAAAAAAAGGACCTCAGGTGAACCACTAACTAAAGAATTAGGACCTAAAGGTGCATTTTGGAAGAATTAGGACTAAAGTGACACCCCGACGAAACTTTTAGGACCACCAGTGCATTTAACTCTTATCTTAATTCTTCTTTCGTAGTTGCGGATGCTTGCGAGAGGGGGTAATCATAAGTAGGTTGTTAGTTCAAGTAAGAACAACACCTTAGCACCGGTCCACCCACATATCAAATTATCAAAGTAGCGAACGCGAATCAACTCAACATGATGAACATGACTAGACAGAATTCCCATGTGTCGTCGGGAGCGCTTGCTTAATATAAGAGTACTTTCAGGCCCGTCCTTTGCTACAAAAAGGATTGGGCTACCTTGCTGCACGTTTGTTACTATTGTTACTTGTTACTTGTTATGATTTATCTTGCTACCAAATTAGCTACTATCATTACTTACATCACTTGCAGAGAATACCTTGCTGAAAACCGCTTATCATTTCCTTCTGCTCCTCGTTGGGTTCGACACTCTTACTTATCGAAAGGACTACGATTGATCCCCTATACTTGTGGGTCATCAAGACTCTTTTCTAGCACCGTTGCTCGGGAGTGAAGCGCCTTTGGTAAGTGGAATTGGTAAGGAAACATTTTCTATACGTGATGAAATTTACTGTTGCTTGTTGCTATGAACGGTCACCCTTTGAGTGGCTTGTTCGGGGCATCTTCGCCCCGAACTGAAGATGAGGAAATTGTTCCTCAACCTACTGAACCTACTGAAAATATTTATTATGAGATTCCTTCGTGTATGCTTGAAAAACTCTTATCACATCCATATGATGGAACGACTCATCCTGATTATCACTTGATATTTGTCGATGAAGATTGTGGATTATTTCAGCTTGCAGGGTTGTCTGGAGACAAAGTTAAGAAGAAAGTTTTCCCTTTATCTTTGGAGGGAAAGGCATTAATGTGGTACATGCTATTGGGCTATATTGGATCATGGGAATGGAATCGCTTGAAGTTGGAATTTCATCAGAAGTTTTATCCTATGCATCTAGTTCATCGTGATCGGAACTTTATTTATAATTGCTGGCCTCGTGAAGGAGAAAGTATCGCTCAAGCTTGGGGGAGGCTTAAATCTATGATGCACACTTGCCCCAACCATGAGATATCAAGAGATACTATTATGCAAAAAAATTAGGCTTGGCTTTCTCATGATGATCAAGTACTACTCGATTCTTCTTCTACTGGTTCCTTCATGAAGAGGACTATCGAATTCAATCTTCTGGAAAGAATTAAACGCAACTCCGAAGATTGGGAACTCGACAAAGGTAAAGAGTCAGGTATAAATCTTAAGTTCGATTGTGTTAAATATTTTATGGAAACTGATACTTGTTATAAGTTGAGTATTAAATATGGCCTTGACTCTGAAATAGTAGCTTCTTTCTGTGAATCATTTGCTACTCATGTTGATCTCCCTAAGGAGAAGTGGTTTAAGTACCATCCACCCATTGAAAAGCAATTAGTGAAACCTATTAAAATTGAGGAGGAAGAAATAATTGTTAGCCATGTTGATCCAATTGTTCCTACTGCTTACATTGAGAAGCCACCTTTCCTTGTTAGAATTAAGGAACACACTAAAGCTACAACCGTGGTTAATAAAAGTCATGCTAGGACACCTACACCTCCTGAACAAATAAATGTTGAGCCTAAAGTTGCTATGGTCAAAGATCTGCTAGTTGATAACATTGATGGTCAAATCATTTAGTTCTATGGTGAAGCTGCTAGAATTGCAAAACCTTCTACAAACGTGCAAGATGAACTAGATAAAAATAAACCAGTGGTTGGCATGCCTGTGGTTTCAGTTAAAATTGGAGATCATTGTTATCATGGTTTGTGTGATATTGGTGCTAGTGTTAGCGCTATACCTTTTACCTTATATCAAGAAATTATGAACGACATAGCACCATCTGAGCTTAAGGACATTGATGTTACTATTAAACTTGCAAACAGAGACACTATTACACCACTTGGGATTGTTAGAGATGTTGAGGTCTTGTTTGGAAAGGTCAAGTACCCTACTGATTTTCTAGTACTTGGTTCAGAACAAGATAACTTTTGTCCCATTATATTTGGTAGACCCTTCTTGAATACTGTTAATGCTGAAATTAATTGTGCTACTGAGAAGGTTAAAATAAGCTTTGGTGATGTGTCTCATGAATTTAATTTCTCCAAGTTTAGTAAACAACCACATGAGAAAGAATTACCAAGCAAAGATGAGATTATTGGTCTTGCTTCTATTGTCGTACCTCCTACCGACCCATTAGAACAATATTTACTAGACCATGAAAATGATATGCATATGAATGAGAGAAATGAAATAGATGACATATTTCTTAAACAAACGCCTATTCTTAAACACAACTTACCGGTCGACATTTTAGGGGATCCCCCTCCACCCAAGGGAGATCCCGTGTTTGAGTTAAAGACTTTACCTGACATTTTGAAATATGCTTACCTTGATGAAAAGAAGATATATCCTGTTATTATCAGTGCTAACCTTTCAGAGCATGAAGAAAACAGATTACTTAAAACTCCAAAGAAGCACCGGGCTGCTATTGGATACACTCTCAATGATCTTAAGGGCATTAGTCCCACTCTATGTCAGCACAAGATTAATATGGAACCGGATGCTAAACTTTTCATTGATCATCAACGCCGCTTAAATCCTAAGATGAAGGAAGTGGTAAGAATCGAAATACTAAAGCTTCTGGAGGCAGGTATAATTTATCCTATTGCTGATAGTAGATGGGTAAGCCCTGTTCATTGTGTTCCTAAGAACGGAGGTATAACTGTTGTTCCTAATGATAAAAATGAACTTATCCCACAAAGAATAGTAACTGGTTATAGGATGGTGATCGATTTCAGGAAATTAAACAAAGCTACTAGGAAAGATCATTACCCTTTACCTTTCATCGATCAAATGCTAGAAAGATTATCTAAGCATACACATTTTTGCTTTCTGGATGGATATTTTGTTTTTTTTCTCAAATACCCGTGTCAAAAGAGGATCAAGAGAAAACTACCTTTACTTGCCCTTTTGGAACATATGCTTATAGACGTATGATTTTGGTTTATGCAATGCACCTTCTACTTTTCAAAGATGTATGGCTGCTATATTCTTTGATTTTTGTGAAAAGATTGTTGAGGTTTTCATGGATGATTTTTCCGTTTATGGAACTTCTTTTGATGATTGCTTGAGCAACCTTGATCGAATTTTGCAGAGATGTGAAGAAACTAATCTTGTCTTGAATTGGGAGAAGTGCCATTTTATGGTGAATGAAGGTATAGTGCTTGGGCATAAAATTTCTGAACGAGGTATTGAAGTGGACAAAGCTAAAGTTGACGCAATTGAGAAGATGTCATGCCCAAAAGATATCAAAGGTATAAGAAGTTTCCTTGGTCATGATGGTTTCTATAGGCGTTTCATCAAAGATTTCTCAAAGATTTCTAGGCCGTTAACTAATCTTCTTCAAAAAGATATCCCTTTTGTTTTTGATGATGATTGTGTAGAAGCTTTTGAAATACTTAAGAAAGCTTTGATTACCGCACCCATTGTTCAACCACCTGATTGGAACTCGCCATTTGAGATTATGTGTGATGCTAGTGATTATGCTGTTGGTGCTGTTCTAGGGAAAATAGTAGACAAGAAATTGAATGTTATTCATTATGCTAGTAAAACCCTAGATGCTGCTCAAAGAAATTATTCCACCACTGAAAAGGAATTTTTACCAGTTGTCTTTGCATGTGATAAGTTTAGACCTTATATTGTTGATTCCTAAGTAACTATTCAAACGGATCATGCTGCTATTAAATACCTTATGGAAAATAAAGATGCTAAGCCTAGACTCATTAGGTGGGTGCTTCTGCTTCAAGAGTTTGATTTGCATATTGTTGATAGAAAGGGAGCTGAAAACCTGTCTAGAATGGAAAATGTTCTTGATGACCCACTTCCTATTGATGATAATTTTCCTGATGAACAACTTGCTGCTATAAATACTTCACGTAGTACTCCTTGGTATGCTGATTATGCTAAGTATATTGTTGCTAAATACATTCCACCTAGTTTCACCTATCAACAAATGAAAAAATTCTTTTATGATTTACGACATTACTTTTGGGATGACCCACATCTTTATAAAGAAGGAGTAGATGGTGTTATTAGACGTTATATACCTAAGCATGAACATGAACAAATCTTAAGGAAGTGTCATTCTGAGCCTTACAGAGGGCACCATGCTGGTGACAGAACTGCACACAAAGTATTACAATCTGGTTTTTATATGCCTACTCTTTTCAAAGATGCTCGTAAGTATGTCCTTTCATGTAATGAATGTCAAAGAGTTGGTAACATTGGTAAACTTCAGCAAATGCCCATGAATTATTCACTTGCCATTGAACCATTCAATGTTTGGGGTTTTGACTTTATGGGACCTTTTCCTTCCTCAAATGGGTACACTCATATTTTAGTTGCTGTTGATTACATTACTAAGTGGGTAGAGGCTATCCCAACTAGTAGTGCTGATCATAACACCTCTATTAAAATGCTTAAGGAAATTATCTTTCCGAGGTTTGGAGTCCCTAGATACTTAATGACTGATGGTGGTTCACATTTTATTCATGGTGCTTTTCGTAAACTTCTAGCTAAATATGATGTTAACCATAGAATTGCATCACCATATCATCCTCAGTCTAGTGGCCAAGTTGAATTTAGCAATCGAGAACTAAAATTAATCTTGCAAAAGACTGTTAATAGATCTAGGAAGAATTGGTCTAAGAAATTAGACGACGCTCTGTGGGCTTATAGAACTGCTTATAAGAACCCCATGGGGATGTCCCCATATAAAATGGTGGATGGAAAAGCTTGTCATTTGCCTCTTGAACTAGAACATAAGCTTATTGGGCAATAAAGGAACTGAATTATGATTTTAAACTTGCCGGTGAAAAGAGGTTATTTGACATTAGCTCATTAGATGAATGGAGGACACAAGCCTATGAAAATGCTAAGTTGTTCAAAGAAAAAGTTAAAAGATGGCATGACAAAAGGATTCAAAAATGGGAATTCAATGTAGGAGACCTTGTGCTTTTGTACAACTCTCGTTTCAGCTTTTTTGCAGGAAAACTCTTATCCAAATGGGAAGGTACATATGTTGTCGAAGAGGTCTACCGCTCCGGTGCTATAAAAAATTATAACTTCGAAGGAAAGAACCCGAGACTGATGAATGGGCAAAGAATCAAGCATTATATTTCAAGTACACCCATTAATGAAGAGACTAATGTCATCCAAGTAATCACACCGGAAGAACACATACGGGAGGCCTTTCGGAACACTCCAGAAACCTGAAAAAGAGGTAGGTATGTAGTACGGTTAGTAAACCGACTCCAAAAATTCCAAAAAATTAATTTATGTTTGTTTTAGTATTTTAGAAAAATTCCAAAAATAAAACGGAGTCAGGGGGACCCATGAGGGAGGCACAAGACAACAGGGCGCGCCCCCCTTGGGCGCGCCCTGATGGCTTGTGCGGCCCTCGTGTGCCTCCCCGACTCCGATTTCTTCCCGAACACGTATTCTGACCTAGAAAAAATCATTATATATACTCCCGTATGTTTTGACCACCGCATCGCGAGTTTCTCCTCTGTTTTTGTTTCGAGCTATTTTTCTCACAGGTCTAGATCGCCATGACTTCCCCAAGTTCATCTAAAGACAAGTTCTTCGAGAAGGTCATCAACCCCTACTTGCCGGAGGTGATGAAGCATCCTCAAGCCACTGAGATGTGACGTGGCTTCAGACCGCGTCGGTATTTCCCCAAAGAGAAATGGATGATGCAGCACAACGACGGTAAGTATTTCCCTCAGTTATGAAACCAAGGTTATCGAACCAGTAGGAGGATCACCACCACCCAATAAGCAGCACCTGCACACAAACAACAAATACTTGCAACCCGACGCGAAAGAGAGGTTGTCAATCTCTATACAGTAATAAGATAGATTAGGTAGTGATAGATAGGAGAGATAGATCTCTCAAGAACACAAATAAAAAGAGTAAATATGCAGCAATATATTTTTGGGTTTTTGGTTTTGTAGATCTGAAAACAAAGATTGCAAAAACGTAGATCGGAAAGCAATATGATGGAAAAGTAGATCTGGGGGCCGTAGGGTTCACTAGTGGCTTCTCTCATGACTATAACACACGGTGGGTGAACAAATTACTATTGGGCAATTGATAGAAAATCGAATAGTCATGACGATATCCAAGGCGATGATCATTATATAGGCATCACGTCCAAGATAGATAGACCGACTCCTGCCTGCATCTACCTCTATTACTCCACACATCGACCGCTATCCAGCATGCATCTAGTGTATTAAGTTCATGGAAAAACGGAGTAATGCAATAAGAACGATGACATGATATAGACAAGATCTATTCATGTAGGAATAGACCCCATCTTGTTATCCTTAAAAGATTCGAAGAAGAAATACGATGCTATAAGCACCTCTTCCCATGACAAGAAAAATTGATCTAGTCGGCCTAACTAAACCAAAGATTCGAAGAAGAAATACGATGCTATAAGCAATCATGCATATAAGAGATCGAAGAAGACTTAAATAATATTCATGGATAGAAACTGATCATGAACTCAAAATTCATCGGATCCCAACAAACACACCGCAAAAGTTTACATCAAATAGATCTCCAAGAGACCATTGTATTGAGAATCATAAGAGAGAGAGAGAGAGAGAGAGAGAGAGAGAGAGAGAGAGAAGAAGCCATCTAGCTACTGCCTACGGACCCGTAGGTCTATGGTGGACTACTCACGCATCATCGGAGAGGCACCTATGAAGAAGATGAACCTCTCCGTGATGGTGTTTAGATTGGATCTCGCAGTTCTGGAACTTGCGGCGGCTGGAATTGTGTTTCGTCGACTCCCCTAGGGTTTTTGGAATATTTGGGAATTTATAGGCATTAGAGGCGGTGCGGAGGGGCTCTGTGGAGGGGCACAACCCATCAAGGCGCGCCGGGGCCCCCTGGCGCGCCCTGGTGGGTTGTGCTCCCCACAACCCACCTTCCAGGCTCTTCTTTGGCCCACTGGGTGTCTTCTAGTCCAGAAAAAATCTCCAAAAAGTTTCGTCGCGATTGGACTCCGTTTGGTACTGATATTCTATGAAGTAAAAACAAGCAAAAACATCAACTGGCACTTTGGCACTATGTCAATAGGTTAGTCCCAAAAAATGATATAAAGTTGTTATAAAATGATTGTAAAACATCCAAGAATGATAATATAACAGCATGGAACACGCAAAAATTATAGATATGTTGGAGACGTATCAAGATGCGTGAGGCGGTGCTCCATATCCGGGACGTCCAAGGCCCCAAGAAGGAGGGAAGTGACAAGGCCAGGCTTGCAGAAGTGGTGCAGGAGATCTTCAAGTGCCAAGGGATGGTTGAACGTGGTCTGAGTGCTAATCACTCTATGATCACTGACTTCATCCGCGAGAACAAGATTGACACAAGGAGTGTGGGAGAAGCTCTCTTCAAACTTCAAGAGCGGATCGAGCACCTTCAAGATCAAATCTATGAACTCCAAACCCAGAACTGTGAGTATGAATCTAGGTTTAAAAGGATGAGCCTCGCTGCTGATTTCAGGATTCCGAAGACTAGAGTTTTTTTTCCATGATAGGAAACCTATGCCTTGGAAGATGGAGGATTTCCGCACACCGCCACCATCACCGAAGAATACTTGAGCACATGGGTATGGGCACAACCCCTAGCTTGTTCCAAGCTTGGGGGAGGTGCCCCGGTATCGTACACCATCACTTTTCACCATCATCTTTTATTTTAGTTTGATCTTTAGTTATTTCGTGGTTTAGAGAAATAAAGTTTCAGATTTGCTTTGCTTAGGATTTTGCTTTGAGTTCTACCTATCCTTGTAATCGAGTGTGAGAGTTATATAATAAAGATTAGTTGAGTCTGTGTGCTTTACTCTCTTGCACCAATCGTTATAGCATGACCATAAAAAGAATTAGTGAAGATCATATGCTTATCCCATGGGAAGTAATGACTTCACATAAAAAGAAGTATGAGCCATGAAAATTGTTGGGGATATAACAAACATAACCTTAGTCATTGTTATAATATATGCAAGATTATGATGGAGAAGAGAAGATCCACATACAATACACTATCTTAGACATCATCTATGATCACAAACCCTCACCAAATATTAATAATGATAAAGTGTTGAAGTTGGACATGGAAGACAACCTAATGGTCATGATTGCTTACATTTGCATAGAAGTTATATAGGCATGGATCCTTTAGCATGTGATGCTTCCTTTAGATCTTTTGCTAGCCAAAATTTCCCCACCAAGTAGAGATACTACTTGTGCATCCATAACCCCTTGAACCCAGTTTCTTTTTGTAAGAGTCCACCTTACCTACCTATGGATTGAATAAGATCCTTCAAGTAAGTTGTCATCGGTGCATAAGCAATAAAAATTGCCTTTAATCATGTATGATCTTTTATTGAAAAGGAAAATAAGCTTTGTACGATCTTGTGATGGTGAAGAAATAAAAGCGACGGAGTGCATAATAAAGTTCGCTATCGCAAGGGGCAATATAAAGTGAAGTTCCTTTGCATTAAGAGATTGCCCATCTAATCAAATAAAAGCGCATGACAACCTCTGCTTCCCTCTACGAAGGGCCTATCTTTCACTTTCATAAAGTTCTTACTTCTACCCAAGAGTCATTAATATCTTAACTCTCTTAGTGGCAAGCATCACATGTTGAGGAAAGATCCAGGTATATATATCCAGTTGAATGTAAGGAATCATGATTCATTATTGTTGACATTATCCTTGAGGTAAATGAGTTCGGTGGCAAATGAAGCCCCTATCTTCCTATGTGTCCGGCAAAAACATTAGCTCCAAAAATATGCAATGAGTGTCAACAATCATAGATGACTAAATGATAGTTGAGTATGTGGGTTTGCTACAATGAAAGCTCTTATATAGACTCTTCTCTTGAATATGATGAATTATGATTATCACCATGACTAAAAGCACCGTTTGTTGGTTGTCAATAAGGTTTATGCTCCGTACTTCGATAATTGTGAAGAGATCTTTACTTGCTTATGAGAAGTTATATGATGAAATACTTGCTGCTATAATGATATTCATGATGCTCCCATGTCCGTATTCTGTTTTTATCGACACCTATCTCTCAAATTATGTGGTCATTACTCTCGCGTTCGGCTTTCGCTTGAGGACAAGCGAGGTCTAAGCTTGGGGGAGTTGATACGCCCATTCTGCATCATGATTTCTTATTCATATTTATGTTATTCTTGTCCATTATTCCCTGTTATCATACAATTCTTATGCCTTTTCTCTCTGAATATGCAAGGTACATCACAAAGAGGGAATTACCTGGAAACTGGAATTCTAGATCGGAAAACCGAGAAAAAGGCAGAAAAATCACGAGACTCCAAATGACCCGAAACTTCACGAGGATTGTTTATTGAATATATGTGAATTTATGGGCCAAAAATATACCAGAGGGGGGCCACCAGCCAGGCACAAGCCAACAGGGCGCCCCCCCAGGCCGCGCCCTAATGGCTTGTGGGGCCCTGGCTGGCCTCCCGAGGCCCCTCTTCTCCAATATGGTGTGTTTTACCATAGAAAAAATTATAAGCAACCTTTCGGGATGAAGCGCTGCCGTCTCGAGGCGAAAACCTGGATAGAGGTCCTTTTTCACTCCGACAGTCAGATTCTGCCTGGGAAATTCCTCTCCGGGAGGGGGAGATCGAAGCCATCGTCATCACCAACGCTTCCTCCTTTGTGGGAGGATCAATCCTCATCAATATCTTCACCAGCACCATCTCATCTCCAACCCTAGTTCATATCTTGTATTCAATCTTTGTCTCAAAACCTCCGATTGGTACCTGTGGGTTACTAGTTATGTTGATTACATCTTGTAGTTGATGCTTGTTGGATTACTTGGTGGAAGAAATTATGTTCAGATCCTTAATTATTATTATTGCACCTCTGATCTTGAACATGTTGATGAGGTGTGAGTAGTTACTGTTGGGGAATGTTGCATGGGAAACAAAAAATTTCTTACGCACACACAAGATCTATCCATGGTGATGAGCATCTACGAGAGGGAGAGTGAATCTACATACCCTTGTAGATCGCTAAGCGGAAGCGTTAAGAAACGCGGTTGATGTAGTCGAACGTCTCCGCGATCCAAATCGCAAGTCGTCCCTCGAACCGATCACGAACTAGTGCCGAACGGACGGCACCTCCGCGTTCAACACACGTACGGCTTGATGACGCCTTCACCTCCTCGATCCAGCGAGCGATGGTGAAGTAGTAGATGAGTTCCGGCAGCACGACGGCGTGGTGATGGTGGTGAGGAACAATCTCTGCAGGGCTTCGCCAAGCGCTACGGAGATTATGACGTAGGAACTAGAGGGTTAGGGTTGCCGCACACGGCTTGGGGAAATCTTGATGTCTTCCGGGTGCTAGCCCTGCCCCTCTATTTATATGTTGAGCCCTGGGGTCGAAACATGGAGAAAGAGCCTCCTCAAAGTCGGTTTGGCCCGCAAGGCAAGAGTCCTGCTCGGACTCCAGGACCAGACGCCAGGGTCCTCGGCGTCTGGCCCCAGACGCCAGGGTCCCTGGCGTCTGGCCCCTGGCCTCCGCAAAACTTCCTTTTGCACCTTCCTAAAGCCTCGTGGGCTTTACCCCTTGGCCCAAATAAAGTGTTCTCGTACCCGAACATTTCGGGAAACATCCGGAACCCTTCCGGAGACCAAACACTATTATCCCATATATCAATCTTTACCTCCGGACTATTCCAGAGCTCCTCGTCATGTCCGGGATCTCATCCGGGACTCCGAACAACTTTCGGTCACCAACATAACAACTCAACTATACTTATATCGTCACCAAACGTTAAGTGTGTAGACCCTGCGGGTTCGAGAACTATGTAGACATGACCGAGACACCTCTATGGTCAATAACCAATAGCGGGACCTGGATGCCCATATTGGCTCCTACATATTCTACGAAGATTTTTATCGGTCGAACCTCTATGTCAAGGATTCAGTTAATCCCGTATGCTGTTCCCTTTGTTCTTCGGTATGTTACTTGCCCGAGATTCGATCGTCGGTATCTCTATACCTAGTTCAATCTCGTTACTGGCAAGTCTCTTTACTCGTTCCGTAATACAAGATCTCGTGGCTAACACTTTAGTCACATTGCTTGCAAGGCTCATTGTGATGTTGTATTACCGAGTGGGCCCTGAGATACCTCTCCGTCACACGGAGTAACAAATCCCAGTCTTGATCCATGCCAACCCAACAGACATCCTCGGAGATACCTGTAGAGCACCTTTATAGTCACCCAGTTACGTTGCGACGTTTGATACACACAGGGTACTCCTCCGATGTCAGGGAGTTGCATGATCTCATGGTCATAGGAACAGATACTTGACATGCAGAAAACAATAGCAATAAACTGACACGATCATATGCTACGTTTACAGTTTGGGTCTTGTCCATCACATCATTCTCCTAATGATGTGATCCCGTTATCAAATGACATCTCATGTCCATGGCTAGGAAACCTTCACCATCTTTTGATCAACGAGCTAGTCAACTAGAGGCTTACTAGGGACACAGTGTTTGTCTATGTACCCACACATGTATTTTAGTTTCCAATCAATACAATTATAGCATGGATAATAGACGATTATCATGAACAAGGAAATATAATAATAACCAATTTATTATTGCCTCTAGGGCATATTTCCAACAGTCTCCCACTTGCACTAGAGTCAATAATCTAGTTCACATCACTATGTGATTTACATTGTTCTAACACCCAATGAGTTTCGGGGTTCGATCATGCTTTGCATGTGAGAGAGGTCTTTAGTCAACGGGTCTGCGACATTCAGATCCGTGTGTACTTTACAAATCTCTATGTCATACTGTAGACACTGCTACCACACTCCACTTGGAGCTATTCCAAATGGCTGTTCCACTATATGTATCCTGACTGCTACTCAGAGTCGTCCGGATAGGTGTCAAAGCTTGCATCGACGTAACCCTTTACGACGAACTCTTCATCACCTCCACAATCGAGAAATATTTCCTTAGTCCTCTAGTTACTAAGGATAATCTTGACCGCTGTCCAGTGATCCACTCCTGGATCACTCTTGTACCCCTTGACAGAATCATGGCAAGGCACACATCAGGTGCGGTACACAGCATGGCATACTATACAGAGCCTATGGATAAGGCATAGGGGATGACCTTCGTCCTTTCTCTTTCTTCTGCCGTGGTCGAGCTTTGAGTCTCACTCAACTCCACACCTCACAAATCAGGCAAGAACTCTTTCTTTGACTGATCCATTTTGAACTCTTTCAAAATCTTGTCAAGGTATGTACTCATTGAAAGTCTTATCAGACGTCTTGATCTATCTCTATAGATCTTGATGCCCAATATTTAAGTAGCTTTATTCCAGGTCTTCCTTGAAAAACTCCTTTCAAACGACCCTTTATGCTTTCCAGAAATTCTACATCATTTCCGATCAACAATATGTCAACCACATATACTTATCAGAAATTCTATAGTGCTCCCACTCACTCTATTGTAAATACAAGTTTCTCATAAACTTTGTATAGACATAAAAACTTTGATCACCTCATCAAAGTGTATATTCCAACTCCGAGATGCTTGCTCCAGTCCATAGAAGGATCGCTGGAGTTTGCATACATTTTAGCATCCTTAGGACCGACAAAACCTTCCTGTTGTATCACATACAACCTTTCCTTACGGATACCGTTAAGGAAACGATGTTTTGACATCCATCTGCTAGATTTCATAATTGAAAAATGCAGCAACTGCTAACATGATTCCAACAGACTTTAGCATCGCTACGGGTGAGAAAGTCTCATCGTAGTCAACTCCTTGAACTTGTGAAAAACCCTTTGCCACAAGTCGAGCTTTATAGACGGTGACATTACCGTCCGTGTCCGTCTTCCTCTTAAAAATCCATTTGTTCTGAATGGCCTTACGCCCTTCAGGTAATACTTCCAAAGCCCATACTTTGTTTTCTTACATGGATCCCATCTCGGATTTCATGGCCTCTAACCATTTCTCGGAATCCGGGCCCATCATCGCTTCTCCATAGCTCGTAGGTTCATCGTTGTTCAACAACATGACCTCTAAGACAGGGTTGCCGTACCACTCAGGAGCAGTACGCGTCCTAGTCGACCCACGAGGTTCGATAGTAACTTGATCCGAAGTTTCATGATCATCATCATTAACTTCCTCTTCAACTAACGTAGGCTCCACAGAAACAACTTTCTGCGCTGCGCTACTCTTTGGTTGAAACAAAGGTTCAACAACCTCATCAAGTTCGATCTTCCTCCCACTCAATTCTTTCGAGAGAAACTTTTTCTCGAGAAAGGACCCGTTTTTAGCAACAAACACTTTGTGCTTGGATCTGAGATAGAAGGTTCACCCAACTGTTACGTTAGGGTATTCTATGAAGATGCATTTGTCCGCTTTGGGTTCGAGCTCATTAGGTGAAAACCCTTTTTCACATAAGTGTCGCAGCCCCAAACATTAAAAAATGATAGCTTAGGTTTCCGCCAAACCAAAATTCATACGGTGTCATCTCAACGGACTTATGGTGCCCCTTTTAAAGTGAATGTGGTTGTCTCTAATGCATAACCCTAAAACGATAGTGGTAAATCGATAAGAGACATCATAGTTCGCACCATATCTAATAGAGCACAACTACGACGTTCGGACACACCATCACACTATGGTGTTCCAGGTGGCGTGAGTTGTGAAACAACTTCCACATTGTCTTAAGTTATATACCAAACCCGTAACTCATATATTTACCTCCACGATCATATCGTAGACATTTTATCTTCTTGTCACGATGATCTCAAACTTCACTCTGAACTTTTCAAACGATTCAGACTTGTGTTTCATTAAGTAAATATACACTATATCTACTCAAATCATCAGTGAAGGTAAGAAAATAACGATATCCACCGCCCACTACAAAACTCACTGGATCGCATACATCAACATGTATCATTTCCAATAAGTCAATTGCCCGCTCCATCATACCGGAAAACGGGGTTTTAGTCATCTTGCCCATGAGGCATGGTCTGCATGTCTCAACCGATTCGAAATCGAATGAGTCCAAAGATCCATCAGCATGGAGTTTCTTCATGCGTTTTACACCAATATGACATTTAGCGGCAGTGCCACAAGTATGTGGTACTATCATTATTAACTTTGTATCTTTTGGCATCAATATTATGAACATGTGTATCACTACGATCAAGATTCAATAAACCACTCTTATTGGGTGCATGACCATTGAAGGTATTATTCATGTAAATAGAATAACCATTATTCTCTAACTGCAATGAATAACCGTATTGCAATAAACTTGATCTAATCATGTTCATGCTTAACGCAAACACCAAATAACATTTATTTAGGTTCATCACTAATCCCAAAGGTAGAGAGAGCGCGCGATGGTGATCACATCAACCTTGGAAACACTTCCAACACTCATCGTCACCTCACCCTTAGCCTCCGTTTATTCCGTAGCTTTTATTTCGAGTTACCAACACTTAGCAACCGAACCGGTATCTAATACCCAGGTGCTACTAGGAGTACTAGTAAGGTACACATCAATAACACGTATATCAAATATACTTCTGTCGACGTTGCCAACCTTCTTATCTACCAAGCATCTAGGGTTGTTCCACTTCAGCAACCGTTCTCCTCATAATAGAAGCACTCAGTCTCGGGTTTGGGTTCAACCTTGGGTTTCTTTACTGGAGCAGCAACTGGCTTGCCATCCATGAAGTATCCCTCCTTGCCCTTGCCCTTCTTGAAACTAGTGGTTTTACTAACCATCAACACTTGATGCTCCTTCTTGATTTCTACCTTCGCGGGGTCAAACATCGCGAATAGCTCAGGGATCATTATTTCCATCTCTGGCCTTTTATAGTTCATCACGAAGCTCTAGTAGCTTAGTGACAGTGACTTGGAGAACTATACCAATCACTATCTTATCTGGAAGATCAACTTCCACTCGATTCAAGCAATTGTAGTACCCAGACAATCTGAGCACATGCTCAACGATTGAGCTATTCTCCGTCCTTGCAGGCAAAGAATCTTGTTGGAGGTCTCATACCTCTCAACACGGGCACGAGCCTGAGATCCCAATTTCAGCTCTTAGAACATCTCATATGTTCCGTGACGTTCAAAATGTTTTGGAGCCTCAATTCTAAGCCGTAATGCATGACGCACTGAACTATCAAGTAGTTATCAGAACGTGCCTGTCAGATGTTCACAACATCTACAGACGACGCTTGAGGGGGTGGCGCACCGAGCGGTGCATTAAGGACATAAGCCTTCTGTGCAGCATTGAGGACAATCCTCAGATCACGGACCCAGTACGCATTATTGCTACCATCATCTTTCAAATCTATTTCTCTAGGAACATATAAAAATTCAAGGGAGCTACAGCGCGAGCTAGTAATCTACAACATAATTTGCAAAGACATTTTGACTATGTTCATGATAATGAGTTTAGTTAATCATATTACTTAAAAACTCCCACTCAAATTGACATCCCTCCGGTCATTCGAGTGTCACATGATCCAAATCCACCAACTCAAGTCCGATCATCACGTGAGTTGAGGTGGTTTCAATGGTGAACATCTTCATGTTGATCATATCTACTATATGACTCATGTTCGACCTTTCGGTCTCTTGTGTTCTGAGGCCATGTCTGTACGTGCTAGGCTCGTCAAGTTTAACCCGAGTGTTCCGCACGTGCAACATGGCTTACACCCGTTGTATGTGAACGTAGAGTCTAACACACCCGATCATCACGGCGTGTCTCGAAACGACGAACTTTCGCAACGGTGCACACTCGGGGAGAACACAATTTATCTTGAAATTTAAGTGAGGGATCACCTTATAATGCTACCGTCGTCCTAAGCAAAATAAGATGCATAAAAGGATTAACATCACATGCAAATCATAAGTGACATGATATGGCCATGAACTCGTTCTTTTGATCTCCATCTCCAAAGCACCGGCATGATCTCCATCGTCACCGGCATGACACCATGATCTCCATCATCTTGATCTCCATCAACATGTCGCCATGAGGTTGTCGCGCCGACTGTTGCTTCCACGACTATTGCTAACGTTTAGCGATAAAGTAAAGCATTACATAGCGCTTAATGATTGACACGCAGGTCATACAATAATTAAAGACAACTCTATGGCTCCTGCCAGTTGCCGTACTCATCGACATGCAAGTCGTGATATTCTATACAACACATGATCATCTCATACATCACATATATCTCATCATGTAATTGGCCATATCACATCACAACACACCCTGCAAAAACAAGTTAGACGTCCTCTAATTGTTGTTGCAAATTTTACGTGGCCGCTACGGGTTTGCAAGAACCGTTCTTACCAACGCAAAACCACAACGTGGTGTAGTGATTGCTTTTTGATCTTCTAAAAGAACCCTCTTCATTGAAATTGATTCAACTAAAGTGAGAGAGACAGACACCCGCTAGCCATCTTTATGCAACGAAGTTACATGTCAGTTGAAGGAACCTGTCTCGCGTAAGCGTACGCGTAATGTCGGTCCGGGCCGCTTCATCTCACAATACCGCCGAATCAAGTATCAACTAGTAACGGCAAGCAATATGTATACACCCACGCCCACAACTCGTTTGTGTTCTACTCGAGATCTCATCTACGCATAGACCTAGCTCATGATGCCACTGTTGGGGAACGTTGCATGGGAAACAAAAAATTTCCTACGCACACACAAGATCTATCCATGGTGATGAGCATCTACGAGAGGGAGAGTGAATCTACATACCCTTGTAGATCGCTAAGCGGAAGCGTTAAGAAACGCGGTTGATGTAGTCGAACGTCTCCGCGATCCAAATCGCAAGTCGTCCCTCGAACCGATCACGAACTAGTGCCGAACGGACGGCACCTCCGCGTTCAACACACGTACGGCTTGATGACGCCTTCACCTCCTCGATCCAGCGAGCGATGGTGAAGTAGTAGATGAGTTCCGGCAGCACGACGGCGTGGTGATGGTGGTGAGGAACAATCTCTGCAGGGCTTCGCCAAGCGCTACGGAGATTATGACGTAGGAACTAGAGGGTTAGGGTTGCCGCACACGGCTTGGGGAAATCTTGATGTCTTCCGGGTGCTAGCCCTGCCCCTCTATTTATATGTTGAGCCCTGGGGTCGAAACTTGGAGAAAGAGCCTCCTCAAAGTCGGTTTGGCCCGCAAGGCAAGAGTCCTGCTCGGACTCCAGGACCAGACGCCAGGGTCCTCGGCGTCTGGCCCCAGACGCCAGGGTCCCTGGCGTCTGGCCCCTGGCCTCCGCAAAACTTCCTTTTGCACCTTCCTAAAGCCTCGTGGGCTTTACCCCTTGGCCCAAATAAAGTGTTCTCGTACCTGAACATTTCGGGAAACATCCGGAACCCTTCCGGAGACCAAACACTATTATCCCATATATCAATCTTTACCTCCGGACTATTCCAGAGCTCCTCTTCATGTCCGGGATCTCATCCGGGACTCCGAACAACTTTCGGTCACCAACATACCAACTCAACTATACTTATATCGTCACCAAACGTTAAGTGTGTAGACCCTGCGGGTTCGAGAACTATGTAGACATGACCGAGACACCTCTATGGTCAATAACCAATAGCGGTACCTGGATGCCCATATTGGCTCCTACATATTCTACGAAGATTTTTATCGGTCGAACCTCTATGTCAAGGATTCAGTTAATCCCGTATGCTGTTCCCTTTGTTCTTCGGTATGTTACTTGCCCGAGATTCGATCGTCGGTATCTCTATACCTAGTTCAATCTCGTTACCGGCAAGTCTCTTTACTCGTTCCGTAATACAAGATCTCGTGGCTAACACTTTAGTCACATTGCTTGCAAGGCTCATTGTGATGTTGTATTACCGAGTGGGCCCTGAGATACCTCTCCGTCACACGGAGTAACAAATCCCAGTCTTGATCCATGCCAACCCAACAGACATCCTCGGAGATACCTGTAGAGCACCTTTATAGTCACCCAGTTACGTTGCGACGTTTGATACACACAAGGTACTCCTCCGATGTCAGGGAGTTGCATGATCTCATGGTCATAGGAACATATACTTGACATGCAGAAAACAATAGCAATAAACTGACACGATCATATGCTACGTTTACAGTTTGGGTCTTGTCCATCACATCATTCTCCTAATGATGTGATCCCGTTATCAAATGACATCTCATGTCCATGGCTAGGAAACCTTCACCATCTTTTGATCAACGAGCTAGTCAACTAGAGGCTTACTAGGGACACAGTGTTTGTCTATGTACCCACACATGTATTTTAGTTTCCAATCAATACAATTATAGCATGGATAATAGACGATTATCATGAACAAGGAAATATAATAATAACCAATTTATTATTGCCTCTAGGGCATATTTCCAACAGTTACTATTGTTCCTGAGGACATGGGAGAAGTCTTGTTATAAGTAATCATGTGAAGTTGGTATTCGTTCGATATTTTGATGATATGTATGTCGCTACTTCTCTTAGTGGTGTCATGTGAACATCGACTACATGACACTTCACCATGTTATGGGCCTAAGGGAAGTCATTGTGGAGTCACAAGTAGATGATGGGTTGCTAGAGTGACAGAGGCTTAAACCCCAGTTTATGCGTTGCTTCGTAAGGGACCGATTTTGATCCACATGTTTCATGCTATGGTTAGATTTATCTTAATTCTTCTTTTGTAGTTGCGGATGCTTGCGAGAGGGGGTAATCATAAGTAGGTTGTTAGTTCAAGTAAGAACAACACCTTCGCAACACCCACATATCAAATTATTAAAGTAGCGAACGCGAATCAACTCAACATGATGAACATGACTAGAAAGAATTCCCATGGGTCCTCGGGAGCGCTTGCTTAATATAAGAGTACTTTCAGGCATGTCCTTTGCTACAAAAAGGATTGGGCTACCTTGCTGCACCTTTGTTACTATTGTTACTTGTTACGATTTATCTTGCTACCAAATTATCTACTATCAATACTTACAACACTTGCAGAGAATACCTTGCTGAAAACCGCTTATCATTTCCTTCTGCTCCTAGTTGGGTTCGGCACTCTTACTTATCGAAAGTACTATGATTGATCCCCTATACTTGTGGGTCATCACCAACCTTGTGTTGCCAACTGAAATTCAATCGGAATTTTTGATCGATTTCAGTCGGTGACACCGAAGTGTGTAAAGTTCTTAGGTTAGGATGAGTTGATCTTACCGAGAGATTTCATCCGGACTCACCGAAAAAAAAAGTTCAAACCTTTTGTACAAGTTGATCTCACCGAGTGCTTTCACCCGGTCTCATCGAATTGTGCATAAAGGTGTGTAATATTTGAATTTTTGTTGCTGACTATATATACTTCCCATGTCCATTTTTCTGAGAGAGAGCTCCAAATCCTTGTGTTGAGATCAAAGGGATTCCATTCCAACCATAGAATTGATATCTAGCCACCTAAGTTGCTTTCCACCCAAATCCCTCTCCTACCATATAGACAAATATGTGAGAGAGTGTTTGAGTGTTGAGGAGACTACCTTTTAGAGAGGGGTTTCTCCTAGATTGGTTAGATGTCACTTGGGAGCCACTAAATCTTGTGGAGTGAAGCAAGGAGTTCGTAAGGGCAAGGATATCGCCTACTTCGTGAAGATATACCTCGAGTGAGGCTAGTCCTTTGTGGATGTAAGTTATGGTGGAATAGCTAAGGTTGCTTCTTTGTGGACCCTTTGTGGGAGGATCCCTTCCTGGATTCTTGCAGCCGTTATCCTTCATGGATTGAAGCCTCCATCAATGTGGACAAACGATATAGAACCATGGGAAAAATCTTCGTGTCACCATAGCGTTTGCGTATCTCCGGACCCTTCCTCTACTTACTATCACTTGCAAAGTCTTTATATTCCACTACCCCACTACTAGACTTGCATGTGTAGGGTGTTTGTAGAATTGCTAAAATCTGCCAAGACCTAAAATTGGGAAAATGTTAAGTATTTATTTGGAAAGTAGTCTAATCACCCCTCCTCTAGACCTACTTATATCCCTACACATACCTTTTAACAACTTTGACCAATGACAATTTTTCACGTATTGGCTTCTCATTCGCCAACGAAGCCACACGTTAGCTCTACCCTGTGACACGTGGCACGGGCCAATAGAGGCCCGCTTAGTTAAAAAGGTCGACCCAGTCAGATGCCCACAAGATTTAGGAAAAAGTTAGCGTGTCGACCCATTAACGACATACTTGCCTAGAGCCCAGTTATAGCCCGAGACAGTCTAGCCCATAAGGATCTATGCCAATTTGGCCCGTCAATGGCCCATGGGACATTCACGTCATTACAATCCTTTGGTACTTCCAACCCATTAGCAACTCGTGGAATTTCTAGATCCAATTCGAGTACGCTCTTTCTTCTGGCCTAATGAAGGCATGTGCTACACTTAGATCATTTTTTTAAAATCTCCCATTCACCACCCTCTGGTTGATTACTTTGATCCTACACCAAAGCAAAAGCACAATAAACTGACATAGGAGCAAAGCATCCCGCGGTTGCTTCAATTGCTTTCGTTGATCAAATGGACCTTAGACTTTGCTACCAGATCATGTCAGAGATCAACAAGGTGGCCAAATTTCAGGTCAAATCGCCAAGCGGATCTAGGGGTTGCTTCAGAAGTGTTATCAAAATGGATCTTTTCCAACTGAGAGGTGGACTCAATCATGATCTTGTTTCGGATATGCCCTTTTCCATGTCCTTTATTTGCAAATTTTAGTTTCGTGGTGATGTATTTAAACTAGTCGAAATGTTGTCCGTTAAGTGGGCTTTATTATTTGAAAGCCAGATGCAACTCGTGTCTTTGTTCTAAAGAAAAAACAGTGCCATCAAGACCCAAAACTAGGGTTTCGATGATTTGGTGGAAAGGTGTACTACGAGTCCCAAATGTTTTTCATCATTAGACCATGTACAACCCTAGGAGGCTATACAATATTTTCCCAAGATTTATGGTAGGCATCAAAGTGTGGTTTGGAATTAATGGCCATTAAAGGGTATACATGAAACTAATGTCTTTTACAATAATTGAGCTAGAGCATGGGGCATTTTCGTGGAACTGAGTTTCATGTGTGGAAAGAAACTTATAGGAATATTTGAAGAATTTTGCATTTAATGTGGATGGTAGTTGCTTTGGAAAGTAAGGCTAGGGTTTGGGAATCCCGATGTTTGGAAATATTTCTTTGAAGAAAATCCAAGGGACCAGGCTCCAAGCCTCCAACTACACCGACAATAATAATTGACAAGAGTTGAAGACCCATCCATCATCCACCAAAACTCTAGGGAAAATCTAAATACAGGCACAAATAAAAATAGACACATTTAGATGCAGAAAACATATTATGAGGATTTCACAAAGATGATCTCATTCAAAGCTTTATTAGCTCCACCTGATATAATAAGTCTGTCACGACGACATCATCAGAGAGGCTGAGAGGGTAATGGGACTCCCCAAAAGTTTCACCCTCTAGAACACTAAAAACTGTCAATAGCTAGTGCAGCTATGACCTGGCCATGTATGGTAGAGAAAGTGTGAGTAGGGGCGTTCTCGAGTTAGTGATGTGTCTGGTCGACGAAGATTGTTACTGCTTTAGTATATTACACTTTCCTTTAAAAAGAATGTTGCATCCCTCATGCAAGTTTTCAATGATTGCCTCTGTGACGCCCCCAATTTCGACCGTACGCTAATCATACACACAATGCGTACGACCAAGATTAGGGACTCACTGATTGATATCACAACACAACACTAGACACAAATTAAAGTCATACAGCTTCATATTACAAGCCAGAGGGCTCGAATACAAAGCTCGACAAGCACGAGTCAGCGGAAGCAAATAATATCTGAGTACAGACATAAGTTAAACAAGTTTTGCCTTAAGAAGGCTAGCACAAACATAAGCAGCGGATCGAAAGAGGCGAGGCCTCCTGCCTGGGAACCTCCTAACTACTCCTGAGCGTCGGCACTCTCCACGTAGAAGTAGGCTCCAGCGGTGGTGTAGTAGTCGTCTCCGGCGTACTCCATCTCCTGGGCTCCATCGTCTGAACGCAGAATCATATCGAGGGGGAAAGAGAAAGCAAAGCAGCGGTGAGTACTCATCCATAGTACTCGCAAGACTGACATCAGAACTATGCTAAGTATGCATCGGTATCAAGGAAAGGGTTATATCTGGGCTGACTGCAGAAAGCAAGAATAGGGAGGAAGCCTAGTCCTATCGAAGACTAGCATCTTTAGCATCTTCAACATCTTGCAGCATTAGAAGAGAGTAGACTGGTATCTCATACATAATCATATTATTGTAGCAATTTTATTAAGTAACCACGCCCAGAGATTCTTCCTCGACTCCCTGCGAGGAAGCAATCTCGGAGCCACAATTCATTTCAAATTAAATCACAATTATAGTTGTATAAGGTCAAGGTACAACTCCAAATCGTCCTGTTACCGTGGACACGGCTATTCTAATAGATTAATCATCCCTGCAGGGGTGCACCACATATTCCCCAACACGCCTGAGTCACCTCCGGCCGGACACACTTTCCTGGGTCATGCCTGGCCTCGGGATATCAGCACGTCGTCGCCCCACCTAGGCTCAACGAAGAGGCCAGCCCGCCGGTCTAAATCCTAAGCGCGCAGGTTCGTGGGCCCACTTGCCCTTGCACTCCTGCACGATGCGAACGCGGCCGAGGTCAGTCCTAGCACCCCTTAATAACAAGCGCGATGTCGTTGCGGACCACTCGGGCGCGCGCCGCTGCATTGCTGACGTCCGAAGAGCTTCGGCTGATACAACGACGCTGAGTGCCCATATCTTCCCCACGTGAAGGTTAGTGCGTATTAAGGCCAACGACCTAACTCGGATCAAGTACCCAACCCATTAGCATTTTATTAATGCAGGGAAAGCGCGACCCATGAAGTGCGGTCCATCGCCCCGCCTCGAGGACCGTGGCAAGGGCCTCTCCTGCCCGTCCACGCCTCATCAACATCAAACCGTGGGTACCCCTCAGGGCCGACCCATCACCAACATGTTTCTGTAACCAGGTCATAGTAACCGTGTGTATAAAAACATCAAGACGGAACCTGAGGAATCACCCTCAAGGGGCCCCACTCGATGTAACCGTCAAGGTGGACCTAGAGGAATCACCCTCGAGGGTCCCACACTTGAGGGGTTGCACGACAGAGACATTGTCGGGAATGGTGAAGGAGGAATCACCCTCGAAAACCATGACCGACTAGCTACACTACAGAGCTAGCATCATGAGTACTTCACGAGGTGTCACCCTCGGTACTCGATAGTAGCGCTGCAGAGTCGTACAACTAAGGGGGGGTGCGGTGATGTGAGGGGCCTGGCTTGTCGGTCGGTTGACCGAGTCTTCGCGTCTTCGAGTCGTCGAGTCGTCGAGTCATCGATGAAGAAGCAGGGGCAACTTGGACTAAGGGGTCACTGGGGATTCACTGATCAACCTATACTAAGCAGTTGATATGATTGCAGGTATAGTAGCAGTTTATCAAAAACAGGCTATGCATCAGAATAGGAGCTAACTAGTACAATAGCAAAATTCTAATGCAAGAATGAGAGGGAAAGAATGGGCGATATCGGAATGCTCAAGGGGGGGTTGCTTGCCTTGCTGCTCTGCGGCAAAGGGCTGATCGTCGACGGTGTAGTCATACCCGGCAGCAGCGTCAGTCTCGGGGTCTACCGGTAAGAAGAGGGGGGGAGAAACAATAAATATAAAGCAAACAATGCTATACAAAGTATGACATGACAATATGCAGTGCCGGGTAGTCTAACGCAGTACTACACGTATCAGACGGAACGGGAGAATATCTGACGATATTTCCCGGGTCTTTGGATTTATCGGACAGACGATCCGGAGGGGAAAGTTCCATGTTCATCATGCTAGGAGCATGTGACAGATGAATGGATGGCATATTTGGATTCGTGGGATTTTTCTGATCAACTTTCATGTATAAAGTTTTTTCATCTAAGCTACAGATTATTTTCTATGATTTTTCAAAGATTTAATCATTTTCTGGAATTATTCTATTTAATTAAATCAACATTATCCAGAACAGTGTAGAGTGACGTCAGCATGAGGTCAGCATTGCATCAGCAGTCAACAGTGGGGCTGACCAGGTCAAACCTAACCAGTGGGTCCCATCTGTCATAGACTCATTTTAATCCAGAGTTATTTTAAACTTAAAAAGAGTTTAATTAGCAGGTGGGGTCCACATGTCAGTGCGACATTAGAGTTAGTTTAATTATTTTTATTAATCTAATTTGCTAATTAGGCATCTGACAGGGGTGGCCCATATGTCATAGACACAGGGGCTTGGGGCCCCACATGTCAGTGATTGGTTTGTGCCCAGTCAGCCAGTTGACCAAGTCAACTGGTCAACTGGGTCACCCTGGCCCACTGGCCAGTGTCACTGGCTGTGGCCCCGGTCGGCCAGGTCAGCGGCGGCGCCGGCCGGCCACCGGAACAGCTCCGGCGAGCTCCCGAAACGGCGGGGTGGCTCGGAAATCGTCTAAAGGGGGTCAAATCGCGCGCCGTTTGCTCCTACGTGTTCCTGGCGACGAGCCGCGTCGAATGGTGCAA
The DNA here is from genome assembly GCA_039707655.1 of Elymus sibiricus. NCBI lineage: Eukaryota > Viridiplantae > Streptophyta > Magnoliopsida > Poales > Poaceae > Elymus > Elymus sibiricus. The sequence goes on from CM077671.1 coordinate 400,430,346, forward strand.
GCGGCAGGACCGGAGGTGGCCGGAGTCGAGCGCTATATCGACGTCGGCGGCGGCGGCGTTCGGGTCGGCTCGGGCACGCGCGCACAGAGAGCAAAGCACGGGGCTTTTGCGCGGGATGGCTTCTACGCACGCACCGCAGGCGAATGGACTTGGTTGCGGGGCCAATCGACCACCGAATGGTCGCCGGCGTTGAGCATCCGCGGCGGCGGGATCGGGCTCGCGTGGAGCTACGGCTACGGTGGGGGTTCGAGAGCGCCGGGAGGGAGAGGAAGACGCGGGGGTGCTCACTGTCGTTGACGGGAGAGCCCGGTGCAGCTAGAGGCGACGGAGAGAAGCAGGTCGACGGCGGCGATCTTGCGGGTCTGAGGAGGAAGACGACGTGGTGGAGGCGATGCAGGGGCTCCGGGGCTCGGGCTTGTGGTCGAGGAGGACGGGGCGGTCGCGGCGGGGCTCGTGGACGGCTCGGCGAGGCATGGGAGGGCGTGTGGCCGCGAGTTCTACGGTGGCGGTGCCATGGCAGCGCTCGGGAGGGAGGAGAGCAGGCGAGGGAGAGGGGGAAGTGAGCGAGAGAGAGGCCAGGGAGGCTCGGGGCGTTGCCCTTATCCACCTGGCGGGCGCGGGCGAGGCCGCTGTCGACTAGGGAGAGAGGGGGGGGCCTGGCTGTGCGCGCGCACGCGCGGTGCTCGACAGCGAGCGCCCGTGAGCAGTGCGGGAGGTGAGAGACGACGGGAAGATGGGCTGGGCCTAGCACTGTAGCCATGGGCTCAAGTGCACAGTGTTGTTTCTCCTTTTCCTTTCTTTTTCCTTTTTTTTTGTTTTCTCCACAGCTCTTGTTCCATTTTAATTTGGCATTAATTCTTCATTGCAAAAATGTGCCACTGGTCCCAATTAATACTTGGCAATATTATGTAGGGCCATATTCATTTTGGGCATTTTTGGAAACTGTTGGCAATTTCAAAATGAATTTAATATCACTTTAAAATGCTTTTAGCTTCTGTTTTGGTTGGTGGGGTCCACACCAACATCAAGGTGATGTTGTTTTCCTCAACAACATTTGTTTTGTGATTTTTCACAAGTGTGCAACATTTTATTCTTGCTGTTTGCAACTTTATTTTATCACAATAAAATTCAAGGCCTTTTGAAGTGGAATTTGAATGAGATATGAAATTTCAACTTGATCATATCCTGTTTAGCAAAATGATTAGGCACTGATCATGGTCATTACTGTAGCTTAACTACAATGATCACTGTAGCCAAATTCCAGGGTGTCACAGCCTCCTTTTTTGATAATTTTATGGAATTCATACGAGTGAAATAGTCCGCTAGTCCCCATGTTCTAGGTAGGATGACTTGGTACTCCAGTGAACTATTCTAGCTTCGTTTTTCAAGTAGATATGTGAAATCTAAGCCCATCGTAGAGCATCTTCGGCAGCTCCCCGTTCCCCAATAATTTCTGGTATTGAAGAAGTTGGGCCGAAAGAGATGCTCTGGTAGCTCCCCTATTCCTAACTATTTTTGGTGATCCCTAAAAAATCACACCAACTCCCCCTTTAATAGAGGAAGAGTTGCCTCTCTCCTTCTCTATAGCCTCTATACCATGGGGCCCACGCCATGTTACCGAGCCACCCCGCTGCCCACTGTGCTGTTGCAATCGTCACCATCGTCGTCGGCAACCACCGTGCCGTCGTCAGTCAAAAAATATTGTGGTCTGGACTCTGGAGAGAGCAATATCTCATCAGGTAGGGCCCACATGTCATGTTGGGTATTGTAGATAAATTTATTGTGAAGCTACAAAAGTAATCCACCTGAACAACCCCCCCCCCCCCCCCAAAAAAAAAATTAGGGCCGCGCTACACGATCCGCCGCCTCGGCAGTCGTCCTCGTCATTGCAACAAGAGTAGTGTTACAGAATCATTTGCAACAAAGGTTATGTTGCAGAACGTCGGTGATGTTGCAGATTTTTTTTCCACTATTTTTGCAACATGGGTATTTTTGCGGAAGAAAATTTTGCAACACAGATGATGTTGCACAAAATATTTGTAGTTTTTTTCCGTCTTCTATATTTTATAACATTGGATGTTGTTGCGGAAGGTAACTTTTCGACACACATGATGTAATAGAATTTTTTTGCAGAAAAAGACACACAAAGGACACGCGTCACACCGAGGAGGCGGTGGATCGCTTGCGTGCGATCCGCCGGCTGAAGGCAAGCGCTTCCGAGAAAAAATATTAGAAGAACACCGATAACCACCTACTGGAAGAGATTTTTGGGGGGAACTGATGGAGATGCTCCTAGTGCGGTGCACACGTGTTGGCTTCTTCGATCTTTGACCATCAACAAACAGTTGGCCGGTTTTTCTGCTGCGTCGAGCTGAAATCTCCAACCAAAAGAAACAGATCAGCATGCATGCAGGAACGATAGATGACAATTGGCTGGAATAAACGATCCTGAGACAATACATATAAGCTGATTTGTGTTCCTTTGCGCGATCCAATCACCCCCAGGGCAAAACCAGGCGAGGTAATCTGTTCTTCCTTTGCGCAATCCAAACGATCAGCAGCCCTCTCCTGTTGTTCTCTCTGCTGCAATCATTCATGGCAGCTCATGTCTGTTCCCTCTGATAAGAAGATCGATCGATTCTCTGCGTCCAGCTTCTGGTGATTATTATTGATGACCTGCGACGAGATCGAGTCTCTGGCTCATTTTTATGATGGTTCTTGAGGTTGCAGTTCGCCGACGGCCGATTTAACCGGATTCTGGCGGTGCTGGTCCTTGGATGGTAGTGGAGAGAAAGATGCAGCCTTCCCCGCCGCCAGAGCACAGGAGGGTGATCCGCTTCGTCACCTTCCTGGCCCTCTCCCTTCTGGCTTTCTCCTGCTGGGCTCTCGTCAACTCCCGGATCAACAACGCAATCCTGATAACCGATGCCAACAAGACGCCATTGCTCGCCGGCGATGATGATGGCATACACAATAATGGCGGCAACCATACCGCGTCGATCCCGGTGGCCGTGCCATCCAATAGTGACTTGATGGCGGGCACTGTCAGGATGGGCGATCCGGATGTTCGAGAGACGCCGTTGGCAGGAGCAGGAGCAGGAGAAGGAGAAGGAGAAGGAGAAGGAGAAGGGAGCGAAGGATCATGCGACGCCGAGAGCGCGCAACTCAGGGTGTACTTGTACGATCTGCCGCCGGAGTTCCACTTTGGCATGCTGGGGTGGGACGCGAAGGAGGGGAAGGCGGCGTGGCCGGATGTCCGTGACGCGGGCGCCGTGCCACACTACCCCGGCGGGCTGAACCTGCAGCACAGCGTCGCGTACTGGCTCACGCTTGACATACTGTCCTCCACCCTGCCCCACAGTCCGGACGGCGGAGGCGGCATGAGCAGGCCCTGCGTCGCCGTCAGGGTGACAAACGCCAGCCTCGCCGACGTCTTCTTCGTGCCGTTCTTCGCGTCGTTGAGCTACAACCGGCACTCGAAGCTCCAGGGGAGGGAGAGGGTGAGCAGAAACAGGATCCTGCAGGCCGGGCTGGTGAAGTACCTGATGAGGCAGGAGGAGTGGAGGAGGTGGGGCGGCAAGGACCACCTCGTCGTCCCTCACCATCCCAACAGCATGATGCAGGCCAGGAGAAAGCTGAGCGCCGCCATGTATGTGCTCTCGGACTTCGGGAGGTACCCGCCCGACGTCGCGAACCTGAAGAAGGACGTCATCGCTCCTTACATGCACGTGGTCCGGTCTCTCGGAGACGACGAATCGCCGGCGTTCGAACAGCGGCCAGTCCTGGCCTACTTCCAAGGAGCCATTCACAGGAAAGATGTAAGTGGGAGAACGTTTTTTTCTCTGTACCCTGCCAAGGTATAACAATTGGGAACTTGTTTGGTGGTTTCAGGGTGGAAAGGTTCGTCAGAAGCTGTACCAGCTTCTCAAGGACGAGAAAGACGTCCACTTCACCTACGGGAGCGTCCGACAGAACGGGATCAGGCGCGCCACCAAAGGCATGGCATCGTCCAAGTTCTGCCTGAACATCGCCGGGGACACGCCCTCGTCGAACCGCCTCTTCGACGCCATCGTCAGCCACTGCGTCCCCGTCATAATCAGCGACGAGATCGAGCTCCCTTTCGAGGACGTCCTCGACTACTCGGAGTTCTGCGTGTTCGTCCGTGCCTCGGATGCTGTGAGGAAGGGCTCCCTGCTGCGCGTTCTCCGAGGCGTGACACGGGACCGGTGGACTAGCATGTGGAGAAGGCTGAAGGAGGTGGCTCATCACTTTGAGTACCAGTACCCTTCGAAGCCGGATGATGCTGTCCAGATGATATGGGGAGCAGTGGCCCGCAAGATGCATTCTCTGAAGCTGCAGCTCCACAAGAGTGGCAGGTATCAGAGAACACATTCAGATTCATGAAAGGTCTAGCTATTTAAAGCTACCTTGCAGTTTTGATCCCAAGTGAGAGTTGCTAAGGTCACCATTAGATAAACTAGCTGACCCCCGGGGCAAGTACCCGATTTAGACCGCATTTATTTGCTTAGCAAGGCCTTCATTTGGTATTAATTTTTTTACCACTGAAATTCGATGGCGGGAATAGTTTTCTTGTAACGGTTATGCTGTAAATAAGTCTGACGGATGTCGGTATAAGCATATATATGTTGTTCTTGTCCACATGAAAAATAGTACAGGACACCGTTTGATCGATTTCCTTAATTTGATCGCTACTTAATGGGCGTCCGCTCAAAGGATACAAACAGGGATTCGCAAACAAAAAAGGGGTTCCACAGCTGGAAAAATAGTAACGTTTCATATACAGACTAATGCGGATATAAAACAGACTGGAAATTTGATAGTGTTGCACGATTGAAGTACCCAAACTAAACATACATAGGTTGATATATATGCCGATGTGTTCTTAAGGCGACGCAGTGACCTGCATTTCTCACCCAATTTTCTATCGGTGATAGAGAAATGGAGTTGTGTGATTTGGTTCATACATTGAGAAGAACAATGATAACCTGCTCGGTGTCCGCCATTGATCCGCGATGGACCAAAGAATGGCCTTGTGTCTTTTTGTCCAAGAATTATGTATACAATGTTTGTGATAGTTAGCATAGTAGCCAAACAAAATGAATAGTTTGTTTCATCATGTGTTTTCGAAGGTCAGGTACCTAGCTTTGCTTTGTTAGGGTACCGAATGTTGTGATTCTTCGAGAGATGGTTCGGCATGAGCCTTCCTTAGGGCGAGATGATAGGAAGTTTCATTGAAGCAAAATGCTCCGGTTTCAGCATGGTAAATGATCCAAACTTGGCGGAACTTCTTGCGGTGTGGGAAGCTTTAGACCTGGTGCTTGAGCGGAACCTGGCCAAGGTAGCTGGACTGGACAGGGTCGGTGTGGAGAACATTACAATCTGACGCTTGTTTTAATGTTGAATGGTGCCGCAGGACTATAAATGCTTCCCAAAGTTGAGTGTGTTAATGTAAATTTGAAGTTGTGGAAGGCTTCCCCTCATGTTGGAGAGGGTGCTTTTTAGTGACTTCTTATCATGTGAAGGTTTAGGAGGCTCGTTTCCAAGGTGGAGGGGCTGGATCTGGAGGTGGAAATAGTAATGATCAAGGAGGGAGTGGTGGATACAATCAACGCAGGGGAGCAGTTACTTGCAATGGGACTTTGGGGCATAACAGTGAGGGGATTGGGAGACAACAACATGATGGAGAGCATGGTGGTTTGGATCAAGTGCAGGGGGGGGGGGGTTCTGCCTACACCTCCTATTCAGAATTTTCCTCAAATGTTACCAATTGGATTGGGAATGGCACATCTTGGCTTTTTACCACCTGAAGAACTAGCTCAGCAATATTAATACCTACTGGCTAATATACCAAAAAGTAATGTGTTGCCTCTTGCTAGTGGTGAGAAAGGAGGAAACGACAAAGGGAATGGACAAATTGGAGAGGGAAGTCGTACTAGAGAACAAATATGTGGCAAATGCAAGGGGACGGGGCATGGGAGCAAAGAATGCAAGAACGAAATTTTCTGTGTGGTTTGCCAGAGAGGATCACATAGAATAGAAGAATGTGCTGCCCTTAGACAACCTAAACCTATTTCCAAATATGTGGGATATGATGCTAGAGCTTTAGGGTGCTTGCTGGTTCAGAATACCAAAGAGATATCTATGGTTGAACATGCCAATCCTATGGCAATTATAGCTGTACACTCTGGCCATCTCAATGAGACTACTTTAGTTCAAGGATGTAGCAGAATGTTTGAGTGGGGTGGACTTGGAGAGCCAAATTCCAAAGCCCCAAGTCTTTTCTAATGAGATTCCCTAATCAAGAAATATTGGTGATTTTTTTCTTGAGAAATTCACTCTGTTAGGGACTAGTGCTATGGTTGAGGTGGATTTTTGGAGTCCTGATGACAAAGCTAAAGGAAAATTGTACATCATATGGAAATTGCACATCAATTACCTAGGGGTCTGTGAAACTGGGTCTGCTCTTGGCCCTGTAGTGGAAGTTGATGTTGAGAACATTCATACCAAGGAAGAGATCACGATGAAGGTGGGGTGAGGGATTTGCACAAAATCCCACTTGGAATAGAGATAACCACAAAGGACCTGCTTTCGTATGATATCTGGTTTATGTCAGAATTTGTTGCTGAACAGGGATGGTACAAGTTGGATGAAGGGAATAAGAGGAAGATTTTTTACTTTATTAGTCTGGAAGATATTATGGACTCGCCAGAAAATGATCAGAACAAAAGGAGCAAAAATACAGGACAGGAAGGAAGCCACATCACTCTTGGTGGAAAGTCTCTGAAACAATATGGAAGTCTGGTGTGCAAAAATGGAAAGGGTGTGCTCTTAAATGGAGAATGTAGAAACAACAAAGATACAGAGAAAAAAATGGGTCTGAAGAGGACATGAAACTGTTGCTCAGGTTGAAAAAATTGAAGAAGTTGCTGCCATACAGGCAGCCCAATTGGTGATGGAGGAGAAAAGGAGAAAGGAAATGGAAAATATGAAGATTGGCTTGGAAAAAGAGATAAGAAGGCAACATGAGCTTCTTCAACAGAATTGAAAAAATGCGACTGCCGTGGGTGGCTCTCAAACTGACAACAAAGTGATAGAAGATGTAAAAGATGATGTCGAGGAAGAATAAAGTGGAATTAGAGAGGATTTGTCAGATATGATACCTGTTGATTTGGGTTTTCTAGGACATGGAGATGGATACCTAGATCAGGTGGATTACACAACAAGTGAGGAGCAAGACTCATTTGGGACCATGGTTAAAAAGGCAGAGAGAGGACAGCTTGATCAAATAAGCCTAGAATTGTTGAGAAGGTGTGACAGGCATAAAGACAAGGAGGATTGTAACATAGAAGAATTGGCAGAACAGGGCTGCTGAGAAAGATGAGTATGGTAAGAAAAGATACAGACTTGTTACTTTCCTGTAATACCTGTCTTCATAAGATTGATGGTAGTGTGGGTGTGGATTTAGGTGACAAAATTGATATGGTTTATTATAGTGTCAATCTTATTAAAGTTGTGGAAAAAGCTAGAGTGGAATTATGGGTTGCCACAAATAACTATAAATAACAGAAATGTAGATGAACAGAATGTGGCTCCTGTGATAGACACAGGGGAACATAGTTTGGAAGAGTTGGTTTATGAGGAAGTTGGTAGTGATATAGATGAGGAAAGAGAAGGATGGGATCATTTTAGAGAAATGTTTACTCATCATAAGCATGTCCATAAACATAGATACTCTAAGAATTCTCGAAGGAAATATATTGTTTCCTTTAGAAATATAAAAGATTCAGGAAAGAAAGGTAAGAAGAAAAAATGAGAGGGTTTTTTTGGAATATGAGAGGGTTTGGTGGGGATGCTAAAGAAGATTTCTTAGAGAAATGGTGATGGATATGAAAGTGGATTTCATAGGATTGCAAGAAACTATGAGGCAAGACTTTTCCAAAATTGACTTACAAGGGATTTGTGCTGGCAAAGATTTTCATTGACACCATACTCCTGCTATAGGGAAATCTGGGGGATTGTTAGTGGGGGTTAATTATACTACTTTAGATGTGATTACTTAAGAAGAAGTAGATTACTACATCAAGATGATAGTGCAGGACACAAAAAATAAATTCTTGTGGGACTTGGTGGTGATTTATGGGGATGCACAACCTGCTGGTAAAGCTAGGTTCCTGACTGAACTTTCTAATTTTTTTCAAAATGTTGTAAGCCAATCCTGATAGGAGGTGATTTTAACATTATCATAAATGCTTCTGAAAAATAATAAGCCAGGGTCCTTGGGACACTGGAGTTTTCTATTTAATGCAGTTCTGGAACAAGCTGGTGTGAGGGAGCTGGAAATGTATGCCAGAAAATATACCTAGGGGAATTCTCTACCTCAACCTACATTTGAAAAACTTGACAGAATCTCGTGTAATGTTGAATGAGAGGTAAATTATCCCCTGGTTGAGGCCTCTGCTCTAGTTAGAGAAAAATCTGACCATGTTCCTTGATGATAGATACTGGAGATATTCTTAAAACTGATCCTATTTTTAGATTTGAAAACTCTTAATTTAAGAAAGTGGGGTTGAAAAAAATTATATCTGATGTATGGAATGATACAAGGATCAGAGGCTCTAGCATTGATAAGTGGCAACATAAACTTAGAAATCTAAGACCTAACTTGAAAGGGTGGAACATAAATATGAATGCTTGGTACAAAGAGTTAAAGAAAAATATATTAGGGAAGTTGGACAAAATTGATAAATATTGTGAAGAATTTGGGTTGTCTGCTGATGATAGAAAACAACAAATAACGCTTAGAGCTCAATTGAACAGATTGTTAAGTTAGGAGGAGGCTAAATGGAAACAAAGGGCAAAAATTCATGAGATTCTGGAGGGGGATGGTAACACCAAATATTTCCATGCCAAAGCTAATGGCAGGCATAGAAAAAACAAAAATAGTAGTCTGGAACAAGAGGAGGGGAGAATTGAGAGACACAAAAATTTAATGGATTATATAACTAACTTTTACAAGAAGGTGGCTGGGGAAATCATTTCTCCAGTACAGACTGCCATTGTCAAAGGGAGGTACATAATGGAAGGGGTCCTTATTTTACATGAAGCCTTAAACAATGTTCATAAGAAAAAGCAGAATGCATTGCTGTTTAAGGTTGATTTTGAGAAAGCATATGATAAAGTGAAGTGGCCTTTTGTTTACCAAATGCTTAAACTAAAAGGTTTTCCTGGTAAATGGACTGACTGGTTTATGAAAACCATTAGAGGGGTAATGTTTGCATTAAAGTGAATGATAATATGGGGCATTATTTCCCCACACACAAGGGCCTGAGACAGGGGAACTCTTTGTCTCCTTTAATTTTTGATATTGCTGCTGATGCATTAGCTATTTTGATGAATAATGCAAAAAGATGCAGGCCTGGTGAAAGGACTGTTGGTTGATAACTTAAGTGGTGGCATTAACATGTTACAGTATGCTGATGACACTATCTTCCTACTGCAAGATGGTTTTGAGAGTGCGCATAATTTGAAATATATAGTATATTTATTTGAACAAATGTTTGGCCTGAAAATAAATTTCCATAAGAGTGAGCTATTCCTGTTTGGGGAAGCTGCTAAAAAAAGGAGGAGATGCTAGAATTTTTACTTGTCCCATTGGGACACTTCCCTGAAATACTTGGGACTGCCAATAGATGAAAAAAGAATCAAAAATAAACATTGGAAACCTCCTAAAGATAAGATGGAGAAAAAGTGCAGTAATTGGCAAGGAAGATTGGTGTCAGCAGCAGGGAGGTTGACTTTGATTCAATCTTCCCTGACTGGAATTCCTTATTTTATGATGTCCTTTTATGGACTGCATGTAGGGGTAAACGGGAGAATGGATTGTTTAAGAGCCAGATTGCTTTGGAAGGAAGATGTCAATAAAAAGAAATACCACCTGGTTAAATGGAGTGAGGTTTGCAGACCAAAAGACATGGGAGGCTTTGGCATTCAAATTTTAAATTTGATGAACAAAGCATTGTTATGTAAATGGTGGTGGAAAATTTATAACACAGAGGTGCCGTGGCAGCAACTGATTGAAAGTAAATATCAGAGAGATGGGTGTCTAACTAGTGTCAAACATAGACAGGGTGATTCCCAAAAAAAAATTTGATATATTGAAACAAAAGGAGCTATTTTCCCCGTGTAGGTTTGTTTTGGGAAATGGAAAAATGTCAGGTTTTGGGAAGAGGACCAAAATCCCTACAAATTAGTTTTCCTAGATTATACAACATTTGTTTTGACAAAAACAAATATGTGGTAGACATTCTTGAAAAAGGACTACAAAATGTCAGATTTAGAAGAACCTTATATGGGGAATCATTGGAATTATGGGAACACATTCAAAGTGCTTGGGAGAACATAACTTTGAATGATCAACAAGATATGATCAAATGCTCATTGACCAAAAATGGGGAATACACGGTTAAATTTTGCTACAGATTTTTGATACAATCTGGATACTAATATCCACACAAGTTTTTGTGGAAACTTGAAATGCCCCCATGTGTTTTATGTGGTTGACATTAATACTAATATCCACACATGTTTTTATGTGGTTGACATTAAGAAATAGCATTCTTACTAAAGACAACCTGATTAGTAGGGGGTGGATTGGTGATAATAAATGTTCTTTCTGTGGAAGAGAGGAAAATATTAATCATCTATTCTTTCATTGCTATGTTGCTAAATTGCTTTGGAACATTATGAAATGTGCTTTCAACATGTTTAATATTCTAGATAATGTGAAAGATTTGTTTAACACATGGATTAAGAAATTCAACAAGAATGATAAAAACCTAATGGCAGTTGATATATCTGCAATCTTCTAGACTTTGTGGAAACTAAGAAACATAGTATATTTGATAACAATAGGTTGTTGATCCATGTGTTCCTATTAATATGATTTAAAATGTCTTCATGAATGGAATGTCTTGTAGATAAACCAAGAAAGAACAAGGCAAATGATTGTGGGCCTAAGAAAAGTTGAGCGGGTAGCAGCAGAAGTTTTCAGGGAAGCACATGGGTGGAGAGCTGGAACTGGAAGGATTACAGGCTGAAGAGTTGTTCACTGATGTGTTGCTGATGAAGATGGATCTTGCATGTTTCTGCTGCAAAATTTGCTCTTTTGCTTTAGCTGCTTTTTTTGGAGTTTGCTTATAAATTGTCTAGAGGTTATGCTAGATTGATCTTTTGCGTGATGTAATGGAGAATTATTTGGGTGTGATCGCCTCAGCTGCATCTAGCGGGGGCAAATGAGCTCATTTGGTGGTTGTTGGAAAGGGGAGAGGGATGGCTCTCCCTCTCTTCCACAATCACATATGTTTCTTGCGTCCCTTGCTCCTGCTCTGGGGCTTGTTTTTTCTTTTTTCAGTAGTTTGTAACACACATGGTGATTTCTTCTATATGAAATCGGAGAGGGGGCTCTCTTTTATCAAAAAAAATGTGAAGGTTTAGGATTAATTTCTGATACTATAAATTCTCTAATTGTCATTTATCAGATCCTTGGGCCATAAGTGCAGTTGCCTATGGAGAAGACTTGGTTTTACAATTGCATCCTATTATACAATAACTCATTTTATTTTGTCAAATTCACATGATCTTTTAACAAATATTAACAAAAATGGATTAAAATCGTTAAAAAATGATGGACATAGAAGCAGGTCTCTTACTTAATAACATGGGGCATAAATTATATACTCACCCAAGAGTACAACTAGATAGGTCTCCAAATTAACATGGGGGCACATATACTTCTGCTAAATTGTGAAAAGGTTTCAGATAGGTTGAAATAAAAAAATTCACACAATCCGCACCCAAGAGGCATCTCAGCTATAGGGCAGTCTCCATGATGCATGAGTTTGACTTGTTTCTTCAGTTCACGTGCTTTGGCCTCGGTACTTTATTCTATATTTCTAGAAAAGTTGAACAGTTCCACCTGTTACTCTAGCCTGCCGATCTTGTTGTATAGCACGGGTTTTCCTCGCGTTATCGTAGGCATACATAACTCACAGTGTGCCCGTAATTGCTTTTTAGTGGGGAGCACCTTCAAAATGCAAGATTGCATGATTTCTTTCTTTGAGAATTATTGGATTGTGTTACCTTAGTGCTTATGGATATGTCTTGAAAATGGTTTGAGTGGTTTGGTATATTTACGCACGTTCCTTCTACTTCACAGGCACAAGGTCATACTATGGAACATGCCTTTGCATGTTTCATGCATGTGTCTACCGCTCATGTTATCAATTAGGATTTTCTTGCACATGTTCTCAGTCTTGGAACATGGGGGTCTTGACGATCTCATTCACTCTACCTACCTCCTTGGCTCATACTAACTCAATTAGTCTAGCTCATATATACATCCCTTTCGCTCAAGCCTGCATACTTTTCTTATCTGGTCTGAAGTCCACACTTTACACTGCTATCTTTATCTCAGCATATAGGCGTTGTTGCTCAAACAATACTACAAAAAATGATAGATGATGGGTTAAAAAGTAGGAGTGATTAAGTTCATGTTTGTTGGCGAGCACTTGTGGGCTTGCTATCAAGCAAACGATAATGTGTTTTGGGCATGGAGGGCATCTGAAAAAAATTATGCAAGAACTACCAGGTCTGGAGGTATCTCAAAAAGGTTCAAAACCAGCTCAGGGTTGATGATGTGTGTAGAACATCTTTCACACGCATAGGGCGCTCATACTCTGAGCATGTAGCAGGGTGCATTATATAGTTCGTAACCTGACCTCACTGCGACTATCTATCCATAGTGTTCCATTGGCACAATCGTCTAGAAACCATACCAAGTTTATAAATGAACTTTTGATTCATTATCCTTCATTGTTTCTTCTAAAGCGACAATATACTCAATCTTCTGTTGTAGAATTCATCACAGTAACTTTCTTGGACCAATTCCAACTTACTATGCCACCATAAATCATTTAATTTAAATCAAAAATCGCTTAGAACATCGATGAAAATTTTGTCGATGTACTACTTACAACGAGAATTTATTGATACAATTCCTTACAACAATCTCTTCATTTCCTCTGTATACAAGAAACATGTCGTTAGTACTTAACGACATTTTTACCGTTGTCCTATGATCAACAATTTGGCTATTATGATAACTTTACTCTCAACTTACTTGGAGTATTATACATATCTGCTTGTTTACATACCATGAAATATAATTAACACAAGTGTGACTGAAATCATGTATTTCACTTATCAGTATTTCAAGATACTAATTCTTGCTTAAAACTTCTTCCTTGTGACTTTGACAAGAAATTCTTCTTGGCGAGTATTGCTACTTCTAGAGGTGTCCAAGTGATTATTTCCAGCTGAACATGTGCATGGTGGAGTCATAGCCCATGGAAGGAAAATAACATAAAGGGAATGTTGTGCAAATTTTCTGAGAACTTCATGGATCAAATGAAGATATATGTATGATGAATCTAATGGAACTAATTTGCCACTATAGATGTTGGTACAATTTACTGTAAACTTGATGAAACTTAAAAAAGAAGACAACCTTAAACTTCAAATATTTTGAAATGAAAGGGATGGGGGTGCGGGGGAAGTAAAAGGCAGTACAAAATACTTTCACCTAGAGAGTATCAATCTGTGTTTGAAGATGTCTTAATACCCTCACTGCAATGGGTGGTGCTACTTCGTATTTTAGTAAACATCATCTCATAAAAAAGATTGGTAATGCTATCTAGCGAACGTTCGTCGGAGGTGCATGTAAAAACGGACATTTTTTGCAGCAAAATGTTAGACGGCTAAACATTCATGTGTCAAACGGCAAGTGCAGTAGAAAATGCACCCCACTTGTCACTGGGAGTAAGGACCATCACCAACAAGTAAACAAACCAAATATGCAGCAAGGGAGGTGATATGTCTCTAACGTATCTATATTTTTTTATTGTTCCATGTTATAATATTATCATTCTAGGATACTTTTTGGGCATTTATTTACTGGTTCATATTATTTTTTAGCACTAACCTATTAACCCAGTGCCAAGTGCCAGTTGTTGTTTTCTGCATATTTTTGGCTTTTCAGGTTTACAGTATCAAACGAAGTCCAATTGCTACGAAACTTTTTGATGCTTTTTCTGGAGCAAAAGAAGACCTGGAAGCTCCGGGAGAAGGTCGGGGGCCGCACGAGGGCCCCACAAGACAACAGGACGCGCCCAGGGGGTGGTCGCGCCCTGTTAGCTTGTGGCTGCCCCCCTCATCTCCTGACCCCGTACTCTGGCCTATAAATTCACATATATTCCAAAAACCCTAGGAGAGCTCCCGGAACACTTTTTCCGCCGCCACATGTCTCTGTTCCGCCGCGATTTCATCTGGAGCCCTTTTCCGGTGTCGTGCCGGAGGGGGGATCGATCACGGAGGGCCTCTACATCATCCTTGATGCTCCCATGGTGATGTGTGAGTAGTCCACCACAAACCTACGGTTCCATACACTACTAGGAAAAACCTTATAGGCAGGACACTATTAGTAGCGCTGGAAAATAACAATCGCTGATGTTAATAAGCAGTAGCGCTGTCTTGTGGAAGCGCTACAAGTAAATACTTAGCAGTAGCGCTGGAAACATAAAGAGCGCTACTGCTAAGCGGGACCCAACGAGCCCACCGCCACTATTTGTAGTAGCAGCGCTCCCCGCAAAAAAGCGCTACTGCTAAAATCTTATCGGTAGCGCGCTTTTACTAAAAGCGGTACAGCTAATGTACCCTATCCTCTTCCCCTCGCCCGCATTGCTCACTCACCCCTGCACACACACTCTCTCTCTCGCTCGCCACACCGTCGCCCCCGTTGCCGCGCCGCCGTCTCCTCCATTGTGGTAAGCCTCCTCCTCGCCCCCACCCTCGTCTCGCCCTCCTCCCCCGGCCCTCACCCTCCTCCCCCGGCCCTCACCCTCCTCCCCCGGCCCTCACCCTCCTTCCTTCGGCCACCGCCGCTTCTCCTCCTCCGGCCACCGCCCCTTCTCCTCCTCCGGCCACTTCCCTCCCTCCCTCCTCCCTCCATCCATCCCTCCCTCCCTCCCTCCCACCCTCTTCCTCTGACCCTCTCCCTCCATCCCTCCCTCCCTCCCCTATTGCATTGAATTTAGTTTTAGTAACTAGCTAGGGTTAGAACTAGGATGGATGGATAGATGTTAGTGTTAGAACTAGGATAGTTTTAGTATTTTTTTGAAATGAAAATGTGAAATAGGATTTTTTTTTTAAATGAAAATGTGAATTGAAAATGAAAATGTGAATTGGAAATGAAAATGAAAATGTGCAAATGAAAATGAAAATGAAAATGTGAATTGAAAATGAAAATGAAAGTGTGACAATGAAAATGTGAAAAGGAAAATGAAATTGTGAATTGATTCTAGGGTTAGGTTGTGAATTGATGCAAAATATGAATGTGCCCAAGTGCCCAAGTACTTTGAATTGTTCGATAATTGTGCCCAAGTGCCCTATATAATTGTGCCCAAGTGCCCTATTAGGACAGAAATTTAGCTAGGTTTCAAATTAGGACAGAAATTTAGGTAGGCTGAATTTAGTTTCAAATATTGTGAAGAAAAACCTTATTGCATTTTCTTCAAGTTCTATATTTTTCTTACTGTTATATGCAAATGATCCGAGTGGCCTATGTTTCACCGGAATGTTGATTCATTTCCGTTCCGGTGAATTTCAGGCGCTCGATATGTCCACTTTTTAGCAAAGGTCATGTCGAAATTTTGGCATGACTTGTGCTAGAAAGTAGGCATATCGAGTTGTATTAGTTAATATTTGATGATGCATTATTAACTGGATTAGTGATATTATATTCGAGTTCATTATAAATGTATTAGTGATATTATATTCAAGTTCGTTATAATTGTATTAGTGATATTATATTGTTATAATGCGTGTGTGACTTTCGGTCTGTCGTTGCTCCTTGTATGACTTTCATGTGTGTTCTTGATGGAGGAATCCCGACTATTATAGTGGGGGGCGTTTCTTCCTCTTCTCTTCTTGCGATATATACCTCGGTATAATGCGCAAGGAGAGAAGAGGGAGTGCGCCCATCACCGACGGTCGAACTATTAGTGTGAGAGAGTGTCCACCAATATATACACCACCATATCAGTGTGAGAGAGTTCGGACCAACACACCATGAGATATGAGAGTTATTTAAGGAAAGCCTCGACGGACCGAAAGTCAACCGATATTGAATTAGGTCTATTTGGACATGTGTGTATGTTATTGCTCAATATGTCTTACATTAGCAATGGTCATGCCGTACTTTTTGAATCATGAACATAGGAAATGTCGTCGTCTGATGACGACGATAGGATCCAAGCATGTGAACTCTGCAGCGAAGATAAGGGTCTTTGCGACCAGCCTGGGCTGCGAGACGGCAGGTTCTTCACCATGAAGCTTTATGATGACTTCGATATTTCTACGGTACGCAACGATGACAACTGTTTTTTCGTAATTAAGCATGACTTCTGTTTCTTTGCTTCAACGTGTAATTTTTGTTTTATACAATTCGACTAGTTCATCCCCTGTCATGCAAGACGGTATTTCTTGGAGAAGCTTGGTTTCGAAGAGCACGAGAGTTGCGAGACGAGGACAGCCAACCTGAGGACTAAACATGGTCACACATTTCTCGTCAAAGTAATGAATGCAGATAATAACACAGAATTCGGATGCTCAAATTGGGAAGCTCTTTGCAAGGCATATGGATTTAAGGAGGGTATGGAAATAACCTTCGATCTTCGTCCTGAAGATCATATTGAAGGTAACATCGACATTTGGGTGGATGTCGATATGCTTCCTGTTTTACCTCCATGTGAGTTTATCAACCATGCATATTTGTCAAGTAATTTGCATTCTATATTTAAAAATAGTTGGTGTTCATCCATACTAAATTTGTTAATTTATAATTTACAGCTTATTTCGTTTCTTCGAGTGAAACACAGAACATAATCGACACGACACACTACACTTATGGATCACATCTAACTTGGGAGGAGAAGGGTGATCTTATCAACTTTGTTATTGGTGTCTTAGTTGATAGGGAGATCTTCCCGTATAATTTGGGAACTGGCCCAAATTATACATTGTACAGGACACTAGTGCATAGGTTGAGGGCGGATGACAGTCGCCGAAATATCTTGGTAAGAGTTGCTAATTAAGTACACTAGTACTGTTGCGTAAATGGTATTGATTACCTTGCTAACTAGACTACTATTATGTTCTTCAACAGAAACTGCCAAATGAAGTTGTGCCTCCGTTGATGCAACTCGAAGGTAATATGACAATTAAAAGCCCCTTCCAGCCCGAGTTCTCTTTTGCATACTCGACTGAGCGCAAACCACCAAGTCGGCTCCAAATTGAAGCATGGAAACAAATAAAGAAGGATCTCAAGCCACAAGTTGGAGACCGTTGGATCTCTTTGCTTCATCATGGAGACATAGGTGTTATTTTGTTTTATGTCATTTTACCTAGGAGGGAGGACTAGGTCCTATGAGAGAGAAGTTTAGTTAACTTGTATGATCGATTAGGATGATTACTATTATGATGTTTTTCTGTTTTATGAGATTTTAACTTGATATGATTAAGATGATGATGAGTTGTTAGATGAGTAAGATGATGTTGAGTTATATGACATATATTTGATTAAGGTGGATGGATGCAAGTGATCATGTTGAGTTAGAGGAAAATATGATGTTGCGAGCAACATCATATTTTCCTCTAACTCAACATGATCACTTGCATCCATGCACTTCAATCTAAATGTAGTTGTTGGCACAATAATTATTACTGTATAGAGCATGCACAAATACGTAGAGGGGAATGTAATCTGTGAAAGCAGGAATACTAGCAGCAGCGCTGGAAGGCATCTAGCGGCAGCGCTGGATTAGCAGCAGTGCTTGCCATTCTGTAGCGCTACAGATAGTTAGCAGTAGCGCTGGTCAGTGCAGCGCTACTGCTAACAATGCTTAGCAGTAGCGCTGCACTGACCAGCGCTACTACTACCACTTAGCTGTAGCGCGATAGCAGTAGCGCTGGACCCAGCGCTGCTGCTATAGGTATTCCAAGCGCTACTAGTAGGCTTTCTCCTAGTAGTGATAGCTAGTGCCTAGATGGCTATCTCTCTCTATGTTCTTCATTGCCATGATCATCGCGATTCCCGCGGTGATCTATCTTATGTAATCACTTTTTGCGGTGCGTTTGTTGGGATCCGATGAATTGTGGGTTTATGTTCAGATTGTTCATGAAAAATATTTGAGTCTCTTATGAATACTTATTTAATTCTTATTTGCATGATTATTATAGCTTTGTAATTCTCTCCGATCTATTGGTTTAGTTTGGCCAACTAGATTGGTTTATCTTCAGTGAGAGAGGTGCGCTGTAGTGGGTTCAATCTTGTGGTGCTCTATATCCCAGTGACATAGTAGGGGTCAAGACACGTATTTGTATTGCTGCCACTAAGGATAAAACGATGGGGCTCATTCATATTAATTGAGTTTACTTTGTCTACATCATGTCATCGTTCTCCAAGCATTACTCTGTTTGTTATGAACTTAATACCTAGAGAGGCAAGCATAGAAACGCTCTCGAAGTGGAGTAATAGTAGTAGATCCAGGAAGGAGTCGGTCTACTTGTTTATGGACGTGATGCCTATATACACATGATCATTGCCGTGAATAAATAGTGCATAACTATGCGCTTTTCTATCAATTGCCCAACAGTAATTTGTTTACCCACTGTATGCTTTCTTCAAGAGAGAAGCCTCTAGCGAACACTATGGCCCCCGGGTCTATTCACATATAAATTTATAAACGCTCTTATTATCTTGCTGCCATTTATTTGTTTTCTTTTTATTTTATAATTTATAATTATCAACTATCATCTACACTACTCATTTGCTTGCAAGTAACAAGTCCAAGGGGATTGACAACCCTCTTGCCCGCGTTGGGTGCAAGTGTTTGCTCTTTTGTGTGTAGGCGCTGAAGACAGGAAGTTGTGTGTAGGCGTTGAAGACAGGAAGTTGTGTGATCCTCCTATTGCTTCGATAACCTTGGTTCTCACTGAGGGAAATACTTATCTATACTGTGATGCATCATCCCCTCCTCTTCGGGGTAAAACCCAACGCAGATCACAAGTATCAGAAGGCCGTGCCCAGCGGAACCTCAAAACCTCTCTCTTCACACAGACATGACAAGATAGCTGGAGTCCACTCAGCGATGGAGCCTTCGGCCACAACTCCGACCGGAGACGCCTTGGCGGCGGCTGCATCGTGCCATCATCACTCGTCTTCCTCGGCACGGACTGCTCTGCCTCATCCAGCCGTCTGCGCTGCCATGCATGGTCTTCTCCCAGGCCCTCTCCCTAGCTCCCACCGGATTGTAATCCCAACTACATGTGCGCAAGCAACACCATGTTATCAATGCCTTGTTTCTAATGTTTTCAGTAGTTATCTATCTAATAGAAGCCGAGAAGTTAAATATATTTAGAAGCGTTGGTTATGGCGTTTAGGCTGCCCGTAATGGGAGTACCATAGGTAGTAGTATCTTGCATGTCAACTAGACAATTTTTATGAGGTGACATAGAATTAAATGAAGAAAGAGAGTGTTGAGTATCATATCATGATGTCGTATCATATTAAATAATGTGTTACTATGTGTCATGCATGACAATAAATGAACTATCCTATGATACCAACATATGAGGCCTCTTCCTGTTGGAAACCCCTCCCCAGGTCCTCCCGAGGCACTCCCGTGTGCGACTCCAGAAGGCAACCCTAGTGCTGTCGTCGTCAGCTCCTCGCCCCGGCCTCCCCTTCCTCGCCGCCGTCGGTGGCGTCGCCGACCGAAGAACTCCGCATCCTCCCGAGTTCCGATCTCCGGGAAGTTGAGCTCCTCTCATGGCCGTCCAAACCACCAAACAGAGATGTCGTTGGCTCGCGCCACGATGTCAGCCGTGTTGAACGTGTCAAGCCAATAGCTATGGTTTTCACACAGGAACTCCATGCTAAAGTGGCTGGAGCAACGTGCCCGCACCCCCTTGCATCTGGTCTTGCTCTTGGACTTGAGCTTTGGCGGCATGGCGGCGGTGCTGGTGTTGCAAATTTGAAGTAAATTCTTTTACAAATAAGGCATTGGAGCACTATTTTAGTGATGCTTGTTTAGGATTGATTTCAGATACTATAAACTCTCAAATTGTCATTTCCTAGATCCATAGGCCATATGTGCACTTGTCTATGGAGAAGACTTGGTTTTAACATTGCATCGTGTTATGCAAAAATTCAATTTTCCTATAAAATTCACAAGATCTTGTGACAAATTAATATAATCCAGTTGGATTGGTATCCTTAAAAATTCATTGACATAGAAGCAAGAAGATATAGGTCTCTTAGTTAAGAACATGGGGCATAAATTATATATGCACCAAAGAGTACAACTAGATAGGTATCCAAATCAACACGAGGAGCACAAATTAGATACTTCTATTGATCGGTGACAACATTTCAGATAAGTTGAAATATAAAATTCACATAATCCGCACCCCAAGAGGCATCTTGACTCCAGGGCAATCTCCATGATGAGTGACTTCTTTCTTCGGTTCACTTGCTTTGGCCTCGGTATTTTTTTTTCTTTTTCAAGGAAAGACGAACTTAGGTTCCACCAGTCACTCTAGGCATGTCGATCTTGTTATATGGCATGCGTTTTTCCTTGCGTGTTATCGTAGGCATACATAACTCACAATGGGCCCGTAATTGCTTTGTTTATGGGGAGCACCTTTAAAATGGAAGACCGTGTGGTTTTTTCTTTCTTTAAGAATTAGTTAGATTATTCTATCTCAGTGCTTATGGATATGTCTTGAAAATGGTTTGATAGGTTCTGTTTATTTAGTCATTTTTCCTTCTAGTCTACAGGTACTAGGTCGTACTATGCAACATACTTTGCATGTTTTATGCATGTGTCTACTGCTCATGTTATCAATTAGTACTTTCTTGCAGGGTCTTGGAACATGGGAGTGTTGAGGAGCTCACCCACTCTACCCACCTCCTCGACCCATACTAACTCAGTAAGTAGCTCATATATACATCTCTTTCACTCCCGCCTGCCTAAGTTGCCTTTTTTTCTTATCTGGTATGAAGCCCACGCTTTACACTGCTATCTTAATCTCTACATATAGGTGTTGTCGATGCTAAAAAGAATGAGAGATGATGAGTTAAAATAGCAGGAGTGATTAAGTTCATGTTTGCGGACGAACACTTATGGGCTTGCTGTCAAGCGAATGATAATGAGTTTTGGGCAAGGAGGGCATCAGGGAAACGTGTGCTGGCTCCATCGTGCTACTGTGTATCCAACGAAGGTTCAGAACCAGCTTAGGGTTGATGATGTGGGCAGAACACCTTTCAGGAGCATAGGGCGCACACACTCCCAACATGTAGCAAGGTGCATTATGTAGTTCGTTTCTGTCATTTCATCGGTGAGTGTAGCTACTTTTGGAGGTGCCCAAGTGCTCATTTTCAACTGGATATGTGCGGGGCGAGTCATAGCCCATGAAAACAAAAATAACACAAAGTTAGAAGGATTCGTACTCATAAAAAAAGTTACTCCCTTCGTTTCTAAATATAAGACTTTTTAGATATTTTAATATAAACTACATATTTATATATATAGACGTATTTTAAACTGTAGATTCATTCATATTGCTTGGTATGTAGTCTATGTTGGAATTATAAAAATGCTTATATTTATGAACAGATGGAAGTAGAAGGCTAAGGGTGTGTTTGGATCAAAGTTTTAAATAGCGCGCTAAGCCTCTTAGCGGCGGACATATTCAAAATGCTATAGTGTGCTATAGCGATGCTATAGCGCGCTATTTAAAATGTTTGCTCATGTGTTTGGACAAAAGACCCTTAACGCAAGACCTCTTCTAAACGTTATAGCGTGCTATAGCGGAGCTATAGCGCGCTATTTAAAACCATGGTTTGGATGCCGCCCCAGCTGGCCTTACCAACGCATGGGCAGGCCAAAATTTTGGCTCAGCATTCTATCGCCCGCAGCTTGCCCAAAAGTTGGCGTCAAAATGAACTAAGAACGCTGATGCAGTGCTGGCGAGCCAATTTATTGGTTTCCACCCAAACGAACGCCCATGCTTGATCAACTACCAACTTTTTGGCTGGGCAGCAATGGGAAGCAATCCAAACAGACCCTAAACATGCATGTGTAAATGCGATTAGGAAACCCCACTTGCTACCCCGCAAAAAAAAAAAAAGGAAACCGCACTTGCCGCTGGGAGTAAGGGCCATCGCCAACAGTAATAAACAAACCAAACGAGCAGCAAAGGGAGGCGCCCACCGGAACCTCAGAACCTCTCTCTTCCCAGATTGGGAGACGACAAACGCAGCGATGGAGCCCGCGGCCACAGCTCCGACCGAAGACGCCTTGGCGGCGGCGGCATCGTCGCTCGTCTTCCTGGGCACGGGCTGCTCCGGCGCGCTCCCGGACGCGCGGTGCCTCATCCAGCCGTCCGCGCCGCCGTGCATCGTCTGCTCCCAGGCCCTCTCCCTCCCGCCGGACCGGAATCCCAACTACAGGTGCGCGACACTATGCTATCAGTACACTTGCAGGCGATCCACACGCCAATTAGTATTAGTATAAAATTTATTTGCCCCAAAAAAAATCTTGAAACTATTATCACACATGTTATGGTTTAAATTCATAACAGAAATCACATGGAGTTGAGGGGAAACACTTATTGGTTCTATTATACCTCAAAAAGTACCAACTGTTTTCTTTTTGTAGTATATTAAACAAAATATACGTAGTGGTTTTGAATAGCCACCACGACAGCCAAACAGAACTGTCATGATGGTGCTAATGTGACAGCATAGTGTTAGATTGATCTCTTCCCCAATGGGCCCAACGGCCCATTGGACCCTTGACTCACGCCCTGATCGGGGGCGTCCAGCCCAAGCAAGGCTGGTGGGCCCCTGTCGCGCAGTGCCATATAGAGGAGGTGGGGACCACGGCACGAGGTACGAGGTTCGCCGCCGCCACTGTTCCCCACTCCTAACCCTAGTCCGATCGAGAGGGAGGCACTGAAGCGATGGGAAGCGCCACCAGCCACCCACCGACGCCGCAACTACCTCGCTGTCGACCTCTACGCCGAGCTCCTCGCCGTTCACCATGGCGGCTCCAGGAGTTGGTCGTCACAAGGAGAAGGTATCTCCTCTTACTGACTACCGATCCAATCTAGCCTAGCGATCCAAAGGGTATAACAATGGTATCAGATGCCACTGGGTTCTAGTTGGATTTTCGGTAGCAAGAAAGAAACAGAGAAAGAAAATTTCCCTCCATTCCCTAAAGAACCCTAGAACAGGAAAAGTTCACCGGACCCTGCCGGCAAAGTAGCGCCGCCCGTTCCGGCCGCGCCCGTTCCGCTCGATCCCGACACGCATCGGCAAGCCGAGGTGCCGGGACGAAGAACCCACCCCCCAAAGGGACAAAGAACCCCGCAGCCAAACCGCTCGACGGCGGCGCGCCCACCGCAAAGGGGACGCGCAGCCGGCGAAGGGGATGGCAACGGCGCAGATGGGAAGGGGAGCAGAGGGGGCGCAGTGGCGCCGCGGCACTCCCGTTCTCTCTCGTTCTCTCTGCCACAGGAATAGAAAGGAAAAGGGGAGGAGCTCGCGGCGCGGTGGTAGATCCACGGCGTCGCCGGCGGCCGGCGCAACCCCAACCGCACCGCCACTCGGGCGCCGTCGTGCGCAGTGGGGAAGAGGAGGGCTCTGCTGCGCCGCTCCCTCTCTTTGCCACAGGAGAAAGAAGAGGGAGGAAAGGAAGGGAAAGAGAGGCGCGTCGCGGTGGTGCGTTGCCGTCGCCGGCTTGCCGGCGGCGTGGCAGAACCGCTGATCAGATCCGCCGCTGCGGGCAGAGCAGAAGAGCGGGGCGCTCGGGGGTAAAAGGCAAAGGGGCTCGCGCGACGCGGCTCAACGGCGTCGCCGGCGGCCAGGGCGGCCGGCCGGAGCGCAGCTCCTTGTCTCCGCTGTCACCAGAGAGAGAACGAGAAAGGAGAGGACGGGATCGCGAGTGCGGCGCTAGGTTTCGGTCGGGGGGATCGGCCTCCCAGTTTTGACCAACCGAAACCCACGCTCGGTCGTCCGATCTCATTGAACGGTCCAGATCGAATCCCTAGCTCCACCCCGGGCAGACTGGGCTGAAAGTTGAAGCGGGCCTTATGGGCCGAAAGAGAAGGGGGTGCTGGGCCGGCGCGCCAGGCCGCCACCGCTCGCACGCCTCTGGGCTTTTCGGGCCGGGGCCACAGCAACGCGCACTGGGCCGAGGCCGCGGCTGACCTGCTGGTTTACAGTATTTTAATAGTTTTTGTCCATTTTTGGGGCAAATTTAATATAGTTTTTGTCCAACGAAATTATGTTTAGAAGGACAGAAAAGTAAAAGAAATACTTCTGAAAAGTAAAAAGTTCATGAATTTTTTATTCATGTTTTTCCGCTGCAGAGTAAAAGTTTTATCCTCAAATTAAATTGGAACCAACGGGAAAATTTAATTGGAAGAACTGTTCTTAGCAATGATTTTCCCCTGTGGGTGAAATCAGATTCAGATAGTTTCCGCTATGACAAAAGAAAGATATTTGTTTTAAAGTATGGTATTGTTATTTTCTGACCAACGTTGATGATAACAGTACTATAATTCTATGAGTCTTATGTTCAAAGCTTAAATCTCTGATAAATTTTGTATCAAAGTGATCAATTTTCAGAGAACAGATAAAGATCAAGAAATGCTCTTGAACTAGAGAAATGTATATTTCTTGTTCACGCTGCAATAAAGTTGATGATGATGATTATTTCTTAGCAAAGTTGTTTAATAGAAATACTATCATCACATTGTTTATGAGTTATATGCATTATTTCCATTTCCGCCCAACGGTGATATGGAATTAATGTGGAAGGATGATGTTTTATTCTAATTCTGCCCAACGGTGATTTATAATATAAAAGAAAGTTTTAAAAGTTTAATGTGCATATTAATTAACCAGACAAACATGGGGTTAATTTTATGCTCATTATTGTTGATCATTGGCTAATTTTTCTCAGACTAAAAGTTTTCCATGCTTTCATTCGTAAAAGCGAATGGCTGGGTGCTTGTGACCCGAAAGATGACCAAGAAAGGTCATAACGTGAGGGAGTATGTTCTCTCTAAAGAATGGTTTCAAAAGAAAAGAGATAGATCATTGAGAGTCTTGGTTGACGAATGTCTTTCATGTACTCTCTATGACGAAGATTTTTCAGTCAACATGATTTGAGATGAAACAAGCAACATGCGTGTTTAATTTGACCAACGTCGGATCAAGCATGTGTGTCAAAGAGCATTCGGATTTATTTCTAAATTT
Source organism: Elymus sibiricus (assembly GCA_039707655.1). Classification (NCBI taxonomy): domain Eukaryota; kingdom Viridiplantae; phylum Streptophyta; class Magnoliopsida; order Poales; family Poaceae; genus Elymus; species Elymus sibiricus. The sequence goes on from CM077671.1 coordinate 400,455,808, forward strand.
GATGATTGAATATGCAGTCAAAAGAGCCAATTCTGGCATTTGTGTCCCTTACAGGGAATTACCCGCATGGCGGGAAAAGATGATTATGATAAAACCCGCATGGCAAGAAAAGTTTGGGAAAATACCTGCGTAACCCGTATGGCGGCAGAAATTTTCCCAGACTTATCCTGTATGACAGGAGAAAGACATGATGACTCATGTGCTTTTAATGTGTCCCACTCTGGGAGAAAAGTATGGAGTAGCTATTATGCTTTCCTAGTATCGACCGTACACCTTATGTGTAACGGTCATTAAGCACTCAATAAATCCAAAGAGAATAAAAGTTACAGACGAACCTAAAGATAAGAATGATATGCAAGTGTGACTTGCAAAAGTACTAATGATAAAGAACTCTGTTGAGTTTCTGAAATGGAATGAGGAAAAAGTACTCCCATACCAGTTAACAGATAACTTCATTTCGTATGAAAGTAATCAGATAAATGAAGTAGATAATCGAAGTTTCCTCAATTCACAAGAGTTATGAATGGTTTTTCGAAATTGTGGCAGAAAAGTTCTTGCCACATTTCGAGGGGGAGAAAGAAATATGAGATAAATTATGAATGATGAAACTCCCCTATACTTTAGATAATGTGATGCACATTATGCATCTAAAGTGATCCATTATGCATCTAAACTCCCCTATACTTTAGATAATGTGATCGTCTGGGGGAGTACGACGGTCATAATAATACCCCTAAGAAAAGAAATAGTTGTATTTCTGGATCTTTTACAGTTCCGAAAGCAGACTAAGGAATACTAAAATGGTGCTTAAAGTGCCATAAAGAAGAAAGTTTTAACAGAATAAACCCAAATAATAAAGTTTAAAGATACGCCATTTTTAGTGAAGATGGAGTAATCTGGGGGAGCATGTTGTATGACCTATACAACACCTGTTGTTAGCTCTATAAAGGAGGAATTAGTAAACATGGATCTTGTGATAAAGGTCCCTGTAAAACCTATTGCCTCTTGGAAATGAAAGATTATACAATTAATTTGCCTCTTGGCAATGACAGAGCAACAACAGCCCCATATGAAAGAAGTGCCAGTACCTAAGACACAGATGGTCTCAAGGAATGAGAAAATCAGATACTTCTGATTACTATAAAGTCTATGTTAGTGAAATTCAAATGGAGGTTGATCCCACCTCATTTAAAGCGCTCAATCGAGCTTTGAGAAGTGTCTGTTTGTCTAAATGATAAGAGACTATGTGAGATGAAATAAAATTGGTGAATCCCGACGATGTTTGGGACTCATAAGTAATTTCCAATGGAGCATAAACAGTAGGCTGTAAAAGGTCTACAAGGTCAATGTGACTCCAAAGGAAATATGTAAAGGTGTAAAGCGCGACTTAAATCGAAAGATTTTGTGCAAAGAGAATGAATAAATTACAATGAGTGTTAGTGGCACATCATGATCGACATCATGATCTGAGTTACATCAGATGAAAGTAAAGAACACAAGGGATACTGCTTCAAGAAGTCTTTTATGGACTAGAGCAAGTCTCTAGACAGTGGCATTTAAAGTTAGATGAATCAGATGTTATTTTGGGTTAAAGAAAATGAGAGGACAATTGTATTCATGCAAAGTTATAGAATGGGAAATTCATTTCCTAATTCCTGTGCATATGGATGACGTCCTACTTGCTAGTGGTGATGTCAATCTACTGCAGGAGGAGAAAAGAAGTTCTTGTCCTCAAAGTTCAAAAGAATGTTCTCGGTAGAGTGTCTCTCGTTATAAGTATTGAGATTCACCAAGGAAAGAATAAAAGGGGGTATTAGGAATGTCGCATGGACATGCTGAGAAAGGTCTCTAAAGTATGCATGCGAGAAAACCTACGCCTGTTCTTATAGTCAAGGGTAATGGAACTGGAAACTATGGTGTTCCAAAAGTTGATGAGAAAAGATTGAAAACGGATATGGTGCCATATGATTCAGCTGTTGGAAGCTCAAGTTATTACCCTGACACAGTTCACGTATCCGGGTTGTTTTGGCAATGTCCAGTCCATATATAGATCACTGGAATGGAGTCAAAGATATCGGCCTCATGCTGAAAGAAATAAGTGCTCTAAAAAGATTGTGAGTACAAAGACAAGACTTGTGAAATGTATAGCGAAATCCACAATTGTCGCTAATTTTCACACTTGGAGTTTTTTGTGTGGAAAAGCTCCAAAGAATGAAACAATTATCATCAATGTGATGCAAAGATATGTTATAGCTTGATATGAGGCTGAGGGACAGGCAAAATGGTTAAGGAGACCTGTACCCGGAGTTGATAATGGTTGACAACAGCGATAACCATTTTAAGTTTTTCGCTCCTATGACAACGAGTCAAGTGTTGATGCCAAACACACTGACACAGAGTTATGCGTTGTAAAGGAGAAAGTCCGGAATTATGTAGAAATGCTTGAAGCATAAAAGCAACAGACAAGTGTTTGCAGATTTGCTTATTAAAGGCTTACCGCCCAGTGTGTTCGGAGAATACACAGTCGACATGGGTTTTATGGTATAGTCTAAGATTTCCGGACAATAAAGGGCCCAAGGTTAAAGAATTTGTTTCAAAACAGAGAGGTACGTTGTGGCTGTCTGATTCTATCGGTAATTGAGCTGTGACGATGAAACATGTCCTATGTATTAATCTGTTATGAAACGAGTAAAGTAAAAGTATAAAGTTAAAAGTATATGATGAGATCAAGGGGGAGAATGTTAGATTGATCTCTTCCCCAATGGGCCCAACGGCCCATTGGACCCTTGACTCACGCCCTGATCGGGGGCGTCCAGCCCAAGCAAGGCTGGTGGGCCCCTGTCGCGCAGTGCCATATAGAGGAGGTGGGGACCACGGCACGAGGTACGAGGTTCGCCGCCGCCACTGTTCCCCACTCCTAACCCTAGTCCGATCGAGAGGGAGGCACTGAAGCGAGGGGAAGCGCCACCAGCCACCCACCGACGCCGCAACTACCTCGCTGTCGACCTCTACGCCGAGCTCCTCGCCGTTCACCATGGCGGCTCCAGGAGTTGGTCGTCACAAGGAGAAGGTATCTCCTCTTACTGACTACCGATCCAATCTAGCCTAGCGATCCAAAGGGTATAACACATAGTTCATCTGCTCATATTTTGTATGTTTGCTTTCAGATGCAACACGTCCCTCTTGATAGACTATTGCCATGACGATGGCACGCATAAGTACATTCTAATTGATGTCGGCAAGACCTTTAGAGAACAAGTTCTCCGGTGGTTTGTTCACCACAAAGTTCCTTCCGTTGACTCGGTGAGATCTTCACATTTCACTTTCTGTCGTCAATTTAGGTTTCTAACGATCAGTGCATACAGATGACAAGACTGAGATGGTACTTTTGTAAGTGCAGATTATTCTGACTCATGACCATGCGGATGCTGTCTTAGGTCTTGTCGACGTTTGGGTGGTACAGTCAAGTAACCATAGAAATGATGTTGATGATCAAGTCCCAGTTTTCCTCACCCAGTTCACGATGGACAGGTCACCCTATCTTTCCCAGTGGGATACCACGACATATTAATCATCATACAAGGCTAATATCAGCTGCTGATTTTGCAGTGTTGCAGCAAGATTCCCATACTTGGTGAAACGAGAGCTTGAGGAAGGTGATGAAATCACTCGACTCGACTGGACCATAATTGAGAGTGATGTCGACAAACCATTTGTATCATCAGGACTAGAATTTGTGCCATTGCCAGTATGAGGCGCATATACTCCCCTTCTGTTGTGAAAGGCTTGTTTGCTATATTTGCTTCCTGATGTGATGAGTTTGCTATTCTCTATTCAGGTCATGCACGGAGAGGGTTATGTTTGTTTAGGCTTTCTATTTGGGAGGAAAGCAAGAGTGGCATATTTGTCTGATGTCTCAAGAATTCTCCCTAAAACTGAGCACAGTATGCCTTTTCTGTCTCCAATTTTCCCCAAAATACTTTGAACTTTCTGTGAATATCGTGGCAACATGGAGATATTTTAGTTTAGCTTTGCATAACCTTTTTTTTTAGATTCTTACTGGGAAACCTTTTATATAAGTACATGAATTAGAAGGGAAAGTTTTGTAAAAGCACACATTGTTCAAAGCAATGTGAAATAAATCATGGGTGTATTGCATGCATAACTGTGAGTATTTTATCTTCATGAGTTCGTTGGAAAATCACTGAAACTTGTCTCAGTATTTCAGTGACTGAAACTTGTCAGTTACAAGAATAGTGATTGTCACATACAGTACTTCTCTTAATACTAGAGTTGTGACATCATGTTGCTGGATGTGGATTGTTCCATGGTTGCAAACAATGACCCCAGCCCCCAAACTTTCTAGCTATTATGTATTTACATTCTCATAAATCCTGATGGATTTCCTCCGTATTTTATTTTATTTTCTATTTAGGGTGCATTCCTGATTCAGCCTTTTACTGCAGCAATTTCAAAGTCTGGTGCTGGACAACTTGACCTTCTTATACTAGAAACTAACCAATTACATGGGGTGGTAAGTCTATTGCATGTGTTTGTGATCTGAAAAATTGTAAACACACACACACACACACACACACGATATGTCGTCAAATCTGCTGATACGGTCTTTTGTGGTATTTGAACAGGGAAATGGTCGGAGTTGCCATCTTACTCTTAGTGAGGTTAATTCATCTTTATATTTAACGCCTAGCAACATTGCCTGAAGTTTCAAATTTCTAGTCTTATCAACTTGGTGTTTAAGCCATCCTAGTCTTCATGAACCGAACCTAATAACATAATATTCAAGAAAAGTGTATCCTATAAAGTTTGAACAAGCAATTGCATCAATGTGTAGTAAAGATATTGCAAGTTCATTTTTCGTCCCTCAATTCTTCGGTCTGGCCACTTTTGGTCCCTCAACTCTAAAACTGGACAGATCGTACCACGAATTCTCGAAACCGGTCATCTTTCATCCCTACGGGGTTTCGCTGCAGAGTCAACCCGGTTTTGACCATGGCATGAACAATACACCGATGAATAGTAAATTCAAAAAATTAGCAAAAAAAAATCTTAAAAAGCTGAAATTTTATGACATCGAATATAGTCAGGTATGCAAGGTTTGTGTAAATTTTTGTCATGTTTGGACGTTCAATGAGCTCGCGGCAAAAAAAAAAAGTAAATATGCCCTGTGATGAACAGTAAATTCAAAAAAATGTTAAAAATATATAAAAAAACTGATTTTTTTTTTTGCATCGAAGATGCTCCGGTGTGCAAGGTGCGTGCAAATTTTCATGGTCAAATGACATCCGAGGGTTTGGAAACCATCCGAAGCGGCACGCACACGTACGCTATTTTGTTTTTTTGCCACAAGCTCCTCGGATGTCATTTGACCATGAAAATTTGCATGCACCTTATGCACCCAAGCATCTTCTTTGCCAAAAAAAATCAGATTTTTTTGATTGTTTTTGCTATTTTTTTGAATTTTCTGTTCATCATAGAGCAGATTTACTTCTTTTTTTGCTATGAGCTCATCGAACGCCCAAACATGACGACAATTTGCACGCACCTTGCGGACCTGACTATCTTCGATGTCATAAAATTTCAGATTTTTTTTGACTATTTTATTTCGAATTTACAGTCATCGGTGTACTGTTCATGTCGTGGTCCAAATCGGGTTGACTCTGCAGCGAAAACCCCGCAGGGACGAAAAATGACCGGTTTCGAGAGTTCGTGGTGCAATCTGTCCGGTTTTAGAGTTGAGGGACCAAAAATGGCCAGACCGACGAATTGAGGGACGAAAAATGGACTTTTCTCTAGAATTAAGCATCAGCCTGGTCTTTTACATCTTAAAATCCATGCTAACACATTATAGTTGACGCAGACTCTTGATCTTATCAAGAGGATGTGCCCTAAGAAAGCCCTGCTGATTGGAATGAACCATGAGTTTGAACATCACAGAGAAAATCACATTCTGGCGGAATGGTCAGACAGGTGCGTGGTTGCTTAAGCGTCTAGGTTGTTTCATCTCAGTTTTCCTGGCTGATGTGCAAAGCCCGATGATCGTAGAGAAGGGATTCCAGTACAACTAGCCCACGATAGCCTGCGCATCTTCATCGACCTGTAATATAAGGTATATGTATCATAGGACCAAACATTGATGCAGTTATTATTAAGCGACGTTGGTTCTGACGGTTTCTTTGGTATCATTGTAGATTGTTGCAAGTGTAATCCAGTCTCCTTCGCTTATTTCAAATGGAAACAAGGTTGCCATTGATGCTATGCTTTGTGTGGCATGCGTACGTCTGGCTGTAACTGCTCCCACTTGACGTCGACTGGACATGCACATTTCACTTCTGCAGCTGCTTCCACTTAGCGACACATCCTTCCCACTACTAAATTTGCTTGGTAGAAGTGATCCTTTGTCATTCTACCTGGTAAAGCGATCCCTTGACACCTTGTATATTTGCTTGCCATTGAATGACCAAATTTGAAAACCATTTTCCATCTCATGAACCGATCGAGGACGGTAACTGCAGTTGTGAGAAATCTGAACCAGCTACTTCCAAAATTGAACCCTGGTGGGCTGGTTCCACCGCATGGAACCAAACCATCTGAGCTACGCTCAATTCGCAATAAGTCCATACAATTTGAAGGTGGTTGTTTTAACATGTGAAAAAAAAACACCGATTTCAATGAGCCTCTATGCTCCTAGATCTAAGGGTGTAATAATTCCTACAACCAGTTCAATGAATGTTCATTTTTTTTATTTTTTCTAAAATGAAAGCAAAAGATTTGCCTCGTCCATTAATTAAGAAGAACATAATTGTCTAGTTACTTAGCCGACACACACAAGATACCCTACCCACAACACTATGAAGAACGCCTCAACGAGGGTAGCACATTGGCGTCATTGTTCTCACTTCTCCCCGAACAAGCTTCATCGTCATCCTTTCTCCATGAGCAAGCGACTCCGACTTTGCAGCAGACGACCGCCGACCTACCCACGATGTAGAGGGGCGTGCAAAGTCACATGAAGATTCATGTCAAGCATTCGGCCACCCGCGATAAGGACAGTGCAACTCCAATTCTAATGGAGAGCTAAGAAGGGGAACTATGAAAGGCTAGTGTGATCAAAGATTGCCGAATAGACAACCTGTTGTCTGTCATCTTTGCCACAGGACACCGTCACCACAGCTATAACTTCATGGCAACAAAAAATCTAAGGGAATCCCATGGACACATTGGAAAAGATCCTATTACTACTACCATTGTCGTGACCTCGACATCCCCCACACTCGTCGTCGTTGCCACTTGACTCCAACACTGCCATCTTTCACCGGTCCCGCTTGCGGATGCCCAGCTCCAAAGATGATGCCCCAAGGGGAAACGACGCCATTAGCGTCGTCATCGTCCAATCACACGAATCCAGGGTTTTGATGTCCAATCACACGATGCCAACAAGAAGGAAACAATGCTCGTTGTTGCCGGCTCTGGTCATGACTTTCGCATGGATCAACCTCCCAAACCACATGCACCACGGACCCGCAAGCCCACTAGCCGAGCCCCATGACCAGATCCAGCCGGATCTGGCCCTCCCTCACCATCTCCTCGATCAGTCGCTGCTTAGGCAACCTCCACGAGCCTCCCCCTAGCACCTCTTGCCAACCGCATGTTGAGGCGAAAATCACACCGACCAGCCACACCAAGCCCCTTGTTGATAACCTCTTCCTCGTCAAGTCCGTGGAAGAAAGTTTAGAGCCGGAGTCGATGGGCATACAGACTAGATGGTAGTCGCTCATGTAGACACGCCATAGAAGTTCGAGGACGTATTGACACTGAGAAAGGAAGATGCTTCATGTGCTCCCGGTGACGACAATACTGAGAAAGTGCAGGAGAGTGCCTAGATCCATCATGGAGAACTCCTGAGCGAGAGTGGAGGTGACAAATCGAAGGAATGAAGAGGACGAGGTGGTGAGAATTATGTGAACTTCGTAGAGGAGAAGGTACGCGGTTTGACTTGAGGATTTTTAGATAAACAGGGAAGTGTAGAAATTACGGAACGTAAAAATACGGTGCACTGATGGTAAAATAGAGGGAGTGAAGAATAACTATTCCTCACCCAGGATGACGTATAGCGCGACCCTCTCATGTCTCATATACTACCATGTGATAGTATATATACTACTTTATTATTTTTAGTATGTTCGTATACTATATCTAAGATACTCCAAAGTGAATTCTATGAAAAAAATTGCAAGTAGACTCATATTTTTATTATATTTATAAAATACGTACATATATGTACGTAAAAAAGTGTATGCTCAAAATATAAGACATACTACCTAAAAAGTAGTATATATACTACCTAAACATTGTTATATACTACATACTACGCATACATACACTTCGGAATGATAGATACTATCTATAACATACGAAACAAAAGTGGGAGTAACTACACCCGGTCGTACCGAACATTTGTACAGTTTCGTTTTAAAAAATATCATGAACTTTTCACAATTTCATGAACTTTTTCAAATTTGGAAACTATTTTCAGTTTTTCTGAACTTTTTTAAATATGTGAGCTTTTTCCTAGTTTTTGTGAACTTTTTTTCATTTTTGCCAACATTTTTAAAATTGCGAACTTTTCAAATCTTGAACTTTTACAAATTCATGAAAAACTCCATTTCTTGAATTTTTTCATATTTGTGGTCTTTTTTTATTTTTCCCAAAAGTAAACGGCCAACTCTCAAATGTCGATGGTTAATGTTCGCTGGTCTACTTGTCAACGGTCCACCAATTAATCAATTTAAAACAAATCTCAGCTGGGCTGGCCCATATACTCCCGCGCATGAGCGGCAGTTATCTTAAATAGGGCCGAAGGAGCTCTCGGGGTGAAGATTTCTGGTCTTTAGGCTGGTCCATTTACACAAAGATCGCAGGCAGACCATTCTGTCACTCGCCTAGGAGAGGAGGGGAGGGGCGCCCCTAGGTCTCCCATTCAGAGAGACAGAGGGATCCCTCGCTGAAGGTTTGGTGCCGCGTGTTGAGCTGGCCCGGGCGCGCGGGAAACAATTGCCTCGTTTATGTATTATTTTTTTCATGTTTTTTGTTTTGTTTTTTTACTTTCGTTTATACTTCCAAATATTCTAAATAAATATATTACAAAAAACACTCTACATAAAACATTTGAAAAATGTTAACCAAGCATATGAAAATATTGAATGTGTATAGAGAAAATGTTTGAAACAAGTGTATGAAACAATTTGATCATGTGTTTACAACAAGTTAATCCAGCATTTGAAAAAAATGTTGAACAATTGTTTGAAAATGTTAAGAAAGCATTTGGAAAATGTTAAATGTGTATAAAAATGACCATCTATTCAAAAAATGATGAAATTTTTTTGCTCATGTATATGAAAATGTTAATCAAGCATTTGAAAAAATGTTGATCAAGTATTGGAGAAAATGTTAACGTATATAGAAAAAAATATTGACTATCTATTAAAAATGATGAACAAAATTTATCATGTATATAAAAAGGTTAATCAAGAATTTGAAAAGAAATTATTGAAGAATTATTTAATCAAGCATTTCAAAAATGTTAAATGTGTTTATAAAAAATGTTCACTATGTTTTCAGAAAAATGTTCATATTGCATTTAGAACATGTTAATCAAGCATTTGAAAAATGTTAAATGTGCGTAGAAAAAATATAAACCATGTATTAGAAAATGTTAATCTTTTATTTAAAAAATGTTAATAAAGCATTTGAAAAGAGTTTACCAGTGTGTATAGAAAAAAAATCATCATGTATTAAAAATGTAAATCTTGTATATTAAAAATATGAGTGAATCATTTTAAAATATTTAAAATATGTACATAAAAATATTTACCATGTATTAAAAAATGTTAAATTTGTATTGGAAAATGTTAAACTTGTATTAGAATAATATTGTTGATATATACAAAAAATTGTACAATGAAACCAACAGAAACAAAGAAAGCCAAAAAAAGAAAAAAAATAAACCAAAGAAAATGAAAATGAAATAAAAACGAAGAAAGAAATGCAAAAGGAAGGAAACAAACAAAGAAAACTGATGAAAATCAAGAAAGAAATAAATAAAAACTGATCTCACATGTGCACGCTCGGTTGGGCTGGCCCATGTAGCAACACACTATAGTGAGCGCTAGCACTGCGATTTTTCTATTTTCCTCTGAGTCCTTTTACTTTTTATTACCATTTTCTAGAAAAAATAAAGTGAATTTATTTATTTTGAAAAGTGAACATTAAGTCTGAGAATATTTTCGAAAAAATGATGTCCTTCTAGAAACGCTAACATTTCTTTAAAGTATGCAAACATTTTTGTAATGTGAGCCTTTCTTGAATTTGCAAAATAAAGTAAAAAACTATAAAAAACAGAAGAAAAAAAAGAAGAATAAGAAATGAAACAGAACCTTCTAGACGGTTCCCAAAACCGAATTTTGCAGCTAGCTAAATGAGGTGCCCCCCCCCCCCCCCCACACCACACCGCAATCCCATGTTCCTTTTTTTTCTTTTTTCTTTTCGAAAAGGAGGATAAACCCCGGCCTCTGCATCTGGGCGATGCATGCAGCCATATTATTAATTATTCTCAAAAACCATACAAAGTAATACATCAGTCACCCTGAAGCCACCGTCTAGGCAACACCTGTTGCTACTCCTATCCCCTTGATGAAGGTGTGCCAAATATCCGGGCCTAATACCAAACGGACATCGCACCAAATCCTAACATCTATAACCGGATGCCCCAGCCCAGCCACACACCGGGACTGGGTCCCATACCGGTCCGACGCACTCTCAGAGCTTGCCGCCGCCATCTTCCACCGGTCCATCTCCAGAGCAGGAACTGACACATCAACCTTGCCTGGCCTGCCGTCGACGTCACCACGGCGCCAGACAACTCCACCATCCTGCACGTATCCGTCCACAGGCACCCGTCGCCGAACCTCCGCAGCGCCATGCCACCGAGATCCGCCGTCGGCCTTACGGTGGATGAGACACCGCTCCTCCGCTTGTCCCGTCCAACCAACACTTGCTCCAAAACGATGCCCTCAGGAGGGACAATGGCATCGAAGGTGCCATCATCGTCCGATCCGGTAGATCCAGATCTACGGTTTCCCCCGGAGCATCACGAGTGGGGTGCCATGATCTGCAACAACGATGCCTCGAGAAGGGAACGACGTCATACACGCCGCCATCGTCCGCCATGACCAAAGTCGGCGCGATTTTCACCGGATGTCGCGTCACCCCGATCTCGCAGCTCACCGGATCCGAGTAGAGCCTCGCCGTGAAGACGAACGCTGCCACCGGAATGCCGGCAGGGGGCCTCCAGCCGCCCCTCACCGGTCCCTCCGCGCGTCGTTGGCTAGCCGAAGCCACACCGAGACGGATCTGGCCGGGACTCCAAATCCACGACCACCAGCGGATCCCGACTATAGGTAGAGGACAGCCCCGCCTACAAGCCAAGAAACGCCGGCCACCGTCGCTCAGTCGGAGCCGCCGCTCGAACTGCTGCCCGCGTGCCCTCCGTGAGTGACGCCCCTGCCGCCTCCCGGGAGTCCCGCAACAAACCGCCCGCCCAGACGCCTTTGGCGACGGTCCCACCGCCACCGCAGACCTAGCTGGTGGCAGCGGCCGCAGTGGAGGCCGGATCTGGAGACCGGCGGCGCGTAGGGTTTGGGGCCCCTGGCGTCGCCCAGGGGAGGCGACGCGAGGGGGTACCGGAAAAAAAGCGATTCCTTTTTTTTCTGCGGGGTCAATCCCACGTTCCTTGCATGGTTCCTTGTTCGTTTGATCGACAACTTGTTGCAACATGCTACAAATAAGAAGTGTAGAGATTAGGTGAGATCGTAGGATCAATTCTAAAAATTTATATTCAAACAATCTAGAAAATATTAAAATTATTTGACAACATACCTAGGACGTATGTCTACAACTTCATAAAGAATCAGCTTAAAACTCGATCCACAAACTCAATGGTTCTAGTGCCTAAACCACATGTGACTAATCCCAAAATAAAAGGCACCGAAGAAGAAAACACATTTTAGCGACTAAGAGAATCTACAGTCGGACTTGGCAAATCCGGCCCCTCAAACGCCCGCGGACGCGCCCGGACGCGTCCGCGGGCACTGACCGAGCACGGCTCAAATTAGGCACTCCACATCCGGACACCTCAATTAGCATATCTCAAATCCATACAAACTCATGCGACTACGTCGACGCACACGGATCGTCCGGCTACTCCATCACAGTACACTAAACATGCCATCGGACTACCAAAATTTGGCATGTTTGGCTATGGTGGACTTCATCCACGGCTGTCCTTGCCCTTCCCTGCGTCCTTGCCGTCCTTCTTGCGGAAGTACCGCTCGAAGACGCAGTACGGATCCAGCCGGATCTGCTCGTCGCCGGAGCTGTCCTCGCCGTCGTTGTCCTTCTCCTCCTTCGGTGGCAGTCCGGCCATGGCCCGGACCGCCTGACTCTGCTCTCGGGCGAGGGCGCACGTCTTCCTCCGCTACCGTTTCTTCACAATGTAGGCGCGGATGGCTTCCTCCTCTGCGGCCGCCCGCGCCGCCGCAACAGCCGCCTCTGCCTCCGCCATATCCGCCACGAGACGGGCCTCGATGGCCCTTGCCCTCTCCTTCTCACGGCGTGCCGCCCTGACCCGGTATGACTCATAGTCTGCCGGACCGGTGATGGGGAAGGAGCGGTGTTCCGGCTGCCGGGAACGCGAGGATCCAGAACCGGCAGACCCGAGCGCCCGGTGAGCCAACGCTAGGGCCTCGCGTCGGACGGATCCGTCCCTCGGTCGGCTGCTCTCCTCTCGGGACCGGCGGAGTGCAATGCGAACTGCCATTGCCTCCTCCAACCCACACGGAATCACACCCCAGTCGACGGATCCGGAAAGGTCGGACTCCGATCCGCTGTCTGACATGGCGGAGGTGGCCGGAATCCGCCGGAGGAGAGCTCGGGTGGCGGAGGGCAGTGGAGGGGAGGGGAGTGAAGTGGCTAGGGTTTGGTCCGGCGAGCGGATGGGGACGAATATAAGTGGGGTAGGGGTGGGCCAGCATGGGCCGGTGTTGGAAATATGCCCTAGAGGCAATAATAATTTAGTTATTATCATATTTCCTTGTTCATGATAATCGTTTATTATCCATGCTATAATTGTATTGATTGGAAACTCAAATACATGTGTGGGTACATAGACAACACTGTGTCCCTAGTATGCCTCTAATAGACTGGCTCGTTGATCAAAGATGGTCAAGGTTTCCTAGCCATAGACATGAGATGTCATTTGATAACGGGATCACATCATTAGGACAATGATGTGATGGACAAGACCCAAACTATGAACATAGCATATGATCGTGTCAGTTTATTGCTATTGTTTTCTGCATGTCAAGTATCTGTTCCTATGACCATGAGATCATGCAACTCACTGACACCGAAGGAATACCTTGTGTGTATCAAATGTCGCAACGTAACTGGGTGACTATAAAGATGCTCTACAGGTATCTCCGAGGGTGTCTGTTGAGTTGGCATGGATCAAGACTGGGATTTGTTACTCCGTGTGACGGAGAGGTATCTCAGGGCCCACTCGGTAATACAACATCACAATAAGCCTTGCAAGCAATGTGACTAAGTGTTAGCCACGGGATCTTGTATTACGGAACGAGTAAAGAGACTTGCCGGTAACGAGATTGAACTAGGTATGGAGATACCGACGATCGAATCTCGGGCAAGTAACATACCGAAGAACAAAGGGAACATCATACGGGATTAAGTGAATCCTTGACATAGATGTTCAACCGATAAAGATCTTCGTAGAATATGTAGGAACCAATATGGGCATCCAGGTCCCGCTATTGGTTATTGACCGTAGAGGTGTCTCGGTCATGTCTACATAGTTCTCGAACCCGCAGGGTCTGCACACTTAAGGTTCGGTGACGTTTCGGTATAGTTGAGTTATGTATGTTGGTTTATGAAGGTTGTTCGGAGTCCCGGATGAGATCCCGGACGTGACGAGGAACTCCAGAATGGTCCGGAGGTGAAGATCGATATATAGGACGAAGGGAATCGGAGTCCGGAAGCGTTCTGGGGGTACCGGGTTGTGACCAGGAGTACCGAAAGGGGTTTCGGGGGGCCCCGGCAAGTGTTGGGGCGGTTCATGGGCCAAGGGGAGGGGGCACACCAGCCCACTAAGGGGCTGTGCGCCCCTCTCACCCCATCTCACGTAACCAGGGGAGGTGGGGCGCCCTCCCTAGGGCAGCCGCCCCCTTTGCCTTGGGGGCCAAGGCTGCTAGGGGGTGGGAGGGCCAAAACCCATCTAGGGTTGCCTATCTAGGCCGCCGGCCCCCTTAGGGGAAACCCTAGGGGCGCCACCCCTCCTCCCTTCCCCCTATATATAGATGAGGAGAGGGAGGGCAGCCGGACCCAAGAAAAGCCACAGGCTGCCTCTCTCTTCCCCTAGATTGCTTCTCCTCTAGATCTGTTCGGTATAGCTTAGCGAAGCTCTGCCGGATCAGTTCCACCACCACCGCCGCCGCGCCGTCGCGTTGCCGGAGAACTCATCTATCTCTCCGCTCCCTCTTGCTAGATCAGGAAGGCGGAGATCTTCATCGAGCTGTACGTGTGCTGAACGCGGAGGTGCCGTCCGTTCGGCGCTAGATCGGAAGGACCGTGATCAGGATCGCGAGACGGTTCGTGACTTGATCGCGGGACGGATCATGATGGGATCGCGGGACAGATCGTGATTGGATCGCGAGACGGTTCGTGATGGGATCGCGGGACGCTCGGCAATTTGGATCGCGAAGACGTTCGACTACATCAACCGCGTTTCTTAACGCTTCCGCTTAGCGATCTACAAGGGTATGTAGATCCACTCTCCCTCTCGTAGATGCTCATCACCATGGATAGATCTTGTGTGTGCGTAGGAAAAATTTTGTTTCCCATGCAACGTTCCCCAACAGTGGTATCAGAGCTAGGTCTATGCGTAGATGAGATCACGAGTAGAACACAAAGGAGTTTGTGGGCGTTGATGCTCAGATTGCTTCCTCCCTTGGTCTTTTCTTGATTCAGCGGTATTGTGGGATGAAGCGGCCCGGACCAACCTTACTCGTACACTTACGAGAGACCGGTTCCATCAACTGACATGTGACTTTGTTGCATAAAGATGGCTGGCGGGTGTCTGTCTCTCCCACTTTAGTTGGATCGGATTCGACAAAGGTGGTCCTTGAGAAGGTTGAATAGCAATTTTTGTATCACCGTTGTGGTTTTGCGTAGGTAAGAATCGTTCTTGCTAGATACCCATAGCAGCCACGTAAAACATGCAACAACAATTAGAGGACGTCTAACTTGTTTTTGCAGGGTATGTTGTGATGTGATATGGCCAATTACATGATGAGATATATGTGATGTATGAGATGATCATGTTTTGTATAGAATATCACGACTTGCATGTCGATGAGTACGGAAACTGGCAGGAGCCATAGGGTTGTCTTTAATTTATTTTCGCCGTTTTTGCATTACTTTATCGCTATGAGTTAGCAATAGTCGTAGAAGCAACAGTTGGCGCGACAACCTCATGGCGACACGTTGATGGAGATCAAGATGATGGAGATCATGGTGTCATGCCGGTGACGATGGAGATCATGCCGGTGCTTTGGAGATGGAGATCAAAAGCACAAGTTCATGGCCATATCATGTCACTTATGATTTGCATGTGATGTTAATCCTTTTATGCATCTTATTTTGCTTAGGACGACGGTAGCATTATAAGGTGATCCCTCACTTAAATTTCAAGATAAATTGTGTTCTCCCCAAGTGTGCACCGTTGCGAAAGTTCGTCGTTTCGAGACACCACGTGATGATCGGGTGTGATAGACTCTACGTTCGCATACAACGGGTGCAAGCCAGTGTTGCACGTGCGGAACACTCGGGTTAAACTTGACGAGCCTAACATGTACAGACATGGCCTTGGAACACAAGAGACCGAAAGGTCGAACATGAGTCATATAGTAGATATGATCAACATGAAGATGTTCACCATTGAAACCACCTCAACTCACGTGATGATCGGACTTGAGTTGGTGGATTTGGATCATGTGACACTCGAATGACCGGAGGGATGTCAATTTGAGTGGGAGTTTTTAAGTAATATGATTAACTAAACTCATTATCATGAACATAGTCAAAATGCCTTTGCAAATTATGTTGTAGATTACTAGCTCGCGTTGTAGCTCCCTTGAATTTTAATATGTTCCTAGAGAAATAGAGTTGAAATATGATGGTAGCAATAATGCGGACTGGGTCCGTGATCTGAGGATTGTCCTCATTGCTGCACAGAAGGCTTATGTCCTTAAAGCACCGCTCGGTGCGCCACCCCCTCTAGCGTTGTCTGTAGATGTTGTCAACATCTGACAGGCACGTTCCGATGACTACTTAATAGTTCAGTGCGTCATGCATTACGGCTTAGAATTGAGGCTCCAAAACGTTTTGAACGTCACGGAACATATGAGATGTTCTTGGGATCTCAGGCTCGTGCCCGTGTTGAGAGGTATGAGACCTCCAACAAGATTCTTTGCCTGCAAGATGAAGGAGAATAGCTCAATCGGTGAGCATGTGCTCAGATTGTCTGGGTGCTACAATCGCTTGAATCGAGTGGGAGTTGATCTTCCAGATAAGATAGTGATTGATATAGTTCTCCAAGTCCCTGTCACTAAGCTACTAGAGCTTCGTGGTGAACTATAAAATGCCAGGGATGGAAATAACGATCCCTGAGCTATTCGCGATGTTTGACACCGCGAAGGTAGAAATCAAGAAGGAGCATCAAGTGTTGATGGTTAGTAAAACCACTAGTTTCGAGAAGGGCAAGGGCAAGGAGGGATACTTCATGGATGGCAAGCCAGTTGCTGCTCCAGTAAAGAAACCCAAGGTTGAACCCAAACCCGAGATTGAGTGCTTCTATTATGAGGAGAACGGTCGCTGAAGCGGAACTGCCCTAGATACTTGGTAGATAAGAAGGCTGGCAACGTCGACAGAAGTATATTTGATATACGTGTTATTGATGTGTACCTTACTAGTACTCCTAGTAGCACCTGGGTATTAGATACCGGTTCGGTTGCTAAATGTTAGTAACTCGAAATAAAAGCTACGGAATAAAAGGAGGCTAGCTAAGGGTGAGGTGACGATGAGTGTTGGAAGTGTTTCCAAGGTTGATGTGATCACCATCGCACGCTCTCTCTACCTTCGGGATTAGTGATGAACCTAAATAAATGTTATTTGGTGTTTGCATTGAGCATAAACGTGATTAGATCATGTTTATTGCAATACGGTTATTCATTTAAGTTAGAGAATAATGGTTATTCTATTTACATGAATAAAACCTTCAATGGTCATGCACCCAATGAGAATGGTTTATTGAATCTTGATCGTAGTGATACACATGTTCATAATATTGATGCCAAAAGATACAAAGTTAATAATGATAGTACCACATACTTGTGGCACTGCCGCTAAATGTCATATTGGTGTAAAACGCATGAAGAAACTCCATGCTGATGGATCTTTGGACTCATTCGATTTCGAATCGGTTGAGACATGCGGACCATGCCTCATGGGCAAGATGACTAAGACCCCGTTTTCCGGTATGATGGAGCGGGCAAGTAACTTATTGGAAATAATACATGTTGATGTATTCGGTCCAATGAGTGTTGTAGCGTGCGGTGGATATCGTTATTTTCCTACCTTCACTGATGATTTGAGTAGATATGGGGATATTTACTTAATGAAACACAAGTCTGTAACATTTGAAAAGTTCAAACAAAATCAGAGTGAAATTTGAGATCATCGTGACAAGAAGATAAAATGTCTACGATATGATCGTGGAGGTGAATATCTGAGTTGCGAGTTTGGTATACAACTTAAGACAATGTGGAAGTTGTTTCACAACTCACGCCACCTGGAACACCATAGTGTGATGGTGTGTCCGAACGTCGTAGTCGTGCTCTATTGGATATGGTGCGAACTATGATGTCTCTTATCGATTTACCACTATCGTTTTAGGGTTATGCATTAGAGACAACCACATTCACTTTAAAAGGGGCACCATCTAAGTCCGTTGAGATGACCCCGTATGAATTTTGGTTTGGTGGAAACCTAAGCTGTCATTTCTTAATGTTTGGGGCTGCGACGCTTATGTGAAAAAGGGTTTTCACCTAATGAGCTCGGACCCAAAGCGGACAAATGCATCTTCATAGAATACCCTAACGTAACAGTTGGGTAAACCTTCTATCTTAGATCCAAGCACAAAGTGTTTGTTGCTAAAACGTTTCTCGAGAAAGAGTTTCTTTCGAAAGAATTGAGTGGGAGGAAGATAGAACTTGATGAGGTTGTTGAACCTTTGTTTCAACCAGAGAGTAGCGCAGCGCAGAAAGTTGTTCCTGTGGAGCCTACGTTAGTTGAAGAGGAAGTTAATGATGATGATCATGAAGCTTCGGATCAATTTACTATCGAACCTCGTAGGTCGACAAGGACGCGTACTGCTCCTGAGTGGTACGGCAACCCTGTCTTAGAGGTCATGTTGTTGGACAATGATGAACCTACGAGCTATGGAGAAGCGATGATGGGCCCGGATTCCGAGAAATGGTTAGAGGCCATGAAATCCGAGATGGGATCCATGTATGAAAACAAAGTATGGGCTTTGGAAGTATTACCTGAAGGGCGAAAGGCCATTCAGAACAAATGGATCTTTAAAAGGAAGACGGACGCGGACGGTAATGTCACCGTCTATAAAGCTCGACTTGTGGCAAAGGGTTTTTCACAAGTTCAAGGAGTTGACTACGATGAGACTTTCTCACCCGTAGCGATGCTAAAGTCTGTTGGAATTATGTTAGCAGTTGCCACATTTTTCGATTATGAAATCTGGCAGATGGATGTCAAAACATCGTTTCCTTAACGGTATCCGTGAGGAAAGGTTGTATGTGATACAACCGGAAGGTTTTGTCAGTCCTAAGGATGCTAAAATGTATGCAAACTCCAGCGATCTTTCTATGGACTGGAGCAAGCATCTCGGAGTTGGAATATACGCTTTGATGAGGTGATCAAAGTTTTTGAGTCTATACAAAGTTTATGAGAAACTTGTATTTACAATAAAGTGAGTGGGAGCACTATAGAATTTCTGATAAGTATATGTGGATGACATATTGTTGATCGAAAATGATGTAGAATTTCTGAAAAGCATAAAGGGTTGTTTGAAAAGGAGTTTTTAAAAGGAAAACCTGGAAAGAAGCTACTTAAATGTTGGGCATCAGGATCTATAGAGATAGATCAAGACGTCTGATGAAACTTTCAATGAGTACATACCTTGACAAGATTTTGAAAGAGTTCAAAATGGATCAGTCAAAGAAAGAGTTCTTGCCTGATTTGTAAGGTGTGGAGTTGAGTGAGACTCAAAGCTCGACCACGGCAGAAGAGAGTGAAAGGACGAAGGTTGTCCCCTATGCCTTAGCCATAGGCTCTATATAGTATGCCATTGATAACCCACAAGTATAGGGGGTCGCAACAGTTTTCGAGGGTAGAGTATTCAACCCAAATTTATTGATTCGACACAAGGGGAGCCAAAGAATATTCTCGAGTATTAGCAGCTAAGTTGTCAATTCAACCACACCTGAAAGACTTAATATCTGCAGCAAAGTATTTAGTAGCAAAGTAGTATGGAAGTAATGATAACGATGGCAAACGTGACAGTAGCACTTTTGTAGTGAGTGTAACAGTAGCAACGGAAAAGTAACTTAGCAAAGATCAATATGTGAAAAGCTCGTAGGCAACGGATCAGTGATGGATAATTATGTCGGATGGCATTCATCATGCAACGGTTATAACATAGGGTGACACAGAACTAGCTCCAATTCATCAATGTAATGTAGGCATGTATTCCATATATAGTCATACGTGCTTATGGAAAAGAACTTGCATGACATCCTTTGTCCTACCCTCCCGTGGCAGCGGGGTCCTAATGGAAACTAAGGGATATTAAGGCCTCCTTTTAATAGAGAACCGGACCAAAGCATTAGCACTTAGTGAATACATGAATTCCTCAAACTACGGTAATCACCGGAAAGAATCCCAGTTATTGTCACCCTGGGGGATGCGGATCATAACTCGTAATAGGTGTCTACAACTTGCAAGATAGGATCAAGAACACATATATATTAATGAAAACATAATAGGTTCAGATCTGAAATCATGGCACTCGGGCCCTAGTGACAAGCATTAAGCATAGCAAAGTCATAGCAACATCAATCTCAGAACATAGTGGATACTAGGGATCAAACCCTAACAAAACTAACTCGATTACATGGTAAATCTCATCCAACCCATCACCGTCCAACAAGCCTACGATGGGATTACTCACGAACGGCGGAGAGCATCATGGAATTGGTGATGAAGGATGGTTGGTGATGACGACGGCGTCAATTTCCCCTCTCCGGAGCCCAAAACGGACCCCAGATCTGCCCTCCCGAGGAAGAACAGGAGGTGGCGGCGGCTCCGTATCGTGAAACGCGATGAACTCTTCTCCTTGATTTTTTTCTCCCCGAATAGGAATATATAGAGTTGGAATTGAGGTCGGAGGAGCTCCAGGGGGCCCACAAGACAGGGGGGCGCGCCCTAGGGGGGGCGCCCCCCTGGCTTGTGGCCAGGTGGTGGACCCCCTCCGGTTGATTCTTTCGCCAGTATTTTTTATTAATTCCAAAAATATTCTCTATAAATTTTCAGGTCAATCCGAGAACTTTTATTTCTGCACAAAAATAACACCAAGGCAATTCTGCTGAAAACGGCGTCAGTCCGGGTTAGTTCCATTCAAATCATGCAAATTAGAGTCCAAAACAAGGGCAAAAGAGTTTGGTAAAGTAGATACGATGGAGACGTATCAACTCCCCCAAGCTTAACCCATTGCTTGTCCTCAAGCAATTCAGTTGACAAACTGAAAGTGACAAAGAAAAACTTTTACAAACTCTGTTTGATCTTGTTGTTGCAAATATGTCTAACTGATGTTCAGATTTTCAACAAAGATTATAGACTAACCACATTCACAATAACATTTAGGTCTCACATTTACTCATATTAATGGCATAATCAACTAGCGAGCAATAATAATAAATCTCGGATGACAACAATTTAATCAAAACAATCATGATACAATATGATATAATGGTATCTCGCTAGCCCTTTCTGAGACCGCAAAACATAAATGCAGAGCACCTCTGAAGAACAAGGACTGACTAGACATTGTAATTCATAGTAAAAGAGATCCAGTCACAGTCATACTCAATATCAATTAATAACAAAGCATACAAATGACGGTGGTGCTCTCTAACTGGTGCTTTTTATAAGAGGAGGATGACTCAACAGTAAAACAAAATAGATAAGCCCTTCGCAGAGGGAAGCATTGACTTGCAGAGGTGCCAGAGCTCGAGCTTTTAAAACAGGGATGAATAATAATTTTAAGCGGTATGCTTTCATTGTCAACATAACAACCAAGAGATTTCACCATCCTCCATGCTAGATACATTATAGGCGGTTCCCAAACAGAATAGTAAAGTTTTTACTCCCCCTCCACCAATCAATCACACTCCACGGCGAGCCGAATCCACGGGTACCATCCATACAAACAACAATCCTGGGGGAGTTTTGTTTCATTATATTTTGATTTGATTTTTGAGCATGGAACTGGGCATCCCGAATACCAGCCACTTTCTCGTGAATGATAGTGAATCAACACATATCGTGAGAATAACCCACCTAGCATGGAAGATACTGATAGCCCCTAGTCACTACATGAGCGATTCGGGCATACAAAACAGAATATTATTTGAAGGTTTAGAGTTTGGCACATGCAAATTTATTTGGAACAACAGGTAAATACCGCATATATGTAGGTATGGTGGACTCATATGGAACAACTTTGGGTTTATGGAAATGGATGCACAAGCAGTATTCCCGCTTAGTACAGGTGAAGGCTAGCAAGAGACTGGGAAGCGACCAACTAGAGAGCGACAACAGTCATAAACATGCATTGAGATTAACCAACATTGAATGCAAGCATGAGTAGGATATAAATCACCATAAACATAAATATCGTGGAGGCTATGTTGATTTTGTTTCAACTACATGCGTGAACATGTGCCAAGTCAAGCCACTTGAATCATTCAGAGGAGGATACCATCCTATCATACTACATCACAACCATTTTAAAATGCATGTTGGCACTCAAGACAAACCATTATACACTCTTAGCTAATTAAGCATGGCATGAGTAACTATAATCTCTAATTGTCATTGCAAACATGTTTCATCCATAATGAGCTGAATCTAGAACGATGAGCTAATCATATTTACAAAAACAAAATAGGTCGAGTTCAAACCAGCTTTTCTCCATCTCAATCACTTCATCATGTATCGTCATTATTGCCTTTCACTTGCACGACCGAACGGTGTGAATAATAATAAGAATGCACGTGCATTGGACTAAGCTGGAATCTGCAAACAATAACTCAAAGGAGAAGGCAAGGTAATATGGGCTCTCTGTAAGATAAACAATAAAGCAAATGAGAGCCACTCAACATTTTCATTGTGGTCTTCTCCTTACGACCCAAAGAAAAGAAATTTCAAAACAAGAACGAGAAAAACTATTTACACGGGAAAGCTCCCAACAAGCAAAAGAAGAACGAGAAATCTTTTTGGGTTTTCTTTTAATACTACAACTAGACAAACTAAAAGGTAAAGCTAGAACTAATTTTTTTTATTTTCTCAAGGTTAATTAAGCACACAAGAAGAAAGCGGAAAGAAGAAATAAAATGCCATGGATGATACAATGAAAAAGTATGAACACCGACAACTAAGATGAGTGTGTGAACATGAATGTAATGTCGGTGAGAAATACGTACTCCCCCAAGCTTAGGCTTTTGGCCTAAGTTGGTCTAGGGCCATGGCTGGCCCGGATAATATCCAAAGTCATAGTTGGGGTTGTACTGGGCTGCGACAGCTACTGCCTGAACGGCTGCAGCGCGGAGGCGAGCGGCTTCCGCCTCTCTCTCGTACTCATTTGCCTCCTCTCTGGTTATAAAGTGTCTCCGTTTTTCCTGAAAGTTAAAGAAGGCAGGAGCAGGAAGGGTAATATGGACAGCACGTTGTCTATCAAAAATTAGTCGGTACAGGAAGGACTGTTCGTTCCTCTCAAGAAACTGGTAGCGCACCATAGCCTCATAATCAAGAAAAGTAGGTGGTAACTCAATATCATCCCCCCCTTATGGGTACCCCAAGATAATTAGCTACACGGGTGGCATAAATCCCGCCAAAGAAATCTCCATCCTTAGCATTTTTATGTAGCCTCCTAGCAATAATAGCCCCCAAGTTATATCGTCTATCACCCATGACCGCACTCTTAAGAATACTGAGATCAGATACGCAAAGGTGGCTATGATCATGTTTACAGTTAATACATCTACCTATGAAGAGAGCAAAATAATGTATAGCAGGAAAGTGAATGCTCCCCAAGGTAGCCTGTGTAATGTTTCTAGTTTCTCCCACAGTGATGCTAGCAAGAAAATCACTATATTCAGTTTTGTGAGGATCACTATAGCTGCCCCATTGTGGAATTTTGCATGCACGGTTAAAATCTTCTAGGTCCATAGTATAGGATTCATCATAAAGATTTAATAAAACAGAATGCGTATTACGCCTGGATGAAAATTCAAACCTCCGCACGAAGGAATCAGTGAGTCGATAATATTGCTTGCATTGGTCTGAAACGAAATCTTCAAGGCCAGCATTTCGTATGTACGCGTAAAATTCTTCCTTGAAACCGGCATGAACCATGAATTGATCCGACGGCCATTCACAAGGCCGCACTTGAGCTTCCCTCGGTGGTTCAAAGTCGGGCTCACGTATTGCGAGTCTCGGGGTCTTCTTGCTCGAGGAACCACCTTGGTATATTATCCTCAACATCTTTCTTTCTCTGAAAAATTTCTGAAATTTTTAGCGACTCAAAATAAAGGTGAACAAAACTCAACAAAACTTATAGCAACTACTCCCACAAGTGCCTAGAGGCTATATCATGCATCAAAACTACAAGGAACCATACAAGTTTGACAAGCAAGCTCAAGAACAAGGTCACCACAGCAGCAAAAATTTGCAATATATAAAGCACTAAGGCAAAAACTAATTGGACCATTGGAGGAGTCACATACCGAAGATCAGTCCCCCAAAACAGTTTTGCAAATGGAGCTTTGCACAAGGAGATCGAAAATGGCAGCAAAATGAGCTAGAACACGGGTTTGAGCAATGGTGGGATTTTTTCTGGAGGAAGACGAAGTGGATGGGTGCTGGAATAAGTGAGGGGGGGCCTATGTGCGACCCACAAGCCAGGGGCGCGCCCAGGGGGGTGGGCGCGCCCTGCAGGCCTGTGGCCCACTGGTGCAGCCCCCTGATGTCTTCTCAGTGCCAAAAATTCTTAAATATTCCAGAAAAAATCATACTACATTTTCAGGGCATTTGGAGAACTTTTATTTTCAGATCATTTTTCTATTGCACGGATAAATCAGAAAACAGAAGAATAATAGCATTTTTTCTTTATTAAATCTAAATAACATAAAGTAAAAGTTGGGTACAGAAGGTTGTGCCTCCTAAATTCATCCATCTCATGCTCATCAAAAAGAATCCATCAATAAGGTTGATCAAGTCTTATTGACAAACTTTTTTCGAATGACACGGAACCGGAGAATTTTCGAATAACACTAGGTTACCTCAATGGGGATATGCATGTCCCAAACAATAAGTATATCATATTTCTTTTTGGCAGTAGGAAGAGGGAATTCAAAATCTCCAATAATAATCGTTGAAATTTTTCCAATGGAGTTGATACTATGAACTTGAGGTTGTTTCTTCGGAAAGTGTACCGTATGCTCATTACCATTAACATGAAAAGTGACATTGCCCTTGTTGCAATCAATAACATCCCCTGCAGTATTCAAAAAAGGTCTACCAAGGATAATCGACATACTGTCGTCCTCGGGAATATCAAGAATGACAAAGTCTGTTAGGATAGTAACATTTGCAACCACAACAGGCACATCCTCGCAAATACCGATGGGTAAAGCAGTTGATTTATCAGCCATTTGCATGGAGATTTCAGTAGGTGTCAACTTATTCAAATCAAGTCTACGATACAAAGAGAAAGGCATAACACTAACACCAGCTCCAAGGTCACATAAAGCAGTTTTAACATAGTTTCTTTTAATAGAGCATGGTATAGTAGGTACTCCGGGATCTCCTAGTTTCTTTGGTATTCCACCCTTAAAAGTATAATTAGCAAGCATGGTGGAAATCTCAGCTTCCGGTATCTTTCTTTTATTTGTCACAATATCTTTCATATACTTAGCATAAGGAGACATTTTCAGAATATCAGTCAAGCGCATACGCAAAAAGACATGTCTAAGCATTTCAACAAAGCGCTCAAAGTCCTCATCATCCTTTTTCTTGGATGGCTTGGGAGGAAAGGGCATGGGTTTCTGAACCCAAGGTTCTCTTTCTCTACCATGCTTCCTAGCAACGAAGTCTCTTTTATCATATCTTTTATTCTTAGGTTGTGGGTTATCAAGATCAACAGCAGGTTCAATCTCCACATCATTATCATTACTAGGTTGAGCATCAACATGAACATCATCATTAATATTATCACTAGGCTCATGTTCATTACCAGATTGTGTCTCAGTATCAGAAATAGAAATATCATTTGGGTTTTCATGAGTATCTATAACAGGTTCACTAGCAGCATGCAAAGTCCTATCGTCATTCTTTTTTCCTTTTATTACTGGGACGACTACGTGCATCAGTATTAATTCTCTGAGAATCTTGCTCGATTCTCTTAGGATGGCCCTCAGGATACAAAGGTTCCTGAGTCATTTTACCACCTCTAGTCACAACTCTAACAGAATGATCATTGTTCTTACCATTCATCTCATTAAGCAAATCATTTTGTGCCTTAAGTACTTGTTCTACTTGAGTAGTTACCATGGAAGCATGTTTACTCATAAGCTTAAGATCATTGATAGTTCTACTCATATAATCACCTAAGCGATCAAGCATGTAAGCATTATGTTTCAATTGTCTACTAACATAAGCATTGAAATTCTCTTGCTTGACAATAAAGTTATCAAACTCATCCAAGCATTGGCTAGTAGACTTATTATAAGGAATATCACCTTCATCAAATCTACGAAGGGAATTTACCTCTACTACCTGTGTCGGGTTATCAAGACCATGTATTTCTTCAATAGGTGGTAGATTCTTAACATCTTCAGCTTTAATACCTTTTTCTTTCATAGATTTCTTTGCCTCTTGCATATCTTCGGGACTGAGAAATAGAATACCTCTTTTCTTCGGAATTGGCTTTGGAGGTGGTTCGGGAATAGTCCAATCATTATCATTGCTCAATATATTATTCAATAGTAGTTCAGCTTGTTCAACAGTTCGTTCCCTGAAAACACAACCAGCACAACTATCTAGGTGGTCCCTAGAAGCATCGGTTAGTCCATTATAAAAGATATCAAGTATTTTATTTTTCTTGAGAGGATGATCAGGCAAAGCATTAAGTAATTTGAGAAGCCTCCCCCCAAGCTTGTGGGAGACTCTCTTCTTCAATTTGCACAAAGTTAAATATTTCCTGCAAGGCAGCTTGTTTCTTATGGGCAGGAAAATATTTTTCAGAGAAGTAATATATCATATCCTGGGGGCTACGCACACAACCGGGAGCAAGAGAATTAAACCATATCTTAGCATCACCCTTTAATGAGAAAGGAAACAACTTAAGAATATAGTAATAACGAATTTTTTCCTCATGAGTAAATAGGGTGGCTATATCATTCAATTTAGTAAGATGTGCCACAACAGTTTCAGATTCATAACCATGGAAAGGATCAGATTCAACCAAAGTAATTAACTCAGGATCGACAGAGAATTCATAATCCTTATCAGTGACAAGGATAGGTGAAGTAGCAAACTTAGGATCATATTGCATTCTAGTATTCAAAGATTTTTTCCTTCCACTTGCATAGCAATTTCTTAAGATCGTCTCTATCCTTACAAGCAAGAAAGTCCCTAGCTACCTCTCCCTCCATAACATAACCCTTAGGTATATTAGGCAATTCATATCTAGGAGAGCTAGGTCTAGCAGGTGTCTCATAGTGTTCAGTTTCAATAATTTCATCAGTTTCAGAAATATCATCAGTTTCAGCATTGACTCTAGCAATTTGTTCATCAAGAAATTCACCCAGTGGCACAGTATTATCAAGCAAAGTATCATCATAAGCATCATGCATAGCAGAAGTGGCATCATTAATTACTTGCGACATATCAGAATCAATAGCAGGTGGTGGTGTCGCAAATTTACTCATAACAGAAGGTGAATCAAGTGCAGAGCTAGATGGCAGTTCCTTACCTCCCCTCGTAGTAGAGGGATAGATCTTGGTTTTTGGGTCTTTCAGATTCTTCATAGTGATCAACAGATATAAATCCCAAGTGACTCAGAGAATAGAGCTATGCTCCCCGGCAACGGCGCCAGAAAAAGGTCTTGATAACCCACAAGTATAGGGGATCGCAACAGTTTTCGAGGGTAGAGTATTCAACCCAAATTTATTGATTCGACACAAGGGGAGCCAAAGAATATTCTCGAGTATTAGCAGCTGAGTTGTCAATTCAACCACACCTGAAAGACTTAATATCTGCAGCAAAGTATTTAGTAGCAAAGTAGTATGGAAGTAACGGTAACGATGGCAAACGTGACAGTAGCAGTTTTGTAGTGATTGTAACAGTAGCAACGGAAAAGTAACTTAGCAAAGATCAATATGTGAAAAGCTCGTAGGCAACGGATCAGTGATGGATAATTATGTCGGATGGCATTCATCATGCAACGGTTATAACATAGGGTGACACAGAACTAGCTCCAATTCATCAATGTAATGTAGGCATGTATTCCATATATAGTCATACGTGCTTATGGAAAAGAACTTGCATGACATCTTTTGTCCTACCCTCCCGTGGCAGCGGGGTCCTAATGGAAACTAAGGGATATTAAGGCCTCCTTTTAATAGAGAACCGGACCAAAGCATTAGCACTTAGTGAATACATGAATTCCTCAAACTACGGTAATCACCGGAAAGAATCCCAGTTATTGTCACCCTGGGGGATGCGGATCATAACTCGTAATAGGTGTCTACAACTTGCAAGATAGGATCAAGAACACATATATATTAATGAAAACATAATAGGTTCAGATCTGAAATCATGGCACTCGGGCCCTAGTGACAAGCATTAAGCATAGCAAAGTCATAGCAACATCAATCAGAACATAGTGGATACTAGGGATCAAACCCTAACAAAACTAACTCGATTACATGGTAAATCTCATCCAACCCATCACCGTCCAGCAAGCCTACGATGGGATTACTCACGAACGGCGGAGAGCATCATGGAATTGGTGATGAAGGATGGTTGGTGATGACGATGGCGTCGATTTCCCCTCTCCGGAGCCCAAAACGGACCGCAGATCTGCCCTCCTGAGGAAGAACATGAGGTGGCGGCGGCTCCGTATCGTGAAACGCGATGAACTCTTCTCCTTGATTTTTTTCTCCCCGAATAGGAATATATAGAGTTGGAATTGAGGTCGGAGGAGCTCCAGGGGGCCCACAAGACAGGGGGCGCGCCCTAGGGGGGGCGCGCCCCCTGGCTTGTGGCCAGGTGGTGGACCCCCTCCGGTTGATTCTTTCGCCAGTATTTTTTATTAATTTCAAAAATATTCTCCGTAAATTTTCAGGTCAATCCGAGAACTTTTATTTTTGCACAAAAATAACACCAAGGCAATTCTGCTGAAAACGGTGTCAGTCCGGGTTAGTTCCATTCAAATCATGCAAATTAGAGTCCAAAACAAGGGCAAAAGAGTTTGGAAAAGTAGATACGATGGAGACGTATCAGCCATGCTGTGTACCGCACCTATGTGTGCCTTGCCATGAGTCTGTCAAGGGGTACAAGAGTGATCCAGGAGTGGATCACTGGACAGAGGTCAAAGTTATCCTTAGTATCTAGAGGACTAAGGAAATATTTCTCGATTATGGAGGTGATAAAGAGTTCATCGTAAAGGGTTACGTCGATGCAAACTTTAACACCAATCTGGATGACTCTGAGTAGCAATCCGGATACGTATAGTGGAGCAGCCATTTGGAATAGCTCCAAGTGGAGCGTGGTAGCATCTGCAGTACGACATATAGATTTGCAAAGAACACACGGATCTGAATGTTGTAGACCGTTGACTAAAGACCTCTCTCACATGCAAAGCATGATCAAACCCCAGAACTCATTGGGTGTTAGATTCATAGCAATGTAAATCACATGGTGATGTGAACTAGATTATTGACTCTAGTGCAAGTGGGAGACTGTTGGAAATATGCCCTAGAGGCAATAATAATTTAGTTATTATCATATTTCCTTGTTCATGATAATCGTTTATTATCCATGCTATAATTGTATTGATTGGAAACTCAAATACATGTGTGGGTACATAGACAACACTATGTCCCTAGTATGCCTCTAATAGACTAGCTCGTTGATCAAAGATGGTCAAGGTTTCCTAGCCATAGACATGAGATGTCATTTGATAACGGGATCACATCATTAGGAGAATGATGTGATGGACAAGACCCAAACTATGAACATAGCATATGATCGTGTCAGTTTATTGCTATTGTTTTCTGCATGTCAAGTATCTGTTCCTATGACCATGAGATCATGCAACTCACTGACACCGGAGGAATACCTTGTGTGTATCAAACGTCGCAACGTAACTGGGTGACTATAAAGATGCTCTACAGGTATCTCCGAGGGTGTCTGTTGAGTTGGCATGGATCAAGACTGGGATTTGTTACTCCGTGTGACGGAGAGGTATCTCAGGGCCCACTCGGTAATACAACATCACAATAAGCCCTGCAAGAAATGTGACTAAGTGTTAGCCACGGGATCTTGTATTACGGAACGAGTAAAGAGACTTGCCGGTAACGAGATTGAACTAGGTATGGAGATACCGACGATCGAATCTCGGGCAAGTAACATACCGAAGAACAAAGGGAACATCATACGGGATTAACTGAATCCTTGACATAGAGGTTCGATCGATAAAGATCTTCGTAGAATATGTAGGAACCAATATGGGCATCCAGGTCCCGCTATTGGTTATTGACCATAGAGGTGTCTCGGTCATGTCTACATAGTTCTCGAACCCGCAGGGTCTGCACACTTAAGGTTTGGTGACGTTTCGGTATAGTTGAGTTATGTATGTTGGTTTCCGAAGGTTGTTCGGAGTCCCGGATGAGATCCCGGACGTGACGAGGAACTCCGGAATGGTCTGGAGGTGAAGATCGATATATAGGACGAAGGGAATCGGAGTCTGGAAGCGTTCTGGGGGTACCGGGTTATGACCAGGAGCACCGAAAGGGGTTTCGGGGGGCCCCGGCAAGTGTTGGGGGGCCTCATGGGCCAAGGGGAGGGGGCACACCAGCCCACTAAGGGGCTGTGCGCCCCTCTCACCCCATCTCATGTAACCAGGGGAGGTGGGGTGCCCTCCCTAGGGCAGCCGCCCCCTTTGCCTTGGGGGCCAAGGCTCCTAGGGGGTGGGAGGGCCAAACCCATCTAGGGTTGCCCATCTAGGCCGCCGGCCCCCTTAGGGGAAACCCTAGGGGCGCCACCCCTCCTCCCTTCCCCCTATATATAGATGAGGAGAGGGAGGGCAGCCGGACCCAAGAAAAGCCACGGGCTGCCTCTCTCTTCCCCTAGATTGCTTCTCCTCTAGATCTGTTCGGTATAGCTTAGCGACGCTCTGCCGGATCAGTTCCACCACCACCGCCGCCGCGCCGTCGCGTTGCCGGAGAACTCATCTACCTCTCCGCTCCCTCTTACTGGATCAAGAAGGCGGAGATCGTCATCGAGCTGTACGTGTGCTGAACGTGGAGGTGACGTCCGTTCGGCACTAGATCGGAAGGACCGTGATTAGGATCGCGAGACGGTTCGTGATTTGATCGCGGGACGGATCATGATGGGATCGCGGGACGGATCGTGATTGGATCGCGAGACGGATCGTGATGGGATCACGGGACGCTCGGCGATTTGGATCGCGAAGACGTTCGACTACATCAACCGTGTTTCTTAACGCTTCCGCTTAGCGATCTACAAGGGTATGTAGATCCACTCTCCCTCTCGTAGATGCTCATCACCATGGATAGATCTTGTGTGTGCGTAGGAAAATTTTTGTTTCCCATGCAACGTTCCCCAACAGCCGGCTCCGACGTGGCGGGCGTGCCCGGGCGCGACCGGGCGCCCCCATATCCGCCCCATATTTGAGCTGGATATGGGGGGTGCCGGTCAGCCCGGGCGTTTGAGGGCCGTTTGAGGGGTCCGTCTGGGTCAAAAAAAGTGACCGGGTAGTGACCGGGCGACCCGCCCGGGCGTTTGAGGCGGGTTTGAGAGGTCCGGTTGTAGATGCTCTAACTTGTTGCATGAAACGCATACATACTATCATGGACACTACTTCTTAAACCTCATCGAGAGCTCTTCTGAAGTGACTATATACTCACGAGCCTTAGAGCATCTAAAACTGGTGCCCTCGTATCTGTCTCAAATGTCCGGGCGGCCTTTCCGGACAGAAAATTGTCACCCAACAGGAATTGGTAAAGTCGGCCCAAACTTTGGAGTTGACCGGCACTCCCCATACCCAGGCCATATCTAAGGTGGATATAGGGACGTTCGGACGTGTCCGCCACGTCGGTTCCGAGGAACCAGACCCGTCCCAAATCCGCTTCAAATTGACTAGTCCACCATTTCGACCACTCATCCTACGTCCGTCCTCCATTTCCCGCCTCCACGCAGTCGCCCACCTCCACCCTTGCTCATCGTCCGTGTCACCGCCCTCGTTCGCCATCGTTGATGTCGTCGTTGACTACCCTGTCAGCCACCATTGGCATGGATGATGCCTCGGCGGAATCAGTGGGGGTCTTGACTGTGGTGATCAGTTGCAAGGTGGAGAACATTGCCCGGAGGGAGTGCCGCCAGAAGCAGCGTGGACGTGAAGTGGCAGGAAAGGTAGCAGCGAAGAGGGCCGATGGTGACGAGATGGACTTGGGTGTGGGCGGTCTAGCGACATCGGCCGATCCATTCGTCGTTCCCACGGGAAAAAAGAACTCGTCGGCGGAGCCCAGAGCCCGACTCCGTATTGGCCTCCCAGTGGTCGGGCATTTTGGATGGATTTCCGGAAGACACCACCGCCACGGTCACGATGTCCGACTCGGTGCAACTCCAAAGGCACCAAACAACGTCAGGCAAGGGCATGCCCACATGTCGTTCGACCATATGCCCCAAGAAGAAGATACATTCTTTGCCCATATGACATTTGCATTGGTTGATTCATTTATTGTGCATACCATTCGATCAATCTTGTAGGACCATAGTTGAATTGCGATGCATATTTGAGTTGTTCAAAAAAATTGTTGTGTAATGAATTGTAGTTTATTTTGTATCATAGAATTGTTGAATTGATGATGAATTTATGCTATATGATGGATGTGTATGGATTTAAGAGGACCCAGCCTACGCCGTCCGTCAACGCATCCAGCGTGTCTACGGAGGTACAGAGGCCCGGATGCCCAATCTGGTTGTTGATGCTCTTAGAGCATCTCTAGCAAATCCCGCAAAAGCCCAAAGATCTACGCTTTTCCGACCGCTTTACGGGATGAGGCAAAATTACAGACCGACCAGATTCCCCAAAAGCGGCCCGACCCGTAAAAATCTTATGGGAGGCCCGCAAACCGCCCCCCGCATCCGATATATATGTCGGCGCCCGGGCATTTTAGGGTATTCCACCTCCTTTTCCCCTTTCCTCCTCCGCCGCGTTTTCTCCTCTTCCGCGACAAATCCGCGCCACTCCGGCAGCGATTTGTCGCGTTCGCCGGTAGGGAATCTCGACGGCGATGGCGTCTGTAGGTGCGGGGTGTGGTGGCGGCAGGGGGTTCCGCGACCACGGTGGCTACGGCGGCTTCGCCGGCCGCAAGCGTCGCAACGACGACGAGGCCAGCGGCTCCGGCCTCCGCCCTCCCGTGTCGGACAGGCAACGGGAGGCGGCGCGCACGCCCGGCGCGAGGTCCCGCAGCACCGGATCGAGGTCGGATGCGTGTGGATGACCTTCCGGCGTTGTAGTCGGCTCTTCGACCCGGCGATCCAGCGGCAACGCGTGGCCGAGCGGGCCTTCGTAGAGGCAAGGGTCGCCGCCGGCCGCGTAGATGCTGTTGCTGCTGCGCAGCTTCGGACGCTCCGGGAGGAGTGCCAGCTCCAAACCCGGCTCTCCGGCCAGCTGATCTACGACACCATGTACGGCGGCGAGCAGCTGCCCGCCGTGGTCATCTCCAGCGACGACGACGACAGTGACTCCAACGCGTAGAACCCTGGTGATGTTTAGAAGTAGACCCCGCGTATGAACTATGTTTAATTAAGTTGTATGAATTATGTGTGGAACTCCGGCGAACTCCGGCTATGTATAACTATGTTTAATTTAGACGCGAACTTGGCTTTCAAAATCATGATGAATTCCGATCTAGATGCGGGATCTGCTCTGTCTCAAATTCGTTTGTGTTTTGTGGGGCGCGCTTTTGCGGGATGCTAGAGATGCTCTTACACGCACTCCCTATAAACGTAAAAACTACGGTGGAAAAGACGAGGGCATGAGCCAAAGGAGAGTGCAAAACGCTGGGGACGATTCTAGAACGTTCATCAATCCTCACGGCCAGAACATCGAAAACACTTCGGGAAGGGCACAAGCTAGTACCAATCAAATCCGTATAGCTTCTTCAGCGTATACACGCCGTTGTAGCTCCTCCAGCTACCCCAGCCCGCATGCCAACCTCCAGGATGGCAGCCACCCACTACTAGCTAGCAAAGCTAGCGACCAGAATCAACAGAATTGCCCAGCTTTCTCTCCTCTTCCGCTATCCTACACAGAGCCGTTGAGCAG
The DNA here is from genome assembly GCA_039707655.1 of Elymus sibiricus. NCBI lineage: Eukaryota > Viridiplantae > Streptophyta > Magnoliopsida > Poales > Poaceae > Elymus > Elymus sibiricus. The sequence continues at coordinate 400,489,952 of CM077671.1, forward strand.
TGCGAGAGATTCATGGTGCGTGTGCCTGCCTACCCAGCTGCCATGGCGATTGGCGAACAGACAAACAATGTTTCGCGTAACATCGCAATCCATTGCCTGTAAAGGCAGGAGATGATGAGAGGGGATGGTCGGATCGGCCCTCGGGTTTGGCGAATTCAGCCAGCGGCCACGCTGGCTAATGATGAACTCTGCAGCTTTTTTTGTGTGCGTCCGTGGGGTAAAGCTGCATGCGAGCCTGCACTAATCATCGAGATCTTGAATGCTGATCCGCTGGTATAGCATAATTTAACCATGAATGGGCGAAGGGACGAGCGCTGATGGATGCACGATTGTTACTGTTCGACATCATGTACACGGATAAGATTGAAGCTCCATCCGTCGTCAGGCCGAACTCCATGCACGCACTGACGCTTTTCGCTTTTTTATCCTCCGTTCCTTTTTGTTACTAGTAGTAACAGTGTTACATGAAATCCATGTACGTTGACAAATTCAAAATGCCACCTCTAGTCCGATCGATTTTACAGACAACTTCACAGTCGACAGAGATCGTCTGTACCACCACGTTGATGCTTAACTAAGCTGCACACCAACATGGCAACATGACAGATGGTATACGTACAGGCCCACCCACACACACCCCGTGAGCGGGGAGGAGGACCAGGCGGCGCGGCGCCACAACGTACGCACGTCTGTCACGACACGACACGACACGGGGCGTATCGAGAGAAGCCGCCGTACGCCGGGCCGGCGAATGTCGATAAGACGGGAGCGGTAGAGACAGGGACACGGCGCGTGCATGCTAGGGGAGATGGCGGTGTCTCACCTCCCGGCAAGCCGGGGAGGGGGCACGGCAACGTGGCCGCGACCACCAGCGGCGAAAAGCTGCCGGCCGGTGCGCCGCGCCATGAGTGGCCGTGCCCGGCTGCTCTGCTCCTCCCGCGCGCGTACGTACAAAAGCTCAGCTGGCCGTCACCTGCGAGCCATGGGGGAGGGGGTGACCACCTCAACCCTACATGCACGGTACATACATGTGCACGACGCGGACGCACGCCACAGGGCCATGCATCGGCGGCATCCGCGTGCGTGCATGGGCCGGGCCGGGACGGGACGGGACGACAGGACACACGACGACCTTTCCTGTCGACCGCGCGCCGGTCCTCTCCTCCGGCCGGCCACCCCTCCCCGCTCGTCTCTAATGGCGCCGAGCACGTGGGCCGCCCCCCATGTTATTCCCTTGCCCGTGGCCGTGGGGCTCCCCGGCGTGGGATGCCCTTTTGCATGGCGATGGCGTCAACGTCGTCGGATCGATGATGATAGATCTACAGGGCGCCCCGCGTCCGTCGACCATGCATGTATGTATGATGTATGTGACCGGCCGGCGACCGGTACGGTGTAACATGTGTAGTCGCATGTCGTGCTAGAATACAACTAACATGAGTGAGTGGTGCTAGCTACGTACGTATGTACAACAGTACAAGTGCCCACACGATTACAGCGAGGAAAGATCTATGGAGTGCCATGTGCGTAGAGGGATGGATGTTCTGGACATGGAAAGATACCACACATCGCGTGTCCCTTTGCGAGTGAATAGAACTGTCTCTTCTTTTTTATTTATTTCCATGATGAAAAGAGAATATAAGTGGAGACATGCATGTTGAACGACAGAGAGTAGTTAACTGAAAAGCTTGTAAATTAAGGACCTGTTTGGATCCTCTCCGCTCCACCACTGCGGCTCCCGGAGCGGAGGGAGCGCCAGCGTAATTTCGAGGAGTGGCTAAAACGGGGCTCCTCGTTTCCACTAGCGCGCGGAGCGGAGTTTTGAATGAAAGAGATTCCGAACAGGCTATAAGTTCAGGTTCCATGCACTCGCCTGAGGTTTGAGTTTTTACGATACTGACGGTCTTCAACCATGCCTGTTAATTCATGAACAGTCTACATAATTTTGTAAGTGTGTGTTAATAAGGGAGCATTCAACTGCAAGAAACAAGAAATATGTTTAGTGGTCCCTGGCTAACTGGCTTGGGGTGATGTCTTTAAAAAAAACTTCCAATCTATTCAATAGTCATGGCAGTACAAAAATTACATGCAGCTTCGTAGACCGCCTAGAGACAACTACAAACACTCGAACAGGCCGAAGTCACGTCGTCATCATCGCCCCTCTCTTGCGGCGACAGAAAAACACTGTTGTAGTCGACAGTCAGAAAGTCGTCGTGCTAAAACCTCACATGCCCATTGCACCAGAATAACAACAGTCCCTGATGAAGAGAAGTGTAAATCAAAAGTATCCAACCTGTAGAAATATGAACACAGACAAACGAAGACTGATCCAAGTAGATCCACCATATACAAACGTCGATAAAATCCTACGAGATTCATCAAAGACACACCTCAACACGCCCTCAGACGATGCTAGATGTACCGTCGGGATGGGGACTAGGCGGGAAGAACCTCATTTTTAGGCAACCGCCATCGCCTTGCCTTCCTGAGCAGGACACAAACCCTAAACGAACACAAAAAGACACCTAAAAGACATCACAACCTATGAATAAATTGAGGGGACTGACACGACTCATCCCTGCCATGAAACACATGGAAATTGCACATGTGTTGGGGAAATGGAAAGGATGAATTCTGTTAGACATTGTGGCCAATAAAATGTTCTCTAGTGATGTTATTATTCACAACAGAATTTCTCTAATTTATTGGTTGATGCGTAAGTCAAATTTAGCTTGATAATTTTACATGTTAGAAAAATCGTAAAGACGTACATCTCTTGTTTGTTATTCATCACTAGACGACAGGCTCATAAGAGCCTATTTGAGCAAAAAATATATAGTCCTTAATTGACCGTGCCATGCAAGTGATTTGGTCGATTTTTTCTAGGAAAGTTTATTTTATTGGGTCTGCCCACTTATACTAAACATAACTACAAAATAGCTCTGTTTTTTGTTTTGGCAACTAGATTCCATGGTTCTCCTTACTTCAAGGGAATATAGACTTTATTCTTTGAGGCAACACATATAGCCATACGTACTCAAAACGAGAATGATTTCACCCACTTGTGGTCTATGTAAGGTATGGAGAATAGTCCAAGTTATGTTAAAGGTGAAGTTTATTCATATTTAATAATCACATTGTCAAATTAGCAAGAGAACTCGGATGAACCCTTTAACATCAAAGGAGGGTGAAAGCATAAGAAAAGGTCAAGCGTGGGATTTACCTTGTGTGCGTGAAAAGGGGATTGGAGGAGGGAGACAGATAGGATCGATTTTTTTTAGCAAAAGAGGGTTTCCCCTCTGATTTCATTAATGAAACCAAGCCAGGGATAGGATCGATGAGAGGGTGGCATCTAGGGTTGGGGAAGATGAAAGGTATCCTACTCTAGCTTTGAAGCAGGGAAATAAGCCAAACACTACAACAACAACTTAGGGCCTGTTTGGGACTACTCTTCTCCCTAAAATCCAGCTCCGCTCTAAAAATGCAAGCCAAACAGGATAGCTCGACAATTTCCCGCTCCCTAAATGTCTAGCTCGACAAAAATAGTAGAATCTAGGATACAACTTCCTGCTTTTAGTGAAGCTTTTCAGGGGTGTTACAAAAATTCTTGTTCAAAGAGTCCTTGTGAAGTTGGGAGAAAATAATCCGCCATTGCCATCAGTAAGTGGATATATATCACTTCGTTTTATTTCCCAATGTCACCCAGCCAAATAGACTTTTTTTCCATTAAATTTTCTCATTCTTAAAGTTGAAGCTAACTGAAATTCAACAAGACAAACCGCTCTTTGGTGAAGCTGCTACTCCTAGGTGAAATTGCTTCAAAGTGGATTTGACGGAGCGGGGCGGATTTTCATGAAGCGGATCACTCCCAAGCAGACCCTCCTTAACTTGTTTGAAGCTAAATTGCGGTCAATTTACTGATCACCGGTTCATCCAAATGCTCTAAACAAAAACGCCACCGAGGGTTTAAACTCGCGAGCTATACCAGTGATGGCCATGGGCAAACCGAAGACAGGCCGCCGCCTCCATCCTAGTGACAGCTCAACTGAGATCGTTAACCATCATCAGCGCCAGTGTGCACCAAGACGCACGTAGTACCTCTCAACCCTTAAGAAATACTCAGCAGAAGCCCCACTTGTTTACCGGCCGATCGATGAGACGCGTTTAGCACCAGCTAATAATAACGCGACCCTCGGCGCAATATACATATCGTGTGCTAGCTAAGCAAGTTATTAAGAGCTGGATCCGTCATCAGGTGGTTTGATCGACCGGCCATGCGGACATGTACAATTAAGCAAGCAAGCAAGCTGGTCAGTTGAGAGCTGGATACGTGATTAAATTAATCAATACTGTATTGCCACTACTAATTAACAGAAGTAGTAGTACGTGTACTTGTACAGCGGTGGGGTAATCAGTCAACAGGATTCTAGATGCAGGCTAGCTGGTTAATTCGCGCCTCGATCGATGATGCAGGCGCGACAGAAAAATGTTTTCGATCCCCGGCTGAGGATTAATTACTGCTCCGGCCGGCGAGCGACTCAGAACTGCTCGAACAGCTGGTGCACGTCCGGCGACGCCTTGCCGCGCTGCTGGTGCAGCGCGGCCGGCGGCGGCACGACGGGCGGGGACGACGACCTCAGCAGCGCCAAGTTGAGGCCCTTGAAGAACGGGTGCGCCTTCACGTCCGCGGCGCCGCGCCGCGACCCCAGCCGCGCCCGCGGGTCCTTGTCCAGGAGCCGCGCGATCAGGTCCCGCGCCGCGGCCGCCTCCGCGTGCGGCGTCCCGGAGCCGAGCGGCGGGCACTCCAGCGGCGCGCGCACGATGTTGCGGAGCGTGGCCTCGTTGGTGGCGCCCACGAACGGGGTCCGCCCGTACAGCAGCTCGTACAGGAACACGCCGTACGCCCACCAGTCCACCGACGCGCCGTGCCCGCCGCCGCTCGCCACCTCCGGCGCCACGTACTCGTGCGTCCCCACGAACGAGCACGACCGCGCGTCCACCGGCTCCGCCACGAACCGCGGCCGCGGCCGCGGCGCCGCGCGCCGCCTCCACTTTATCAGCCGGAGGAGGTGCACCTCGGAGAAGCAGGCCGGGATCGGCCTCGCGCCGTCGTCGTCCTCGCCTGTCGCGTTGCATGCCTCCTCGAGCTCTGGCGACGCCGTGGACTCGAGCGACAGGTCGAAGTCGGTGAGCATGATGTGGCCGTCGCCGCGGATGAGCACGTTCTCCGGCTTGAGGTCTCGGTACACGATGCCCATCATGTGCAGGTACTCCAGCGCGAGGAGCACCTCGGCGGTGTAGAACCGGGCGGAGGCGAGCGGGAAGCGGCGGCCGGGCATACGGTGGCGGAGGGAGTGGAGGTCCCCACCGGGGCAAAACTCCATGACGATGCAGGAGTAGTCCGTCCCGGCGTCGAAGTCCGCGAACATGGTGGGCAGGAACGGGTGGTCGAGCCGCCGCAGGACCCGCTTCTCGGCGGCAGCGCGGCCGAGCTTGCCCTTCTTGGCGAGCGCGCGGCGGTCCACCACCTTCATGGCGTAGGCGCACGACTGGTCCCCCTCGGCCTCGAGGCGGCAGAGGTAGACGGTGCCGATGTCCCCGGCGCCGACGCGGCGGACGAGGGTGAAGTCCCGCGGGCCGAGCGGCGCCAGGGCGGCGCGGATGGGCGCCCACGCCACGTCGCCCGCGCGGTGCGGGCGCGGCGGGGAGGAGGTGGGCGTGGCGGCGGCCGAGTCGACCGAGAAGGCGGAGGAGCGGCCAGCCGTGCTGCTGCTGCTCGCGGAGCTGACGCTGGAGCTGGAGTTGGGCGCCGGCGCGGCGTCGGCCATGTCGGGGAGGTGCGGCGCGCGCTGCAGCATGGCGGCGTTGGGAGGTTTGGGCGGGGACGAGGACGCTGTGGTGGTGGGAGCGGCCATTATATAGCGTGCGTGCGCGCGCGCGCGGTTGCTCGCGTTGGCTGGCTGGATAGATGAGATCTCTGAGGTTTTGGTTTTTCTAATGGAGGTTTGCGCGTTCGGAGAAGGTGGTTGCAGGTGGTTTTATAGGCGAACGAGAGTGAGCTCAAGCTGAGCAGCATGGAGAGAGAGGGAAGCCAGGTTTCCGATGGTTGGCCACGTGGACGTGCCACGCGCGCTGCATGACACACTCACGCTGGACGGGGCTTGCCTGCTCCCGTCCCGTGCTCCCGAAACGTTAAACTTGCATCGAACGGCCACACCGTTTTCCTTCCCTGTCGTCTCTTTTTTCTAAGGAAACAATTCGCGGAGCTCCCTTCCCCATACGTATTCCCCTTCGTCCCCTATCTTCCCCTTCCACTCTCACTTCCGACAGCCGACCGTGGTCCGCGGGGAGCCAAGGCATCGAGTGAATCCAGCCACCGCCCTCTGCTCCTGTCGCCGCACCTCCCCCTCCCTCCCCGCCGGGTACTTTTCCGCCGCAGTCGAAGCAGGCAGCTATTGCACAAGCTCGAGATTGAATCGGATCGGACCTAGTCCATGGCCTCGAGCAGCAGGTGTGGCGCCACCCCCGGTCGGCCCTCTCCAATCGCAAGACCACCTCCGCCTCCTGGTTTTGCTCCTCCTACTTGCTGACCTTGATCCCTCCCTGTTCGATTCACTGTGTTTCTTCCTTCTTCTAATTTGTTGTCTGCTGATTGGATTTGTTCTCAGGCCAAAGGCCGGGTCTTGGAGTTGCCTGCAATGGTGGAGCTGGGGCGGTGGAGATGGGGGTGGGGGCGGACGCCGTGCTCAGTGCTGCTGGTCACAAAATCGAGGCGGTCAACTATTCTATAGCAAAAAGACGGCAAATCTCATCGGACTGCTTGAGCTGCCGTAGTTTGTTGAGACGTGCTGTATTAATGAAACTTTTTGGTCGGTACTCTCCATGCTAGCCTCACGTTTGAGTCTGGATGTGTATCAATTGCAACTAATTCATTTGTATGATACATTTGAGCAGGCGTATGCTACTACTGTAAGAATCTCTTTCATCATTTTGGAGTCAGCCCAAAAAATATTGGTTATCAGATCATCCTCATCAATTTGAATTGAATAGAAAAAATTGGCATCTTCTTTTACCTTCTTCTCCATGTATTCCAACACTCCCCCTGTGTCACCCTTTTTTGCTTGCAGTGTTCTCTTAGAGTATAAACGATTTTTCATATCTTCAGGTGCAAACCCAAGATTTGGAAGTCCACATGCTTCTTTGGCCATAAGATCAATAGTTGCTTTATTCGAAATGCCTACAGACTTTGCGACCTCAGCGTTTGCTATTTGTGCTTCCGTCACTTTCCTTTGGGATCTTAAGTATAAGGCCATGTCTCCAGTAGCAAGACTATGACTATGTGCAGCCTCAAATTCGTACACATAATATAATCCGTTTTTGAGACTTATCTTCATATGAGCTTCACATCCACATCGTGTTTCAGGCCTACGGTAACTGAAAGAATCCTCTCTCTTATCTTCTGCACGGTATCCTGTCAATTAAAATAAGTATCTTAATGAATCGAAAAGTAATATAACCAAAACAAAATACAAGCAGGCCATACCTTGACGGGAGCATGTAAATGTCTGTTGTTGTATCACAGGAGAATTCTTTACTTTATGTTGACTCCCTCTTCGGATGCTAAAACCAATGGCTTTTGCATACTTGTTATAAAAGGAGTAAGCTTCCTCTTCAGACAAAAATTGCATGCCAAGCTTTGGTACCTTTTCATTAATGTAATCTGTTGCATTGCTAGGAGCAGTTTGATGCACATCCTATATGAATCAGTATTCACATTAGTTCATATGCATATGCTTGATAGTTAGATATATGAAACAAGGTTCACAAATAAATTACTTTGTAGTTGTTTGAATCGGATTTGAATAGATCTTATACAATCATGATCGGTTGATTTGTTTGTCGGCAGGGAAAAGCAACCAGTTCAAGAAGAAGGACAAGATCACAAGAATAACAAAAATAGATCAATAAGAACATGAGTCAGATATCTTACTTTTGGTCCTTGAGATCCATTGGCTTGTTGATGGTTCCCAGGGTCGGTGCTTGAAGAAGCCATGGGGGACAATAGAGCCCCAGTCCGCTTGATATTTGCAGAGTCTACTTTCTGCCTAGAATTAATTCATTTGAGGCAATCCCCTCCAGATTGCAATTTTCTTGCTGCTTGTGATTTAAGATACACCTGTTTTATGGACGTCCCAGTTTTTGGCGCACAAAGTAGTCAGATTGACGGCCATTTTCCCTCCAGATTTTTTGTGCGGGCCTTTTCCCTCCAGAATCAACCGCAACTGTTACGTGAAGGAGAGTGAAATACGGAATACTGGGTCGTGGCCCCTTTTTTTTGGGCCAGAAAAGAGACGACAGGGAAGGAAAACGGTGTGGCCGTTCGATGCAAGTTTAACGTTTCGGGAGCACGGATGGGAGCACGGGACGGGAGCAGGCAAGCCCCGTCCCACTCACGCTTTTTTTTTTTGAGGGTCCGTCCCACTCACGCTATGCCATCCCAAAACCGAAGGTTCGTCGTGTACTCGTGTTAACCGCTAAGAGCATCTCTAGCCAATCCCTAAAACATAAAACATAAAATGAATCCCATCAAATAAAATTAGCGAAGTAAACTTTTACTCTTTCGGCTGGACCTTGCCAATCTTTAAACTTAATGGAGTAAAAAGGTTTAGCATAAGTTTTTGTCATAATTGCATGAACTTCAAACACTTCACAATATTATATCATTAAACATTCAAAAATTTGAAGATATGCATAACTTAATTGTTAACAAGCAATAGTTTCATCGATCACGATTTTCAAATTAAAATATGCACAATTCATCCAAAAGTCATCACTTCACCGATCAAGTTTGATCTAAAATCACCACAAATTAGCATGTGTTATATTGTGGATTGAGGTCAACCAATGGCATGCACGAACTCAAACAATGTCCTCGCAAAAGAAATCACCACCGCCACCACCATACATATGGTCATCATCACCATCATCCTCTCGGCCACCATCACAATCACCACCACCACCACCACCATCCTCTTGGCCATCATCATTCCGAAGAGAGACTTCCGTTCGGGTCAAGATCTCCCCACGAGTGAACTCTCTATACTTTTTTGTGGTTTCGTCCATTCTGGTTGGGTTCATAAACATGATAGCACGATCTTCGACTTTCTTAGCATGATGAAGCCTCTCCTCCTCAAGTGCAAGCCTACGCTCTTCCGCTTTCAACTCTTTTCAACTTTCTTTCTCCAACCGCCAACTTGGACTTCTATTTCTCATCCTCCAACATCTTGAGATCATTCCACTTGGCCATCTTCTCTTCTTTGCGTTCGGCCGTCAACACCTTCTTGGCCTCAATCATGGCCACAAGTTTTTCTTTGTATGTGCCACCGTATGCACTTCTTTTCTTTCTCTCTTTTGCTAGCTCGCTTGTCGCCAGCGGGAGCAGCGATAGGGCGACCTACCTTCGCCAGAGGTTGTGGCCAACCCGGCGGCCTTGGTCGTGGTGGGAGTCGGTGCTTGTGGCTGGTGAATATTTTTCATTCCCAACCTTTTTTTTGGTGTGGGCGGCGACGCGGGGGTGGTTTCTGACGCGGTGGTCGCCGGGGTGGTGGAAGGGTCTTGGCTACCCATTCCGGTGACGGGGGCAGTCATCAGTGGCAACGACGACGCATGGCCGATGGCGGGAAGGATGCAGCCACACCGGTGGGAGAAAGAGGGGGGACAAGCTTTACTCGGCCGCGTGGGGGCCAATTATATTTAGGCGCCGCGGGAGGGGGGGGGGGTATTTCGACGGAGGAGTGGAAAAATTACTCCTCTTATAAGATTTAGGGGATCGGCTAGGTGTGATTTATTGAAGTAAACTAGAAAATTTACTCCACTATAGCTTTTTAAGGGTCGGCTAGAGATGCTTTAAGCCCTGGCTTTAATTACTACGTGCCGCACGCACGGCTGTTTGGTTGTGTTCGGGTCTAGAATGCATTGTAAACTTATCTAAGCCTGAGAAGCCTCCTTGAGTTGATGAAATCTTTCTTTACCCCACAAAAAAAAATTACTGCCTGCTTTATCATATTTCCGCTTGAAATTCACCCGATTTTCACTCCAACATCTGTTGTACTTGAACTGTACGTGCCTAGCTTGAGATCTATTGCCATCTCCCTTGAAAATCCACGCGACACGCACGGTACAAGGTCACTGTTCACGACAAAGTTCTCACAGCCGTCCTTTTTGCTCCACAACCGTCGCAACCAAAACCGAACGGCTTGCGTGGTCAAATCAAAGTGATTAGCCATCTTGCCTTGAGACTGAATACATCAGCTAGCGCTTTCATCTTTTTGATGCAGGGGAAAAATGAAGACAGATTGGTTCGAGGCAACGGTCCTTCACCTTGCTCTTTACTTAAAGCAAAAGTATATATGTGCCACACTAACGAGCTCTCACCAAGCGGCAACCACGGCCCGGCCTCTCACTGCTGTGGGTTGCCGCGGATGGCAATGCAATCAAAGCCGTCCGGCGAGAAAGCGACGGCTTTTTCCGGTGCAAGCATGGCCGTTCGCCGAGGCCAATGTTGGATCGACTGAGACGCAGAGCATACGTTGCAGTACGTGTCCCCTCTATTTTTCTAGAAAAGACAACTCAAAGGCATCTTATAACTAAATATGATCAAGAAAAACAATAGACAGTACAATGAAAAGACAATAAGACACAAAACGACCAAAAAAAAATATAATTACATTGAAAACCATACTGATTGTATTCTTCTTTCGATTGGCCGTTGATGAACCGCCGGACGGGAGAGAGGAGGGGGGTCGAGGCGACGGCGTGGGAGAGACTTCGTGGCGGCTAGGGTTAGGGAAAGGGCGGTTGAACATGCGTGATCTGTTATAAGTTACTTCACTCTGTTGAAACATATTGAAGTTCTAAAATTGTCTTAAGTTGAACTTTTTAAATTTGACCATGTCTATAGAAAAATCTGCTAAGATCTACAAGATCAAATACATATAGTACAAATCTACTTTATAACGAATCTAATGACATTAATTTGGTGTTTAAGATGTTTTTATATATTTTTCTATAAACTTGATTAAACTTAAATAAGTTTGACTCGACACATATACAACTTATTTTGGATCAAAGAGAGTAGAACATGTCATATCACCACGAAAATGGTACTCCCTCCTTTCAGGTGCATAGGTCACGCGCGTAGTTTTAGATCATCAATTTGACTAACTAAATCTATGTTATATGTCATCAAAATTATATCACTAGATTGATATGCAGATTTAGTTTCTAAAAATATATTTTTTATCACATATAATACACATTTGACTAGTTAAATTGTCGACCTAGAATTACGCACATGCCCTACACACCTGGACGGAGGTAGTCTTTAGTGGATACTCCCTCCATTCCATAATGTAGTGCATATAGATATTTTGAGAAGTCAAACTTCACCAACTTTGACCAAGTTTGTGGAGAAAAATATTTACATCTAGAATGCCTAACATGTATCATTGGATTCATCATAAGACCTAGTTTCATATTATACGTATTTGGTATTATAGATATAAATAGTTTTGTATATAAATTTGGTCAAAGTTAACAAAATTTGACTTTTGGAAAAATCTATATGCACTACATTATGGAACGGAGGGAGTATTAAATAACGCTTGGATATAGGGACGTTCAGAGTTGGATAAGGGTGTGCCTACATATAGCCATGTATATATGTGTATTGTGTGGCATCGCAACCCAAATGACACAAAGTATAATCCCTCCGTCCACGAATAAGTGTACATCTAGGTTTTGTTCTAAGTCAAAGTTTAAAACTTTGACCAACTATATAGAGGTAAGTAGTAACACATATGACATCAAATTGATATATCATGAAAGTACATTTCAAAATGGATCTACTAATACTAATTTAGTGCCATAAATGCCGCTACTTTTCCCTATAAAGTTGATCAAAATTTTAAAACTTTGACTTGCAACAAAAGCTAGATGTACACTTATTCATGGACGGAGGGAGTAGATCCTATCTTTAGTCAAACATGTTTAGCCATATTAATCCTATCTTTAGTCAAACACATTTCACTAGTAGAAAACAGGGCAACAGTCTCGGTTCCAGAGGGCCTTTAGTCTCGGTTCTACAACCGGGACAACACGATCGGGACTAATGCCGATCACTTTTAGTCCCGGTTGGCTTACGACCCGGGACCAAAGGTGCTCCACGTGGCCGCACTGCGGCGCCGAGGCAGGAGGACCTTTAGTCCCGGTTCGTAACACGAACCGGGACAATAAGGCGCTGGGTTTTTTTTTTTGAAAGGGCCGTGTTTCATTTTTTGTTTTCATTTTCTTTTATATTTATATTGTATTTTCACGCGGGTTTATTTTTTTGGAAAGGGCCAATCGCAACATCATATTTTCCTCTAATTCAACATGATCACTTGCATCCATCCACCTTAATCAAATATATGTCATATAACTCATCATCATCTTACTCATCTAACAACTCATCATCATCTTAATCATACCAAGTTAAAATCTCATAAAACAGAAAAACATCATAATAGTAATCATCCTAATCGATCATGCAAGTTAAAATAAACCAGAGAAACTTCTCTCTCATAGGACCTAGTCCTCCCTCCTAGGTAAAATGACATAAAACAGAATAACACCTATGTCTCCATGATGAAGCAAAGAGATCCAACGGTCTCCAACTTGTGGCTTGCGATCCTTCTTTATTTGTCCCCATGCTTCAATTTGGAGCCGGGTTGGTGGTTTGCGCTCAGTCGAGTATGCAAAAGAGAACTCGGGCCTCATAGGGCTTTTAATTGTCATATTACCTTCGGCTTGCATCAACGGAGGCACAACTTCATTTGGCAGTTTCTGTTGAAGAACATAATAGTAGCCTAGTTAGCAATGTAATCAATACCATTTACACAATAGTAGTGTACTTAATTAGTAACTCTTACCAAGATATTTCGGCGAATGTCATCCGCCCTCAACCTATGCACTAGTGTCCTGTACAATGTATAATTTGGGCCAGTTCCCAAATTATACGGGAAGATCTCCCTACCAACTAGGACACCAATAACAAAGTTGATAAGATCATCCTTCTCCTCCCAAGTTAGATGTGATCCATAAGTGTAGTGTGTCGTGTCAATTATTTTCTGTGTTTCACTCGAAGAAACGAAATAAGCTGTAAATTATAAATTAACAAATTTAGTATGGATGAACACCAACTATTTTTAAATATAGAATGCAAATTACTTGACAAATATGCATGGTTGATAAACTCACATGGAGGTAAAACAGGAAGCATATCGACATCCACCCAAATGTCGATGTTACCTTCAATATGATCTTCAGGACGAAGATCGGAGGTTATTTCCGGCGTCCAATGCCACCATGTAGCGACGGACGTGCTCGTCCTCCTTCCTGACACGGCGACGTACCACCTCCGCGGGGGCCCGCTCCCTCTGCACCGAAAGTGGCCCACGCGACCGCCACCAAAGAAGCTCCGGGTCGACGACGAGACCATGATTCCTCACCAAGCTCCGAGCCCGGGAAGGTAGCACCTCCCAGTGCCAGCCCAGCGGAGCCCAGTCCCGGACATTGCGCCTCTCAAGCAGGATGTCGCCGCCGACTCGACGACGACGAGGATGCGGGCCAGGCATCGTCGACGTCGAGACAAATTCCTATGAGAACATTTTCTTATCGTTTAATGTTTTGCTATTTTAGAAATGCTTAATTTCTTAAACTCATGTTAGACTCATTTTGACTAGGTTTTCCGGAATGCCGTTTCCCAGCAATTCTCGGTTAATTTCATACTAATTAACTAGGTTCATACTACGCGGATCATAGGCCACTCGGATCATTTGCATATAACAGTAAGAAAAATATAGAACTTGAAAAATATAAAACCTAGTTAATTTCATACTAATTAACTAGGTTCATACTACGCGGCGTGCCGCCGCGCACTACACGCTAGTATATCCTATGAACCAAATTATATATGAGACTCCATGGATTTTGGATCCCACGCCGCCACTGCTTCGGCCGGCGACGGGCGATGACGGTGACCGCGGGGGGGGGGATAGGAGGAGGGGAACGGAGGTGTGTCGCCCGGCGGCTCACCTAGCTAGGAGGAGGGGAGCGGGGCTCGGGGCGGCGACGACATCGGGGGGTGGCGACGGGGACGGCGCCGGGGGCGGCGACGGGGACGGCATCGGGGGCGGCGACGGGGGCGGCGCGACGAGGAGCGGGCTCGGGGAGGCGACGGCGCGGTCCGGCAGCCTGGCGGCATCGAGGTTTTCTTCGGCGCCGTCGGGGGAGATGGAGATCGAAAACTGTAGATGGATTTTGGTCCACTTATATACCCCAACCTTTAGTCCCGGTTGATGGCTCTAACTGGGACTAAAGGAACCGGGACTAAAGGTGAATTTCAGCAGCCCAAAAGGTGGGAAGCCCAGCCCTTTAGTCCCGGTTGGTGGCTGCAACTGGGACTAAAGGGGGCATTAGTCCCGGTTGGAGGCACCAACCGGGACTAAAGGTGAATTTCAGCAGCAAAAAGGGCGGGAAGCCCAGCCCTTTAGTCCCGGTTGGAGCCACCAACCGGGACTAAAGGGTTGGTCCTGGCTGTGGTGGGAGTTTAGTCCCACCTCGCCAAGCGAGAGGCGCTCGCACCGGTTTATAAGCCCGCCCCTCTCTGCCTTGTTAAGTTCCTCTCAAAGCCCACACAGCTCATCGTCTGACCTCGCCCATCTTTGCCCTGTGGGGCCTAAAGTGAAAATAGATGCGCTAGCACTTTGAATTTAGGTTGAATTTTCTCTATAAAGCGCATCTATTTTCACTTTTGCTATTTTTTTATGTTATTTTTTTGCATATTAAAAGTTCTTAACAAAAATACTTTATGAATATTCTTTTTGCTATTAAAGTTTTTAACAAAAATAACTTTGATAATTTTAGTAGCATAAATTTTATATAATATTAAGTTAAATAACTTTGATCAAACGAAAACACGTCTATTATAAAGGGATTTCAATTTTTTAAACATATTTTAACTCAAGACTTTTTCTGCATTCAACATGCACCATTCAAAGCCACATTATCACTTTTCAACCCTTTTCTGACTTCATTTGCTAGTTTTCATGCATTTCATGATTTATTTTGAGCTAAAATGACACTGAATTGAAAAGCACTGCAAATGAACTCTGAAATGGTTGAAAGTTGGCATGGTATCATAATTTCACCCACATAGCATGTGCTAAAAAGTTGAGAGGGTTACAGGAAAAACTGGATGCACTTCGTGTACAAACTGGACAATCTCTTTCGAAGTATCAGGGTTTCGGACGAAAACTCGTCTATTACAAAGGGATTTCAATTTTTTAAACATATTTTAACTCAAGACTTTTTCTGCATTCAATATGCACCATTCAAAGCCACATCATCACTTTTCAACTTTTTCTGAATTCATTTGCTAGTTTTCATGCATTTCATGATTTATTTTGAGCTAAAATGACCCTGAATTGAAAAGCACTGCAAATGAACTCTGAAATGGTTGAAAGTTGGCATGGTATCATAATTTCACCCACATAGCATGTGCTAAAAAGTTGAGAGGGTTACAGGAAAAACTGGATGCACTTCGTGTACAAACTGGACAATCTCTTTCGAAGTATCAGGGTTTCGGACGAAAACTCGTCTATTACAAAGGGATTTCAATTTTTTAAACATATTTTAACTCAAGACTTTTTCTGCATTCAATATGCACCATTCAAAGCCACATCATAACTTTTCAACCCTTTTGTGACTTCATTTGCTAGTTTTCATGCATTTCATGATTTATTTTGAGCTAAAATGACCCTGAATTGAAAAGCACTGCAAATGAACTCTGAAATGGTTGAAAGTTGGCATGGTATCATAATTTCACCCACATAGCATGTGCTAAAAAGTTGAGAGGGTTACAGGAAAAACTGGATGCACTTCGTGTACAAACTGGACAATCTCTTTCGAAGTATCAGGGTTTCGGACGAAAACTTGTCTATTACAAAGGGATTTCAATTTTTTAAACATATTTTAACTCAAGACTTTTTCTGCATGCAATATGCACCATTCAAAGCCACATCATCACTTTTCAACCCTTTTCTGACTTCATTTGCTAGTTTTCATGCATTTCATGATTTATTTTGAGCTAAAATGACCCTGAATTGAAAAGCACTGCAAATGAACTCTGAAATGGTTGAAAGTTGGCATGGTATCATAATTTCACCCACATAGCATGTGCTAAAAAGTTGAGAGGGTTACAGGAAAAACTGGATGCACTTCGTGTACAAACTGGACAATCTCTTTCGAAGTATCAGGGTTTCGGACGAAAACTCGTCTATTACAAAAGGATTTCAATTCTTCACATGTAACTGCAGTGATATTCTAGATGAAAGCCATCATCAGAATAGTTGTGGAGAGAAAGTCTTCACTTTTTCTTCGCGTGTTGATGTCTACTATGCAACCTTCTTCTTGTAGACTCGTGTTGGGCCTCCAAGCGCAGAGTTTTGTAGGACAGTAGCAAATTTCCCTCAAGTGGATGACCTAAGGTTTATCAATCCGTGGGAGGCGTAGGATGAAGATGGTCTCTCTCGAACAACCCTGCAACCAAATAACAAAGAGTCTCTTGTGTCCCCAACACACCCAATACAGTGGTAAATTGTATAGGTGCACTAGTTCAGCGAAGAGATGGTGATACAAGTGCAATATGGATGGTAGATATAGGTTTTTGTAATCTGAAAATATAAAAACAGCAAGGTAGCAAGTAACAAAAGTGAGCAAAAACGGTATTGCAATGCTTGAAAACAAGGCCTAGGGTTCATACTTTCACTAGTGCAATTTCTCTCAACAATACTAACATAGTTGAATCATATGTAAACCTCTCACACGCGACAAAGAGTTCACTCGAAAGTCACAAATAGCGGAGAACAAACGAAGAAATTATTGTAGGGTACGAAACCACCTCAAAGTTATCTTTTCCGATCAATCTTATGAGCTATCCCTATAAATGTCACGAACAGCCCTAGAGTTCGTACTAAAATAACACCTTAAGATACACATCAACCAAAACCCTAATGTCACCTAGATACCCCAATGTCTGTTGGAAATATGCCCTAGAGGCAATAATAAATTGGTTATTATTATATTTCCTTGTTCATGATAATCGTTTATTATCCATGCTATAATTGTATTGATTGGAAACTCAAATACATGTGTGGGTACATAGACAACACTGTGTCCCTAGTAAGCCTCTAGTTGACTAGCTCGTTGATCAAAGATGGTTAAGGTTTCCTAGCCATTGACATGAGATGTCATTTGATAACGGGATCACATCATTAGGAGAATGATGTGATGGACAAGACCCAAACTGTAAACGTAGCATTTGATCGTGTCAGTTTATTGCTATTGTTTTCTGCATGTCAAGTATCTGTTCCTTTGACCATGAGATCATGCAACTCACTAACACCGGAGGAATACCTTGTGTGTATCAAACGTCGCAACGTAACTGGGTGACTATAAAGGTGCTCTACAGGTATCTCCGAGGGTGTCTGTTGGGTTGGCATGGATCAAGACTGGGATTTGTTACTCCGTATGACGGAGAGGTATCTCAGGGCCCACTCGGTAATACAACATCACAATGAGCCTTGCAAGCAATGTGACTAAAGTGTTAGCCACGAGATCTTGTATTACGGAACGAGTAAAGAGACTTGCCGGTAACGAGATTGAACTAGGTATAGTGATACCGACGATCGAATCTCGGGCAAGTAACATACCGAAGAACAAAGGGAACAGCATACGGGATTAACTGAATCCTTGACATAGAGGTTCGACCGATAAAGATCTTCGTAGAATATGTAGGAGCCAATATGGGCATCCAGGTCCCGCTATTGGTTATTGGCCGTAGAGGTGTCTCGGTCATGTCTACATAGTTCTCGAACCCGCAGGGTCTACACACTTAACGTTTGGTGACGATTAGTATAATTGAGTTATTATGTTGGTGACCGAAAGTTGTTCGGAGTCCCGGATAAGATCCCGGACATGACGAGGATCTCCGGAATAGTCCGGAGGTAAAGATTGATATATGTGATAATAGTGTTTTGATCTCTGGAAGGGTTCCGGAATTCACCGGAAGGGGTTCCGGATGTTTACCGAAGTGTTCGGGTGCAGCAACACTTTATATGAGCCAAAGGGATAAAGCCCACAAGGTATTGGAAAGTGCAAAAGTAGTTTTGCTGCCGCGTAAGCGGTACTACCGCTTGGTGAAGCGGTACTACCGCCGGAGCGGTACTACCGCTTGTGTGAAGCGGTACTACCGCCCAAGCGGTACTACCGCTTGTGTGAAGCGGTACTACCGCTTGTGTGCGGCTGTGCACGGTTCGGCAGGGATCCGAGTTGGACTCTTTTCCTGCGGGCCAAACCGACCTTGTGCGGGCAAAACCGACCTAGAGGAGGCTTTTACTCCAAGTTTAGACCCCAAGGCTCAACATATAAATAGAGGGGCAGGGCTAGCACACGGGATACATCAGGATTTCCCAAGCCGTGTGCCGGCAACCCTAGCCCTCTAGTTCCTCCGTCATAATCTCCGTAGTGCTTGGCGAAGCCCTGCAGAGATTGTTCCTCACCACCATCACCACGCCGTCGTGCTGCTGGAACTCAACCACTACTTCACCATCGCTCGCTGGATCGAGGAGGTGAAGGCGTCATCAAGCCGTACGTGTGTTGAACGCGGAGGTGCCGTCCGTTCGGCACTAGATCGGAAGGATCGTGATTGGATCGCGGGACGCTCGGCGATTTGGATCGCGAAGACGTTCGACTACATCAACCGCGTTTCTTAAACGCTTCCGCTTAGCGATCTACAAGGGTATGTAGATTCACTCTCCCTCTCGTAGATGCTCATCACCATGGATAGATCTTATGTGTGCGTAGGAAAATTTTTGTTTCCCATGCAACGTTCCCCAACAGTGGTATCAGAGCTAGGTCTATGCGTAGATGAGATCTCGAGTAGAACACAAACGAGTTGTGGGCGTGGGTGTATACATATTGCTTGTCGTTACTAGTTGATATTTGATTCGGCGGTACTGTGAGATGAAGCGGCCCGGACCGACATTACGCGTACACTTACGCGAGACAGGTTCCTTCAACTAACATGTAACTTCGTTGCATAAAGATGGCTAGCGGGTGTCTGTCTCTCTCACTTTAGTTGAATCGATTTCAATGAAGAGGGTTCTTTTAGAAGATCAAAAAGCAATCACTACACCACGTTGTGGTTTTGCGTAGGTAAGAACGGTTCTTGCAAACCCGTAGCAGCCACGTAAAATTTGCAACAACAATTAGAGGACGTCTAACTTGTTTTTGCAGGGTATGATGTGATATGATATGGCCAATTACATGATGAGATATATGTGATGTATGAGATGATCATGTTTTGTATAGAATATCACGACTTGCATGTCGATGAGTACGGCAACTGGCAGGAGCCATAGAGTTGTCTTTAATTATTGTATGACCTGCGTGTCAATCATTAAGCGCTATGTAATGCTTTACTTTATCGCTAAACGTTAGCAATAGTCGTGGAAGCAACAGTCGGCGCGACAACCTTATGGCGACACGTTGATGGAGATCAAGATGATGGAGATCATGGTGTCATGCCGGTGACGATGGAGATCATGCCGGTGCTTTGGAGATGGAGATCAAAAGCACAAGTTCATGGCCATATCATGTCACTTATGATTTGCATGTGATGTTAATCCTTTTATGCATCTTATTTTGCTTAGGACGACGGTAGCATTATAAGGTGATCCCTCACTTAAATTTCAAGATAAATTGTGTTCTCCCCAAGTGTGCACCGTTGCGAAAGTTCGTCGTTTCGAGACACGCCGTGATGATCGGGTGTGATAGACTCTACGTTCGCATACAACGGGTGTAAGCCATGTTACACGTGCGGAACACTCGGGTTAAACTTGACGAGCCTAGCATGTACAGACATGGCCTCGGAACACAAGAGACCGAAAGGTCGAACATGAGTCATATAGTAGATATGATCAACATGAAGATGTTCACCATTGAAACCACCTCAACTCACGTGATGATCGGACTTGAGTTGGTGGATTTGGATCATGTTACACTCGAATGACCGGAGGGATGTCAATTTGAGTGGGAGTTTTTAAGTAATATGATTAACTAAACTCATTATCTAAAGAACAATAGTCTAAGTTGTCTTTGCAATATTCATGTTGTAGATCATGGCTCGCGCAGTAGCACCCCTGTATTTTAATGCGTTCCTAGAGAAAGCTAAGTTGAAAGATGATGGAAGTAACTTTGTGGACTGGGCCCGTAATCTAAGGATTATCCTTACGGCTTCCCAGAAGGCTTATGTCCTTGATGCACCGCTTGGTGATCCACCCGCTCCAGTTGAGTCTCTAGACGTTGTGAACGCCTGGCAGGCTCGTTCTGATGATTACTCAATAGTTCAATGTGCAATGTTGTATGGCTTAGAACCGGGACTTCAAAGACGTTTTGAACGTCATGGAGCATATGAGATGTTCCAGGAGTTGAAGTTTATCTTTCAGAAGAATGCCCGGATCGAGAGATATGAGATCTCCGATAAGTTCTATGCTTGCAAGATGGAGGAGAACGGGTCTATCAGTGATCACGTGCTCAGAATGTCTGGGTACTCCACCCGTCTGGCTGAGTTAGGGATGCCCCTTCCGCCAGAGGCTATCACTGACAGAGTTCTTCAATCATTGCCACCTAGCTACAAGAGCTTCGTGTTGAACTATAACATGCACGGGATGAACAAGTCAGTCGCCGAGCTGTTTGCGATGCTGAAAGCCGCTGAGTCTGAAATTCAGAAGGAGCATCAAGTGTTGATGGTCAATAAAACCACTAGTTTCAAGAAAAATGGCAAGGGTAAGAAGGGTAACTCCAAGAAGAGTGGCAAAGCAGTTGCTCCTCTCGTGAAGAAACCCAAGGCTGGACCCAAACCAGAAACTGTGTGTTTTCATTGCAAGGGAACTGGACACTGGAAGCGGAATTGCCCCAAGTATTTGGCTGACAAGAAGGCGGCCAACAACAAACAAGGTATATATGATATACATGTTATTGATGTGTACCTTACCAACTCTCGTTGTAGTGCCTGGGTATTTGATACCGGTGCGGTTGCTCATATTTGCAACTCAAAACAGGAACTGCGGAATAGACGGAGGCTGGCAAAGGACGAAGTGACGATGCGCGTGGGAAATGGTTCCAAGGTTGATGTGATCGCCGTCGGCACGCTCGCTCTTCGATTACCGTCGGGATTAGTGATGAACCTAAATAAGTGTTATTTGGTGCCTGCGTTAAGCATGAACATTATATCTGGATCTTGTTTATTGCGAGACGGTTACTCATTTAAATCAGAGAATAATGGTTGTTCTATTTATATGAGTAATATCTTTTATGGTCATGCACCCAATGTAAGGGGTTTATTCTTATTGAATCTCGATAGTAATGATACACATGTTCATAACATTGATGCCAAAAGATGTAGAATTGATAATGATAATACCACTTTCTTGTGGCACTGCCGTTTAGGTCATATTGGCGTAAAACGCATGAAGAAGCTCCATGCTGATGGACTTTTGGAGTCACTTGATTTTGAATCACTTGACACATGTGAGCCATGCCTCATGGGCAAGATGACTAAAACGCCGTTCTCTGGAACAATGGAACGGGCAAGTGACTTATTGGAAATCATACATACTGATGTGTGCGGTCCGATGAGTATTGAGGCGCGCGGTGGTTATCGTTACTTTCTCACCTTCACTGATGACTTAAGTAGATATGGGTATATTTACTTAATGAAACACAAGTCTGAAACATTTGAAAAGTTCAAACAATTTCAGAGTGAAGTTGAGAATCATCGTAACAAGAAGATTAAATTCCTACGATCTGATCGAGGGGGAGAATATCTGAGTTATGAGTTTGGCAGTCACTTAAGACAGTGTGGAATTGTTTCACAATTGACACCGCCTGGAACACCACAGCGTAATGGTGTGTCCGAACGTCGTAATCGAACCTTATTAGATATGGTGCGATCTATGATGTCTCTTGCCGATTTGCCACTATCGTTTTGGGGTTATGCATTAGAGACAGCTGCATTCACTTTAAATAGGGCACCATCGAAATCCGTTGAGACGACGCCATATGAACTTTGGTTTGGCAAGAAGCCAAAGCTGTCGTTTCTTAAAGTTTGGGGATGTGATGCTTATGTCAAAAAGCTTCAGCCTGAAAAGCTGGAACCCAAAGCGGAGAAATGCGTCTTCATAGGATACCCAAAAGAGACAGTTGGGTATACCTTCTACCTCAGATCCGAAGGCAAAGTGTTTGTCGCTAAAAACGGAACATTTCTTGAGAAAGAGTTTCTCTCGAAAGAATTGAGTGGGAGGAAGATAGAACTTGATGAGGTTGTTGAACCTTTACTTCAACCTGAGAGTAGCGCAGCGCAGAAAGTTGTTTCTGTGGAGCCTACATTAGCTGAAGAGGAAGTTAATGATGATGATCATGAAGCTTTGGATCAAGTTGCTATCGAACCTCGTAGGTCGACAAGGACGCGTACTGCTCCTGAGTGGTACGGCAACCCTGTCCTAGAGGTCATGTTGTTAAACAACGATGAACCTACGAGCTATGGAGAAGCGATGATGGGCCCGGATTCCGAGAAGTGGTTAGAGGCCATGAAATCCGAGATGGGATCCATGTATGAAAACAAAGTATGGACTTTGGAAGTATTACCTGAAGGGCGTAAGGCCATTCAGAACAAATGGATCTTTAAGAGGAAGACGGACGCGGACGGTAATGTCACCGTCTATAAAGCTCGACTTGTGGCAAAGGGTTTTTCACAAGTTCAAGGAGTTGACTACGATGAGACCTTCTCACCCGTAGCGATGCTTAAATCCGTCAGAATCATGCAAGCATCTCGGAGTTGGAATCTTCGTTTTGATGAGGTGATCAAAGCGTTCGAGTTTATACAAGTTTACGGAGAAGCTTGTATTTACAAGAAAGTGAGTGGGAGCTCTATAGCGTTTCTAATATTATATGTGGATGACATATTGCTGATTGGAAACAATATAGAAATGCTGGAAAGCGTAAAGGAATATTTGAACAAGAGTTTTTCAATGAAGGACCTAGGAGAAGCTGCTTTCATATTAGGCATCAAGATCTATAGAGATAGATCAAGACGCTTAATAGGACTTTCACAAAGCACATACCTTGATAAGATTTTGAAGAAGTTCAAAATGGATCAGTCCAAGAAGGGGTTCTTGCCTGTTTTGCAAGGTGTGAAGTTGAGTAAGACTCAATGCCCAGTGACTGCAGAAGATAGAGAAAAGATGAGTGTCATCCCCTATGCTTCAGCCATAGGCTCTATCATGTATGCAATGCTGTGCACAAGACCCGATGTCAGCCTTGCCATAAGTATGGTCGGAAGGTTTCAAGGTGATCCAGGAATGGAACACTGGACGGCGGTCAAGAATATCCTGAAGTACCTGAAAAGGACTAAGGACATGTTTCTCGTTTATGGAGGTGATCAAGAGCTCGTCGTAAAGGGTTACGTCGATGCAAGCTTTGACACTGATCCGGATGACTCTAAGTCGCAAACCGGATACGTATTTATGGGGGTGCGGTTAGCTGGTGCGGTTCCAAGCAAAGCGTGGTAGCAGATTCTACATGCGAAGCGGAGTACATCGCTGCCTCAGAGGCGGCGAAGGAAGGTGTCTGGATGAAGGAGTTCATGACAGATCTTGGAGTAGTGCCTAGTGCACTTGACCCAATGACTCTGTTTTGTGATAATACTGGTGCCATTGCTCTAGCCAAGGAACCAAGATTTCACAAGAGGACCAGACACATAAAGCGACGTTTCAATTCCATCCGCGATTACATCAAGGAGGACGACATAAATATTTGCAAAGTACACACGGATCTAAATGTTGCAGATCCGATGACTAAACCTCTTCCAAGGGCTAAACATGAACAACACCAGAACTGCATGGGTGTTCGATTCATTACAATGTAAATCACATAGTGATGTGAACTAGATTATTGACTCTAGTGCAAGTGGGAGACTGTTGGAAATATGCCCTAGAGGCAATAATAAATTGGTTATTATTATATTTCCTTGTTCATGATAATCGTTTATTATCCATGCTATAATTGTATTGATTGGAAACTCAAATACATGTGTGGGTACATAGACAACACTGTGTCCCTAGTAAGCCTCTAGTTGACTAGCTCGTTGATCAAAGATGGTTAAGGTTTCCTAGCCATTGACATGAGATGTCATTTGATAACGGGATCACATCATTAGGAGAATGATGTGATGGACAAGACCCAAACTGTAAACGTAGCATTTGATCGTGTCAGTTTATTGCTATTGTTTTCTGCATGTCAAGTATCTGTTCCTTTGACCATGAGATCATGCAACTCACTAACACCGGAGGAATACCTTGTGTGTATCAAACGTCGCAACGTAACTGGGTGACTATAAAGGTGCTCTACAGGTATCTCCGAGGGTGTCTGTTGGGTTGGCATGGATCAAGACTGGGATTTGTTACTCCGTATGACGGAGAGGTATCTCAGGGCCCACTCGGTAATACAACATCACAATGAGCCTTGCAAGCAATGTGACTAAAGTGTTAGCCACGAGATCTTGTATTACGGAACGAGTAAAGAGACTTGCCGGTAACGAGATTGAACTAGGTATAGTGATACCGACGATCGAATCTCGGGCAAGTAACATACCGAAGAACAAAGGGAACAGCATACGGGATTAACTGAATCCTTGACATAGAGGTTCGACCGATAAAGATCTTCGTAGAATATGTAGGAGCCAATATGGGCATCCAGGTCCCGCTATTGGTTATTGGCCGTAGAGGTGTCTCGGTCATGTCTACATAGTTCTCGAACCCGCAGGGTCTACACACTTAACGTTTGGTGACGATTAGTATAATTGAGTTATTATGTTGGTGACCGAAAGTTGTTCGGAGTCCCGGATAAGATCCCGGACATGACGAGGATCTCCGGAATAGTCCGGAGGTAAAGATTGATATATGTGATAATAGTGTTTTGATCTCTGGAAGGGTTCCGGAATTCACCGGAAGGGGTTCCGGATGTTTACCGAAGTGTTCGGGTGCAGCAACACTTTATATGAGCCAAAGGGATAAAGCCCACAAGGTATTGGAAAGTGCAAAAGTAGTTTTGCTGCCGCGTAAGCGGTACTACCGCTTGGTGAAGCGGTACTACCGCCGGAGCGGTACTACCGCTTGTGTGAAGCGGTACTACCGCCCAAGCGGTACTACCGCTTGTGTGAAGCGGTACTACCGCTTGTGTGCGGCTGTGCACGGTTCGGCAGGGATCCGAGTTGGACTCTTTTCCTGCGGGCCAAACCGACCTTGTGCGGGCAAAACCGACCTAGAGGAGGCTTTTACTCCAAGTTTAGACCCCAAGGCTCAACATATAAATAGAGGGGCAGGGCTAGCACACGGGATACATCAGGATTTCCCAAGCCGTGTGCCGGCAACCCTAGCCCTCTAGTTCCTCCGTCATAATCTCCGTAGTGCTTGGCGAAGCCCTGCAGAGATTGTTCCTCACCACCATCACCACGCCGTCGTGCTGCTGGAACTCAACCACTACTTCACCATCGCTCGCTGGATCGAGGAGGTGAAGGCGTCATCAAGCCGTACGTGTGTTGAACGCGGAGGTGCCGTCCGTTCGGCACTAGATCGGAAGGATCGTGATTGGATCGCGGGACGCTCGGCGATTTGGATCGCGAAGACGTTCGACTACATCAACCGCGTTTCTTAAACGCTTCCGCTTAGCGATCTACAAGGGTATGTAGATTCACTCTCCCTCTCGTAGATGCTCATCACCATGGATAGATCTTATGTGTGCGTAGGAAAATTTTTGTTTCCCATGCAACGTTCCCCAACAATGTCACCTCGAGTACTTGTGGGTTTGATTATACGATTAGCATCACATAATTTCAGATTCATCTATTCAATCCAACACAAAGAACTTCAAAGAGTGCCCCAAAGTTTCTACCGGAGAGTCAAAGACGAAAACGTGTGCCAACCCCTATGCATAGATTCCCATGGTCACGGAACCCGCAAGTTGATCACCAAAACATACATCAAGTGGATCAATAGAACATCCCATTGTCACCACAGATATCCCATCGCAAGACATACATCAAGTGTTCTCACATCCTTAAAGACTCAATCCGATAAGTAAACTTCAAAGGGAAAACTCAATTCATCACAACTAGATAGAGAGGGGAAACACTCCATATGATTCATCTATATTAATAAAGCTCGCGGTACATTAAGATCGTGCCATCTCAAGAACACGAGAGAGAGAGAGATCAAACACATAGCTACTGGTACATACCCTCAGCCCCGAGGGTGAACTACTCCCTCCTCGTCATGGAGAGCGTCGGGATGATGAAGATGGCCTCCGGTGATGGTTTCCCCCTCCAGCAGGGTGCCGGAACGGGCTCCCGATTGGTTTTTCGTGGCTCTGGAGGCTTGCGGCGGCAGAACTCCCAATCTAGGTTTATTTTCGGAGGTTTCTATATTTATAGGAATTTATGGCGGCGGAAACAAGTCCTGGGGGGCCACGAGGGAGTCACAAGCCAGGGGGCGCGCCCTAGGGGGGGGCGCTCCCCTGTGGCTTGTGATCTCCTCGTGGCTCTTCTGGCCCAACTCCGATGCCCCGTGGGTCTCTTCTGGTCCATAAAAAATCACCGAAATTTTTTATTCCGTTTGGACTCCGTTTGATATTCCTTTTCTGTAAAACTCAAAAACACGGAAAAAAACAGGAACTGGCACTGGGCTCTAGGTTAATAGGTTAGTCCCAAAAATAATATAAAGTTGTAGTAAAATGATTGTAAAACATCCAAGAATGATAATATAACAGCATGGAACAAGCAAAAATTATAGATACGTTGGAGACGTATCAGCATCCCCAAGCTTAATTCCTGCTCGTCCTCGAGTAGGTAAATGATAAAAACAGAATTTTTGATGCGGAATGCTGCCTAACATGTTCATCATATTCTTTTCTTCTTTGTATAGCATGGACATTTGGACTTGTAAAAGGTTCAAAGCAATATTCTAGTTTTAACATGATGACTTAAATACTCAAGCATGTCAACAAGCAACCATGTCTTTCAAAATATCAACACTAAAGAAAGTTATCCCTAGCCCATCATGCTCAATCATTGATCCATTCATGACACACACTCAAATATTAGCTATGCTCAATGCTCAAGTACGATCATAGTGCCCCCTAGTTGGTGCTTATAAGAGAAGATGGAGACTCAAAGCAAAAATAAAAATTGCATAAAGTAAATAGATAGGCCCTTCGCAGAGGGAAGTAGGGATTTGTAGAGGTGCCAGAGCTCAAGGTTTAAATTGAGAGAGAAAAATATTTTGAGTGGCATGCTTTTCCTGTCAACGAAAACGACAAAGTAGCTCACAATACTTTCCATGCTAGATACATTATAGGCGGTTCCCAAACAGAATAGTAAAATTTTACTCCCCCTCCACCAATCAATCACACTCCACGGCGAGCCGAATCCACGGGTACCGTCCATTCCAACAACATTCCTGGGGGAATTTTGTTTCATTATTTTTTTGATTTGAATTTTGAGCATGGGACTGGGCATCCCGAATACCAGCCACTATCTCGTGAATGATAGTGAATCAACACATATCGTGAGAATAACACACCTAGCATGGAAAAATATTGGATACTCCCCACCGTTTCATGAGCGGCACGGGCACACAAAAGAGAATTTTTTTTTGAAGATTTAGAGATGGCACATACAAATTTGCTTGGAACGGCATGGAAATACCGCATATAGGTAGGTATGGTGGACTCATAAGGCAAAACTTGGTTTAAGGATTTTGGATGCACAAGTAGTATTTCTACTTACTACAAATGAAGGCTAGCAAATAGATTGGGAAGCAACCAAACCGAGGAACGAAAAATCTCATAAGTGAGCATTGAGTCATAACTAACACCAAATAATGCACCACAAGTAGGATATAACTTCATTGCATAACTATTGACTTTCGTGCATGCATAGGGAATCACAAACCTTAACACCAATATTCCTATTAAGCATAATTACTCACTAACATGACTCACATATTACTATCATCATGTTTCAAAACTATTACAAAGAATCAAGTTTAATTTGTCCAATGATCTTCATGAAAGTTTTTATTATATCCTCCTTGGATATCTATCACTTTGGGACTAGTTTCATATATTGCCATTGCTTTTTGGCAAGCTCAAACAAATTTAAGTGAAGTACAAGAGCATAAAAATTTCATCTCCCAAAAAGATATAAGTGAAGCATGAGAGGAAATGACAAGCTACTCACAAAAGATATAAGTGAAGATCAATGAGTAGTCAAACAATTAAGGAGATATGTGAGGACTCTCTCTCCCTCAATAAATATTTTCATATCTGAATATTTTATTCAACAGCAAGCAAAAGAAAAATAGCACTTCAAGAATAGCATGCATCATGTGAACGAATAAAAATTTAGGCTCAACATAGGCTAACCGATAATTGTTGATGAAGAGAGGTGGGATGTGTAGCATCCCCAAGCTTAGATGCTTGAGACTTCTTGAAATATTTACTTGGGGTGCCTTGGGCATCCCCACGCTTGAGCTTTTGTATCTCGTTCAATCCTCTCATATCCCGGCTTCACCTATTATCAAAAACTTCATCCACACAAAACTCGAAAAGAACTCGTGAGATAGGTTAGTACACATAAGGATAAATTAACATTTTATGTACTGCGAAGGCAAGTTGCATAATAATTTTCAAACATTAGTTACAGTATACTATCATTTCCACAATTTATATCTACCAATATAGGCTATGGAAACTAGAGGATAAGTAGATAACAAAACTATGACAGCAATCTGTCCAAACAGAACAGTCTATAGCAATTTATGAAAACAGTGTACTTATGTAACTCAAAAAATTATGAAAATTTAGGAAAAGCTGAATAATTTATATGACATCACTGTGTAAAAATTTCAGAAACTTTCCACGTTCCAGTAAAATATGAAAATTCATACACTACAGCATAAGTTTCTGTTTATACACAGCACTCATCAAAACATGCAATGCAAGCATCCTAAGGCAATTCTTGGAACTTTTTATTGAAAAACAAGATTATAAATAACACCTAAAAGAAAACAACAAAATAAAATGACGCTCCAAGCAAAACTCATATTATGTGATGAATAAAAATATAGCTCTAAGTAAGATATACCGATAATGTTGGAGACGAAAGAGGGGATGCCTTCCGGGGCATCCCCAAGCTTAGGCGCTTGAGTCTTCCTTGGATATTACCTTGGGGGTGCCTTGGGCATCCCCAAGCTTAGGTTCTTGTCACTCCTTATTCTCCTCATATCGGTGTCTCACCCAAAACTTGAAAACTTCAATCACACAAAACTTAACGGAACTTCGTGAGAAGGGTTAGTACAATAAAGATAGATCATTCACTTAGGTACTGTCAAGACAAGATTCATAATTGTTCTCACATAATATCTACTGTATTATATCATTCCAATAATTTATATCACTGAATATAAGCTATGGGAACACTAAAACAAGCAAACTATGCATGCAAAACAGAATCTGTCAAAAACAGAACAGTCTGTGAAGATCTGTAGTAGAGCCATACTTCCCTGTCCCTAAAAATTCTGAAAACTTAGGAAAATCTAGGAAATTTGTATATCAAGACTGTGTAAAAAATTCAAATCAAAAGCACGTTCCAGTGAATTTACAAAATTCCTGGACTGAGAGCAAAAGTTTCTGTTTTTGCACAGAATCAAGTCAACTATCATCCATATTATCCCAAAGGCTTTAGTTGGCACTTTATTGAAACAAAATCTATAAAACATGATTACTATAGTAGCTTAATCATGTGAACACACTAAAACAGAAAGTAAAAGTGTTGGGTTGCCTCCCAACAAGCGCTTTTCTTTAATGCCTTTTAGCTAGGCATGATAATTTCAATGATGCTCTCATAAAAGATAAGAATTGAAACACAAAGAGAGCATCATGAAGCATATGACTAGCACATTTAAGCCTAACCCACTTCCTATGCATGGGGATTTTGTGAGCAAACAATTTATGGGAGCAAGAATCAACTAGCATAGGAAGGCAAAACAAGCATAACTTCAAAACTTTGAACACATAGAGAGGAAACTTGATATTATTGCAATTCCTACAAGCATATGTTCCTCCCTCATAATAATTTTCAGTAGCATCATGAAGGAATTTCACAATATAACCAGCACATAAAGCATTCTCTTCATGATCCACAAGCATAGAAAATTTGTCACCCTCCACATAAGCAATTTTCTTCTCATTCATAATAGTGGGAGTATCATATGAAGCTCGAATACTAAAAATTGTTTCCACATTAAAAGAGTAATGTTCAGTAAAAGGATATTCAAAATTATGACAATAATTATCACTACTTTTTATAACATAAGTATCATCACAATAATCATCATAAGTAGCAACTTTGTTCTCATCATAGTCAATTGAAACCTCTTCTGAAATAGTGGAATCATTAATAAATAAAGTCGTGACCTCTCCAAATCCACTTTTATCATTATAATAAGATTCAACACCCTCCAAAATAGTGGGATAATTATTATCTAAAGTTGACACTCTTCCAAACCCACTTTCATAAATATTGCAATCATCATAAATAGGGGGTATGCTATCATCATAAATTTGCACATCAAAACTTGGGGGACTAAAAACATCATCTTCATTAAACATAGCATCCCCAAGCTTGGGACAAACATTAATTGCAGCAAATAAATTCTCAAACATGTCATTCTCATTAAACATAGCATCCCCAAGCTTGTGGCTTTGCATAATATAAGCATAATCACTCTCATCATTAATAGTATGAATAGCACCGATAGTATAGCAATTGTTATCATCACAATTTTCTAAGTTGGTGCCAAAAAGATTTTCAAGATCATAAGGGGTGTCATTATTTGGGAGAGATACATTTTTACCTTTACGTTTCCTTCTTTTCTTCTTCTTCACCACATTATGTGTGGGTTTATGTAATTCCTCCAAGCTTCTTTTTGAAGAGATTGGTTGAATAAAAAGCTCCTCCTCGTTACCTGATTCATCATAAGAGGATATAGGAGGATATTGGGAAACCTCTTCCCCTTCATTAGTATTCTTTTCATCTTCTATTTGTTTTCTTGTCTTTAAGTAATTGGCAATATAAGGATTCTCAATGCAATTTACCACGCAATACATATAGATTTCATTTAGATCAAAATCAATCATTTTCATGAGAACCCATGCTGGAACATCCTTAGTTTCATGTTTCATTTCTTCATACCCCAAAAATAGACTAAGTTCATTATGATGCTCAAGGGTAATGAGATTATCACAATTCTTGGACACAATTCGATCATGAAATAATTCACATTGGAAATTAAAATGACCACTTTCATTGCAAAGTTCACAAGGACGGCGAGAAATATTAAGTCTTTCAGCACAAACATATAGCCTCTCTTGCAACCATTTAGTTTCTAAATACGTATGCCTCTTACAAAATCTATCTTCCCTTTTAGGCATGTCTTCACAAACTCTATGCACTCCACAAAAATTGACATGCTTATAAGAAATCTTTTTATCATGACTAGTGCAATCATCATTAGTACTATGGATATTCAACGAATTCATACTAACAACATTGCAATCATGCTCATCACTCAAAGATTTAGTGCCAAACATTTTAATAACTTCTTCTTCTAACACTTGAGCACAATTTTCTTTTCCATCATTTTCACGAAAGACATTAAAAAGATGAAGTATATGAGGCAACCTCAATTCCATTTTTTTGTAGTTTTCTTTTATAAAACCAAACTAGTGATAAAACAAGAAACTAAAAGATTCAATTGTAAGATCTAAAGATATACCTTCAAGCACTCACCTCCCCGGCAACGGCGCCAGAAAAGAGCTTGATGTCCAATACGCAACCTTCTTCTTGTAGACTCGTGTTGGGCCTCCAAGCGCAGAGTTTTGTAGGATAGTAGCAAATTTCCCCCAAGTGGATGACCTAAGGTTTATCAATCCGTGGGAGGCGTAGGATGAAGATGGTCTCTCTCGAACAACTCTGCAACCAAATAACAAAGAGTCTCTTGTGTCCCCAACACACCCAATACAATGGTAAATTGTATAGGTGCACTAGTTCAGCGAAGAGATGGTAATACAAGTGCAATATGGATGGTAGATATAGGTTTTTGTAATCTGAAAATATAAAAACAGCAAGGTAGCAAGTAACAAAAGTGAGCAAAAACGGTATTGCAATGCTTGAAAACAAGGCCTAGGGTTCATACTTTCACTAGTGCAATTTCTCTCAACAATACTAACATAGTTGAATCATATGTAAATCTCTCACACGCGACAAAGAGTTCACTCCAAAGTCACAAATAGCGGAGAACAAACGAAGAAATTATTGTAAGGTACGAAACCACCTCAAAGTTATCTTTTCCGATCAATCTTATGAGCTATCCCTATAAATGTCACGAACAGCCCTAGAGTTCGTACTAAAATAACACCTTAAGATACACATCAACCAAAACCCTAATGTCAACTAGATACCCCAATGTCACCTCGAGTACCCATGGGTTTGATTATACGATATGCATCACATAATTTCAGATTCATCTATTCAATCCAACACAAAGAACTTCAAAGAGTGCCCCAAAGTTTCTACCGGAGAGTCAAGACGAAAACGTGTGCTAACCCCTATGCATAGATTCCCATGGTCACGGAACCCGCAAGTTGATCACCAAAACATACATCAAGTGGATCAATAGAACATCCCATTGTCACCACAGATATCCCATCGCAAGACATACATCAAGTGTTCTCACATCCTTAAAGACTCAATCCGATAAGTAAACTTCAAAGGGAAAACTCAATTCATCACAACTAGATAGAGAGGGGAAACACTCTATATGATTCATCTATATTAATAAAGCTCGCGGTACATCAAGATCGTGCCATCTCAAGAACACGAGAGAGAGAGATCAAACACATAGCTACTGGTACATACCCTCAGCCCCGAGGGTGAACTACTCCCTCCTCGTCATGGAGAGCGTCGGGATGATGAAGATGGCCTCCGCTGATGGTTTCCCCCTCCGGCAGGGTGCCGGAACGGGCTCCCGATTGGTTTTTCGTGGCTCTGGAGGCTTGCGGCAGCGGAACTCCTGATCTAGGTTTATTTTCGGAGGTTTCTATATTTATAGGAATTTATGGCGGCGGAAACAAGTCCTGGGGGGCCACGAGGGAGTCACAAGCCAGGGGGGCGCGCCTAGGGGGGGGGCGCGCCCCTGTGGCTTGTGATCTCCTCGTGGCTCTTCTGGCCCAACTCCGATGCCCCGTGGGTCTCTTCTCGTCCATAAAAAATCACCGTAAATTTTTATTCCGTTTGGACTCCGTTTGATATTCCTTTTCTGTAAAACTCAAAAACACGGAAAAAACAGGAACTGGCACTGGGCTCTAGGTTAATAGGTTAGTCCCAAAAATAATATAAAGTTGTAGTAAAATGATTGTAAAACATCCAAGAATGATAATATAACAGCATGTAACAAGCAAAAATTATAGATACGTTGGAGACGTATCACGTGTGTCCCTTGCTTATTGCGCCGTAACCATGGATAATCTTCATCGTTTAACAAGATGCTTGGGTCAGCCTTCACTTTGAAGGGAGGAATTTCATGAAACTTTTCATAATTTTCAGACATGTCTGTCTCGCCCTCCACCCCCACGATGTTTCTTTTCCCTGAAAGAACTATGTTTCGCTTTGGCTCATCGTTTGATGTATCCGCTTCCTTATCTTTTTTTCTCGGTTTGGTAGACATGTCCTTCACATAGAAAACTTGTGCCACATCATTGGCTAGGACGAATGGTTCCTCTGTGTACCCAAGATTGTTGAGATCCACTATTGTCATTCCGGCCGGAGCTTGGCGACTCACTGCTGCGCCAGCCGAGCTTGGCGACTCATTGGTGACCCGACAGGAAGTATGACCCGACAGGAGGTTTGACCCGGCCCATCGTATGGCGGCTCATAGGTCACCTCTATTACCGGGTCGCAGGACGACCAGGCCCAAGGCCCAGCGTG
This sequence comes from Elymus sibiricus, assembly GCA_039707655.1. NCBI lineage: Eukaryota > Viridiplantae > Streptophyta > Magnoliopsida > Poales > Poaceae > Elymus > Elymus sibiricus. The sequence continues at coordinate 400,524,210 of CM077671.1, forward strand.
TAAGCCGGCGCAAGGCTGCTCATAGAGAAGGCCCAAAGGAGAGGAAGGATTCCCTTACAAGAGAAACAAGACCCGGATTAGGATTCAAGAGAGACTAGTCCTAATCCTACTCCTAGTAGGACTCTACATGGAAACTTACCCCTTCCACTTATATAAGGAGGGGTAGAGCACCCCTAGAGGGACAAGTTCAAGTCATTAGAGATAGACAGATTAGAGGCTCTCGAGATTAGAGGTAGCAATAAGGCACCCTTATAATCGAGATCATCCTCATCATCAATAAGGACACAAAGCAGAACGTAGGCTTTTACCTCCATCGGAGGGGCCGAACCTGGGTAAACTCACGTCTCTCGATTCCGACCAACCCCTCTCAAGCCGCAACATAGTTGCGATGGCCTCACACCTAAGTTCTCTCACGAGGACATCTTGTTGTGACAAAACCACGACAGTTGGCGCCCACCGTGGGGCAGTACGCAAGGTGGTGTTGTGTTCTTGAAGGGAATTTCCTTAGGATCGAGAAGCTCGCGGTTGATTAGATGAACAAAAGCCGGCAAGGGACAACCGGAAATAGGCCCGGCAAACTCATTGTTTTGTGATCAGAATCGTGATTGATTTGGAGTTGACAATATGAGGCTTGAGTTCCAGAAAAATTAGGGATGCGTTGGGAGCGTCGCCGTGGCTGCAATTCCAAACCAGGAAGAGATCAATTTCCGTAACAATGCCGCGCATCGCCGAGACCGACAAGAATTTCCATAGTTACGCCGAATTGTTGTCGCTGCTCCACGGAGATCAGGCGAAAGTTGCTGCTATTACTATTCACGAGTTTAATTACTAGTGGGCAACCAGAAAAAAAAAGAAAAAAGAGACACAAGATCGACCAAGTTACAGGCGTCAAAGGTTGTTTTCAGCTCCCAAAGCATCTACTGTGCGCAAAGTTGCCACAGCCGGCTACGGCCAAGACTCGCACGGGTTATGCCGCAGTATTATGATCCACAAAAAGATCAACTCCTGTCCCGAGGCGGAATTCCTGCAACAAAAAAAAGGGAGGGCACACATCGGGTCGACTACGGAGTCAACGCCGCGCGTCCGAGCCGCCAACTCCGCCTCCACGGCGCCTCGCCCGTGTCGCTCGGCTACCCTCGCCGTGCGCCTGTGCCAGGCCGCGCCTGCGTTCCGCTCTGTGCCAGCCGCCGCTCCCTGGCCGCACCTCATCCGCCTGTCACCGCCTGCCGCCCGTCCGGCCCCGGCCTCGATCCAGCGATCCTCCCGCCGCGACTGCCCCAGCCCCAGCCTTGCTCTGGCCCCGCCGTCACCGCGGTCTCACCAGGCCTCTCCGGGCCGGCCCCGTCTTGGTCGCACCCCGCATGCGCTGGCGGTTCGCCGAGCCGGCCCGCTACTGCCGCAACACCTCGCCTCCGCACCAGGTCTACCGGCCGCCACAGCCTGCCTCTGCTGCCGCTGCAGCGCGCCCGGCCAGCCGCCAGCGCGGCGCGAGCCGGATCCGCCTCCACCGCATCTCTGTGAGTCCGAGCCACCCTGACTCCGTCTCCACCGCGCTCCCGCTACTCCGCCTCTGCCGCGCTCGCGCAAGCAGCCGCCTCCCCCGCAGGCCGGCTCGCCCCGCGCGCTCACGCCCGCATCTAAGGTCCCGCAAGCCGGCTCATACCGCGGCCTCGCCTCAACTGCTCGCCTCCACTGAAGTCGCCGCTCGCCCGCGCCCGTGCCGACCCAGCCTGCTCGCCGAGCTTCCGCTGCGGCTCCGCCTCACCCTGCTCACCGAGACGGCCCTCCGTTGTGGCTCTGACCTGCCCGCACTCCACTTCCGCCGCGGCCTCACTTCGCCGGCTCGCCTTCGTCGTGCTGGCCGCCGCCGCCTCGAGCCCCGAGCCGGCTCTCCGGCGCGCCTCGCCTCAACTATCCCGCCTCCCCCGCGCGGTGGTCCGAGAGGGACTGGTGTGACTAATAAAGAAGAAAGGGACGGCTCTAGCGGCCCCGCTTCCTTCGAAAAAGAGAGCAGAGAGTTGACTTCTAAAAAGAGAAGGCCGAGGACCAGCGTCTCGACTCATGAAAGAATTTTTATTTTGGAAAGAGCAAACGCAATTTGCATTGTTTGTTGTTTCATGGGCGTTAGTGCAAATCATCCGAGCGACACACGCACCTTATTATCAGGCTATCTTTTTCATCCGACTGTGTCCAACACCAGCGTCCGATAAAATACCAGGTGCTATCCGCCCTATTTATTTTATCAGTACATATTAAATACCTGTTACTTTGACCTGTAATATTTTTACGCAGGACAATTCTTCATTATAAAAGTGGCATTATATCGTGGAGATGGAGTGCGCACCAGCATCATTCTGCATTGGTGTTCGTCCGTGTCGCGTTGCTCAACAGACTAGTGCACCAGCTTACAATGCCGCGGCCGCCTCTCGCGGCCGCACCGGCTTACAATGCCGCGCCCGCCTCTCGCGACCGCACCGGCTTACAATGCCGCGGCCGTCTCTCGCGGCCGCGCCGTCTTCAAAACGCTGCGGCTGACATCTACGTCTACATCAACATGCTGGTGCCGTGCTTGCTCGTTCAAGCAGCCCAAACGGACGCTCATGAGTCGCCGCCCTGCGATCTGGTCTACACCGACATGCTGGTGATGTGCTTGCTCGTTCAAGCCGCCCAACGGACGCTCATAAGTCGTCGCCCCTATGGACAGTTTACTACAACAACCAGCAGGGATGAACCATTGGTCGGGTTATTGACACAGCTCATACAGGATCATTATAACCCGCCCCGGTTGACCTCAACCTTCTGTGGATTCACATCGCGTTGTCAACGCCAAGGACATACGATGAGCATCACGAATATCATCAACTCGCCACATGGTCTCCATTTTGGATAAATTCCATCGTTCGGCCGTGAAATATATGCCAGCTTATGCCACAGTCAACTATGAAGACTCTCAAGTCGCCTCTTCGAGTCGACTTAAGACTCGGGGGCTACACAGACATGGTTCGACACATTTGGTCGATTCAACAAATGTTGCTAGTTTCAGCAAATTCAAGAACACCGGGTCATTGGAGAAGAAATAACCCGATCTCGGGATCTACTGCCACATTGGTGAAAACTTAAAGGCTGTCAGAAAATTTCCAGCTAAAAAAGTGCCAAGCAATCTGAGAATTCCGGCTCAAAAGAAGGATTCCGGAGTTTCAGAAAAGGTTCCGGTTTAAAACCCGGCTCAAGAGAAGTCTGTCTCTCACAAAGTTTTGAGATCTCGATATCCGGCTCAACATCCGGTTCAAAAGGAATTCATCTCTCGCAAGTTCGAGTTCTCAAGAAAATTTAAAGTCGCCCAAGAGGACGAGCCGCCATGATGCGACCGTTCAAACATGGGTACCCTACCTTATTGGCGGAAGATTTAAAGTCGCCCAAGAGGACGAGCCGCCATGCTGCGACCGTTCAAACATGGGTGCACGGATTTATTGGATCATCATAAGGTCACTTGGGGGCTTCCAACCCACTGGGTTTAGCTTTCATACCCTCTTGGCCAGGCTTTATATGTCATGTTTGTGTTAAACCTGCCTGTTTGCAACTTGCTACTCCGCCATGTGACCCGCCGAACTCTTGACAGTCAATCTTGCTAAGAGACCCTGAACTTTCATAGTCAATCTCGCACAAAGACCCTGAACTTGTCAAGGTTTAAACGATGGCTTTTGTCACGAGAGAGCCGGCTTACAGTGAGCTAGGATAAACTCGTCTGTCCGCTGTAGTCTCTCCGCTATGTGGCCCGTTCGTACTCTTAACAGTCAATCTTTCTTAAGACCCTGAACTTGTTAAGGTTTAAACGACGGATTTATGTCACGTGAGAGTCAGCCTACGGGATTAAAAGGCTTTCATGCCAAAGCTTCTTTGAAGCAAAACTTGAGTTTTTCAAAAAACAAAACAGAGCTAGTCTCTCTTTGTCGAGCCTTGAAAGCCGACATTTTTATACTCTGTTATCATACACATACATCATCATACATTGCATCGTCATATCATATGCATGGATATCCTGGTTTATGTTGCAAGAACCGGTTTTCAAACCGGGTTACATATTCCAATCCTTAATAGCCAACATGGCTGGATTTTCATTATGGTTGTTATAACCAGTATTGAATAATTGAGGTTTTCAAACCGAGTTATATTATTCAAAGTTTTAAATAGCCAAAATGGCTGGATCCTCATCATGGTTTATCATAACCAGTATTAAATGATTCGGGTTTTTTCAAGCCAGCTCGGAAGAATTGACTATTCTCGAAGAGCCGCCCTATCACATATAATGCCATGTCATTTAGTTGACCGGCTTTTGGATTCTTTCAAATTGTGCTCTGTAGTAAACTACAACACTTATGGATTTCTCATACATATATTTGTCGGGTTGCATCGCAACCACGAGCAGGGATTTTCATTTTAAGGACAAAAGCATTATTCCAGGATATTCAACAAAATACCGGGTTACAACCACGGTCAAGGAGTCATTCAACAAATTATGATGAGTTATATTATTCTCACACAGTCCCAAGTCGCTGTAGGCAGCGACCCGGCACTTGGGGGCTACATCATATGATGTTTTTTCTTTTCAGAGGAGAAATGCATGTAAGTCCCGAGTCGCTGCAGGCATACAACCCGACACTTGGGGGCTACACCACTCAGATCAAATTTATTCCACTGCACAAACAGATTATAAAGGTCCAAAGTGAAGACCCGGCCCATCACACACTGATGAGCCGGCCCTTGAGGGCTAATGTACTAATCATTTTCAAGTTGACGAATCATATGAAGACCCGACCCATCATATAAAGATGAGCCAGCCCTTGGGGGCTACACTGGGTGAAGTTTTGTGAGCATAAGACATTTACAAGTTCCAGGCTGCTGCAGGCAAGACAACCCGGTACTTAGGGGCTACACAATCAAAATATATTATTGAAAAGCTCCAAGTCATCATGGATAAACTCGAAGCTTGGGGGCTACAGGTAATATGGATATAAAAAATAGAAGAACACTTTCAAGATGTCAATTGTGAGCGAGACGGGTCTCATTTCTTCATGGAGCTGAAGCGTTGAAAGACCGGCTCAATATCACACGGATTTCTTTATTTCCAATAATTTTATCAAGTCAGCTGGAGTCCAGTTGTTTGACCCGGCGTCACCTACAAATCATCACCCGGTATTGTCAAAGGATCATAACCCGACAGAGTCTATATAAAACCAACCCGGCTTCACAAGTTGAAAATGGTTTAACAATGGACGAATTTATATTCCTAATTGAAGCAATGGAAAGCCGGCTCAACATCATGTGGATTTCTTATCTCCAATATTTTCATCAAGCCAAAGCATTGGAGGCTGAATCAGCGACATATGGGTGTTTCTATTTTCCAATATTTTTCCCGTAAAGGACACGGACCAGCAAGATAATTGTGAAGACGGCTCGTTAATATGAAGAAGAAACCCGGACTTTCAAGGAGCTACTTCTTTAAGCCGGCCAGTGGAGCAAGCCGGTCCCTTAACATATTTGTTATTCTTATTTCAGGAGCTTACCATGAATAAATTCAAGCTAACCTGGGGGCTAATGTCGGGGATATTACCCCGCGGTATAACCCGGCCTGAAGTATGACCCGGCCGGAGCTTGGCGACTCACTGCTGCGCCAGCCGAGCTTGGCGACTCATTGGTGACCCGACAGGCGGTATGACCCGGCAGGAGGTTTGACCCGGCCCATCGTATGGCGGCTCATAGGTCACCTCTATTACCGGGTCGCAGGACGACCAGGCCCAAGGCCCAGCGTGTAAGCCGGCGCAAGGCGGCTCACAGAGAAGGCCCAAAGGAGAGGAAGGATTCCCTTACAAGAGAAACAAGACCCGGATTAGGATTCAAGAGAGACTAGTCCTAATCCTACTCCTAGTAGGACTCTACATGGAAACCTACCCCTTCCACTTATATAAGGAGGGGTAGAGCACCCCTAGAGGGACAAGTCCAAGTCATTAGAGATAGACAGATAAGAGGCTCTCGAGATTAGAGGTAGCAATAAGGCACCCTTGTAATCGAGATCATCCTCATCATCAATATAGACACAAAGCAGGACGTAGGCTTTTACCTCCATCGGAGGGGCCAAACCTGGGTAAACTCGCGTCTCTCGATTCCGACCAACCCCTCTCAAGCCGCCACATAGTTGCGATGGCCTCACACCTAAGTTCTCTCACGAGGACATCTTGCCGTGACAAAACCACGACACCCTTGGTAAGTCAATACAGTCGAAGATGGTGTCCTGGCCAACAAGTACAGGTCATCTGCAACAGTGTTGTTACGCATGAGATGCATTTGCAACCAACCGCCGAAAGTCCCGATGTGTTCACGTGTAATCCAGTCGTCAAACTGCTCCGGGTGTGTCCAGCGTAGAATATTCTTGTGTTCATTCATATACGGGGCCACCAAGGTAGAATTCTGTAGAACTGTGTAGTGTGCTTGCGCCCAAGAATGCCCGTCCCTACATATTATTGATTTCGCTCCTAGCGTGCCTTTTCCACTTAGTCTTCCCTCATACCGCGATTTAGGGACACCAATTGGCTGAAGGTCAGGAAAAAAGTCAACACAAAACCCAATGACCTCCTCTGTTTGATGGCCTGTGGAGATGCTTCCTTCTGGCCTAGCACGATTACGAACATATTTCTTCAAGACTCCCATGAACCTCTCAAAGGGGAACATATTGTGTAGAAATACAGGACCCAGAATGGCAATCTCGTCGACTAGATGAACTAGGACGTGAGTCATGATATTGAAGCTGACAAGACATTGCACCAAATCATTTCGTAACATTGGTAGGATTTCTGGATCGATTACCTTCTGAGAGATTGCATTGAGGAATGCACATAGCTTCACAATGGCTAATCGAACGTTTTCCGGTAGAAGCCCCCTCAATGCAACCGGAAGCAGTTGCGTCATAATCACGTGGCAGTCATGAGACTTTAGGTTCTGGAATTTTTTCTCTGCCATGTTTATTATTCCCTTTTTATTTGACGAGAAGCTAGACGGGACCTTCATACTGAGCAGGCATTCAAAGAATATTTCCTTCTCCGCTTTGGTTAGAGCGTAGCTGGCAGGACCTTGATACTGCTTTGGATGCATGCCGTCTTTTTCGTTCACACGTTGTTGGTCCTCCCGTGCCTCCGGTGTATCTTTTGTCTTCCCATACACGCCCAAGAAGCCTAGCACGTTCACGCAAACATTCTTCGTCACGTGCATCACGTCGATTGCAGAGCGGACCTCTAGGTCTTTCCAATAGGGTAGGTCCCAAAATATAGATTTGTTCTTCCACATGGGTGCGCGTCCCTCAGCGTCATTCAGAACAGATTGTCTGCCAGGACCCTTTCCAAAGATTACTTGTAAATCCTTGACCATATCAAGTATGTCATCACCAGTACGGAGGACAGGCTTCTTTCGGTGATCTGCCTCACCTTTGAAATGCTTGCCTTTCTTTCTTAAGGCATGCTTGGTCGGAAGAAATCGACGATGTCCCAGGTACACATTCTTCTTGCATTTGTCCAAATATATACTTTGGGTATCATCTAAACAGTGTGTGCATGCATTGTATCCCTTGTTTGTCTGTCCTGAAAGGTTACTAAGAGAAGGCCAATCATTGATGGTTACAAACAGCAACGCTCGTAGGTCAAATTCCTCTTGTTTATGCTCATCCCACACACGTACACCTTTTCCATTCCACAGCTGTAAAATCTCTTCCACTAATGGCCTTAGGTAAACATCAATGTTGTTGCCGGGTTGCTTAGGGCCTTGGATGGGCACTGGCATCATAATGGACTTCCGCTTCATGCATGCTACTTCTTGAGCATGCGTTGGTTTTCCCTTGAAGAGGGAAGGGTGATGCAGCAAAGTAGATAAGTATTTCCCTCAGTTGTTGAGAACCAAGGTATCAATCCAGTAGGAGATACAAGCAAGTCCCCAATAGGTGTACCTACACAAATAATCAAACACTTGCACCCAACGCAATAAAGGGGTTGTCAATCCCTTCACGGTTATTTGCAAGGATGAGATCTGATAGAGATAGGTATGATAGATTGCTAGAACGGAAAGTAAACTAAAAGTAAAAATAATGCAGCGATATATTTTTGGTATTTTTGGTTTTAGATCTGAAAGTATAATATGGAAAATAGACCCGGGGGCCATAGGTTTCACTAGAGGCTTCTCTCATGAAGGAAAATAATACGGTGGGTGAACAAATTACTGTCGAGCAATTGATAGAAAAGCGAATAATTATGAAGATATCCAAGGCAATGATTATGCATATAGGCATCACGTCCGTGTCAAGTAGACCGAAACGATTCTGCATCTACTACTATTACTCCACACATCGACCGACTCCTGCCTGCATCTAGAGTATTAAGTTCATGAAGAACAGAGTAACGCATTAGGTAAGATGACATGATGTAGAGGGATAAACTCAAGCAATATGATGAAAACCCCATCTTTTTATCCTCGATGGCAACAATACAATACGTGCCTCGCTATCCCTACTTTGTCACTGGGTGAGGACACCGCAAGATTGAACCCAAAACTAAGCACTTCTCCCATTGCAAGAATTACCAATCTAGTTGGCCAAACCAAACCAATAACTCGAAGAGACTTCCAAAGATATGAAATCATGCATATAAGAATTCAGAGAAGATTCAAATAATATTCATAGATAATCTGAACATAAACCCACAATTCATCAGATCTCGACAAACACACCGCAAAAGAGTATTACATCGGATAGATCTCCATGAAGATCATGAAGAACATGGTATTGAAGAACAAAGAGAGAGAAGAAGCCATCTGGCTACTAGCTATGGACCCGAAGGTCTGTGGTAAACTACTCACGCATCATCAGAGGGGCAATGGAGTTGATGTAGATGCCCTCCGTGATCGATTCCCCCTCCGGCAGATTACCGGAAAAGGCTCCAAGATTGGATCTCATGGGAACAGAGGCTTCTGGCGGCGGAAAAGTATTTTCGTGGCTCTTTTTAGTATCCAGGGAATATTTGGGAATTTATAGGCCGAAGAATAGGGTTAGGAGGGATGCCGTGGGGCCACAAGCCAGGGGGCGCCCCCCCCCCTAGGGCGCGCCCATGTGGCTTGTCGCCACACGGCGGCTCTCCTGCCTTCATCTCCAAGTTTGATGGGTTGCTTCTGGTCCAAGAAAAATTATTCCGAAGATTTTATTCCGTTTGGACTCCGTTTAATATTCCTTATCTGCAATACTCAAAAACAAGGAAAAAACAGAAACTGGCACTAGGCTCTAGATTAATAGGTTAGTCCCAAAAATAATATAAAACAGCATATTAATGCATAGAAAACATCCAAAACAGATAATATAATAGCATGGAACAATCAAAAATTATAGATACGTTGGAGACGTATCAATGCACAACCAAGGAGGAAGGTTATAGATACATAGAGTCATGGGCCATGTGCTATGATTGCTGCTCTACTCCCCAAAAGGATTAATGCCATCAGCACTTAAACCAAACCATACGTTCCTTGCGTCACCTGCAAAGTCCTCCCACTTTCTCTCTATTTTTCTCGACTGCGACCCGTCAGCGGGTGCTCTCAACTTCCCGTCTTTCTTACGGTCTTCTTTGTGCCATCGCAACAACTTGGCATGCTCTTTGTTTCTGAACAGACGTTTCAACCGTGGTATTATAGGAGCATACCACATCACCTTGGCAGGAACCCTCTTCCTAGGGCGCTCGCCCTCAACATCACCAGGGTCATCTCGTCTGATCTTATACCGCAATGCATTGCATACCAGGCATGTTTTCAATTCCTCGTACTCACCGCGGTAGAGGACGCAGTCATTAGGGCTTGCATGTATCTTATGCACCTCTAATCCTAGAGGGCAGAGAACCTTCTTTGCTCCATATGTAGTGTCAGGCAATTCGTTATCCTTTGGAAGCTTATTCTTCATTATTTTCAGTAACTTTTCAAATCCCTTGTCAGATAAACCATTCTCTGCCTTCCATTGCAGCAATTCCAGTGTGGTACCGAGCTTTGTGTTGCCATCTTCGCACTTTGGATACAACCCTTTTTTGTGATCCTCTAACATGCGATCGAACTTCAACTTCTCCCTTTCACTTTTGCATTCTCTCTGTGCATCAACAATGACCCGGAAAAGATCATCATCGGGCACATCGTCTGGTGCCTCTTGATCTTCAGCCTCCCCCGTTGCAATATCACCGTATTCAGGGTACATAGGACGATAGATGTCATCATCCTCTTCTTCTTTGTTGTCTTCCATCATAACCCCTCTTTCTCCGTGCTTGGTCCAAACATTATAGTGTGGCATGAAACCCTTCTCAAGCAGGTGGAAGTGAAGGGTTTTAGAGTTGGAGTAATCCTTCGTATTCTCACAGACAGTACATGGACAATACATAAAACCATTCTGCTTGTTTGCCTCAGCCACTTCGAGAAATTTATGCAGGCCCTCAATGTACTCGGAGGTGCGTCGGTCATCGTACATCCATTGCCGGTTCATCTGCGTGCATTATATAATTAAATTAATCAAAAACCATTACAGAACATCATGAATAGAGAAGTAATCAAATTAATAAGAGCAAGAGGCTCACCACGGTGGTGCCGGCGACGAGATTGGCGCGGGCGATCGACGGCGGTGAGGACGGGGACGGGGACGGCACCCTACACATGTGCAAACTCTAAGAAGTTAATTTCAGCTCTAATTATGCGTCTAAATCAAAAGAACTCCCACATACACTCCTCCATTAAAACCCACAAACCACACTCTACTTCTAGAGCATTTGAAATGAGCTAAACTAGCAGTGAGAGATAAAACGATGAAGTCGTTAACCTTTTAGAACACTTGTGTAGTTGGTGCACCGCCAAACCTAAACAAATCTTAGGGAAAATGTAGCTTGGAGGTCGAGCTTGGAGAGGAGAAAACTTAAGTGTGGCTCCGGCATTCCATCGAACACCTCATGTGCATAGGAGGTGAGAACAGAGAGCAACACACCTCCCAAACGCCGGTCGGCCAAAAAACAGAGTGAGCGGGCAGGGGCGAGCATTTATATAGGCGATGTATAAGTCCCGGTTGGTGGCTAGCACCGGGACTAAAGGTGCCTCTTTAGTCCCGGTTCCAGCCACCAACCGGGACTAAAGGGACTGGGCCCAGAGCGAGGCCCTTTAGTCCCGGTTCGTGTCTGGAACCGGGAGTAAAGGGGTCAGACGAACCGGGACTGGTTCCTGCCGAGGCCTGGCCGGCGCCCTGGCCTCATGAACCGGGACTGATGCACCCATTAGTCCCGGTTCGTAACACGACCGGGACTAATGCAATATTCTGGCCCGTTTCAAAGCCCTGTTTTCTACTAGTGTTTGACTTGGGCCAAATTTATGCAAAAATATATCAATAGATACAATACCTAATACAATACATTATGAAAACATAGTTCTATCTTTAGTCAAACACATTTGACTTGGGCCAAATTTATGCAAAAATATATCAATAGATACAATACCTAATACAATACATTATGAAAACATAGTTCATGATAGATCTAGTGATAATGATAATTTGACTAGTAGGCCTTATAAACCCGGATGGGGTACAACTTAGTAGTCTTACTAACTCTATTTTAATCTTTTCACGGTTAAAACCATAATCTGTTTTTGCAAGGGGGTGGGAGTCAAAGGTTACACAATACTAATAACTGAACAACGCACGAACCAACCTGTGGTTGGATGTTTAGAGGGACAGCGATATCCTCATCCCAGTAGGATTCAAGTACTGGTGCTCGCATTATTCCTAAATTTATTTTAGGATTCCCGACGACGCGCATTCAGTATGAGGAAACATTCCCGTCGACAATCAGGCGCCTACGGTGACTTTGTAAATCTCAAGATGATATGCCGGCTCAGTCTCTCGGATGTGCTCATATGGGTAGTGTGTGCGTGTATGCGTTCATAGAGGTAAGCATATGCGTGTATATATGAACGCTTGCGTCTGTACTGTGTTAAAAAACTGAACAAAGCAAAAACGTGTGTGTTCTGTCTTGGTTTCTCATGCTACTTATTATTGAAATGGAAATAAAGTTCAAATTTTGTTTGAAAATTATGTCCAACAAATGTAAAGAATTATCGATAACCACCATAACCAGAAATTTTAGCGCCCTTCCAATAAATTTTTTTGTTAAGTACTTTTTTTCCGGGGTAAAATAAAGTTTTATTCCAAAACTATGAAGTTACAGCAAGAGGCAATAGATCCTCGATGCATGGGGCCTCTATGTAGCCAAACAGTTGTGCAACTTTCAGTATGGCTATATCTTGCCAAACAAGTTGCAACTCTATTTTGATCTCGATGAATTTTCTGGGAAATAAACTCTCGATCTATCAGTAAAGATTTGATCTCCAAAACCAAGTGTCCATATGAAGAGTATCCAGGAAATCTCCGGCAAATATAGTAAGTAGTAGTACTTTATTGGATGTAATTGTAAGTAGAAAAGTCTCCCGCAAAAAAAATATAAGTAGAAAAGTCAAGCTAAAAAGGTAGAAAAGTCAAAGATCTTGCCAAACAGTTCTCGGATTTTCTTACATGTTGGTCAATTTGACCGCTCATTTCATCGGGCAAAGGGGGCCTGTTTCAATTCACCGAAAAGGGGTGCTTGAGCCGGGCAGCAGCCGGGCGTTAAGCTCAAAGTAGTCGCAAATCCCTTTTTTGTATAGGCACAAATTAGTCGCAATTCCCCTTTTTCTAGAGGCTCTCAAAGTCGTAATTCCACCCCTTTTTTTTAGAACCAATATGCCCGAATTAGCTTTCTCTCTCTCGGTCGCCTTAATCGCCTTCTTCACCGTCTAATTGTCGGCAGGCCACATGTCCATGGAATTCAACAGTGGAGACATTGGATCCAAACAAGGCCAAGCCTGAAACAAAAGGTGATCAATCACACACGCTACATACAAACAAGATAACGCAAGGCGCAGCCGGAGCCACGCGATCGACGAGGAGATTTATGCCCATCCAACAAGCATCGTATCCCCGCCCCCGGCTCCTGGCCAAACAGATCACATCAGTCAATCGATCGATCAACAGGGCCGGCTGTCTGTCAGGGCACCTAGTCCGTCCCATCCATGCAACGCGCCGACGTCGTGGCCATACGTACAGCTGACCCTCACGCACCGGCGGAATCCCGCAACAGCGCCCGGCCGGTTCTCTTCTCGATCGAGAGCATGGACTAAAAGGATCTGCGCTCTGCGCCGCGCAGCGGCCACCGCTGCCTGCCGGGGCAGGCCGCGGCAGCGGGACAGGGCATCGGTTCCGCCTGTCGACCCGCCCAGCACACGAACGGTGATGCGCGCGCTCGCACGCACCCAGGCATGAGTATATACGTCCATCTCTGTGCTCTGTGCGTCCATGGCGACGCGCGCGCGCGCTCGGACGGAACTGTGCGCCGATGCCGAGCGCGATGGCAGGCCGCGGCCGGCGCCGGGGACAGGACGCATCTCGCGCCCCTCGCGAAAGGGATGCGCCCGTCTCAGGTGCGCGGCCCCCGGCCCGTGCCGTTGCTGTCGCGTTGAGCTCATCGTTTTGTTCTGCTGACCGACCAAGTCATATTCCGTGCCCAGTGAGTCTTGTCTCATCAGTGACTGCCCACATCCATCTCATATACTGCACCCGCCAAGTTGCGAGATCTGCTGCGAGCGCGCCAACTTGCGAGAGATCATCGGCTCTAATAAACGGTGAATGAATCCCCAAGTGCTGGCTAACTTTGCACCGCTGATTACAAGATGATGAGACCTCTTCCTGTGGAAAAAAGATACGGGGCAGAGCTGATAACTTTTGTCTGATCTCCACTGAAGGCAAAAAAAAAAGAGCGTGAGGTGAAGGGATAAGAAGAGCTACTCGATTCAGCTCCGAGTATATGCTCAAGGGAACTACGTACTGGAGTGCACTACTTTATGATCATGTGATGAGTTCACCAACCTTTGCAGTTGCAGAGGCAGTCCAGCTCGACACCCTACCGTCCCCCTACAGCCAAAGCCCTACAGCATTAAGGGCTGCACCGTTTTAAAACGGCATCAGTACACTCCATGACTGCGGTTTGTCTGCCCAAACGCCAACCGCGGCCACACCAACCAAAGCAAAGCCAACGACCCAAGACGATCGACGCATACTTTTCTCTCCAACCAAGTTGCTTCATGCCAAAGACACGAGAGATTCATATGATCTACTCGTAAGTAGAGTAGTACTGAACTGGCAGCTATAGCCTATAGGTAGAGCGACACGCATCAACACCGGAGACATCTCTCTTTAGAGCACTAACTAATCGATCCCTTTCCCTTTTGCAAAGTCGCTAATCAGTTCTACTACTACTAGCTACTAGGTGTCATCCAATTTCGTGCCGCATATCGAGCTTTGGATCGCGCATTTCTTTTTTGACCGCTTTTCGTAGTAGTAGAAAGGAAACAAAATAAAATTGGAGCTTTGTTGGCGATGTGGGGGGGGGGGGGGGGGGGGGGGGCTGCAGCAAAAGGGAGAACTCCACATGATCCACACTCCAAAGCAAGCCCGACTAGTGAGGGAATGTGACGGGATTATTCGCGGGCGTATGGTGCGGGGCCCCACGGTTCAGTGGTTCAAGAGGCAGGGGGATTATGCAAGTTAACTGCCATGTTCCTGATGGACCCCTGCCTGTCCCCTCCCGTTATTGATCCATGCATTGAACCAGCGGCAGCTCAGCTCGGTTTCTGAATACAAATATACGTAGTGAAGCGCCATGCATGGATCAATGGATGCATATGATATGAATAACCTTAAAACTCTTTGCTTCTTTTGGAGCAAGCCTTGTTGGACCACATGTGGTGGCTTCTTGTTCTAGGTTGTTTACCGAAAAGAATTGCATATATACTCACTTTCATACAGCACCGGGAGGTAGCTGGCTGTCCTGCTCCTGAATTTGGGACAGGGCAAACGACAGACTATATGTGCCCAGACAAGCAGTTAAAAAAACTTCCAAAGAAAAAGGCATCTGGAGTTTTTTTTTTTTTTTTTTTTGATAATGTAAAGAAAAAAAACGGCTTCTGGAGATGATCATAAGGTCGGCGCCATTTCACTCAAACGCTGAAGTCGATGGTATGAACGCACAGGTGGTGAGGCTGGAAAAGTGGACGCCCGGCCAGCCCCTTGATTTCTGAACAAGAGTCCAATGATGCCTGACTTGCACAGGTAAACTAGCAGCCTGATGCCTGGAGCTGCATGCAGTAGTGCAGGTGCACCGCTGTCCTGTCGATCGATCTCCGCAGACGATTGACTTCCCTGCTGATATCTCGCAGAAGATACCGACAGGCTTCACTCCGTGAAAGAAACGGCGCGGCGCGCATGACGCACGCAGTAACTTCGAAACCCTAACATAACAACGCGATCTGCAGTGTCCAAGCTAGCTAGCTACAGGTGGATAGATACTAGTAGTACTCTAGATCACATGCGATCGGTCTTGCCTGCCTGCCTGCTTGCCATCTAGGCACTGGGCGACGATGCAGGCAATATGCATGGCAGAGTTAAACTAATCCGTCCGTGATAATATAGTACTCTCTCTCTCAAAATAAGTGTCGCATATTTTGTATTAAACTAGTACAATTTTTGTACTAGATCATCGACACTTATTTTGGGACGGAGGGAGTAGATAAGATCGATTAATCAACGGTGGCTTCGTCGATGGATCTCCGCGAGGGCAAGCAAAGCTGGGGATGGGATGCATGGATCGTGCGTTGCATGGGCGGGGGAGGGACAGGGCCGCCAATATTCGCGCTGCCTTGCCTTGGTAGGGCGACAGGCCGTGCAGGGGCGCTGATGCCCTGCCGTCTACATGCATGATGCACAGATTATATTATATATCTAATTGAAGGGGAATCTTGTGAATCTTAAAGCCAGATTGTCCCCGCCATAATTGTCATTAGGGCGCTGGCTAGATGGCTTAGCTAGCGTGTTCTTTTTAATTGGTTGGGGGCGTTGAGAGGACGGAGGAGGGTGAGTGGCCAGCTGATGGCATTGGCATGGGCACATGCATGGCCGGCTGACCCCGATCGAGGAAGGAGGAAGATGCATGTCGTACGTGGCTCCGTCGTTCGTATGTGGCGGGCGGCGACGTGATCAGGCGGAGGAGGAGCGTGCGTTCTGCGTAACTGCGGCTGCTAGCTTGGTGTGTGGAAGTTGACTTGCGGGTGCGTTGGTGATGCATACGGAGATTTTCTTTCTAGTGACTACTGTACGTACATGCCTCGTAAGCCTCCATAGAAACAAGTTCACTCGCACATGGAAGGTCCCGCGTCATCATCGACGTATCATTTCTACCTTCGGACCAAGGGCCAAGGGCGACACACTTTTATCTTTCAAAATGGGGTTTGCATGCACATGTAGAGAATTACTAAGATCCAGTCTCGAGGAGGAAGAAGAAGATGAGGAGTAGGGGGAGAACAGGTGGAGGAGATAGCAGCAAGCTCTGCTTAGAATTCACAGGTTCCGTCGAGGCATCGACACAAGCCAACGGGATTAACACTTGACGGTATTATGAGGTTCTTTTCTCATGGTAACGTTGACGGCAGATGGGCCTGGCAAGGTGTATGCAATGATCCCTCCTGAAAATGGGACGACGGAAGATGGCGGTGATGGATCCTAGAGCGTGCGCATGCGATGCGCGTTGTGGGACGCCTAGACCGGTTGGTGCTCTGAATTTGTCAGTCGGGCGACTTCTTCAGGCCACTGGATTAGATGGTGTCCGTTGATGCGGTCAGGTCACATCTTTATACTTGTAGGTATAGCGACTTTGTTCATCTCGAAGGTGGCTTTGGGTTGATCTTTGTATTTATTTTGTCACACTCTATTGAATAACTTAATAAAAATGATTGTATGCATCATTTTGATGCAGAGGCGGGGTAATTCTCCTTTTCAAAAAATATGAGTTTTTTAGACTTTTTTTAGTTGCTCGTGCAGCAGGAGGCTGTCCCCAATGACGCTCTCCGTGGGCTTGGGCTTCTAGTTAACGGCTGGAAGAGTCGATACTCGGGGCCGGCCTATTTGCGCACAATAAATGGAAAAGGAGAAAAGAAAAGGGGGCGTGGGGGGATTCAAACACTGATCTCCTGGTTTAGAGCGAGCGCAGCTAGCCACTAGGAATTGCCTTAGGTCTGTGACGGAGTATCCATTCATCTTGCGTCAAATCCGGTCTTTCATGCAAGAGTTTCATTTTTGGAAGGCGAGGCTACTTAAGTCCAAACGAGTTGAGGTTTCCAATGTTTCTTTTTCGTATTTTTCCAGATTTTTTTCTATTGTTTCTTTTTTTTTCTTTTTTTCTTCTGTTTTATTTTTTCATTTTGTTTTATCTTTGGCTTATTTTGTTTATTTTTTAGTTTTTTTGCTTTCTTTGTTTCTTTTGGTTTTTATTCTATATTTTTTGTATATGTCAACAACATTTTTCTAATACACGTCTAAAAAAAATTCAATACAAATTTAACTTTTTAAATATATGGTCAACATTGTTTCTACACACTTTTTAAACATTTTTCAAATACTTGATTAATATTTTTTTCATACATGGTCAACATTTTTTATATACATTTTTAATATTTTTTAAAATGCTTGATTAACAGTTATCAAATAAAAATATATTTTCTTAATACATGGTTAACATTTTTTACACATGTAAAAATTTCAAACACTTGATTAACATTTTTCAAACACTTGTTCAAATATATTTTTCAGATGCTTGAATAACATTTTTATATACAAGACTATTTTTTTTGTCATTTTTTAATTACATGGTCAATATTTTTTCTATACACATTTAACATTTCGTAAATGCTTGATTTAAAGTTTATTTAATATGCTTTCAACATTTTTGTTGAAATGCTTGATTAAAAAAATTATATACATGATCAAAACAATTCATCATTTTTTGAAACATGATCAACAATTTGTCTATACACGTTCAACATTTTCCGAATGCTTGTTCAACATTTTTTTTTTTAAAATAAGTATTTTTTAATATAGATATTTAAAAAAATAGAGTATAAATAAAGTTACAAAAATAAGCAAAAAAAAGAAAATAGCAAACGTAAAATAGGAGAGGCTGTGCCCTCCCGTGTGAGTGGGCCGGCCCATCTGGCTTGCCCCTTGGGCAAGTAAGAAGCGAGACTCGCTGAAGGCGAGATATAGCCATATAGGGGAAGGTTCATTCCTCCACACAACTTTGTCATGAGGAACCCACTTCTTACCTTGCTTGATGAGGCGCTCAACGACAGACAAGAGTAACATCATCATTCATCAATGGACAAACTCATGTACGTCAGGACTTGCACATTCATCAGATGTCCCAAGTGCTTTCTTCAACTGCGAGACATGGATTGAACTTGGCCAGATGCAGGTAAACGTAACCTGTATGTCCACTAACTGATATGGCCCAAAGAGACGGAAGGATAGCTTCTGCGAAGATCGTCGCGCGACGAGCTGACGACCGACATCCGAATGTATGGTTGCAAGCGGATGACACCCAGGCGCCGATAGCAAACTGCAGCTCGGAACACTGGACATCACCACATTTCTACATACATACGCTGTTGGAGCGGATTCTGCTTGATTACTTGCTGCATGGTGGTGCGCTCAGCCAGCCGCTTTTTGCAGATCTGGTGGGGGTCGCAGAACGCCAAAGTGCAAGGCTTTTGTCCATACAGAAGTTGGAACGGGGAGCAACCAAGAGCAGAGTGAAACAATGCGTCATACCAGAATCCCGCCTCAACAAACGGATCCTACATTTTCTTAATAATTTTTTTTTGCCTTGCACAATAAAAAAAATGACTACTCTGCAATCTCCTACTAGTACTCAGTGCACAATCAAAATACTATGCAATCCCGTACTCCCTTTGTTCCTAAATATAAGTTTTTTTTAAAGATTTCACTGTGGACTACATACGAAGCAAAATGAGTGAATGTGCTGTATACATCCATATGTAGGCTCTAGTGGAATCTCTAAAAAGACTTATATTTAGGAACAGACTTATATTTAGAAATGAAGGGAGTAGTATTCAGTATGTCATGACACTCTATTCTTGCGTTTTAGAAATCCTGACGGATCAAAGATGTCCTGATCTCTAGCTAATTGCTCGTTCACCTTATATACTTCGACCCACGATAAATGGGCCACCAAAACAGAAATGCAAGAACTCAATTTCATAATCTGACATACTGTGTTTAATTCAGCATTAAAGAGGGATCGTTCGATTAAAAAAACATGATTGGTACACACAACATACTACTCGGGTTTCTTAAGGTTCATCGCCACCATTGAATTTGCTGGATCATGGAATGCGTACGGCTATTTTTTTTCTGTTCTACACGTCTCTCCTGTTGTACACGGTCACGTCATGCGGCTTTGACAGTAAGCCCTTTTCTTCTGTCTGAATTACAGGACAGGGCATATAGGAGGGCAACACTAAAGAATCGCTAATGGGCACAAAACTAACACAAAAGTTCAAATGATTCCATATGACAAGTTCAAGTTTCCCCAGAATTGATTTACGGCGCATTGTGATCTGATTAGCCGCGCCTCTTCTAACCGGAGCATCTTGATAAAGGAAATTCCATCTGTATTAACTGCATTGTGCCAAGAAAACAGTATGTGTTAGATGGTTATATTATGCAGATGATACATGCTAACAGTAACTCCTAGTGATCTCGATCAGTAAATGGGTAATTTGTGTAAGAAAATCACAGCATTTATGAGTAAATTTGTTGCACGGCATCTTGAATACTGGATGTGGGTTGAAACAGAGAATGGCACAGTATGATAAAAAAAATAAGAGGCTGAAAGATGGTCATTAGAACTTATATATTACAGAAAAAAACTGCAAAGCATAAAGAAAGGGTCAGAGTACCCTAGAGTCACCCACTTCGTAATATTTGAGAGTTTGTAAACACCATCGTTTTATTTCCAATTCAACACCCGGAATCTAACTACGTTATGTGATATTATTTTTAGCCTACTGGAAATCACAAAACAAGTCATCATCTTTGTTTCCAAATACATCATGCACAGCACTATAATCACCATGTGCTGCAGTACAAATTAGTGAGATATATGAAGTCATCTAATACTAGCACTAAAATCTTTAGTTTTGCCCGAAGGGGAATAAACAAAGGCTGGATGACTTCAGAAAACATCTAGTACACATATCCAAATTGTGGTCAGTTTTTACACCTTTTGTGATGATACATATGAATTATTATACCAGATGCTGACATGCACAACAGAACCCCTTAAAGCTGTCCCCGAGTTTCACTGGAAGGCGGAAACTGGCCATAAACTAGAACTGGTAGATGCTTAATTAAGCATTGAGATATTGAATCAGTCATCTACAACTGATGAGAGATTACCAACTTATCCACCGAGAATAGCATACCCAACTCAAGGATGTAACCATCAACCACTACAACGGCACGTATAATAACTCGACTATGCGCTGACAGCAAGTACAATAAATTGGCCAAAGTTCTAACATAACGTCCTATTTCCAGTAATAAGAAATATACCACTTTAGATTCAGAACAACACAGAATTAAATCAAACTCAAATCAGGGTATATAAATATTAAAAGGAGGCAGAGAAAATGTGGCCTTAGTTCCAAAGCCGAAAGACACAATACAAAAGGAACCATATAAAAGGCATTCTGCACTAGCAAAAGACATGTACACGAAAAAATAGAATCTTAATACAAGCCAAGATACTCAAGTTATGCATCCATCATTATGTATATCAAGTGGTCCAGGACACAAACTGAAATCAAACAACGGCAGATGATAAAAGTCCAAGGAACACATACCTCCATCAGAAGTGGTATTGACAAGAAAACCTTCAGAGCCTCCCATTAACAGCATAAAACATGGAGTCATATTACGAGAACTAACACGGAAAAAAATTGTCACATCTTACGCCAAACAAAGTCCATTGCCCATTTCATTGAATTTTGCGCTTTTGTGCTGTCATATATCAACAAGGAATGGTAACAAGGACAAACGCATTATTGAAGGAAACATGTCATGGCAAAAATAAAATACTGAGTAAATGCTTCCTTACTTTTTTTGTGGTTACGTACAGCCGCCAAATTTTCCATTCCTTCATGTTTCCTCTTCTATACAAAAAATCATTAAAATTTAGAGCATAGCCAATATATGAGTCAATCATGCTATTTGAAACACATTGAATAAATGGGACTACCTTCTCATGATGTTTTTTGGAATTATCACCTCCCAAATCATGATGCACACTCTTCTCTTTTTTCTTTTCTTTGTCTTTGTCTTTGTCTTTCTCCTTCTCTTTTTCTTTCTCTTTCTCCTTCTCTTTCTCTTTCTCTTTGTCTTTGTCTTTGTCTTTACTCCGATCCTTATGGCGATGTTTGTGCTTCTTCTGTTCCTTGTCCTTGTCTTTCACCCTGTGCTTTTTATGCTTCTTGACTTTGTCCCTGGACTTAACCTTTGAATTTCCCGATATAGTTGGAGTACCTTTTTCAGCCTGGTGAATGCAAGAGAGTTGAAACAAGGAGTGGATGTAGCAAAAGAAGAACATGTTCTAATGGGGATATCCTACCGAAGGCAAATCTACTGGCGCTGTTTCTCGCAACTGAAATGCGTGTCCTAGCGTTTCCATGTCAAAGGGTTGAATATAAGCAGTCTTCTTCTCCCTCAGGTCTGGATTCTGAATGAGTTGATCTATCTCCATCCCTTCTCCTTTACGGATTTCAGTGTCACCCACAACATTCTGAAGATAATGTGTATCTGAGATAGCCAGTGGCAATGGTTTCGTACAAAAGAAACTGTGATGGTTCAGCAGCCTGTAGCGGCTAATTAAATCAACAGCCCCAGTGAGCTCCAGAGGACCTGAAATACACCGAAACTCATGGTGTGTCAAGAGTCAAGACTTCTTCTATTTGCAAGCAATAACAAAGTTTTGGTCCTTCAGGGCCAAAATTGGTAAAGGATGGAAGCCTCTGAACAGAACCAGTTGAGCACAAAGGTGGGCATGCTTTGTTGTAGAAGTCATAACGTTGGTCTAAACTCAATATTTCACGTAGATAACACCACTTGCTTATTTAATGATGAATAGTTGACCCAGCATATAAGAATTAAAAAAGCGGGCAGTAGTACTTCATCATGGTTGATACTGTTATAACTTATAAGCATATGGGACTCATGAACTTATCTAATCAAAACAAAATATATTACACATACTAAAATGCCAACCTTCATGCTATGAACCTATGACAGATCAACATATATGTCACATGACAGAGTGGCTTTAACTGAGTTACAGGGGCAAATGATTGACATCGCCTTTTAGACATCAAGCGAAGCTACAAAACATGATCATGCTTGAAAAGGTTATCAAATTTCACATGAGCTCACCTAGATTGAGTTTTCTAGGGTTAGCATACTCAGATAAAATAAAATGCAATATATATACTAGACAAAGGCCCTGAGAGTTACAACAGACCAAAGCTAAAGCAACATAGCATGACTTCGGCTTTGCATTTATCAAGAGTGCCATCACTGCGACATTTGCAGAAGAGATATACAGATATAAGACCCAAGTAAACTCAAAAGCAGAATAGGTCAATCTGCTTCTTTTATTCTTAAATATGTATCGCTCAATTTCTATAAACACTCCTTGGTTTTTTAAACTGTACAGCGTGCTATACCATAAGAATGGTATGAATATGGTGTTACCCATTTTCGTAAACAATGAAGAAGAATTAAAATAGTACCTAAAAGGGCATTACCTTTTCCAAATTTACCATCTGAAGCCATCTGATTAGAGCCTGACATTTGCAAAATGCATGTCCACCTAAGATTTTATTTAAGAAAACAAATACACATAAGCAATCAAGCAAAAGAAGCAAAGTTAATTCGATACATTCTAAATCATAGCTAAAGAAGGTGCGCCTAGGCTCTAGGCGATAACAAAACGACTAACACTTAATTGCGCTTAATCCGCGCATAAATGTGCGCTTTGGTCAGAAAAGCGCAAGGCGGTGGCAAAACACAAAATTAACGCCTAGCGCTTTTTTGAACTATGTTCTAAATAGCGTACTAGATAGACTTAACTAACACCAACACTAAAAATAGAAATTGCATCTGCTAGTGTTAGAATATTTTCCAGTTCTGTGTATGGTCAGTTGGTAACATCTGCGAGATGCTATAGAGGTGAATATTCGAGAAAACTATAGAGATGAATATTCGTGGCGCCGAAATCTGCTACACGGCTACACCAAATACTTTATCCTGCACTTCCATGTGGCAAGATAATTCACCCATTAATGTGTTATATCTTATATGCAAAGATCGGTTACATTCATAAACAAGATTTGGATCCTGCATAGACTAGTGCAAAGGCATAATAATACTATACCATATGTACCGCTAGCTACCAGCAAGGGCCGATTAGTTGCTAATCCAGGCGTATGGACAGTAAAATGGATTTTGTTAGCACCAACAATTTCTTCCTCGAACGTTTATGCAGCGACGGCACAGTTGATTATTAAATGAGCTTTGGCGGGCAGACGCGGAAGTAAACAGAGCATCTCCAAGCTAGAGGCAGGAAACAGGTGTGGTCTACGCCGCCATGGGCGGATCTAGATGGCGCGCCGGGTGCGCGCCGCCGCTCCCAAGATTTGTGATTGGCTTGGGTCTAAGCAATCACCGGATGGCTAGAAGCTCGTACCTCAAAGCTCGTCGATTGCCGACGGAGTGGATACAGCGGGGATGGCGATGGGGGCGGCGCGCGTGAGAGGAGGGAGGGTTGGGAGCGGTGGGGAGGCGTCGGCCGGTGATGCTATCAGCTACGGCACGGCGACGGCTCGAGGGACTAGGGTCAGATTGGAGCTGAGGTCAGAGCATGTGAGATGGGTCAGAAGAGGAAGGAAAACTATGCGAGGACTGAGAGGAAAATTCTACTCTCTTTCCTTTTTGACGTAATAATCCACCTAAAAGTATTAAATTCTGGCTGCCGAGAGATGGTGCGCAACTTCTTTCGAAAAGGCTTACACGCATGGCCTCGAAAGTTTTAGAAAAATATTAAGGTAACACATGTGTGTTGCCGCGAAACCAGAAAAATGATTCAATTATATTGAAGTATATATACAACAACCAATGCACGTCCACAGTGACAAATCTTGAAAGAAACCGAAGGGAGGCTCAAAGTTAGCGATGTGAAGAAAAAATCACTAACTCTCAGTTTTTAGCGATTTTTTTCTTTCAAATTAGAGGGGTCTCATGGATTCTAGATGGATGAAGCAGATTACGGTGGACTGGCGGGAGAGTGAACGCCCCACCACCAACTCTGCTTTATATGATAGTGGAAATTATGCTATTGTTAGAAATATGCAACTTTATTTAAGCAAAAATGACACACGTGATGTAAAAACTTGGCACGACGTAGCAGTTTAGTTGGACCCATCGACTCTCAAATCACACAATTTGCTTTTCTCGTATAAACTACAAATCGATCTGGTTTTTTGTTGATATGGATGCGATGGGTATTAGGTGGGCATGTGGAGTGCAATTTAAACTTTGACGTGTTTTTTCACTCGTTCGCCGCGACATAAATACGTACAATCTGAACCATGTTCCAAGTCATCTGTGTATTAAATTGGCCCGTCGTTGTTTGTGGTGTGTGGGCAAAAAAAATGATGGTCACCCACGAGCATCAAAAACGTTGCGGGCCCAATACAACAATGGCAAGGGTATTTCTCTTTCAATCTTCGTGCTACGAGCTGGGTGTCCCTTAGCGGTGTAGTAGGGCTCATAGCTGCCGGTTGTTCTTTGTGGAGATTACGCCTTCCAGGTTCCACTCATGTAAGATTACCACATGCAATCTGACATTGAGAGGCTTTGAAGTGATACAAGTTCCTCACTTTGAGCAAACACCAACGACGGCCCGAGCTCATTGATGCTGAAGAGCCCTCCTATGAGACGAAAAGCTAGTCCTGTATGAATTTTCATAATGTTTGTTGTCAGCCACCTCCTTGTGAATGGAGACCGCGACCGCCACGACGCTTGTCGGTGATGTGTGTGGGGGGGGGGGGGGGGGGGGGCATGGGAGGCGAGCATGGGCACAAAGACCTTCATGTGACCCAGTAAATGCACATGTATATGACCGAGGTTTATGGTCTAGAGGGTGAATAGAACAATAAAAAAGCATCGCTTAAAAATTTAGTTGACTATGTGGTAAGTTTTTCGGCATGGTTTCTTAGGGGGGCATGCATATGCAACTCTATACCTAAAGTACGAGTGTGAAGCCAAGACTTGCATAAAACTACAAATTGAGGGAAACGAGATTGCAACATGGTTAATGCGGCAATGTTTTCCCGAGTTTTGGATGGTTGGTGCTATCCAACTCCTCGTTGGTGTAGGTTTGGACACAAAAGTCCTAAGGCCTCGAAAAGGATATCTACATGAGTCCATGAAGCCTCTTGCACACTGACCGTGTCACAGATTGATACAAAGGGTCAAGGACTCACTCGGGACTAATCTTCACGAGGAAGACGATCACCGGACCTTCTACAAACCCTTGATTCATTCACACCCTGAATGCTCTTTAATGACTCAATCGGGCCCAAGAAACACATAGACTCCAAGAAATTAACACATACGGTCTTTCTCTCAAGCACAAAAGAAAGGCTAGAACCAACCAACTAGAAATGTAGCACAACGAAGGGGGTCAAGCAACGAAGGAGCTTGGCCTTCTAACTCTCAAATTTTGGCTCTAAAAACTCTCTCAAATTCACTCACCCACTCAAGGAGTGTGGGGAATAGTTGCCAGGACAATAATCTAGATTGTCAGCAAAAGTTGGACACCCAAGTGCTAGAGTCAACATCAAGCAGTAACTTTTTCTTCGGTTTGACATAATTCAAGCATCACATCCCAAGCTGCCAATTTCATTGAATTTGCAATTATTTAGATTATGAGGTGTGAGAGTGTTTTTTCCCGTGTTACTTAAATAAGTAACATCGCAAAATTAAAGGGCATATGAAGGTGTTTTGGAGAGTTAATTATGGAGGGATTTGGATCGGAGTTCATCTGTTTACTTACAACATCTCTAATCCATCATGAAAGCGGTGACACACAAATATAAGAATAAGCATGTGTAGTTGATCAATCAAATAATCATGACAAATTATATGAATAAGAGGAGAACATGTTATATATGCAGTACATCCATAAATCCATTAGACTGTCACACGCTAAACCTAATGACTCATATTCCACCCAAGGTGATCAATCACTCGCAAGCATCATAAGCAATAGTTAAAAACATAACATTGCATTTCGACACGACCCATAAAATTTGGAAGCCATATTACTCTGCCGCAAAAATAAACACATTACTCTCACGACCCACGTTGCAAATGATAAAAAGGTCAATCAATCTTTTTTATATTAGCGAGGCAAACCCGTCAAAACGTTTAGTTTCTTACTGTCTCCGAAAAGAACTTAAAAATAGGGAACTACTCCACGCAATACACACCACTTTTACTGTTATTCTTTCATGTAGACATGCCATAACAAGATTAATGAAACATGATCAATATACATCTATCAATATCCATCCACCCGTAATTATATGGACACAAATTAATCGTTCATCACATAGCAAAAGATACCCCTCATGAATTACATATGGACGAAAACAATCATGTAGGGTAGCTTGTGAGATTTTGGTACTACTAGCTACAAGTTCGTTCGTCTAGATGGAGTCGACGAAGCTCCGACAAAGATTCATGTGGTCTCCTTGATGCGTGAGGTTAGGGTTTCTTATCGTTCGTGCACAATGACACTTCATATCGAATCAAGGGTTCAACAATGACGACTTGGGCTCCAAGGATTAGGTCCTTTTGAGGGCACGTGTACGAAGACTTTCGAAGGTTATCGACATGGTTAGACCGGCTTCGGTAGGGGAGCGATGATAACGATGCCTCGGTGATTCATTCTGGTGATGATAGTGGTATTAGTTGTTTGTGGGACTTCGATGTAATTTGGATTATGTTTTGAGGATTATTAACCCTTTTCGGAAGACTAAAAGCGTTGGTCACCTGATCATGCACGAATTCAAAAACTCCTTGCGGGCATACAGCTGGGGAAATGGACTAGTAGATTCTTTGTTACTAGATGATGCCCCGTGCGTTGCGGCGGGATATTAATGTCAAAACGTAAGAGATAATAGGCGCTCTTAGAAGAAGAAATGATGATAACAAAAAACACAATTGCATTGTACTATTGAAACATAAGTAGGATGCTATCCTAGTCTCTGAAGTAAGATACTTTGAGAGCTCTATCAAACCGCAGCTATGAAATGTATAAGTAATATAAATGTTAGTTGCCTTCAAAATATCATCCTAAAAATAAAGGTTATATGTTATTTGATGTTCCAGTTTTAGATGGAAAAACCTTATAAAATCTTGGATGACGTTAACTTGTACTCCATCTCAGATTTTGTTAGGTAAACGCCAAAATGATTTACCGTTCCCAAAGAAAGAGGCAACATGTAAGCAACTGCTGTTATTATTTTCAACTTTCATGTACCATTCAGATCTGCAAATTATGCATAATGTATGAAGGCTGCAAAGCAATAGTTAATACATCCAATTGTTGACATCGGTGAAGCAACTAATTGTGATAATGCCATAATATTTATCAAGAATAAGAAAATACATGGCCAGTCAAGAAACATCGTGAAGGTTGAACATTGTAGCATTGTCATTCCGCTGCTCCAAGTCTGCATTTTTGGTACACCAGATTACCGAAAGGATAGGAAGTATGAGAAATTTTAATACATGAGAGTCTACATATGAGTGAAATTTTTGAAGATGAATATTCATCACCGTAAGCATATTGGGAAAGGAGAATTTGCATGTTCAATCAAATATGCAACATGAGAAGGTAGAAAAGCCTTAGTTTGTATCGCACTTGAAGATATATGCACAATCAGATATTTTTTAAACGCAAATACTAATTTCCATGTTGGCAGAAACGGTGAACTGAGTTGGCCTATGGCAAGGCTGGACTAACACCCCAAACACTGATTAATTTAGCAGGTCAGCAATGCGCACACGTGGAATATTAAAAAGATAATTGGACAACATTAGCTATTCCATACAGATTTACACATAATATCTTCTTATCCGAACAAATTGCTATTTGGCGGGTCAGCAATGCCCACATGTGAAATATCAAGAAAGTAATTGTATATTTTTTGCTGGTTTACACATAAATAATTTCTTATTCGAACACAATGCTATTTCCCTATTAATCACTTACCTGAATAACTATGAGAAACACCACATATCACCTTTGGGTCCGTTCGAATCCACCACACTGAATGGGACCAGACCAATGTTAGAAAAATAAATTTCAGAGATGACTGGTCGTAATTGTAGAGTCTCATAGTGACCTAGTGAGAGGTTGTAGAGGCATCCGTACTGTAGCAACAGGCTTACATGCAGAACTGTAGATATAGAGGACAGAGTTGGCATCGGTTGGTCTCCACTTGATGGATCGGATATCTCACTCATAGATATAACTGGATGAACCTGATTGACATCATCAATCGCAAGCTAATGTACATGGAAAAAGATGTCTAATTGCATTGTAGATGTGAAACATCAACCGTGGTTGAAAAAGTTATTTGCAGCACATAAACAGTTTGCATGGAAGATTTCAGAGAAAGAGAGAGAGATGGCATGCAGACCAAGAACAAAGATTAGGAGGAAAGATTTTTCGTCACAACCTCCATAGCAGATCTATGCGTGAATTCAGATGAGGTGGATGATGGGTACTACTCAACCCGGCAATCCGACCCATGGGTTCGACCGCCCATGGGCACCCGACCCTAATGGGTAGGGTATGGGTCGTCATCTTCGACCATGGGTCTTACCCATGGGTAACCCGATTAGTCGTGGGTAGGGTATGGATACAAGTTTGTACTCATGGGTTACCCGATGGGTAACCCGACACAGTAGTTTAGTACCACCTCGCCTAGCTACGAGAAATTGAGCACTAGGGAGCACTATAATAATACTAGGTGGCCATCCATTTGGTTTCAACATGCATGTACGAAGTGTACTACATGTATTGTATAGGTTATATGCACTATACAGCAACCCGATGGGTAACCCATTGGGTCGGGTTACCCGATGGGTATGGGCGTGGGTTTGCTTCTATGCCCATGGGTAGGGTCATGGGCGAAGGGGTAGACCCATTTACTTATGAGGAAATCGGGTATTTACCACTTTCAACATGCGGCTTCGCAAAATTACCACTGTGAAGATGGGCTTCGCAAAATTGCCACCCACCTCGTGGACACTTTGATTACAATGTCATTTCCACTATTTTATTGATTTTTCTTTCGTTTTCCCATTTATATGCACCTGCAAGGACTAGACTGCCCCTGGCTATTCCGTCCGTTGCTTGGTGTGGTCAAAATGCTGAAATGTTGGCTCGCCGCCGTAGCTTATCCATGCCTTCGCGCGCCAGCGAAGCTCGCTGCTGGCTGCTCATCCACGCCTGCCCGTCGATGTAACTCGACCTCACCTGCTGGCTGCTCGCCCACGCCTGTGTGCACCATCGGAGCGCGCTCTCGTCTGCTCGTCGTCGTAGCTCGGCATGACAGCGTGTGATGTCGCTGCTCACCCATGCCTGCGCAACTGCGAAGCTTGCCCTCGCCTGCTCGCACACGCATGTGTGGGCCGTTGCAGCTCACCTCCCCTGCTCGCCCACACCTGCGCACACCGTTGCAGCTCGCCCCGCGGCGTGCTGGTGGAGTAACGGACTGGCGAGGGCGGCGATGAACAGCAACACCAATGGCGTGGAGGAAGCAGCTTGACCTTAGTGCGTTCATGGAGGATGGAGAAAAAGGTGCGTGCAGGTGGCCAGGTGCTTAACATGGAGAATACGAACAAGTTCTAAGCACAATTGTACAACCTTGTAAGTTGTACTTCGCTAGAACCTGTCACTACTTGTTCATGGATTAAACTAGGGGTCAAGCAAACAAAGCAAGAGAAAGAGACGATACCGTATTATTCGGACGGACTAGGTTTCAGGCGGCCGCTGTGGTACTGCCGTACCAGGGTGCGTGATGCGCAGCGTCCAGGCGATCGACGGCGGTGACATTCAAGCCGATCGGCGGCATCACGGCAGCGTCCAGGGATGGGGTGACATTCAGGCCGATCGGCGGCATCGCGGTAGCGTCCAGGAGATTCGTCCTGTAGGCGATCTGCATCGGGCATGGTGTTTCCGGCTGATTGCGCGCACGTTAAGTCGGGAACACAGCAAAACACTGCTTACTGCATACATGGTACACGATGCGATCAGGCACATGTAGACATCCAAGGGCAGTCTGGTCCTTTCAGGTACGTGTAAATGGAAAAACTAATGAGAAATCGATAAAAGGTGGAAAATGGCATGGTAATCAAGGTGGACACGAGCTGAGTGGCAATTTTGCGAAGCCCATCTTGACAGTGGCAATTTTGCGAAGCCGCATGTTGAAAATGGCAAATAACCGATTTTCTCTTTACTTATAGGGCATGGATCTGGTAGAGGTCGACCCGACCAAACCCGACCCGACTGCCAGGTTGAGGTACTACCTTGTGAGGCGGCCGTGATCCTGAGAGGCGTAGGATGGCGAGTCACACCTTCTCTGTGGGGTGATCTGCAATTTCGATTTTGAACAACGCCAGATAATTAGCATGACATTGCGTTGACCGTTGAGCCACCAGCGACAAACGATGAGGACAGTGAGCCACGAAGCAGGGGGGCTTTGTAGTGAAGGAAATCAAGCGGATGGAAAAGGAGGGGAAGGGAATTTAATTGATTATTAGTGAGAAGGGGAAGGGATGGGAGTGGAGAAGACGGGAGGGGAGAGTCTGGGAAAGAGACGACGTCCATAGCGAAAGAGATCTCAACCTGTTTGTCTTTCGGTAGATGAAATAGCTCACGCAACGAATCTGACTCGTTGGAGCTTGTGGAAGCTTTCAAGGGAATTATCCAGGTCTGGTCCCCGTATTCGGCGATTCTTGCAGATTGTCTTCAGGTAGCCTACAGGATTGGCTCCATTTCAATTCAACACTGCTTCACGGAGGCAAATTTCGTGGCGCATCAATTAGCTAGACATGCTTTTCTTACTAATTCTGCTGTTTCTTGGGATGATGATCCCCCTAGTTTCATTATCCCGGCTGTAATGAACGATGTATCTTTGTTTGAATTGCAATAAAGCGCGCCATGAAGGCTTTCCCTCAAAAAAAAAAAAGCTCACGCACGAAATACTCCTACTAATTTCCTATGAAAAAATATTTAAGAAAATAAATGATGACGTGGATGGCTGGGAGGGCTGGAAAATTAGGTAGTGGGAGGCAACTATTTAGGAATAGAAGATTACAAAACAAATGGCTCATAGTTTTTTTCGTGAGTTTCTCAAAATGCACGAGTAGTTTTTTTTTTTTTGGAGGAAGGGCACCAGTAGTCTTTTTTTCGGAGGAAGGGCACCAGTTGATATTTTTTAATCTTTGCAATGCACGGCGCACTTCGGCCCATAGCACGGCATCTTAGCCCGGCCCAGTATTTACCCGTTTGGTGAGTCCTCCGTGCAAACCGAGCAAACCCTAGGTGCCCCCGCCGCCGCCGCCGGCTATAAAATGAATCCTCCTGCACCTCCGATTGACACTCAAGCCCAGCGCGTCTCTCCTAGGCATTTCTCACAGGGATTCTTCTCTCCCATTTTCTTCCGCGTTTTTCTTGATTTTTCTTTCTTGTCGATGCATTTCTCCGGGGGTTGAAATGAGGATAAATCAATCCATAACCAAATTTTTGCATCTACAGATGATGAGAAACAACATGCACTGCCATCTGATCTCACCTGGGATTCTTCTCCCCATTTTCCTTCGCTCTTTTTGTTGCTTTGTCTTTGTGTTCCGAGGCAGTTCTTCGGGGTTTGAAATGAGGATATACCAAATCCATAACCAAATCTCTGCATCTACAGATGATGAGAAACAACATGCACTACCATCTGATCTCGCCCCCTCCGCTTGCTTCCTCTTTGTTTGCTGGATTTCCTTCTCCTTCTTTTCTCATGTTTGTTTTTCGATTGGTTGCAATCGGTGATGTAATCGTTTAATTATGCTGAGTTCCTCTGTGATTATCTCAACAACAATCACCATCTTTCGACTGAGATTGCATCTGGTTTTGGAAATTCCCCATCTTGAGTTGATTGCTTAGTATCATCTCTGATTTGATTTGTACGGTAGGACGAATGCCATGAGGTATCTGATGCTTGGTCTCTATCAATGGCCTTGTTTCTCGTTAGATTGGCAGAGATCGAGAAGGAAACGGGTTTTTGCGACACTGGCTGCTCCCATACCAGGAGCTTCCTGTTACTATACCCCCGTTTATATTCATTCATTTTTATAAATTGTTTGTCGTTTGTTCTCGGTGATGATCAACACTGATTAGATGTCCGATCCAATCCATTCCTTAAACCGTGGGGACAATACGAGGCATTTGTCTGAGAGAACATTAGATGTTTATATCTTTCTTTTTCCGCTGCTGCTATTTCAGTTTCTTTGGTGTCTTCCCCTGTTTTTTTGTAGCTCTTGGTTCTCTGTGATGATGAAAACAGATGACGAGTCTGATGTAATCCATTCTAATAAACCGTGTGGACAATCGAGGCATTTGTCTGAGAGAACTTTTACCTTTGCTTGTTTTTCTCTCTAGTTATTCACGTACGATTTGTGTTGCTGGCATGATGAGGAAGACAATTGTTGTCCGATCTATTTGATGATAAATTCCTCCCTGCTCATTCTGAATGTCAAGTCTCATCAAATACAAATATGATTTTCCTTCGCTCCTTTTGTTGCTCTTCTGGCTGGATTTGTAGGTGGATTGAATCTGCTTGTTTTGTTATGTTTTGACGGCAAGATTGTTTTTGCTGAGATCTGGTATTAGCAAGATCTCATCCCAGACAAACTTGAGGTTGCAGGATATGCTGAGAACCTGTTCTTTAACATGGTTGAAACTATTAACTGTAAACTAAAATAAAATGTCAGCACTAAAAATTTTATCCACCAAAAAGTTGGTACATTATGTAACGAAAGTACCGTCTCACACCAAATGGGCAAGGAATGCAACCAAGGGAATTACAGATGATGAAGGCATGCAACAGGTTCAGTCCAGGAATAAAGTTCTGTAAGCACTTCCGCTTAAATCCGACCAATGATCAGGTTTTACTTCCGCTGGTGTCCAATCTGGGCATCTCCATTTCCTCAGCATCAGTCCCCTGAATAAGACAGCTTTTCCCCAAAGTGGTTAATTGAGGGGTTCTATCACCCTCTAACCCCACACCTGATTCCAGAGTATTAAAAACCAAAGATTTAAATTTTGCATTGTTTTACACTAGATTGATTCGGTTTTAGTACAGTGTCTACATTCAAGAGGTTTCAGCGTTTTGCCATGAACCATCAGAAATCATGTAATGATAGCTCATAGATCCTTGTCCAATCTAATGAATGTACCAAAACACTCATAACCTGAACTTAGTTTTTAATGTTGCTTTTCACCCATGTCATATGAATTTGATGGTATCCATAATGCAAGTAAATTCAGAATTGGTGAAGAACTGGCAGGTTTTTTATGGACACCCTTTTGTACTCCGTGTGTGGAGAGTACTAGATGTTGACTAATATAAACATTCTAATAATGATAATAGATACAATATTTATAATGAGCTCTCTTACACTTGTATATTCGCTGCCGTAATATGGTTTGTGCCGTTGCGTGAGGGTGATCCACAAGTGTGGGATCGAGTCATAATTTCGGAACTCTGTGCTTATACTTTCATTGTCTAGGTTTATTATTCCCCTTCAAGCTTTGAGCCTATTTGTGACCAAGAATTTGACAAATAAACCATGCGTTATACATCACAAAATACGTATCATTGAAAAGATCCTTTGAATATTGATCCAATGATATACTTTTTTGGCATGTAAATCAATATTA
The DNA here is from genome assembly GCA_039707655.1 of Elymus sibiricus. Taxonomy (NCBI): domain Eukaryota; kingdom Viridiplantae; phylum Streptophyta; class Magnoliopsida; order Poales; family Poaceae; genus Elymus; species Elymus sibiricus. The sequence continues at coordinate 400,558,319 of CM077671.1, forward strand.
TGAGTTAAATCTAATCAACTTTAGGGTCAAAAATCAAGTGGACCTAACAAATCCAGCAAAGAAAGCATGGATTAGCGTTGCACTGTATTTGAGTTCTAATGAATATACACTAATATAAAATGGTATGAATAAACTTGTAAATAAACCCTAAAGCCAAATTTATAAGTTGAATGGCACAAATTATGCGTCGTGTATGCAATAGAAAATTAGTTAGTTCACGCGAGGAACGGTAACATGGTGCACTTGGGATCGGCTGGAGCAACGTCGGTAATCGAACGATGGGTGCTCGACGATGTTCGACAATAACACTATGGATTGGCGTCAGGCCCTGGCGCATGTGCTCAACTATGTGTTGGATTCCAAATGATCGGGGCCCCGGAATAGGAATCGCGTTGGCGTTCGCTACTAGCAAGAGAAACAGGGGCTGTTTCCTGGGAATATGGAACAACGATCTGAATTTTGAAGGGAAAAGTGGCAATCGTAGGAGGGTTTGCGTCTCTGCGTGATTAAAGGAAGGGCCTGCGTCTGAAGATCGTCGTCGCTCGCCAACCTCTCTGGGCATGGTGCACTTGATGCTTAATCCCTCTAATTGGTGGTACATCGACATACTGTTGCAAAGTGCTGGTAATAACATAAGGCAAATGCTTGAATGAAAACAAAGTTTGCAAACAAGTGCATAATATATGGAAGCGTATGCAATATAAAATTTACAAGCAAATATATCTATAATCTTCAAACGAATTCTAGAATCTGTTTATGAGTCGTGGGTCTGAGACAAATTTTCTTCCATTATGCTCAAAGAATACTACCATGATGGACATATTCTCTATCATATTGTCATGACATACCAAGTAAAAAAGAACATGCTTGTAGGTACAATCACAATCGATGAAATCACTATATGTACCAATGTCTAATGGAAATCCACGCGCATTGTTCTTGTTACCTTGATTTTACAATCGTTGTTGAAACATTGAATATGGTACGAGTACGGGTGAGGAACAGTGGTGATAGCAAGGTTCTCCATAAACTCCATGCCAACTAGATTATTGCAACTCCCACCATCAATGATGATTCGAACATTGCTCCACTGATTTTGCACCTCTTGGCTCAACTAACTAAACTTGTGTACTTATTAGCGGCTTATGCTCCAATTATTTTGATTTATTAATACGACCCAAATTCATCATGGTCTTGTTTGTGTTTAGCAATCAAATCCAAAGTTGCCTCATCAAAGATTGTAGCAGACTCATAGCCCCCATCTTCACGAATGATCATTTCACATTTTGAGGGGCATTCGTGTCGATAGTAACCTCACCCTATGCATTGGAGACATTGGATATCTCTTGTTTGCCCCGTGAAAGCAACTGAAGGTGAACTATTTGCCGGTACAACCCTTGATTTTTGTATGTTGTTGCACAGTCTTGGCTGAGTTGGGTTGCCTTGCACTTGTTATTTCAGAAGGTGGATGGTGCAGTGAGACGTTGAGGGAGTACCAGAGTAACGCAATGTGCATGAAGAAGTATATCATGCAAAAAAGTTAGAACACAAACTCCTTTTGTTGTTGCTCCTGCACTGCACTTGTTGTTCAACTTTACACAGAAGGTGAAATAATCAAGTGGTGTTACTCATGAAAATCAAGTATATTCTGAATAGGGGTATTCAGTCCACCTAGAATTCTCGCTAGATTCCGTCCTCACTTTCAATGATACCACAACAAGTTAATCCATTTTGCATTTCTTGATAACATTTTTCTACACACATGTTCCCTTGTTGCAAGCATTGTAGTTGATTAGGCAAATATGCCCTAGAGGCAATAATATGCCCTAGAGTCAACTAAATGTAGGAAATATGCCCTAGAGGCAATAATATATATTATTATTTATTCCCATGTTCGTAATTATGTTTAATTTTTTTTTGATAACTGTAATGGTTCTCGAGTCTCTAAGACCAAACTCAAGTGTTGCATGATGATTATGAATAGACATGAGGCTCGGAGGAAAACTCATATTCATGTGTGAAATAATAAACGGTAAAATAAATTCCTAGTCTAGTCTCTAAGACCAACTCAAGTGTTGCATGATGATTTTATTTTTCTGATCATGTGCATGAGTATGCACGCAACTTTGAGACACAATGTTAGAAGAACACTTGTGTTGAACCGACCCAATTGTTTATGCTATGAAATCTCACAAGTTACTGCTTTATAACACAAAGAAAGTTAAGAGTTTGCATAATTCCTTAGACCATAAAAGTATTAGGTTCCTTCATACTTGCTTCATGAACTTTGTGGTTTGTTAAACGCCATCTGTAAAAGCATGGCTATTATGGCGGCTTGCATGTTCACGATTTTTTTTTGACAAGGGACTTGATAGCACAACATTGGGATTTGCTCCTTCGGTGATGGAGAGATATTCTTGGGCCCCTCTCGGGTGTTATGATATCCATAACCGTCCAGCCAAACACAGTGTGATTTGATCACAGGATGCCGGAAGACGGGAACGAGAAAAGAACAAAACCAGTAATGAAAAAACTGGCATAGTGAACACCTTGTTGATTCACGGGGATGCCGATAAATCTCCACCATGGCGGCGTTGTATTGCGCATGCCCTGCCCCATGGTGAAGCCGGCGTGCACATGCCCGGGCGCTGGGGTCGAAGCCTATCTTCATTGTGGGTTCGTCCTCGTCATCGGAAACCTCGGGCGTCCCCGATGTCCACGCGTGCTCTGCCAGGCGCCGGCAAGGGCGACCACCTCGTGCGTCATCTCTGTGGAAAAGCTTTCCCATAGAGTTTTGTCGCCTGCAATCATGGGGCATGCGGTGCAAGGGAGGAGGATGGGGAGCGGCTTGTGTTGTGGCGTGGAGTTAGCCGGGTGTGTCCGCTTTTAAATAGCGGATTCCGGTGAGGCAAGGCGTCCGGGCGCGTCAATACGCGATGCCGGAGTGGGTTTTTTGGTCGGCGAGCCTGCTTAATGACAGCATACGTAGGAACGTGGCATTGAACGGGCGTGGTAGATATCCGTCCTTTCCCGTCTAGTAACGCGTCGCCGGCATTGAGCACGCGTGGACATCGGGGACGCGTCACGCACGACGCCCTCGTCGGCGCGCCGCTTTAGTGGCGTATCCAGCGATGGTTGCGTCTGCTCTGGGTCGGCTTCAATGTGGAGCGACGCGCTCTACAACGGCATGAATGCGGGTAGCTGGCTTCCGGTGGGAACGCACACGGGCAAGAGAGTAGGGGGGTTGGGTGGGCCAGAGTGGTCAGAAGCGGGCGTGGGTGCTGTCCGGACGCCCGCAAAGCCCCTCCTTCCCGTTTGTCTCCGGTTTGCGGAAGAAAATGCACCCAGACCGCCTTGCAGATCGATACATGTAGCGTCCCGACTCAAAACGAGTCAAGCCTCTGTGTGTCAGTGCCATCCCTGGATCAGTATGCTGGCACACACAATACATCAATGTTTATATCAAAGTGCAATCACATGTAAATAATGTAAAACTTAAATCTCAGTGGAAATAGTCAACGGGAGTGGAGTCCCAATAAACACCAACGGCAGGTTGAGTGTAGACCGTAACCCTGAATCGTACTCTTACTCGTCGTAGAAAAATATCTGCAACATAAGACGTTGCAGCCGTGTAGGTCAGTACATTGAATGTACCGGCAAGATCACCATAGGATAAAATGATAATACTATTCTATATGCAAAAAGGCTTTGTGGCTCTGTGTCTGAGTTTTTTTTGCAGAAAAGCTGGTTTTATTTTCCCTACAACAAAGGAGTCAAACGGAATATATCACTATAAAAGTTGGTTGTTAATGAGATGGTTCCACCAACCAATTCTCATGTCCCAAAATAATTAACAGACCCACTCATCATAATTTATTAATTGTGTTGAGACTGGCTGATAGTATCATCTCCGGTGCTCATGTTGTCCATAACCGGGGACACGGCTGTCGGTGTCGAAACCGGCGGATCTCGGTAGGGGGTCCCGAGCTGTGAGATTAGGATCAATGGGTAACAGGGGACGAAGGAGACGATGTTTACCCAGGTTCGGGCCCTCCTATGGAGGTAAAACCCTACGTCCTGCTTGGTTGTATTGATGTGTATGAATGTTACAGAGTCGATCTACCTCGAGATCAAGTAGCCAAAACCCTAGATGAGCTTGTCTGCCCTGTACAATCTAAACCCTCCGGTTTATATAGACACCGGGGGTACCTAGGGTTTACACATGGTAAGTTTCCAGCCGGATATAAAGACGCCGATCCTCTCATCTTGACTTGGAGTGCACGCCGCGTCTTCGGAGGTTTCCTTCTAGAATACAGGGTCGCCGCATACCCCGGCCCTTCGTGTGACAACCAGAGAGCGGCCCACCGAGCCGGCCTATGAGAGATAGGCCGGCGGCCCGAGGACCCCTTAGTCCAGGACTCCCTCAGTAGCCCCCGAACTAGCCCCCAACGCCAGGGGCCATGATACTAGCAGCTTCGAATGATCGGAGTCTCCGGCTTGCGGGGTGAGTTCTTTTCCCCCTTTATGATCGGCCGGCTCTAGCTCGGCCGCCGATGATATGTAGTTATCCGAACATATAGTTATCCGTGCGCCATAAATCGCTTAACTTCGAAGGCCGAAACGTCAAGTATGAACAGTATTTCCTGACAACCTTTCTGACGAAGGGTCGCGGCCTATCACGACCGCCGAGTTGATTACAAAAACTCGATTCGCGGTTCGAGGCCGTTTCTCCATTGGCACGTCTTATCAACGCATAGATCGTGTCCCTTTTATTACGGGATATGCTCAATGCCCTGGGTTATCCCACGCGCGCATAATGGCACGATTATTTCAGGAAGAGGCGAGGCCTGCGGCGCAGTAAAAGGGAGGCTCTTGGTATTACGGCACCCCATAAAAGGGAGGAAACCCCCAAGGCCTATTCACGCTCCACATTCGCACCCTTTGCCTCCTCAATCTTTCCAAACTCCGAGAGCCCAGATCCAGTTCTTCCTCAAGCTTCCCCTCGAGCTCGGCCATGGCGGGTTCATGTTCCATGGGTAAGTGGGAGGTCTCCTCCATCACCGACAATGATATCCGGGAATTAAAGCGCGCCGGCTACCTCTCCGCCAACATCGCCCACCGCGCACCGGAAGCTAATCAGGTGGTTCCTACGCCGAAGCCGGGCGAGAGGGTGGTGTTCGTCCCCCATTTCATCCGGTGATTGGGCTTCCCGCTCCACCCCTTCGTCAGGGGCCTCATGTTCTTTTATGGACTGGATTTCCATGACCTCCCCCCGAACTCCCTCATGCACATCTCGGCGTTCATCACCGTCTGCGAAGCTTTCCTGCGGGTATAGCCGCACTTCGGCCTGTGGCTCAAAGTATTCAATGTCAAGCCGAAGACAGTCGCGGGCGTGCATGCGGATTGTGGAGGGGCGGTGATCAGTAAACTCCCCCGTGTCGAGTGGCCGGACGGCACCTTCATCGACACGGTCAAGATCTGGCAGAAGGAATGGTTCTACATCACCGAACCAAGGAGCGCGGACTGGGCGGCACTTGCCGAGTTCAGATCCGGACCCCCCGCGAGGCTAACCTCGTGGCTCAAGAAAGGCCTTGACTGGGGGTCGGCCGCAGAGGTAAGATCGCTATAGAAGCGCATCTCCTCAATGATCGAGGCCAAAATTGAGCTGGTCAACGTGGTCTAGGTCATGCTCTGCCGTCGTATCCTCCCCTGCCAGCATCGGTCCTCCCCAATGTGGGATCACCAGCTCGAGGATCCGGCCACCGTGCGTCACTTCTTCCGCACTACCCACGAGAAATTGTGGAAGGCGCTGTTCAAGCCCTAGAAGAGCTGGCCGGCCAAGGAGGAGGACACCGGTCTTGACGCCGAAACTCCTGCCACCAAGGTATGCTGAAAATTTTAACTCCCTGGTTATGTTTTTTGACAAAGGCCTGAACCATTTTCCCCTCATCTTCACAGAAATGGCTGAGCAAGGCCGTGCAAATCGACTGTCCGGCCCCGCGGCCCGAAGACCCTCGATCGGACCTGCTGACGGAGATGCTCATCGTGGCGCCGTATTCGGCGCCGGAGAAGAAGAAGAAGAAAGAAGAGAAGAAGGAGGCCCGAGAGGGTCTTCGTCAAAGGGGTCTTCCGGACTCTAAGTCCGAGGAGACCCATGCTTCTTCCACTCACGATGAAGAGCACGAGGACGAGGGGGAGTGCGGCTCCCCCCTCACAAGGAAAAGGGCGGCGTCAGCGGACGCCGCGGAGGATCTACCTCCTCCGGCCCCGAAGAGGACTTGCTGGACAAAGACAGTGCTGGCCGATGATAACTCGGACTCTGAGAAGGAGTCTGAGGATTTTGAGAGGGTTCCTCGAAGGAACCCAAGGGTTAAGCCCCCAGCCCAAAGGTACAAATTCGAATACCCTCTGGGTCTCTTATATACAGCTTTTAATGCTTAAACGTGCAAACGTCTTCCAATTTACATCCCTTCACGCGATCTCCCCACCGATCAAGTTTCGGATGGGGAGTCTCCGCCCGCCGAACTGGCGGAAAGTGGGACTGCGTCACATCCTACACCTCCTGAGATTTCGAAGGATGCCGCGGAGGTGTTATCGCGCCGGGCTCCTTCTGAGTCGAACACCGGCGGCGGGGGTGACGACGTCATGGCTGAGGTTAATGCCTCGGCCGCAGAAGACTAGGAGAAGGAAACTCCCCTGGCAACTGAAGAGGGGGAACGGAGCTCGGCCCAGCCCCCTCCGAGGGTATCTCCAGAGCGCTCTACGTCTCCGGAGGTGCTAGCCCAGTCCTCAATCGGAGGGAGGGCTAGCGGGTCAACACCGGTGCCGCCCATGACCGGGTGGCCGACCATGATGGAGGAAGCTTTATCCGGCTCCTCCATTGCCGAGGATCACCGCGCCCTTATGGGTGCGGTTTTGCAAGGCATTCAGTGTGTTGATAGCGGACTGAAAGAGGCCTTCAACGGTCTCTTGACGGGCTTCAAGGTGAGCCACATAATGCCCTTTCTTCTAGAAAAAGTTAATTTTCCTAGTTTAAGCAATCCTTATAAGTGTAGTAGCCCCCGAGCCCTGGGTGAGTTTGAAAAACCCACCCGGGGGTCAAATGCCCGAATACTAGTAATGATGCTCAAGGCACCGGAGAATACTTAGCAGAAGGTCTGAACCCGACAGCTCGGGAGTTTTAATGCACATAAGCTGTTTTTGCAGGCTTCGTCATTGGCGGCGGCTGCCAACGCAGGGGAGCTTGCCGAGCTAAACCGGAAGCTCAAGAGCTCCGATGAGGAGCTCGATCGCCTGAACAAGAGGTTTGACGAGACGCAAGGTGAGTCCGGATTGTATCATTTGGGTCTATTTGTCCATCCTCACTGACTGAGATATCAAGATTGTTATCCCTAATTGTATTTATTTATTGTTACCACAGTTGTGGCCGCGGAGGTCGAGAACCTCAAGGCCGAGTTGGCAAAGGCGAGGCAGGAGGCCGCGGATGAGAAGGCGGCGGCCGAACGAGCGGCAGCCGACCTGTCGGTGTTAAAAGCCATGAGCGACAAGTATGAGGCCTGGGTGGTAGAGGTGCAGCTGGAGCTCAAGGATGCTAGCACGAAGTGCGAGGCCCTTGAGCAAAAGAACGAGGACCAGGCCACCGAACTATCCTCGCTGAAATCCGAACTCAAGTCGGAGCGAGTTGAGAGGCGGTTCTTCGAAGAAGAGCTCCGCCAAGTCAAGGCGATCGCAGATGGTAAGCCATACTTACTGCAATGTGCCTTTGGTGGTAACAGGTTTGCATTGCTCACCCGGGTGTGGCGTTCCTCAGGCGCTTTTATGGACCTCCCGAGGAGTGTAGCGGACGCGAATAGATACTTCGCCTCTCGGGATGGGGATGTCGAGCGTCGGCTGTTCTGGGCGCAATTTCAAGCCCCCGAGCATCCTCCCCTCCTGAGCAAGCAGATGAAACAACTGATGGAGCTGCACAGGATGGCGGAGCCGGCCATGAGGGACCTCTGCATCCGGCTGTGGCCTGCAGAGCCGTTGCCGAGCAGTTGCTTCGGGTTGGTGCAGAAGCTGTGCGACGCTGCGCCTCGGATTGACGCTATAAAGCGTTCCACATGCATCGAGGGGGCTCGGATGGCCTTTGCAAGGACCATGGTACACTGGCCGAAGATCAAGCTGACCGAGATGGCAACCACGCCTCCGCCCCCTGGGAAGGAGCATCGGCGCCCCGAGACATACTTTGCCACCGTGATGGATGGTGCTCGGGCGATAGAAGCTCAATGCCCTAAGGATGTAATGTATGAATGAATGTTTTGTCATGTATCCAATGACTGTTCCGTTTTATAATGCGGTTGCATGGTTTATCATGTCTTTAAGCTTTGTATTATTTTGACTCCTGTGTGGCCGTTTTATCTGAAAGTTGCGAGTCGTCGGCTTCAGCCCCCATGTAGATACTACACGAGGTGTTTCTACCTCCGCACTGTGACCCTTAGCCGAAGTATCGGTGCCCGAAGGCGGTAGTGTGAGGGGAACAAGGCAATCAGACTATGATGCTTTAGTGCTTTCACTTAGCCAGAGGAGCTTGACTGCGGGGGCTGATGACGAGCCCCCAGTGTTTTGTGATATTCGGATGAACCGAGGTTGAAACTAGCATCACATGGTTTGTAATAGTACAAACCCCTCGTATAACACGGAATAACCTCTATCAATTTTTAGTTTGACACTTATACTCGGATTGCAGACCGGTTCTCGCTTATTATGACAGTCAGTTTTCGGCTTTCTCCACTGAGGCACTTGACCAGGCGAGCTGGAAGCACAATCGCAGTGGTTCTCCCTTTACCCTGTTAGCCGAACGAGCAGAACGTAAGAGGGCAAACACAGGAGCCGGGCAACCCAACCATTGACCCAAGACATAATTCGGAACCAATTCATATGAAGCAACGTCCGAGACGCCGAACACGTAAACAATAGTGCCGGGGTGATGCTTGGGGCGATTTTTATAGTCAAGCCCCCGGTTTATTAGCCGGTCGCATCGTAATATGTACCAAACAACTTTGCTGTCGGCATCGGTGAGTAGAGAACATAGTATATGACATAAAACACAGCGAGGAGGCCATAAAGGATGGTCTTTATTTCTGATGACTCAAACTGCCGAAGCAACTGTTACAGGTATTTTGAAAAATAAAAAAATAAAAAATAAAATTTACAAAGGAGAGGTTTTACCCAGGGTCTTCGATGGGTGGCTTGACGTCCTCAATGTGCCCTGTCGCCTGTCTTCTCCTTTGCTCCCAAGGGGGTTGCGTTCCTTTAAAGGTGATTGCTAACGGCGAGCGGACCTTAAGAAGAAGATCTTGAGAAGTCACCGCAGTGTGGATGAGCTTTACGCTTGGAAGGTCCTAGATGGTACCTGTGGTTTGTCCGAAGACATGTGGTTGTAGTAGTTCAGTCAAGCCGAACACTTTCCCTTTGATAGTGGGTCCCCACAGCTGCCCATGGTATTTTAAGCGCAAAGTTGTGCCTTCTTGGCACGTATCTTACGGGAACTAGGGCTGTGCTGTGGGGGGCGTATCCCTATTTTTGTTGGGCGGAAGATGACTCTGGGAGTTCGGGTTGAGACCGAACTCGTTTGCTATCATGGCGTGCCTTTATGGCTGATTTGGGCACCGGCCTATCATCGCCGTGCTGGAATTCAGCTACCAAGGCCGCTGTGTGTTCCTCAGTTCGGAGAGAGCGCTCTGTGTTGCCATTGACAGTAATGACCCCCCTGGGCCCGGGCATCTTGAGCTTCAGGTACGCGTAGTGGGGGATGGCATTAAAGCGAGCGAATGCTGTGCGGCCGAGTAGGGCGTGGTAACCGCTGCGAAAAGGGACAATGTCGAAGATCAAGTCTTTGCTGCGGAAGTTGTCGGGCGAGCCGAACACTAGTTCCAGATTCACGTTGCCCGAGCAGCACGCTTCGACACCTCGGATCACTCCTTTAAAGGTAGTGTTGCTGGGTTTGATCCTCGACGGATCTATACCCATCTTTTTCACCGTGTCTGAGTAGATCAGATTGAGGCTACTTCCTCCGTCCATGAGGACTCTAGTGAGGTGATACCCATCGATAATGGGGTCTAGGACGAGGACTGCCGAACCTCCGTGACGGATACTGGTCGGATGATCCCGTCGATCGAAGGTGATCGGGCAAGCCGACCATGGGTTATACTTCGGGGCTATGGGCTCGACGGCGTAGACCTCCCGAAGGGCGCGCTTCCTCTCCTTTTTCGGTATGTGAGTAGCATATATCATGTTCACAGTTTTTACCTCTGGAGGAAACTGCTTTTGTCCTCCATTGCTTGGACCGCGGGGCTCGTCATCGTCCTCGCTGCGTGGGCTCTTGCCTTGCTCCTCGACTGCGAGTTTGCCAGCTTGTTTAAATACCCAACAATTACAGTTGGTGTGGTTAGCGGACTTGTCTTGGGTGCCATGGATCTGGCAGGGCCTATCCATAATTTTGTCCAGCGTGGTAGGTCCGTCCCTATTACCTTTAGAAGGTTTCTTCCGCTGTCCGGATTTTGGGTTGCGGAAACCGGCATTGACGGCCGTGTCCTTCACATCACCGTTGTTGTGCCGGCGTTTGTTTTTGTTGCGCCGTGGTTTCCCGTTTCCGTCCCGGACCTCGGAGGTGCCGGGGTCTTCGGGGTTATGGCTTCGTCGAGCTAGCCAGTTATCCTCACCCGCGCAAAAGCGGGTCATAAGTGAGGTGAGGGCGGACATTGTCCTCGGCTTGTCCTGGCCGAGCTGACAGGCTAGCCACTCGTCCCGGATGTTATGTCTGAAGGAGGCTATTGCATCGGTGTCCGGGCAGTCAACGATCTAGTTTTTCTTGGTCAAGAACCGATTCCAGAATTACCGAGCTGATTCTCCTGCTTTCTGGACAACATTGCTCAAGTCGGAGGAGTCCGGTGGCCGGACATAAGTGCCCTGGAAATTAGATCGGAAGGCATCCTCGAGCTCTTCCCAGCTCCCAATAGAATTCTCGGGGAGACTGTTTAACCAGTGCCGAGCTGGCCCTTTAAGCTTTAGGGGCAGGTATTTTATGGCGTGGAGATCATCTCCTCGTGCCATATGAATGTGGAGGAGGAAGTCCTCAATCCACACGGCTGGGTCTGTTGTCCCGTCGTGTTGCTCTATGTTAACGGGTTTAAACCCTTCGGGGAACTGATGCTGCATCATCTCGTCTGTGAAGCACAGTGGGTGGGCAGCGCCTCTGACCCGAGCTATGTCATGCCTGTGATCGGCGGTAGGTCGGGTCCGGTATTGTTCCTGAGCTCTATCGTTGCGGTCGAGCCAAGACCGGTGCCCGTCCCGTCTAGCGGGGGGGGGGAGTACCCTCTAGATCCGTAGATGGATCTTGTGCGGCCTGCTTTGTAATCCAGGTCCTGTCGTAAGTCATGTCTGTCCTCGTACCCCGCTGGTTCTTTTCCTCTCCTGCAGGGTGCTTCAGGCCTATACTCGGCCTCGCCGGCCATTCTATCCCGTCCTCGGGGAGGGCGGTCGGGCCGGTCGTACGGAGTATGCCTGGGAGGCGATGTTTCGAAGGCCTCGTCATCGAACTGTGGCAGCAGCCGCCGGCGAGGGTAGCTCTTGGGTTGGTCCGGTAGATCGGAACCGTACTCTTCTTCGGCTGCCAAGACCCTCGTCCATCTATCATTGAGGGTGTCTTGTTCGGCTTTGAGCTATTGTTGTTTTGCCTTCAGGCTTCGGGCGGTGGCTAAAAGTTGCCGCCTGAACCGTTCCTGATCCGTAGGGTTATCGGGGACGGTGAAGTCTTTGGCTTCCAGGTCATCTTCCTCCTCGACGGGGGGGGGGGGGGGGGGAGGTAGTTATCGTCCTCGGAATCGTTAGGTTCCTCGGTGTCGTGTCGATCTTTGGGCTTTTCCTGGTCCTCCAATAGCTGTTCGGGGACTTCGGGGTCGCCGAGGTCTTCCGTGGTATCGTTTTCCCCGGTGCCTGCAATCGCTTCCCTTCCCTTGTGTGCCTTAGATCGCTTGCGCTGTTTCCGGCGCCTTGACGGCGCCTCACCGGATTTATCGCCATTATTCTGAGGGGTGCGATTACCCTTATCATCGGGGGTGTCTACCATGTAGACGTCGTAAGTGGAGGTGGCAGTCCATCGCCCAGTGTTGACAGGGGCGGGGGCGCCGTCCTCTTCATCCATGTCTTCTGCCTCCTCGGAGGCGTAGTCTAGCATATCGGTTAAGTCCTCGATAGTAGCTACCAAGTGGGTGGTGGGTGGGTCAAAAATTCCCAATGACCCGCCTCCAGACCGATCTGAGCATGGGTCGAGGTCGGGTAGTATGTGGTTTTTATTGTTAGGATCTGATCCAGTGCCTCGTTGAGCGCTGAGAGCTCGAACAGATCGATCTGCCTGGGACTTCCGGAGTTAACCTCTGACGTGTCCGTAAAAAGAGGGTGTTCAGCAGGGGCCGCCCCCTAGCCCTCAGGTACTATAACCGGGTCCGAACTAGGAGCCAGGTCATCGACATGGATAGGCCCGAGGGCGGAGTTGAGAAGGAGACCCGAAGTTAAGGCTTCAGAGACTTCGGGCTCGTCAGATGAAACTGCGAGCCCAGCGAACGGAAGATCGCCCCGGGAGTCTACGGAGAACTCTAGGTTCCCGAATCTGATCTCTTGATCGGGGGCGACAGTCCCGATCCGACCAAGGGGGCCGATCGGGTCGGTGTGCAGCACGATGCTGCCGAAGGCGAGAAGCTGTCTGGGGGCGAAGGAGTCCCCGTTACGGACTTCATCGCTAAGGATCAGGAGAGCCATCAATTCCTCTTGTAATCCCACAGCGGAACTCTCAATGCAAGCACCAATGTCGGTGTCGAAACCGGTGGATCTCGGGTAGGGGGTCCCGAGCTATGAGATTAGGATCGATGGGTAACAGGGGACGAAGGAGACGATGTTTACCCAGGTTCGGGCCCTCTTATGGAGGTAAAACCCTACGTCCTGCTTGGTTGTATTGATGTGTATGAATATTACAGAGTCGATCTACCTCGAGATCAAGTAGCCAAAACCCTAGATGAGCTTGTCTGCCCTCTACAATCTAAACCCTCCAGTTTATATAGACACCGGGGGTACCTAGGGTTTACACATGGTAAGTTTCCAACTGGATGTAAAGACGCCGATCCTCTCATCTTGAGTTGGAGTGCACGCCGCGTCTTCGGAGGTTTCCTTCTAGAATACGGGGTCGCCGCATACCCCGGCCCTTCCTGTGACAACCAGAGAGCGGCCCACCGAGCCGGCCTATGAGAGATAGGCCGGCGGCCCGAGGACCCCTTAGTCCAGGACTCCCTCAACGGCTAATCGATTAGTCTGACACTTTGCAGAGGTTTGTACACTTTACCCACAAGATTCGATCCATCCCGTTGTGTCCTCGCACTGCCTGGTGTTTGAAAATGAGACGATCGAAACATGGTCTTCCAAAGCGATCCTCCGATAGAAAGTCAGTGCCCATCCAATCCTACCGTTCTTCTACATCTCATAGCAATCTGACCTACCAGAGTCACGACTAAGGTCAAACAAGCCAGAGCCCATAATGACTTGCGGTTGCACACGTAAGCTTTCCGGCCTTGAAGTATCCATCCATCTCTTTGGACCTGGGTGGCATTCCGTCGGGATGATCACAGGAAGATACCAGGATTCCCGGGCATAACCATGATAGATATCAGGCTGCCAGATGCATGTCCAATCCACCCAGAGGTATATTGAGTCCTTGAAGTCTTGATCATCATGTAGGTCTTGAAATAATTACTTAACCTCACAACACTCCCGAATCTCACAACCAAACCCTGTCTACTAAAGCATAGAAATTGTGAAGTAGCGTCCCTTCCCGGGCAATGGTAACAGGGTGTTGGGTTTCTCCTACCTCATGATACTACCACAAGTTCAAGCTCAATATCCTACTGGATGTATGATGGAGAGATTTATTCTAATGCAAATAAAACATAGATAATGTAAGATGATCAAAGTGAACTTGCCTGTACTGTTGATGAAGATAAATATCGCTCTCAGAAATAACTAGATAGAACTATTCGTCACTCTCCGATGAAAATATATATAATCAAACATTGCACTCATATAAGCAATCATACTAGCAATCAATACTAACAATCAATAAGCCAAACCAAAAAATTTAACACACTTGTGTTGTGATGAAGGAAATACTTAAGACAAAAGTTAAAACAACAAAACTTCATCAAAACAACCAAGGGTAGTTTTCCCATAAATAATCCTATTTTCAATAGTAACCAAAACAACAACAAAGTAAAATCTAACAAAATTATTTTAGCAAAGATTTTACTAGCAAAAAGAATTACTTTCTTAGAACAACTAAGCACTATGGAAACAACACACTAAATAACATAAGTTTTTGTCTAATAAACTTAACAACAAGAAAAACAATAAAATACTAAAATAACAAGAAACAAAAATATAAAACAAAGGAATAACAGAAAGTATTTTCTCATAAATTTTTATTTAACAAAAAGAACTAATTGTCAAGCTTTTATTAAACACCTCTTATGACCTAAACAAAAATTTACCTAGAGTTAAACCACAAACAATTTCAACTATAATACAAATTGTTTTTGGTCTAAACTAAGGTTAACACAATAATAAAACTACAAAACAACTTATAGAAAATATTTTCAAAAAGGGAATTAAACTAGCATTGAAATCAATTTGCAAGTTATGATTTAACTAGAATTGATTTCTTGCAAGCAAAATAATAAATAAAAATAAAAATAAATCCTTGTTGAAATACTACTGTTAACTAACATAAAGCAAAGTAAAACTTGTCAACTAATACAAAAGAAAACAAATCAAAAACAAGTTGAAACAAAAGAAAAGAAAATAACCCTAAAAGAACCTAAACAGAATCTGTTTTGTTAAAAACCCTAATTTAAAATATACTACAAATTCTCAAACTAAACAGAGTGATAAAGATAACTAATACAAAACAGTGGCAAAAAGTTTCATTCAAAAATATATTTTTAAACTCAAGATATTCAGATTCTAGTGATTTGAGAAAATTCATAAGATTTCAAATTTAAAATTTCAAAATTTGAAAACTAAAGTTACTGGAAGAAACTACATAAAATTTGTGAGCTACTGCAAAAAGAATCAACCTATAAAATACTTAAAAACCTAAGAGATATCCTCAAAACAAATTTTGATTCTAATCTGTTTTCAGAAACAAAAATAGAAAATAAAACAAAACACTAAACTGTGAACGGGCTACGTGGAAGTCTTGCTTCAAGTATTTCTCCAGTCTGTCTTATGGCTTCCATGGCAGCTTCATGAACAACGTCGAAGAAAGTTGCTCGGGGTACACGAGAGATGAAAAATATTGCCCCATAGTCTTTGGGCAAACTCCTTTCACACGGTGGAGGTGTACCTCCACATACCAAAGTTCCACTCCATTTTCCATGAATGGGTAGCCTTTGTAGACTGCATCTCCTTCAAGATGGATGTGCTTCATCATATCCTTCAGGATCCTTGGGTAATCATGATCACTAGTCAGGGTCATGATCGTCTCCGGGCCCTTGAGGAAAGACTCATAAAGGGTTGTCATCTACAGGTGTCAGAAAAGGGTACTCAGAGTAATGTATGTATCTCCTTGGATAAACATCCATATCATCCAACCCAAGCTTCAATTTCACTTTCCAACATCTTACAGGGTATTGTCATCCTTAAAACAAAATGTAATGGGTTATCCATTGACCATATTCTATTGTATCGTTGTAGTTTAGCAAAATCCCAGTTTATGCATCAACAATTCATTTTCATCCCTGTTTACCCACATAAGTAGTTCAAAGTAATTGTTAACAACACAAAAACCTCATTGAGCCTTTCAGCATAGGTCATATCAACTTTCATGAACTATTACAATCTCCGAGTCTTCCATTACATAACTCAACTCATTGTACTTATAAAATTTCTTCCTACCACACTTATTATGATCACCAAAAAATCTTAACTACTCATTTCCAGCTTTCTTCTTGCATGAACATTTGTTAGCATAATGTCTCGCTTCCCTGTAGTGAAAGAAAATGACCTCCGATAAGTCTCGGGGCTTCTTGATGATGATGTTTGCTCCTTGGGGTCTCTGCTTCTTTTCCGGGCATTGGTCAGCATAGTGACCTAATTCCTTGCTCCTGAAACACATGATATGACTCTGGTCCTTCTTTGCAGAAATAGGGTTGTTCTCGAGATGTCTTCGGTTTCTCTTCCTGGACTTGCTTGTTCCGATCAATCCCTCTATTTCATGTGGATCAAGCTCCACTTTTTCTGTCGGGAAGTCTCCCAGATACTCTTGGCTTCCCTTCGTGCAATCCTGGGAAAAATGTCCTTTTTCTCCACATGAGTAGCAGGCATTGGGGAAGAATCTGGTTAAGCCTTGTCCACCAGGGTCTTCCAAATCTTCCTTTATCATACGTTCTTCAAAAATCCCCTTGAACATTTCCATCATTGCTTCTTTCTGATTCTTGATAACTTGTTGCACCTTGGGGTAAATGTGGCACTGAGCTGGGTAGTGGGTGGTTCCTTCACACAAGAAACAAGTCATCGGACTAGTGGGGCATTCCTCGGCTGGATGATTTTCTTCACAATGAGGGCATCCATCCTTGTGTTCTTCCTGGGTGTGTCCTATTTCTCCACAGATCTTGAAAGCACAAAGCTTCTTTATAGGGCTATCACAGTGCTTCCGGATGAGACGGGATCTTAACAGAGTCTTCTTGAATTCCTCCCAGGTTTTTGTTCCATTACATCCTTGTATGGCTTGATGCATTTTACACCAAGTTGCAGCACTTTGGGTAAAGTACTAAAGAGCGTATTGAACCTCATACTTGCTTGCAATCGAGTTGCTCCCGAAGCTATTCTCCATGTTTTGAATCCATACTTCTGCCTCCAGCTGGGTCATTGGTCCAGAGAATACAAGTCCAGCTTCATTCACCATCTATTGGGTCCAAGGTTTTGGGGATGAGATACGAGAGAGAGAAAGGAGGGGGATACACACAATACAAATAATAGTTTTGAAAATAGGTTTTTATCTGTGGCTATCGGAAAAATACACACAAATGACAGCTCAAAAATCATCGTATCTAACGTGAGTATACACCAGGGGTTTGGTCTTCTAGGGGGCATAAAATCTTGGAATTTCTTCACGTTCTTCCATTTCTTCGGGTCCTTATAGTCTTTAATTTTTGTAGGTCTTTCCATAGTGAAATCCATATTTTTTTGTCTGAGTTGGTCATCAGTTGTCCGATATCTTGTCCTGTTTGAAGTGACATTAGTTGATTCCTCTGAGTGGTCATAGGGAAGGGTATTGTCTAAGTATTTGAGTGAGAGAGAATATTTGCTAAAGCTTAGAAAAGAGGAAAGGTAAAAGGTCTTTTTGAAAATAAAGTTTTAGAGAGATTCCTTTCCTAGGGCTTTCCAGTTTCTAGGGTCACGTCCTACAATCAACATCTGCTCTGATACCATTTCTGTAGCGTCCCGACTCAAAACGAGTCAAGCCTCTGTGTGTCAGTGCCATCCCTGGATCAGTATGCTGGCACACACAGTACATCAATGTATATATCAAAGTGCAATCACATGTAAATAACGTAAAACTGATATATACCTCTTAAATCTCAGCGGAAACAGTCAACGGGAGTGGAGTCCCAATAAACACCAACGGCAGGTTGAGTGTAGACCGTAACCCAAAATCGTATACTTACTCGTCGTAGAAATATTCCTGCAACATGAGATGTTGCAGCCGTGTAGGTCAGTACATTGAATGTACCGGCAAGATCACCATAGAAATAAATGATAAAGGCTATTCTATATGCAAAAGGTTTTGTGGCTCTATGTCTGAGTTTTTGCATAAAAGCTGGTTTTATTTTCCCTACAATAAAGGAGTCAAACGGAATATATCACTATAAAAGTTGGTTGTTAATGAGATGGTTCCACCAACCAATTCTCATGTCCCAAAATAATTAATAGACCCACTCATCATAATTTATTAATTGCGTTGAGACTGGCTGATAGTATCATCTCCGGTGCTCATGTTGTCCATAACCGAGGACACGGCTAATCGATTAGTCTGACACTTTGCAGAGGTTTGTACACTTTACCCGCAAGATTCGATCCCTCCCGTTGTGTCCTCGCACTGCCTGGTGTTTGAGAACGAGACGATCGAAACATGGTCTTCCAAAGCGATCCTCCGATAGAAAGTCAGTGCCCATCCAATCCTACCGTTCTTCTACATCTCGTAGCAATCTGACCTACCAGAGTCACGACTAAGGTCAAACAAGCCAGAGCCCACAATGACTTGCGGGTGCACACGTAAGCTTTCCGGCCTTGAAGTATCCATCCATCTCTTTGGACCTGGGTGGCATTCCGTCGGGATGATCACAGGTAGATACCAGGATTCCTGGGCATAACCATGATAGATATCAGGCTGCCAGATGCATGTCCAATCCACCCAGAGGTATATTGAGTCCTTGAAGTCTTGATCATCATGTAGGTCTTGAAATAATTACTTAACCTCACAACACTCCCGAATCTCACAACCAAACCCCGTCTACTAAAGCGTAGCAATTGTGAAGTAGCGTCCCTTCCTGGGCAATGGTAACAGGGTGTTGGGTTTCTCCTACCTCATGATACTACCACAAGTTCAAGCTCAATATCCTACTGGATGTATGATGGAGAGATTTATTCTAATGCAAATAAAACATAGGTAATGTAAGATGATCAAAGTGAACTTGCCTGTACTGTTGATGAAGATAAATATCGCTCTCAGAAATAACTTGATAGAACTATTCGTCACTCTCCGATGAAAATCTATATAATCAAACATTGCACTCATATAAGCAATCATACTAGCAATCAATACTAACAATCAATAAGCCAAACCAAAAAATTTAACACACTTGTGTTGTGATGAAGGAAATACTTAAGATAAAAGTTAAAACAACAAAACTTCATCAAAACAACCAAGGGTAGTTTTCCCATAAATAATCCTATTTTCAATAGTAACCAAAACAACAACAAAGTAAAATCTAACAAAAGTATTTTAGCAAATATTTTACTAGCAAAAAGAATTACTTTTGAAGAACAACTAAGCACTATGAAAACAACACACTAAACAACATAAGTTTTTGTCTAATAAACTTAACAACAAGAAAAACAATAAAATACTAAAATAACAAGAAACAAAAATAAATAAACAAAGAAATAACAGAAAGTATTTTCTCATAATTTTTTATTTAACAAAAAGAATTAATTGTCAAGCTTTTATTAAACACCTCTTATGACTTAAACAAAAATTTACCTAGAGTTAAACCACAAACAATTTCAACTATAATACAAATTGTTTTTGGTCTAAACTAAGGTTAACACAATAATAAAACTACAAAACAACTTATAGAAAATATTTTCAAAAAGGGAATTAAACTAGCATTGAAATCAATTTGCAAGTTATGATTTAACTATAATTGATTTCTTGCAAGCAAAAAATAAATAAAATAAAAATAAATCCTTGTTGAAATACTACTGTTAACTAACATAAAGCAAAGTAAAACTTGTCAACTAAGACAAAAGAAAACAAATCAAAAACAAGTTGAAACAAAAGCAAAGAAAATAACCCTAAAAGAACCTAAACAAAATCTGTTTTTATTAAAAACCAGAATTTAAAATATACTACAAATTCTCAAATTGAGCAGAGTGATAAAGCTAACTAATACAAAACAGTGGCAAAAAGTTTCATTCAAAAATATATTTTAAACTCAAGATATTCAGATTCTAGTGATTTGTGAAAACTCAAAAGATTTCAAATTTAAAATTTCAAAATTTGAAAACTAAAGTTACTGGAAGAAACTACATCAAATTTGTGAGCTACTTCAAAAAGAATCAACTAAAAATACTTAAAAACCTAAGAGATATCCTCAAAACAAATTTTGATTCTAATCTGTTTTCCGAAACAAAAATAGAAACTAAAATAAAACACTAAACTGTGAACGGGCTACGTGGCAGGCTACGAGTGGACAGTGGTAAATGTTCACTAACAAAAAAACGGTTCTGTGCTTTAGACCGATTTAATCTGGGCCATTGGTGGAAGATCCAAGGGCATGGGGAGTTGGCGCTCACAGTGGTGGTCAGGGGGAAGCTCCGGCGACGTCGGCAGCGAGGCAAAGGCGACGAGGTCGACGGGGAGACGTCTCCGGTGGTCCTCCGGCGACGGCGTCAGCACCAGGCGATGCGGACGAGCGCGGCGACGACGATGGGGACCTCGGTGTGGCTCGGTGGCGACGGTGTTGATGGCGGCGAGCTCGAAAGCGGAGGTGGCGTTCGGTGGTCAACGGTGTGGGAGCTCCGGGGGTCCTCGAGCTCGGGCGAGTGAACGGGGAGGCGTGGACGGTGACGACGGTGGCGATGGGGGTCACGACGACGGTTGGGGACGCCGGAGGTGTGCGGGGAAGCGGCCATGGCGCGGCGGCCGTGGTGGAGCTCCGGTGAGCGATTGCGCAGGCGAGAGGGGCTCGGGGTAGGGGCTTTCGGGCGGAACGGGGTGCGGGGTTGGGGGGCTTTATAGGGTGAGGCGAGGGGGTGCTCGGGCGGCAGGGGATTGACGAGGTGATCGGATCCACGGCGGATCTCCCGCGAGGTGGGGCTCTGGTGCGGGGAAAGGACGGAGATGAGCGCGGCGGGATTCGGTCGGGCAGTGGGGTCCACCGTCAGAGAGAGAGAGAGAGAGAGAGAGAGAGAGAGAGGAGCGCGGGGAAATCGGGTGGCCAATCCGAATCCTTTCGGATCTGGCTGAGGGGATTTGGGCCTGATTCGGTCAGTGGGCCGCGTCAGCGTTTCCTATTAAAGGATTTTCCTTTCCTTTTATTTAAAACAGAAAAGTAAAACTAAAAAAGGAAAAATAAATACAACCCCAAATATAGGAGTATTATATATCAAAATTTTCAGAAAAAGAAAATCTACAAGATGAACATATTTTCAGGCACCAATAAAATTCACACAAATTCAATTAATTCAAACAGTGCTACTGTTTTAAATAAAATGCAAAGAAAACATTTTTTAAATACCAAAATGATTTCAAATTCACTTTTCTCCATTTTTCCATTGAAGGGAATCATTTTACCCTATTTTCCATATATTTTATTTTTGGGGAAAAATAAATTTGAAAACAACTTCAAGAATGACTTTAAATTTGAATTTCAAATATTTTCCAAATAGTTTTCTGATTTTTATAAATTCAAATAAAATTCCAATTGCCCCTGGTTTGGAGTGTCATATTGCTCCTCTCAAGATTTTGAATTTGGGCAAATGGATTTGAATTCATTCAAACTTTGAAATAGAACCCATTATGGAATGAATTCCAAAAATCAAAAATTTCAAATCCTTTATTTGAATAAGTCATGTCATCTCCTCTCACTGATTTGAATTGGATGAATTTGAATTTCAAAAGCAAAGGGGGAAAGTCATGTTATTCCCTCTCGTTCAAAAGTTTCAAAAAGTTTCAAATTTCACTCAAATTTCAATCACTCAATCAAACAATCAATCAGTCTAGTGATTAATATAACATTCCAAATTTTGGGATGTTACAATACATGTCCGCGTTGGATGGCACAACACATCCCGAGCGCACGGTCCGGACGTATGCGGGTCGCCGCTTGAGATGCCCTTAGAAACGACCAAAAATATTGAATACATGTACATTTATGAGGTGATTTCTAATAAAAATCATGCAATAATTTATTTATGTTATCCAAAACAAAAACACTTCACCTATTCTTATTTCATGTCTAATTACAAGATTATTGGACATTTGTACAAACCACATGTGTGATGCTAAATAAAAGGGACATGTTAGGTGTTGTACAAGAAGTTCTCCAACGCCACTTTAGACACGGAGAAGTTAGGGCAAATATCACATGTTCTAGACTCAGATTCAAACTGTAGAGATATACCTTTATTCAAGTGGCTATAACTTTTGCATCTGAACCCTGAACCGGTTGAATTTTTTTCCTTGAAAAGATTATCTCATGTAATTTCCAACCCAATTGGATCCATTTCAAATTCCCCGGAGCACGGAGATAAACAAAAATAGTGCGACATTGCGGCAACATCTGATTCAAAAGGTGACGTGTCACCTTCACTTGGGCACATGGACCTTGTAGGACCTATGGTTAGGTTTCGGCTTTCATGGGGCATGTGTCCATCCCTTTGGCCGTCACCTTGATACGTCTCCAACGTATCTATAATTTTTAATTGTTCCATGCTGATATATTATCATTCTAGGATACTTTTTGGGTCTTTACTTACCAATTTATAATATTTTTTAGCACTAACCTATTGACCTAGTGCCCAGTGCCAGTTACTGTTTTCTGCATGTTTTTCACTTTTCAGGTTTACAGTACCAAACAAAGTCCAATTGCCACGAAACTTTTTGATGATTTTTTCTGGACCAAAAGAAGACCTGTGAGATTCGGAATGAAGCCGGGAGCCACACCAGGGCCCCACAAGCCAACAGGGCGCGCCCTGGGGGGGGGGTTCGCCCTAATGGCTTGTGGGCCCCTAGCGGCTCCCCCGACCTTGTTCTCTGGCCTATAAATTCTCATATATCGTAAAAACCTTGGAGGCAGTCCCGAAACCCTTTTTACGCCGCCGCAAGTCTCTGTTCCATCGCGAGGCCATCCGGAGCTCCGTTCTGGCACCCTGCCGGAGGGGGGATTGATCACGGAGGGCCTCTTCATCTACCTTGCTGCCCTCATGATGATGTGTGAGTAGTTCACCACAGACCTATGGGTCCATAGGTCGTACCTAGATGGCAATCTCTCTATCTCTTGATCTTCAATACAATGATCATTGCATCTTCTCTTTGATCTATCCGATGTAATCCTTTTGAGCGGTGTGTTTGTTGGGATCCGATGAATTGTGGGTTTATGTTCAGATTATTCATGAAAAGTATTTGAGTCACCTCTGAATATTAAGATTCTTATTTGCATGATCATTATAGCTTTGTAATTCTCCCAGCTCTATTGATTTGCTTTGGCCAAGTATATTGATCTTTCTTCAGTGAGAGAGGTGCATTGTAGTAGGTTCAACCTGACGAGTTTCTATATCCCAGTGACAGAAGGGGACAAGTTGCGTCTTTGTGTTGTTTCTACTAAGGATAACACGATGGGGTTTATTCATATTGCTTGAGTTTACTTTGTCTACATCATGTCATCGTTCTCCATGCATTACTCTGTTTTACTTAATACTCTAGATGCATGCTGGATAGCGGTCGATGAGTGGAGTAATAGTAATATGTGCAAGCAGGAGTCGGCCTATTTGTTTATGGACGTGATGCCTATATACACATGATCATTGCCGTGAAAATCGCATAACTATCTGCTTTTCTATCAATTGCCCAACAATAATTTGTTACCCACCGTATAACCACATCTCCCTGTCACCGCCTCTCCAACTCTTTAGCTTTCTTCTTTCTCTCCTCGGCCGCTAGGTCTGCGGATGCAGCCGTCTGCTTCCCCTTGTTGGCGGCTGTCTTCCGCCCCATCCTTAGAGCTTTCAAGGGCGGCAGATGGTCTCGGAGCGCTCGACGGGCCGGAAGTGGCGGCGGGAGTGGTTCTTTGGCTTGAGGAGGAAGATGGAGGACAGAGAAAAGGATGCGAATGAGCAGCACCCCTGCGCGTTGCCCTTTTTATTTAGGGGGACCCGCACGGGGGCTGGCCCTTCGCTATCTTCTCAGAGAACTACCGTTTTATTACTGGCAGTTCTTTTTTACTCTCCAACGGCTACTGTTCCACGACCCCACGACCTGCGATAATTGCGCGAAGTGGACGTGGGACGGGAGGACAGCATCCCTTCGACGCGTGTCCGCGCACTGTTTGGGGCCTAACCCAACATGCCAAGCGGCACGTATGGCTCGGGCCCGGGGGCTTCTGTCGGGGTATACAAACAGGGGTGTTCATTCCCCCTGACTTGTGCACGGACAATAAGCCTCCGGCCTTCATAACCTAAACCCGTTGGGAAAAGCTACCACACCACCAAGCAAGCATTCAAGAACCAGACCCCGGCAGCAACAACCTACAGAAGGCCAAGCAAACACCGGCAAGACCAACACAACGGCCCAGGAGGGACCCAAAGCGCGCCAGCCATGTCCCCGGAGCCTGCCGGAGACCGAGGCGCGCACATCTCAGGAAGACCCGGCAAGCCATCCCCCGGCAGGCACGAGCTGACCAGCCACCGCATCACGATGCCAGTCACTTATCGATGCGGTGTCGAGCCCTCAAGCGGCTAAGTAACTCTCGCTAAGCACGTGGCGACGCACCGGAAGGCAGATTATACCCAGTTGACACCCGTCCAGCAGCGTGTCAAGACCCTAAGCAACGGCTAGCTAGGCGGTGGCAAGAGCTTGCCGAGGATGCATCCCCGAGCGCCACCTAGTCTAGCAATCATGGTATTTTGTCCTAAATGCCAGAGTTAGGTATGATAGCTCTGTTAGCTATCTAATCGATAGATAAAGACTGTTTTGCCACTGTGGTTGCCCCTTGCACTATAAAAGGAGGCCCAAGGCAACCTAGCTCAGGGGTCGGACCTTTGGACACTTGTGCTCACGTAGCAGCTCTCCCTAACGGCAGCCCTTGCCGGTATTGAGCGCTGCGTATTCTTCGTGTTCCTACGATCAATCCACCAAAAGCAGGAGTAGGGTTTTACGCTTAACAGCGGCCCGAACCTGGGTAAAAATGCCATCGTCCTGATCGTCGCGCTGTCTCATGCTCTCCGCTCTTTCTGCAACGTGACCCCCCCTTGCCGAACCACAAAGGGGCCTCTGGTCCCATAGGTGATCGTGTGCATCTGTGCGCCCGACACTTACCTCTCTTTTTGTTGAAATTGTCAATGTTTTCTTCTTCCTATTTGCATGTGCTAGATATTTCTTGTATTGATAATTTGTTTTCCTATAAAATGCCTATGCATAGAAAATATGTTAGACTTAAATGAGTTTGTCACGTGCTATATGATGCTCTCTTTGTGCTTCAATTCTTGTTTATTATGTGAGCATCATTGAAATTTAAAGCCTATCTTAATGGCAATAAAGAAAGAGCTTGTTGGGAGACAACCCAATACTTTCTGTTTGTTTTTGATAACATGATTATTTCCTCTGTAATGATTATGTTTTTTTATTTAAATTAGTGTTTGTGCCAAGCAAAGCCTTTGGGATGACTCGCAAGATGATTAGAATCGTTGCCGAAACAAAACAGAAACTTTTGACTCCAGTACATGAATTTTCATTTTTTTACTAGAGCATGATAATGATATGAATTTTTTACACAGTATTTCTATACAAATTTTTGAGTTTTTCCTAATTTTTCAGAATTTTTAGAGTTACATAAGTATAAGTTCTCTACAAATTGCTAGAGACTGTTCTGTTTTAGACAGATTCTATTTTTGCTTGCATAGTTTGCTTGTTTTGATTGTGCTATGGATTGTATCGGGGGGTATAAGCCATCAAGAAGTTAAAATACAGTACTTATTATGCAATTATTAAATAAGAATCAATTTATAACAGTACCTAAAGTATTCAATATGTTTCTTATACTAACGGATCTCACGAAGTTTTGTTGAGTTTTGTGTGATTGAAGTTTTCAAGTTTTGGGTGTTATCACGATGGACAAAGGAATAAGGAGTGGCAAGAGCCTAAGTTTGGGGATGCCCAAGGCACCCCAAGGTAATATTCTAAGGAAGACTCAAGCGCCTAAGCTTGGGGATGCCCCGGAAGGCATCCCCTCTTTCGTCTCAATCCATCGGTATGTCACTTGAAGCTATATTTTTATTCATCACATGATATGAGTTTTGCTTCGAGCGTCGTTTGTTTTTGTTTGCTTTTACTTTCAGTTTGCCACAATCATCGTTTGATGGACACACCAATTTGAGAGAGAGACACCTTCATCATAATTTGTTAGAATACTCTATGTGCATCACTTATATCTTTTGAGCTTAGCAGTTGCTCTAGTACTTCACTTATATCTTTTTGAGCACGGTGGCGTGTAGATTTTATAGAAATAATTTCACTCTCGCTCTTAACTTATATTTGTTTGAGAGTTAATAAATAGTGACGGTAATTTGCATGGGTCATAAGACTAATCCAAAAATAATAGGTATTCAATCTGTGATAATCAAAACCATCATGTAGCCCATATAGAGAAATTGTGGGTTAATGATATTGATGTGGTAATATGAAAAAAGGTGTGATTTCATAATTGTTGATTTGTAGAAGTGTCTATATTAAGAGAGGTTAACTTCTTGTTCGTCTAAAAATTAAAGAGGCATGGTGATGATCTGTGAGCATTTCTATTCCTCGTTGAAATTCTAGTGTTGTTTCGGGTCGGAGGCGCGCGATGGTTAACTCCTACCAAACTCCTCCCTCGGCGCATGCGAGTAGTACTTTGATTTGTGATAAAACTAATAAAACTTTGAAATAAGTATATGAGTTCTTTATGACTAATGTGAAACCATGGGCATACGCAATCTCACCTCCTCATATTTGCTAGCCTCTTCGGTACCGTGCATAGCCCATTCTCACCTCGAGGATCGGTGCAACTTTCGCTGGTGCATCCAAACCCCGTGACATGATATGCTCTGTTGCACATAAGCCTCATTATATCTTCCTCAAAACAGCCACCATACCTACCTATCATGGCATTTCCATAGCCATTCCGAGATATATTGCCATGCAAATTCCATCGTCACTTCACATGACTTGTTCTTTCATCATCATATTGCTTTGCATGATCATATAGAGCTGACATAGTATTTGTGGCAAAGCCACCGTTCATCATGTTTTTGATACATGTCACGCTAGATCTTTGCACATCCTGATACACTGCCAGAGGCATTCATATACATATCTTCCTATCAGTTCTTCATATCGAGTTGTAAGTAAATAAAAGTGTGTTTGATGATCATCATTATTAGAGCATTGTCCCAGTGAGGAAATAAAAATGGGGGAGGCCAAATGAGCCCACCATTCTGAATAAAAAAATGAGAGCAAATGTGAGAAGGGACTTTGCTACTATCATTTACCACACTTGTGCCTCAAAGTGGCACCTTGTTCCTCATATAGAGAGTCTCATGTTATGTCATTTTCATATGCTAGTGGAAATTACTTTTTCATTATTATAAACTTGGCTTGTATATTCCTATGACGGGCTTCCTCAAATGCCCGAGGTCTTCATGAGCAAGCAAGTTGGATGCACACCCCACTTAGCTTCAGTTGAGATTTCATACACTTATAGCTCTAGTGCATCATTTGCATGGCAATCCCTACTCCTTGCATTGACATCTATCGACGGGCATCTCCATAGCCCGTTGGTACGCCTAGTTGATGTGAGACTATCTTCTCCACTTTTTGCCCCTTTGATATCTACCACCATATTCTATTCCACCTAAATGCTATGTCCAATGGCTCACGCTCATGTATTGCGTGGAGAATAAAAAGTTGATTCATATTAAAAAGTACGATCCAATTGCCCGACTTGGACACCGTGGCGCTTGACATTTGTATTAATGTGGTGAAAATGGAGCCATGTCTTGCTAATATAATAAGATGAATGGGGGGGGGGGTAAACATTCTTTGAGGATCGTATACTTTGAAATATTGATGTTTTTGTTGCTCATACTTATAAGTATTGCTATGCTAATATTTGTTAATTCATCGTTTCTCAATGAGCATGCATGCAAAAGATTACATAATGGGTAGCATGTCACATTAAAAATTCTGTTTTTATCATTTACCTACTCGAGGATGAGCAGGAATTAAGTGTGGGGATGCTTGATACGTCTCCAACGTATCTATAATTTTTTATTGTTCCATGCTGATATATTATCATTCTAGGATACTTTTTGGGTCTTTATTTACCAATTTATAATATTTTTGAGCACTAACCTATTGACCCAGTGCCCAGTGCCAGTTGCTGTTTTCTGCATGTTTTTCACTTTTCAGGTTTACAGTACCAAACGAAGTCCAATTGTCACAAAACTTTTTGATGATTTTTTCTGGACCAAAAGAAGACTTGTGAGATTCATAAGGAAGCCGGGAGCCATACCAGGGCCCCACAAGCCAACAGGGCGTGCCCTGGGGGGGCGCCCTGATGGCTTGTGGGCCCCTGGCGGCTCCCTCGACCTCGTTCTCTTGCCTATAAATTCTCATATATCGTAAAAACCCTGGAGGCAGTCCCAAAACCCTTTTTATGTCACCGCAAGTCTCTGTTCCATCGCGAGGCCATCTGGAGCTCCGTTTCGGCACCCTGCCGTAGGGGGGATCGATCACGGAGGGCCTCTTCATCAACCTTACTGCCCTCATGATGATGTGTGAGTAGTTCACCACAGACCTACGTGTCCATAGCTAGTACCTAGATGGCAATCTCCATATCTCTTGATCTTCAATACAATGATCTTCGCATCTTCGCTTTGATCTATCCGATGTAATTCTTTTGTGGTGTGTGTTTGTTGGAATCCGATGAATTGTGGGTTTATGTTCAGATTATTCATAAAAAGTATTTGAGTCACCTCTGAATATTAAGATTCTTATTTGCATAATCATTATAGCTTCGTAATTCTCTTCGATCTATTGATTTGCTTTGGCCAAGTAGATTGATCTTTCTTCAGTGAGAGAGGTGCATTGTAGTAGGTTCGACCTAACGAGTTTCTATATCCCAGTGACAGAAGGGGACAAGTTACATCTTTGTGGTGTTGCTACTAAGGATAACACGATGGGGTTTATTCATATTGCTTGAGTTTAGTTTGTCTACATCATGTCATCGCTCTCCATGCATTACTCTGTTTTACTTAATACTCTAGATGCATGCTGGATAGCGGTCGATGAGTGGAGTAATAGTAATAGGTGCAGGCAGGAGTCGTCCTATTTGTTTATGGACGTGATGCCTATATATACATGATCATTGCCGTGAAAATCGCATAACTATCCGTTTTTCTATCTATTGCCCAACAGTAATTTGTTACCCACCGTATGTTGCCTACATGAGAGATGCCGCTAGGGAAAACTATGCCCCCCCGGGTCTATTCACTTATAAATTCATAAACGCTACTATTACCTTGCTGCCTTTATTTGTCTTTTATTTTATTTCGCAATTTACAATTATCTATAATTATCTACACAACTCATTTGCTTGCAAATAGGGGATTGACAACCCTCTTGCCCGCGTTGGGTGCAAGTTGTTTGCTCTTTTGTGTGCAGCCGCTGAAGACGGTTGAGGATTGATATTCCTATTGGTTCGATAAACCTTGGTTTTATAACCAAGGGAAATACTTACCCACTTTGTGCTGCAATTACCTGTTCCTCTTTACGGAAAACCCAACGCAGATCACAAGTATCACACCCCTTAGTCCTATATAAGTAGATCAATCCTTTAGTGCTTTCTTTGGATTTTGTATAATTAATAGTTAGTCATTGCTGTAACTTCATGTACTTCGTTTGTGCCCAATAACCAAGCTAAAACTGCTTTCAGAACCCAAACTTTTATCAGTACTCCAACTATATACTCATGATATTGAAATTGCTTTTATCATAGTTCTTTCTTATTCTTCGATTGCTTGCAGGGACTAGACCTTTGTGGTCAGACACATAGTGCTTCTGGCATCGTGAGTAACCTTCAGGAGATTGGTTTAGCGATTGTTACGACGCAATGTTGTCGCATGTTTGTAGTCGGATCATCAAAATCGACCCCACCAAATCAATAGTTTCATCTCATCGAAAGATCGGGACAGCCTTGTCCTATAAGCAACCGCCCTCCTTCGGCTCCGGAAAACTTGGAGGTTGGTCCGACTCAATGTGGGCCTGGCATATGGCCTCTATGTCGGGGACCTCTGGGTTGATTTCGATGCGGCGCACATGCATGAACTATTTATACCACGTCTTGAACGACCCCATCATGACGATGATAGGACGACGGATACAAACTGATTAGATACTAGGGGAATGGGATCAGAGGTTCGGTTTTGGGCGCTCACCAGCTGGCTTTAAATAAACGGGCGAGGCGGAGCGGTGAAGGCGTGAATGTGGGCAGCCGGAGTAGGCTTTTTGGAGGCACACCGAATGTGAGTAGTCGGACGGCCGGTCACGTCCGGTGTGAATGCGCGGAGGTTTCAGACGACCCGGTCCAAACATTTTAATAGTGTTTTGATGATCCGGATTGGAGATGCCCTAGGTGGCATTTTTTCATAGACACCCCATAGAAAAAAAAACACGGGTACATGTCACAATTCAAGAAGAGTACTCATTCAAGAAACACCCAGAAAAAGGAGGGGGAGAAACAGAGCCCTGGTAAAATCCCATCCTCCGGAGTCTTTCCTCTTTGCTGGCCTTCCTTTCTTCTCTGCCCTCGTCTCGTGTCCCCTCCTGCCACCAACAAGCTCTCTCTCAATGCCAGCCGGCACCGAGCAGCCGCCAGGGTAATATCTCGTCGATGATTCTCGAAACAAATTTCTTACTTTCCTCCTCGAATTAGAACTGCTCGCGCGATCCCTCGCACCCACCCTTTCTCCCCCCAAATCCATCCCGGCTACCCCCGACTCTGTTTGGGCTCCTTTTTTTTCTTGGGGCAGCGTCTTCTTTCGATCAATCGTATTTGTGCGGATACAGTTCTTGGCTTCGGAATCGCCAGGCGAGCGTCCGCATAGGCGCCCCGTAGTTCGTGGCCGCGATTAGCGTCGCGCGAGCATTGGGGCCGAGAAGCGGGTGGTAAACCCTCCGTAAGCGCTCTGTTCGACACGAAGTTTCGTGTGACATATTCGATTATTGTGCCTAGTTTAGCTGATTTAGATCTAATTACAAAAGCAAGAATCTTGGTGTATTTCACTGCGATTGTGGACGCATTGTGCTGTGCATCTAGATGGTTCTGTGTGGAATATAGGTTTCATCATTGCTGTGCTATTTCTTGGCCAATGCTAGTCTCTGTAAAGCGTAAAGTTCTGTCATTTGTAGCCGTATTAGATTAGATTCTCCACAGCAAGGTTTTAAGTTATTTTGTGTGTACCAAGTTTCACTGTCCAGAATTAATCTTTGTGCTTCAGCACTCCCTTTGGCATGTTAGTTTGATCAAATCTGAGATATGGGGTGAACTTTCTTGCGATACTGATGCACTAGGCAAGACTATCGCATCACGACCGTGTATGTGACGCTAGAATTTGGACATAGTCCAGAGCACTCGTTTAGGTACCGAGTCACATTTTCTATTTTTGATGATGAATGAGCCATATACGTCTGATATGCATCAATTTCTGCCCTTATAATTTGTTCAATTTGACTAGCAGTCTAACAGATACTTAAGCTGTTTTTTTTTGCGAGATTAAGCTGTTAGGACCCAATGACACTTTACCAGTACAATCAATAATGTCTGGATGTGTTTCCTAAAACAGAGATGATGGAGCAAATAGCTTTGTTAAATGCCCATCGTTATTGCTCTTTTTAGTTATGACAAAGTACTCATTTCTTTTTCTGTAATGTCCTTAGCACCTTTGTCAGCACCAAGCAACCGACATGGCTACGTTTTATGTTTTCTAGTGATATTTCTCGTAGTTTGCTTGAGCCATTAGGTGCTTATTGTCGACATAGCAATGAAATTGCTCATGTATCAAATTGTGTTTCTTTTTCATAACGGAAGGTCACTGGGCAAGCCTCCTGGATGTTGCATCATACTGTACAACCATATGAAACAGTGCTTACAACTTACGCTTATCCGAAGATGTGTTGAATGATCGAAGTCACCACATGTTTTCTTTCTAAAAGTAGAAGCTTTTAATTACGCCCGGCCTAGTCACCACATGTTTTAGCTTCTCAAATTATTTCCAATGGAAAACTAATTTGAAGTTGTCCTGTAAACCTAATTTGCAGCTTTGTTTCGCCATATCTTATGGGCCATTATTTGGTTGGTACCAAAGTGCCATTGTGATCAAATGTGTATCACTAAGGAAATGATGGGCTGTTTTTCACAATGAGTGAAATAGAACCATCTTTGGTACAAAACAGCAAAATATTCTTGTAAGAACTATAGATTTGCCCAGATTTCAGATGGTGCTTCACTCCCCCCGCTGTTTGGTATATGAAAGTTGCTATGAACCTTAGTCTATTGCTTTATTAACCAAAAAGAGTGGATGGCATAGTGTTTTTTTTTCTTATTTATGTAAGATATATTTTCTACACATTTTAGATTTCGGGCAAGATATCCTCATTTAGGAGAATTAAGATTTTTCAGTGTTTGCAGTGGATATCGACCAAATGTAATCCAGCACTCGCCATCCTTCTTGTAGTTGTTTGTTCTGCAAGTACTCAAAATGTTCTGATGTGATGAATTCAGGTCAGAAGGTACACCTTCGTCTTCATATTGTATCTGACAGAGGAAAACGTACCTAAGCATGGGTGCTCGAAAGCAGAAGTGGACTTCAGAGGAAGAGGCTGCTCTTAGAGCTGGCATAGCAAAGCATGGAGTGGGAAGTTGGCGCGTGATATTGTGACAGATGAAAATTTTAGTTCCATCTTGCGCTACCGCTCAAATGTTGACCTAAAGGTTAGAACTGTTTACACCACACTTTTGTTGAGGTCACTTACTTCAGTAAGGGTCAGTCCAAAACTTCTGGTCTTGCAAATCATGTTTTGTTTGATTTTAAATTCCATATATCATCTTCAGTTATTGACGTGCATGCCTTTTGTCTACTAATTACTACTTAGGACAAGTGGCGCAACATGAATGTATTTTTCACCGAATCAGGCTCTATGGATAAGGGAAGGACTGCCAGGAAGAAGAACCGAGCTACTCCTAAGAGGAATGATCACCCAATGGCAATGAGCCCAATTGCTTCTGATGTTGATGACGAAATTGTTGATGAACAGCCTATAGCATCAGTGTCAAGTGAACTGTGGAATGTTTCAATTCCAAAGAAATCTCGGTCAAGGTAATCATACTTATGTAACATTGTACACCATAAATCTTGGCAGTCATTACTTGCCCCACATCCAGGAAAAAAGACAAGTTATTATGGATGCTTCACTGTAGTTTAATGGCTTTCCTGCAGGCTAAACAATGTCATATTGGAATCTGTAAAGAACTTGAATGAGCCTACAGGGTCACACAGAACTACTATTGCTAATTACATAGAGGTTGGCATCCTTGTTTTTTTTTTCCTAAAACTAGAGGTATATAATTTGTGATCTCTGTAAATGTACTTTCTTATCGTTGTTTTCTTGCTTATCTACTGTTTATAGTTTTTATGGAAGTGTTTATTTTTGTTCATGTTCATTTTTATGTACACAACAGAATTTAGTCAGCCCAGGCCAGCTTCTCATGTATGTGAAGAACATGGTAGAACAGAGCAGCCAGAACTGGACTGGATCTGGCTTTCTGAAACTTATTGCCAACTTCATATTTGTAAATTGTAATCATTATTAGAAAAAGGAATTCAAAATCCATCTTTTCTTTGATGAATTGCCCCTTGCTAAAAAGAATGCGGCAGAGAGGAGAGACGTCACACAGATCTCATTCATAGAGAGTGAGGAGGCTCAAACCTGGGTTGGCTAAGCATGACGTTCATGGACTAGACACTATCCTGTTAGAGCTCCCCTTTCTTGTTCCTTGTTGATCAAAATGTTGCATCGTTACTTCTTGTAGAGCTTTGATGTCATTTTGAAATGACCACCGTGTTTGCAGTTGCTCCCTTTTGCTAATAGAAAATCTTGTAGGAACGTGTTGCACTTGCTCTTGTTTGCTTTCACCTTTCATGTGATAACTTTACTAACCTGGTTCCAAATAGGAGGGATATTGGCCACCTAGTGATTTTGATCACATATTGTCTGCAAACCTGAAGGACTTGACCACCAGTGGAAAACTGATAGAGGTAATGCCCTTTTAGTTCTCAGCTTCATATTTATCCTTTGTAGAGGAAATACAGCTGACGCAGTATTGATGTTTGAGGTGGAACTATTTGGTCACCCCTCATGGAGTAGCGTTCAAATAATTACTTCTATACAGCATGAAAAACCTTTGGAAAACTAAATTTATTCAAATGAATAGTTGGCATCGATGGCATATTTACTAAAGCAGAACCTACGAATCGTTTCCAATATGTGCATGTTTCCGCACAATTGCATATGTATGTGTACCAAAATATGCATACACTTATTTATGTGTATATGATACTCTATTAGACTACAACAACAGGCCAAACATGTATGCCAGATAACAGCAATTAGTTTTGCGTAATGATTTCCTATTCGGTTTCATCTGGAATCTCATTGACTGCAAGTTTGTAATTTATTTGTACTAAAATGGTGAAAGTGTTTTTTGGTCACTGGGATTATTGTTGCTCGTGACTTATCTTTTGATGCTTATTTTTCCCCTTTGAATTTTAAGCCAATCAGAAGCTGCTTGGTTCTGCAAATTCTGAAGGCATGTGAAGTGGCTTAAGCCATGAGAATGGACTGCTGTTATCTCAGCTTAGGCTATAGTTATTCGTATGAAGAGTATAGACTACAGGCTGATTTAGCATGCCACTGTGAATATGGCAGGTAAATTGCAAGTACAGGATTGCACCTGCACCTGGTTCGCTGTGCTCTGAGGGACGAAGCCCCGAAACACTGCTGCTAGAAGACATGCAAAGAGAGCCCCAGAAAATAGAGAGTGATGATATTAAAACCCTTACAAAATCTCAAGTTGATGCTGAATTGGCGCATATGATAACCATGACTGCCGAAGAGGCTGCATCCGCTGCTGCTCGTGCAATTGCAGAGGCAGAGGCTCTCATGGCAGAAGCTGAAGCAGCGACAAGAGAAGCGGAGGCAGCAGAAGCAGATGCCCAAGCTGCACAAGCTTTCGTGGAAGCAGTAAGGAACAGAAACGTTACAGAACTGGTAATAGCCCTAGTCTTCTAATTTCTAGTTACATGTCCAATGGTGCTTCTTTCACATGTTGGACCATGTTTTATAATTTCTCAGTAACCGATTGGTTATACCTGGTTAGAAAGAATACTAAATTGAGCAATTTTTCATAAAAATCATTGACTTATGGAGTAAGGTTACGATTTTCCAGAGTAGATACATTTCATGTTTTAATTGTTATTTGCACTCACTCATGCATGATATTTCCCCCGGTCAAACAATATTATTTTGATTATAGTTATTGGCTAGCATATGTAGTTTGGCTATATTAAAATGTTATGAGTAAAGACACCATAAAAAATGGTTACATCATTTCTCGAATGTACAATAATAATATTAGTGGTTGAAGTGGTACATTATTAAATTTGAGAAACAAAAATCGTCGCTCTTTCATCACTGGAGGGATTAGTCATGAATAATATTGAGGCCATGGAAAAAAAAAACTCTGAAACAGTATATTCTCAAGTTAGCCAGAAACAAGCAATAACTTGTCCAGTTTTTTATGAGTTTCCACTATTGATTAAATCGAATGGTGATTGGCTGTTTGTTTCTTGTTATACTTGTAAATAGTCTTCTGCTTGAACTATCAAGGATTTATATCAGGCAACTGTATCACCACGGACAAAAAAAGTACTATAGCTGACTAAATCATGACCAAGGCCATAAAGTACTACTACTACTCCTGGACAGATATATGCTTGTGCCTTTTGGCCTTGTTTTTATCTGTTTTGTCGTGTGGTCTCCTGGACAGTATATCAGAACTAGGTAATAAAGGGGTCATTAATTATCTTGACATCAAAGCTCTGTGAGGTGATAGGTGAATAGTAGTGTTGATTTTATATAAGGGGCATGCCTTTGGCATTGAAAGATTATGTCAGCTGGCTGCTCCATGAGGAGATTCTGACTCGTTTCATTCATGTTGGTGCGCAGATGGCCCAGTCTTGATGCCGCTCCAGCCCAGGCCCAGCATTGCCGCAGGATGCAGATGATGCCGTACCTCACACATGAATTTTTGGTTTGTCTCAAAAAAAAAACTTGAATTTTTGGTTGGATTGACACCGGCCGCCCGCCCTTTTCTTCTTCTACTTCTTCTTCTTCTTCACAAAAAAAAAAAAAGCAGCCCCGTTGCAGTTTCACCAGCCTTACGTTCCTGGAGCAGCAATGACGGTTGTAGCATCATCATTCAGGCTGCATTTTACTGTAAGCGTCGAGACCCGGCCGGTGCGGACCCGCCGCGGCGCACGGCGGTGGTCCGACCACCGTCGACGCAATGGTCGATCACGGCGCGGTGGTGGTGGAACAGGCCGATGGACCAGATGAGAACCGTTTGACCTTTAGGTGGCGGATTCGGCAAATTTGACAAATTTGACCTAAAGTCGCATCTAATTCATAGACTGAACCGTTCGCGGAAAAAATTCACCGGCCTAACCCTTTCGTGTGGCGCCCGACAGCAAGGCGCCACACTGCACTATGTGGCGCCTTGGTGTTAGGCGTCACACTACTGCCACGCTGGCGCCCCGTGGCACGGCCCGACCCCACTACGCCGCAGTGTGGCGACTAAGGGAAAGGCGCCACACTGTTATGTGTGGCGCCTAGATCTTAGGCGCCACACATTCACTTATACAGCCGTGGCCCGACCCCCTCCCCCACCACTTCCCCATTCACCCCCACATTGGAAGACAGAGCAGCGGCCCCCTCTTCTCCCTTCTCAAATCCCTCCTCAAAGCAAGGTTTGGTCTGTGGATTTCGGCCCCAATCCCTCCCTGAAGGTAACCTCCCCCGATCCCCTCTCTTTCATCCACGGAAAATGCTCCCATTTGCTCTCTTTTTTGTAAGTTTGAGCAAACCCTAGTTCTTCATGAATTTTGGGATGTGTATGATTTTTTTACACTTTGGTAGGGTTAGGCTTGTTTGTATGCTAGGGTTAGGCTTAGGGTTCTTTGTTAGGGTTAGGGTTATGTTTTTTTGTATGTTAGGCTTAGGGTTCTTTGTATATTTAAGGTTAGGCTTAGGGTTAGGGTTATGTTATGTTGGTGTTAGGGTTATGATGGGGTTAGGGTTGTCCATTTCATTACGCAAATGTTGTAATGTTTGGATGAGTTCTTATAGAATTTATTGTATGTTGTGTTGTTTAAATTTTTTAGGGATGGGAAGAACATGTGTTTATGTTCATCACGTGGACAAGGATGCCTTTTTGAAAGGCAATATTGACCCGGACCCGGATGAGCTTGACATGGTGTTTGAGTGTAGTCCTAGCTATGCGGAGTTGTTGGAACAAGTACGAAAAGATTTGAATTGGATGGATCCAAGTGATGTTGTTGAGTTTGATGGTAGGCATAATGTGGGATTTGGAATGCACATTCGCTGGAAGGCCATGCGTGTGAACTCCGAGCAACGTTGGCTTGCATACAAGGAGACGGTGGCCGAATCACTAGACAAGGCTCTAGAGTTATTTGCCACAAAAAAGGTTGATGCTAACTTGCACTTGGATTTGAACCGGGTTGCCTCTCCGATTGTTGATAGTAGTCCTCCACGAATGAACCAAGATGAGATAATTGAACCTCTTTTGACCCAACAAGTGAGGCCAACATTGACCCCGATTTCGAAGATCCAAGATGAAGCATTGCAAGAGGAGAATAATGAGCATGAGGATGATGAGAATGATGATGTTGTTCTCCATGACAACAACCTTGGTGATCTGGACAAATATAATTTGCAAGAGACCATGGACCATTCCATTCCGTACTCTCGTGGCTATGCCTCTGAGTCGGACGATGACGGTCCCGATGAAGACGTTGATGAGGAAGGGTTCACGGCCAAGGAGGCCGAAGCTTTCAAGAAGGTATTAGGGCGGGATCACCGGACATCATTGTTCGAGGATCTTAGTCTTGCAGATGAGGCCGTTGTTGACGGCGGCGAAGGCATATTGCTTGGAGTTAGGCCATGTTCTCACCGTGACAAACATGGGAAGAACTGTATTTTGCCCGGGTCAAAGTTCGAAACATTCCTGGAATTGAAGATGTGGTTGGATGACTATTCGGTTACGCACTATCGTCCACACAAAGTTGTTCATTCGGACATCAAGGTGCGTTACACGGTTGCGTGTGAGGATCCAAAATGTCCATGGATTGTGCGTGCAAGACCATGGAAAGGAGGCCCCGGATGGCACATTGTGAGTTGTCTACCTCACCTGTGTCGAGGAAAGAGGGTTGATGGCGAGCTTGAGTCCCGAAACCATAGACAACTCACCTCCGAGTTCATCGCTTACAGGCTTTCCAACTCCATCTCATCACTTCCAACAATGAGTATAAAGAGCGTACAAGACCTTGTAAAAGCCCTCTTTCACTACGAGGTGAAATACGGGAAGGCATGGAAGGCGAAGCAAGCCGCATTCAAGATGTTGTATGGTGATTGGGAGGAAGCATACAACCGACTCCCTAGGTTGTTGGGAGCTATGGCCGCCACTAACCCGGGCATGGTTCATGTGGTCGAGGACCGTCAACGCCTTCAGCCACATCCATGGAGCATTCTTGCCGCCGACGTCAGCGAAGATAGTCCTAGAGATAACATACCACATGTACACGCGAGCATAAGTCTCGATCACATCTTCAGTGGCGCCCTGAGGACAATGCGCAAAGTTGACTACGATCCATTTGAAAGGAGCGCCGGCGGGGACTCGGTGGTCTTTCTTCTCTCCCTCTGCTGGTTCCGGCTCCGCAGGAGACATACCAATAAGGGCCTCCATTTGTTGGCGCCATCCCTCTGAATCAGTGCTCATACAAAGAGGCTTCCCCTCGATTGGAAGTGCGGTGATCATGGAAAGATCCTGAAGAGTCACGGTCATCTCTCCGGTACGGAGGTGGAAACTGTGGGTCTCCGGCCTCCACCGATCCGTAAGTGCGGTGATTGCCGCCGCGTTCAGGTTCGGCGTCGACCGGCTCACAAGTTGAATGAAAGGAAGGAGTCCTGTCTTCTCGATGTACGGTGTGTATCGCTCATCGTACGGCATTGAAGTCGACGCCCCGTGGGACCGAATCTTGAGGGGCGCAAGATTCTGCAAACATACAAGTGATATGATTATGGTTTCATCTTTTCAAATAAACAAAATATATAAACTACCAACTAGTATGCTATCATTACCATTTTCTTCACCGACATCAAATAGGACCGGTGTTCAACGTCATAGTAATCATCCAAAAGCCACACCATCCTACATATTTCAAGATAATTATATGAGTTATACAATACAATTCATCTCAACAAATACATCTGAAAAATGATACCACAAAATGGACAAATCATACATATGTTCATACATCTGAAAAATGATACCACAAAATGGACAAATCATACATCTGAAAAACGATACCACAAATCATATAAACAATCATACATATGTTCCACATATGTTCATACATATGTTCATCTAATATATATTCATACATATGTTCATCTAATATGTTCCACAAAATGGTAGCACAAATGAACAAATGAACAAATCATCTACTCATATACGAATCCTCATTTCGAATCCAAGCAAATCTTGCCTATCATCCTAGCTTACACAAATCTGAAAAAAATGCAATATTTATCGGATAGAAAGATGGGGAACGGAGGAGATTACCTTGTAGAATGATTTGGGGAAGAAATCCACGGAAGAAAACCTCAGATCTGAAGGATTTTGGAGAGGGGATTGCGAGGAAGAGAGAAGGGAGCCGCCGCTGCCCCCCTCAACTGCTGGAAGAACTGGTGGGGGTGGGGGAGGGGGTCGGGCCGCGGCTGTATAAGTGAATGTGTGGCGCCTAAGATCTAGGCGCCACACTGCGGCGTAGTAGGGTCGGGCCGTGCCATGGGGCGCCAGCGTGGCAGTAGTGTGGCGCCTAACACCAAGGCGCCACATAGTGCAGTGTGGCGCCTTGCTGTCGGGCGCCACACGAAAGGGTTAGGCCGGTGAATTTTTTCCGCAAACGGTTCAGTCTGTGAATTAGATGCGACTTTAGGTCAAATTTGTCAAATTTGCCGGCGGATTCATTTACACAGGCTGGTTTGTGGGTGCGTCTGTCAACCACCCCCATCGTCGTTTCCTCCCTTTCGGTTGGAGGCAACAGGGAGTAGTGGTAGGGCAAACACTTTTCACGTGTGGTCTCGGACGGGTAACAGCCGGATTGCATGCAAATCCGGTTCGTTGCCGGGCGTGTGTGTGTGGGGTATGGATCTCCCTTTCTGGTGCCAAATGACGATACTACGGTCCTGTGTTGTTACCGTGCGCGTTGGTGCCGACCTGATCTCCTTGGTGTTTCCGGCTATGATCTGTGGTGTGGTGTAGGTGCTTGCTTGGATGCTCAACCACAATTTGGAAGTTGGGATTCGCGGTGTCGAAATAAAAGAGAGAAAATGACGCTATGAACCACGTCTAGTTTGCGTGACAATCCGTACGCATGTGGTGATAGGACTGGAGTAGTGGTAACTTGGATGGTACTACACCGCCGGCTAACGTAACGGGCGACTCTACAAACCCCGATCGAGGAGTTGAGAATCAGCGGCGTCATCTGCACGCATGTCTGCCCATGCTATTATACCTCGAGCATAGCATAGGAAATTATTGTTGTGGGATGGTTTAGTTTCCCCGATGTGCTCGTGAGCCGTGACGTACGGACCAAACATGCGCCACGAACGTGGGTCGTACTCTCCGTCTTGCATTGCACGGAATGGAGCTTCACTATCCGTTTCCAATACCAAAAAAGAGAGTAAAAAGAACCTGCCTACACGCCAAGGTCGTCCGCAGGTTTGAGCGCTCAAAGTAGATGGAAACATCTTAAACCTCTTTACCTTGTTGTTTAATCATGGTATTGTGCATCATCATGATGCAGAGGACAGTGTTATCTCGTTTTCAAAATAGAAATCTCACCCTGCTCCCGTTAGCTCACTACTTTAATTAATGATTTAAAACGTTTTATATTAATTTACAGTGGAAAGTAGTGATCTCACATGTCTTATATAGTATTAATACACAGAGGGAAATTAATTTAAAACGTTAGCTTACGAATGTTTTCACACAATCAAGAATAAGAGAGAAGGTAGGGAAGGTTTGTGTGCTATAAAACTTGATATGCATAAAGCTTATGATAGAGTAGAGTGGCCTTTCCTGAAAGAAATTATGTTGAGACTAGGCTTCCGTCAAGAATGGGTGAATTTTATTATGCAATGCGTCTCAACAATTGAATATAGAGTTAGGATTAATACGGAGGAAAGTGAGAGCTTCAAGCCCACAAGGGGATTGAGACAGGGTGACCCGTTGTCACCATACCTATTCTTGCTGTGCACTGAAGGTTTGAATGCCTTACTGTCACATGCGGAGGAAAATGGAAAAGTCTCAGGTGTAAGAGTATGCAGAGACGCCCCACCGATAACAAACCTTCTCTTTGCGGATGATTCATTGATTCTTTTGAAAGCAAACAAACAAAGTGCAGAAGCTCTGAAAGCTGCGCTCGATCTATATTGCGAGGCATCGGGACAATTAGTTAGCGTTGAAAAATCCAGTATTTTCTTCAGTCCTAACACGAAGGTGGAGATTAGAGCACAACTTTGCACAACACTAAATATAATGACGGAGGCCCTCAGTGATAAATATCTGGGTTTGCCAGCAAATGTGGGGTTAGATAAAACAGACTGTTTCCAATTTCTAATTGAGCGAATTGTTAAGAGAATTAGCGGCTGGAAGGAAAAATTACTGTCTACCGGGGGAAAGGAGATCCTGATCAAGGCTGTGATCCAAGCCATACCCACCTATGCCATGTCGGTCTTTAAAATTCCTAAAAAATTTTGTAAAGGAATTATCGACGCGATAGCGCATTTCTGGTGGGGAGACGAGGAGAATCATAAGAGGATGCATTGGATGTCCTGGTGGAAATTATGTGTACCTAAAAATCAAGGAGGGATGGGATTTCGTGATATTCACTGTTTCAACTTGGCGTTGCTAGCCAAACAGGCATGGCGTCTTCTGGACAATCCTGACTCCTTGTGTGCTTCTATCCTAAGGGCAAAATACTACCCCGATGGTGATTTGTTAAATGCTAAGCTAAGGAAAGGCTCTTCCTTTACTTGGCAAAGTATCATGGCAGGCACAAATACTCTGAAACGTGGTTACATTTGGCGAGTGGGGAATGGACATAACATTAATATTTGGGAAGATGCCTGGATCCCAAACTACGCCACTAGGAAAATTGTAACGCCTAAGGGAGGTAACCTGTTAAGTAAGGTAGGTGATCTCATTGATCCGGTTTCCAATACTTGGGATGAAGACCTGATTAGGCAAACTATGTGGCCGATCGATGTACAGAGGATTCTTTCAATTCCCCTACCGCAACATGATATGCAAGATTTCATTGCCTGGAATTATACGAAAAATGGTATATTCTCAGTTAGGTCAAGCTACTCTATGGAGTGGGATCACCAGTATGGAAGCAAATTAAAACACTCTAATTGGATGGGACGAACCACGTTTAACCCTATTTGGAGTATGATATGGAAGTTAGCCTGCCCGGCAAAAGTAAAATTTTTCTTATGGCGTACGCTACATGGTACAATCCCGTGCAGGGTTACACTAGCTAATAGACATATGAAGGTTTCACCCATCTGCCCAACTTGCTCTGAGGGCTTAGAAGATACAAAACATATGCTCTTCTGGTGTAGTAAAGCAAAGGAGGTCTGGAAAAGACTGGGGCTCGATGATATCATTGAAAAAGCTTGTGAGATTGATCGTGTAGGAGAGGCGGTGCTGGAGTACCTTTTACTCCTACCAGATCAAGATTTATGGATATTGGGTCACCACAATGTGCGTGAGATGATTGCTATCTCAGCATGGTACCTATGGTGGGAAAGACGGAAGTTGGTACACAATGAGAAATCTCAAAATGTAACTCAGATTTCAATGGGAATTCTTGCCCTTACCACAAACTTTGTTAATGCATTATCCCCTAAGGCGTCTATGAAAAAGGAGAGTTGGTCTTGTCCTCCAAGAGGTTTCGTTAAACTTAACGTCGATGCTTCTTTTGATCACGACCTTCTTAGGGGTACGATGGGAGCGGTCCTTAGAGATGACAGAGGAAGGTTTATTGCTGGAGGGAATGAGAGAATAGATTTTTGCGCGGATGTGTTGATGGCGGAAGCTTTAGCTCTCAAATTTGGATTAACACTGGCGCAAAGGGCGGGATGCAATCGCCTGATCATAAATTCGGACAATATGGAGGTGATTGATTCTATGAATGATGGAGGGCAGTCGGCGGGTGCGGCAGCAGCAATTTTCGATGATTGTTTTCATTATGCCTGCGATTTCGTTACTGCTAGATTTGAGCACTGTAATAGG
Source organism: Elymus sibiricus (assembly GCA_039707655.1). Lineage (NCBI taxonomy): Eukaryota > Viridiplantae > Streptophyta > Magnoliopsida > Poales > Poaceae > Elymus > Elymus sibiricus. The sequence goes on from CM077671.1 coordinate 400,601,659, forward strand.
GAAGCAAATAAAGTAGCTCATGAGCTCGCTAGATTAGCTAGATTTTCTTTGACTTTTGATTGGTTTGATGAGCCCTTAAATGAAATTGTAATGATCCTCACAAACGATGTACTACTTATTACAAATGAATAAAGTTGGGGTTTTTTTTCAAAAAAAAAAAAAAATACACAGAGGGAATACGCCTAGGCTGGTAACATGGTCCCGAAGTGAATTTTGTTGAACCGTGGTGGATATGTGTGTTCATGTTAGACTACGTTTGTGGACACCGCGTACAACATATTGGGAATATATCTAAGTGCAAAACCATAATAAGAAGAGCATCTACAACCACAGTTTGCTAATCTGGGCTTTCAAACGTCCGCGGAAGCGTCCGGCCGCGTCCACGGGTACTGACCGACCAGTCCTCAAATCTACTCGTCCACATCCGAGTCTTTCATATTTCAACCCCCAGATCCACACAAAGCATGCAAAAAAAAAATCCTACGTACTACATACTACCCTGGTTCTAGTCGTCGGAGATGTCCAGGACATCGGTGCCGGCCGACGGATTTTTTTTCTGGTAAAGGGCGATTTTATTATCTTAGAATGTAGCATCAAGCGGATACAAAACATTATAAGTAGCACCCGGCCTCTGCATAACTAAGATGCACACAACCAAATTTAAAAGTCAAATAAAAATCATGAAATAAAAACCGACATTTCGACAACAGTAGAGTCCTATAGACCGACACTATGCCTGTGTCGAAGGTGGTGATGGATCGATCCGAAGGTTATGTTGTCACCCATGTTGGGAAAAAACCTTCGTAGCCACCTGCTCCAAGTGCGTACACATCGCCTTGAACAACGGTTGGTGCTTCGGTCATTGTAGCATAGACCACGTATGAAGCAAGTGCGTACAATGAAAAATAACCTACAGAGGAGAAGCATTTTTTTTCTGAAAATCAAATCGTTTGTACATAGCCAGAGCGACCAAATTAAGGCATACACTCCCACCCTTATAAGCGCTTTGAACTTATTTAGAATATCGTCCAACGGTGACCAAATATATTGGCGACACTTGTGGGCGGATTTAAATTTGACGCTATTTGGATGACTGGCCACATAGAACATGCAAACTTGCACTAGAAAAGGAGGTGTTTGACTGTCTCGTCATGAGTATAAAAACCACACTTCTGTCGTCCGACGGATAGACGGGCGTGTAGGAGGGCTCCGACTCCTCGTCCTCCTCCTTGAGTTCATCCGGGTAGGTGATCATCTCCGCCTCCTCCACGGCATGCTCCGCCTCCATCTTCTATTGACAACGCCGTCTGGCCTCCGCATCCGACTCCAAGCGGATGGAGTCGAGGATGGCCTGCTGCTCCGCCTGTAGATCCGCGTCCCCAGCGTCCCCCGCGTCCTCCTCCGACTCGTCCTCCTCCTCCTCCTCCGGATTTTCTTTGTAACCGGCAGTGAGCGGACAGCATGTCTGTGGGTTTAAGACGTTTTTGAAAGATCCGGCTATAAATGCTCTATCAGGATAATATCCAACATCCATGAATCCAGCTAGTCCCAACGAGTTGACCCTGTGCATCCAGCCGGGCGCGGCGAACAGCGGCGGCATCTGCACGTACTCCGCAACTGCCACGCTAGCCCCAAGCAAGCCACCTGTTCGTATCATCAAGGTGGTTTGGGTTTTCTCCAGGCACGTATTAGCACCGACGACGGAACTTAGCGCGCGCGAAACTACCGACTACGTAAGGTTAAAGGCATGCACCACCTATCGAGACCAAAACACTTGCTGGTAGCCCAAGCTTCCATTTTTCCAAAACAAGTACGTAGGTAGTACTCGTAGTACGTACTGAGATATACTACGAGTCTACGACGATTTGATTTGCGCCTCCAAAGATCCTTTTAAAAATGATTTGCTACTCCTTACAAGTCTGCAGCCCTAGAAGGCTAGAATAGAAAAGAAAACACCACGGACGTCCGGAAAACACAATCAAGTCAAGAGGACAAAGCGGTGGCTAATGCATGCGCTAACCGCAGCATAAACAAACAAACGTTTGCCGGGCTGTACTGTCATACACCCACTCTCTCGTTCAGAGAATCTCTGTACACGCAGCCCAAGATTTCCAGAGCTTTTAATGCCCTCCTCAGTAACAATAACTCCCGCGCCAACAACCCACGCACGCACGCTGCCTCCCATATGCACCATGCTTTTTTTTTCCAAAAAAAGAAACTCCTTATATTTTCTTACTACCCTACTAGCTCTGGAATATTTGCGCCATTACATTTCCCTTTTTTCCATCGAATAGATAGATTAGTATTTCCCAGCATTTCCGCTGCAATCGATGGAGCCAGCCGCGCAATTTTGCAGGCCGCAATATCTATTTCTCCCTGTCGATTTGATAGTACTCCATAATAACTAACCATTAGTTGACCTGCTGCCTTGTCTCCTTTCCTTGTCGTCTGCCCGTTTGATTGATGCCTACCAATTGACCCGATTCCTCCTTCCTCTCCTTTTCTTTTCTTCCTCCTTGCAACAATGTCGAGTTGGCAATGAATTGTCACCAGAGAAAAGATGTCTGCCGCTCTTTTACGCCCAGTCATGGCGCTGTCTCCATGACCACGAGCCCTCAGAAAAAGATCAAACAGCGCCAACTGCTCCCCCAGACTCCATCTTTTTTCTTGAGAGCTCGTTAATTAGCACACCCACAAAAGTTGAGGGAGGGTGAAGACACAATAGAAACTGCCGTCTTCAAGGAGCGAGCGAGCCCACACCTCCACCTCCTCCCCCAACTACTCGCCTCCTCTCTCCTCTCCTCCAACCCCCATTGTGATCCCCGCGGCGCCCGCCATTAACTGCTTCTGCAACCCCCGCTTGGTTTATTGGAGGAGTGGTTGGATCAGCAGCTCGCCACGCCAAAAGGGCCTCCAACCATCTACTCCCGCTGCTGACCCTGCGCCCTCCCCTGCTTCTTTCTTTCTTTCTTTCCGGGGGAGCTGATTCCGACGGCAGCGGCAGAGAGCCAGAGAGCGAGGACCAGGCCATGGCCTGAGCTTCGGAGCGGTGGACTGGAGGCGGTTGGGGGCTTCTTCTTCTGCGCCCGAGTCATACTCGCGCAGCGTTTCTTGGAGGTGGCCGTGCCGTGGCGAGCTAGCCCTCGCCGTCCGGGATGGCGGCAGCGTCGGCGTCGGTGAAGCTGGGATCAAAGCCCGATGCCTTCAGAAGGCAGGGACAGGCGTGGTAATTTTCTTTCCTAATTATTCTGTTCTTCCCTGTTCGCACTATGTTATCTGTGTCAATTTAGCTTTGATTTCTGCGCTAGTCATTCATGGCCGGGATAGAGAATTGGGCCTTGTTGGCTTGTTCCTGCTGTTCTTCTCCTGCTAACCGAAACCTGAAAGAAAGAATTTAGGGGAGAAGGTAGGACAGGAGTTGGTTGGTGTTCTTGGGGTTTCTGGGTCAAATGGGTGCGAATTTGGTGGAGTTCTGTCTGCAAGTGTCATATAATTCACAAGTCAACTAGTTTGGCTGGACTGCACGGCTTCGCTGTACACCGCTCTCCTTGCGTGATGCGCTGCAGTTGATTTCTTTGTACATACACCTATGCAGGCCACTTTCATATTCACCTAGTATTTTCAATTGCAAAACGATGGGATTGGATTAGCGTAGTTATGCTCCTGCTTCTTTGTCATGGGTGATCAAGAAAGGAAGTTCAGGTTTCAAAACATTAGTTTCAAATGCTATGCTAGTTGCCAAAAAAATGTTGAAAAGAAAGGCGTGAGCCGAAATTTGAAATTTCGTCTTGTTACCGACACACTTGTTGACGGGAGATTTGACGGGGGTTATCGTCAATTCTTTCCTTGTTGACGAGGAATATTTCTCACGAAACCAGGGAAGCCTTGCGGTATTGCCTGCTTTGGCGCCCCATTGCACATGCTAGATACAGTTCCACCATTGAATTATGGTGGGGTGTTATTCACTTATTGTACCCACAAATATGCACAGTTGATTGCGGTTGACCGCTTCTGCAATCAGTTTGTGGTGGCCGGTGGGGGTCGCCTGCAGTTTTTCATGGATCCACATCACATTGGTTGGCAGCAGGATGCCATCCTTCCTCATTTATGGACGACAATGTAACCAACTTGTAATTATTTAGTAAGGAGCAGGTTTGGATTTGTTTTAAATGGATAGCCCAAGCTTCCCATGTTTCATGAAATCAATCACCTTTAGCACCACCCTTTGTGACATCAAAGGGACGTGGATATATATGTTTGCTCTGTGAAGTTTCGTATTTAGATACGTCTGATATAGTGATGTTGACTTTTCTTCTGCTTTTGAACCTTCTAGGTTCTGCACAACAGGACTGCCCAGTGATGTTACTGTTGAGGTTGGGGATATGTCTTTCCACCTTCATAAGGTAATATGCATTTCCTCTTAGTGTCTGAAAATTATTTCGCCCTCTATGGTGCTAGAAACAGCTACTGTATGACTTGTTACTAGAACGCCTCGAAAGAAAGATACTTTAAGTGTTTGGTATTAAAAATAGTGCAGTTCAATGCGTCAAGGTGGACTAACAAACTTTAGTCACTCGTGACATGCAAACATTGTCCATTTTAAGTCAGCAAGGATAAGTAATCGTATATGTTGTCCTTATTAAGAAGGATAAGTTGTAATTGTATCGAAAGGATTTCTTAGCCACTCCTTTTTGGAGAATTAATTTGTGGCAATATTTCATCTTTAAAAGGAATGCACATGACATTTGTTAAATTTCTTCGGTTGTCATTCATGCATCTTTCTCTTACCTTGTACTTGTAGACCTTCACTATACGCTCGCTGTTTTTCTCCTTAATGTTGGTTATCTATCCTCTTTGCAGTTCCCTTTACTTTCCAAAAGTGCCATTCTTGAGCAGTTGATCGAGGAGAGTTCAGACCAAGAAGAGTGCATCATCAAACTAAGTGATATCCCAGGGGGTGCAAAATCATTTGAGATGGTGGCAAGATTCTGCTATGGAGTGAAAATAGAACTTTCTTCTGCAAATGTTGTCCACCTACGCTGTGCCTCTGAGCATCTCCAGATGACTGAAGAAATATCTGATGACAACCTGATTGCACAGACGGAAATGTTTCTTAACCAAGTGGTGCTTCGTAACTGGAAAGATTCTTTAAAAGCGCTAGAAACATGTGACGACCTCCTCCCTCATGCTGAAGATCTTCACATTGTGAAGAGATGCATCGAGTCATTAGCATCGAAAGCAACTACTGATCCAAACCTGTTTGGCTGGCCGATAAGGGAACATGGCATCATGCAAAGCCCTGGTGGGAGTGTACTGTGGAATGGGATCAGCACCGGTGCTAGGCCCAGAAACTTCAGTTCAGACTGGTGGTATGATGATGTTTCATCATTGAGTTTTCCCATGTACAAGAGATTGCTATCTGGTATGGAGTCTCGACGCATACGGCCTGAGATTATTGCTGGTTCTTTGGCATACTATGCGCGGAAGTATATCCCAGGACTCAGTAGGCGCAATAGCATGGGAACAATGCCCCTGGCTGGTACTCTTACTGACGTGGAACAGAGGAACTTGCTTGAGGAGATCGACAGACTATTGCCTGTTCAGAAGGGTTTGGTACCTACAAAACTCTTGCTCGGGCTGCTTAAAACATCCATGATTCTGAAAGCCGGCTCTACCTGCATTGCCAACTTGGAGAAGCGCGTCGGCATGCAACTCGACCAGGCCAGTCTGGAAGATCTACTGCTGCCAAATTACTCTTATACCATGGAAACACTGTACAATGTCGAGTGCGTGCACAGGATTCTTGAGCACTTTTTGGCAATGGACCAAGCCAACGGCGGTTGCTCCCCGTGCATCGATGATATGATGGCGTCCCCTTCTATGATACCAATCACTGCTGTTGCTAAGCTACTTGATGGCTATCTTGCAGAGGTTGCACCAGATGTCAATCTGAAACCTCCAAAGTTCCAAGCTCTGGCATCTGCTTTGCCTGAGTATGCCCGGCCACTAGACGATGGCCTCTACCGTGCCATCGATGTGTACTTGAAGGTAGATCTTCTACCCCAATTCCTTTTTTCAGTCTTTGTGTGGAACAACTAGTTAGTACTTTGCCTTCAGAAATGGGACATTTCATTTCTATCTGCATCTGCATGACACGCATACAATCTGCATTTGCAGCTGCTTAACACCATCATTTTGTGTTTGCTCACAGGCACATTCCTGGCTATCAGAAGCTGAGCGGGAGCAGCTATGCCGGCTGATGGACTGCCAGAAGCTGTCCCTGGAAGCGTGCACCCACGCGGCGCAGAACGAGAGGCTGCCGCTGCGCGAGGTCGTGCAGGTCCTCTTCTTCGAGCAGCTCCAGCTGAGGACCTCGATCGCGGGGTGCCTGCTCGTGTCAGACAACCTGGAAGGGTCCTCCAGGCCGCTGCGGAGCGGCGGCGTGGCGATGTCCGGCGAGGCCGGGGGGTGGACCGCGGCCGTGAGGGAGAACCAGGTGCTGAAGGTGGGCATGGACAACATGAGGATGCGGCTGGCGGAGCTGGAGAAGGAGTGCTCGGACATGCGGCAGGAGATCGAGAAGCTTGGGCGCGTCGGCGGCGGCAAGGGCGGAGGAGGGTGGGCCTCCCACGTCCCGAGGCGGTTCAGCCTGAAGATGAAGCCGCAGATGTGCAGCACCCAGGAGGGGTCGGTGAGCGAGCAGCACAAGAGCATGAGCGCCAAGCTCGACAGGCTGCAGGCCAAGCTGTCCAAGCAGAAGCGGCAGCTCTCCGCCGACGCCTGAATGGAAAAATCGCCGGACTTCCCTGCTACTCCTGTGATTTTCAGTTAACTTCGTGTGAGCCGCGTGTGTTAGTTTCTCCGTAGTCGTCGTTCATAGGTTTTTACATGTGCCGGGTGCAAGTGTTTTGAGTCCCTTGGTGTCAACGTTTCTGGTGGTTTTTTGGGTGCGTTGGTTGGCGGGAATGGAGATGTGTAGCGAGGTTTGATGAGCGTTTCTGTGGACTGAAGTGGTAGTACAAGTGGTCGTCGGTTCATAGGTCAGAGGGCTCGAATAATACTATCTATGCACATATCTTTAATTATCTGGATTTGTAGATCATTTTTTCTTTGGATGTGATTGTTCTACCGAAATGTTCAGACACGGAACTCATGGTCAGTATCATTGGCACGGTTGATGATTTGTGTGGACTTGAGAGAGAGGAAGTTGATTCCTTTGACCTCTGAATCTGACCAGAAATCGCCATCTCACGTCAATGCAAAGGAAGAACCTGTGACACTTCAAGCAACAGAATTGTTGACCAAACCAAACCGATTCTGTGGCCAGCACGGAGCCATCGAGCTGGCATTTGGCAATGCAGATTCGATACAACTTTTCCACATCATGAATCTCTTGGTTTCTCTGGAAAACCGGAGGGAAATTTCTTTGTGCTTTACTTCTTTCTTACTACTGGCGCAAAGCGAGCTCAGCAGACAGCGTGATATGGACAGAGATGATCAAGATGGGAGGCTCATCTGGTCCATGATATTTTTATTCGGTTCATCCTTGGAGTTGTAGCACATTAATTGACGCAGTTTGAGTTCTTTTTTTCTGACGTGAAAATTATGTTACCGATGTTCCTCATCACCAGCCGCCGGGGGCATTCCTCCTTTTCGAAGAAAAAAACAGCCTGGTGACAAATCTGAACACATATTTTGCTGCATTCTGTTTTGTCCATCAATTGGCGGTACGTACACGCCTGGCTACTCGAAATTATATTCGTATAAATTTGTTGCACTCCTACGTTTTTATCCATGAAAGGAACCTATCATGGATTCGATTGGCCGCCATTTGCAAGAGACAACCAAGAAAAGTTTGTCAGCTCACTGCATCATTGCGTACTCTGGACCAAGTGTACACCAGCGTAATGGACATCGACGTTCACTGTCATTCTTACCTGCGAAAGATGCATGTGGATTTCTTCGAGACAAGAATCCAAGGTCCATTGCAGTACTGCAGGAGGTATTGCGATGATGCTAATTTTGTAGTACATACTGCAGGAGGTATTGCGATGATGCTAATTTTGTAGTACATGTAGCCTAGCTGAGTTGGCCATCTTTCATCTGCTAATATATGTACCAAGTCGATCCCTATGGCCTTAGAGCATCTACAACCGGACCTCTCAAACCCTCCTCAAACGCCCGGGCAGGCCGCCCGGTCACTGTCCGGTCACAAAATTTCGACCCAGACGGGCCTCTCAAACGGCCCTCAAACGCCCGGGTATGGGGGCGCCCGGGCACGCCCGCCATGTCGGACCCGACAGCCCGTCCCCACCCCAAATTGCACCAACCCCCCCCCCCCTGAAGAGCAGTCGGATCCATTTGCTATCTCCTTTCTTCTTCCTCCTCCTCGCTGCCCGTCTCGCGCTCCGCCGCCGCGCCGTCCGTCTCGAGCTCAGCCGTTCCCAGCCTCTCCGCCGCCAGCTCCGGAAGAGCGCGCCCATCCTCGCCGCGGGGGACGTCGTCGCCGGCCCGGACGCCACTGTGGTACGTCCGTCAAAACTCCGCCTCCGCCTTGCGCTTGATGTGTTCGACACATTGACCGACCGGAATTATTGTGATTTTGTTAGATAAACAATGGATTCGGATGCTTCGTCGGACGAGGAGTATGGACCGACTGAGCTTGACCAAACGATTGAAGATGAGTTCTTCCATTCCTCGGATTCGGACGAAGAAGTGGACATGCTCATGCTCATGAGGATGCAAGAGGAAATGGACCGGGAAGTGGAGCATATTCTCAACTTCAAGGGCTCAATCAAAGGGAGAAGAGTGATCAACAGGGACAGGGTGTCCGGAGCAAAGCTACTGCACAAGGACTACTTTGCTCCCACACCTACTTTCCCGGATGATCCATGGTTAACCATTGTTTTTGCGCATTGTGGACGGAGTGGAGTCACACGACGACTACTTCAAGCTGAAGAGGGATTGCTGCGGGCAACTCTCTTTCTCGCCCAAGCAGAAGTGCACGGCTGCTATGAGGATGCTTGCACTTGGTACTGCTGCAGACGCCGTTGGTGAGATGGTCAGGATGGGGGAGAGCACATGCCTGAAGACTACTGTCCAATTTGCCCGCGCCGTGGTTGAGGTGTTTGGACCGGAATATCTCAGAGAACCAAATGCGCAGGACACAGAGAAGTTGTTGGCTATTGGAGAGGTAAGGGGGTTTCCAGGAATGCTCGGATTAATTGATTGCATGCATTGGCAATGGAAAAACTGCCCCAAAGGTCTACGGGGAATGTATCAAGGTCACACCAAAGAGGCCACCATCATACTAGAAGCAGTGGCATCACATGACTTATGGATTTGGCATGCTTTCTTTGGAATGCCCAGTTCTCACAACGACATCAACGTGCTCCAACGATCTCCGGTGTTCAAGAGGCTTTGCAATGGGGAATCACCGCCATGCAACTACACCGTCAACGGCCGGGACTACAACATGGGATACTATCTTGCCGATGGTATCTATCCTCAGTGGGCGGCGTTTGTGAAGACCATATCCGAGCCGCGTGGCAACAAACAGATCCACTTTGCAACAATGCAGGAAGCGGCTAGGAAGGATGTGGAGAGGGCATTTGGTGTGCTTCAGGCTCGTTGGGGAATTGTGTGGAGCGCTGCAATGATGTGGGAATCAGAAACTTTGTGGCAGCTGATGACATGTTGTGTTATTCTGCACAATATGATTGTCGAGGATGAGGGTGAAGGTGTAGCCCAAACCAATGATTTCGAAGCTCCCGGAGAACAAGTTGAAATTCCGGAGGATCAAGATGCGGCCCAGCTTCAGAATTTTCTGCAGATGCATCAAAATCTTCGAAATCACCAGGTGCACACGCAGCTACTCAATGATCTTGTGGAGCACATGTGGATCCACAATGGCAACCAAGGAGGCAATGCTTGAGTTTGGCACTTCAAATAAATTTTATGTAAACGCTATGTACGCTTGATACCAACACTACTTATTTTACGTGCGACATGATCGACGTGCATGTATTTGCATGGATTTGAGAGTCCGGATTTGAGATATGTGGATGCACGGAACGAAATATGAGGGCCCGTCCGGATGCGCCCGCGGGCGTGTCCGGGCGCGTCCGCGGGCGTTTGAGGGACCGGATTTGCCAAGTCCGGCTGTAGATGCTCTTATCTGCTTTAACTCCTAAATGTTTTTAGGACGCGTTTGGCAGCCGTAGCCCGACCTGGCTAGCTTAAGGCTGGCTCACATGAGGCTGGTTGAGCAAATACAATCTCTAAACCAACATCTACAACCTGTTTGGTTACCCACATTAAGTTCTCACGCATTAGGGGATAGCTTAGCGCAGGTGTTTGGTTGCTCGCATTGTTCGAACTCACACATAAGCACACTGTTTGGTTGCATACACGGTGAGGTGTGCTAACCTTGTACCCTATGTGGTGAGGTTACCTTACACATAATCACACCTAGCACATCAACGCCACAACAGAGCAATGGCGACGAACTGCACGATGATGATGAAGTTCTTCATCGCAAGGCGTGGCGTCACCTTGCCAACTGCATTGTTGCCAACTTCAACCACGCCAACTGTGTGCTTTCGCACATAGTTGGCGTAAGCTTCTTCTGCCGCCTGCCTAGTCTTAAACCCTCTATAGCTGATGTTGCTGTAAGAGGCAACTTGTTCACTGCAAGCTTCCCACGAACTGTAAACCCCAGGTACCTTCCCGACGAACACTGCATACCATTTGTCCTAGTAATGCAGAAGAGCAACACTTGAAGCGGGAAGCAAAAGAACAATCAAGAAGCAAGCAATGTAGCAAAAGTAGTAAGCATGCATGATCATATGGCATAGCAAGTTCAAACCTAGCACTACTCTGGTGTCATCCTACCACCACATCCAAAAAAAGAGGGTGTCATCCTACCACCGCAAGTTCATGATCATCATGAGGGGTTAGTATATACCACCTCAACAAAATATACAGACCATCAAACAATTTTCAAGCCCTAGCTACACAAAAAATACGTCGCCATCGCCATCGCCATCCAGGATCATGCACGCGGTAACCAGCAGCAAGCTCTAGTAGTAGTGCTTGCCCAGCCAGCTCCCGAGCCAAAGCACCCCGTGGGCGTCTGCCATGGCAACAAACCCAACACCATGGGCCTTGTTGTCTAGCAGGTGGCTCAGAGCTGCCATGAGAGACTCATCGTTGAAGCCACCTTGCTCCATGATGGCGCTGTGTAGGTCAGGGTGAACGTCGAGGGTCTTGCTCTCTCTAATGGCGGTTACCACCTCCTTTACGGCCTCAGACATGCTGCTGAAGACACTAATCTCCTCCTCCATCAGGCCGTCCCTCTTCCTCTTCCTATCGAGCACAGGGACAGGCTCAAATGGCTTCTCAGGGCCATCAAGCACCGCCTCTGCATCCGGGGTGCCTAGGAACTCCGGCCGCATGGGAGAACCGAGAGCCTCATAGGAGACCATGGCATGCTTGCCGGTTGCCAAGCCGAAGGAGAAGATGTGTTGCATCTGGTTGTAGTTCTGGATGGGTGTGTTGAGGAACTCAGCGTCCTTGGGGTGGTCCTAAGAGAGAATCACAAGTGTTGTTAGTTGCTAGAAGGCAATGGTTGACAGTGTGCAAAACAAGGGGGCAGTGATCTAACCGCGACATGGCCGGTGTAGTGCTCTGCCTCCAGAACGATGGAGCAAGTGCTCTGATCCCAGGAGGCGCCGCTAAGGTCTCTGAGCTTGGACAATTGGATCCATCGAGCTCTCCACTTCCTCAGGTGGTTGTACACCTAGGTGGCGCTCACCTCCTGGCCACAGAACTCAAACACCTGCTTGGCAACGGTGTTCAAGTGCACCTTCTTGAAGCCCTTGTCAGTCCTAACCCCACTAGAGATGAGCTCGCACATCTTGTTCAGCACAAACGTGGACATGAACGGCTGCCACTTCATATTGTTCCCCCTACCATCCTTCTTGGCCTTCAGTGCAGCGGCAGTAGAAGTGGTAGTTGGCTCAACGAGCACAACTGGCACAAAGATAGAAGCACTAGGTGACACCTCGAACCCCTCTGAATCAGCACGCATGTTCTATTTGAGGAGGGGTTGCGAGTCCTCGACATAGGAGGCCGCGAACTGGCTGTCCACGAGGACAAGGGCCTGACTAAGATCTTGCGTCTGCGTGGTCATGTCCTACAATCGTATCATGCATAGGAAGTAAGCATAGCACACACAGTACCACAACATCACAACCGAATGATCGATGAAAGTATGAGCATACATGACAACTAGATATGAATCCATCACCAATAGCTACCTCAACATCAGACTAGCATGCAACAAATCCATAGTGTTCATCCATAGTGTTCATCACTATCATAATACTCTAGCTACAATCCAGCACAAATAGCTACCACAACATCCAAATCTAGCATATGCTCACAGATCAGTGCACGAATCAATCCTACCACATGCTTGCACATCTATCCCTATGACCACATCCTCTCATATCTAGTTAGAACAAACAGCGAGAAAAGAGGTGATTGAACTCACAGAGGCCATGGATGCAGCTCGGGGGGACGCGGGAGGGGTCGGAGAAGCTGAGGAGAGGAATCACCGCCGCCGTGGACCGCCGACTGGTGAAGGAGCTCCGCTTACCTTGTTGTCGGTGCCGATGCGCGTCGGCGGGAAAGATCGAAAGGGGGGAGAAGGGTGGCGGGGCTTTGGGGTGGTGAGAGGAGGGGGCTAAATAGGGCGACCGAATCAGCGGGAGGCGAGCCAAAATCCTCTCGCCAATTTTTCAGAGGTGCGGGCCGAACAGTGTATGCGGGTCAACCAAACAGTCTGATTCCTTCCCCTGCGGGTCTGGTTGGGCCCTAGGCGGGCAACCAAACACGTCCTTTGAGTATAATGCATTGGAGGTCCTAAAAGTATTTCAAGTGTGTCAAGTAGGTCCTAAAAGTTTGAAATCGTTCGCCGCGGGTCCTAAATGTGTGTAAGTCGTTCACCAAGGGTCCTAAAAGTCTTCCAAGTGTGTCAAGCAGGTCCTAAAATCCGGGGGTAAAATACACATATAGGACACGTAATGAACGATTTCAAACCTTTAGGACCTACTTGACACACTTGTCATACTTTTAGAACCTTCAGTGTTTTTTACTCATTTTTTACTCCTTGCATTGGTCGCCGCGTATACTTACTCGGTCGCGTCCACTTCTCCAGATAATTTTGGCCTGCCCCCTGCGTCGGTCCTCTCCCCCGTTCACCCATTGGCGCCACCTCCACTGCGTTCCTTGCCTCCGGTGACCACCTCGCAACCCGCTAACCTCCAGCTGCCAAATTCCAATGAGATTTCGATGAGAATCCAACGTTCATTTTGTCTTTTTCGCCATCTCCGGCCACGGCAACGCTCCCACTCGTCATCCCTAACCCGTTGATAGTCCTCCCTTCGTCCCTAAAAACGAGCGAGGATGCAACACGTGCGAAGTGCACCTAAAGAGAGAAAAGGCTCAGTGTAGACGAAGAAACTTTCAGGAAGAGTGGTCTTCGATCGCAATCGTCGATTTCGATGAATCCTTGCATTTCGGATGATGTCATCATGCCACTAGGAGAAGAAAGCCATTCAGATGGGGAAGCCCAATCCATGGCCTGTGGAGGACGAATTTTAACTACTTTGTCGACCACTTTGTTGCACGCTTACATCGCGCGTGGTGATACTCTGTCAAATTACTTTTGCGGAACATCTACCCTATGTACTAGCTAGCTCATGAAAAATGGTCTAATGGAGAAAAGTCATAGTTTGCCGTGTGAAAGGAAGAAGAAAAAATAAGGAAGAAGGAAGAAGAAGAAGAAGATGGAGGGAGACTTCTATATGGGGTCTAGTTTGTTTGAGGACTTAAGTTTGGAAATTCGGTTAGATTCGTGTTTTTCTAAACTCCTCAAATATAAGGAGTTAGGGCATCTCCAAGGCGGACATGTAAACCTCCCGCAACCGTCCGGACTGTGGGAGCCATCCAACGCAGTCCTATATCGGTCCGCGGAGCGGTCCGAACGCGATTTCTCCCACATACCGGAGACAAACGTGGGGGAGCTTTGCGGGAGTCCGGACCACTACTTAGCCCGATGCTGACCGCCCTGGTCCACCAAAAACCCCTTCCCCTCCCGCACTCTCTTCCCGTCCGGCATCAGCTGCCCGCATTCATACCGCTGTAGAGCGCGCCACTCCACATTGAAGACGGCTCAGGGCAGACGCGACCTCTCACTGCCTCCGCCATTGAAGCGGCCCGCCGGCTGAGGGCACCGCCCGCTGCACGCCCGGCTGAACACGCCTCCTCGCCGCATTCAAATGCCTCCATTAAACCAATGTGGAAGCCGAGAAACCTACTTCGACCACACGTCCGTTCATGAGCAGGCCGACATTAAAGGCAACGCTGGCCGAGCTCCTCCCATCCGTCCTCTATTTAAACGAGGCCAGACGCCGGGAAAGAATCGCACCCCTCCGTCGCTCCCCATCTCCTCCTTCACCATTTTCTCCACTCTTTCGATGGCTTCCGAAGAGTAGTTCTTCAGCATACAAGTCGGCTGGGTGGCCTACCGAGCCCGCTGGATACAAGCACGAGCGAGGCAGCTCGCTGCTCCACTTCTCTCGCCTAGCCCGGTGGAGCCAGTTGCCGCCCCAATCCGGCACGTGGTTCAGCAACTCGCCACTCCAGGCCATCTCGATGAGGAGTGCCGAGTTGCTCCACACCGGCACGATTGGGAGCACGGCGGAGACCACACGCCTCCCGTGCCTGCGGCTGTGCCATCCAGCCAGAGGCAAAAGCCGTATGCACGGAGAGCGACGAGTCGGTGGCCAGCGCCTCTGCCATCATCGAGGAGAAGTAGAACACGGGAGGCCGCTGCCGCTTGGGTCGCATGAAGGCCACCGCCGAGGCGACGTCGACGTACACAACCGGAGTCTTGCCCCGTTCTTCTCTCGCGAGGACCTTCGTCGATCCCACATGGGCTGCATGGAAGCGGAGGTGCCCCCTTTCCCTCCCGCTGAAGCATCAACCGGGGGTTTCGCTCCGACGAACGGTGGGGAAGGAAGGCGTCCTTTGCGCTGAAGCATATGCCTCCGGGCAGTCCGGTGAGCGGGCTGCTGGACATGGGGCAGACAAAGGGATCCGCCGTGACCGGCCGTAGACTGGTGTAACATATCCGGGTCATGAGAGTGGAGCTCCACGCGACTGCACGTGCACATAGTTTTACCTTTTAAGTTAAAATATGTCTGAAATGTAATGAAATTCGCCGTGTTTGTATGAAATCCGTCATGTTTGCATGAAATCCGGCTTTGTTTGCACGAATTTCGTCTGACTGGTTCTAATTGCTGTCAAAATGTATGCAGCTACGGTTGAATGTTATCCTCTTGCATCCGTGTCCGTAAACAGATGCGGTAGAAAATTTGTGATTTACCGTTGGAGATGCCCTTAAGGTACAAAGGCCCGTTGGAGGGGCTAAATTTAAAAATTATAAGGGCTCAGTTAGAGATACTCTTAGTTGACTCATGTGGAATTGTTCAAAAAAAACCTTCGAGGTGTCAAGTGACAACTATCAAAAGAAAACCTTTTTCTTTTTGCTAGTGAAAAGCAAACACACACATACATATATCAAAGTAGCTAGCCATGCACTACCCAACACACACATACAGTGATGGATAAGCCCCAGCGAAACCTGCAAACTGATCGGTCTAACAAACTAGTCAGCGCGACCTCTCGCGTGCGTTCCCATGCTACACGGCTCGTTTTAATGGCGCCCCCATGTTAGCCGTTGACCCATATTATGCTACCTGCACAGCTCACCGTGATCTCTGCTTCCTGCATATGCGTCGTGTTCCGTCATGGTTCGTCGACGAAGGAACGATCCATCATATGTGCTCCAATCATCCGCGGGAGATGGGTTGACTCGATTAGCTGTCTCGGTCAGATGAGCCAATAATCATCGCTGATCGCGTGTGCTTCCAATGCTCACTCTTTAGAGAGCATCTACAGCCTGACCTTAAAAATCCGGCCCCTCAAACGGCGTCTGCGGACACTCACCGGTCCCGCTTCAAAAAAGGGATTTTACATCCAGATACCTTAAATTAAAACCCTCATATCCATACTATTACATGCAACATAAACCTAATATTAAGCGAAGGTCGTTCGGCTCCGTCGTGCCCATGTCCGGCGGCTGGCTGCGCCCCTCGTAGTGTCGGTCCGGCCGGCGGCGAGGTAGAGTAGGACATGGGACACTAGCCGGCTCACAGGACTCGATCCACCGCCGTCTCCCATCCCCACTCTTCCTCGTCGGAGCCCGTAACCCGGACGGTGCCGGTGGACGTGAGGTCGATGACGGATCCGTCCGAGACGACGTCCACCACGACGCGGTTGCGGCGCCCGCACTGGTGCATCGCCGCGAGGGCCTCCGCCGCCTCCCTTGCCCGCTGCCTCGCCCGACGGGCACGTCGCGCCATGGCATCGTCCGTCGACGGCCATGCTTCGTGCTCGGCGCGCCAACGGAGGGGTTGCGCTTCCGCCACGGCGTCCGGACGCCAGACAGACCGCACCGCCTCCGGTGAGGCAGCGATGCCGGATCCAAGCACCGGTTGTGCGGACGCAATGGATTCCCGGCGTTGCGAGTCCGAGCGCTGCCGTCGTGCGGCTGCCTCCCGGGAGCGGCGGACAGCCATCTCCACCTCGAGGCCGCGTGGGATGAGCTCGTGGTCGACGGATCTGGAGGTGAAGGACTCGGATCCGCTGCCCGCCATGCCGGAGACGGCCGGAGATCGCCGGAGGTGAGCTTGGGTGGCGGATGAGAGTGGAGGGGAGTGGAGTGAAGTGGCTAGGGTTTGGTCCGGCGAGCGGATGGGGACGAATATATGTAGGGTAGATGCGGGCCAGGCGGGCGTTCCCGGGCTCTCCTATACCCGTCCCATATTTGGGCTGGAAATGGGGGGTGCTGGTCAGCCCGGGCGTTTGAGGCCGGTTTGAGAGGCCCGTCTGGGTCGATTTTTTGTGACCGGGCGGCCTGCCCGGACGTTTGAGGAGGGTATGAGGGTCCGGCCGTAGATGATCTTACATATCAAATAAACTAACTAGCGAACGGTGAGCCTATCAGGGCTTGCGCCGGCCGGCCGGCCGGCGTGGTCACCACATTGGAGCACGCCGGTGCCAAGTGCCAACGCAGCTCTCGGAACAAGAAGAAATGTTTCAGAAACAGAAGCATAGTGCGTCTTGCTCGGTGAAATTCCTGTCCCAATCGTGTGGCCCATTCCCAGGGTGCCGGCCGCATTTAGCCGAAGAAAATGAAGAGATCATCGTCCTAACCAGTTGGCATCTCACCGCCAGCTTAAAAACCCACGCACATCCCAGCCGCAGCACGAGCCCCCCGACTATTCTTAAAACCCCGCGCGCACCACGCTCCCTGACCACTCTCGCGTCGCCCATCTCCTCTCCGCGACACAACCAAGCGGCCACCGCGAGGGAGCCCGCCCAAAGCCGGACAAACCAGCCCATACAGAAGAGCCGGGACAGGGAGAGCCGTCAACGGCCATGGCGGTGGGGGCCGAGGCCGGCGGCGGCGTGCGGCGGCGCGGGTGCGCGTGCGGCAATGCGGACTTCTTCCCGGAGGAGTCGTTCTCGAGCTGGGCGGCGTACGGGCGCGCGCTGCGGAGCACGGGGCCGCGGCTGGCGGACCGCCTCACGTCGCGCTCCCTGGAGGCCACGGAGCTGCACGAGGTGCGCGCGCGGAGCGGCGCCGACATGAAGCGGGACCTCACCTGGTGGGACCTCGCCTGGTTCGGCGTCGGCGCCGTCATCGGCGCCGGCATCTTCGTGCTCACGGGCCAGGAGGCCAAGGAGGTGGCCGGCCCCGCCGTCGTCGTCTCCTACGTCGTCTCCGGCGTCTCCGCCATGCTCTCCGTCTTCTGCTACACCGAGTTCGCCGTCGAGATACCCGTCGCAGGTACGTATGTGCACGCACCGCATACGCATGCGACTAGTACGTGCTATCGACGTGCATGACTGGCTCAAGTTCGCATGAGAAAACACAGGCATGATCTGAGTTCAAGATTTCTCCCGTCGTCGTCGTCTGACGATGAATTAAGATGCTTTTCATTTCTCTTTGGTTGATTTGATTGATTGATGAAGAAACTAAGTGGTTTTTCTAGTGAGTTAGCCTAGGTTGATGGATAAGAACGCACGTTACAAACTGGAAAGATTCTCTGTCACTGCTAAACAAGCCCAAACATGAAGCAGCCCCGTAAATTAGAAAGATTCTAACCAACACGGCATACAATTATACAGATTGTAGGCCATTTTGGCACTGTGTGTGCCAACATAGTAACATCCCACAGAAGAATACAAAGGTGTCATAAACTCATATTGTATATGCCTACATACATGAATGGCCAGTTATTTTCCCATCTAATTACCAGCGAAGGATGAGTATGCTTGATCTAATCTGGACATATGGACCAACCTCTGGCTCCGTTTGATTCTGTCTAACACGTCACTGCCAGTACAACGTGACAGGATTTATACTACTCTCTTCGATCCATATTACTTATCTATACACAACCGTTTGAGCACAAGTAATGTGGATAAGAGTGAGTAAGTAGTCTTCATAGTCACACTACGGCTACTTGTTCAGTTTTCCAGTCAAAGCCCAGAGTGTGTGGCATTCCTTTCCTCCCTGACGCGACGCTATCCAGTTGAACTGATGTCTTGAGACTGGCTCACATGGATCCTTGACCTCGCACGCCTTACTAAGTTTTTTTTTTCCTTCCATTTTTTCCCTTTCAAAATGAAGGCGTTTTAGAAAATAATATCGTCTGTCGATTCTCCTTGGACTTTGCACTGCTCTCTCTGATCCATATTACTTATCTAGATACAATCATTTGAGCCACAAGTAATATGAAAAAGAACGAGTACTAGTCTTCGTAGCGACACTAGAGAAACGCAGACATACACGCAGCGGCAGATGCACGCGCCGCATCGACGGCTACTTGTTCAGTTTTCCAGGGACCAGTCAAAGCCCATAGTGCGTGGCATTCTTTTCCTCCCTGATGCGATGCTATATCCAGTTGAACTGATGACTTGAGACTGGCTCACATGGATCCTTGACCTCGCACGCCTTAATAAGCTATTTTCCCCATTTTTTCCCTTTCAAAATGAAGGCGTTTTAAAAAAAATATCGTCTGTCAATTCTCCTTGGACTCTGGGTGATAGTTCACACTTCACCTCACCAAACTAGTCTCAAGTGAGAAATCCAGTACGTACCGCTGTTCTTGGGTCAAAACACTCTGCTTTCTCGTGACGAAAATTGTCTTCATTTGACCAGATACTAACAGTGTATGGTGACAGGGTTGTGATGGACGTCCGGGGTTTTTCTTATTTTTTTTAGAAACATCCATTGAGCTGTATAGTGACACACTAGTTCAAGCAATCAAAAACATGAACTTACTTGCACATAGGTGTTTTATTAACCGGCTTTATGTTAGTGCTAGTACTTTGTCAACTAGCCAAATTGACAAATTATTCAGTTCCAGTATACCAGATTTTCTAGTGAATTATGGCGTTCCACGTGAAGATAAAAACTCATTTTATCAGAAATAGAAAAAGTAGTAGCGTTTGATGAAATTCTTGTGAATGATTGGCTTCGACCAATCCTGACAAACAATGTTATCCATATCTCTATCCCTACTACTTCAAAAAATATAAGGTTTGATGCTTCATTTTTCTCCCCATCACCCCATCGCCAAACCTTCCCTGTATATGATACTCAACCACCCAAATTTACTTACTTTCTAGCCAATTCCACTTCTCATCAAACTAAGATAAATCATGAGCAAAATTGGTAAACATTTGTTTACACAATCATAATAATAAACGAGTAATCATCAACTAACATATTATAATATTTACATCCCGTTGCAACGTACGAGCATTGTGCTACTAGTTAATAAAAAAAGAATGCAATGCATTTGCAGGCGGTTCGTTCGCGTACCTCCGGGTGGAGCTCGGCGACTTCATGGCCTTCGTGGCGGCGGGCAACATCCTCCTGGAGTACTGCATCGGTGGCGCGGCGGTGGCGCGCGCGTGGACCTCCTACTTCGCCACGCTGCTCAACCACCAGCCCAGCGACTTCCGCATCCACGCCTCCTCCCTCTCCGCCGACTACTCCGAGCTCGACCCCATCGCCGTCGTGGTGATCACGCTCATCTGCGCCTTCGCCGTCATCAGCACCAAGGGCTCCTCCCGCTTCAACTACCTCCTCTCCATCGTCCACATCGCCGTCATCGCCTTCATCATCGTCGCCGGCCTCACCAAGGCCGACACCGCCAACATGCGCGACTTCACGCCCTTTGGCGCCCGCGGCATCTTCGCCGCCTCGGCGGTCCTCTTCTTCGCCTACATCGGCTTCGACGCCGTCAGCACCATGGCCGAGGAGACCAGGAACCCCGCGCGCGACATCCCCATCGGCCTCGTGGGGTCCATGGCCGTCACCACCGCGCTCTACTGCGTGCTCGCCGTCACGCTCTGCCTCATGCAGCCCTACGGCGCCATCGACAAGGACGCGCCCTTCTCCGTCGCCTTCCAAGACAGGGGCATGAACTGGGCCAAGTACATCGTCGCCTTCGGCGCGCTCAAGGGGATGACCACCGTGCTGCTCGTCAGCGCCGTGGGACAGGCGCGCTACCTCACGCACATCGCCCGCACGCACATGATGCCGCCGTGGCTCGCGCAGGTGCACCCCAGGACCGGCACGCCCGTCAACGCCACCGTCGTCATGCTCTTCGCCACCGCCGTCATCGCCTTCTTCACCGACCTCGGCATCCTCTCCAACCTCCTCTCCATCTCCACGCTCTTCATCTTCATGCTCGTCGCCGTCGCGCTGCTCGTCCGCCGCTACTACGTCACCGGCGAGACGACCGCCGCAAACCGGAACAAGCTCGTGGCCTGCATCGCCGCCATCCTCGCGACGTCCGTGGCGACGGCGACGTGCTGGGGCCTGAACGTCGGCGGGTGGGTGCCGTACGCGGTGACGGTGCCGGCGTGGCTCGCGTCGACGGTGTGCCTGTGGGCGTTGGTGCCGCAGGCGAGGACACCCAAGCTGTGGGGGGCGCCGCTGGTGCCGTGGCTGCCGTCCGCGTCCATCGCCATCAACATCTTCCTACTGGGCTCCATCGACGCCAAGTCGTTCGAACGGTTCGGGATATGGAGCGTGGCGCTGCTCGTCTACTACCTCTTCGTCGGGCTGCACGCCTCGTACGACGAGGCCAAGGCGATCGCCGCGGAGGCCCACGCCGGCAAGGTGGAGGCCGGGGACGCTGGACAGATCACGCCGCCGACCAACGGCAAGTGATAAACCATCAGCGCGTGGTTCGTCGCATGCACCCGCGACGCGATACATAAAACGTCCCTCCTGTCTAAACGCTTTTATATTAGTTTACAGAGGAAGTACGTGAAATTGTGAATCCTAGGGTGATTGTATAGTACAGTGTGTCACAGTGTCAGCCAATATGATATGCACGATTGACCCGTTGCTGCAACCAGGTGACAAGTTATGTTTTTTTTTCAAGGATGCGTCAAAGCTTGACGCATCAGAAGCATAGATAGAAAGAGCCAAGAATGGCCATCAAGTCATTACAACGCCACGGCTTACAAAAGCCCGAAAAGGATCCACATGCGGATCACTCGCCGCTATCCAACCTCACTACTCTACGTGGCAAAGAGCTAGACTCACGAAGCAGGCCCGCGGCCCTCCAGTCCTGCCCCTCCTCGTCAATCCGCCTGAGCACTGTTTCCGCCGATGGGGGAGCCCCATTGAACACTATGTCGTTCCGATGTCTCCAGATCGTCCATGCCACCAGAGTGATCACCGTCCAAATCTCTTTTCTGAACTCCTTCTGCGGATTGAGGGCGGTCCACCATTGCACCAAGTTGGCATCGGCCGAAGGCATCCAAGCGGGCTTTCCCCACGCACTGGTGATGCACGACCAAACTTGCCGCGCGAGCACACACCCCAACAGCAAGTGGTCAATGGTCTCCTGGGCTTGATCACAGAAAGGACATGCAGAGGGGTGAGGCAAGTGGCGTCTTTGCAGTCTATCCGCCGTCCAGCATCTGTTCCGTGCCGCAAGCCAAGCAAAGATCTTGCAAGTGGCCGGCGCCCTGGATCTCCAAATCTGGGTAGCTCCGTCCGCCTCAATCCTACCCGCAAAGCACGCCTTGTAGGCAGATTTAGCAGAAAACTGTCCAAAGGCTTCCCAAGCCCAGTGTATCCTATCCTCAGACCCAGGCGAGAGCTCCACCTCCTGCAGCGTGTCCACCAGAGCAATGAACTCTAGTAGGGCACGCGAAGTCATGTCCGGGGAAACGTCTTGCCACCAGCCTTCCACCATGGCCTGGCTGACCGTCTTTAGCCGTGCTGGTTTTCTCACAAACGCAAAGAGATTAGGCATTATCTCCTCGATGCGGCCATCCGACAGCCACCAGTCCGTCCAGAATCATGCCGATTCGCCATCACCCAGCACACACCGCGTTGCCGCTCTGTATATCCCCAAGGACTCGCAAGAAACCTGCAGATTGAACTCCTTCCAAGGTCTGTTCGGATCTGTTCTCTCGAGCCATGGCCATCTCGCCCTTAGTGCCGCATTCAACAGTCGCAAGTTGGGAACTCCCAGGCCGCCGAACTCCTTTGGCGTGCAAACCTGGTCCCAAGCCACCAGGCAGTGGCCTCCTTGCACATCCCGACGCCCCTTCCACAGGAATCCACGACATATCTTGTTGGCCGCGGCAATTGTCTTGACAGGCAGATCAATCGCCATCATTGCATGGATCGGCATGGAGGCAAGTGTGGTGCGCAGCAACTCTAGCCTGCCCGCGTGGAAGAGTAGCCTGGCCTGCCAGGCAGGCAATCGGTCCGCCATCTTGTCTATCATGTACTGCAGCTGTGCGGCCGAGATCTTCCGCAAACCCAAGGGTAGCCCAAGATACTTACATGGCCAACCCAAAACCTGACACTCCATCTCGGTGACGATCTGCAACACCTGCTCCTCCGAGCATCTAATTGGGTGGGCGGAGCTTTTGACTAGATTAGTGTGGAGGCCCGATGCCGTGCCAAAATCGCGAAGCAACACAGTGCACGCCCGAAGACTCTGCAGATCAGGCTTGATGAAGGTAACCACGTCGTCAGCATATATGGAAGTGGTACTCCGAAGACCAGCAGCAGTGAGCGGCTGCAACACCCCAGCCACCGTGGCCGAGCGCAGGAGGTGGTGAAGAGACTCCATCACCAGGACGAACAGAAGCGGCGAGGCCGGATCCCCCTGCCGCAGACCCTGACGGTTGTAGATGACCTCGCCGGGGATTCCGTTGAGCAACACCCTGGTGGAAGATGAGGCAAGCAGGCCGGCAATCCACGACGTCCACTTGACTCCAAAACCCATGTGTCTTAACACATCCAGCAAGAAGGCCCAGTTCACCGTGTTGAAAGCCTTCGTGATATCTAGCTTTAGCATCACCGCATCTTTCTTAGTGGCATGCAACTTTCTCGCCATCCCCTGCACCATCATATAATTGTCATGGAGCCATCTCCCTTTGATAAACGCGCTCTGATGCGCCCCGACCAGGTCCGGCATCTCCTCGGCCAACCGAATGGCCAACACCTTCGCCACAAGCTTCGGAAAACTGTGAATCAAACTAATGGGTCTGAACTCCCTTATCTCCATCGCGGCCGCTGTCTTAGGAAGCAAGGTGATGAAGGCCTGATTAATGGACGTCAGCCCCCGAAAATCCAAACACTGGAGAGAATCAAATGCCTCCATAACATCATCCTTGATGATCGACCAACAGGCCAAGTAGAACCTGGCCGGGAACTTGATCAAATGGTCGATCAAATGGCTGATGCTCTCGCACGTCGTCGGCTGCCGAGAAAATTGAGCTGCCGCTCCTCCTTGCCCCCTCCTCTGTTGCACACTACTAGCTGCTCCTCCTCCTCCTCCTGCTCTGCTCGGGGCGTGGTCCGGGACGGCGTCGAGGCGGAGCAGCGCGGCCATGAGCGCCACCGAGAAGCGTGCATGACCGCCACGCGCATCCGGCAGCCTCCTCTACTCGCGGCCGTTCCTCTGCTCCAGCGCGGCGGATGGCCCATGGCGGATTGGATTGGGCAGGGAAGGGGCCGGAGCTGACAAGGGCGGCCCCGGAGCTGGTCGGAATCGGTTGGCGACGACGGCGGCCGAAAGAGGACGAGCGGCTGCGGTATCGGACGATTTGGTGGAGGGCAGGGGCACAACAGCGGTGGAACCGACGACGGGGCTGGTGAAGCACCGAGATCTGGCGGCGGCGCGATGGTGGCGTCACGCGGTGGGCTGGGCTGGGCAGCGGCGCTTTGGGTGGGCGGATGGGAAACGAATTGAAGTGCGGTTGGGCGGTTGGCGCGCGACTAGTTTTTACATCTGGGTTTACATCTCACGTAGGTGGAGATGTATATTTGCATCTCATGGTGTTGTATTTTAAATCTTCGGAAGGCGGAGATGTTTTTTTTGCATCTACATCATCTGTTGGAGAGGGGGTTTTGGGCCTCGGAGATGAAAATGTTAGTTATTTTTGCATCTAAATCATCTATTGGAGATGCTATTAGCATCTTCAGCAGATGATGTAACACACATCATTAAATTATGCTTCGAGTAAAATTCAGATAATCAAAAAGTGTTTTTTACATCATTAGAAATCCTCAAACTCCAACGAATGATGTAAAATAAGTGTTGCAAAATACATCATGATTGTCTTCTTGTGGGTGTCCTATTTTACATCATATGTTGAAGCATTTGGTGATGTAAAAATAACACTCGATAATGCAAATTTTGCTCCACCGCGTGGTCCCCTAGTGATGTAAAATTTGCTCAAGAGCATCGAATGATGATGGCTTACTTTAAATATTTGTATCTACATCATCTATTGAAACTAGGTTTTTGCCCTCTCGTGATGTAAAAAATGGTCTCAACTTATTTTACATCATCTATTAAAGATGCTCTTAGCGCTCATTCAAAACATCTCTAGCAGATCTCTATCTCTTCTCCCTATTACATTCCCCTAATTTCTTTTAGGGAGATTGTTAGAATAAATCCAAGGCGCATCGTTGATCATCCGAGGACCAAGCAATCACACGAGGCACGATACCGAGATTTGTTAACGAGGTTCACCGATATGGCTACATCCCTGAAGCTTGACTACGGGCGCTCCTCCCCATGACACCGTCACAATACCGCACCCCGGCCGCCCCGGTGGCGACATACGCTGTCGGCTCCCCCTGCGTGTCTATGCTATTATGTTGGCATAGGTTACATCGTGTGTCTACCCCTCAATATATAAGAGGCCAAGGATACAAGTGACCTACTAGGACACGACTCCATATCCCGTCTAAACACAATACAACTACAAGTCCAACTGTAACCTACCTTGTACAGTATATTCGACAAAACTCTAACAAACTCCACCCTGGCGAATATTCTTCACCACCCTGGATTCGTCATGCGTCAAACTTTCATGTACTTTGGACTTGTCTATATCCCATGAGTACCGGTGCTACTCCAAAGACTCCATGTGACTCCACCTGCAACTTGCAATCCCTTCTTTTCTTTACCACAGTTAACTCTTGAGAGAAATTAAGTCCCACTTTACTCTAGTGTTTGCTCTCAACTTCCAGAGTATCCGACCAACACCATTACACACTGATCACTACAGACTTGCGTGAAAGTGAACAACTCACATATTGGGTGTCACACATAAGAGTTACCTGAACTCAACATCACCGCTCTTCCTTGACCGCCTGTCTGAAACTTGAAGGAATTTCACCATTGCTTGTAGTCATCCCGAGTCAAATTTGGAGTTGTCTCACCACATGTATGACCACCAGAGCCCTGACCCGTCTTCATGTCCCGTGCGTATCGTACACCTCGCCGCTATTACCACGTCGAGCCTCTACTGTCCCGGTCAAGTCTCAAGGGCCGCGAGCCCACACCACTCAACCTCCAGTGCAGAGTACCATCGATCATCACCGACTGATGACAAGTTTCACGTTTCCATCAGACCATTGGGCTCCAGTCCGAACTACGTGTCTCTCTCTTTTTTCTCCGCTAAATAGGCTTTGATTCTCTGGATCCTTACACCGTAGCCCCTCAATCCATCCCCGTTGACTTCAAGCTCACATGTGCACCGTCTTGAATCAACTCCGCGCCATAGTCTTGTCGAAGCCACACAGGCCCTCAGGCCTGCGCCACGTGTTTCCACGCCCAGAAGTCGGTCACCATCAGCATCACGCTCATATGTCGTCATTGCCGATCCCACCACCATCTTCTGTATCAACCAACTTGTGTTGATCCGTCGGACTGTCTAGTCCAACCCAGCTGAACTTGTCTAGCTGCCACGACACGAGCCTTAAACGCATGTCGTCGTCCACGCCACACAAGGACCAAGCTATCTCAACAGACTTGACACACAAAATTCTTCCATGCAAAGTTGTCCCATTGGATTTGTTTTGCATAATTTTTCTATCTTCTTTGCTAGTAGCTTCTTGTTGTACCAAACAAATCTCCAGTGCATCAGACTTTGCCTTCGCTTAACCTCCCGTGTACTCTTTATGCAACTCAGCTCCAAACGCAGTGCAACTAGACCTAGCCATGAGAAACCCGGCCCGGTCGGCCCGGCCGGGCCCGACCTTGCCCATGGGACGGGCTCGGGTCTAGATTTTGAACCCGGTGGCCAGGCCGGGATGGGACCAGGCTTAGCGTTCTTGCGATTTAGGGAAGAAGCCCGACCTAAGACCTGAGGTCCGACGGACTTTTGCACTGATGGGTCGGGTTTGGGTCTCAAAATCACGCCCGACGGTCAGGCCTGACCATGCTCGGGCCTGGGTTTTTTGCCACGGGCTTTGTCAGACCCGGCCCGAGGTATGGCCAGGTATAAGTGCAACACTAGGGCTTTCAACGCGACGCTGCCGGATGCAGCGAACACGTGTGCCATCGTGTGGCCTTTAGCACGCACACGCGAGCCCGTGAGCTGCACCTCACGCGCGCCTAGCCCATTGCTTCCTCTGCCACCCGTGCGTGCCTCAGACTGGCCGCCTTGTGTCCAGGTTCCTTTATCTCGCCCGATCGATCCACTGATCAATCGCCGCACGTCTCGAGCACACGCGTTGCCGCCGATGCTTCCGTCATTGATTGCTTTTTCCAATCTCGTTGAGAACCACACCATAGCCGGCTGCATCTCAAACTTGATACTTCATCTAGATCAACAATCCATAACCTATGAGCAACCTAGCTCATGATATCACTTGTTAGAATAAATCCGAAACGCACCGTCGATCATCTCAGGACCAAGCAATCACACGAGGCACGACGCGGAGATTTGTTAACGAGGTTCACCGCTATGGCTACATCCCCGGGGCCTGACTACGAACACTCCTTCCCGTGACACCGTCACAATACCGCACCCCGGCCGCCCCGGCGCCGACACACGCAGCCAGCTCCCCCTGCGTGTCTGTGCTATTACGTTGGCATAGGTTACATCGTGTGTCTACCCCTCAATATATAAGATGCCAAGGATACAAGTGTCCTACTAGGACACGACTCCATATCTTGTCTAAACACAATACAACTACAAGTCCAACTATAACCTACCTTGTACACTATATTCGACACAACTCTAACAGAGATCACTGGTACTCATCCAGCAAATCTCCTATCCTATTTTTTTGTCAAATCTTCAATACAATTTCAAACTTATACAACATATTAATTAAACTTGAAGATGGTTCCTCGTCGTTAACCACACACGGCGGTTCCTCATCGTCCTCCATCTCCCATAGTGGTTCCCCGATGGTCAACCGCCGCAGAGTTGGTAGGTTGGAGACGGGTCGCGACGACTCCGAGTCATCCACCACCTTAGGCGGCAGCTCCTCATCACCCACCATCTCATGTGACTCCTCCTCAACACCCAACCACCACTGCATCGGCATGTCATGTAGGAAATGATGTACAATAGAGAAGGGAAGGGGCGGAGGCGCAACTTGTTGCCGACGAGCCGTCAGACATGAGAAGCAGCCCTCGGTCATGGTGGTGACGGAGGTGCGTGAGCGGCGGTGATGAAGCAAAGATCTCGTCGGTGATGGAGCAAAGATCGCGTCGGCGACGGAGCAACGAGTGGGAGGGGAGATGGGGTGAGAGAAAAGGGGTGCCGTCAGGAATGGATAATGCTCACTGCTCTAATAGGAGAAAATGGAGCGCGGGAGTGTTCCCGCGGAAACCACATAGAGTGAACGGTTTGCCCCTCTGGATTGCCACACTCTGCAACATTAACATCTGAGTGCTCAATCCAACGGCCCATCAGTCGTTTGCTTGGAAAACGTTGCCACCTGAGGGCATCTTCAACTCCCACGCACAAATTACCTCCCGCATCCGTCCGCGGACAAGGGGCAAGTTCAGGGAAACGGATGCGGGAGCCGACCATTCAACGCTACTCACATACTCCCTCCGTCCCACAATATAAGACGCTTTTGTAAGTTGTGTACAAAAACGTCTTATATTGTGGGACGGAGAGAGTACATTTCAAGCCGAGTTTCAATAAATTGGACGAAATTCATAAAACCCGACTAAATTCATCAATGTTTGGATAGAAAATAGCACAAATCATCCATATATAGCATGCAAATAAGTTTAGTAGAACAATAGTTCAAATTTGACGAGATTAACTTGTTGTTCAACAAGTTTTTCATGAATGGATCATGTCGTCCCACACATACTGCCACTTCAGTTTTCATCCAACAGTGTATGCACGTAAATGGTCGTTCCTCTATCTTGTGGTACATCACGACAACGCGTACGGGCTACACAATGTGCATAACAACATTGAGAGAATGAATGATTCAGTTAGCAAGTTGAGCAAGAAGAAGCAAAATTTACGATCTCCTCCGCTGCTGCGCTCAGTGGCCACCTTGCCTCCAGCCGAGCAATCACGTCACAAAACTTGGTGACGATGGTTTGGATGACGTACCACCGATACAATAATGACTTCACATTGCATCGTTGGATGATGTGCATGTCATAGGGTGCAATGCGCTTTTGCGCGTGAAACGAATCATGCACCCGCTGCCAGAAGACCCCCCTTGTGCTCCAGCCTACAAATTCCGCGGATACAGCCAACCACGCATCACACAACAACTCATCCTCCATGGTCGAGTACCCCTCCATTCTTCGTAGTCTAAAAAAGCGACATGTCATTTGAAATAAGCTCACTTAAGCTCAACGGCATTTGACTGAACACCTACCGGGCGTGGTGTCGGCCATGGACGTCGTCGACAGGGGGCGGAGTGTACCTGGTTACGGACGAGTCCTGGATAGACGACGCCGTCGTAAAAGGCGAGTGGGCACGTCGGTGCTGGTTGCGGACGTCCGACAATGCGTGTGTGGCAGCCGAAGAGGTACAACAACAGCGTCAGAGGAGGAGGAAGCAAGGATGAGAAAGGGCGGATTAGAAGAAAATGAGACTGAGAGGGAGGGTTTTAGTGGGCCGGGGTGTCGGAGTCCTATGTGGGTGATGTCCGGACTACCACAAAGCCACCCCGAGGTGCGTGAGCGGCGGTGACGAAGCAAAGATCGCGTCGGCGACGGAGCAACGAGTGGGAGGGGAAATGGGGTGAGAGAAGAAGGGGTGCCGTCTGGAATGGATAATGCTCACTGCTTTGATAGGAGAAAATGGAGTGCGGGAGTGTTCATGCGGAAATCACGATAGACCGAACGGTTTGCCCCTCTGGATTGCCACATTTTGCAGCATTAAGATCCGCGTGCTCAATCCAACGGTCCACCGATCGTTTGCTTGGAAAACATTGCCACCTGAGGGCATCCTCAACGCTCATTCATCCGCGGACAGGGGGCATCGCGGAAACGGATGCGGGAGCCGACCATCCAACGCTACCCACATACTCCCCATGTCCCACAATACAAGACATTTTTATAAGTTGAGCAAGAAGAAGCAAACTTTACGATCTCCTCTGCTGCTACGCTCAGTGGCCACCTTGCCTCCAGCCGAGCAATAGCGTCACAAAACTAGTTGACGGGGGTTTGGATGACGTACCATCGATACGAAATGACTTCACATTGCATCGTTGGATGATGTGCATGTCGTAGGACGCAATGCGCTTTTGCGCGTGAAACGAATCATGCACGCGTGGCCAGAAGACCCCCCCCTCGGTGCTCCAGCCTACAATTCCGCGGATACAACCAACCACACATCACACAACAACTCATCCTCCATGGTCGAGTACCCCGCCATTCTTCGTAGTCTAAAAAATCGACATGTCGTTCGAAAATAAGCTGAATGACATTTGACAGAACACCTGCCAGGCGTGGTGTCGGCCATGGACGTCGTCGACAGGGGGTGGAGTGTACCTGGTTACGGACGAGTCCTGGATAGACGACGCCGTCGTAAAAGGTGAGTGGACACGTCGGTGCTGGTTGCGGACGTCCGGCAATGCCCGTGTGGCGACCGAAGAGGTACAACGACAACGTCGAAGAAGGAGGAAGCAAGGATGAGAAAGGGCGGATTAGAAGAAAGCTAACGTTAATATCATATTCGCTGTCCTTCATTCTCCTTGGGCTTGGTCATTGTGACTGTATTTCGGTAAGTTCCTAACGAAATTTTCCAAATTGCGTGTTTGCCGCGAACCTACCTATTGTCTTGGAAATCGGACCTACCTATTGCGTTG
The DNA here is from genome assembly GCA_039707655.1 of Elymus sibiricus. Taxonomy (NCBI): domain Eukaryota; kingdom Viridiplantae; phylum Streptophyta; class Magnoliopsida; order Poales; family Poaceae; genus Elymus; species Elymus sibiricus. Next base: position 400,632,443 of record CM077671.1, read on the forward strand.
GAAAATCGGAGCGAGAGTGGGGGCACTTGAGATTTTTCAGTTCTTTCGGCACGACATTGTTTGGTGCTTGAGCTTGGGTAAACTGAAACAAGCGCTGATAAAAACTCCATGCCTCGGTACGGCCGGAGAAGAAAACAGGAGGAAGCTGCCGGTACGGTACGGGCAGCATCGCTCGTTTTGATACACGCTATTCCCGGCTGACAGCTGCCAGACCAGCGTCTGCGCGATTCGCTCGGAGCACGTGGAGTCGAGAAAAATAAATAGTCTTCTTCCACCGCCATCGCCAACCCCGGCCAGCCTCCGTCTCCTCTTCCCCTCTATATATCGCCGTTGTCTCACACTAGCATATCGGATAATTAGCTCCACTGACAGCAAGCTACCAAACCACCACACCACCAGTCGGTGCTTTGTTTACAGGGGAGCAGCCGGCAAACAGCCGGACAACAGCAAACATTCAAGCAGCAGCAGCAGCAGACCTCACCTCCCCTCACACGTTCTTGCTGGAGGTGAGAGGGTTCTCCATGATTTAGCAGCAATGTTCTTCGCTGTTTCTTCTTCTTGTTTAGCACCGATGGTCAGCATCTGAAGCAATGGTTTGATTCTGGTGTTGTTTCTTCCATTTTGTGTGAAGATCTAGGTTGCAACAATGGGGGTCATGTTCTCGTGCCCCGCCGATGAGTATGACCCGATGGACGCGCCGGCCGACGGCGGGGAGGGGGAGCCGACCATCCTCAGGGCCTTGGGCTCCGGCAAGCTGCTCATACAGGGGTCGCTCAGCTTCAAGAGGGAGCAGCAGCTCGACGACAGCTCCGGCTCCCTCCAGCTGGAGACCGAGATCTCCATCAGGGCCGGTGACATTGCCGCCGCCGACGCCGAGGCGCCTCTGCCGCTTGTGCCGAGGGCGCTTGCCAGGCTGAGGGACGCCGACGGCTTGTCGGGGCCGGAGAGCCCGAGGCACGAGGCGGCGGCGCTCAGGCTGCAGAAGGTGTACAAGAGCTTCCGCACGCGGCGGCAGCTCGCCGACTGCGCCGTGCTGGTGGAGCAGAGCTGGTGGAAGCTGCTGGACTTCGCGCTCCTCAACCGCAGCTCCGTCTCCTTCTTCGACATCGAGAAGCAGGAGACGGCCGTGTCCAAGTGGTCCAGGGCCAGATCTCGAGCTGCCAAGGTACAGTAGAACAAATCTAGCATCCCAAACAAGTCTGGTCAGCTGCCTTATCTGAAATCGGCAAACATCTGAAACAAACATTTTGTCAAATTTGGGCGTGTTTTCCGTCAGGTTGGGAAGGGGCTGTCCAAGGATGACAAGGCGCAGAAACTCGCATTGCAGCATTGGCTCGAGGCGGTGAGTGTCTCATCATTTTTCTCCACTGATGTAAGAGGAGTTAGTACTAGTATGTTTTATTTACCACACAATTAGCTGACGTTGGTTGGTACTCAAATTGTTAATGGAGATTGACCCGCGCCACCGTTACGGCCACAACATGCACTACTACTATGATTGCTGGCTTCACAGTGAAAGCAAGCAGCCTTTCTTCTACTGGTAAGTTGGCTCACTAGACTAGACACATTTCTGAATTGTTCAGCCAACGAATGGAAGAATGTGCACTTATGATTCTTATCATCGCTAAAAAATTCAGGCTTGATGTTGGAGAAGGCAAAGAGATCAATCTTGAAGGCCAATGCTCCCGATCGAAGCTTCTGAGCCAGTGCATCAAGTACCTCGGTCCGGTAAGTAGTGTTCACAATCATTGAGTGGAGGACTCAACTGAGCAGGGGTTATAGCAACGCATATAGGGTGGCTAACAAAATGTATTTGAACTGTGCAGAAGGAAAGAGAGGACTATGAAGTTGTAATCGAGGACAGCAAGTTCCTGTATAGGAAGAGCCGGCAAATAATCGACACGTCCTTCGGCCCGAGAGATGCAAAGTGGATCTTTGTTCTAAGCACATCCAAGAGCTTATATGTTGGTCAGGTAGTAAATATGCAGTTTTTTTGTTGTTGCAAATACCATCGTATAGGCAGCCCTAGCTTTCTTGCCGGCAAATAATCAACTGCAGAAATGCCAGTTCAGTGTGTAATATGAGTCTTGCCATTATAAATTGCAGAAGAAGAAAGGTAAATTTCAGCATTCTAGCTTTCTTGCTGGGGGAGCTACTTCTGCTGCTGGGAGACTGGTTGCTGAAAATGGGACTCTGAAAGTATGCATGCAACCCTTATCTGCAAACATCTCTCACATCCAGTTTTATCAGGCAACATGCTGACACCATCTGAACTTCATTGTTGGCAGGCTATTTGGCCTCACAGTGGTCACTACCGCCCCACAGAGGAGAATTTCCAGGAGTTTAAAAGCTTCCTGATGGACAACTTGGTTGATCTCACTGATGTTAAAGTAAGCATCCTATAAATGATTCAGGCAAAAATTCGACATCTCCCTGTCGTGTCGATACATTGTAGCACTGTGGTCTTACTACATGTTTCAAATTGCTGCAGATGAGCCCAGCAGAGGAGGATGAGGAATTTTGGGGCAGCCTCAAAAGGATCGCCTCGGAGAACGACCAATCTGAAGATTACCCTGCTGCACTCCAAGAAACTGGCCCTCTTCAGAGAACTCAAGCTATTCAAACAACATCTACAGAGAGCGAAAACCGCGAGGAACCAGTGGTGGCAACACCGGGTTCATCAGAACATGCCGAAGCTACTGAAGCCTCCACTAGCAGCCACATGTCTGAAAAGGACCTACAAAGGGGCGAGCAGGCGCCGGTGCCGCGCGAGAAGATCCTCCAGAGGATCAACTCCAAGAAGGACATGAAATCATACCAGCTCGGCAAGCAATTGTCTTTCAAGTGGTCAACCGGGGCAGGCCCTCGGATCGGGTGCGTGCGCGACTACCCTTCTGAGCTCCAAGCGCACGCACTAGAGCAGATGAACCTGTCGCCGAGGTGCGCCACCGGGTCTGCGTGCACTCGGTTTGCCTCGCCACTGAGGCGAAGCTTCAACTCCATTGTGACAAGGGGGTGTGAGAATGAGACGTCCACGCCGAGAGGAGAGTTCCGGTCACCTCTGCAGCATGGTGTGGTTGGAGATGAGAGGTGAAATGAGCACACTTGCAGTTGCAGCTACCTGAAGCGTCCCCAATCAACTGGAAATACTGCAATGCATGCAGATGTGTGTGATAGTAGGAAAAATAAAGTAACATACTGCCTGCGTAGATGTAGGCACTGTAGTGTAATCCGGATGATATGCATATACATTGTTTAGTTGACGTATATGAAAATTCTTTCATTCTTTTATCATTGATGAGAACAATGACTCAATGAAAAAATAAGCATATGTGTTCCCCGCATGTTCCAATGGATGTCGCTTCAAAATTGTGATAGATTATTATTTTTGCCAAATTCTTGCCCTTAAAGAGGTCTAAATTTTATTAAGTTAAACGTCCCAAACAGTGTACAAGAGTAACTTTCCCGAAGGAAAAGAAATGGCTTCAAAGGCCATTTTGAAATTACACCTGAAAGCTTTGCTGCATAGGAAAGAGCAGCTAGTGGAAGATCTACATAACGTTTTTTGGCCAGGGAATGAGCAAGGAGATTGCGGGTCCTAGGAATGTGAGACACCATGTAGGAGTTGAGGCAAGCAGCAAAGTTGAAGAAATCTCCATGTATATGCCTGATCTTCCAATGTCCTAGGTTGCCGAGTAAGTTTCTTCCTTCCACAGCATTGACAAAGGTCCTGCAATCGGAAAAGAAAGAAACAGAGCTCCATCCCAATGCCTTGACAGACTTTTTTTTTTTTTTTTTTTTTTTTTTGAGTCCTGATGCCTTGACAGTCGAAGCAGCAAGAGGTAAGCCCACAGCTTCTGCCTGCAAAACTGAAAACACATTCAAGGCCGCCGCTTGAATGAATACAAAATGTCTAGAAAATGCATTTTTTAGGAACACTTGAAAGGAAGCTTCATAGCTACACCCCCTTCCCCCCGTGTCGCTGCCCCAGGCGACACCGGGGGTGACTCCGCCTCCGGCCGAAGCTCCCTCCCGCCGCCTCTTCGCTCGCCGCCGCTGCCGCCGGCCGTGCGCCGCGGTGGCGGCGGGCCCCCTGCTGCCGAAGGTTCCAGGGGGGGGGGGGTCCGGTCTGCTGGTGGCGCTGGGGAGGTCGTCGGGTGCTTCTGGGGTGGTGGCCGGCGGCTCGCCGGCGCGGGATGCCGTGGCGGCGGCCCCGGGAGGTGGTGGCTGCATCGTCGACGCGGCGGCCGCTGGATCTCAATCCAGTTTTCGCGGGCGGGCGCCTGTGGCGCGCGGCTGCGCGGGTCCTCGTGCGGGGTGGCGGCGCTGGTTCTGGTGCTCTGCACCGGGTGTGGCGCGGAGGGCGCGGTTGTGGCGGAGGGGCTCGGGCAGCAGCTGCACAAGGGGCTCGGGCGCCGTGGTTCTGGCGTCGAGCGGGGTCTGGCACGTCACTCACGGCATGAGGTGCTGTGGTTGCCAGCCCGCTTGCGGGGTGCGGCAGCAGCTGCACGACGAGGTGGAGCCGGTGGAAGTCGACCATGGGGATTGTGTGCTGTGCAGTGTTTCGGATCTGCTCGGATTCGGAAGTGTGGAGGAGCTCCGGGCGAAAGTCTAGCACTGACCGTGGGTCGGTGCCGGCAACAGCGGCGCCATGGCCATGGTGTCGTTCCCCTTCTTGAAGGTGTTGCCGTGGAGCTTCATTACACGACTCTCCGGGAGAAATCCCTAGCTTCGGATGGTCGAAGCGGGCGATGACGGCGGCTACGTCGTTTCCTTCTTTGAGGCATCGTCTTGGAGAGTCAGCATGTTGCAGTTTGCACGGATCTCTTCGTCGTCTGAGACAGTGGACGTCAGGGCGGCGGCTCCGGGTGGTTTCTGATTGTGCGTCGAGATGGCGATCTCGGGAACAATGTGAGTGGCAGCTCTATGAGGCGGGGCACTATCTCGACATTGGTTGGGTGGCATCCTTGTCCCGCTTGGGCGGTAGGGGTGTCGGCTCGGTCGATGCGCCCCAGAGGGGGCGGTCTGACTTTACGTCGGGGCGGCGGCCCCGGATGTGGTGCGACGTTCGTGGTCTGCGAGTGGTTGTTCTGAGCAGTGTGGGCTGCGGGCAGCTGGGTTGTGCGGCGTTGCTGCTCGATGGGAGCGGTGGTATGTCGGGGCGGCGGCCCCGGAAGGCGGTGCTGGTGGATTGCGCTGGGCGCGATGGAGCGGTGGATGTCGGGGCGGCGGCCCCGAGAGAATCACTGTGGGGTCCAGACTTCTGTGGCAACGATGATGGTGTGAGCGATGTCGGCGACGCGGCAACGGCGTGTCCACGGCTTTGCCTCGGTTTGCTTGTTGCTGTGGAGTCGAAGCTGCGGCGGCGGGGCCCTGTGGTGTACGATGACTGGCTGTAGGTGGCCCGTTCGGTGATCTTCCATGGCGCCAGCCGTGCCTGGTTTTGTTCTTCTGAGTTCTCCGTCAGAGTCGGAGCTGCGTTGTCTGGCTGCAGGTCGACTTGTCGTCGATGAGGGTGGGCTTTGCCCTGTGTGTTACAGTCTATGGGAGTGGGCTTGGCCCTTGTTGTTCCGGTTTTTGCCCGGTTTTCCGTAATTAACTGGACAATTCTTTTTTGCTTAATTAATAGATGAGGCAATCTTTGCCTCCGTTTTGAAAAAAAAGGAAGCTTCATTCCCTGCCGTAGAATGATTGAAGGCTCTGTCAACGCGTGCCGAGGTACGTACCTGCAGATTTGTGCATGGGGATTTATTAGAAGAATTTAAAGTTGGGATCATGCTATCTTCTTCTGTAACCTCTTTTAAACCTGCATCCAGGCATTCAGCATTGCTATTGCAGCGAACGCAACCCGCAAAGGGGTTCAAGATTTTTTTTCTTGAACAGAACATCATCTCTAACTTTCCATGTTGAGCATCGTCGTGTGCGTACGTGACAGGGTTAATAAAAGATGAGAAAAGTACATTTTTCGTCCCTCAATTCCTCGGTCCGGCCACTTTAGGTCCCTCAACTCTAAAACCGGACAGATTGCACCACGAACTCTCGAAATCGGTCATCTTTCGTCTCTGCGGGGTTTCGCTGCAGAGTCAATCCGGTTTTGACCACGACATGAACAGTACACCAATGAAGAGTAAATTAAAAAAATTAGCAAAAAAAACCTAAAAAATCTGAACTTTTATGACATCGAAGATAGTCAGGTATGCAAGGTTTGTGTAAAAAAATTTCATGTTTGGACGTTCGATGAGCTCGCGGCAAAAAAAAAAAAGTAAACATGCTCTGTGATAAACAGTAAATTCAAAAAAAAAATGATAAAAAATAAAAAAATTATGAATTTTTTTTGGCATTGAAGATGCTCCGGTGTGCAAGGTGTGTGCAAATTTTCATGGTCAAATGACATCCGAGGGTTTGGAAATCACCCGAAGCGGCACGTCGCACGTACGCTATTTTGTTTTTTTGCCACAAACTCCTCGGATGTCATTTGACCATGAAAATTTGCATGCACCTTATGCACCCAAGCATCTTCTATGCCAAAAAAATTCAGATTTTTTTATTGTATTTTTCATTTTTTTGAATTTACTGTTCATCGTAGAGCAGATTTACTTTTGTTTTTTTTTGCTGCGAGCTCATCGAACGCCCAAACATGATGACAATTTGCACGCACCATGCGGACCCGACTAACTTCGATGTCATAAAATTGCAGATTTTTTTGACTATTTTTTTCGAATTTACAGTCATCGGTGCATTGTTCATGTCGTGGTCAAAATCGGGTTGACTCTGCAGCGAAACCCCGCAGGGACGAAAAATGACCGGTTTCGAGAGTTCGTGGTGCAATCTCCCCAGCCCGCTAGGGTTCCCCCACTCCTCCCCCACTCCCTGCCCGCCGCCGCCGGCCGCCCTCTCACCACCGCCGGCCGCGCTCCCCCACCTTCCCGCCCCCCCACCCCTCTCCTGCTCCCGCCCCTGCGCCGCCTCCCCGGGAGGAGGCCGGGGCGGCCCGCCCCCGCCTTCTCCTCGCCCCCTCCTCCCCCCCCCCCCCCCCGCCGCCGCCGGCGGGCGCCCCCGGCCCTGGCCCGGGTGGTGTCGGCGGCGACGGGCCCTCCCTTCCCCGCGCGCGCGTCTCTCCTACCCAGGGCAGGGGGCAGCGGCGGTGCTGCTCGGTTGGACGGCAGCCCGGCGGCGGGCGTGGTGGCGGCGCCGCTCCTTGGCGATGGGGCGGCGTGGTGGCGGCGCCGCTCCTTGGCGACGGGGCGGCGTGGTGGCCGGCGGCGCGGCCCCGACCCAGATCTGGGCCCTGCGGGCCCCATCTGGGTCCTAGCGGGCCGGCCTCCCGGCGTGGCCTCGTTGTCTGCTGCGTGGTGAGGAGGAGGAGCAGCTCGGATGTGGGGCGGCGGCGCCGACGGCGTGCCTGCAGCATCGCGATGGCGGGAGCTTTACGGGCTTATGAGGGCCCGGCCGGGCCTGTGGGCCCACGGGCCTGGTGTGCTCCTGCTATTGCGTCCCGACGGCTACTGTCGTTGACGGTGGAGGTTGAGCCCTCCCGCGTGCCGACGGTGCTGCTGCCCCTAGTCCCGGCTCCGAATCGTCGCTGTGCAGTCCTCACTTCGCGGTGCCGTGGTGAGACGGCGTGGGGGCTTCAAGACCATGTTGGCGCAGGGTGGTGGTTGGTTTGGTGGTAGGCTCCGGAGCGCCCGAGGTGCGGGTTGGGATCGGGGGAAACCCCTGTCGGCATGGCCGACACCGGCGCGGTGGCGCCTGTGGGTGCCGCCGGACCTTCCTGGAGGGCGTCGGGGGCTACCCTTCCTCTCGCCTCGTCGAGTACCGGGGGAAACCCTTGGCAGCAGCGTCGTCATCATCGCGATCCTTCTTGGAGGTGTTGATTGGTGCTGGCGCTTCGGAGTCTTGGAGCTTGGTGGAAGATCCCCGGTGGGCGCAGCGGTCGCGAGGCTTCTTCGTTTTTGTTGATCCGCCGTTGTCGGCATTTGTTTCTTTTGTATTTTCTCTGTCGTTTCTTTTGGGCGTGACTGTGCTGCTTCCGCCCCAGCACCTATCACTGAATGTTTCGGTTGGTTGCTTTGTAATACAAAGCGGGGGACCCTTTCTCATGATCTGACCGGTTTTAGAGTTGAGGGACCAAAGTGGCCAGACCGAAAAATTGAGAAACGAAAAAATGGACTTTTCTCATAGAAGATCTTCAGTCGTGGATTACAAGCCACCTATCGTAGATAGTTCAGGTTGTTAGGCTCGATACTTATCTCTGTGACCGTAGCCTTATCTCGAGCAATCTGTAGCCTCCATCTTCCATCTCATCTAGCTCCACCACATCATCCCCATCATCAGATCGCACCATGTCTTCCTCCTCCGGCTCCACTCTGTCCAGCCTCCACGGTCAGGGTACGGAGAAGCTCATCAGAACGAACTATGTCCTCTGGCATGCACATATCACGTCGCGGCTGATCGGAGCAGGGTTTTTCGTCTGTGCCGATCGAACCACCCCGGAGCTAGAATAAATCGTCATGACCAAGAACAGAGAAGGCAGACATGTTGGTATTATTCAATCGATGCAGAGGCCGGGGACTGTGTTCCTCCTTTTCCAAAAAAAAGACATGTTGGTATTATAATTTTGAGCACGTCGGTTATTTCTTCAAAATTGACATGGGCTGCACTACCTGGCCCAGTATCCTGCAGGCCTTCCCCCATGTCCCATCGGCTGGCATACAAGAGAACAAGCGTCTAAAAAAACAAGAGAACATGCTTGACCCATTGACAAACTCGGGCTCAGTGAATTTAAAAAAAAAAAAAACTCGGGCTCAGTGCACCAACCAAGTATCAACATTCCATTCCTTTATTTGTTCTTCATTTTAATATCCACACCATGAGCGCGAGAGCTAAATCTCCCTTATCGCGAGACGAAACGATTGTTCGCCTATGACGCACGTTCCAATGGGGCAGCCCACTAGTGGTTTCTTGTGAGGTCATGTATAGTAGTGACTGGTTTTGGGAACTCTTCATGTGGTTTTCGAAAGGTTTCTTTCGAACTTATTGTTTCTTTATTTTCGGTGTTTCTCTCCCTTAGTTTTTCAATGGGTTTTCCTTTTTTTTCGCTTTTCTATTTTTCTTGCTTTCTTATGTCGTGTTTGTAAAAAAAAGAACTGAACATTCTATTACATACCATGAGAATTTTTAAAATTGCGTGAACAAACTTTCATATTTTTATGAACATTTTTGAAGATGTGTGAACATTTCAATAACCGTTACGAACATGTTTTCAAATGGCAATATAACATATTATTATATGTTATGAACATTTTAAATTTTGGATGAACAAATTTGTACATTTGCATGAACATTTTTTAAATGGTTACAGACACTTGCTTATATGTCATGAACAATTTTTAAAATTTGCATGGAATAATTTTTATATTTCATGATCTTTTCAAAAATCATCGACAACAAACTTTTTGAAAATTTCATGAATTTTTTTTATAAGTGTGTGAAGATTTTCAAGTGTCATCAATATTGTATTAAAAATGTGTTAATTTGAGCAACACGAACATTTTTCTACACACAAAGAATTTTTTTTAAAAAATAATCAAATATAAATATTTCAAAAAATATATATTTATATACCGTTTTTTGAAATACATATAAATGTAGATAAACATAAAAGACAACAATCCACAGAAATGCATGTACTTTCTTTGAGTGAACCGTATTACCTTTTTTTCTTTTAGGAATGAACCGTATTACCTAGAAGCTAAGCTAACAGATGTAAGGTTATTTTTGTTTTTGAGAACGTTCTGCTAATTAGTGTATGATCCATAAGACGAAATGCTACCTGGGATTGGCCCAATTAGTCAGCTTTGTAGTGTAGACGCCACATATGTATATAAGTCGATTCGTTCCTCTTCTTTTCTTTGACATTTGTTTTTGTCCTTTTTCTTCCTTTTTAGATTTATATTATTTTATTTCCCCCATTTATTACCTTTTCCTTTTCTGTTTTCTTTTCCTTATTTTCTTTCTGAGTTTAAATTATTTTTATTTTCTCCATTTCTATATTTTTTCTCATCATGTAAAAAGTATATTCATAATTATTTTAAAATTTTGATTTCTAATTTAAAAATGGCTCATAGTATCTTCTTAAAAATTTGTTCAATGTGTATTCTAAAACTGTCCACCCTGCATTTAAAATTGTTTCGATGTACTTTAATTTTTTTGATCACGTATTGTTCATCGTGTATGACGAAAATATTCATGTTCTTTTCAAAATACTGCATCACATGTTTAAATGTGTGTACCGTGCATCTAGGAACTGTTCATTGAATATTTAAAAAATGTTCATAGTTTCTTAAAAAATGTTATTTTATTTTACTTTTAAGAACATTTTAAAGTGGCATTAGTTTTTCTAATACGTTTTTAAATAGACGTTAAAAACTTTCTAATAGGGAACCTTGTTTCGAACAGCTTAAGGCTTTTTAAAAGTATGTGAAACTTATTTATAGCTTGATCATTTAATTTTAAGTGCATGAACGTTTCTTCTAAACATCATGAACATTTACTTAAACTATGCAAACATTTGTTTCTGCAGCATGAACATTTTTGAAAGTACGTGAACGATTTCCACGCCCATTTCTTCATCTTCTGCTCGTGCTCTAAGTGCGTAAAGTAGGCCCGGCTTCTTAGGTTCCTAAATATTTTGTAGTGGCCGAAGGTAGTTAAGTCTGCTTGTTAGATTGAATTGAATCTTATTGAATGTAGTCAAAGTCTTGAGGAAAGGATATACTGCCAAAGGCATGGTCCTAATAGTGGACAGTACGACTCGGGGGAAGACCATTCAGAGTAAAGATAGTTTTTCAATCCACTTTTGAAGCTCTTCCATTTCCACGGGCAGTGAAAAATAGCATGAATATTATATTTAAGGTTTTGTCAAATAGAACGAACAACTTTTAAAACAATGTGATTTTTCATTAAAAGTATGTGAACTCCTTCACACATGTTTGATGTGCCTTTTTCTATCAACGAATAAAGAAAAACGCATTGTCGACACTGGCCGGTTCATGTCAAACATATTAGGTAGGACCCGGTGGACCTATTGTAATGGCCTTGTGCGCCAAGTCTATACTACCGGTTGCTAGGTTGTTTAAGTTAGCTTATCTCTATCTCTCTCAACCTCCTTGTAATATCTCTACGGGTAGCAAGACTACCGTATCATGTAATCTAACGAGAGATGGGTCTCTCCTCGATATATATAACATCACGCGGCCCTCTGTACGAGGGTAGAGACGCTTACAGAATTTTGACATGGTATCAGAGCCTCCCTCTTCCCCTAAGTCTAGCATCTTCTTCTCCACCGCATCACCAGCCCCCATCACACCAGCAGCGCATCCCCAGTACCCCCTACGCACCAGTAACCATGTCTTCCTCTACCTCAAGCCAATCAATCACCACCGGCCTCAACAACACTATCTCCAAGCCTCTCACCTGGAACAACTACATACTATGGCGAGCCCAAGCTCGCTCCCAGATCATGGGAGCTGGGCTATACGGGTATGTCGACCAAACCAATCCCAAGCCATCCAAAACCTTAGTCACAAAAAACTATGAAGGAAAAGATCAAACAGGTCCCAACCATGCCTACACCGCCTGGCTCATACAAGATCAACAAGTCGTCACTTATTTGCTCCGCAAACTTTCCAAAGAAGCCTTGGTGCAAGTAGCTTCCCTAGAAACCTCCCATGCAATCAGGTCAGCCTTAGCAAGTATGTTTTCTGCTCAATCAAGATCCCGTGCCAACAATTGTTGCATAGCACTCTCCAATGCCCAGAAAGGTTCCCAAAGTGCTGCTAATTTTTTTGGCCAGATGCGTGCACTCTCGGATGAACTGGCAGCCGTCGGCAAACCCGTCTCCGAGGAGGAATTAATTTCCTTTACCATTGCGGGGCTGGATATGGATTACCAGCCCCTTTTTTCTGCCTTAGATGTGTGTACCGATCCTCTTACCACAGATGAGCTCTTTGGCATGATCTCTAACTTTGATCAGAGAGTAGAGATGTTTCAAGGAACTGAACCAGGAGCCTTCAAGTCTTCTGCTAACGTCGCCTCTCGAGGTCACAACGGCCCTACCAAAAACTACAGAAGTCATGGTGGTAATGGTGGGGGCTCTCGCAACGGCGGTGTAGGCGGCTACTACAACAACAGTGCCGGAGGTGGTGGCGGCGGCCACTACCCAACCAGCGGCAGCGGCGGCGGCTACTACCCAAATGGCGGCAGCGGCCACAACAACTCCGACAACAACTTCCAGAGGTGTCCCTACTAAACCAACAACAGGGGGCGCCAAGGGGGTCACGGTGGTGGCTTCCAAGGCTATGATGAGTACATGAACATGTGCCAAATCTGCAAACAACAACAACAACCACATAGCTAAAGATTGTGATTGGCGTTACGACGAAAGCAATTCTCAACGCAAGCCCAAGGTTGTAGCCGCCGCGGACACCTCCTACGGTGTGGAAACCAATTGATATGCCGACACTGAGGCCTCGAATCAGATCACCCACGAGCTCGAGAAGATGACGCTGCATGAAAAAAACTGTGGCCACGACCAAGTTCAGAATGCAAATGGTGAAGGTATGGAGACAGCTCATGTTGGTCATTCAATTATTGCTACCCCTCATAAAAATATTCATCTTCGCAATGTCTTGCTTGTTCCAGAAACCTCAAAAAATCTTCTTTCCGTCCATCGCATTGCTATTGACAACAAAGTATTTCTTGAGTTTCACCCATATTTTTTCTTGATCACGGACCAGGCCACGAGGAAAATTCTCTACCGAGGTAGATGTGTGCATGGGCTCTATCCATTGATTCCTCAATTTAGAAGCTTCAGTAAACAAGTTTGTGGTGTCATGAAACTCTCATCGGAAGGTGGCACGCACGATTAGGACATTCGTCTTTTTTCATTGTTCAACAAGTGCTTAGAAATAATCAGCTCCCATGTGTTGGTGAGCGTAGTCTACAAACTATTTGTGATTCATGCCAACACGCAAAGTCTCACCAATTGCCATATCATGTCTATACTGGTGTTTCTACTCAACAACTGCAACTCATCTTTTCTGATGTATGGGGTCCAGCCCCTTCCTCTGTTTGTATACACACTTATTATGTTAGTTTCATAGATGATTATAGAAAATTTAGTTGGATTTATCTTCTTAAAAAACGTTGTGACGTTTTCCAAGTTTTTCTCAATTTTCAAGCACTTGTTGAACGCAAATTTGATCGAAAACTTATTGCCGTCCAATCTGATTGGGGTGGTGAACACGAGAGGCTCAATTCTTTCTTTCAAAAACTTGGCATTTCTCACAATATTGCTTGCCCCCATGCACATCAACAAAATGGCTCCACTAAACGTAAACATAGGCATATCGTGGAAGTAGGTCTTGCTTTGCTTGCCGATTCTTCTATGCCCCTCAAGTTTTGGGATGAAGCTTTTTTTACAGGCGTGCATATCATCAACATGCTTCCTAGTCGTGTCATCAACAATGAAACGCCCATGCAACGACTCCTCCACACAAAACCGGACTACCACTCTCTTTGTGTTTTTGGGTGCGCTTGTTGGCCTAATCTTCGTCCCTACAATAATCGCAAGCTTATGTTCCGCTCCAAACAATGCATCTTTCTTGGCTATAGTGCCCAACACAAGGGAGTTAAGTGCCTTGATTTTCCCATCACACGAGTTTATATATCATGAGATGTTATTTTTGATGAAAACATCTTTACCTTTGCGCACCTTCATCCTAATGTAGGTGCCCTCCTTAGAAAGGAGATCCTTCTCCTTCCATCTACCATATCTGGTTTGCATCAAGGGGGCAATAATTATAATCATATGACTAACCCTCCTAACCTTGCAAATGAGCTTTGTGATACTGCAGGACAAACTGATGAAGCAACAAGAAGAAATCTGGTGCAAAATGGTGAAGAAAACAGCTCAAACGGACTATATTTCATGGGTCCCTCACGGTGCAACAATTCTGCTCTAGAATCTCCCTCGGGATCAGCGGCGTCCGACCTACCGCAATCCACTCCAGGATCGGTGCCGAGTCAGGACCGCAGCGACGACAGATTCCCACGAGGCGCATCGCTCCACCAGTCTGCGGCTGGCACGCGGGTCGCGGGTCCCACGCGCACGCCGCCATCTACGGACCAGCCGAGTGTGCGGCAGGACACGGGCCGCACGCGCATGTCGCCACCTACGGACCAACTGACCCTACCATTCGGCGTGGAACCGCGCGTCTTCACCAGGCGGGCGCTGCGCCAATCAGAGGAGGGTGTGAGATCCCATCCCGATTCGGCGGCTGGTCAGCCCGGATCCACTGTGCCGCCTGTGATAGGTCCCTCAGGTGATTCAGTCGCAGACGGTCTGCCAGCTTTGGGATTGTTGCGTTCAGCAGTCCAGCAGCACCTTGGATCCTCTGCTACACAAAAAATTACTCCACCTCGCACGAGACTTCAAACAGGGGTAATTGGCCCAGTTAATTACAAAGTTAAATTTGGTCTAACTTGTACAACCGAAGAACCTAGTACTTTTCAAGAAGCATGCAAGGATTCAAGGTGGAAAAATGCTATGGAAGAAGAATTCCAAGCACTTCACAGAAATAAAACGTGGCATCTAGTTCCCCCACATCGAGGTAAAAAATTGATTGACTGTAAATGGGTGTTCAGAATAAAGAAAAAAATCAGATGGCACAATAGATCGCCATAAAGCCAGACTTGTTGCAAAGGGGTTCAAGCAGAGGTATGGCATAGATTATGAGGACACTTTCAGTCATATCGTTAAATTTGTTACTATTCGCCTTGTTTTGAATATTGATGTGTCCAGAGGATGGAGTCTCAAACAGCTAGACGTGCAGAACACGTTCCTTCATGGTGTTCTAGAAGAGGAAGTATACATGAAACAACCTCCTGGTTTTGAAGATAAAAATAAACCCTCCTATGTATGCAGGCTTGACAAATCTCTCTATGGACTGAAACAAGCTCCTAGGGCATGGTACTCTCGGTTGAGTTCAAAGTTGCAAGAACTTGGCTCTGTTCCTTCGAAATCTGATGCATCCTTGTTTATTTACAATAAGTCAAATACATCCATATTTGTGCTTATATATGTTGATGATATCATTGTTAATAGCTCATCAAATGAAGCAGTCAAAGGTCTACTAAAAGATTTGGACTTAGAGTTTTCTCTCAAGGACCTAGGAGACTTGCACTTCTTTCTTGGCATTGAGGTCAAGAGAAACAGGGAAGGTGGGCTTCATCTTTCCCAAGAAAAATATGCCATTGGTCTTTTGAGTAAAGTTGGAATGCAGGGTTGCAAACCATCACCAACACCATTATCCAGCATAGAAAAACTGTCTCTTGCAGAAGGTGAGCCTTTAAGTCAAGAGGATGGCACTAGGTATAGAAGCTTGGTAGGTGCACTTCAATATCTGACTCTCACCATGCCTGATATTTCCTTTGTTGTAAATAACGTTTGTCAATTCCTTCATGCACCTACTACTGTACATTGGACTGCTACAAAACATATACTGAGATATGTGAAGAACACCCTAAGTGTTAGGTTGACATTCAACAAGTCACCCTCCACACTTGTTAGTGCTTTTTCTGACTCTGATTGGGCAGGATGCCTAGATGACAGACGCTTAACAGGTGGTTTTGCAGTATTCTTTGGACCCAATCTGATCTCATGGTGTGCAAGAAAACATGCCATAGTCTCTAGATCAAGTACTAAAGCAGAATACAAGGTATTAGCTAATGCCACTTCAGAAATTATTTGGGTTAAGTCCATGCTGAAAGAACTTGGAATGTCTCACACACGAACTCCTTGCCTTTGGTGTGACAATCTTAGTGCTACATACTTGTCTGCTAATCCTGTTTTCCAGGCAAGGACTAAGCACATTGAGATTTATTATCATTTTGTGAGAGAAAGGGTTGCCAATAAAGAGTTGGACATTCGGTTTGTGCATTCCAAAGATCAAGTTGTTGATGGATTTACAAAGGCGTTGCCCACAAGACCTTTTGAGAAATTCAAGCGTAATCTTAACTTAGTCAAGTTCTGATTAAGGGAAGGTATCAAACATATTAGGTAGGACCCGGTGGACCTATTGTAATGGCCTTGTGCGCCAAGTTTATACTACAGGTTGTTAGGTTGTTTAAGTTAGCTTATCTCTATCTCTCTCAACCTCCCTATAATATCCCTACGGTTAGCCAGACTAGTGTACTATGTAACCTAACGAGATATGGGTCTCTCCTAGTTCTATATAACATCACGTGGCCCTCTGTATGAGGGTAGAGACGCGGGTAGAGACGTGATACGTCTCCAACATATCGATATTTTATGAAGTATTCATGCCATATTTACCCATGTTTACAATATTTTTATATGGTTTTGATGTACTTTATATGATTTAATTGGAACTAACCCGGATTGACGTTGTTTTTAGCAGAATTACCGTGGTGTTGTTTTTGTGCAGAAAATGAAAGTTCTCGGAACTGAACGAAACTTTTTGACAATTCTTTCTGGAAGGAAAGGGACCCAGAAAGCTTCGATGGAGTACCAGAAGACCCACAGGGGCCCCACAAGGCACTTGGGCACACCCAGGTACCTTGTGGGCCCTCGGGGATCCTCTTCGCGTGATTCCAACACCAAAAATTCCTATATATTCGGAAACCCCCGAAAGTTAACCTAGAACTTCCGCTCCGCCGCTGCAACTCTGTGTATCAAAGAAATCTCATCCAAAGCCCATTCTGGTACCCTGTCGGAGGGGGAAATCATCACCGGAGGCCATCTTCATCATCCCAGCGGTCTCCATGACAAGGAGGGAGTAGTTCACCCTCGGGGGCCGAGGGTATGTACCAGTAGCTATGTGTTTGATCTCTCTCTCTCTCATGTTCTTGAGATGGCACGATCTTGATGTATCACAGGCTTTGTTAATATAGTTGGATCATATGGTGTTCTTCCCTCTCTATCTTGTTGTGATGAATTGAGTCTTTCCCTTTGAGATCTCATTACGTTGGATTGAATACTTTGGATTTGAGAACACTTGATATATGTCTTGCATGTGGATACTCGTGGTGACAATGGGGTATTCTATTGATTCACTTGATATATGTTTTTGTAATCAACTTGCGGATTCCCGTGGTGACATTGAGGTAATCTATGCATATGGGTTGATACACGTTCTTGTCCAACTTTCTCCGATAGAAATCTTAGGGTACACTTTGAAGTTCTTTGTGTTGGATTGAATATGATGAATCTGAAATTGTTTGATGCATGTCGAATAATTAACCCACCGATATTTGAGGTGACATTGGAGTATCTAGGTGACATTAGGGTTGATTTATGTGTATCATAGGTGTTATTCTAGTACGTACTCTAGGGCTGTCTGTGACACTTATAGGGATGGCTCAATAGAATGATCGGAAATGATAACTTTGAGGTGGTTTTGATACCTAAAACAATTTCATCATATGTTCTCCACTGGATAGGAGCTTTGGAGTAATTCTTTGTCGCACGTTGAGGGATGGTTATATGATTTAATTATGTTAGCATTCTTGAGAGATTGCACTAGTGAAAGTATGAACCCTAGGCCTTGTTTTCAAGCATTGCAACACCGGTTTTACACACTTTTGTTACTTGCTACCTTGCTTCTTTATATTTTTAGATTACAAAAACCTATCTCTACCATCCATATTGCACTTGTATCACCATCTCTTTGCCGAACTAGTGCACCTATACAATTTGCCATTGTATTGGGTGTGTTGGGAACACAAGAGATTTCTTGTATTTGATTGCAGGGTTGTTTGAGAGAGACCATCTTCATCCTACACCTCCCACGGATTGATAAACCTTAGCTCACCCACTTGATGGAAATTTGCTACAGTCATACAAAACTCCACGCTTGGAGGCCTAACACGAGTCTACAAGAATAAAGTTGTGTAGTAGACATCAAGCTCTTTTCTGGCGCCGTTGCCGGGGAGGTGAGTGCTTGAAGGTATATCTTTAGATCTTGTAATTGAATCTTTTAGTTTCTTGTTTATTCACTAGTTTAGTTTTATCAAAGAAAACTACAAAAAATGGAGTTTAGGTTGTCTCATATGCTTCGTCTTTATAATGTCTTTCGTGAAACTGATGGTTCGGAAAATTGTGCTCAATTGCTAGAGGATGAATTTAACAAAGTGTTTAATGTGAGTTCCTTGAATGATGAGGATGATTGGGAAGATAATGATACTCCTTATAATATCTAAAACAAATTGGCACAAACTTGGAAAATTATGAAGATAATAATTGTTATACAATTGGTGTCATTCGTGCTATTGATAATTATGCTAATGATATGCAAACCCACAAGCTTGGGGATGTCATGTTTGATGAGAATGAAATGTTTTAGAATCATATTTCTGCAATTAATTTTGTCCCAAGCTTGGGGATGCTATTCTTAATGAAGATGATCTTTTTAGTTCCCCTACTTTGAAATCAAATTTGTTATGATGATTGCAATATTTATGAAAGTGGGTTTGGAAGAGTGTCAACTTTAGGTGATTATTATCCCACTATTTTGGAGAGTTTTTAATCTTATTATAATGATAAAAGTGGATTTGGAGAGGTCATGACTTTATTTAGTGATGATCCCACTATCTTGGAAAAGGTTTCAATTGATTATGATGAGTACAAAGTTGCTACTTATGATGATTATTGTGATAATACTTATGTTATAAAAAGTAGTGATGATCATTATTATAAAACTTGTCATAATTATGAATACCCTTTTACTGAACGTTACTCTTTTAATGTGGAAACAATTTATAGTATTCGAGTTTCATATGATACTCCCACTATTATGTATGAGAAGAAATTTGTTTATGTGGAGAGTAATAAATTTTCTATGCTTGTGTGATAGTTATATTATTAAATTCCTTCATGATGCTACTGAAAATTATTATGAGGGAGGAACATATGCTTCTATATATTGCAATAATATCAAGTTTTCTCTGTATGTATTGAAAGTTTCAAAGTTAAGCTTGTTTTGCCTTCCTATGCTAGTTGATTCTTGCTCCCATAAATTGTTTGATAACAAACCCCCTATGCATAGTAAGTGGGTTAGACTTAAATGTGCTTGTCATATGCTTCTTGATGCTCCCATTGTGTTTCAATTCTTTACTTTTATGTGAGCATCATTGAAATCATCATGCCTAGCTAAAAGGCATTAAAGAAAAGTGCATGTTGGGAGACAACCCAACACTTATCCTTTCTGTTTTTGTGTGTTCACATGATTAAGCTACTATAGTGACCATGTTTTGAGTCTTTTGTTTCAATAATGTGCCAAGTAAATCCTTTGGGATAGTGTGGATACTTGTTGATTTGATTCTGTGCAAAAACAGAAACTTTTGCATCTAGTATGTGAATTATGTGATTTTACTGGAGCATCAAAATATTCTGGAATTTTTTACATAGTATTGATCTGCAAATTGTGTGAGTTTTCATAAGTTTTCAGAAATTTTAGAACCAGGGAAGTATGGTTTTTATTCAGATCTTTTTAGACTATAATGTTCTTGACAGATTTTGTTTTGCAAGCATAGTTTGCTTGTTTTAGTGTTCCCATAGCTTATATTGACAGATATAAATTATGTGATTGGTAGAATACTGTAGGTATTACGTGAGAACAATTATGAATCTTGTCTTGACAGTACCTAAGTGAATGATCTATATTTATTATACTAACTCATCTCACGAAGTTTCGTTGAGTTTTGTGTGATTGAAGTTTTCAAGTCTTGGGTGAGATACCGATATGAGGAGAATAAGGAGTGGCAAGACCCTAATCTTGGGGATGCCCAAGGCACCCCAAGGTAATATTCAAGGAAGACTCAAGCGTCTAAGCTTGGGGATGTCCTGATAACCCACCAGTGTAGGGGATCGTTTGTAGCCTTTTTCGATAAATAAGAGTGTCAAACCCAACGAGGAGCTAAAGGTAGAACAAATATTCCCTCAAGTACTATCGACCACCGATACAACTCTACGCACACTTTAACGTTTGCTTTACCTAGAACAAGTATGAAACTATTTTGTAGGTGAAAGGATAGTTTGCACGAATAAAACTAGAAGTACTTTGCGGGAATAAAACTACGAGTAAATTGCAAGATAATAAAAGTTAGTTATTTAGTAGAAAGCTTTTGTCAAACAAGAAGGTTATTTGTCCCTAGGCAATTGATAACTAGACCGGTAATCATTATTGCAATTTTATATGAGGGAGAGGCATGAGCTAACATACTTTCTGTACTTGGATCATATGCACTTATGATTGGAACTCTAGCAAGCATCCGCAACTACCAAAGATCATTAAGGTAAAACCCAACCATAGCATTAAGTATCAAGTTCTCTTTACTCCCATATGCAACAACCCACCTACTCGGGTCTGTGCTTCTGTCACTCATACCACCCACCATAAGCAAATCATGAACGTATTGCAACACCCTACAGCGGGGATCCCTCACATTTGCGCGACACGGAAGGCACCATAAGACATCATCAAAATAAAACATACAACTCATACCAACCACGATCATCAATTAGCCCATAGGACAAAACGGATCTACTCAAACATCATAGGATAGCCACATATCATTGGGAAATAATATATGGAGTTGAGCACCATGTTTAAGTAGAGATTACAGCGGGGAAGAGAGGTGTTACACCGCTTCATAGAGGGGGAGAGAGTAGGTGTTGACGGCGACGAAGTTGTTGGTGTAGATTGCCGTCACGATGATTGCCCCGGCGGCGTTCCGGCGCCACCGGGAGAGAGAGGGAGAGAGCACCCGTCCTTCTTCTTCCTCCTTGGCCTCCCCCCCTAGATGGGAGGAGAGTTCCCCCTCTGGTCCATGGCCTCCATGGCGGCGGAGGGGCAGGAGCCCCTCCGAGATTGGATCTCCCTCTCTGTTCTCTTCTGTTTCATGTTCCTGTTTTTTGGCCGAAAACCGTTTCTTATATTCCCGGAGATCCGTAACTCCGATTGCGCTGAGATTTTAACATGATTTTTTCCGGATATAAGCTTCCTTGCGCCCGAAGTAGAGCTCCAACCGACTTACGAGGTGACCACAACCCACCACTGCGCGCCTGGGCCCTGCGCGCGCCCTGGTGTACTGTGGGGGCTGTGGGCCTCCTTTTGCGTTGATTCCAACTCCCAAAAATCACATATATTCCAAAATAATTCCCCATAAATTTTTATCGCGTTTGGACTTCAGTTGATATGGATATTCCGTGAAACAAAAAAAAACATGCAACAAACAGGAACTGGCACTGGGCAATGGATCAATATGTTAGTCCAATAAATCATATAAAATGTTGCCAAAAATATGTGAAAGTTGTATAATATTGGCATCAAACAATCAAAAATTATAGATACGACAGAGACGTATCAGCATCCCCAAGCTTAATTCATGCTCGTCCTCGAGTAGGTAAATGATAAAAAAAGATAATTTTTGATGTGGAATGCTACCTAGCATAATCTTGATCATATATCTAATCATGGCATGAACATTAAGACACAAGTGATTCAAAGCAATAGTCTATAATTTGACATAAAGACATTAATACTCAGGCATCCCAACAAAAAATCATGTCTTTCGAAATATCAAGGCAAAAGAACGCTATCTCTACAAAATCATATAGCCTTGTCATGCTCTGTCTTCGTAACACAAAGTATAAATCATGTATTACCCCGGTGTCAGCCAAGCAATTGGTTCATACTTTTTAACGCGCTTCAGCATTTTCATGTCTCACACAATACATGAGCGCAAGCCATGGATATAGCACTATGGGTGGAATAGAATGCAGTGGTAGACATTAATATAGAGAAGACAAAAAGAAAGATAGTCTCACATCGAAGCGGCTAATCAACGGGCTATGGAGATGCCCATCAACTGATATCAATGCGAGGAGTAGGGATTGCCATGCAACGGATGCACTAAGAACTATAAGTGTATGAAAGCTCAAACTGAAACTAAGTGGGTATGCATCTAACTCTATAATGAGAAATTCCCACTAGTATATGAAAGTGACAACATCGGAGACTCTCTATATGAAAAACATGGTGCTACTTTGAAGCACAAGTGTGGAATTAGCATGCCCCTTCTCTCTTTGTCTCTCATTTGTTTTCTTTTTTTTCCTTTTCTTTTTTTCTTCTTCCTCTTTTTTTTCTCTTTTTTTTATATTTGTCCGGAGCCTCATCCCGACTTGTGGGGGAATCATAGTTTCCATCATCCTTTCCTCACGGGGACATGCTCTAATAATGAATAATGATGATAATCACACTTCTATTTACTTACAACTCAATAGTAGAACAAAGTATGACTCTATATGAATGCCTCTGGCAGTGTACCAGGATGTGCAATGATCTAGCGTAGCAAAGATATCAAAAAACGTACAAGCCATGGAAACATCATGCTAGCTATCTTACGATCATGTAAAGCAATATGACAATGAATGCTCAAGTCATTAAAACGGAAGTGGTGGAAGTTGCATGGCAATATATCTCAGAATGGCTATGGAAATGCCATAA
The DNA here is from genome assembly GCA_039707655.1 of Elymus sibiricus. Lineage (NCBI taxonomy): Eukaryota > Viridiplantae > Streptophyta > Magnoliopsida > Poales > Poaceae > Elymus > Elymus sibiricus. Next base: position 400,655,032 of record CM077671.1, read on the forward strand.
TAGGTAGGTATGGTGGATTTTTTGAGGAAGATATAATAAGTCTTATGTGTGATAGAGCGTATCATATCACGGGGATTGGATGCACCGGCGAAGTTTGCACCGACTCTTGAGGTGAGAAAGGGCAATGCACGGTACCGTAGAGGCTAGCAAATTGCGGAAAGGTAAGAGTGCGTATAATCCATGGACTCACATTAGTCATAAATAACTCACATACTTATTGCAAAAGTTTATTATCCCTCGAAGCAAAGTATTACTATGCATGCTCCTAGGGGGGATATTGGTAGGAGTTAACCATCGCGCGCCCCCGACTTTCACACAAAGATAGACAATCAAGGATAAATTGTGCTCCAACTTCCTGGCATAATGGGAGACTATACGTGCATGTTTCGAGAATCACAAACCTTAACACCAATATCTTACTAAACACGATCATCCACTAGTACCTCCCACATATTATCATCTCTATATCGCAAAACTATTGCAAGGAATCAAACATATCATATTCAGTGATCCATAAGTTTTATGTAGGATTTTCTGACTAACCATGCAAATGACCAATTCCTATTGACTCTCTAAATAGATATAAGTGAAGCAAAAGAGCATTCTACAAATAACGGTTTTCTATGTGAAGAGAAACAGGCAATCCAAACTTCAAATGATATAAGTAAAGCACATGAAGCATTCTATAAAGCCATACTCAAAAGTTATAAGTGAAGTGCAATGAGAATTCAATAAATCAACCATGGACTATCTCATACCAGCATGGTGCATAGTAGAAAAGTGAAAACTAAACACAAAAGGCGGTCAAAAATTTACACATATCACATGAACGAAACGAAAACGAAAACATACCGATACTTGTTGAAGAAATATGGGATGCCTTTTGGGGCATCCCCAAGCTTAGACACTTGAGTCTCCTTGGATATTTACTTGGGGTGCCTTGGGCATCCCCAAGCTTGAACTCTTGCCTCTCCTCCTTCTCCTATCGAGACCTCCTCGATCTTTGAACACTTCATCCACACAAAACTTAACAGAAAACTGGTGAGATACGTTAGTATAATAAAGCAAATTACTACTTTAAGTGATGTTGAAAACCCATTCATATTTTATATTTGCATTATGCCTTCTGTATTATGACTTCTCCATGGCTTATACCACCGATAAAATTGATAGTTTCATCAAAACAAGCAAAACAAGCAAAACAATGCATCAAAAACAGAATCTGTCTTAAACAGGACAATCTGTAGTAATCTGGACTTTAACCATACTTATGTAACTCCAAAAATTCTGAAAAATTAGGACGAAATAAAATTTTGTATAGAAATATTGTGTACAAATTTCAGAAACTTTTGATGTTCCAGTAAAAAATGTAAATTCACGCACTACAGACAAAGTTTCTGTTTTTACACCGCACATACCAACAAGCAATCTAATAATGCTAAAGGCAAATCTTGGCACATTATTTTTATAATACAATGGATTTGTACAAGGGAATAATTATTTTTGTTGAAAAGTTTCTTTGATTCAAGATTCACAAAGTTTCCATGGGCATGAACAAGGTTCAAGGAATTCCCCCAGTTTCACGATGTTCGTCTCTCTCACTTTCACTTTTCTTTTTGTGAAGTTTTAGGTTCCCCTCTATATTTTTTTGTTTTAAAACTTTATAAAAAGCAGTCAACAGAATAAAATGATTCTCTAAAACTTCCGGGTTGTCTTCCTGGCAGCACTTTCTTTAAAGCCATTAAGCTAGGCATAAAGTGCTCAAGTAATGGATCCACCCGTATCCCAAGGTATATCAAAGCCAATTTTAATTAACAATGATTTGTAATTTAGTAGTGAGCACAAAGCAACATATATCATGCTATTAATAAGTCTAACTCTCTTCCTATGCATCGGCATGTCATAAATAACAATTCATGCACATCAAGTAAAGGCCAATGCATAGTATAAACAGTTTCTTGCAATTTTATCGTATTGGAAACATAAAGAGGTGGAGATGTAGTTCCTCTCTCATAATAATTGCAAGTAGGAGCGGCAATCACATGCATATTATATTCATCAAAATCATCATGTGTAGTAGCAAAACGCAACCCATCAATATAATCCTTAATAAGAGCAAACTTCTCCGATATAGTGTAGTTGGGAGAATTCAAAACGATAATAGGACTATCATGTGTGGGTGCAATAGTAACAATTTCATTCTTAACATAAGGAAATATAGCAAGTTCATCTCCATAAGCATAATTCATATTGGCATCTTGGCCACAGGCATAGCAAGCATCAAGTTCATCAAAAAGGGATATTTCAAAAGAATCCACGGGATCATAGCAATTATCATAGCATTCATCATGGCATTCATCCTTCGGTATGTGCGAAGGGAAATTAAACAATGTATGAGTTGAAGAGTTACTCTCATTAGAAGGTGGGCATGACTAGCTAATCCGCTCTTCCTCCTTTTGTTCTTAGCTCTCCTCCTCATCTTCTTCATCTAATGAGCTCATAGTTTCGACAATTTCTTCTTCCATAGATTCCTGCAAAATTTTAGTTTCTTCCAAGGCAGTGGACATTCTCTCAATAAATTCAATAATATCATAATTGTATTCATAATTATCATAGAAATATTTAAGTATGGATAAATTTTCAGATTTGTAAGGAACATCATCATACTTTTCAAGCAAAGAAGCAATTTCACAAGCACCTTTAAAAGCAAAAAATTCTTCTATTTGTTCCACATCATAGTAATCATAAATACCATTAGCATAAGAAGCCAAGGTTTCATTATCATTAAATAAACATTGAAAGGGAAGGTGTGGAGCCTTTATCTTAGAGCAACAAGTAAAGTCACATCTCAAGCATGCATCCCAAGCAAACCATTGCAATATTCTAATTTGATCCCATAAGTGTTTCCCTTTACGAGACAAGCGATAATCCCTAAAGTACTCACGTTGATCCAACATGTCTCCCATTATAAAATTTAATGAGGATTTCTTGGGATTATCAAAGGAGTAATTAACGTATCCCACATAACGAGCATCGAGGGTTTTAGGAGGTTCCCCATCTCCATGAGTAGCAAGTACCACTAATTTTTTTGGTGTTTCGTGTTCCATATCCATAACTAAAGATATAAAACAACTAATAAAATAAAATAAAAATTACTTAGTGATAAAGCAAACAAGCACACACGAGAATATTCACCCCAAGCTATTGCTCTCCCGCAACGGCGTCAGAAAAAGGTCTTGATAACCGAAAAGTGTAGGGGATCGTTTGTAGCCTTTTTCGATAAATAAGAGTGTCGAACCCAACATGGAGATAAAGGTAGAACAAATATTCCCTCAAGTTCTATCGACCACCGATACAACTCTACGCACACTTTAACGTTTGCTTTACCTAGAACAAGTATGAAACTATTTTGTACGTGAAAGGATAGTTTGCACGAATAAAACTAGAAGTACTTTGCGGGAATAAAACTACAAGTAAATTGCAAGATAATAAAAGTTAGTTATTTAGTAGAAAGCTTTTGTTAAACAAGAAGGTTATTTGTCCCTAGGCAATTGATAACTAGACCGGTTATCATTATTGCAATTCTATATGAGGGAGAGGCAGGAGCTAACATACTTTTCGTACTTGGATCATATGCACTTATGATTGGAACTCTAGCAAGCATCCGTAACTACCAAAGATCATTAAGGTAAAACCCAACCATAGCATTAAGTATCAAGTCCTCTTTACTCCCATACGCAACAACCCACCTACTCGGGTCTGTGCTTCTGTCACTCACGCCACCTACCATAAGCAAATCATGAACGTATTGCAACACCCTACAGCGGGGATCCCTCACGTTTGCGCGACACGGAGGGCACCAGGACAACACCAAAATAAAACATACAACTCATACCAACTGCTACTTCTTGAGCATGCGTTGGTTTTCCCTTGAAGAGGAAAGGGTGATGCAGCAAAGTAGATAAGTATTTCCCTCAGTTGTTGAGAACCAAGGTATCAATCCAGTAGGAGATACAAGCAAGTCCCCAATAGATGTACCTACACAAATAATCAAACACTTGCACCCAACGCTATAAAGGGGTTGTCAATCCCTTCACGGTTACTTGCAAAGATGAGATCTGATAGAGATAGATAGATAGGATTGCTAAAACGAAAAGTAAAACAAAAGTAAAAAAGATTGCAGCTAAGTATTTTTGGTATTTTTTGTTTATAGATCTGAAAATATAATGTGGAAAATAGACCCGGGGGCCATATGTTTCACTAGAGGTTTCTCTCATGAACGAAAATAATACGGTGGGTGAACAAATTACTGTCGAGCAATTGATAGAAAAGCGAATAATTATGAAGATATCCAAGGCAATGATTATGCATATAGGCATCACGTCCGTGTCAAGTAGACCGAAACGATTCTGCATCTACTACTATTACTCCACACATCGACCGACTCCTGCCTGCATCTAGAGTATTAAGTTCATGAAGAACAGAGCAACACATTAGGTAAGATGACATGATGTAGAGGGATAAACTCAAGCAATATGATGAAAACCCATCTTTTTATCCTCGATGGCAACAATACAAATACGTGCCTCGCTACCCCTACTTTGTCACTGGGTGAGGACACCGCAAGATTGAACCCAAAACTAAGCACTTCTCCCATTGCAAGAATTACCAATCTAGTTGGCCAAACCAAACCAATAAATCGAAGAGGCTTGCAAACATATGAAATCATGCATATAAGAATTCAGAGAAGATTCAAATAATATTCATAGATAAGCTGGTCATAAACCCACAATTCATCGGATCTCGACAAACACACCGCAAAAGAGTATTACATCGGATAGATCTCCATGAAGATCATGAATAACATGGTATTGAAGAACAAAGAGAGAGAAGAAGCCATCTAGCTACTAGCTATGGACCCGAAGGTCTGTGGTAAACTACTCACGCATCATCGGAGGGGCAATGGAGTTGATGTAGATGCCCTCTGTGATCGAATCCCCCTCCGGCAGATTACCGGAAAAGGCTCCAAGATTGGATCTCACGGGAACAGAGGTTTCCGGCGGTGGAAAAGTATTTTTGTGGCTCTTTTTGGTATCCAGGGAATATTTGGGAATTTATAGGTTGAAGAATAGGGTTAGGAAGGCTGCCGTGTCTCCTGCCTTCATCTCCAAGTCTGCTGGGTTTCTTCTGGTCCAAGAAAAATCATTCCAAAGATTTTATTCCGTTTGGACTCCGTTTAATATTCCTTATCTGCAATACTCAAAAACAAGGAAAAAACAGAAACTGGCACTAGGCTCTAGATTAATAGGTTAGTCCCAAAAATAATATAAAATAGCATATTAATGCATATAAAACATCCAAAACAGATAATATAATAGCATGGAACAATCAAAAATTATAGATACGTTGGAGACGTATCAAGCATCCCCAAGCTTAATTCCTGCTCGTCCTCGAGTAGGTAAATGATAAAAACAGAATTTTTGATGTGGAATGCTACCTAACATATTTATCCATGTAATATTCTTTATTGTGGCATGAATATTCAGATCCATAAGATTCAAAACAAAAGTCTAATATTGACATAAAAACAGTAATACTTCAAGCATACCAATAAGGCAATTGTGTCCTTTCGAAATAACATGGCCTTAGAAAGTTATCCCTACAAAATCATATGGTCTGGCTATGCTCAATCTTCCCCACACAAAGTATCTAAATCATGTACAACCCCGATGACAAGTCAAGCAATTGTTTCACACCTTTTATGTTCTCAAACCTTTTCAACTCTCACGCAATACATGAGCGTGAGCCATGGATATAGCACTATAGGTGGAATAGAATATGGTGGAGGTTGTGAGGAAAAAGGACAAGATAGTCTCACATCAACTAGGCGTATCAACGGGCTATGGAGATGCCCATCAATAGATATCAATGTGAGTGAGTAGGGATTGCCATGCAACGGATGCACTAGAGCTATAAGTGTATGAAAGCTCAAAAAGAAAACTAAGTGGTTGTGCATAAGATGAAAAATTCCACTAGTTATATGAAAGTGACAAAATAGGAGACTCTCTATCATGAAAATCATGGTGCTACTTTGAAGCACAAGTGTGGAAAAAGATAGTAGCAATTGTCCCTTCTCTCTTTCTCTCATTTTGTTTTTGGTGGGCATCTTTGGCCTCTCTTTTTTTGTTTGGGCTTCACTGGCCTCTTTTATTATTTGTAAAGTCCGGAGACTCATCCCAACTTGTGAGGGAATCATAGCTTCCATCATCCTTTTCTCTCACGGGACAATGCTCTAATAATGAAGATCATCACACTTTTATTTACTTACAACTCAAAAATTACAACTCGATACCTAGAACAAAATATGACTCTATATGCAATATGAAAGTGATGGTGCGTGTCATGAAAAACGGAATGGTGGAAGTTGCATGGCAATATATCTCGGAATGGCTATGGAAATGCCATAATAGGTAGGTATGGTGGCTGTTTTGAGGAAAGTATATGGTGGCTGTTTTGAGGAAGGTGGGTTTAATGCACCGGCGAAAGTTGCGCGGTACTAGAGAGGCTAGCAAAGGTGGAAGGGTGAGAGTGCGTATAATCCATGGACTCAACATTAGTCATAAAGAACTCACATACTTATTGCAAAAGTCTATTAGTTATCGAAGCAAAGTATTAGATGCATGCTCCTAGGGGAGAGATTGGTAGGAGTTAACCATCGCGCGCTCCCGACCCTCACACAAAGGTTGACAATCATTAAACAAATCATGCTCCGACTTCGTTACATAACGGTTCACCATACGTGCATGCTACGGGAATCACAAACTTTAACACAAGTATTTCTTCCAATTCACAATTACTCACTAGCATGACTCTAATATTACCATCTTCATATCTCAAAACTATATGCAAGGAATCAAACTTCTCATAGTATTCAATGCACTTAATATGAAAGTTTTTATTATATCCCTCTTGGATGCCCATTATATTAGGACTAAATTCATAACCTAAACCAATTACCATGCTGTTTAAAGACTCTCAAAATAATATAAGTGAGGTACGAGAGTTCAATATTTCTATAAAATAAAACACCACCGTGCTCTAAAAAGATATAAGTGAAGTACTAGAGCAACATTGCCTAGCTCAAAAGATATAAGTGAAGCACATAGAGTATTCTAATAAATTCATGATTCAGCGTGTCTCTCTCAAAAAGATGTGTGCAGCAAGGATGATTGTGGCAAACTAAAAACCAAAGACTCATATCATACAAGACAGTCCAAGCAAAACACATATCATGTGGTGAATAAAAATATAGCCTCAAGTAAATTTACCGATGGATTGAAGACGAAAGAGGGGATGCCTTCTGGGGCATCCCCAAGCTTAGGCTTTTTGGTATCCTTGAATATGGCTTGGGGTTCCTTGGGCATCCCCAAGCTTAGGCTCTTGCCACTCCTTATTCCATAGTCCATCAAATCTTTACCAAAAACTTGAAAACTTCACAACACAAAACTCAACAGAAAACTCATGAGATCCTTTAGTATAAGAAAAATAAATCACCACTTTAGGTACTGTTTTGAACTCATTATTTATTTATATTGGTGTAATATCTACTGTATTCCAACTTATCCATGGTTCATACCCCCCGATACAACCCATAGATACATCAAAATAAGCAAACAACACAAAGAAAACAGAATCTGTCTAAAACAGAACAGTCTGTAGAAATCCATAGACTTCGAATACTTCTGTAACTCCAAAAATTCTTAAAAATTAGGAAAATCAGGGAAATTTGTATATCAATCTTGTGTAAAAATTTCAGATCAAAAGAACGTTCCAGTGAATTTACACAATTCCTGCACTGAGAGCAAAGGTTTCTGTTTTTCAGCAAAATCAAATCACAAACACCGTAGACCATCCCAAAGGTCTTACTTGGCTCAAACACTAATTTAAACAAGAAAACACAATTACTACAGAGGTAATAATGTGTAAAACACTCAAAAACAGAAGAAAAAACAAAAGCATAAAAATAAAATTGGGTTGCCTCCCAACAAGCGCTATTGTTTAACGCCCCTAGCTAGGCATAAAGATTTCAATGATGCTCACATAAAAAGAAATATGCAAAAGAGCATCATGAATCTCATGAAAAACACATTTAAGTCTAACCCACTTCCTATGCATAGGGATTTTGTGAGCAAACAATTTATGGGAACAAGAATCAATTAGCATAGGAAGGCAAAACAAGCATAACTTCAAAACTTTGAACACATAGAGAGGAAACTTGATATTATTGCAATTCCTACAAGCATATGTTCCTCCCTCATAATAAATTTTAGTAGCATCAAGAAAGAATTCAACAATATAACTATCACATAAATCATTCTTTTCATGATACACGAGCATGCAATCATCATAATGAATTTGCTCATCAAAACTTGGGGGACAAAAAATATCATCTTCATCAAACATAGCATCCCCAAGCTTGTGGCTTTGCATATCATTAGCATACTTGACATTAATAGAATTTATAGTAACATCATTGCAATCATGCTTTTCAATCAAGGAGCTATCATGAATCACCTTATAAATTTCTTCTTTCAACACTTCATCAAAATTTTCAGATTCATGATTTTCAAACAAAACTTCATAGAGATAATCAAGTGCACTCAACTCACTAGCAATTGGTTCATCATAATTCGGCTTTTTGAAAATATTAGCAAGTGGATGAGGATCCATATCAATAGAATTTTAGCAAGCGAAGATGCAAGCAAATAGAAGGCACATGGCAACACAAGCAAACAAAAAGAGATCCGGCGAGAAAAAAGGCGAATAAAACGGCAAATTGGTGAAGTGGGTGAGAGGAAAATGAGAGGCAAATGGCAACTAATGTAAATGCAAGAGATGGGTTTGTGATGGGTACTTAGTAGGCTTGATGTAGATCTCCCCGGCAACGGCGCCAGAAATCCTTCTTGCTACTTCTTGAGCATGCGTTGGTTTTCCCTTGAAGAGGAAAGGGTGATGCAGCAAAGTAGATAAGTATTTCCCTCAGTTGTTGAGAACCAAGGTATCAATCCAGTAGGAGATACAAGCAAGTCCCCAATAGATGTACCTACACAAATAATCAAACACATGCACCCAACGCTATAAAGGGGTTGTCAATCCCTTCACGGTTACTTGCAAGGATGAGATCTGATAGAGATAGATAGATAGGATTGCTAAAACGAAAAGTAAAACAAAAGTAAAAAAGATTGCAGCTAAGTATTTTTGGTATTTTTTGTTTATAGATCTGAAAATATAATGTGGAAAATAGACCCGGGGGCCATAGGTTTCACTAGAGGCTTCTCTCATGAACGAAAATAATACGGTGGGTGAACAAATTACTGTCGAGCAATTGATAGAAAAGCGAATAATTATGAAGATATCCAAGGCAATGATTATGCATATAGGCATCACGTCCGTGTCAAGTAGACCGAAACGATTCTGCATCTACTACTATTACTCCACACATCGACCGACTCCTGCCTGCATCTAGAGTATTAAGTTCATGAAGAATAGAGTAACGCATTAGGTAAGATGACATGATGTAGAGGGATAAACTCAAGCAATATGATGAAAACCCATCTTTTTATCCTCGATGGCAATAATACAAATACGTGCCTCGCTACCCCTACTTTGTCACTTGGTGAGGACACCGCAAGATTGAACCCAAAACTAAGCACTTCTCCCATTGCAAGAATTACCAATCTAGTTGGCCAAACCAAACCAATAACTCGAAGAGACTTGCAAAGATATGAAATCATGCAAATAAGAATTTAGAGAAGATTCAAATAATATTCATAGATAAGCTGGTCATAAACCCACAATTCATCGGATCTCGACAAACACACCGCAAAAGAGTATTACATCAGATAGATCTCCATGAAGATCATGAAGAACATGGTATTGAAGAACAAAGAGAGAGAAGAAGCCATCTAGCTACTAGCTATAGACCCGAAGGTCTGTGGTAAACTACTCACGCATCATTGGAGGGGCAATGGAGTTGATGTAGATGCCCTCCGTGATCGAATCCCCCTCCGGCAGATTACCGGAAAAGGCTCCAAGATTGGATCTCACGGGAACAGAGGCTTCCGGCAGCAGAAAAGTATTTTTGTGGCTCTTTTTGGTATCGAGGGAATATTTGGGAATTTATAGGCCGAAGAATAGGGTTAGGAGGGCTGCCGTGGGGCCACAAGCCAGGGGGCGCCCCCCCTAGGGCGCGCCCTGGTGGCTTGTGACGCCACGACAGGTCTCCTGCCTTCATCTCCAAGTCTTCTGGGTTTCTTCTGGTCCAAGAAAAATCATTCCAAAGATTTTATTCCGTTTGGACTCCGTTTAATATTCCTTATCTGCAATACTCAAAAACAAGGAAAAAACAGAAACTAACACTAGGCTCTAGATTAATAGGTTAGTCCCAAAAATAATATAAAATAGCATATTAATGCATATAAAACATCCAAAACAGATAATATAATAGCATGGAACAATCAAAAATTATAGATACGTTGGAGACGTATCACAAACCACGATCATCAAGTAGCCCATAGGACAAAATGGATCCACTCAAACATCATAGGATAGCCACATATCATTGGCAAATAATATATGGAGTTGAGCACCATGTTTAAGTAGAGATTACAGTGGGGAAGAGAGGTGTTACACCACTGCATAGAGGAGGAGAGAGTTGGTGTTGATGGCGGCGAACTTGTTGGTGTAGATTGCCGTCATCATGATTGCCCCGGCGGCGTTCTGGCGCCACCTTGAGAGAGGGGGAGAGAGCCCCCCTCCTTGTTCTTCTTCCTTGGCCTCCCCCTATATGGGAGGAGAGTTCCCCCTCTGGTCCATGGCTTCCATGGCGGAGGAGGGGCAGGAGCCCCTACGAGATTGGATCTCCCTCTCTGTTCTCTTCTGTTTCACGTTCGTGTTTTCTGGCCGAAAACCATTTCTTATATTCCCGGAGATCCGTAACTCCGATTGCGCTGAGATTTTAACACGATTTGTTTCCGGATATAAGCTTCCTTGCGCCCGAAGTAGAGCTCCAACTGACTTACGAGGTGACCACAACCCACCATGGCGCGCCTGGGCCCTGGGGCGCGCCCTGGTGTACTGTGGGGGCTGTGGGCCTCCTTTTGCGTTGATTCCAACTCCCAAAAATCTCATATATTCCAAAATAATTCTCCGTATATTTTTGTCGCATTTGTACTTCTTTGAAATGGATATTCTGTGAAACAAAAAAAACATGTAACAAACAGGAACTGGCATTGGCACTGGATCAATATGTTAGTCCAATAAATCATATAAAATGTTGCCAAAAATATGTGAAAGTTGTATAATATTGGCATGAAACAATCAAAAATTATATATATGACGGAGACATATCATGCCCCGGAAGGCATCCCCTCTTTCATCTTCAACATTATCGATATATCTTACTTGAAGCTATATTTTTATTCGTCACATAATATATGTTTTGCTTGGAGCTTCATTTTATTTTTTTGTTCTTTGTTATATGTTATTTATAATCATAATTTTCAATACAAAGTTCCAAGATTTTCCTTTAGGATGATTTGAATTGCATGATTGATGTGTGTTGTACAAAAACAGAAACTTTTGTTGTAGTGTTTGAATTTTCATATCTACTGCAATGTGGAAAGTTTCTGAAAGTTTTTACACATTATTTTCATAGAAACTATTTATTATTTCCTAAAGTTTCATAATTGTTTGATTTATAGAAGTACACATTTTAAATTAATTGCTACATACTATCCTGTTTAGACAGATTGTTGTCATAGTTTTGTTATCTACTTATCCTATAGTTTCCATATCTTATATTGGTAGATATAAATTGTAGAAATGTTAGTAAATGGTAGATAATGTTTAAAATTATTATGCAAATTGTGTTGGCAGTACATGAAGTGTTGATTTATTCTTATGTGCACTAACCTATCTCACGAGTTCTTGTCAAGTTGTGTGTGGATGAAGCTTTTAGGATTTAAGGAACCTTGATATGAGAAGAATTAACGAGACACAAAAGCTCAAGCTTGGGGATGCCCAAGGACCCCCAAGATTATATTACAAGAAGTCTCAAGCATCTAAGCTTGGGGATGCCACATTAGGCATCCCACCTCTCTTCGTCAACAAATATCAATTAGCCTATGTTGAGCCTAAGTTTTTATTTGTTCACATGATATGTTTTATTTTTGGAGTTCCCTTTTTTGTTTTATATTTTAATAAAATACTTAGATCTGAAAATATTTATTGAGAGAGTGTCCTCACATAACTACTTGATTGTTTGACTACTCATTGATCTTCACTTATATCTTTTGAGAGTAGTTTGATGTTTACTCTTGTGCTTCACTTATATCCTAAGAGTAAATTGTGAATGAATTGAATATCATAAATCTGAAATTATCCATGTGCTTTATGCTTAGTAGTAGTTTCACATTTGGTTTAGAAAGTAAATCTATTGAAGTTTGACAATCATAGTATTGGTCATACAAGCAATTCGTGAACGATTAGTATAAGGAAGAGAACTTTCACATACAAATACATTATATTGGAAATCTTTTATGATTGTGAATAACTATTAATTATTTTCAACCTTAATCAAACTAGTTGAAGTTGTACAAGGAAGACAACGTAATGAGTTATGTTTGGGTATATTTGCATAGAAGTTATATTGTTATGGATCCTCCAACATGTGGTGCTTGTTTAGAACCCTTTGCTAGCCAAAACTTCGTACTAAGTAGAGATACTACTTGTGCATCCAAAATCCCTAAGCCAACTTTCTTTCATGAGTGTTCACCATACCTATCTATATATGGTATTTCGCTACCACTCCAAGTAAATTTGCATGTGCCATCTCTAAAATCTTCAAATAAACATATGTCTTGTGTGCCCGTACCGCTCATGGAGCGACGGGGCGGTCGGTATCTTCCATGCTAAGTGTGTTTAACTCATGATGAGTATTTATTCACTTGTCATTGCACGAGAGAGGTTGGTAAAAAGGATGCCCAGTCTTGCATAATACAAAAATAATAAACACCCCCCTAGAAAGTTGATTGTTTGGAGGGCACATGTAGATTCAGTCAACCATGGAATGTGTTTGAATGGTGGAGGTGGAGTAAAAATTTCAATTCCGTTTGGGAACCGCTATTAATGTGTTTAGCATGGAAAATATTGAAATCCCTTGTCGTAACGTTGACAGGAAAGGCACACCACCCAAAATATATTCATCTCTGTTTTAACCAATGAGCTCTGATGACCCACAAATATAGGGGATCAAACATAGTCATTTTGATAAGTAAGAGTGTCGAACCCAACGAGGAGCAGAAGGAAATGATAAGCGGTTTTCAGCAAGCTATTCTCTGCAAGTGTTGTAAGTAATAGTAGTAGATAGTTTTACAGTAAGATAATTTGTAACGAGTGACAAGTAACAATAGTAACCAAGGTGCAGCAAGGTATCCCAATCCTTTTTATAGCAAAGTACAGGCCGGAAAGTATTCTTATATGAAGCAAGCACTCCCGAGGACACATGGGAATTTCTGTCTAGTCATGTTCATCATGTTGAGTTGATTCGCGTTTCCTACTTTGATAATTTGGTATGTGGGTGGATTGGTGCTAAGGTGTTGTTATTACTTGAACAAGCAACCCACTTATTATTACCACCTCTCGCAAGCATCCACAACTACGAAAGAAGAATTAAGATAAATCTAACCATAGCATGAAACGTGTGGATCCAAATCAGTCCCTCATGAAGCAACGCATAAACTCGGCTTAAGCTTCTATCACTCTAGCAACCCATCATCTACTTGTTACTCCACAATGACTTCCCTTAGGCCCATAACATGGTGAAGTGTCATGGTAGTCGACGTTCACATGACACCACTAAGAGAAGCAACAACATACATATCATCAAAATATCGAACGCATACCAACTTCACATGATTACTTATAATAAGACTTCTCCCATGTCCTCAGAAACAATAGTAACTACTTACTCCTCATCAACATGTTCAAGATCAGAGGTATAATGATGGTGATCAAAGATCTGAACATAATATCTTTCACCAAGTAAACCCAACAAGCATCAACTACAAGATGTAATCAACACTACTAGTAACCCACAGGTACCAAAATGATGTTTTGAGACAAAGATTGAATACAAGAGATGAACAAGGGTTTGAGATGAGATGTTGCTGGTGAAGATGTTGATGAAGATTGGTCCTCCCACGAAGGACGAATCGTTGGTGATGACGATGGCTTCGATCTCCCCCTCCCGGAGAGAAATTTCCTCGGTAGAATCTCTCTCGCGGAGAGCAAAAGGGCCTCTGCCCTGGTTTCCACCTCGAGATGGCGGCGCTTCGTCCCGAAAGTAATCTTATGATCTTTTCTAGGTCAAAACACACCATATAAGAGAAGAGGGGGGGCCGGAAGACCTGCTGGGCCACCACAAGGCAACAAGGCGTGACCACGGGGTAGGTCGCGCCCTGTTGGCTTGTGGCCAATGATACGTCTCCAACGTATCTATAATTTTTGATTGTTCCATGCCATTATATTATTTGTTTTGGATGTTTTATATGCATTAATATGCTATTTTATATTATTTTTGGGTCTAACCTATTAATCTAGAGCCTAGTGCCAGTTTCTGTTTTTCCATGTTTTTGAGTATTGCAGATAAGGAATATTAAACGGAGTCCAAACGGAATAAAATCTTCGGAATGATTTTTCTTGGACCAGAAGAAACCTGCCAGACTTGGAGATGAAGGCAGAAGACCTGTCGTGGCGTCACAAGCCACCAGGGCGCGCCCTAGGGGGGGGCGCCCTAAGGGCTTGTGGCCCCACAACAGCTCTCCTAACCCTATTCTTCGGCCTATAAATTCCCAAATATTCCCTGGATACAAAAGGGAGCCACGAAAATACTTTTCCGCCGCCGGAAGCCTCTGTTCCTGTGAGATCCAATCTTGGAGCCTTTTCTGGTAATCTGCCGGAGGGGGATTCGATCACGGAGGGCATCTACATCAACTCCATTGCCCCTCCGATGATGCGTGAGCAGTTTACCACAGACCTTCGAGTCCATAGCTAGTAGCTAGATGACTTCTTCTCTCTCTTTGTTCTTCAATACCATGTTCTTCATGATCTTCATGGAGATCTATCCGATGTAATACTCTTTTGCGGTGTGTTTGTAGAGATCCGATGAATTGTGGGTTTATGTTCAGATTATCTATGAATATTATTTGAGTCTTTTCTGAATTCTTATATGCATGATTTCATATCTTTGCAAGTCTCTTCGAGTTATTGGTTTGGTTTGGCCAACTAGATTGGTAATTCTTGCAATGGGAGAAGTGCTTAGTTTTGGGTTCAATCTTGTGGTGTCCTCACCCAGTGACAAAGTAGGGGTAGCGAGGCACGTATTGTATTGTTGCCATCGAGGATAAAAAGATGGGGTTTTCATCATATTGCTTGAGTTTATCCCTCTACATCATGTCATCTTACCTAATGCGTTACTCTGTTCTTCATGAACTTAATACTCTAGATGCAGGCAGGAGTCGGTCGATGTGTGGAGTAATAGTAGTAGATGCAGAATCGTTTCGGTCTACTTGACACGGACGTGATGCCTATATGCATAATCATTGCCTTGGATATCTTCATAATTATTCGCTTTTCTATCAATTGCTCGACAGTAATTTGTTCACCCACCGTATTATTTGCCATCATGAGAGAAGCCTCTAGTGAAACCTATGGCCCACGGGTCTATTTTCCATATTATACTTTCAGATCTAAAACCGTAAATACCAAAAATATCTTGCTGCAATCTTTTTTACTTTTAGTTTACTTTCCGTTCAAGCAATCTATTCTACCTATCTCTATTAGATCTCATCCTTGCAAGTAACTGTGAAGGGATTGACAACCCCTTTATAGCGTTTGGTGCAAGTGTTTGATTATTTGTGCAGGTACATCTATTGGTGACTTGCTTGTATCTCCTACTGGATTGATACCTTGGTTCTCAACAACTGAGGGAAATACTTACCTACTTTGCCGCATCACCCTTTCCTCTTCAAGGGAAAACCAACGCATGCTCAAGAAGTAGCAGCCAACAGGTACCCCCCCTCTGGTATATTTTTGGACCAATAACTCTTATATATTCCATAAAATTTCTCTGTGAAGTTTCAGGTCATTTGGAGTCCGGTGAATTTTCTGCCATTTTCTTGGTTTTCAGGTCCAGAATTCCGGTTTCCAGAGATTCCCCTCTTTGTGATGTACCTTGCATATTCAGAGAGAAAAGGCATAAGAATTATATCAAAATAAGGAATAATGGACAAGAATAACATAAAATTCAATAAGAACTCATGATGCATAATGGACGTATCAACTCCCACAAGCTTAGACCTCGCCCAAGCGAAAGCCGAACTCGATAATAATGACCACACAATTTGAGAGACATGTGTCGATAAAAATAGAATACAGACATGAGTGCATCATGAATATTAACATAACATCAAATTTTTCATCATATAGCTTCTCATAAGCAAGTAACAATCCATCCACAATACTGAAGTATGAAGCATAAGCACTATTGACAATCAACAAACTATGCTCTTAGTTATTGAGACAATCACAATTCATCATATTCTAGAGAAGAGTCTATGTAAGAGCTTTCATTCTAGCAAGTTCACATACTCAACTATCATTTAGTCTTTTATGATTGCTGACACTCATTGCATATTTTTGGAGCTAGTGTTTCCGGTGGACACATAGGAAGATGGGGGCTTCGTAGTGTTTTCCACCCAACTTATTTACCTCAAGGATAATGTCAACAATAATGGTTCGTGATCACCTACATTCAACTAGATATATTTATACGGATCTATCCTCAACACATGATGCTTGCCAATTAGAGAGTTGATAGGTTGGAGTAAGAATAAACTTTATTGACTCTTGCACAAAAGTAAGTTCATGAAGATAAAAGATGGGCCCTTCGTAGAGGGAAGCAGAGGTTGTCATGCGCTTTCAAGTTGGATGTGCAAGCTCTTAATGCAAAGGAACGCCACTTTATATTGCCCCTTATGATAGCAAACTTTATTATGCAATCTGTCGCTTTTATTTCTTTGCCATCACAAGATCGTACAAAGCTTTTTTTCCCTTATAATAAAAGATCATACATATTTAAGAGCAATTTTTATTGCTTGATGCACCGATGAAAACTTACTTGAAGGATCTTACTCAATCCATAGGTAGGTATGGTGGACTCTCATGGAAAGAAACAAGGTTTGAGGAATTATGGATGCACAAGTAGTATTTCTACTTGGTGCAGAAAGTTTTTGGCTAGCAAAAGATATAAAGCAAGCACCACATGGTAAAGGATCCATGACCATATAACTCCTATGTGAATGTAAACTATCATGATCATTAGGTTGTCTTCCATGTCCAACATCAACACTTGATCATTATATAATATTTGATGGGGGCTCACAATAATAAAAGATGTCCAAGACAGTGTATTTATATGTGAATCTCGTCTCCTCTATCATAATCTTGCATAGATTGTATCAATGACTAATGCTATGTTTGTTTATTCCCAACAACTTTTATCACTTATACTTTTTTATGTAAAATTATTACTCCCCATGGGATTAGCATATGATATTTTCTATTTCTTTTATTGCCATGCTATGATGATAGGTGCACGAGGGTAAATCTCACAAAATCAACTAATCTTTATTATATAACTCTCACACTCGATTACAAGGATAGATAGATCTCAAAGCAAAAATTCTAAGCAAAGCAAATCTGAAATTTTATTTCTCTAAATCACGGAATAGCTAAAGATCGAACTAAGATAGATGGTAATGATAAAAGTGATGGTGATACTATACCGGGGCACCTCCCCCAAGCTTGGGACAAGCTAAGGGTGGTGCCCATACCCATGTACTCAAGTGTCCTCTTGGGCGATGGTGGTGATGATGTGATCCTTTTGGCGATGATACCCCTTAGGGTACTGATCTCCTCATTGAGCTTATTAACCTCTTGCTTAAGGTCCAGATTCTCCTTGCGGAGTTTGTTGGTGACGATCATTGCTCCTTCCATCAAAGGGTGTGTTTTGCTGGCTAAGGCAGCGGTGGTGTCTACCTGCACACGTCGGTAAGAGGTAAATCGAGTATTGGAAGGTGGAACCTTGTTTGTGAAACTCTACTTTTTGAACTCCACGTGCATGTCTCTAGGTTGAGGTAGAGGCATTTCTTCTTCTTCTTCTCCACTTGAGGGCTCAATCCTTTTTAGATCGGCCTCCACTTCTTCCTTTGTTAACCACCCATAAGGGTCCACATCCCCATAGACTTGGGGATTGGCAACGAGATCTGACACGTAGCTTTCTCCTTCCGAATCTTGCGATGACATATTGCTTCAAATCTATCAGGAAAATAGCCCGAAACAAGAGTAGAGGAGAAACTTGCAATGCGGTGGTCAAAACATACGGGAGTATATATAATGATTTTTTCTAGGTTAGAATACGTGTCCAGGAAGAAAACGGAATCCGGGAGGCGCACAAGGGCCCCACGAGGCAACAGGGCGCGCCCAGGGGGTTGACCGCGCCGTGTTGGCTTGTGCCCCCCTCGTGGGTCCCCCTGACTCCTTTTTATTTTTGGAATTTTTCTAAAATACCAAAACCAACAGAAAATATATTTTGGAATTGTTGGAGTCGGTTTACTTACCGTATCACATACCTACCCATTTTCAGCTTTCTAGAGTGTTCTGGAAGGTCTCTCTTATGTGTTCTTCCGGAGTCATAAATTGAATAATGTTAGTTTCAACATTAAGGGGCGTACCTGAGATATAGTGCTTAATTATTTGCCCATTTACCACTCTTGGATTTTTGCCTTTGAATTTGTTAATCTTTATAGCACCGGAGCGATAGACCTCCTCGACGACATAAGGGCCTTCCCATTTGAAGAGAAGCTTACCTGCAAGAAATCTGAAACAAGAATTGTACAAAAGAACTAGGTCTCCTGCATTGAATTTCCGTTTTTGAATTCTCTTGTCATGCAATCTTTTAACTTTTTCCTTAAACAACTTGGCATTTTCATAAGCTTGTGTCCTCCATTCGGATAATGAGCTAATATTAAATAGCCTCTTTTCACTGACAAGTTTAAAATCATAGTTAAGTTCTTTAATTGCCCAATAAGCTTTATATTCTAACTCGAGAGGTAAATGACAAGCTTTTCTATAGACCATCTTATAAGGGGAAATACCCATGGGATTTTTGTAAGCACTTCTATAAGCCCATAAAGCATCATCAAGTTTCTTAGACAAATTCTTTCTAGATCTATTAACAGTCTTTTGCAAAATTAATTTTATTTCTCGATTTCTCAATTCAACTTGGCCACTAGACTGAGGATGATAAGGTGATGTAATTCTGTGGTTAACGTCATATTTAGCTAGAAGTTTATAGAAAGCACCATGAATAAAATGAGAACCACCATCAGTCATTAAATACCTAGGGACTCCAAACCTCGGGAAAATGATATCTTTAAGCATTTTAATAGAAGTGTTATGATCAGCACTACTAGTTGGAATAGCTTCTATCCACTTAGTAACGTAATCAACTTTTGGGGAACGTTGCATGGGAAACAATTTTTTTGCTACGAACACCCAAGATCTATCCATGGAGATGCATAGCTACAAGAGGGGGAGTGTGTCTACATACCCTTGTAGATCGCTAAGCATAAGCATATATAACATGGTTGATGTAGTCGTACTCTTCATGATCCAATCGCGATCCGATCCGATCCAGCGCCGAACGGACGGCACCTCCGCGTTCTGCACACGTGCAGCTGGATGATGTCTCCTCCTTCTTGATCCAGCAAGCAAGGGAGGAGAAGTAGATGGGATCTCAACCAGCACGATGGTGTGGTGGAGCAATCCTGGCAGGGCTTCGCCAAGTGCTACCGTAGATGCGATCTGAGGAGAAAACAGAGTAACGGGAGAGGGAGGGCTGCCACCGGGGCGTTGGAATTGGTGTGTGCAGCCCTCCCCTCCCCTCCCCTCCACTATATATAGGAGGCAAAGGGGAGAGGGGAGGCGCAGCCTTGACCCCTCCTCCAAGGGAGGGACCGGCGGCCAAGGGAGAGTCCTCCCTTTACAAGGAAGGGAGGAGTCCCCCTCCTCCAAGGCACCTCCGGGCTGCCTTGTCCCTTTGGGACTCTTGCCCCCAAGCCTAATTCGCCTCTAGGGGCTGATGCACCTGGCCCATGATGGCTAGGGCGCACCCCCTATGGCCCATGTGGGCTCACGGGGCAGGTGGGCCCCCCCAGTGGACCCCCGGAACCCTTTTCGGCACCCCGATACACTACCGGTAATGCTCGAAACTTTTTTGGCGACCAAAGTAGGACTTCCCATATATAAATCTTTACCTATGGATCATTCCGGAACTCCTCGTGACGTCGGGATCTCATCCGGGACCCCGAACAACATTCGATCACCAACGTACATATCCAAATACTACTCTAGCATCACTGAATGTTAAGTGTGCGGACCCTGCGGGTTCGAGAATCATGTAGACATGACCGAGACACCTCTCTGGCCAATAACCAATAGTGAGACCTGGATGCTGACGTGGCTTGAGACTGCGTCAGTATTTCCCTAAAGAGGAAGGGATGATGCAGCATAGCGACAGTAAGTATTTCCCTCAGTTATGAAACCAAGGTATCGAACCAGTAGGAGGATCACGCAACACTATGTAAACAACACCTGCACACAAAGAACAAATACTTGCAACTCGGCGTGAAAGAGATGTTGTCAATCTCTCTACAGTAAAAAGATAGATTAGGTTGTGATAGATTGGATAGATAGATCTCGCAAGAACACAAAATAAAAGAGGCAAATAAAAGGTGCAGCAAGGTATTTTTGGGTTTTTGGAATAATAGATCTGAAAACAAAAGCAGCAAAAAGATAGATCGGAAAGCAATATGTTGGAAAAGTAGACCCGGGGGCCGTAGGATTCACTAGTGGCTTCTCTCATGAGTATAGCACACGGTGGGTGGACAAATTACTGTTGGGCAATTGATAGAAGATCAAATAATCATGACGATATCCAAGGCAATGATCATTATATAGGCATCACGTCCAAGATTAGTAGACCGAAACGATTCTGCATCTACTACTATTACTCCACACATCGACCGCTATCCAGCATGCATCTAGTGTATTAAGTTCATGGAGAAACGGAGTAATGCAATAAGAACGGTGACATGATGTAGACAAGATCTATTCATGTAGGAATAGACCCCATCTTGTTATCCGTAATAGCAACAATACATGCATGCCTTGCTGCCCCTTCTGTCACTGGGAGAGGACACCGCAAGATCGAACCCATCACAAAGCACCTCTTCCCATGGCAAGAAAAATCGATCTAGTTGGCCTAAGTAAACCAAAGATTCGAAGAAGAAATACAAGGCTATAAGTAATCATGCATATAAGAGATCAAAGAAGACTCAAATAATATTCATGGATAGAAACTGATCATGAACTCAAAATTCATTGGATCCCAACAAACACACCGCAAAAAGTCATTACATCAAAGAGATCTCCAAGAGACCATTGTATTAAGAATAAAAACAGAGAGGGAAAGCCATCTAGCTACTGCCTACGGACCCGTAGGTCTATGGTGGACTATTCACGCATCATCGGAGAGGCACCAATGAGGATGATGAACCCCTCTGTGATGGTGTTAGATTGGATCTCGTGGTTCTGGAACTTGCGGCGGCTGGATGTATTTTCCGTTGACTCTCCTAGGGTTTCTAGAATATTTGGGTATTTATAGAGCTTAGAGGCGGTGGAGGGGACTCCCGAGGCGGCCACAACCCACCAGGGCGCGCCGGGGGCCTCTGGCGCACCCTGGTGTCTTATGGGCTGCCTGGGCCCCATCTCGGGCACTTCTTTGGCTCTCTGGCTTTCTTCTCGTCCAAAACAATTCTCCAAAAAGTTTTGTCACGATTGGACTCCGTTTGGTACTGATATTCTGCGAAGTAAAAAACAAGCAAAAAAACAGCAACTGGCACTTGGCACTATGTCAATAGGGTAGTCCCAAAAATGATATAAAGTTGCTATAAAATGATTGTAGAACATCCAAGAATGATAATATAACAGCATGGAACAAGCAAAAATTATAGATACGTTGGAGACGTATCAGCATCCCCAAGCTTAATTCCTACTCGTCCTCGAGTAGGTAAATGATAAAAACAGAATTTTTGATGTGGAATGCTGCCTAACATGTTCATCACATATTCTTTTCTTTCGTAGCATGGACATTTGGACTTTTAGATGGTTCAAAGCAATAGTCTAGTTTTGACATAAAGACTTTAATACTCAAGCATGCCAACAAGCAACCATGTCTTTCAAAATATCAACACTAAAGAAAGGTATCCCTAGCCCATCATGCTCAATCATTGATCCATTCATGAAACAGACTCAAATATTAACTACACCCAATGCACAAGTATGATCATAGTGCCCCCTAGTTGGTGCTTTATAAGAGAAGTTGGAGACTCAAATTAAAAATAAAAATTGCATAAAGTAAATAGATAGGCCATTCACAAAGGTAAGTAGGGATTTGTAGAGGTGCCAGAGCTCAAAGTTTAAATTGAGAGAGAAAAATATTTTGGGTGGCATGCCTTTCCTGTCAACGAGAACGACAAAGTAATTCGCAATACTTTCCATGCTAGATACATCATAGGCGGTTCCCAAACATAAAGTAAAGCTTATTCCTTTTTCCACCATTCTTTCAAAATCCATGGCTAGCCATCCACGGTTGCCTTCCATACCAACACTTTCCAAGGAATTTATTATTTGACAACATAAAGTAAATTTCCTTTTCATTTTGGGACTGGGCATCCCTATTACCGCCGTACTCTCGTGCAATGACAAGTGAATAAACACTCATCTTGAGAATAACACATCTAGCATGGAAAAATATTGGATACCCCCTACCGTTTCATGAGCGGTACGAGCACATAAAAAGGAAATTTATTTTGAAAATTAGAGATGGCACATACAAATTTGCTTAAAACGTCATGGAAATACCGCATATAGGTAGGTATGGTGGACTCATAAGGCAAAACTGGGTTTAAGGATTTTGGATGCACAAGTAGTATTTTTACTTAGTACAAGTGGAGGCTAGCAAATAGATTGAGAAGCAACCAACCAAGAAACCAAAATTCACATAAACGGGCATTGAGAATAACTAACACCGAATAATGAACCATAAGTAGGATGTAATTTCATTGCATAACTATTGACTTTCGTGCTTGCATAGTGAATCACAAACCTTAACACCAATATCTATACCTACTATTAAAGTATGGAGTGCTTCTGCCCGTACGTCATTAAAATTGCCCCCGAAGTTGCAAAATACTACCCACCAATGCCACCTATAAGTTATAAAAAAGTTCCACACAGAAAAATCCGGACTGGGCCGGCCCATTTAAGAATCGCCTATACTACGCCCAGCGCGCTAGAAAAAGACACAGCTCCACTGGGCCGGCCCATATATGGGTGATCAATTTTTTATTTTTGGTTTTTCTTTTCCGTCGTTGTTTTTTTCTACTTTAAATAATTTGGGAATTTAAAAAAGTTTCCAAAATTAAAAACTGGGAATTTTAAAATAATATTTAATAATTCATAAATGTTTGTGGCTTCAGAAATTGTTTGTGATTTGTAAAAAATATTAGCAAATTTTCTAATAAATGTCCGGGAAATAAACATACATTCATGAGTTTTTCTAAAAAAGTTCATGTATTAAAAAATGTTTTAAAATTTCACAAAATTTTGCCAATTCAAAAAATATTCATGTATTAAAAAATAGCATAAAATAAAACTGTTCATAAATTCAAATATATAGTTTATTGATTCACAAAATATACGCTGATTCAAAAAGATCATGCAGTTCAAAAAATGTTCATTAATTTAGAAAAAAAATTCATCAAATCCCAAAAAAATGTTAGTCGATTCTAGAAATGTTCGCCGATAAAACAAAATGTTTGCAAATAGTATAATATGTTCATGAATTTAGAAAACGTTCTTGATTTTACAAAATGTTCTTGAATTTAAAAATTATTCACAATTTCAAATATGCTCACGAGTTTAAAAAAATGTTCATGATTTTTAAATTTTTTCATGGTTTCACAAAAATGAGAGTGACAGTGTATATCGATGATGTAGTAAATGTGATCATTGCCATTCGAAATTATGATTTTTTTTCTCCCGTTGCAACGCACGGGCATGTTTGATAGTTCTTACTAAAGCATAATTACTCACTAACATGACTCACATATCACTATCATCATGTCTCAAAATTATTACAAGGAATCAAGTTTAATTTGTCCAATGATCTTCATGAAAGTTTTTATTATATCCCTCTTGAATATCTATCACTTTGGGACTAGTTTCATATATTGCCATTGCTTTTGACAAGCTCAAGCAAATTAAAGTGAAGAACATGAGCATAAAAGTTTCATCTCTCAAAATAATATAAGTGAAGCATGAGAGGATTTCTTCAAAATTTACTACCTCTCAAATTAATCTAAGTGAAGCATGAGAGTATTTCTTAAAAATTTCAAAGCACACCGTGCTCAAAAAGATATAAGTGAAGCACTAGAGAAATTCCATAGCTCAAAAAATTTAACTGAAGCATGTAGAGCAATTCTAACAGATCATAGCATAATTTTGGCTCTCTCAAATAGGTGTGTCCAGCAAGGATACAAGTGACAAACTAAAAATCAAAGCAAGCAAAGACTCAAATAATACAAGACGCTCCAAGCAAAACTCATGATATGTGACGAATAAAAATATAGCTCCAAGTAAAATACTGATGGTTGTTAGAAGAAAGAGGGGATGCCACTCGGGGCATCCCCAAGCTTAGTTGCTTGTTTCTCTTTGGATATATCTTGGGGATGCTGTAGCATACCCAAGATTAGGCTCTTTTCACTCCTTATTCCTTCGTCCATCGTGATCTCACCCAAAACTTGAAAACTTCAATTACACAAAACTCAACAAAACCTTCGTGAGATCCGTTAGTATAATAAAGTAAATCACCATTTTAAGTACTGTTGAAAACTCATTCAAATTTTATTATTGCATTATAACTACTGTATTTTAACTTTACCATGGCTTATACCCTTCAATACAAACCATAGATTCATCAAAACAAGCACACAATGCAACGAAAACAGAATATGTCTTAAACAGAACAGTCTGTAGTAATCTGTACTCTAACCATACTTCTGTAACTATAAAAATTCTGAAAAATTAGGACAATGTACCGAATTTGTGTAGAAATACTGTGTTAAAATTTCAGCTCAATATCACGCTCCAGTAAAAAACGAAAATCCGTGCACTGGAGGAAAAGTTCCTGTTTCAGATTCAGCATTGTTTCTACTCATCTTATGAATCATCCTAAAGGCTTTACTTGGCACAAACACTAAATAAAACATAAAAAACACAATCATAACACAGGCATAAATGTGTCAACACTCAAAAGCAGAAAGAAAAAGGTGAAAATAAATTTATTCATTGGGTTGCCTCCCAACAAGCGCTATTGTTTTACGCCCCTAGCTAGGCATACAACATAGATTCAAGTATTGTCATCTTTGGTTTTTAACTCCTCAATCACACAAATAGATTTCTTCAAGAATTTAGCATGCACACTCTCAATGACAACACTTCTAGGAATAAGACCAAAAGAATCATTCTTGTAAATAGGGTCTTTTACTATTTCAACAAAATTGGGATGAATACTAATCATTTTAAGATCTGCCTTGTGGCTACTAGATGTAGCACCTTTGTTCTTAGTGACTTGCGTGGTCTTGCAAATTTTTACGGGAGTTTTTTCAATAGTTTTAACAGAAGAAAAGGCCGAACTCTAGTTACTAAAAATTTCTTCCAACTTATCAATCCAGCAAGGACTTTCTTCTATTCTTTCGTTAACTACGGTTTCCTTTTCCTTCAACAATTTAAAGGCATCTCCCGCTTTTGAACCAATTTTATTAGCAAGATTATGCATTTTCTTATCCAAATTTTCAAGATGTTCTTTGGTAATCATCTTCTTTTCAATAGCATCTAGCCTTTCCATAACATGTTCGAGGGTTAAAGTTGTTTCATTGATCATAAGAGATGGCGATCCCACTAAACTTCCCATAGCATTAAAAACATACAAATATGGACACATCAAGAAATTCCCACCGGTAATCGTATCAAGGACGAATCTATACCAAGTGGTGATGCCCACATAAAAACTACGAAGGAGAACAACGCTAGATTGCTTATGAATAGATCTATTATGAGCATTGCAAATCCTATACCAAGCATCTTTTAGGTTCTCCCCTCCCCTTTGCTTAAAATTAAGAACTTCATTCTCGGGAGTACATGCAATAGAGGAAAAACTAGCCATAACAACAAGGTAGACAAACAAGAGATCTGACGAGAGAAAGGCAAACGAAAAAGAGGGCGAATAAAATGACAAATTTGGTCAAGTGGGGGAGAGGGAAACGAGAGGCAAATGGGAAATAATGTAATTGCAAGGAGATGAGATTTGTGATTAGGAACCTGATAGATGTTGATGGTGTCTCCTCAGCACCAGAGATTGGCACGTTGAAGAGACTGCTTCCTCCCCGGCAACGGCGCCAGAAATTCCTTTGACGTGGCTTGAGACTGCGTCGGTATTTCCCCAAAGAGGAAGGGATGATGCAGCATAGCGACAGTAAATATTTCTCTCAGTTGTGAAACCAAGGTATCGAACCAGTAGGAGGATCACGCAACACTATGTAAACATCACCTGCACACAAAGAACAAATACTTGCAACCTGACGCGAAAGAGAGGTTGTCAATCTCTCCACGGTAAAAAGATAGATTAGGTTGTGATAGATTGAATAGATAGATCTAGCAAGAACACAAAATAAAAGAGGCAAATAAAAAGTGCAGCAAGGTATTTTTGGGTTTTTGGAATAATAGATCTGAAAACAAAAGCGGCAAAAAGATAGATCGGAAAGCAATATGTTGGAAAAGTAGACCCGGGGGCCGTAGGATTCACTAGTGGCTTCTCTCATGAGTATAGCACACGGTGGGTGAAAAAATTACTGTTGGGCAATTGATAGAAGATCAAATAATCATGACGATATCCAAGGCGATGATCATTATATAGGCATCACGTCCAAGATTAGTAGACCAAAACGATTCTGCATCTACTACTATTACAACACACATCGACCGCTATCCGGCATCCATCTAGTGTATTAAGTTCATGGAGAAATGGAGTAATACAATAAGAACGGTGACATGATGTAGACACGATCTATTCATGTAGGAATTGACCCCATCTTGTTATCCTTAATAGCAAAGATACATGCGTGCCTCGCTGCCCCTTCTGTCACTGGGAGATGACACCACAAGATCGAACCCATCACAAAGCACCTCTTCCCATGGCAATAAAAATCGATCTAGTTGGCCTAACTAAATCAAAGATTCGAAGAAGAAATACGAGGCTATAAGTAATCATGCATATAAGAGATCAATGAAGACTCAAATAATATTCATGGATAGAAACTGATCATGAACTCAAAATTCATCGGATCCCAACAAAGACACCACAAAAAGTCATTACATCAAATAGATCTCCAAGAGACCATTGTATTGAGAATAAAAACAGAGAGAGAAAGCCATCTAGCTACTGCCTACGGACCCGTAGGTCTATGGTGGACTACTCACGCATCATCAGAGAGGCACCAATGAGGATGATGAACCCCTCCGTGATGGTGTTAGATTGGATCTCGCGGTTCTGGAACTTGCGGCAGCTGGATGTATTTTCCGTCGACTCTCCTAGGGTTTCTGGAATATTTGGGTATTTATAGAGCTCAAAGGCGGTGGAGGGGACTCCCGAGGCGGCCACAACCCACCAGGGCGCGCCGGGGGCCTCTCGCGCGCCCTGCTGTCTTGTGGGCTGCCTCGGCCCCCTCTCGGGCACTTCTTTGGCTCTCTGGCTTTCTTCTGGTCCAAAAAAATCTCCAAAAAGTTTCGTCGCAATTGGACTCCTTTTGGTATTGATATTCTGCGAAGTAAATACCAAGCAAAAAAACAGCAACTGGCACTTGGCACTATGTCAACAGGTTAATCCCAAAAATGATATAAAGTTGCTATAAAATGATTGTAGAACATCCAAGAATGATAATATAACAGCATGGAACAAGCAAAAATTATAGATACGTTGGAGACGTATCAGATGCCCATAGTGGTTCCTACATATTCCACAAAGAGCTTCATCGGTCAAACCACGATGTCAAGGATTCAGTCAATACCGTGTGCTGTTCCCTTTGTCTAGCGGTATGTTACTTGCCCGAGATTCGATTGTCGGTATCTCCATACCTAGTTCAATCTCGTTACCAGCAAGTCTCTTTACTCATTCCGTAATACAAGATCCCGTGACTAACTCCTTAGTCACATTGCTTGCAAGCTTCTTGTGATGTTGTATTACCGAGAGGGCCCAGAGATATCTCTCCGTCAGACGGAGTGACAAATCCCAGTCTCGATCCATGCCAACCCAACAATCACCCTTGAAGATACCTGTAGAGTATCTTTACGATCAACCAGTTACGAAGTGACGTCTGATACACACAAGGCATTCCTCCGGTGCCAGGGAGTTGCGTGATCTCATGGTCTTAGGAACAGATACTTGACATGAAGAAAGCAGTAGCAATAAACTAATACGATCAAATGCTATGCTTACGGTTGGGTCTCGTCCATCACATCATTATCCTAATGATGTGACCTCGTTATCAAATGACAACTCATGTCTATGGTTAGGAAACTTTAACCATCTTTGATCAACGAGCTAGTCTAGTAGAGGCTCACTAGGGACACGATGTTCTCTATGTATCCACACATGTATTTGAGTTTCCTGTTGGAAATATGCCCTAGAAGTAATAATAAAATGGTTATTATATATTTCCTTGTTCATGATAATCGTTTATTATCCATGTTATAATTGTATTGATCGGAAACTCAGATGCATGTGTTGATACATAGACAACACTGTGTCCCTAGTGAGCCTCTACTAGACTAGCTCGTTGATCAAAGATGGTCAAGGTTTACTCACCATAGACATGAGTTGTCATTTGATAACGGGATCACATAATTAGGAGAATGATGTGATGGACAATACCCAATCGTAAGCATAGCAGTTGATTGTATGAGTTTATTGGTACTGCTGTATCCATGTCAAGTATATGTTCCTACGACCATGAGATCATGCAACTCCCGGGCACTGGAGGAATGCCTTGTGTGTATCAAACATCACAACGTAACTGGGTGACTATAAAGGTGTTCTACAGGTATCTCCGAGGGTGTCTGTTGAGTTGGCGTGGATCGAGACTGGGATTTGTCACTCTGTACGACGAAGAGGTATCTCTGGGCCCACTCGGTAATACAACATCACAAGAAGCTTGGAAACAATGTGACTAAGGAGTTGGTCACGGGATCTTGTATTACGGAACGAGTAAAGAGACTTACCGGTAACGAGATTGAACTAGGTATGGAGATACCGACGATCGAATCTTGGGCAAGTAACATACCGATGGACAAAGGGAACTACATACGGGATTGATTGAATCCTTGACATCGTGGTTCGACCGATAAAGATCTCCGTAGAATATGTAGGAACCAATATGGGCATACAGGCCCCGCTGTTGGTTATTGATCGTAGAAGTGTCTCGGTCATGTCTGCATAGTTCTCGAACCCGCAGGGTCTGCACACTTAACGTTCGGTGACGATTTGGTATTGTTGAGTTGTATTTGTTGGTGACCGAAATTTGTTCGGAGTCCCGAATGAGATCCTGGACATCACGAGAAGTTCCGGAATGGTCTGGAGGTAAAGATTCATATATGGGAAGTTGGTATTCAGACACCGGAATAGTTTTGAGGTTCACCGGATTTCAACGGGAGTGCCGGAAAGGGTTTCGGGGGTCCACCAAGGAGGTCCACCTGCCCCGAAGGGCCCCATGGGCTGAGAGGGAGATGCACCAGCCCCTGGTGGGCTGGGCGCCCCGCCTCCCAAGGCCCATGCGGCCGAAGGCCAAGGGCTGGCCCTGGGGTGGCCATCGCCCCCCTTGCCTTGGGGGCCAAGGCAACCCCCCCCCCCCAGGACGCCGTGCCCAACCCTAGGGAAACCCTAAGGCATCCGCTCTCTCCCCCTTGCCCCTATATATACTTGAGGGGAGGGAGGGCATCCAACACACTAGCCACGGCCAGCCCTCCCTCTTCCTCTAGATTGGTTTCTCCTTGTCGGGGCACGATGCACACGATCACCTATGGGACTATGGGTCCCTTTGTGGTTCGGCGGGGGTGAGGTCACATTGCACAAAGAGCAGAGGTAGTGAGGCAACACGACGACGAGACGTTGGTGTTTTACCCAGGTTCGGGCCGCTAAGAAGCGTAAAACCCTACTCATGCTTTGGTGGATTGATCGGGGGAACACGAAGCACACGCAGCGCTCAAACCCGGCAAGGGTGCCTTCGGGAGAGCTGCTACGCTAGTACAAGTGTCCAAAGGTCCGAATCTTTAGCTAGGTTGCCTTGGGCCTCCTTTTATAGCTCAAGGGGCAACCACAGTGGCAAAACCGACATTATCTAGTGATAAGATAGCTAACAGTGCTATCATACCTAACTCTGGTACTTAGGACAAAATGCCATAAATGCTAGCCTAGGTGGCGTGCGGGGGTGCATCCCCGGCAAGCTCTTACCACCGCTTGGCTAACTATTTCTTAGTATCTTGACACACCTCTGGACGGGTGTCAAACGGGAATAACTTGTCTCCCAGCGCGTCGCCATGTGCTTAGCGAGAGCCACTTAGCCACCTGAGGGCTCGACACCGCATCGACAAATGACTGGCGTTGCGATGCGGTGGACCGGTGGCCGATCGGCTCGCGCCTACCGGGGGATGGCTTGCCGGGTCTTCTTGAAGATGTGCGCGCCTCGGTCCCCGGCAGGCATCGGGGACGTGACTGGCGCGGCTTGGGCCCGTTCTGGGCCGTTGCATCGACCTTGCCGGCGTTGCTTTAGCCAGCGTAGGTTGCTTCTGCCGGAGTCTTGGTCTTGAATATTGGTTTCGTCTTCTTGATGCGCTCCTTGATCTCACGTAGAGCGGCTTCTCTGGCTTGGACTGGGTTTTTGTTGATGGGGTTCTGCTACTACTGCCTATGCATAAGTTAGGGGCACTGGGTACCCCATTCCTAGTGCACCGACAGGAGCCCCCGGGTCTGGCCCAAACGCGCTCGCCCAGCGCTGTTGGGTCAGGCCCAAAATTTATGCACAGGCGCGCAATATGAGGGAGTAACTGCCAACTTTCAAGCCAGCACTTACCAACTACCTCAGGCCGTTTCCGCCACGTGTGCCGCATGCATTGCGAGGAATTTGCGGTGGATGCGCATGGCTCAAAGGCGTGGGAGTGGCAGAAACTATAGCGTCAGGGATTGGAGCAATGGGGCGGTTGCCTGCTCGCCCGTGATCGTGGGTAGTGGGATTGGTGGAGATGGGCGGTCGCCTTGGAGCAGAGGAGAGCCAGCCCCCGTGCCCTTCCCTATAAATTGGAAAGTCACAGCGGGTGATGCTCATCCATTCCCTTCTCCTCCTCGATCTCAAGTTCACATAGCTTGCCCTTCTTCTCCATCGTCGGGCCGTCCCTTTCCTCCTGATGATCAGGGGGGAAGGGTTGGGTTAGCGCGCATGTCACCGCAGGGTCTTCTTTTTGTGTCCATGCTCATCCCCCGGCTTGGGTCGATGGTTTTGGGCCGAGAGCCAGCGGGAGGGGTCTTGGACGGGGGAGCGGGCGGCGCGACGGCCGTGCCGGGGGCAGCTGCGGTGGTGCACTTGCCGCCGCATCGCCCGCTGCTCCAGCCTTGGCAGAACGCCGCGCAGACGACACCCCGCTGGAGCCCATAGCGGAAACGCAGTGCTGTGGTCGATTGTGGTCTCTGCGCTCCTTCTTCAAGGCGACGGAGAAAGATCGTTGATGTCTACTACGCAACTTTATTCTTGTAGACTTTGTTGGGCCTCCAAGTGCAGAGTTTTGTAGGATAGTAGCAATTTTCCCTCAAGTGGATGACCTAAGGTTTATCAATCCGTGGGAGGTGTAGGATGAAGATGGTCTCTCTCAAACAACCCTGCAATCAAATACAAGAAATCTCTTGTGTCCCCAACACACCCAATACAATGGCAAATTGTATAGGTGCACTAGTTCGGCGAAGAGATGGTGATACAAGTGCAATATGGATGGTAGATATAGGTTTTTGTAATCTGAAAATATAAAAACAGCAACGTAGCAAGTAACAAAAGTGAGCACAAACGGTATTGCAATGCTTGAAAAAAAGGCCTAGGGTCCATACTTTCGCTAGTGCAATCTCTCAACAATGCTAATATAATTGGATCACATAACCATCCCCCAACGTGCAACGAAGAATCACTCCAAAGTTCTTATCTAGTGGAGAACATAAGAAGAAATTGTTTGTAGGGTACCAAACCACCTTAAAGTTATCTTTTCCGATCGATCTATCCAAGAGTTCATACTAAAATAACACAAGTTATCCTTTTCGATCGATCTATCTAAGAGTTCGTACTAAGATAACACCATATGATACGCATCAACCAACTCTAATGTCACCTAGATACTCCAATGTCACCACAAGTATCCATGAGTTCATTATACGATACGTATCAAACAATTTCAGATTCATAATACTCAATCCAACACAAAGAACCTCAAAGAGTGCCCCAAGATTTCTACCTGATAAAGTAGGACAAGAACGTGTATCAACCCCTATGCATAGATTACCCCAATATCACCTCGGGAATCCGCAAGTTGAGTACCAAAACATATATCAAGTGAATCAATAGAACACCCCATTGTCACCTCGGGTATCCACATGCCAGACATATATCAAGTGTTCTCAAATCCAATATTCAATCCAACATAACGATATCTCAAAGGGAAAGATTCAATTCATCACAACATGATTGCAAGGGAATAACATCATATGATCCGACTATATTAACAAAGCCCGTGATACATCAAGATCGTGACATCTCAAGAACACGAGAGAGAGAGATTGAACACATAGCTACTGGTACATACCCTCAGCCCTGAGGGTGGACTACTGCCTCCTCATCATGGCCTCCGCCGGGATGATGAAGATGGCCACCGGAGATGATCTACCCCCTCCGGCAGGGTACTGGAACGCCTCTAGATTGGTTTTTTGTCGATACAGAGAGTTGCGGCTGCGGAGCGGAGAGTCTAGGGTTATTTTTGATGGTTTCTATATTTATAGGATTTTTGGGCGTCGGTTTCA
Organism: Elymus sibiricus; assembly: GCA_039707655.1. Classification (NCBI taxonomy): domain Eukaryota; kingdom Viridiplantae; phylum Streptophyta; class Magnoliopsida; order Poales; family Poaceae; genus Elymus; species Elymus sibiricus. The sequence continues at coordinate 400,688,441 of CM077671.1, forward strand.
CGCCAAGATGGGCCACGAGGTGGGCACGATACACCAGGGCGCGCCGGGGGGGCCTGGCGCGCCCTGGTGGGTTGTGCCCACCTCGTGGCTCTTCTGGCCCTCCCAAGAAGCGTCTAGTACCTCTTTTGTTCCAAAAAAAATCGTCAAAAAGTTTTGGGCGATTCCGAGAACTTTCATTTTCTGCACAAAAACAACACCACGGTAGTTCTGTTGAAAACAGCATCAGTCCGGGTTAGTTCTAAATAAATCATATAAAGTGCATCAAAACCATGTAAAAGTATTGTAAACATAGGTGAATATGGCATGAATGCTTCATAAATTATCGATACGTTGGAGACGTATCAATCGTCTGTACGGCCGTCGGCTGTGCGCGAGTGATCACAGTAGTGGTCCATCATGGGTCGTGGCAGAGGTCCCCACCCATGGCACTATGTATTCCGCACAAGGGGGGAGCCTTTTGCCTGCGTGTACTCCTTAAGGGCAGGGAGTCTTCCCTGCCTCGGGTCGTCGGCGACGACCATGCTCTCTGTGAGGTTCTTCGGGAGGCTCGGCGTTCGCCTCGTCTGCCGCGTCGAGGGCTCGGACGATGGTGGAGGAGTCTTCTTGAGCGGTGGCGATGAGGAAGATGATGGCGGCGACAACCCACGACGCTTCAGGAGTGTGGATGATAGCTCCGACACGTCGTGATCGCCGGCAGCACCATCATCACCAGCTGTGCTTCGGCAGCACCACCATCTGCACCTGCCTCCGCCTTCTTCCTCCTTGTCGGCTTCGTCTATCCCGCCGGCTTCGTCCGCCCTGCCTGTGGGCAGGGTCCTTTTGATCCTTCCGGGGGCGCATCCCGCTGGCCCTGGCGGGGAGGCGCCGAATCCCAGCCAGACGCTCCTTTTGCCCTGTTTTTCTTCTCCACATATTCCTTAGTAGGAGAGGGACAAGAAAGGCATTACAGGGCACTTATCTTTTTATAAATCAAAAGATGTAGGCGCTTGCCAAGTTTTAGCTAATCATAATGTAATCCTTACCCATTCTATATCGAAAATGAATGGAAGAATGCCATTTCGCTTCCTTAAGTACTATCCTTTTTTCTCCTTGTTTGTATTGTGTCAGCAGGTTTTGCCCTTGCCGCACGGAACTATTTGCCGGGTCAGTACTACCCGCGAGCGCCAAAGGGGGAGCGAGCTCCCGGCAGCAGGCTGGTATCATTCCCCGGCAAGGCTCCTTGTCGATACCGGTGCGGCCCCCCAGGGCTAATAAGTGACAGGAGCTGGGGGACGGCTCGTCCCGACAAGGGTTTCCATTGCATGAAGGACTCCATTGTACACTTTCAAAAAGGATGGCAAGGGTTTCCTTAAGGGATCAAATGGCACTGAGCTTGAGATACGCGATTAGACTTATCTTTTCAGGCAGTATCCCTTTCTGGAGTATGACGAGCCGCCGTCCTTGTTTCTTTGCCCTCCTACCTTGTTTTCCTGATGGTCAAACATGTAGGGCAAGAGGTCTCTGTCCTCTGGAGAGAGAATGCGGCAGCAAGGATCACAGGCTCATCAAGTACTATAGCAAATTTATAAAACTTAAAAGCGATAACATTGCAACATAAAAATGCATAGTAAACATGCAGTTCGATGGTATGATGCAATGCCTAGCTTTATTATTGCATGCACAGGGTCTGCGCCTGGCTTTGTACAGAGGGTTACATGCGCTGCAGCAAGGCTTGTACAAAGGTTGGTTGCCGAGGACTGAGCCCGGCAACCGCGCCTTACGGGTAGAACTTACGAAGATGCTAAATATTCCAGGAGTTTAGCACTTTGATGCCATCTTCGGTCTCCAGACGGACTGCGCCAGGTCTGGTGACTCGTGCTACCCGGTAAGGGCCTTCCCACTTCGGCATCAACTTGTTGGTACCCTTGGCGGACTGAACGCGCCTAAGGACAAGGTCGCCTTCCTCAAGGCTCCGGGCGTGGACCCTGCGGCTATGATAGCGGCGCAGGGCTTGCTGGTAGCATGTAGCACGCACAGCAGCCCGGAGATGATCTTCCTCGAGGAGCATGGCATCGTCATGTCGTAGCTGCTCTTGCTCTACTTCATCGTAGGCAAGTACTCAAGGTGACCCGTATATGAGTTCCATGGGAAGAACTGCTTCCGCCCCATACACTAGGGAGAAGGGCGTCTGGCCGGTAGCTTGATTCGGTGTCGTTCTGAGGGACCAAAGAACCACCGGCAGCTCATCTATCCAGCGCTTGCTGCTTCTTCGCAGTCTATCAAAAGTTCTTGTCTTGAGCCCGCGCAACACTTCAACATTCATCCTCTCGACTTGCCCGTTGCTTCTCGGGTGGGCAACATAGGCGAAGGAGACCTTGCTTCCAAGGCTTTGGATGTATTGCATAAAGGTACGGCTCGTGAACTGGGTGCCATTATTGGTGATCACCCTGTTGGGCACTCCGAAACGGCACACCAGTCCTTTTAGGAACTTGACAGCTTACTGCGCGGTCACCTTCCTCACTGGTTCCACCTTTGGCCACTTTGTAAACTTGTCGATTGCTACGAACAAGAATTCAAAGCCCTCGACGGCGCGGGGAAAGGGGCCCAAAATATCGAGCCCGCAGACCGAGAATGGCCAGGATAAAGGGATCGTCTGGAGAGCTTGTCCTGGTTGATGAATGTTCTTGGAATGGAACTGGCAGGCTTCACACTTGGTGACTAGCTCAGTCGCATCTTGGAGGGCAGTGGGCCAATAGAAACCCTGCCGGAATGCTTTTCTGGCAAGGGCCCTTGATCCAACGTGTGACCCACACATGCCTCCGTGAATCTCTGCCAACAGCTTCAGTCCATCTTCTCGGCAGATGCACCTTAATTTCACACCGTTTGGTCTTTTTCTGTACAGAGTGTCATCGACAAACTGGTACATACTTGACTGACGGGCTACTTTTTCGGCTTCTTCTTGCTCTTCGGGAAGTTCTCCGGTTTGAAGGAAGTGGACTATGTGCTGCGCCCAAGCTCTAGCCTGTGGCTCGACAATGAGGACTAAAGGCGTCTCCTCGTTCGTGGGAGCGCTTACCTCGACCGCGAGAACCTGGGGTTCTACGGGAGGGAGCTGCTCACCAACCGAAGCGAGACTGTCCCCGGTAGCTTCTATACCAGTGGCTTCAGGAAGCTCTGTCGGGAAATGCTTTCCGGAGTTTATCTTTCTTCTTTTCCTGGTCACCGTTGACGGGGATACTGATGGCTGAGTGAGGTGGAGGACAAAAGTTCCTGGTTCCACAGGGAGCTTTTGCACGGCGCACTTCGATAGATGATCAGCGATGCTGTTTTCTGCACGTGGCACATGTTCTGCTAGCAATCCATCAAAGTGCTCTTCTAGCTTCCTCACCTCTTCCACGTATGCTTCCATCAACGAACTCTGATAATCTTTGTTGACTTGTCTCACCACGAGTTGAGAATCTCCTCGGATGATCAATTTCTTGATTCCCAACTCCACCACTATCCTGAGCCCGGCAAGGAGCCCCTCATACTCAACGGTGTTATTGGTGGCCTCCTCCCGGGGAAAGTGCACTTGAACCACATATTTGAGATGCCCTCCAGTAGGGGCGATGAGGAGAACGCCTGCTCCGTCGCCCTGAAGCGAGAAAGTACCGTCAAAATACATGATCCATTCTTTAGGCGCTTCTTTGCCGGGACAATTGTTTCTGGAACCTCTTCGTCTGGCGTGGGTGTCCATTCCGCAATGAATTCCGCCAACGCCCTACTCTGGATAGTGGAAGTGCTCACATACTTCAAACCAAAAATTGATAGCTCTAGCGCCCACTCAACTATCTTGCCAGTGGCTTCGGGGTTCCTCAATATACGCTGCATTGGAAAGCGGGTGACAATTGTGATCTCATGGCCCTGGAAGTAGTGGTGCAGCTTCCTCGAGGCCATGAGAAGGCCGAAGATCAGCTTTTGCACCCCAGAGTACCTTGACCTAGCCCCTTGTAACAAGGAGCTGACAAAGTACACTGGTCGCTGCACCACTTTCTTCTTCGCCACTTGCTGAAAAATGCCTTCGTTTGCTTGCTTAGGTTCCCCTTGGTTTGTATCAGGTCCTGCCGCGAGTGCTTCGGTTCCACCCCCGATGAAATCATTCACTGCGGCCCCATCTTCATCCACTTCTCGCTGCGCCACCAGCGCTGCACTAACCACTTGATTCGGTTCCGCCAAGTATAGCAGCAATGGTTCTTGTGGTTTAGGTGCGACTAAGGTGGGAGCAGAGGAAAGGTAAGCTTTCAGATCTTGCAGCGCTGCTTCTGCTTCCGGGGTCCACTTCATCAGGCCGGCCTTTTTCAGAATCTTGAAAAACGGCAGTGCACGTTCAGTGGATTTGGAGATGAACCTACTCAACGCGGCAATGCATCCAGCCAATCGCCTTACATCCTTGAAAAACTTGGGCGCTTGTATCTGCTCGATTGCTTTGATATTGTCGGGATTGGCTTCTATTCCTCGCTGAGATACAAAGAACCCAAGCAGCTTGCCGGATGGGACAGCAAACACACACTTCTCAGGGTTGAGCTTCAAATTGATCTTGCGCAAGTCCGTAAAGGTTTCTTCCAAGTCTTGTATGAGGGTTGCTTCATCTTTGGTTTTGACTACTATGTCATCCATGTAAGCTTCCCCGTTCCTATGCAACTGAGGTTCAAGTCCAATCTGCATGGCCCTTGCAAAGGTAGAACCAGCGCTCTTTAACCCGAAGGGCATACGTACAAAGCAGTACGTGCCACATGGAGTTATGAACGCGGTTTTTTCTTCATCTTCCTTGGCCATGAATATCTGGTGGTATCCGGAGTATGCATCCAAGAAGGAAAGAAAGTCACACCCGGAAGTGGAATCAACAATTTGATCGATGCGCGGCAAGGGAAAAGGGTCCTTCAGGCATGCTTTATTCAAGTCAGTGAAATCAATGCAAAGCCTCCATTTCCCATTCGCCTTGCACACCACTACCGGGTTGGCTAACCAAGTTGGATGCAACACTCCTCTGACCAAACCAGTTGCTTCGAGCTTCTTGATTTCCTCGGCGATGAACTGCTGTCGCTCCAAGGCTTGCTTCCTGACTTTCTGCTTGATGTGCCTGGCATGAGGGCAGACAGCAAGGTGGTGCTCAATTACCTCCCTGGGAACACCAGGGATGTCGGATGGTTGCCAAGCAAACACATCGACATTCACCCGCAGGAAGGCAAAGAGTGCTCTTTCCTATTTGTCATTAAGGGTGGCACTGATGATAAACGTACCATCAGCACCATCCTGCCCTGCCGGGACCTTCTTCGTCGCAGGGTAGGTGACCTTGGATCTCTTGCTAGCGGAGCTCTCCGGCAGGTCATCGACGGGTGCAGCGCACTCCGAAGAGGCGCGCTTCCTAGAGTCCTTACCAGTGTCCCTGCTAGACTTCTTTTCCTTCTTTGATTCCTTGGCGGGAGCTGGGGTTTCTGCGACCTCAGCTGCTACCGCGTCTCGATACATCTGGTCCACACATATAACTGCATCCTTCTTATCAGATGGAATGGAGATGATTCCCACGGGCCCTGGCATCTTCAAAGTGATGTAAGCATAGTGGGATGCTGCCATGAATTTTGTCAGAGCTGGGCGACCAAGAATTCCATTGTAAGGCAGAGGGAGTTTGACCACATCAAACACCACCTTCTCAGTTCGGTAGTTCAACTCCCCGCCAAACGTCACAGGCAAAGAGATCTTTCCCTTGGGTCGGCTCCTGCCGGGGTTGATTCCTTGGAATGTACCCGTAGCTTTGAGCTCTCCGTCAGGGATCTGCAGCCTTTCGACCAACTTAGGGGAGCTTAAGTTCAATCCCGCCCCGCCGTCAACTAACATCTTGGTTACTTTGAGGTTGCGGATTGTTGGGGAGACCAACAACGGCAAACATCTGACGGTAGTGGTGCGGTCAGGATGATCCTCTTCGTCAAAGATGATAGGCGTGCGGGTCCATTTGAGTGGCCTTATGGACTCTGCAGCTGGCTCCATGGCATTGATCTCACACGCCCACTGCTTGAGCTGGCGATGAGAGGAATGCAAGGATGCACCCCCGTCAACACACATAGCTTCAGTTGCCTTCTGGAACTCTCGATCACTGGACTTTTCATCATCCTCATCATCACTCACATCATCTCCTTCTTTCTTCTCACGACCTATAGCCGGTTTTTCCTTCTGTTGCGGGGCCTTGCCGCGCCGGCCTCCTCTACCACCACGGCCCTTCCCGGCAGCACCATCTTGGCCTCTCTCCTTGTCATGCTTCTCATATCCAGTCTTCTGCTTCTCAGCAAGCTGCTCAACTTGGCGGCATTCTTGGAGATCATGACCTTTGGTGCGGTGGATTTTGCAGTATGGCACGTCGGACTTTCCGGTTTTCTCTGCCGCTGCGGCCTCCCGGCAATCAGCGCATGCGGCAGCTCCCTTGCCGGGGGCCTCGGCCTTGGCCTTCTTGCCGGCATTGAGATTACCAGAGCTCTCAACGGCCAACACTGCCTTTCCCTTACGCTTCTTGTTGCGCCTTCGGCTTTCCCCCTTCGGGCCAGGGGCATCGTCGTCGTCATCGGAGTCGACTTCGACGCCAGCCTCCTCTCCGGGGAGTTGCCTTCCTTCCTCAGCACGAGCACACTTGTCCGCCAATGTATATAACTCATTGACGGTCTTGGGGAGTTTAACATTCATCTTGGCCCGCATCCTCCTGTTGGGCACGTTCGAATGGAATGCGGCAATCACGGCTGCGGGGTGTATCTTTGGAATATTGCGGTGTACTCGACTGAATCTCTGGATGTACTTCCGCAAGGTTTCTCCCTCCTTCTGCGGAAGGACTTGTAGGTCGCTGGGCTGTCCTGGCTCCTGGTGGCCACCTGTGAAGGCGCCGACAAACTCGTTGCACAAGTCAGCCCATGATGAAATAGAGTTCTCCGGCAGGTGCCTCAGCCACGATCTCACATTTGGCTTGAGTGCCAAAGGGAAATAGTTGGCGAGCACCTTCTCATCTATTCCTCCGAAGGCTTGAACGACTATCGTATAGATGCCCAGGAATTCCTCCGGGTTTAGCTTCCCGTCGTATTTCTCCGTCAGCTCAGGCTTGAAAGCTCGGGCCGATGGCCAGCGGAACTGTCGCAGATCGCGAGTGAAGGCAGGGCACCCAACCTCATAAGGCAGGTACCTGCCAACACTGGGCGCGGGGTCACCAGCATCTGGGCCGTTGCGCCTGTCGGATTGGCGGTGTGCTTCCCGGCGTCGCTCTATGGTGATGCACGCGTCTTCCCTCCGCCGGTCATCCAGGACACGCCGCTGGTCCCGGTGATCGTGTGGGCCGGACGAGACCATATATACCTCATCGGGCTCGTCGGCACATGGATCTTGTTATGGCTGCCTCTGGGTCTGTTGTTGCGGAGAGGATTGCACCATTGGCACGGCCCCCTCGACACGACCATCAGCCCGGGCCACCGTTGCCGTTCGCGGGTATCGCGACGGCTAAGCATGCTGTGATTTGCTGGCTTCGATGAAGCCGGTCAAACTCTGGATGGTGGCCCTCCATTCGTCCATCTTGTCAGCCGCCGGCGGGAAATTTAACAGCAGCTGGGCCCGCGTCATCGCTTCCGCTGTCGTGGCCGTCATGGCTAGAGAGGCGGATCGCGACGTTGCTCGACTCCTGGTGAAACCAAGAGGAGTGTCGCCGTGTTCTCGTAGCCGTGCACCGGTCGCCGAGGCGGTCTGACGTGGAGGAGATCGAATTTTGCGGGTCTACGGCCCCGCTGGGCGCTCCGTCCTGTTCTGGGCGAGGCACGCGCCCAGCAGCCGCACCTATGATGGGCGCAGCTAGATGATCACGGCTTGCCCCAGATTTGGGCGCCGTTGTTGCTGCCGCGGCCACATGTGCGGCAGGGAGGTGGAGACTGAACGTTTCCTCCTCCCGCGACACTAGGGCCGAGCTCGCCAAGATGTTGCTGCTGTTACTCCTCTTTGGTGTTCCTCGCTCCAGCTTCGGCCGCGGGGGACACGACGGTGGTGCCGCCTGCGCCAGTCGCGTCGCCCACGATGCCCACCTCACTCGTCGCTGCCGTAGTGCCAATGGCGTCCGCAGCTGCATGCGAGGGGGCCTTCAAAGTGGAGGGATGCACGGTCACGCCAGTCTTCTTCTTGGGAGCCATAGATGAAGAAGACGGCAATGAAGATCGACGCATTGCTGACAATCTCAGGTTCGCGCAAATGACGCTCCCCTACCTGGCGCGCCAAAGATGTCGGGGCACGATGCACACGATCACCTATGGGACTATGGGTCCCTTTGTGGTTCGGCGGGGGTGAGGTCACATTGCACAAAGAGCAGAGGTAGTGAGGCAGCACGACGACGAGACGCTGGTGTTTTACCCAGGTTCGGGCCGCTGAGCAGCGTAAAACCCTACTCATGCTTTGGTGGATTGATCGGGGGAACACGAAGCACACGCAGCGCTCAAACCCGGCAAGGGTGCCTTCGGGAGAGCTGCTACGCTAGTACAAGTGTCCAAAGGTCCGAATCTTTAGCTAGGTTGCCTTGGACCTCCTTTTATAGCTCATGGGACAACCACAGTGGCAAAACAGACATTATCTAGTGATAAGATAGCTAACAGTGCTATCAAACCTAACTCTGGTACTTAGGACAAAATGCCATAAATGCTAGCCTAGGTGGCGTGCGGGGGTGCATCCCCGGCAAGCTCTTACCACCGCTTGGCTAACTATTGCTTAGTATCTTGACACGCCTCTGGACGGGTGTCAAACGGGAATAACTTGTCTCCCAGCGCGTCGCCACGTGCTTAGCGAGAGCCACTTAGCCACCTGAGGGCTCGACACCGCATTGACAAAAGACTGGCGTTGCGATGCGGTGGAGCGGTGGCCGATCGGCTCGCGCCTGCCGGGGGATGGCTTGCCGGGTCTTCTTGAAGATGTGCGCGCCTCGGTCCCCGGCAGGCACCGGGGACGTGACTGGCGCGGCTCGGGCCCGTTCTGGGCCGTTGCATCGACCTTGCCGGCGTTGCTTTAGCCAGCGTAGGTTGCTTCTGCCGGAGTCTTGGTCTTGAATATTGGTTTCGTCTTCTTGATGTGCTCCTTTATCTCAGGTAGAGTAGCTTCTCTGGCTTGGACTGGGTTTATGTTGATGGGGTTCTGCTACTACTACATGTGCATAAGTTAGGGGCACTGGGTACCCCATTCCTAGTGCACCGACACTCCTCTAGTTCGTCGCGGCAGCGCTTGGCGAAGCCCTGCCGGGACAGCTCCACCATCACCGCCCCCACGCCATCGTGCTGCCGGAGAACTCATCTACCTCTCCGCCCTCGCTTGCTGGATCAAGCAGGCGGAGATGTCATCGAGCTGTACGTGTGCTGAACGCGGAGGTGTCGTCCGTTCGGCGCTAGATCATGATTGGATCCCGGGACGGATCGTGATTGGATCGCGAAGACGTTCGACTACATCAACCGTGTTTGTTAACGCTTCCCGCTTAGCGATCTACAAGGGTATGTAGATGCACTCTTCCTCTCATAGCTGTTGATCTCCATAGATACATCTTGGATTTTCGTAGGAATTATTTTGTTTCCCATGCAACGTTCCCCAACAGTGGCATCGTGAGCTAGGTCTATGCGTAGATAGCATGCACGAGTAGAACACAAAAGAGTTTTTGGGTGTTGATGTTAAGATTGCTTACTTCCTTAGTCTTATCTTGATTTGGTGGTATTGTGGGATGAAGCGGCTCGGACCAACCTGACCCGTCCACGTACGAGAGACCGGTTCCATCGACTGACATGCAACTTGTTGCAACAAGATGGCTCGCGGGTGTCTATCTCTCCCACTTTAGTTGAATCGGATTCGACAGAGGCGGTCCTTGTAGAAGGTCAAATAGCAACTTGAATATCACCGTTGTGGCTTTGCGTAGGTAAGAACGGTTCTTACTAGTTACCCATAGCAGCCACATAAAACTTGCAACAACAAAGTAGAGGACGTCTAACTTGTTTTTGCAGGGCATGCTATGATGTGATATGGCCAAACACATGATGTGATATATGTGATGTATGAGATGATCATGTTTTGTATAGGTTATCACAACTTGCATGTCGATGAGTACGGCAACCGATAGGAGCCATAGTGTTGTCTTTAATTATTTTCGCCTTCTTTTGCTTTACTTTATCGCTATGTGCTAGAAATAGTTGTAGAAGCAATAGTTGGCGCGACAACCACATGACGACACGATGATGGAGATCATGGTGGCATGCCGGTGACGATGGAGATCATGTCGGTGCTTTGGAGATGGAGATCAAAAGCACAAGATGATGATGGCCATATCATGTCACTTATATGATTTGCATGTGATGTTTATCCTATTTATGCATCTTATTTTGCTTAGAATGGCGGTAGCATTATAAGATGATCTCTCACTAAAATTTCAAGATAAAATTGTGTTCTCCCCAAGTATGCACCATTGCGAAGGTTCATCGTTTCGAAGCACCTCGTGATGATCAGGTGTGATAGACTCTACGTTCGCATACAACGGGTGTAAGCCAGATTTACACACAAGAAATGCTTGGGTTAACCTTGACGAGCCTAGCATGTACATACATGGCCTCGGAACACATGAGACCGAAAGGCCGAACATGAGTCATATAGTAGATATGATCAACATGGAGATGTTCACCATTGAAACCACCTCATCTCACATGATGATCGGACTTGGGTTGGTGGATTTGGATCATGTTATACCTAGACAACCTGAGGGATGTTGATTTGAGTGGGAGTTCTTTAGTAATATGATTAATTGAACTCATTATCATGAACATAGTCTAAATTGTCTTTGCAAAATTATGTTGTAGATCAATGGCTCGCGCAGTAGCTCCTCTGAATTTTAATGCGTTCCTAGAGAAAGCTAAGTTGAAAGATGATGGAAGTAACTATGCGGACTGGGTCCGAAATCTGAGGATTATCCTCACTGCTGCTCAAAAGGCTTATGTCCTTGATGCCCCGCTTGGTGATGCACCATACCCTGAGAATCTGGACACTATGAACGTCTGGCAAACTCGATCTGATGACTACTCGATAGTTCAGTGCGCCATGCTGTATGGCTTAGAATCGGGACTTCAAAAGCGTTTTGAACGCCATGGAGCATATGAGATGTTCCAGGAGTTGAAGTTAATATTTCAAGCAAATGCCCGGATCGAGAGGTATGAGAACTATGATAAGTTTTTCGCCTGCAAAATGGAAGAGAATAGTTCTGTCAGTGAACACCTACTCAGAATGTCTGGGTACTACAACTGTTTAAATGATTTGGGAGTTGAGCTTCCGCCAGAAACGATCACTGACAGAATTCTCTAGTCACTGCCACCTAGCTACAAAGGCTTCATGATGAACTATAATATGCAAGGGATGGACAAGTCTGCCTCTGAGCTATTCGCGATGCTGAAAGTCGCGGAAGTAGAAATCAAAAAGGAGCATCAAGTGTTGATGGTGAATAAAACCACTAGTTTCAAGAAAGGCAAGGGAAAGAAGGGAAACTTCAAGAAGGGTGGCAAGCAAGTTGCCGCTCCCGTGAAGAAACCCAAGGCTGGACCCAAACCTGAGACTGAGTGCTTCTATTGCAAGGAGACTGGCCACTGGAAGCGGAATGGCCCCAAGTACCTGGCTGATAAGATGGCTGGCAACGTCAACAAAGGTATATTTGATATACATGTTATTGATGTGTACCTCACTAGCTCTCATAGTAGTACCTGGGTATTTGATACCGGTTCCGTTGCTCATATTTGTAACTCAAAATAGGAACTACGGAATAAACGAAGGCTGGCGAAGGATGAAGTGGCGATGCAAGTCGGAAATGGTTCCACGGTTGATGTGATCTCCGTCGGCACGCTCTCTCTTCAATTACCATCAGGATTAGTAGTAAATCTAAATAATTGTTATTTGGTGCCTGCGTTGAGCATGAACATTATATCTGGATCTTGTTTATAGCGAGACGGTTATTCATTTAAATCAGAGAATAATGGTTGTTCTATTTATACGAGTAACATGTTTTATGGTCATGCACCCAATGTGAATGGTTTATTCTTGTTGAATCTCGATAGTAGTGATATACATATTCATAACATTGATGCCAAAAGATGCAAAGTCAATAATGACAGTACCACTTTCTTGTGGCACTGCCGCTTAGGTCATATTGGTGTAAAACGCATGAAGAAGCTCCATGCTGATGGACTTTTAGAATCACTCGATTTTGAATCGCTTGATACATGCGAACCATGCCTCATGGGCAAGATGACGAAAACCCCGTTCTCCGGTACGATGGAGCGGGCAAGTGACTTGTGGGAAATCATACATACTGATGTATGCGGTCCGATGAGTGTTGAGGCGCGCGGTGGATATCATTATTTTCTTACCTTCACTGATGATTTGAGTAGATATGGGTATATTTACTTAATGAAACACAAGTCTGAAACATTTGAAAAGTTCAAGCAATTTCAGAGTGAAGTAGAAAATCATCGTAACAAGAAGATAAAGTTTCTATGATCTGATCGTGGTGGAGAATATCTGAGTTATGAGTTTGGCATGCATTTGAGACGGTGTGGAATTGTTTCACAACTTACGCCACCTGGAACACCACAGCGTAATGGTGTGTCCGAGCGTCGTAATTGTACTCTATTGGATATGGTGCGATCTATGATGTCTCTCACTGATCTGCCAGTATCGTTTTGGGGTTATGCATTAGAGACAATAGCATTCACTTTAAATAGGGAACCATCAAAGTCCGTTGAGACGACACCGTATGAATTATGGTTTGGCAAGAAACCTAAGCTGTCGTTTCTCAAAGTTTGCGGCTGCGGTGCTTATGTAAAAAGGCTTCAACGTGATAAGCTCGAACCCAAAGCGGACAAATGCGTCTTCATAGGTTACCCTAAGAAAATAGTTGGGTATACCTTCTATCTCAGATCCGAGGACAAAGTGTTTGTTGCTAAAAATGGATCCTTTCTCGAGAAAGAGTTTCTCTCGAAGGAATTGAGTGGGAGGAAGGTAGAACTTGATGAGGTTATTGAACCGTCGATTCAGTTGGATAGTAGCACGATGCAGAAAGATGTTTCTGCGGCGCATACACCAAGTGAAGAGGAAGCTAATGATGATGGTCATGAAACTTCAGATCAAGTTGTTACTGAGCCTTGTAGGTCGACAAGGAATCGTACCGCCCCTGAGTGGTACGGCAATCCTGTCTTGGAGGTCATGTTGTTAGACAATAGTGAACCTACGAGCTATGAAGAAGCAATGGTGGGCCCAGATTCCAACAAATGGCTAGAGGCCATGAAATCCGAGATAGGATCCATGAATGAGAACAATGTGTGGACTTTGGAGGACTTGCCATTTCGTCATAAGGCCATAGAGAATAAATGGATCTTTAAGAAAAAGACGGACGCGGACGGTAATGTCACCATCTATAAAGCTCGACTTGTTGCAAAAGGGTTTTCTCAAGTTCAAGGAGTTGACTACGATGAGACTTTCTCTCCGTTAGCGATGCTTAAGTCCGTCAGGATCATGTTAGCAATAACTGCATTTTTTTATTACGAGATCTGGCAGATGGATGTCAAAACAGTGTTCCTTAATGGTTTCCTTAAGGAAGAGGTGTATATGATGCAACCAGAAGGTTTTGTTGATCCTAAAAATGCTGACAAAGTGTGCAAGCTCCAGCGATCCATTTATGGACTGGTGCAAGCATCTCGGAGTTGGAATCTTTGTTTTGATGAGGTGATCAAAGCGTATGGGTTTATACAAGTTTATGGAGAAGCTTGTATTTACAAGAAAGTGAGTGGGAGCTCTATAGTGTTTCTAATATTATATGTGGATGACATATTGCTGATTGGAAACGATATATAACTTTTGGAAAGCGTGAAGATGTATTTGAACAAGCATTTTTCAATGAAAGACCGCGTAGAAGCTGCTTTCATATTAGGCATAAAGATCTATAGAGATAGATCGAGACGCTTGATAGGACTTTCATAAAGCACATATCTTGATAAGGTTTTGAAGAAGTTCAAAATGGTCAGTCCAAGAAGGGGTTCTTGCATGTCTTACAAGGTGTGAATTTGAGTAAGACTCAATGCCCAGCGACTATAGAGGATAGAGAAAATATGAGTGACATCCCCTATGCTTCAGCCATAGGCTCTATAATGTATGTGATGCTGTGCACAAGACCAGATGTCAGCCTTGCCATAAGTATGGCCGGAAGGTTTCAAAGTGATCCAGGAATGGAACACTGGACAGCGGTCAAGAATATCCTGAAGTACTTGAAAAGGACTAAGGAAAAGTTTCTCGTTTATGGGGGTGATCAAGAGCTCATCATAAAGGGTTATGTCGATGCTAGCTTTGACACACATCCAGATGACTCTAAGTCTCAAACCGGATACGTATATATTCTGAATGGTGGAGCGGTAAGCTGGTGCAGTTCCAAGCAAAGCGTGGTAGCTGATTCTACGTGTGAAGCAGGGTACATCGCTGCTTCGGAAGCAGCGAAGGAAGAAGTCTGGATGAAGCAGTCCATGACAGATCTCAGAGTTGTGCCCAGTGCACTGGATCCGATGACTCTCTTGTGTGATAACACTGGCGCCATTGCTCTAGCCAAAGAGCCCAGGTTTCACAAGGGGACCAGACACATAAAGCGTCGCTTCAATTCCATCCGTGATTACATCAAGGAGGAGGACATGAATATTTGCAAAGTACATACGGATCTGAATGTTGCAGACCCATTGACTAAGCCTCTTCCACGAGCAAAACATGATCAGCATCAGAACTCTATGGGTGTTAGATTCATTACAATGTAAATCACATAGCGATGTGAACTAGATTATTGACTCTAGTGCAAGTGGGAGACTATTGGAAATATGCCCTAGAGGCAATAATAAAATGGTTATTATCATATTTCCTTGTTCATGATAATCGTTTATTATCCATGCTATAATTGTATTGATTGGAAACTCAGATACATGTGTGGATACATAGACAACACTGTGTCCCTAGTGAGCCTCTACTAATCTAGCTCATTGATCAAAGATGGTCAAGGTTTCCTGACCATAGACATGAGTTGTCATTTGATAACAGGATCACATCATTAGGAGAATGATGTGATGGACAAGACCCAACCGCAAGCATAGCAGCTGATCGTATCAGTTTATTGCTACTGCTTTATCCATGTCAAGTATATGTTCCTACGACCATGAGATCATGCAACTCCCGGACACCGGAGGAATGCCTTGTGTGTATCAAACGTCACAACGTAACTGGGTGACTATAAAGGTGCTCTACAGGTATCTCCGAGGGTGTCCGTTGAGTTGGCGTGGATCCAGACTGGGATTTGTTACTCCGTACGACGGAGAGGTATCTCTGGGCCCACTCGGTAATACAGCATCACAAGAAGCTTGGAAGCAATTTGACTAAGGAGTTGGTCACGGGATCTTGTATTACGGAATAAGTAAAGAGACTTGCCAGTAACGAGATTGAACTAGGTATGGAGATAACGACGGTCGATTCTCGGGCAAGTAACATACCGATAGACAAAGGGAACTACATACGGGATTTATTGAATCCTTGACATCGTGGTTTGACCGATAAAGATCTTCGTAGAATATGTAGGAACCAATATGGTAATCTAGGTCCCGCTACTGGTTATTGACTGTAGAAGTGTCTCGGTCATGTCTGCATATTTCTCGAACCCGCAGGGTCTGCACACTTAACGTTCGGTGACGATTTGGTATTGTTGAGTTGTATATGTTGGTGACCGAAAGTTGTTCGGAGTCCTGGATGAGATCACGGACATCACGAGAAGTTCCGGAATGGTCCGGAGGTAAATATTCATATATGGTAAGTTGGTATTCGGACACCGAAATAGTTTCGGGGTTCACCGGATTTCAACGGGAGTGCCGGAAAGGGTTCCAGGGGTCCACCGGGGGGGGGTCCACCTGCCCCGGAGGGCCCCATGGACTGAGAGGGAGGCGCACCAGCCCCTGGTGGGCTAGGCGCCCCGCCTCCCAATGCCCATGTGGCCGAAGGCCAAGGGCTTGGCCCTGGGGTGGCCGCCGCCCCCCTTGCCTTGGGGGCCAAGGCAGGCCCCCCAGGCCGCTGCGCCCAACCCTAGGGCAGCCGCCCCCTCCCCCTTGCCCCTATATATACTTGAGGGGAGGGAGGGCAGCCAACACACAAGCCACGGCCAGCCCTCCCTCTCCCTCTAGATTGGTTTCTCCTCTAGTTCGTCACGGCAGCGCTTGGCGAAGCCCTGCCGGGACAACTCCACCATCACCGCCACCACGCCATCGTGCTGCCGGAGAACTCATCTACCTCTCCGCCCTCGCTTGCTGGATCAAGGAGGCGAAGACGTCATCGAGTTGTACGTGTGCTGAACACGGAGGTGCCGTCTGTTCGGCGCTAGATCGTGATTGGATCGCGGGACGTATCGTGATTGGATCGCAAAGACGTTCGACTACATCAACCGTGTTTCTTAACGCTTCCCGCTTAGAGAACTACAAGGGTATGTAGATGCACTCTTCCTCTCTGAAAGTGCGTTATATCGACTAGAGGGGGGGTGAATAGGCGATTTTTACAAATTCGTCACTTGAGGAAATACTAGTTGAGGAATTTGCTAAGTGACGAACTACTCGCAGCGGAATAAGTACTCAAGTGCACGTGAAACATAGCAGTAGCATAGTCATCATGATGAAATAAAACATACACAGAGCATGAGTGGCGTGAACAGGATAAGCAGGCAGAAGATAATGTAACTGAAGAATTTGAGGTGAGGAAATTGAGAAAGTCTTCAGTCAAATTCTTCAAACAGTAACGATCAATTTCATCAACACATATATGAGGAAATGAAAGGGTTGAGGAAATAGAACCAGGGGCTCGATGAAGACATTGATTTGATGACCCAGTTCCAACTGCTGTGATAGTCGTACGTCTGGTTCGGAGCAGCCTGGTATTTAAACCAGAGGACACACAGTCCCAGGACACACAGTCCTTACCGTATTCTCCTTGAGCTAAGGTCACATAGTCCTCGCCCAACACTCGTGGTAAGTCTTTAGGGTAGACTTCCAAAACCTTCCAAAACTATATCTTGTAATCCATACACACATTTAATATATATCGTGAGGAAATTGAAATGCATGATGGAAAATGGGGTCTGAGGAAATTCAGCATGCGTGCATTAAGATACTTGAGGAAATAAGCATGCAGAAAGCAGTTCAAAAGTATCAGATCACCATCGGACTTAAGTTTACAACTCAATCAACAAAAGCTTCAGAAGAGCGAGAGTTGTAACTTAAACAAAACACAACCCATATAGAGAGACCCGCTTGAAGACTAACTCAAATTTCTCCCCCTTTGTCATCAAGTGACCAAAAGGGACGAAATTGAGGACTAACGCCCCTGAAGAATTTCATCTTGAAGGTGGTGGAGGAGCGCCAGCGTTGTCGGGGTTGGTTGGTGGATCAGGGCCGGCAGCAGTGTCGTCAATGTCCTCAGCTTCATCCGTCTTACGCGATGAAGAATATGAGCTTGTAACCAGCCGAGGAACTTGAACTTTCTTCCACTTCTTCTTTGGAAGAATTGACCAGTCAAAGTCCCGCTGAAATTCCATCTCCGCAAGTTCTTCAGGAGTATAAAGATATTCAAGGGTAGCCCAGGTGCGGTCGAAGATTTCATGCAGGTAGTAATGGTTTTTCCTCACCACATTGTGAGTGACTGTCATGTCCCGAAGAAGTGCACCAAACTGTCATTTGACCCATTTGTGATTGCGATCCACCTTTTGGTGAAGACTGAGGAGAAGCTCACGATCAGTCATCACCCTTGGAGCAGCTTCTTGAGGTCTTTGAGCTGTAGCCCTGCCAACCGAGTCTTGAGAAGCAGTGTCATCATTTGTTGAGTAAGAGGCAGCAGTGCGAAATTGACCATTTAATGGTCGAGATCCTTCATCAATAACAGTTTTGCCTTTCCCATCCATTGAAGAAAATGTGTCCTTGAGGACTTCAATTGGCGGCAGCAAACTGAAATGATTTTGGAAGTCAGCTTCATAAGGCATTGAGGATCTCGCCCTGATGAACTTCATGATCCATGGAGCATAAGACTTCAGTTCAAAAGGTGACAGTGCAATGTTGGCCAATGTCCTCAAGAAGAAATCATGAAGATTTATGGGAATGCCATGAATTATGTTGAAGAGCAGATTCTTCATCACTCCAACCACCTCTTCTTCTTCATTGTTATGGCCTTTGATGGGACTGAAGGTTTTGGTCATAATGCGATAGACAGTGTGAGGCACATACAGTAAGTCCTGCACTAGAAAAGTTGTTCTGGGTGCTTGACCAGACTTCAAAGGCTTCATAAGGACTTGCATGAGGTGATTGGGAAGCTCAGGTTCATCATATAGGCATCTGGCTTCAGCTGAGGGAATACTAACAGGGACAGCTCGAAGCAATTCAGAGGCAGGCGCAGTAAAGTGAGTGTTGCCTGTCATCCAGTCAAGTATCCAAGTGATGATGTCTTGAGCTTCACCAGAGATGTGAAGAGTGGCGTAGAATTGAAGAATGAGTTCTTCATTCCAATCACAGAAGTCAACGCAGAAGGGCACTAATCCAGCATCATGAAGAACAGTGAGTACTGGATTGAAGCATGGGATGTTTTCCATATCAGCATGAGGAATTGAATAATGTTGGAAAACTTTGTCCTTCTGGAATAGCACAGCTGCATAGTAATTAGCCTGAGTAGGCGTCCAGAATTTCTTATGACGTGACCTTTGGGAGTCATAAGAATTTGCTCTTGTGAAGAAGTGATGCTCATCGTAGAAATTTTCTTTGATGAATTTGGTTGAAGATTTGGCTTGAAGCGCCCATGAATCTCCTTTGGCATAACAGCGATGATGGCAGTTTGAGGAATAGACGGAGCAGATTCTTCAGCAGCCTTGGTTGGGGCAGTTTCCTCAATCACAATTACTTCAGCAGAGGCAACATGAGTTTCTTCAGGCACTGACTCAGCTGGCATTTCTTCAGTTGCAGCTGGAGACTGAGGAATTTGGGTGAGAGGAGTGGTAAGAGGAGAGTTTGGATGTTCAGTTTCCCAATAGTCATCATTGATAACGGGAGTGGTGTTACCAATGTCCACCTCCTCTTCCATTTCCTCAGTGCCAGCCTGAGACTGGGGAGATTCAAGTATTGGAGTTGGAGCATTTTCCTTCATTTAAATTTCTTCATCAACCGGCTCAGAAGCAGCAGACTGATTTTCCTCAGGTTCATCATTTGGGATTTCATAATCCTCACCAAATGGAATCAGATCATAAGCTGGGATAGTAGACAGTGGAGTTGCATCGATTGGCTCAGTTGAGGAACTAGGCAGTGTCTTCAACTTCTTAGGTGCTGAGGACTCTGCAGATGCTGAGGCCTTCCTTTTCTTCGCATCAGTTGCAGACGAAACATCAGTTTCTTCAGGCTCGACTGCTTCAGTCACCCTTGCAGTTTCCTCAGGCACGGCAGTTTCTTCGACTGTCCTTGTAGTTTCTTCAGATTGTGGAGCAGAGGATCTGGGCATAGGGTTTGAGGCTTGAGCTCGTGCTGTAGCCCGAGTGTTGTGATCTTTGATGACTTTGTCAGCCATCGTGATGAATCTGCCCTTGGCTCCTTGTCAATCTGAGAGATGGCTGTTGTACTTCTCATTGAGGCTTTTGATATATCTCTGGACAGAGATGAGTTGATCAGGTGTCGAGTTGAGGACATTGTCCTTCATGAACCTCTCTTTCCTTTGTTTAGCTATCTTGGTTCTTCTGATCTGCTCATGCTTCCATTTTTATTCACCAATGAAAGCAGCTAGAACATGACTTGGGCCCGGTGGAAGCTTCAAATCATCGATAGGTGTGCTTGGGTCCTGGTGCCACAAGTCAATGAAATCTAGCACTATCTTCGGATCAAGTAGCAGAGGAATGGAAGTGCCCTTGGCTTGGGCCACTCTTTCCTGCTTATTCCTCACAATTGCAGCTAATTCTTCATCATCTGCATCATCATCCTCAGATGCTGAGGGAACTTGAAAGACCACTTCCTTATCATGAGGACTTGGACGTTTTCCTCGGCCAGCAGTGGTTTTCATTTTCAGTAGAGTGGGACTGCTTGAAGAATTTGCTGATGTCCCACAGGCAATTGAGAACCCTGTTGTTCTTTGACATGAAGCAAGGTGTACTGGCGCTGAGGACTTGGCTGCAGCAGTAGAGGATTGTGCAGCCACTGAAGGAGCCCTTGATGATTTTGCCTGGGGCATTTGCTGCGAGGAACTGGGGGTAGAAGACACTGGGGTTGAGGATTTCAACTTGACGGCTGATTTCTTTGCCATTGCCTTCTTGGGAGTAGAAGCACTGACAGAAGCATTTGCTAAGGCAGCAGCAGCAGAGTCTTCATTGAATTGCCACACTGCCTCTTTTGCTTGCCTAGCCAGTTTTGCCTGGCGCCTTTCCCATTCATGTGGAAAATCCTCATCAGTTTTGAGGCTGGTTGGATCAGCACGTTGTCCTGCTGCCAAGGATGCTCTTCTGCATGGAGGCTTGAGTGCAAATTTCTTCATGTACTTGGGGGTAACATAGCGATATTCCCTTCATTCCTTCATCCATCTCCTCTCAATCCTCTGAATGCGAACTTTGCGATGTTGTTTAGTCTCTTTGCCATGAGTTGGTTCATCAGGTGTACACTATTCCTCATAGAGATCATCAGGAATCTCAAAAGTAGTTTGCACTTCAGGTCTCTTTCCTCCTTTCTGAGGTCTTTTGCCATCAGCCATTTTCTTCGGCTGAGGATTTTGCACTTTTGAGGATTCTGAAGAGGTGTGTAATTTTTCTTCAAGGAATGCTGCAAATGAGTTAAGTTGATGAGAACCTAGAGATTCATCAGCTGACATTTTGTACCTATGAATAGAGTGTAGGTGCGAAGAATTTGAAGAGGTCATATGCGTTCTCAGATTTTTTTGCAAAAAGTATCAAGTTTGAGGAATTTGACCAGAGATGACTTGAAGAACTTCACTAAGTGTTCTTGTCTCAGGTTCTAGAGTTGTGCAGATTGTGAGATCCACACAATTGAGGAATCATAAAGAATATTGTTACTTGGGGAGATTTCTCAAGAGAACATTGGTTGATTAGATCTAGAGAGATGGATTCTTGAAGAATAAACTCAGTTTGAAGTTTTTGTGAGAATCATGATGATCAAAAATGCGGTAAAATAAGATTTTATTTACCGTAAGCGAAGAACATGATGAACAGAGAAGGAAGTGAAGGAGTTCGTCAGTCTAGATCTCCCACGCCCTAGCTTGGCAGAGGGAGACAGCTACAGCGGCGGCGGGGTGAAGACTTCCGCGGCCGATGCGAGTACGACGATGACGAGGTCGAGGCAGTGAAGCTCTACCTCTCCGGCGACGATGAGGTTAGCGGCGGCGCTAGGTATGGAGCTTGGGTGAGATGGGAGTGAAGAGTAACCCGAGCAAGTGGATGGGAGGGGGGTATTTATAGCGGCAGTAAAAACCAACTGGTCCGAAGATTTTGGACCAGTATGCCCCTGACCCTTGCCATCCACACGACATGTGTCACCCACGTACTGTGTAGTGGAGATCGTGGGGGATCGTGGGTTATCCAGTCGTGGGAATTGGGATGGTTTGAGCGGCAACCGCCAAAAATTGAGATTGAAATTTTTAAAGTTTCGTTCGCAAATTCTTCAGCTGTCAAGGACACAGTGAAGACTGTGAACGGGTTTCAAAGTAGAACGCATATGAAGAATTTGTGACCAGACTTTGTTGAGTTTAGCATAGAGGGGGAATGGGTCCGATCACATTCACTTAGTAGAAAATCAACTTGAAGAAATAGCTATAAGTGAATGCTGTTGAGGACATTGAAAAACTCAATATTATATATATATATATATATATATATATATATATATATATATATATATATATATATATATATATATATATATGGTCAATGAAGAAAAACTCATGTGAGGAACATCAGTTGAAAAGGTTGAAGAATTTGAAGTTTGAGGAATTTGCAAACTTGAAGAAATTGAAAAATTGAAGAATTTGCAAAATGATGAAAAACTCAAACTTGAAGAATTTCAACTGTTGTTGGTGGCGTTACCCACCGTATAAGAATGATGATTTCAGACACCGCGTACAATTGTCATAGGGTTCTGAGAATCAAATTCTTCATTAATTTCTTCACACTTAGAGTGTCAGTCTTCATTGATTGAAGAACGGCATTACTTCGTGTGTTGCACATCAAAGTCATCAATTTTGCATAAGTGTTAGGATGTGTGTCCTTTCAAAGAACATTCAAAGATTCTAAGATATTTAGCTCACACCGCAACTTGCAAAATCTCTTCTCATCCAAGGGCTTTGTGAAGATATCAGCCAGTTGTTCTTCAGTCTTCACGTGGTCGAGGAAGATATCGCCCTTCATCACATGGTCACGAAGAAAATGATGACGAATCTGGATGTGCTTGGTCTTGGAGTGCTGAACTGGGTTGTGAGCAATCTTGATGGCACTCTCATTGTCGCAGTAGAGAGGAACATTCTTCACATTGATGCCGTAGTCCTTGAGGGTTTGCTTCATCCATAGTAATTGAGCACAGCAAGAACCCGCAGCAATGTACTCAGCTTCAGCGGTTGATAGTGACACGCAGTTCTGTTTCTTTGAGGACCAACAGACTAAGGATCCTCCGAGGAAATGACAAGTGCCTGACGTTGACTTGCGGTCCACGCGATGACCAGCATATTCAGAATCAGAAAATCCAATGAGGTCAAGATCTGAGCCCTTGGGGTACCATAATCCTAGTGTTGGTGTGTGAGCTAGATATCGAAGAATATGTTTCACAGCCTTATGGTGTGATTCCTTCGGTTTCGCTTGAAATCGGGCAGACATGCAAACACTAAGCATAATATCTGGCCTAGATGCACATAGATACAATAAAGAGCCAATCATGGAGCGATATACCTTCTGATCAAAATCTTTACCACTTTCGTCAGAGCAGAGTTGAGCCGATGTGGGCATAGGAATCTTGACGCCTTTGCAATCCTGCATGCCAAATTTCTTCAGGACATCCTTGAGGTATTTCTCTTGAGATATGAAGATGCCATTGCGTTGTTGACGAATTTGAAGCCCTAAGAAAAATTTGAGCTCTCCCACCATAGACATTTGATATTATTCACCCATCATATAGGCAAATTCGTCGCTGTAACGTTTGTCAGTACATCCAAAGATAATATCGTCCACATATATTTGACACACAAATAATTCATCATCATATGATTTTATGAAAAGAGTTGGGTCAAGTGAACCGGGTTTGAAGCCTTTCTTCATGAGGAATTCCTTCAGTGTGTCATACCACGCCCGAGGGGCTTGCTTGAGCCCATAGAGGGCCTTGTTGAGTCTGAAGACTTTGTCAGGATACTTAGGATCTTCAAAACCTGGGGGTTGAGCAACATATACTTCTTCCTCAAGCTTACCATTGAGGAATGCACTTTTCACATCCATTTGATATAAGATGATATTATGATGGTTAGCATAAGCAAGCAATATACGAATAGCTTCAAGTCTAGCAACAGGTGCAAAAGTTTCATCAAAGTCAATTCCCTCAACCTGTGTGTATCCCTGTGCCACAAGACGGGCCTTATTCCTCACTACCTGACCAAGTTCATCTTGTTTGTTGCGGTACATCCACTTGGTACCTATGATATTGTGCTTGCGAGGATCTGGGTGTTTGACAAGTTCCCATACGTTGTTGAGCTTGAATTGATGTAATTCCTCTTGCATGGCTTGAATCCACTCAGGCTCCAAGAACGCTTCATCAACTTTGGTGGGCTCTGTGATAGAGACAAAAGCAAAGTGCCCACAAAAGTTAGACAAATGTGAAGCTTTTGAGCATGTGAGGGGACCTGGTGCGTTGATGTCGTTGAGGATTTTCTCGATCTGCACTTCGTTTGCAAGTCGTGGATGAGCAGGTTGAAGACTTTGCTGTGGCTGAGCATTTTCTTCAGCACCATTTTCTTCAGGTGTATCAGCATGAATGTCTTCAGCGTTGGGCACAACTTCTTCAGAGAGTAGTTGTTCTTCAGTAGGGATCACGTCTTCAGTGGCCTTGAACCTAATGGATTCCTCAGGAGGCATTTCATCTAGCACAGGAGGTAGGTGCTCGCTTTGCGAGCCGTTAGTTTCATCGAACCGCACATCTACAGTTTCAACAACCTTGTTGTGATAGGTGTTGAAGACTCTGTAGGTGTGCGAGTCCTTTCCGTAACCAAGCATAAAACCTTCATGTGCTTTCGGTGCAATTTTAGAACTGTGATGAGGATCTCTAATCCAACATTTAGCACCGAAGACTTTGAAATAACTCACATTGGGTTTCTTGTCAGTGAGGAGTTCATATGAAGTCTTCTTGAGGAATTTGTGAAGATATACCCTGTTGATGATGTGGCAGGCAGTATTGATTGCCTCAGGCCAGAAGCGACGAGGGGTCTTGTATTCATCAAGCATGGTGCGGGCCATCTCAACAAGAGTCATGTTATTGCGCTCCACAACGCCATTCTGCTGAGGAGTATAAGGTGCAGACAGCTCATGAGTAATACCAAGTTCATCAAGATATTCATCAAGACCAGTGTTCTTGAACTCAGTGCCATTATCACTCCTGATATGCTTGATTTTTACGCCGAAGTTTGTTGAGGCCCTTGAGGAAAATCGTCTGAAGACATTCTGCACTTCAGATCTGTAAAGAATAATGTGCACCCAAGTATAGCGAGAGAAATCATCAACAATAACAAAGCCATATAAGCATGGAGTATTTGTTAGTGTGGCATAGTGAGTGGGACCAAAGAGATCCATATGAAGCAATTCAAAAGGACGAGTGGTAGTCATGATGGTCTTGGATGGATGCTTGGATCTGGTCATCTTCCCAGACTCACAAGCCCCACACAAGTGATCCTTGAGGAATTTGACACCCTCAATTCCAATGACATCCTTTTCTTCGTGAGCGTGTGCAAGTTCCTCATGCCAGCGTGTCCAAGTCGTCGATGCCATAGCCAACCTTCTGAGGCTTTTGCAAGTAGACATGTGGCCGGCTGTGGACCTGTAGAGAAATCAACAATATACAAGTCTCCTCTCCTAAAGCCTTCGAAGAATACATATTTGTCAGATTCCATGATGACAACACAACGATATTTGCCAAAGAAGACAACCATATCAAGATCACAAAACATTGAGACAGACATGAGGTTGAAGCCGAGGGACTCGACAAGCATCACCTTATTCATGTGTCGATCCTTCGAAATTGCAACCTTACCTAGACCCATTACCTTGCTTTTGCCTTTGTCAGCGTAGGTGATATGCTTCAGATGAGAGGGAGCCAGTGGGATATTCATCAGTAGGTTCTTGTCACCAGTCATGTGGTTGGTGCATCCACTGTCGAGGACCCACTCAGTTGCTTTGGGAGTTTCATCCTGCAGATGAATTAGTATAGTTTACGAACGCATATGCTTCAGAGTGAAGAATATGACTTCAAATTCATCAGATTGAATTTCATCACATAGTATAGTAATCAAAGTAATATGAGGACGTGAGAAATGAATGATTCATTTCATCGTGATTAGCTTGCGTCCTTTCAAGTATTTCTTCAGGTCTCCACCAAATTCCTCAGACGTTCAAGTTTGTCTGGAGACCTGACCCTGCATAAGAGATTAGTTCAATTTCTTCACCACCCACATCTGGAGGGGTGGCAAAGAGTTCATCATTCTGCGAGCACCATATGAGAAGGGTGGCATAGAAGCAAGTGCACTTCGTTTCACAGGACGAGGGTTAGAGTTCTCATATGAATAAGCAGAGAAATTCTTCGAGGACTTATGAACATAATGATTTGAAGAATAATGAACATATTCATGACCCTTAGTTTTTTCCTACGAAACAGAAGCATTAGCATGAGAATGATATGATTTTTGACCATATGAGGAATTTGGTCCATGTGAGGATTTTGATCCCTGTGAAGACTTTGGTCCAACTGAAGAATTTGATCTGGGGTCCCTATTCTTGACTGGTGGTGTCATGAGGACATTCACTTGAAGATTTTCAAGGTACCTTTTGGGAACCCAGATTTTCTTCAGAGGGGAACTGTTCCTGCAGTTAGTTCCAACATATCTAGCAAATACTTCACCATTCTGATTTTTGAACAGTTTATAGTTGGAGTCAATTGACTCATCAGAGGAATATGAAGATTCACAAGTAAAACCAGATAAAGTGGATGGATCTATAGGTGATCCTTTTGCAGCAACCCATGAGGTTTTGCGATACTGCTTAGGTTTCCAGTAAGATCCATCAGCATTGAGTTTCCTCTCAAAGGCAATACCCTCTTTCCTAGGGTTCTTGTTCAGAATCTGCTTTTTAAGCACATCACAAAGGGTTTGATGCCCTTTGAGGATTTTGTATATGCCTGTCATATACAATTCCTTCAACCCTGCATTTTCGTCAGTGATACTAGTGGTATCCTCAGATGAGGAATTTGTGACCACAGAAATAGTTGAAGAATTTGCAGCAATAGATGCATTTGAACATTCAGGTGAAGAATGAGCAGTTTCACATTCGATGCATTTCAAGCAAGGTGGAACAAAATCTTCCGGAGCAGTACTGATCTGTTGAGCAAGCAAGGAGTCATTATCCCTTTGAAGATCTTCATGAGACACCCTTAGTTTCTCAAGATCTTGCTTTCTTTGAAGAAATTCATAAGAAAGCTTCTCATGATCGACTAAGAGACCCTCATGACGACTTTGAAGGTTATCATACTTGGACTGAAGATTTTGAAGGTCCTTAGTCAAAGTTTGAGTATGATCCACTTCCTCATTCAACAGATCATCGCTTTTGTCTAGCTGTTTCTGAAGCTTTTCAATGACACTTTGTTGTTTAGTAGCAATATTAGCAAGTTTGGAATAGCTAGGTTTTGTGTAATCCTCAGATTCACCATCACTTGATTCAGAAGAGGAATGGTATGAGAGTACCTTTGATCCTTTTGCCATGAGGCACATAGATGAGGAAGATGAAATTGGATCAGTCTTCTTTGTTTTTAGGAAGTTCTTGTATTCGATGAACCTGAGATCTTGACAAGTGCGATAGCCTTCATGAACATCAGAGAGCCTGTCCCAGATGAGCTTAGCAGTGTGAAGATGGCAGATGCTTTTGAACATGACCTTTGACAAGCTAGAGCAGATGATATTCTTCGCCTGGGCGTCCAGTTGTGTGTACTTGAGAATGTCATCAGCATTAGCCATTTTGCAGAGATCAGTCAGTCCAAGCTCAGTAACAGTCCATAGCTCGCTGTTCTTCGATATGAGGTGCTTCCGCATGAGGACTTTCCATTTGGGACAGTCAGATCCATCAAAGAAGGGGTAAACTGTGGTTGCCAGGGCACTCCTTGCCATGAAGCAATAGGTGGGAGCATAGTCATCATTGCTGACGTCAGTGTCGTGGGAGTTGTCATTTTCTTCGTCGTTGAAGATGGACTTGCTAACGAAAGCAGTAGCGAGAGCTAGGCTCGCCACCCCAGAGTCCGACTCCTCCTCAGATTCCTCCTCTTCCTCATATTCTTCAGATTCTTCTTTAGAATCCATTTCCTTGCCAATAAGTGCCCGAGCCTTCCTTAAGTTGTTCTTCTTGTGCGATGAGGACTTTGAAGATGAGGACTTTGCAGATGAGGACTTTGAAGATTTCTTCTTTTTCTTCGAGTCATCAGAACTGTCATCCTTGTATTTCTTCTTTCTTGATTCTTTCTCCCAGAGAGGACAATCAGAGATAAAGTGACCAGATTTCTTGCATTTGTGACAAGTTCTCTTCTTGTAGTCGCTTGAAGAATCTGATTTCTTCATGCTACTTTTTGATGATTTTCCAAACCGACCTCTCCTTGAGAACTTCTGGAATTTTCTCACAAGCATTGCTAGCTCCTGACTCAGTTCTTCAGGATCACCAAGACTACTATCAGATTCTTCGTCTTCAGATGAGGAAATTGCCTTGGCCTTCAAAGCACGAGATCTTCCATAACTTGGCCCGTAGAGGTCTCTCTTCTCAGCTTGTTGGAATTCATGAGTATTGAGTCTCTCAAGAATGTCAGCAGGATCTAGTGACTTGTAGTCTCCACATTCTTGGATCATCAAAGCAAGAGTGTCGAATGAGGAATCAAGAGATCTCAGCAGTTTCTTCACCACCTCATGGTCGGTGATGTCAATGGCACCAAGAGCCTGTAGCTCATTGGAGATATCAGTGAGGCGATCGAAAGTTTGCTGAACATTTTCATTGTCGAGTCTTTTGAAGCGATTGAAGAGATTGCAAAGAACATCAACCCGAGAGTCACGTTGAGTTGAAATGCCTTCATTGACTTTGGATAGCCTATCCCAGATAAGCTTAGCAGTCTCCAAAGCACTCACTCTGCCATACTGACCCTTGCTCAGATGGCCACATATGATATTCATCGCTTGAGAGTCGAGTTGCTTGAATCTCTTCACATCAGCAGCGTTGATAGTGGGAGTGACAAAGGGAACACCATTTTCCACAACATACCAGAGATCGTTGTCAATTGCCTCAAAGATGCATGCGCATCTTGTTCTTCTAGTAGGGGTAGTCCGTCCCATCGAAGGTAGGACACCCAGCTGAGACCTTGATCATGCCTGCAGTCGACATAACTAAAACTCCAGGTGGTTAAACCAAAATCACACAGAACAAGGGAGTACCTTGCTCTGATACCAATTGAAAGTGCGTTATATCGACTAGAGGGGGGGTGAATAGGCGATTTTTACAAATTCGTCACTTGAGGAAATACTAGTTGAGGAATTTGCTAAGTGACGAACTACTCGCAGCGGAATAAGTACTCAAGTGCACGTGAAACATAGCAGTAGCATAGTCATCATGATGAAATGAAACATACACAGAGCATGAGTAGCGTGAACAGGATAAGCAGGCAGAAGATAATGTAACTGAAGAATTTGAGGTGAGGAAATTGAGAAAGTCTTCAGTCAAATTCTTCAAACAGTAACGATCAATTTCATCAACACATATATGAGCAAATGAAAGGGTTGAGGAAATAGAACCAGGGGCTCGATGAAGACAATTATTTGATGACCCAGTTCCAACTGCTATGACAGTCGTACGTTTGGTTCAGAGCGGCCTGGTATTTAAACCAGAGGACACATAGTCCCAGGACACACAGTCCTTACCGTATTCTCCTTGAGCTAAGGTCACACAGTCCTCGCCCAACACTCGTGGTAAGTCTTCAGGGTAGACTTCCAAAACCCTCACAAACTGGTCACCCGGCAATCCACAATTTACTGCTGGATGCTCTAGACCACGGTCACCCGGCGATCCCCAATTGACTGCAGGATGCACTAGACCATGACGCCTAACCGTCTGGAAGATACACAGTCTTCAAAGGTAAAAAGCGTCGGTTCCACACAGGAACAATTTCTTTAGTGATGTTCAATCACTATGGGTTTTGGTTGTTTGGGGTTTTTCCTCACTGATGATTTTCGCTCAAAGTGCTCGAGGAATGGGATGCTCTCAAATGACAAGTGTCAAGTTCTCTCTCGGAGCAGCCAACCAGCTAGTGGTTGAGGGGGGCGGCTATTTATAGCCAGGGTGCATCCCGACATGATAAGACATAAATGCCCCCCCAATGATATGACCGTTAGGTGGATAGAATATCTGGACAGCTGGCGCAAAGCACAGCAACGGTCGGAATTTGAACTGTCAAATTCCTCAGGGCTTATCATATTCCTCACTTGTAGGCAATTCGCACTGGCGAAATCCTAACTCCTCAGTCAGACCAATTTCCTCAGAGACCAGAAGAACATCGTCTCTGTCACTGAAGAACTTGACTGAACTATAAGAGGTTTCCAAAGGCTTCACTCGAAGGATTGGGTTATGTTGAGGCTTTTGAGTTGAGCATCAGATGGAAATTTTTCCTTAGTTTTACCTCGACCCCCTTTAACAGTACGGTGTTTCCTATGACTCAAAGAAAGAAAATGAAATAGTAAAAACAAAAGTCTTCACGCTTCATTGTCCTCGTTCATATCTTCAAGGTCACACCATCTTTTTCATATTTAAAGTCTTCAGGGAATACCAAAGTCTTCAGCAAAGTCTTCACCAAAGTCTTCATTTGAAGACATTCATTTTTAGGGGTTGATATTCTTCGAATATACCAAACTCCTCATCGACTTATAGAACCTGTGTGCACTCACAAACATATTAGTCCCTTAACCTATAAGTCTTCAATACACCAAAATCACTAAGGGGCACTAGATGCACTTACACTCTCGTAGCTGTTTATCTCCATAGATAGATCTTGGGTGTTCGTAGGAAATTTTTTGTTTCCCATGCAACGTTCCCCAACATTTCCGATCAATACAATTCTAACATGGATAATAGACGTTTATCATGAACAGGGAAATATGATAATAACCAATTTATTATTGCCTCTAGGGCATATTTCCAACATCAACATCAACTTGAATATGAGTATACCCATTATAGGAAGGAAAAGGTCCCATATAAACAAAGCCCAAACATCAAATGGTTCAATAACAAGTGAATAATTCATAGGCATTTTGTGACGTCTACCAATGTTACCAACTCTTTGACATTCATCACAAGAAAGGACATAATTACGAGCAACTTTAAAAAGAGTAGGCCAATAAAAACCGGATTGTAATACCTTGTGTGCAGTTCTGTCACCAGCATGGTGTCCTCCGTAGGCCTCGGAGTGACACTTCCGTAGGATCTGTCCCTGTTCATGCTTAGGTACACAACGTCTAATAACACCATCTACTCCTTCTTTATAAAGATGTGGGTCATCCCAAAAGTAATGTCATAAATCATAAAAGATTTTTTTCTTTTGTTGATAGGTGAAACTAGGCGGTATATATTTAGCAACAATATAGTTAGCATAATCCACGTACCAAGGAGTATTATGTGAAGTATTTATAGCAGCAAGTTGCTCATTAGGAAAATTATCATCAATAGGCAGTGGGTCATCAAGAAAATTTTCTATCCTAGACAAGTTATCTCCTACGGGGTTTTCAGCTCCCTTCCTATCGACGATATGCAAGTCAAACTCTGAAAGTAAAAGCACCCACCTAAGTAGTCTAGGTTTAGCATCTTTCTTTTCCATAAGGTATTTAATAGCAGTATGATCGGTGTGAATAGTAACTTTGGAGTCAACAATGTAAGGTCTAAACTTATCACATTGCAAATCCTTATGTCATACTGTAGATGCTGCTATCGCGCTCCACTTGGAGCTATTCCAAATGACTGCTCCACTATACGTATCCAGTTTGCTACTCAGAGTCATCCGGATCGGTGTCAAAGCTTGCATCGACGTAACCCTTTACGACGAACTCTTTATCACCTCCATAATCGAGAAACATTTCCTTGGTCCTCTAGTTACTAAGGATAATTTTGACCGCTGTCCAGTGATCCACTCCTGGATCATTCTTGTACCCTCTTGCCAAACACGTGGCAAGGCACACATCAGGTGCGGTACACAGCATGGCATACCGTATAGAGCCTATGTCTAAGGCATAGGGGACGACCTTTGTCCTTTCTCTTTCTTCTGCCATGGTCGAGCTTTGAGTCTTACTCAACTTCACACCTTACATTACAGGCAAGAACTCCTTCTTTGACTGATCCATTTTGAACTCCTTCAAAATCTTGTCAAGGTATGTACTCATTGAAAGTCTTATCACGCGTCTTGATCTATCTCTATAGATCTTGATGCCCAATATTTAAGCAACCTTTTCCAGGTCTTCCTTTGAAAAACTCCTTTCAAACAACCCTTTATGCTTTCCAAAAATTCTACATCATTTCCGATCAACAATATGTCATCCACATATACTTATCAGAAATGATATCGTGCTCGCACTCACTTTCTTGTAAATACAAGTTTCTTATAAACTTTGTACAAACCCAAAAGAGCTTTGATCACCTCATCAAAGCGCATATTCCAACTCCGAGATGCTTGCACCAGTCGATAGAAGGATCGCTGGAGGTCGCATGCCTTTTAGCATCCTTAGGATCGACAAAACCTTCTAGTTGTATCACATACAACCTTTCCTCAAGGGAACGATGTTTTGACATCCATCTGCCAGATTTCATAATTGAAAAATGCATCAACTGCTAACATAATCCCAACAGACTTTAGCATCGCTACGGGTGAGAAAGTCTCATCGTAGTCAACTCCTTGAACTTGTCGGAAACCTCTTTGCGACAAGTCGAGCATTATAGATAGTGACATTACTACCAGCGTCTGTCTTCTTAAAGATCCATTTATCCTTAATGGCCTGCCGGTCATCGGACAAGTCTACCAAAGTCCACACTTGATTATCATACATGGATCCTATCTCGGATTACATGGCCTCTAGCCATTTGTCAGAATCTGGGCCCACCATCGCGTATTCATAGTTCATACGCTCATCGTTGTCTAACAACATGTCTTTCAAGACAGGATTACCGCACCACTCAGGGTAGTACGTGTCCTTGTCGACCTATGAGACTCAGTAATAACTTGATCTGAAGTTTCATGATCATCATCATTAGCTTCCTCTTCAATTGGTGTGCGCAACACAGGAACACTTTTCTGCGTTGCGCTACTTTCCAATTCAAGTGAAGGTTCGATAACCTTATCAAGTTCTACCTTCCTCCCACTCACTTCTTTTGAGAGATCCTCCTTCTCTGGAAAGGATCCATTCTTGGCAACAAAGACCTTGCCTTCGGATCTGTGATAGAAGGTATACCCAATATTTTCTCTAGGGTATCTTATGAAGATGCACTTTTCCGCTTTGGGTTCGAGCTTATCAGACATAAGTGTCGTACCCCAAACTCTAAGAAATGACAACTTAGGTTTCTTGCCAAACCATAATTCATACGGTGTCATCTCAACAGATTTAGATGGTGCCCTATTTAAAGTGAATGTAGTTATCTCTAATGCATAACCCCAAAACTATATATAGTGGCAATTCGGTAAGAGACATCATAGAATGCACCATATCCAATCGAGTATGGCTACGACGTTCGTACACACCATTACATTGTGGTGTTCCAGGTGGCGTGAGTTGTGAAACAATTTCCACATTGTCTTAAATTGCATACCAAACTCGTAACTCAGATATTCACCTCCACGATCATATCGTAGACATTTTATCTTCTTGTCACGATGATCTCAAACTTCACTCTGAAATTGCTTGAACTTTTCAAACATTTCAGACTTGTGTTTCATTAAGCAAATATATCCATATCTACTCAATTCATCAGTGAAGATAAGAAAATAACGATATCCACCGTGCGCTTCAATATTCATTGTACATCACACATCAGTATGTATGATTTCCAACAAATCACTCGCCCGCTCCATTGATCCGGAAAACAGGGTTTTCGTCATCTTGTCCATGAGGCATGGTTCACACGCATCAAACGATTCAAAATCGAGTGATTCCAAAAGTCCATCAGCATGGAGCTTCTTCATGCGCTTTACACCAATATGACCTTTAGCGGCAGTGCCACAAGTATGTGGTACTATCATTATTAACTCTGCATCTTTTGGCACCAATATTATGAACATGTGTATCACTACGATCGAGATTCAATAAACAATTCACATCGGGTACATGACCAAAGAAGGTATTATTCATGTAAACAGAACAACCATTATTCTCCGACTTAAATGAATAACCGTATTGCAATAAACACGATCTAATCATGTTCATGCTCAATGCAGTCACCAAATAACTTTATTTAGGTTCAACACTAATCCCGAAGGTAGAGGGAGCGTGCAATGGTGATCACATCAACCTTTGAAACACTTCTGATACGTCTCCAACGTATCGATAATTTATGAAGTATTCATGCCATATTCACCTATGTTTACAATACTTTTATATGGTTTTGATGCACTTTATATGATTTATTTAGAACTAACCCGGACTGATGTTGTTTTCAGCAGAACTACCGTGGTGTTGTTTTTGTGCAAAAAATGAAAGTTCTCGGAATCGCCCGAAACTTTTTGACATTTTTTTTGGAACAAAAGAGACACTAGATGCTTCGTGGGAGGGCTAGACGAGCCACGAAGTGGGCACCACCCACCAGGCATGCCAGGCCCCCCCGGCGCGCCCTGGTGTATCGTGCCCACCTCGTGGCCCATCTTGGCGTGAAACCGACACCCAAAAATCCTATAAATATAGAAACCATCAGAAATAACCCTAGACTCTCCGCTCCGTCGCCGTAACTCTCTGTATCGACGAAAAACCAATCTGGAGACGTTCCAGTACCTTGCCGGAGAGGGGAATCCATCTCCGGTGGCCATCTTCATCATCCCGGCGGAGGCCATGACGAGGAGGGAGTAGTCCACCCTCGGGGTTGAGGGTATGTACCAGTAGCTATGTGTTCAATCTCTCTGTCCCTCGTGTTCTTGAGATGTCATGATCTTGATGTATCACGGGCTTTGTTAATATAGTCGGATCATATGATGTTATTCCCTTGCTATCATGTTGTGATGAATTGAATCTTTCCCTTTGAGATATCGTTATGTTGGATTGAATATTGGATTTGAGAACACTTGATATATGTCTTGCATGTGGATACCCGTGGTGACAATGGGGTGTTCTATTGATTCACTTGATATATGTTTTGGTACTCAACTTGCGGATTCCCGCGGTGACATTGGGGAAATCCGATAAGAAATCTTGGGGTACTCTTTGAGGTTCTTTGTGTTGCATTGAGTATTATGAATCTAAAATTGTTTGATGCGTATCGTATAATTAACTCATGGATACTTGTGGTGACATTGGAGTATCTAGGTGACATTAGAGTTGGTTGATGCGTATCATATGGTGTTATTCTAGTACGAACTCTTAGATAGATCGAACGGAAAGGATAACTTGATGTTATCTTAGTACGAACTCTTGAATAGATCGATCGGAAAGGATAACTTTAAGGTGGTTCCGTACCCTACAAACAATTTCTTCTTATATTCTCCGCTAGATAAGAACTTTGGAGTGATTCTTCGTTGCACGATGAGGGACGGTTATGTGATCCAATTATATTAGCATTGTTGAGAGATTGCACTAGCGAAAGTACGGACCCTAGGCCTTGTTTTCAAGCATTGCAATAGCGTTTGTGCTCACTTTTGTCACTTGCTACCTTGCTGTTTTTTATATTTTCAGATTACAAAAATCTATATCTATCATCCATATTGCACTTGTATCACCATCTCTTCGCCGAACTAGTGCACCTATACATTTTGCCATTGTATTGGGTGTGTTGGGGACACAAGAGATTTCTTGTATTTGATTGCAGGGTTGCTTGAGAGAGACCATCTTCATCCTACACCTCCCACAGATTGATAAACCTTAGGTCATCCACTTGAGGGAAAATTGCTACTGTCCTACAAAACTCTGCGCTTGGAGGCCCAACAAAGTCTACAAGAATAAAGTTGCGTAGTAGACATCAAGCTCTTTTCTGGCGCCGTTGCCGGGGAGGTGAGTGCTTGAAGGTATATCTTTAGATCTTGCAATTAAATCTTTTAGTTTCTTGTTTTTCACTAGTTTGGTATTATAAAAGAAAACTACAAAAAATGGAGTTTAGGTTGCATCATTTGTTTCGTCTTTATAATGTCTTTCGTGAAAATAAGGATTCAGAAAATTGTGCTCATTTGGTAGAGGAAGAAATTATGAAATACTTAATGAGAATTCCTTGAATGATGAGCATGATTGCAATGTTGCTAGTATGAATTCTCTGAATATCAATGATGCTAATGATATGCAAAGCCACAAGCTTGGGGATGCTATGTTTGATGAAGATGATATTTTTTGTCCCCCGAGTTTTGATGAGCAAATTTATAATGATGATGGCATGCCTCCTATTTATGATGATTATGATGATGACATGTATGCTATAAAGAATAATGATTACCATGAAAGTTTTCATCATGATTTTAGTTTTCAATTGGATTATGCCACTCAAATACCTCATGATAGTTATTTTGTTGAGTTTGCTCCCACTACCATGGATGAAAAGGAATATGCTTATGTGGAGAGTAATAAATTTTCTGTGCGTGTGCATCATGAAAAGAATGATTTATGTGATAGTTATATTGTGAAATTCCTTCATGATTCTACTGAAAATTATTATGAGGGAGGAACATATGCTTGTAGGATATTGCAATAATATCAAGTTTCCTCTCTATGTGTTCAAAGTTTTGAAGTTATGCTTGTTTTGCCTTCCTATGCTAGTTGATTCCTGTTCCCATAAATTGTTTGCTCACAAAATCCCTATGCATAGGAAGTGGGTTAGACTTAAATGTAATTTTCATGAGATTCATGATGCTCTCTTACATGTTTCAAATACTATTCCTATGTGAGCATCATTGAAATCATCATGCCTAGCTAAAAGGCATTAAAGAAAATCGCTTGTTGGGAGACAACCCAACACTTATACTTTCTGTTTTGCTGTGTTCACATGATTAAACTACTGTAGTAATCATGTTTTGTGTCTTTTATTTCAATAAAGTTCCAAGTAAATCCTTTGGGATGACTCACAAGATGAGTAGAATTGATGCTGAACCAAAACAGAAACTTTTGACTCCAGTACAGGAATTTGCATTTTTTACTGGAGTGTGATAATGATCTGAAATTCTTACACAGTCTTCATATACAAATTATTCAGTTGTCCTAATGTTTCAGAATTTTTAGAGAAAGGGAAGTATGTCTATACTACAGATCTTCACAGACTGTTCTTGTTTTGACAGATTCTGTTTTGCATGTATAGTTTGCTTGTTTTAGTGTTCCCATAGCTTATATCCAGTGATATAAATTATGGGAATGATATAATACAGTAGGTATCATGTGGGAAAAATTATGAATCTTGTCTTGAGAGTACCTAAGTGAATGATCTTTACTTATTTCACTAACCCTTCTCATGAAGTTCCGTTAAGTTTTGTGTGATTGAAGTTTTCAAGTTTTGGGTGAGACACCGATATGAGGAGAATAAAGAGTGACAAGAACCTAAGCTTGGGGATGCCCAAGGAACCCCCCAGGTAATATCCAAGGAAGACTCAAGCGTCTAAGCTTGGGGATGCCCCGGAAGGCATCCCCTCTTTCGTCTTCTACATTATCGGTATATCTTACTTAGAGCTATATTTTCATTCGTCACATAATATGTGGTTTGCTTGGATCATCATTATATTTTGTTATTTTCTGTTAGGTGCTATTTATAATCTTTTTTCAATAAAAAGTTCCAAGAATTGCCTTAGGATGCTTGCATTGCATGTTTGATGTGTGCTGTGTAAAAACAGAAACTTTCTCTGTAGTGTTTGAATTTTCATATTTTACTGGAACGTGGAAAGTTTCTGAACTTTTTACACAGTGTTGTAATATAAATTCTTTAGCCTTTACTAAATTTTCATAATTTTTTGATTTACAGAAGTGCACTGGTTTAATAAATTGCTACAGACTGTTCTGTTTGGACAGATTGCTGTCATGTTTTGTTATCTACTTATCCTATAGTTTCCATAGCCTATATTGGTAGATATAAATTATGGAAACGATAGTAAACAGTAGATGATGTTTGAAAATTATTGTGCAACTTGTCTTGGCAGTACATGAAGTGTTGAATTATTCTTATGTGTACTAACCTATCTCACGAGTTTTTTTCGAGTTTTGTGTGGATGAAATTTTTTAGAATAGGTGAAACCATGATATGAGAGGATTGAACGAGATACAAAATCTCAAGCTTGGGGATGCCCAAGGCACCCCAAGTAAATATTTCAAGAACTCTCAAGCATCTAAGCTTGGGGATGCTACACATCCCACCTCTCTTCGTCAACTATCGGTTAGCCTATGTTGAGCCTAAATTTTTATTCGTTCACATGATGCGTGCTATTCTTGGAGTTCTATTTTTGTTTAATTTGATGTTTGAATAAAACACTCAGATCTTAAAATATTTATTGAGAGAGAGACCTCACATAGCTACTTGATTGTTTACCTACTCATTGATCTTCACTTATATCTTTTGAGAGTAGTTTGATGTTTACTCTTGTGCTTCACTTATATCCTATGAGTAAATTGTGAATGAATGAAATATCATAAATCTGAAATTATCAATGTGCTTTATGCTTAGTAGTAGTTTCACATCTGGTTTATAAAGTAAAATCTATTGAAGCTTGACAAGCACAATATTGGTCATACAAGCAATTCGTGAATGATTAGTATAAGGAAGAGAACTTTCACATACAAATTTATTATCTTCGACATCTTCTATGATTGTGAATACCCATTAATTATTTTCAAACTTGAGAAAATTAGTTGAAGTTGGACAAGGAAGACAATGTAATGAGTTATGGTTGTGTATATTTGCATAGAAGTTATATTGTTATGGATCCTCCAACATGTGGTGTTTGCTTAGGATCTTTTGCTAGCCAAAAATTCGTACTAAGTAGAGATACTACTTGTGCATCCAAAAACCCTTAAACCCAGTTTCTTGCCATGAGACTCCACTATATCTACCTATATGCAGTATTACCCCGCCGTTCCTAGTAAATTTGCATGTGCCACCTCTAAAATTTCAAATGAGCATCTGTTTTGTGTGCCTGGACCGCTCATGGAGCGACGGGGGGCGGTCAGTATCTTCCATGTTAAGCGGGTTATTCTCATGATGAGTGTTTATTCACTCGTCCTTGCATGAGAGGGGCGGTAATAGGGATTCCCAGTCCCGAAATAAAAAAAATGCAAATAATTAAACAAATCCCCCAGGAATGTTGTTGGTATGGACGGTACCCGTGGATTCGGCTAGCCGTGGAGAGTGTTTGTTGGTGGAGGGGGAGTAAACCTTTACTTTTACCGCTTGGGAACCGCCGCTAATGTGTTTAACATGGAAAATATTGATAACTCTTGGTCGTAACATTGACAGGAAGGGTGCACCTCCCAAAACTATATTCATCTATGTTTTTAAACAATGAGCTCTGGCACCTTTGCAAATCCCCGCTTCCCTCTGCGAAGGGACAATCTATTTACTTTCATGTTATTTACTATTCATGTTGAGTCAACTTCTTATTCCAACCTCAGTCTATTAGTTGGCAAGCATCATGTGGTGGGGAAAGATCCAAACATATATATCCAGTCAAATATATTTGATCATGATTTATTATTATTGACAATTATCTCTATGATAAATGAGTTGGGAGGTGAAACATTAAGCCCCTATCTTTCTATGTGTTCGATGGAGGCCATTAGTTCTAAAAAATGCTTTGAGTACTAGCAATCATAGAAGACTATATGATGATTGAGTATGTGGAGCTCTTACTTAGACTTTGTTGAGAATAAGTTGAATTGGAATTGTTTGGTGACTAAGAACATAGGTTGTTAAGTTTCAAGAGAATTCATTGTTTGAACCATATCATGTGAATTGGTTGCTACTCTATCATGATGATTTTTATGAGAAAAAGTTGCTGGTTATGATGCTAGAAAATTGATTGAAATTATCAATGATCAAACTTATATATTATGCTAGCATTCACACTTCATAAATTTGTTCTTTTATCATTTACCAACTCGAGGACGAGTAGGAATTAAGCTTGGGGATGCTGATACGTCTCCAACGTATCGATAATTTATGAAGTATTCATGCCATATTCACCTACGTTTACAATACTTTTATATGGTTTTGATGCAATTTATATGATTTATTTAGAACTAACCCGGACCGACGCTGTTTTCAGCCGAACTACCGTGGTATTGTTTTTGTGCAGAAAATGAAAGTTCTTGGAATCGCCCGAAACTTTTTGATGATTTTTTTGGAACAAAAGAGGCACTAGACGCTTCGTGGGAGGGCCAGACGAGCCACGAGGTGGGCACAACCCACCAGGGCACGCCAGCCCCCCCCCCCCCCCCCGGCGCGCCCTGGTGTATCGTGCCCACCTCGTGGCCCATATTGGCGTGAAACCGACGCCCAAAAATCCTATAAATATAGAAAGCACCAGAAATAACCCTAGACTCTCCGCTCCGCCGCCGCAACTCTCTGTATCGACAAAAAACCAATCTAGAGGCGTTCCAGTACCCTGCCGGAGGGGGTAGATCATCTCCGGTGGCCATCTTCATCATCCCGGCGGAGGCCATGATGAGGAGGCAGTAGTCCACCCTCAGGGCTGAGGGTATGTACCAGTAGCTATGTGTTCAATCTCTCTCTCTCGTGTTCTTGAGATGTCACGATCTTGATGTATCACGGGCTTTGTTAATATAGTCGGATCATATGATGTTATTCCCTTGCTATCATGTTGTGATGAATTGAATCTTTCCCTTTGAGATATCTTTATGTTGGATTGAATATTGGATTTGAGAACACTTGATATATGTCTTGCATGTGGATACCCGTGGTGACAATGGGGTGTTCTATTGATTCACTTGATATATGTTTTGGTACTCAACTTGCGGATTCCCGCGGTGACATTGGGGTAATCTATGCATAGGGGTTGATACACGTTCTTGTCCTACTTTCTCCGATAAGAAATCTTGGGGTACTCTTTGAGGTTCTTTGTATTGGATTGAGTATTATGAATCTGAAATTGTTTGATGCGTATCGTATAATTAACTCATGGATACTTGTGGTGACATTGGAGTATCTAGGTGACATTAGAGTTGGTTGATGCGTATCATATGATGTTATTCTAGTACGAACTCTTAGATAGATCGAACGGAAAGGATAACTTGATGTTATCTTAGTACGAACTCTTGAATAGATCGATCGGAAAGGATAACTTTAAGGTGGTTTCGTACCCTACAAACAATTTCTTCTTATGTTCTCCGCTAGATAAGAACTTTGGAGTGATTCTTCGTTGCACGTTGAGGGACAGTTATGTGATCCAATTATATTAGCATTGTTGAGAGATTGCACTAGCGAAAGTACGGACCCTAGGCCTTGTTTTCAAGCATTGCAATAGCGTTTGTGCTCACTTTTGTCACTTGCTACCTTGCTGTTTTTATATTTTCAGATTACAAAAACCTATATCTATCATCCATATTGCACTTGTATCACCATCTCTTTGCCGAACTAGTGCACCTATACAATTTGCCATTGTATTGGGTGTGTTGGGGACACAAGAGATTTCTTGTATTTGATTGCAGGGTTGCTTGAGAGAGACCATCTTCATCCTACACCTCCCATGGATTCATAAACCTTAGGTCATCCACTTGAGGGAAAATTGCTACTGTCCTACAAAACTCTGCGCTTGGAGGCCCAACAAAGTCTACAAGAATAAAGTTGCGTAGTAGACATCAACTTCCAACACACATCGTCACCTCGCCCTTAGCTAGTCTCCGTTTATTCTGCAGCTTTTGTTTCGAGTTACCAATATTAGCAACTGAACCGATATCTAATACACAGGCGCTACTAGGAGTACTAGTAAGGTACACATCAATAATACATATATCAAATATACCTTTTGTTGACATTGCCAGCCTTCTTATCTACCAAGTATTTGGGGTAGTTTCGCTACTAGTGACCGTTCCCCTCACAATAGAAGCACTTAGTCTCGGGTTTGGGTTCAACCTTGGGTTTCTTCACTGGAGCGGAAACTGGCTTGCCATTCTTGAAGTTTCCCTTCTTGCCCTTGCCCTTCTTGAAACTAGTTGTCTTGTTAACCATCAACACTTGATGCTCCTTCTTGATTTCTACCTTCGCGGCCTTAAGCACCACGAATAGCTTAGGGATCATCAACTCCAGCCCTTGCTTGTTATAGTTTATCACAAAGCTCTAGTAGCTTGGTGATAGTGACTGGAGAACTCTGTCAATCACTATCTTATCTGGAAGATTAACTCCCACTTGATTCAAGCGATTGTAGCACCCAAACATTCTGAGCACATGCTCACTGACTGAGCTATTCTCCTCCATATTTTAGGCAAAGAACTTATCAGAGGTCTCATACCTCTCAACACGGGCATGAGTCTGAAATACCGATTTCATCTCTTGGAACATCTCATATGCTCCATGGCGTTCAAAACGTCTTTGGAGTCCCGATTCTAAGCCGTAAAGCATGGCGCACTAAACTATCAAGTAGTCATCAGAACATGCCTGCCAGGCGTTCACAACATCCACAGACGACGCTTGTGGGGGGTGGCGCACCAAGCGGTGCATCAAGGACATAAGCTTTCTATGCAGCAATGAAATCCTCAGATCACGGACCTAGTCTGCATTATTGCTACTATCATCTTTCAACTTAGTCTTTCTCTAGGAACGTATTAAAATCCAGGGGAGCTACAGCGCGAGCTATTGATTTACAGCATAATTTGCAAAGACATTTTGACTATGTTCATGATATTGAGTTCAATTAATCATATTACTGAAGAACTCACACTCAAATCAACATCCCTCAGGTTGTCTAAGTGTGACATGATCCAAATCCACCAACCCAAGTCCGATCATCACGTGAGATGAGGTGGTTTCAAGGTTGAACATCTCCATGTTGATCATATCTACTATATGACTCATGTTCAACCTTTCGGTATCCTGTGTTCCGAGGCCATCTCTGTACATGCTAGGCTCGTCAAGGTTAACCCAAGTATTCTACGTGTGTAAATCTGGCTTACACCCATTGTATGTGAACGTAGAGTCTATCACACCCGATCATCACGAGGTGCTTCGAAACGACGATCCTTCGCAATGGTCCATACTCGGGGAGAACACAATTTAATCTTGAAATTTTAGTGAGGGATCATCTTGTAATTCTATCGTCGTCCTAAGCAAAATAAGAAGCATAACAAGATAAACATCACATGCAAATCATAATAAGTGACATGATATGGTCATTATCGTCTTGTGCTTTTGATCTCCATCTCCAAAGCACCAGCATGATCTCCATCATCACCGGCATGACACCATGATCTCCATCATCGTGTCGTCATGTGGTTATCGCGCCAACTATTGCTTCTACAACTATTGCTAACTCATAGTGATAAAGTAAAGCAAATGGCATAAATGAATTAAAGATAACCCTATGGCTCCTGCCGGTTGCCGTACTCATCGATATGCAAGTCGTGATAACTATAGAAAACATGATCATCTCATACATCACATATATCAAATCACATCTTGGCCATATCATATCACAACATGCCCTGCAAAAACAAGTTAGACGTCCTCTACTTTGTTGTTGCAAGTTTTACGTGGCTGCTATGGGCAACTAGCAAGAACCGTTCTTACCTACACAAAGCCACAACGGTGATAATCAAGTTGCCCTTTAACCTTCTACAAGGACCGCCTCTGTCAAATACGATTCAACTAAAGTGGGAGAGACAGACACCCGCCAGCCATCTTTATGCATCAAGTTGCATGTCAATCGATGGAACCGGTCTCTCGTACGTGGACGAGTAAGGTTGGTCCGGGCCGCTTCATCCCACAATACCGCCGAATCAAGATAAGACTAAGGAGGTAAGCAATCTGAACATCAACGCCCAAAAACTCTTTGTGTTCTACTCGTGCATATCATCTAAGCATAGACCTAGCTCTGATACCACTGTTGGGGAACGTTGCATGGAAAACAAAAAATTTCCTACGAACACCCAAGATCTATCCATGGAGATGCATAGCTACGAGAGGGGGAGTGTGTCTACATACCCTTGTAGATCACTAAACGGAAGCGTATATAACGCGGTTTATGTAGTCGTACTCTTCACGATCCAATCGCGATCCGATCCAATCGCGATCCGATCCAATCCAGCGCCGAACGGACGACACCTCCGCGTTTTGCACACATGCAACTCAATGATGTCTCCTCCTTCTTGATCCAGCAAGCGAGGGAGGAGAAGTAGATGGGATCTCAACCAGCACGAAGGCGTGGTGGATATGGTGGTGGAGCAATCCCGGCAAAGCTTCGCCAAGCGCTACCGTAGATGCAATCTGAGGAGAAAACAGAGTAACGGGAGAGGGAGGGCTGCCACCGGGGCATAGGAATTGGTGTGTGCAGCCCTCCCCTCCCCTCAACTATATATTGAGGCAAAGGGGAGAGGGGAGGTGTAGCCTTGACCCCTCCTCCAAGGGAGGGGCCGACGGCCAAGGGAGAGTCCTCCCTTTACAAGGAAGGGAGGAGTCCCCCTCCTCCAAGGCACCTCCGGGGTGCCTTGTCCCTTTGGGACTCTTGCCCCCAAGCCTAATTCGTCTCTAGGGGCTGATGCACCTGGCCCATGATGGCTAGGGCGCACCCCCTATGGCCCATGTGGGCCCACAGGGCAGGTGGACCCCCAGTGGACCCCCGGAACCCTTTCTGGCACCCAGGCACACTACAGGTAATGCCCGAAACTTTTCCG
The DNA here is from genome assembly GCA_039707655.1 of Elymus sibiricus. Lineage (NCBI taxonomy): Eukaryota > Viridiplantae > Streptophyta > Magnoliopsida > Poales > Poaceae > Elymus > Elymus sibiricus. The sequence goes on from CM077671.1 coordinate 400,732,820, forward strand.
GCGACCAAAATAGGACTTCCCATATATAAATCTTTACCTCCGGACCATTCCGGAACTCCTCGTGATGTTAGGGATCAAATCTGAGACTCCGAACAACATTCGGTCACCAATGTACATATCCCAATACTGCTCTAGCGTCACCGAACGTTAAGCGTGTTGACCCCGCGGGTTCGAGAATCATGTAGACATGACCGAGACACCTCTCTGGCCAATAACCAATAGCGGGACCTGGATGCACATAGTGGTTCCTACATATTCCACAAAGATCTTCATCGGTTGAACCACGATGTCAAGGATTCGGTCAATCCCGTATGTAGTTCCCTTTGTCCAGCGGTATGTTACTTGCCCGAGATTCGATCGTTGGTATCTCCATACCTAGTTCAATCTCGTTACCATCAAGTCTCTTTACTCGTTCTGTAATACAAGATCCCATGACTAACTCCTTAGTCACATTGCTTGCAAGCTTCTTGTGATGTTGTATTACCGAGAGGGCCCAGAGATACCTCTCCGTACGGAGTGACAAATCCCAGTCTCGATCCATGCCAACCCAACAGTCACCCTTGGTGATACCTGTAGAGTATCTTTATGATGACCCAGTTACGAAGTGACGTTTGATACACACAAGGCATTCCTCTGGTGCCAGGTAGTTGCATGATCTCATGGTCTTAGGAACAGATACTTGACATGAAGAAAGCAGTAGCAATAAACTAATACGATCAAATTCTATGCTTACGGTTGGGTCCTGTCCATCACATCATTCTCCTAATGATGCGACCTCGTTATCAAATGACAACTCATGTCTATGGTTAGGAAACTTTAACCATCTTTGATCAACGAGCTAGTCTAGTAGAGGCTCACTAGGGACACAATGTTGTCTATGTATCGACACATGTATCTGAGTTTCCGATCAATACAATTCTAGCATGGATAATATATGTTTATCATGAATAGGGAAATATGATAATAACCAATTTATTATTGCCTCTAGGGCATATTTCCAACATCAACAACAACTAGAGTATAAGTATATCCATTAGAGGAAGGAAAAGGTCCCATATAATCAAAGCCCCAAACATCAAATGGTTCAATAACAAGTGAATAATTCATAGGCATTTCATGACGTCTACCAATGTTACCAACTCTTTGACATACATCACAAGTAAGGACATACTTACGAGCATCTTTAATAAGAGTAGAACAATAAAAACCGGATTGTAATACCTTGTGTGCAATTCTGTCACCAGCATGGTGTCCTCCGTAGGCCTCGGAGTGACACTTCCGTAGGATCTGTCCCTGTTCATGCTCAGGTACACAACGTCTAATAACAACATCTACTCCTTTATAAAGATGTGGGTCATCCCAAAAGTAATGTCGTAAATCATAAAAGAATTTTTTTTCTTTTGTTGATAGGTGAAACTAGGCGGTATATATTTAGCAACAATATAGTTAGCATAATCCGCGTACCAAGGAGTATTATGTGAAGTATTTATAGCAGCAAGTTGCTCATTAGGAAAATTATCATCAATAGGCAGTGGGTCATCAAGAAAATTTTCCATCCTAGACAAGTTATCTGCTACGGGGTTTTCAACTCCCTTCCTATCGACGATATGCAAGTCAAACTCTTGAAATAAAAGCACCCACCTAATTAGTATAGGTTTAGCATCTTTATTTTCCATAAGGTATTTAATAGCAGTATGATCGGTGTGAATAGTAACTTTGGAGTCAACAATGTAAGGTCTAAACTTATCACATGCAAACACGACTGCTAAAAATTCCTTCTCAGTGGTAGCATAATTTCTTTGAGCGTTGTCTAGGGTCTTACTAGCATAATGAATAACATTCAATTTCTTGTCTACTCTTTACCCTAGAACAACACCAACAGCATAATCACTAGCATCACACATAATTTCAAATGGTAGATTCCAATGAGGTGGTTGGACAATAGGTGCAGAAATCAAGGTTTTCTTAAGTATTTCAAAGGCTTCTACACAATCATCATAAAAAACAAAAGGAATATCTTTTTGAAGAAGATTCATTAATGGCCTAGAAATCTTTGAGAAATCTTTAATGAAACGCCTATAAAAACCAGCATGACCAAGGAAACTTCTTATACCTTTGATATCTTTTGGACATGGCATTTTCTCTATTGCATCAACTTTAGCTTTGTCTACTTCAATGCCCCGTTCAGAAATTTTATGACCAAGTACTAACCTTCATTCACCAAAAAGTGGCACTTTTCCCAATTCAAGACAAGATTAGTTTGTTCACACCTCTACAAAACTCGATCAAGATTGCTCAAGCAATCATCAAAAGAAGTCCTGTAAATGAAAAAAATCATCCATGAAAACCTCAACAATCTTTTCACAAAAGTCATAGAATATAGTGGTCATACATCTTTGAAAGGTAGCAGACGCATTGCATAAACCAAAAGCCATACGTCTATAAGGATAGGTTCCAAAAGGGCATGTGAAGGTAGTTTTCTCTTGGTCCTCTTTTGGCACATGTATTTGAGAGAAACCGGAATATCCATCAAGAAAGCAAAAGTGTGTGTGCTTAGATAGTATTTCTAATATTTGATCAATAAAAGGTAAGGGGTAATGATCTTTCCTAGTAGCTTTATTTAATTTCCTGAAATCAATTACCATCGTATAACCAGTTACGATTCTTTGTGAAATAAGTTCATTTTTATCATTAGGGACAACTGTTATACCTCCTTTCTTAGGAACACAGTGAACATGACTTACCCATCTACTATCAGCTATGGGATAAATTATACCTGCCTCCAGAAGCTTTAGTATTCCAGTTCTTACCACTTCCTTCATCTTAGGATTTAAACGGCGTTGATGATCAACGACAAGTTTAGCATCCGGTTCCATATTAATCTTGTGCTGACATAGAGTGGGGCTTATGCCCTTAAGATCATCAAGAGTATATCCAATAGCAGCCATGTGCTTCTTCAGAGTTTTAAGTAATCTCTTTTCTTCATGCTCTGACAGGTTAGCACTGATAATAACAGGATATATCTTCTTTTCATCAAGATAAGTATATTTCAAGGTATCAGGTAATGTCTTTAGCTCAAACACGGGATCTCCCTTGGGTGGAGGAGGATCCCCTAAAATATCAACTGGTAAGTTGTGTTTAAGAATAGGTATTTGTCTAAGAAATATATCATCTATTTCATTTTTTACATTCATATGCATATCATTTTCATGGTATAGCAAGTATTGTTCTAACGGATCAGTAGAAGGCACGACAATAGAAGCAAGGCCAATCATTTCGTCCTTACAAGGTAATTCTTTCTCGTGTGGTTGTCTACCAAACTTAGAGAAATTAAATTCATGAGACACATCACCAAAGCTTACTTTGACCTTCTCAGTAACACAATTAATTTCAGCATTTACAGTATTCAAGAAAGGTCTACCAAATATAATGGGACAAAAGTTATCTTGTTCTGAACCGAGTACTAAGAAATCAGTTGGGTACTTAATTTTTCCACACAAGACTTCAACATCCCTAACAATCCCAAGTGGTGTAATAGTATCTCTGTTTGCAAGCTTAATAGTGACATCAATGTCTTCAATCTCAGAGGGTGCTATCTCATTCATTATTTCTTGATATAAGGTAAAGGGTATAGCACTAACACTAGCACCAATGTCACACAAGCCATGATAATAATGATCTCCAATTTTAATTGAAACAACAGGCTTGCCAACAACTGGTTTGTTTTTATCTAGATCATCCCGCTTGTTTCTAACAGGTTTTGCAATTCTAGTAGCTTCATCACAGAAGTAAATAACCTGACCATCAATATTATCAACTAGGAGATCTTTAACCATAGCAACATTAGGCTCAATATTTATTTGTTCAGAAGGTTTAGGTGTTCTAACATGATTTTTATTAACCACGGTTGTAGCTTTAGCATGTTCCCTAACTCTAACCAGGAAAGGTGGTTTCTCAATGTACGCAGTAGGAACAATTGAATCAACGTGGCTAACAATTATTTCTTCTTTCTTAATTTTAACAGGTTCCTCCAATAGTTTTTCAATGGGTGGATAATATTTAAACCACTTATCCTTAGGGAGATCAAAATGAGTAGCAAATGATTCACAGAAAGTAGCTACTATCTGAGAGTCAAGGCCATATTTATTGCTAAACTCATGGAAAGCATTAGTTTCCATAAAAGATTTAACACAATCAAACTTAAGCTTTATACCAGACTCTTTAGCTTTGTCGACTTCCCAATCTTTAGAGTTGCGTTTAATTCTTTCCATAAGATTCCATTTGAATTCAATAGTCCTCTTCATATAGGAACCAGTAGAAGAAGAATCGAGTAATACTTGATCATCATGAGAAAGCCGAGCATAATTTTTTTGTATAATCATTTCTCTTAAGAGCTCATGGTTGGGGAAAGTGTGCATCATAGATTTAATCCTCCCCCAAGCTTGAGAGATAATTTCTCCTTCATGAGGCCAGCAATTATAAATAAAATTCCGATCACGATGGACTAGATGCATAGGATAAAATTTCTGATGAAATTCCAGCTTCAAGCGATTCCAGTCCCATGATCCAATTTCATCCAATAGCCTGTACCACATCAATACCTTTCCCTTCAAAGGTAAAGGGAAAACCTTCTTCTTAACTTTGTCTCCAGACAAACCAGCAAGCTTAAATAATCCACAAACCTCATCAACAAATATCAAATGATAATCAGGATGAGTCGTACCATCATAAGGATTAGCTAGCAGTTTCTCTAACATACCCGAAGGAATATCATAATAAATAGATTCAGTAGGCTCAGTAGGCTGAGTAGCAATCTTTTCAACTTCCGTTCGAGGCGAAGATGCCCCGAACAAGCCACTCAAAGGGTGACCGTCCATAGTAACAAGCAACACTAAATTTCAGCACATACCGAAAATGTTTCCTGATCAATTTCCACTTACCAAAGGTGCTTCACTCCCCGACAATGGCGCCAGAAAAGATTCTTGGTGACCCACAAGTATAGGGGATCAATCTTAGTCCTTTCAAGAAGTAAGAGTCTCGAACCCAACAAGGAGCAGAAGGAAATGATAAGCAGTTTTCAGCAAGGTATTCTCTGCAAGTGTTGTAAGTAATAGTAGTAGATAGTAAACAAGGTGCAGAAAGGTAGCCCAATCCTTTTTATAGAAAAGGACAGGCCGGAAAGTATTCTTATATGAAGCAAGCACTCCCGAGGATACATGGGAATTTCTGTCTAGTCATGTTCATCATGTTGAGTTGATTCGCGTTCGCTACTTTGATAATTTGATATGTGGGTGGACCGGTGCTAAGGATCTGTTCTTACTTGAACAAGCAACCCATTTATGATTACCCCCTCTCGCAAGCATCTGTAACTATGAAAGAAGAATTAAGATAAATCTAACCATAGGATGAAACGTGTGGATCCAATTCAGCCCCTCATGAAGCAACGCATAAACTGGGGTTTATGCTTCTGTCACTCTAGCAACCCATCATCTACTTGTTACTCCACAATGAATTCCTGTAGGCCCATAACATGGTGAAGTTTCATGGTAGTCGATGTTCACATGACACCACTAAGAGAAGCAACAACATACATATCATCAAAATATCGAACACATACCAACTTCACATGATTACTTATAACAGGACTTCTCCCATGTTCTCAGGAACAATAGTAACTACTCACACCTCATCAACATGTTCAAGATCAGAGGTATAATGATGGTAATCAAAGATCTGAACATAATATCTTTCACCAAGTAAACCAACAAGCATCAACTACAAGATGTAATCAACACTACTAGTAACCCACAGGTACCAATCTGAGGTTTTGAGACAAAGATTTAATACAAGAGATAAACTAGGGTTTGAGATGAGATGGTGCTGGTGAATATGTTGATGAATATTGGTCCTCCCACGAAGGAGGAAGCGTTGGTGATGTCGATGGCTTCGATCTCCCCCTCCCGGAGAGAAATTTCCTCGGGAGAATCTCTCTACCGGAGAGCAAAAGGGTCTCTACCCTGGTTTCCGCCTCGAGACGGCGGCGCTTCATCCCAAATGTAATCTTATGATTTTTTTTCTAGGTCAAAACACACCATATAGGAGAAGAGGGGGAGTCGGGAGACCTGCTGGGCCACCACAAGGCACAGGGCGCGGTCAGGGGGTAGGTCGCGCCCTGTTGGCTTGTGGCCAGTAGGTGGCCCCCTCTGGTATATTTTTGGCCCAATAATTCTTATATATTCCATAAAAAAATCTCCGTGAAGTTTCAGGTCATTTGGAGTCCGGTGAATTTTCTGCCATTTTCTTGGTTTTCAGGTCCAGAATTCCGGTTTCCAGAGATTCCCCTCTTTGTGATGTACCTTGCATATTCAGAGAGAAAAGGCATAAGAATTATATCATAATTAAGAATAATGGACAAGAATAACATAAATTTCAATAAGAATTCATGATGCATGATGGACGTATCAACCTGTGGCACCCCATGCAAATCCCTGCTTCCCTATGCGAAGGGACATTCTATTTACTTTTATGCTATTTACTTTCGTGTTATTTACTTTTCATGTTGATTCAAATCCTTATTCCAACCTCAATCTCTCGTTGGCAAGCATCATGTGGTGGGGAAAGATCCAAACACATATATCCAGTGAAATATATTTGATCATGAGTTATTATTGTTGGCAATTATCTTTATGATAAATGTGTGGGGAGGTGAAACATTAAGCCCCTGTCTTTCTCTGTGTTCGATGAATGTTGTTTGTTCTAAGAATACGCTTTTAGTACCAGCAATCATAGAAGACTATATGATAATTGAGTATGTGGAGCTCTTACTTAGACTTTGTAAAACTATAATTGTTTGATGACTAAGAACATAGGTTGTTAAGTTTCAAGAGAATGCATAGTTTGAACCATAGCATGTGAATTGATTGCTACTTTATCAAGATGAGTTTATGAAAAAGAGTTGTTGTTTATGATGCTAGGAAAAGTGATTGAAATTATCATCGATTAAACTTATGCACTATGTTAGCATTCACACTTCATAAATTATTTCTTTTATCATTTATCTACTCGAGGACGAGTAGGAATTAAGCTTGGGGATGCTGATACATCTTAAATGTATCGATAATTTATTAAGTATTCATGCCATATTTGCCCATGTTTACAATATTTTATATGGGTTTGATGCACTTTATATGATTTAATTGGAACTAACCCAGACTAATGATGCTTTCAGCAGAATTACTGTGGTGTTGTTTTTGCGAAGAAAATGAAAGTTGTCGGAATTGAATGACACTTTTTGACGATTTTTTCTTGAAGGAAAGGGACCCGGGAAGCTTCGAGGGAGTACCAGAAGACCCACAGGGTCCCCACAAGGCACATGAACACGCCCAGGGAGTGGCAGTGCCAAGCTACCTTGTGGGCCCCTCGTGGCTCCTCTTCGCGTGATTCCAACGCCCAAAATTCCTATATATTCATAAACCCCGAAAGTTAACCTAGAACTTCCGCTCGGTCGCTGCAACTCTCTTTATCGAAGAAATCTCATACGAAGCCCATTCCGGTACCCTGCCGGAGGGGCAAATCATCACCGAAGGCCATCTTCATCATCCCGACGGTCTCCATGATAAGGAGGGGGTAGTTCACCCTCGGGGCCGAGGGTATGTACCAGTAGCTATGTGTTTGATCTCTCTCTCATGTTCTTGAGATCGCACGATCTTGATGTATCACGGGCTTTGTTAATATAGTTGGATCATACGGTGTTCTTCCCTCTCTATCTTGTTGTGATGAATTGAGTCTTTCCCTTTGAGATCTTGTTATATTGGATTGAATACTTTGGATTTGAGAACACTTGATATATTTCTTTCATGTGGATACCCATGCTGACAATGGGGTATTCTCTTGATTCACTTGATATATGTTTTGGTAATCAACTTGTGGATTCCCGCGGTGAAATTGGGGTAATCAATGCATATGGGTTGATACACATTCTTGTCCTACTTTCTCCGATAGAAATCTTGGGGTACTCTTTGAAGTTCTTTGTGTTGGATTCAATATGATGAATCTGAAATGGTTTGATGCATGCTGAATAATTAACCCACAGATACTTGAGGTGACACTGGAGTATCTATGTGACATTAGGCTTGATTGACGTGTGTCATAGGTGTTATTCTAGAACAAACTCTAGGCCTGTTTGTGATACTTATAGGGATGGCTCAATAGACTGATCGGAAAGGATAACTTGGAGATGGTTTTGCTACCTACAACAATTTCATCTTATGTTCTCCGCTAGATAGGAACTTTGGAGTGATTCTTTGTCGCACGTTGAGGGATGGTTATATGATTCAATTATGTTAGCACTGTTGAGAGATTGCACTAGTGAAAGTATGAACCCTAGGCCTTGTTTTCAAGCATTGCAACACCGTTTTTACACACTTTTGTCACTTGCTACCTTGCTGTTTTTATCTTTTTATATTACAAAAACCTATTTCTACCATCCATATTGCACTTGTATCACCATCTCTTCGCCGAACTAGTGCACCTATACAATTTGCCATTATATTGGGTGTGTTGGAGACACAAGAGATTTCTTTTATTTTATTGTAGGGTTGTTCGAGAGAGACCATCTTCATCCTACACCTCCCACGGATTGATAAACCTTAGGTTATCCACTTGAGGAAAATTGCTACTGCCCTACAAAACTCTGCGCTTGGAAGCCCAACACGAGTCTAGAATAAAGTTGTGTAGTAGACATCAAGACGCTTACACAATTCTGACAGTTCAAACCCAGAATGTAGTCCTGCTCCGTCCGTATGGGTCAATAGTTTTTTTAACAAAGATAGCTAGGCTTTATTAATTGATAACAATGTTTACAGAAAAATGCAACTGGGTCATAGGGAGAGCCCAACCACAAATGCCGCCCTTCGGGAAGAGAAGCACCCAGCCTAGCTAGTCTATGAGCTTCAAAATTTGAAGCTCGGGGTTCAGAACTGAAAAATACAAGAATTAAACACTTTGACGGTTTCTGAAATCTCTCTAATAACACTCCATAATTTCCTCCTAGTCCTTGCTGAATATGATTGACAACCTGTTGACAGTCTGACGCCATCTAAAGATTTTGCATGTGTAAGTTTTGAGCTAGAGATAGAGTTTCTATGCAAGCAAGAACTTCATATGACACACGGGGGGTTGGGGGGTCCAATAAGCCATGAACGACTAGTACCAAATATCCGAGGTAAGAGCCATCTCGGTCCCTGCAGATCGCCGTCGTTGTGGCCACATTATGGTCAGAAGAGACTCCAACATCGACGTTTATTTTTATGTAGGCTCTGCCGGTGGAACCCATTTATTATGTGTAGATGTTCTTGAGGCGCTGGCCACTACAACAACTTCCAGTGGTGCAACAAGTTGGTCTAGTTCCAGCATGAACTATATGACAAACCTATGCGTGTCATACGGGATCTGACCAATTCCTTCATGTATTAGTTTCCTTCTAGCATACCAAATTGCCCATAGGATAACAGACATCCGAATGAACTCATCATGGCCTAAAGCATCGATCATGGTGAAGAGCTAGCTTCTTGCATCAGCCTCTGTTGTAGCTATCATATGTTCCAGCAAGTCATGACCAACTAGGGCCGATACGCACCGCGCCCTCATACACTTATTTAGCCTTTCCATGAGTCCTGGGCTCCACAAGCAAAACACTGCGACATCTTCCTTTTCTTTATTACATCCTCTATAGGCACGGAGTTCTTTGATAGCCTCCAAAAGAAAACTTTGATTTTTGCAGGTACCGAAATCTTCCATAAAGTAGCCCAAGATTTCTCATTTGTTGAGGTATTGGAACATCCAACGCGTTGTTCCAGCCAGTCCTCATGCCTCTTCTTGATAGCTATTAACAATCTGTATGTCGAATGAACTGAAAAGATCTCGTATTTCAAAATTCCAAGACCAAAAATCATCAATAGGTGGGTAGGCTATGTCTCGCTTCTAGCTAGACCGAAGGAGGTCTCGCCTCAAGGGCACCCTCCCGTCGCTACTATTGAGCCGGCCCAATCAGCTTCCTGAAGGTTATTGTTTTTCTTTTTTTTCCATTCGTTCGTTTTTCTTTTTTTAAAAATATTATAGAAACATATATTGGAAAACTTAAATTTATTTAAAATAATAAAACCATGAATGTAAAAAATGTTAAAATGGTGTAAAATATTAATAGCATAGTTTCTCAAAATAGCTTGTGACACTTAAAAGCATGTTCATGTGTTTAAAAAAATGTATGTGCTAATTTCTTAAAACATTATACAATATAAAAAAATGTTTGTGTAATAAAAAAATCGTACCATTCAAAAAAAAATGTACCATATATTTTACTTCATGGGTTTCAAATACATGTTCATAATATTTTTAAATATGTTTTTACAGTAATAAATGTTTTGTATCATTTAAAAAAAGTTTGAACTTGTATTTGAAAAATGTTTAACATGTATTAGAAAAAATGTCAAAATATGTATTTTAACAAATTATTAATAATTTATTTTAAAATATTCATTATGGGTAAAATAATGTTTCAGGTGTACCTGAGAAATGTACAATGTATGTTGAAAAAAGTAGACATCTATTGAGAAAAAGATGTTCAAAAGATTCATTTAAAAAAAGTTAATCATGTATTTGAAAAAAATCATTGTGTATAAAAAATGCTTCAGATGTACACAAAAAATATACAACGTGTAATCGACATGTATTGATAAAATAAAATAAAATCAGATAAACACATAGAAACAAAAGAAGATGAAGAAACTACTTGAAAGATTCTAAAACTGGTCTGAACCGGTCTATAGAACACCTTACTTTTTTTATGCTATAGAACACCTTACTAAAAACGGTAGAGGATGCGAACCAACCTGTGGTTGGATGGTTAGAGGGACTGTGGTATACCCAGCCCACCAGGGTTCAAATCCTGGTGCTCGCATTTATTCCTGGAATTATTTCAGAATTTCTGGCGATGCGCATTCAGTGGGAGGAGACGTTCCCGTCGACGACGAGGTGCCTACGGTGACTTCGTAAATTTCAAGATGATATGCCGGCTCAGTCTCTCGGAGGTGCTCATAGGGGTAGGGTGTGCGTGTGTGCGTTCATAGGGGTGAGTGTATGTGCGTGTATATGAGCGCTTGCGTCTGTACTGTGTTCAAAAAAAAACGGTAGAGGATGTACAGTGTTGGGCCGATCTGTTTAGTGGAGCTCCAGAGGCCAGACCGAAGGATCACTCGCAATAAATAGACTAGAAACTGCTGGCTGATGCATAGCGAGCAGGTAACAAGTGGGCCGGCCGAGCAGGTGAGCGGCAAGCGGCAAGCGGCAAGGTGAAGCAGGATTAGTTTTCTACTATATAAAAGAAAGGATTCTAAAAAAAAACTATATAAAAGAAAAAGGTGAAGCAGGATTTACTGAATTTTTTCTTAGCCCTGAAAAAGTGAATTTCTTCTTACTCGAAATTAGTAACCGAGGAGGTGTGCCGTGTGCACGTATCATAGCGTTTGCGACCATCTACATTCGACCAGAGGTGTGCACATGTCGTCGTCGGACAGCCATGGATTAACAATCCGAGCAACCATTTCCAAGAAAAGAATATTTCTTGGCTTCCCTCCTTTCTTGGGAACAAGACCTCGTACGAGCATAATATTCCCCTTGCCCACGCTTGCAAGGCGATAACACGACACGCTAGAATTTCTCAGAGCCGGACATTACCGAAAAGAGGTCTCCCCCGCTTTATATTATAAAATAACCTTCCCTGCTTTCTCCAAGGTGACCAGCCGGACATTTGAACGCAGGAATTTTCAAAATCAATTAACTTCTTTTTCGTGTGCACAAAACAACTGGCCCTACAATGGCTGCCATGTTTCTTACACATGGTCTGAGGTTGGGACTTAATTAATCCAGTATGGGTGTGTCAGTCAGCCTAGGATTCTCATGGAAAGCATGATGGGAGCTCCATAATCATGAGTTCTTCCCAGGATTATCCAGGGATATAAGTACATGGGATTGGGATGGGATGTCCCACGCAGAGTTATCTTAAGCAAGCTGCAGAGGGCAGCGATTGATTATGTGGGGTGTTCGCGAAAGGTGAGACACATGACACTGGCCTGCCATGCCATGCATATGTACTTTTCCCTTACCTCGCAAGTTACTGCAAAGAAAAGCACACGTACTACGGATAAGTACCCCGTAAACTCATCTGGTTTAACAGTCACCAGTTGTGTCGTGTCGTGTGCATTCGGGGGCACCGATCCTTCATGTATTAATTGACGCATGTAATTGGGTTTTCCTAACTGCGATCCATAATTTCAAGAATAATGGAGCTTCACCGTTAGTTATGTGTGGCCTGCTTGCAGTGTTGGAAGTAGGCATGCAGGACCTCTCGATGAACTTTGAAGTTAAGCACATACGCCTAACACAACATTGGGAAGACATGCTGTCAGCCAGGGATTAACTTCTCGTATTTTATTTCGGTTGTTGTTCGAAAGAAACGTGGCTTCACGTGTCAAAATTAATTAGCCAAATTTTCTGAGTTTATGAAGCTACTAGTTGACCCATTACGCGTGCATGTTGGTTCACTTCGACTTGAACTTCCTAAATTTAAATTTTCTTTTTAAGAAAATCTACAAACTGTGTACTTCTCTTTTGCAAGAGAACATGTCTGTCTGGGTTGTTTGTCACTGTCAATGATAGTGCGGGTGAGATCATCTTTACATCATGTAGGGTGCTATTCTCCTGTAGAAATGCCTTAGAAGCAGAGCTCAGTGCTTGCATGGAGCGATTATCAATTGCAATCCAAAGAACGGAGCTGCCTATACATGTGGAGATGGTCTCTTTGCAAGCTGTGAGGATGATAAATGATGTGGCCATTGATAGATCAGTCTTTACCTCGCTGGTGGAGGAAATCAAGCTTCTTAGCAATCTCCGTACAACTATTTTTACTCATGTTCATCGTAGCCAAAGTAATGTTAATGATTATTTGGTAAAGTTTGCTAGAACCGAGAGTAGAACCGTCGTTTGGCTTAACTCTGGCTTGTCAGAGGTTATTGATCTTTGTAACACGGACCGTGGCTTTACCACTTGAGTAATACAAAGTTCACCCGCAAAAAAAAAAAGATACTTTCTGCCCATCTAGTTAATTAATTACCCCTCAAAAAAATATAGTTAATTAATTAATTTTGAATGTGCATATCGACTAGTTCCGGCAAAAAAAGAAAAGGAAGGCCGGAAGGTTTAACAAACGAGCTAGCTAGTATCCACTCATCCACGTCTTCTCATTATTTTTCAGCTGATTACGTCTTCTCAATATCAACAGATCACATGATTGAAACACTATATTGCCTTTCTTCCTATATATGCTCTCCCGTCTACACCACCAATTAACTGGAGATGCTCTATAAGTCCTTACTTACGGGCGCGGATTTTTGGCTCGTAGAGCATATGCTCTCTAATGAACAGTAAAATCAAAATAAATAGTAAATAAAATTTAAAAATTCTTTTTTTTTGTAGATGTTCATATTACTGTGCCAAGTGTGCTTGACAATTTTCATGCCATATGAGACAGTAGTGCTTCGTCGGTAAAAAAAAATAAGTGTAACATTTGAAGGTGATATTTGGCGTTCGACTTTTTTTTTGCACAAGTCAAAATGCTTAAGTTTTACACCTGCAAATTTGCATGTACCATTTGGGTGTGACACTGAACACATCTATTATTTCTATTTTTTTGACATTTGTAAAATTTAGTTTTAGCACGCAGGAGCATGTGTTCCCTAGAGCCAAATTGAATATCCGCTTACGAAAATATTTTTCGTATAAGTAGTGTATAGGATTAGATATTCTGATCGCTTAATTGCGACTACATCAACCAACCAAGACCTCATGGAAAAGCATCATTCTGAAAATGTAGGAATACAAAAGGAAAAAAAGAGGAAATTTCACTCTACTGAACTTAATAGGAGCGCAGAGAAACTATTTGTAACACTGGAATATAACAAGTGTTTTCTCCTTTCGAGAATTTTTTTTGATCTATTTATTAAACATCATGGCAGTACAAAGAACACTAGAAGTAATATAAATTAGTAAATTACATCTGTGCTCATAGATCGCCTAGCGACGATTAAGAACACTGAGAGAGCCGAAGGTGTGTCGTCGTCGTCGCCCATCCCCGCCCGAGGTCAGGCAAGTCATGTTGTAGTAGACAGTCGAGCAATCATCGTGCTAAGGCCCCAAAGGATGAGCACACCGAAACAACAGCCATCGCCGATGAAGAGAAGCATAGATCGGAAAGATCCAACCTATAGACACACATACATATACCAACAAAGACCGAATCCAAACTAATTCATGGAAGGCAAACACCGACCAAATCCTGCTAGATCCGTCGAAGACACACCTCTGCAAGCCCTCAGACAACGCTAGCAACAGCGTCAGGACGAGAGATGGCTGGGGAGAACCTTATTCCATCTTCAGGAAGCTTCCACCGCCTCATCTTTCTGAATATGACACAAACCCTAAACAAACACAAAAACACCTAAAAATGAAGCAGAAGTCCTGCCCACATGCAAGGGCCAGGATCAATCGTTCCTTCATGACTCTAAGGACAGAGAAGACGAGGAAAATCAGTTGCGGTGGCAGTGGCGCCACAGGCGGGAGTCGGGAAAACCCTAGTGGCCTCGATATCGCTCGTGGAAGGGGGGAACCTTTTGTAAGGTAATGGGAAGTTTTTTTTTTTAGAGGAAGGTGACGAAAATGTTTCTTGTACAGTAATCAACAATTCCAAACAATGGTTTGGGCACGCAGAAAGGGAAAGTCATATCGTGCTTAAATTGGGCCCTCCCCTGAATTATGAGTGAAGCATGTCTGCCTAGGTAGTACGTAGTGGCTAGTTCCAGCGCTACTAGTAGGCTACATGCATGGCTGGCCAGCATATGCAGATATCTTTTGTATATATATACAGTACCGGTTCTATTAATTTTCAATACATAAAGATCGTTATCATAGTGAGCGCCCTTCGCGTACCGGCACTGCTTAATCATATGCCTGCATGCACAGCACCACCTAGCAATAGCATGCATGCATTATGCATTGATGCATGTACGAAATCTGTATCTATAGGCTAGATCAAATTGAACTAATTAGTCGGCCTCGTTCGTCAATCATGCGTGTTTTGCATGCAATTCTGTCCATGCAGATCTGGCAGGTTTGTCGCCGGTGGATCGGTTTGATCATCAGAGACCTACGCTCCGCCACCGTCACCGATGAACGTCCACGGACGGCAGCTCCATCCAGCCAGAAACAGGAACTACCAGGCGAACACGCACGCAGGTTATGCTTGTGGACTGAACAACAACTAGTTAGTTCCGTTTTTGCATCAATCGTACTGGGAAAGAATAAGTGTTAAGCTTCATGCACTAGTCAACACAATTAAAAGTCCGAACTGATAGAAAAGACTGGTACAATTCACATATAATGTAAAGCTGTGATACCATGTTAAGCTTCATGCATGCACTAGCCAACGCAACCAAAAATCCGAACTGATGAAAATAGCTAGTGCAATCCACATATGCTGTAACAACAAGGCATGCATGGAACGTCGAATTACTTCCATACGTATGGCTCTCGCTTCTTCTTTGAAACCATACGACCGTTTGGTTTTAAGTCAAAATCCACGGTTGTTTGGTTCTAGCATATGAATTCATGCATGGACCGTTCATGCATCTTAAGGTAGATAGAACGGTCGGTGCATGCGTATGTACCGTCTTTTCTCCCGTGTAGAGGACCCATGTCATGTGTACGTACGTGTAGGCCACCGGCACCGGCCCAAAGCTAGCTAGCAAGGCCGGTGACATGCGCGCATGCACGTCCACACACATACATTACACGCCGGGCATGCTTTGCTTGCACTGCAATGCCAGGGCCCCCATGCCCCCCGCCCCCGTATTCTTTGGCCGCGAGCGACGGAGACGACGACCACGACAAGGCATGGGAAAAGTGACATGAGCACTCATCATGCCACGCCACGCCAGGCCCAGGGCCGGCACGGCACACACCGCAAGCGCATATCGGTGCACGGCACATTGCAAGCCTCAGCTAGCATCACTGGTAGAAAACGGGCCTTTAATCCCGATTTGTAAGGCCCTTTAGTGTCGGTTCTACAACCGGCACTAAAGGGGGGACTAAAGGCCCCCCCTTTAGTCCCGGTTCGTCACGGTCCGGCACTAAAGGCCCACCACGTGGCGCCTGCCGGGGCCGTGCGTTGGGGGACCTTTAGTCCCGGTTGATAACACCAACCGGGACTAAAAGTATTTAATTCTTTTAATTTTGGTTTATTTTTCTTTTTAATTTTGTGTTTTTCATTTCAAACATATATTACGCTACTACATACTGTACACGTTGTGCATATATATATAAATCGAATTTCTCGTACGACGACCATTCACATACATATATATATATACAATTTCTCCTACAATTTGCGGATCATTACATATGCAGGGCATTACTGCTTGATCTTGTAATGGTATTCTCCTTTGGGATCTATGACCTGGTCGACCAGAAATCCAGCTATTTCCTCTTGAATTGCTCGTACGCGAGCCGTTGGTAGGAGCTGGCCCCGCATTTCTATCATCTATAATCAGGAGATCAAGATGAATATATTAGTTGTGTGTATATATATTAGCTAGATCATGATAAAAAAATTATGGATAGTGTTCTGGCAAACGTACACAAAGAGGTTTTTCATCTATGCTCCTTTAAGACGTGATCATGCGAATATTCTCGCAAACGTAGTATGCGCATAAACTATTCCCCTTCTCCTGCCTCATGCACTTTACGAGAATAAAATTCAATCAGGTAATAATTAATCAAGCATGATAATGGTATTGAAACTAGAATTAAAGAGATACACGGACGTAGCTAGCTAGTACTACTTAATTACCTTGGGTCGCACCCATTTCAGCTGTTGTTTTCATTGGCCGGGGACCTCTTCGATGAACTTTTTCCAAGCCCTGCCCGCCGGCAAAGAAAATGAATAAAGGAGTTATTAACTAGTTGATATCAGGAAATGAAGTAAAGAGGCAGACATGGTGCGATAATGATTGAAATTACCTGTCGAACATCCCCTTCACGGTTGCGTATTCGGATGGATCCTTATATAGTGAGTCCAGTACTTCAACTTTTCCCTTGTCAACTTCAATGATTAACAAGATCCAGTGGAAACTGCATGCGCACACGTTTTTTATAAATAAGCGGGCATGTGCATAACTCATCAACTACACTTATTAACATTTAGTAAGCAAAAAATAGAATTTGTAGTACAAGATATAGTAACACTCACCCGAAGTTGTAAGGAAGTAGTATTTTTGGTTGGGTGTTTAGTTGCTTCAAAAACTCTAGCAGGAATCTCTCTGTGTCTTCTCTCGAATATTGATCTTCCCATATCGCCTGATTAATCGTATTTGGGTCAATGAACCCAACTCCATAGCGTCTTGTTTTTTTCATTTCATACATCTTCATTCTGCATAATACCACAGAAAAGAATATAGTGAGGATAATTACAGTTAATGAACGAGAGCACATCTAGCTAGCTAGCTAGAGACTTAAATTACAGAAAGAAATCACTTACAGACAATAGCAACTGACGATAGATTTGTCTAGTGCGTCTTGTTGGAATAACTGAAACAACTCTGAAAAATCAATCCACACATCTTTTCCATGGAAGTAATGCTCTGGCTTGACTTTCACCATGAGGGACTCTTCATTGGTATTTGCTGTTTTTTGCATGTACCACGTATGCAAATTGTACATTCTCGTTGGTAGAAGCTTGACATCGTCAGGCTTGACCAGAGGTTTGCCACGGACATATTGATATTTTACTTCCTCCTCTGTAATCCCGGGGATTTCCTCAAGGCCTAGGAGTTGTTCAACAGTGACACCGGCCTCTTTAGCCTGCCTTCTAAGATCGTCGGTTATTGCCGGCCGATCGGCGGTACTCACATGTGTTTGTACAATGAGCGGGGGGATCGATTGCACTGCTTGTTCTCCCAGCTGGGGAACAGTTTTCCCGCTTTTTTTGCCAACTGCTTGGCTCGAGCTCGAGCTCGACTCCTTTTGCCCTGCAGAATATGACTTCTTGATAGACCGCACATAGTCGGAGTCCTTCTGATTGTCAGCCGGTCGAGCCATATCAATAAAGTGTTGTGATACATGCTCAGGTACTTTCTCCTTTGGCGGCGTGGGCGGGTTCGGTGCAAAATGGGCCTTCAATTGGGCATCACATGCGTCGTCGAGTTCCTCCTGAGTCAGGTGGTAAGACAACTTCGGAAGAGGCTTGAGTCTTGAACCATGTTTGAATTTCTTGTCTGTTGTACCGCTAGCCGTCGTAGCTGCGGCCTCTCTCTTCCGCTGTTGCTTAGGCGGAGCACGCTGAGTCGGCTGACTTGGAGGAGGAGGAGTTAGCTGACGCCGTGCCGGACTTGGAGGAGGAGTCGGCTGACGCAGTGCTGGACTTGGAGGAGGAGGAGTCGACTGAAGCGGCGGAGGACTTGGAGAAGGAGGAGTCGGTGGCCTTGGAAAGACGATGCAATCCTTTTTCCATAGAATGATACGATGTATGGCCTCTCCCAGTGTTCTCTCCTCGTCACCTCCAAGAATGTCAAGTTGTAGATCGTGATATCCTGACATCACTTCATCAACCCCGACACGAGCATGGCCAGCTGGAATGGGATTGCAATGGAAGGTTGCTTCAGGGGGATTTGCTAAAGCATAGCCGTCCGCCACCTTCATGGATAAGTTCTTCACTTTCATGTGTAGCTCACAGTTAGTCCTGTCTTTGATATCATCCACAGGGTAGCTAGCTAGCAGTGCATTATCGATATCGGCCGGGGCGAAACCCACGCTGCTTCTCGGCATAGATGGGACGGTGCTATCCAATGCTGGATCGATCTGCTCATGCTGCCGCTGAGACGCCCTTTCCTGGCTGAGTGAGTCGATCTGCTCCTGCTGCCGCCTGACAAATCGTTCCAACTCCAGGTGCGAGGATATTAGGCCTTCAAGGCGGAGTGCTTCCTCCTTCTTCTTCTGCTCCTCATGCTTCTTCTTTCTCGCACGACTTCTATAGTCGTCGTTCCAATCCGCAAACCCCTCATACCACGGAACAACGCCTTTGCCTCGTGTTCTTCCCGGGTGTTCAGGATTCTTCAGGGCGCGTGTAAGCTCGTCGTTATCTCTGTTGGGCGTGAACACCCCCGATCGAGCTTCTTCTATTGCAATAAGTATTTCGTCTGTCGCTTCTTTAAGACTTGCCTTCACCATAACCAGCCCTGTCTCTGGGTCCAACTTCCCCCCATGCGCATAAAACCATGTCCTGCACCTGGGGGGCCATGTCAATGTAACTGGACTGACCCGTTTACTAATCATCTCTAGCTCAGATTGATGCCACTTAGGCAGGGCCAGCTGGTAGCCACCTGGCCCCAGACGATGGTGCCACTTCTTTTTCGCAGCATTAATCTTGTTTTTCCTCGACAGTTCCTTAGCTTCTTCCGATTCCTTGAACTTCACGAAAGCGTCCCAGTGATCTTTTGCCTTCACCAGTGCTCCCGTGAATTCTGGAGTCTTCTTTTTTGATTTGACGTACTTAGCCCATGCATTTTTCTTGAAGGTGTTGAATGCGATCGCCATCTTTTTAAGAGCATAGTTTCTGACTTTCTTCAGATCTACATCTGTCAAATTATCTGGTAGGGTGAAATGTTCCATGAGCGTAGTCCAAAGCACATCTTTTGCTCTTTCGTCGACAAAAGTAACTCCTGCTCGATCTCCCTTTGCTGGCTTTCTCCATTCTTGAACGGAGATCGGGATTTGGTCCCTGACAATAACTCCGCATTGATTCTTGAACGTGGTCGCATTTTTCTTAGGTTCAAGCGGTTCGCCAGTTGATGTTTTGATGGAATCGATGTTGAACTTTACGCCTTTGTCCAACTTTTTGGCCGGGCCTCGAACTACCCTGTCGCTTGTACAAGATTTGCTCGATCCGGAGGCCTAAAAGAAGAAAGATCGATTCGTTAATACATACAAATCAATTAAGACATGTAATGATCACCGGATGGCTTATATATTAAATATACCTCGCCGGTCATTGTTATTTGAAGAACATTTTCTTCGTCAACATCGTTGTCGTCACCTTCATCTATTCGTTCGTCTTCATCAAACATCATACCCTCACCCGAAGGGTTCAGATATTGCGAGCCGTCATCATGATCATCTGGGCTAGTGGAGCGTATGATGTCGAACACAGCCTCTTCTCCTTCTCTGCCGGTATTGTCCATAGCTTTTATTTAACTAATCCAGAAGAAAGATAAAACAATTTAGTATTCAGAGATCCGAAAGGTAGATGCATGAGATCAGAAAGAAATTGGATCAACTTGTGCACATCCATAATGGGGGCATTCCTGATAATTAATCCCTTAAAGGACTAAGAAAATATATTGCAAATACAACATTAAAATATGCAACTTTTGCAAATACTAATTGCTATACATTGGATCAAATGTCAAAATTCCTCAACGTTTTTATATCTAACATTTATCTAGCTATAACTAAAAGTATAAAAAACTAAAAAACATTCATCTAACATTTCTATAACTAAAAGTATAAAAAATTAAAAAACAGAAAAAGAAACACTAATTAAGCATACTTCTATACATCCATTAAAAAACAGAAAAACAACATTATATAAAAAAAATCTATACTAATTAAACACTAATTATATCCATCTAACATGCATTCATACATACATATATACTAGTGAAAAACAACTAAAACATCTAAATAGAAAATGTGTGTGTGTGTGTGTGTTCATGCATGTGTGTGGGGGGGGGGGCTCGGGGACGGGCGGCCGGCCATGGTGGCAGGGGGCGAGGGAGGGGGGGAGAGGGAGGAACTGAGCTCACAGCGGGGCGACGGCGAGGCGAGGCGAATCGGGGGCAGCGACGGCGTCGGGGCAGGCGGCGCAACAAGGAGCGGGCGCGCGCGCGCGGGCCGGCGGCGCCGTCGGGGATCGGCGAGGAAGGGCGCGTCCGGAGTAGGGGTCGACGAGGAGGGACGGGCGGCCGGCGTCGGGGGCGGCGACGGCGTCGATCGGGGCAGGCGACGGCGCGCAGCAGCCTGGTGGCGGCGTCTGTGTTTGGCGTCGAGAGAATGGAGAGGATGGTGAATTTTTCGTAAGTGGAGTTATATGAGAGCCTTTAGTCGCGGTTGGTGGTTCCAACCACGACTAAAGGCCACCTTTAGTCGCGGTTGGAGCCACCAACCGCGACTAAAGGTCTCGCTTCCCGCCGCTTGGACTGGATGAAATTCACCTTTAGTCGCGGTTGGTGGCTCCAACCGCGACTAAAGGCCTGTTCCTGGCACGGCGCAGTGTGGTGGATGTTTAGTCCCACCTCGCCCAGCGAAGGGCGCTCGCACTGGTTTATAAACCCCGGCGCGGTAGCTCATTCGAGCTCCTCTCTAAAGCAGGCCTACAAGGCCTACCGTTCTTTCCTGCCCTGTGGGCCATACTGGGCCTTGCGGGCTTGCATCCTGGCCCAACTAATGGGTTTCTAGTCGTATGCAGGCCGTGGCGGCCCAGTAGGCGGGCTTTTTTTTTTACTTTTCAGTTTTTTTTTGTTTTCTTCTATATTTATTTTCTTTTGTTTCTTGGTTGTTTTTTGCTTTATTTAGAGTTTCTGAGTGAATCTTTTTGCTTTAGGTAAAAAAAATTATAAACTTTCTGTTAGTGCCAGTAGTTTTCAAATTTGAATTATTTGAAATTTGTGTGAATCACTAGTTTGTGAATAACTTTATTTTAAAAATATTTTTTTCAGTGATTCTTTTTTCTGCTGTTTAATATTAGTGTGTTTTATCATTATATTCAATTTGGTAATTTTTAGGTTATTTAAAAAAATGAAATGCCTTTGTAACAGACGAGTTTTCGTCCGAAAGCGTGATACTTCGAAAGAGATTGTCCATTTTGTACACGAAGTGCATCCAGTTTTTGCCGTAACCCTCTCAACTTTTTAGCACATGCTATGTGGGTGAAATGATGATACCATGCCAACTTTCAACCTTTTCTGATTGTGATTTGTAGTGCTTTTCAATTTCAGGGTCATTTAGCTCAAAAAAATCAGTAAATGCATGAAAAATAGCAAATGAAGTCAGAAAGGGTTGAAAATTGATGACGTGGCTTTGGACATAATATTTCTTCGCGTTTCAAATGCCAAAACACATAAGTCGGAGTTCTATTACAAAGATTCCCTCCGGTTTGTCCGAAGTGGGACTTTCCAGATATATAAGTCCGGAAACTAACTAGAGAAGCCGGTCACATCCCAGAGTGGGATCTTTGGATATAAAACTTTTTCTTCGCGTGTGTCCCTTTGTGCCGTAACCATGGACAATCTTCATCGTTTAACTTGATGCTCGGGTCAACATTCACTGTGAAGGGAGCAATTTCATGAAACTTTTCATAATCTTCTGACATGTCTGTCTTGTCCTCCACTCCCACGATGTTTCTTTTCCCTGAAAGAACTATGTGGCGCTTTGGCTCATCGTATGATGTATTTGCTTCCTTATCTTTTCTTTTTCTCGGCTTGGTAGACATGTCCTTCACATAGAAAACCTGCGCCACATCATTGGCTAGGACGAATGGTTCGTCTGCGTACCCAAGATTGTTGAGATCCACTGTTGTCATTCCATACTGCGGGTCTTCCTTTACCCCGCCTCCTCTCAGATTGACCCATTTGCACCGAAACAAAGGGACCTTCAAACCAAGTCCATAGTCAAGTTCCCATATCTCCTCTATGTAACCATAATATGTGTCCTTTGGCCTATTGGTGTTTGCTGCATCAAAGCGGACACCACTGTTTTGGTTGGCGCTCTTTTTATCTTGGGCGATCGTGTAAAATGTATTCCCATTTATCTCGTACCCTTTGAAAGTCAATATAGTCGAAGATGGTAACTTGGACAGCAAGTACAGGTCATCTGCAACAGTGTCGTCATGCATGAGACGTGTCTGCAACCAACCGGCGAAAGTCACAGTTTGTTCATGTGTAATCCAGTCGTCAGACTGCTCCGGGTGTTTGGAGCGTAGAATATTCTTGTGTTGCTCGATATACGGAGCCACCAAGGCGAAACTTTGTAGAATTGTGTAGTGTGCTTGCGCCAAAGAATGCCCGTCCCGGCATATTACTGAATTCTTTCCTAGCGTGCCTTTTCCACCCAGTCTGCCCTCATGCCGCGATTCAGGAACACCAATCGGCTTAATGTCAGGAATAAAGTCAACACAAAACTCAATGACCTCCTCTGTTTCATGGCCCTTGGAGATGCTTCCTTCTGGCCTAGCACGATTACGAACATATTTCTTTAAGACTCCCATGAACCTCTCAAAGGGGAACATATTGTGTAGAAATACAGGACCCAGAATGGCAATCTCCTCGACTAGGTGAACTAGGACGTGCGTCATGATATTGAAGAAGGATGGTGGGAACACCAACTCGAAACTGACAAGACATTGCACCAAATCATTCTCTAACCTTGGTAAGATTTCTGGATCGATTACCTTCTGAGAGATTGCATTGAGGAATGCACATAGCTTCACAATGGCTAATCGAACGTTTTCCGGTAGAAGCCCCATCAATGCAACCGGAAGCAGTTGCGTCATAATCATGTGGCAGTCATGAGACTTTAGGTTCTGGAACTTTTTCTCTGCCATATTTATTATTCCCTTTATATTCGACGAGAAGCCAGACGGGACCTTCATACTGAGCAGGCATTCGAAGAAGATTTCCTTCTCTTCTTTGGTAAGAGCGTAGCTGGCATGACCCTGAAACTGCTTTGGATCCATGCCGTCTTCTCCGTGCATATGTTGCTGGTCCTCCCGTGCCTCAGGTGTATCTTTTGTCTTCCCATACACGCCCAAGAAGCTTAGCAGGTTCACGCAAAGATTCTTCGTCACGTGCATCACGTCGATTGCAGAGCGGACCTCTAGGTCTTTCCAATAGGGTAGGTTCCAAAATATAGATTTCTTCTTCCACATGGGTGCGCGTCCGTCAGCGTCATTCGGAACAGATTGTCCGCCAGGACCCTTTCCAAAGATTACTTTTAAATCCTTGACCATATCAAGTATATCATCACCAGTACGGTGGCGAGGCTTCTTCCGGTGATCTGCCTCACCTTTGAAATGCTTGCCTTTCTTTCTTACGGGATGCCTGCTCTGAAGAAATCGACGATGCCCCAGGTACACATTCTTCTTACATTTATCCAAATATATACTGTCGGTATCATCTAAATAGTGCGTGCATGCGTGGTATCCCTTGTTTGTCTGTCCTGAAAGGTTACTGAGAGCAGGCCAATCATTGATTGTTACAAACAGCAACGCTCGCAGGTCAAATTCCTGCTGTTTGTGCTCATCCCACGCACGTACACCTTTTCCATTCCACGGCTCTAAAAGTTCTTCGACTAATGGCCTTAGGTACACATCAATGTCGTTGCCGGGTTGCTTGGGGCCTTGGATGAGCACTGGCATCATAATGAACTTCCGCTTCATGCACAACCAAGGAGGAAGGTTATAGATACATAGAGTCACAGGCCAGGTGCTATGATTGCTGCTCTGCTCCCGAAAAGGATTGATGCCATCTGCACTTAAACCAAACCATACGTTCCTTCCGTCATCTGCAAAGTCCTTCCACTTTCTCTCGATTTTTCTCCACTGTGATCCGTCTGCGGGTACTCTCAACTTCATGTCTTTCTTACGGTCATCTTTCTGCCATCGCATCAACTTAGCATGCTCTTTGTTTTGGAACAAACGTTTCAATCGTGGTATTATAGGAGCATACCACATCACCTTGGCAGGAATCTTCTTCCTGGGGCGCTCGCCCGCAACATCACCAGGGTCATCATGGCCGATCTTATAGTGTTGGAAATATGCCCTAGAGGCAATAATAAATTGGTTATTATTATATTTCCTTGTTCATGATAATCGTTTATTATCCATGCTATAATTGTATTGATTGGAAACTCAAATACATGTGTGGGTACATAGACAACACTGTGTCCCTAGTAAGCCTCTAGTTGACTAGCTCGTTGATCAAAGATGGTTAAGGTTTCCTAGCCATTGACATGAGATGTCATTTGATAACGGGATCACATCATTAGGAGAATGATGTGATGGACAAGACCCAAACTAAGAACGTAGCATTTGATCGTGTCAGTTTATTGCTATTGTTTTCTGCATGTCAAGTATCTGTTCCTATGACCATGAGATCATGCAACTCCCTGACATCGGAGGAGTACCTTGTGTGTATCAAACGTCGCAACGTAACTGGGTGACTATAAAGGTGCTCTACAGGTATCTCCGAGGGTGTCTGTTGGGTTGGCATGGATCAAGACTGGGATTTGTTACTCTGTGTGACAGAGAGGTATCTCAGGGCCCACTCGGTAATACAACATCACAATGAGCCTTGCAAGCAATGTGACTAAAGTGTTAGCCACGAGATCTTGTATTATGGAACGAGTAAAGAGACTTGCCGGTAACGAGATTGAACTAGGTATAGAGATACCGACGATCGAATCTCGGGCAAGTAACATACCGAAGAACAAAGGGAATAGCATACGGGATTAACTGAATCCTTGACATAGAGGTTCGACCGATAAAAGATCTTCGTAGAATATGTAGGAGCCAATATGGGCATCCAGGTCCCGCTATTGGTTATTGGCCGTAGAGGTGTCTCGGTCATGTCTACATAGTTCTCGAACCCGCAGGGTCTACACACTTAAACGTTTGGTGACGATTAGTATAGTTGAGTTATTTTGTTGGTGACCGAAAGTTGTTCGGAGTCCCGGATAAGATCCCGGACATGACGAGGATCTCCGGAATAGTCCGGAGGTAAAGATTGATATATGTGATAATAGTGTTTTGATCTCCGGAAGAGTTCCGGAGTTCACCGGAATGGGTTCCGGATGTTTACCGAAGTGTTCGGGTGCAGCAACACTTTATATGGGCCAAAGGGATAAAGCCCACGAGGTATTGGAAAGTGCAAAAAGTAGTTTTGCTGCCGCGTAAGCGGTACTACCGTTTTGTGAAGCGGTACTACCGCCCAAGCGGTACTACCGCTTGTGTGAAGCGGTACTACCGCCCAAGCGGTACTACCGCTTGTGTGAAGCGGTACTACCGCTTGTGCGCGGTACTGCAGGGATCCGAGTTGGACTCTTTCCCTGCGGGCCAAACCGACCTTGTGCGGGCAAAACCGACCTGGAGGAGGCTTTTACTCCAAGTTTAGACCCCAAGGCTCAACATATAAATAGAGGGGCAGGGCTAGCACACGGGACACATCAAGATTTCCCCAAGCCGTGTGCGGCAACCCTAACCCTCTAGTTCCTCCGTCATAATCTCCGTAGCGCTTGGCGAAGCCCTGCAGAGATTGTTCCTCACCACCATCACCACGCCGTCGTGCTGCTGGAACTCAACCACTACTTCACCATCGCTCGCTGGATCGAGGAGGTGAAGGCGTCATCAAGCCGTACGTGTGTTGAACGCGGAGGTGCCGTCCGTTTGGCGCTAGTTCGTGATCGGATCGAGGGACGACTTGCGATTTGGATCGCGGAGACGTTCGACTACATCAACCGCGTTTCTTAAACGCTTCCGCTTAGCGATCTACAAGGGTATGTAGATTTACTCTCCCTCTCGTAGATGCTCATCACCATGGATAGATCTTGTGTGTGCGTAGGAAATTTTTTGTTTCCCATGCAACGTTCCCCAACATATAGCGCAATGCACAGCATACCGGGCATGCATTCAAATCCTCGTACTCACCGCGGTAGAGGATGCAGTCATTAGGGCATGCATGTATCTTCTGCTCCTCTAATCCTAGAGGGCAGACGGCCTTCTTTGCTTCGTACGTACTGTCGGGCAATTCGTTGTCCTTTGGTAGCTTATTCTTCATTATTTTTAGCAACTTTTCAAATGCCTTGTCAGGTACACCATTCTCTGCCTTCCATTGCAGCAATTCCAGTGTGGTACCCAGCTTTTTCTTGTCATCTTCGCAATTTGGGTACAACAATTTCTTGTGATCCTCTAACATGCGCTGCAACTTCAGCTTCTCCTTTTCACTTGCACAGTTTCTATTTGCATCGGCAATGGCCCGACCAAGATCATCAGCGGGCTCATCTGATGCCTCTTCTTCAGCTCCTTCCTGCATTGCCGGCTCAGCTTCTTCCCCCATTGTTGTACCATCGTATTCATGGAACCCATGGCCAGGATAGCTGTCGTCATCCTCTTCTTCTTCATTCTCTTCCATTAGGACCCCTCTTTCTCCGTGCTTGGTCCAACAGTTATAGCCGGACATGAAACCGGACTCAAACAGGTGGACGTGAATGGTTCTTGAGTTAGAGTAATTTCGATCATTCTTACAGCCAGCACATGGACAATACATAAAACCATCCGCCCCGCTTGTTTGCCTCAGCCGCAACCAGAAAAGTATGCACGCCATTAATGAACTGGGGAGAGCATCGGTCATCGTACATCCATTGCCGGCTCATCTTCATTACACAACACCGAAAAGACCAAATTAATACAAGTTCATACATAAAGTTCATACACACTTGTTCTCATAAAGCAACATACAAACTCTCTAGCTAAAGCATTTAAATGCAACAACAAATGCGATCAAGATCGCAACTAAGGTAACAATTGATCCAACAGCATAGTGATACCAAGCC
Source organism: Elymus sibiricus (assembly GCA_039707655.1). Classification (NCBI taxonomy): domain Eukaryota; kingdom Viridiplantae; phylum Streptophyta; class Magnoliopsida; order Poales; family Poaceae; genus Elymus; species Elymus sibiricus. The sequence goes on from CM077671.1 coordinate 400,760,585, forward strand.
TCACTATCAATGGCATATTTTTTAAATTTTCTAATCTTCAAGCGCATTGCATCCATCTTGATCTTGTGATCATCGACGACATCGGCAACATACAACTCCAGTTTCATCTTCTCTTCTTCAACTCTTTTCAATTTTTCTTTCAAATACTCGTTTTCTTTTTCAACTAAATTTAACTTCTTGACAAGAATATCTATGTCGGTTGCAATTTCCGGTTCACATACCTCCTAGATAAAAATATCTATGTCAACTTGATGGGCATAATTGTCATAAACGCGAAATGCAACAAATAGTTATAAAAGAGAATATATATACCACATCCGAATCATAAACCGGACGAGGGCCTACGGGGACGGATATCAAAGTCATGGCACTATGTATAACAAACAATCATACATGTAAGAAAATTATACAATTAACTATCTAAATCATACAAATAAGATTTTTTTTTATAAAAAGGATAAGAACGAACAAGAGGCTCACCAAGGTGTGGTGACGGCGACGGGACGGTGCGGGCGATCGACGGTGGTTAGGACGGGGACGGGAAGGCACTAAGTAAACCACACCTACACATGCAAAGTAAGAAGTTAATTTGAGCTCAAATTGCATATAAATCAAATGAACTACCACATATAAATACTCCCAAACTAAAACCCACAAATCACTATACTTATAGAGCATTGCAAGAGCTAATCTAGCAATGAGAGATGAAAGGACAAAGTTGCTAACCTTTGTGAACACTTGGATGGATGGGGTGCCTCCAAATCTTGACAAATTTTGGCAAAAATGGAGGATGAGCTCGAGGAAGAGGAAGAACAAAGGAGGGGAAGAAGGGGAAAAAAAGAGAGGAGTACTGTGATCGGGCTGGCCGAATTCATATAGGGGATCTTTAGTCCCGGTTGGTATCTCCAACCGGGACTAAAGGGGGGGCCTTTAGTCCCGGTTGGTGATACCAACCGGGACTAAAGGGGCTCGTGGGGGCCCCAGCTGACACCAGCCTGCCACCACCCTTTAGTCCCGGTTCGTGTTACGAACCGGGACTAAAGGGGGGGCCTGTAGTCCCGGTTGGTGATACTAACCGGGACTAAAGGGGCTCGTGGGGGCCCCAGCTGACACCAGCCTACCATCACCACATTAGTCCCGGTTCGTGTTACGAACCGGGACTAAAGGTCCGGAACGAACCGCGACTAATGATGCCCGTCCCAAACCGGGACTAATGGTCACATTAGTGCCGGTTCAAAACCCGACCGGGACTAAAGCTGCGGACAAAAGGTCCGTTTTCTACTAGTGCATGCATTGACCTATACTACTGCCAGTGCCAGATGAATTGGGAAATCCTCCCTGCAGATCCACGCATCATGGGCCAGTAATTGTGCTGTTATCCATGGATGTCTGGTTGGTTGGTGCCGTGCTCGATCGCAGTGGTTGGACGTACGCGCGCGCGCCATTGCTGTCCTTTCCTGCTCGGTGCACCCCCTGCACGAGATAAAAGAAAAGCGCCCGCCTACGCTATCTATCTATAGATGCATGCCTTTCTCTCGTGCGTGCTTGCCACGTTCTTGCACAGTTGAGCCTCCAAACGGTGTCTGCTCCGGTCGACATGGCCTGCACCATGATGTTATACCTACGCCAAATTAAGTTAGTAGTATATGGGTTGTATATATATATACATGTATGTGTATATAATTAGCATGGATGGATCCCTTCATGATGCAAAACTTTGCGCCACATAATTATGAGATATACGTACGCACCTATACTACGTCCTATAGATATAGATAGACATATTCTGGATCTGCATGAGGAGGCCGGGCTAGCTAGTCTTATCCGTCTTTTCTTTAATTATGAAGACGTAACATATATTCTCCGGTGTTGTTGTGGTTAGGTTTTGTCCCGTTCTTGCATGCACACACATTGCGTGCGTAAAGTGACGTGACATGCATACGACTATGTCTTGTACGTGTAAGAACCGGGGCAAGTATGATTGTTTTGCTCCCAACTTTAAGTGAGAATTGTTGTTGCGAGTATGCATGCATGGGGTATGTATGAAAAGCACAAAAAGGACATGGTGTGCGCCCGCGCATGTCAAACCTCAAAAATACTCCTCAAAAGAAAAGCAACCAAAAGCTCATGCCATGGCCTAGTCTCTCTCTCTCTCTCTCTCTCTCTCTCTCTCTCTCTCTCTCTCTCTCTCTCTCTCTCTCTCTCTCTCTCTCTCTCTCTCTCCCCTTCCTTTGAGTGCATAAATAAAGCCAGTGTGACAAGCTTGGGAGCGAAGGGAGAGGGTGGTGGTGTGGCCAGGCAGGCCTAACACTCTCACTTGTCACCCCAATGCAAGAGAAAATAAAAAGACAGGCAGGATGGGGGAAGGATTTTTATTGGGAAGTGATGGTTGGTGCCTCCTCATGCCAAGAAAGCTGCTAGCTTTTGGGACAAAAGAGAGGGCCATGCCCATATGCATGCTATGCTGGCGAGCTAGGGTTTTTCCCTTTCTCTCTCTCCGAGAAGGACTAGAGAGAGAAGGAGAGCACTGAAATGTGTGGCCATTCTGCTGGCTCCACGATCTTGACAAATCTCTTTTGCAGTGGATGGATTTGAAAGGCTATGTTTGTATTGTACCGTTCCAAGGGGCAGGAGTGCCTTTTGCTGCTCTTACTTTGATGCCACTACTCAGCGTGTTCCTTCCCTTTTTGTTAGCCTCTTGCAAAAAGCTGGCCACCCGAAAGAAGTTGATGGCGAGTAGGAGTGCCCGTGGAGGACTAGATAGGTTCGTTATCTTAAATTGATTGTGTAATAACTAGTGTGCAAGAAAAAACAATCATAGGAGACCTATGGAATGTGTCCTCTCATCTCATGCCCTTGCTAGTTAACCACCAAGCTTCTCTCCTTGATGACGTGAACACGAAGGGTTTCGTAACTCTATGCTACTATTTTTTCTTTCAAAATTACTCTTACAACATTTGCTCCATTTTGAACATATCAAATGGTTCGGGAAAACAACATCGTCGCTCCGTTGTCCCTCTTTTAGCGACAACTCTATCGAGTGGCGCGAGCTCTGTATTTTCTTAAGAAGAATAAAGTTGGACAGTCATTTGAGAAAAGAAGTAAGTGAAATAATACGCGGTTGAGCCATGCTGTTATCACAACGCGATAATTGCCACTGCATAGAATATGACAAGAGGTTATGTATATTCTCGCGAAATAAGTTTTGACTTATTTGTTTGCCACAACCCCCAAGGTGTGTCAATGGTGCATATTACTCCCGTGTCATTTATAAGAGGGGGGGGGGGGGGGGGGGGTGAGATTGGTCGAATATACACATGATTAATATGCACATACTTTGTCTAGAATCCTGGAAAAATATAACAATGTATTACCTCCGATTCATAATAAGGACGCATTTTTGAACTAACCTTAGTTCAAAACTACTTCAAAACCGTGACATTTATTTTGGATCGGAGAGAGTATATCTTTTATTTTCCTAGTTTAATCAATGGGAACATTTCTAAACTATAAACCCTAGTGGTAGAGACAACATGAACACTCCTTTTTACCAGGCTTCAATAATGTAATAGCTGTCCAAAATAGTAAGCTACTGCAGTCGGCCATACTTATATGATCACCTTTTGACTGCTTGCAATAAGTGGCTAAGCAATTCAACTGAAATTAAATCGCTGAAAGACTGGTATGGGTGGTCACTGGTCAGGATCATGAACCACCCATGCATACACTGCCATCATATGGATAAGCTTCCACACATTATAAGATTATCTCCGGATAGAACTACCATACTACTAGTCGATTCAATGCTTCAGCAAGCTAGCAATATACACCAACCAACCAACGAACACCTCAGATTGACCAGCTGAACACATGCAAAACCTGTCAGGTTTTTCGACGACAAACAAATCTGCTAATTAATCCAATCCAACACGCATGTATTCGCATAATGCACAGGCAAAGCACTGCGCAGCTCCACTCATTCATCCATTGACTCGTCCAGCTGCTAACCCTAATGCAAAGATCCTGCATCATTGTCAGCTTTATGCGCCTCCCCGGCCTGCCCTTCTGAAGCAAGAGCTAGCTAGACGCGAGCAAGAATTCACTTTTCGCTGAGCATTATTTCGTCTTTGATCGTATGCATAACGATCGGCCGTCTCTGCTCCCTTCTCTGTGCGCGCGTGGCTTCGTGATGGCGATGCGAGAGCTGATCACCTTGATCAGTCAATAGAAAAATGGCAGCACTTGGAACAGCTCTGCTGATAGATGCCGTCGTCAAGGGTGAAAGATGACACGCGTTGCGGGTCTTTCTTTACCGGGGAGTAAGCTGATTGGCATAAACATCACACACGAGTTTTATCCATGGATCAATTATGTTATGTAGCGTAACAGCACATCGCTTTCTAATGCAAAGCTTCAGTTGCTCCGCCTTGCAATTAGGAATTGTCAGAAGGACCGAATGCTGTTTGTTTAAATCCGGTAATATTACTCCCTTTAACTATCGTGTGCATTCACATGCATCGTCCAGATGCAGAGTCCGGGGTCATCCTCCTTTTCAAAAAAACAAAAACTCCTTTCACCAGGTCACTAGGAATGAAAGCTAAATCTTGGTCAATGCTAGTTCCAAATTTCAGCAAGATCGATAATCTTTGGCATACATGGACATCGGACCAATTGAATGCCCCCCTCATTTTCCATTAAATTGGTGTATGCCTTGGCACGCGCCTTTAGAAATCATGCTTTCCCAAGCACATTTTGCGCCGAAAACTTTTTCTCGTCTTTTTTCGGCGGCACAATGTGCGATCATGAGCTAAAGCCTGCATTTGTGGGGCTTAGTGGGAATTAGCAGCTCTACCTTTGGATGCAAGGCACATCACCGAAGCCCAAGGAAAAGATGCAAGCTTTTCCAATTGCTGACTCGTGCTTTGCCCCCTAAACGCGGGCCAGTGCTCCGATTGTGCATATACTAATAAATGTGCTAATAAAACTAACATATCTCAAATACCCCACTAAGTACTCTCTCCCTAATGTTTTGGTCTAAAAGTACTCCCTCTAATGGCATGTGCACTTAAGGCCCTAAAAGTTATGTTTTGCAGGTCCAAACACTTCAGCTGGCAACAGAGATTTATAAAAATAAAAAATAATTGAGCAACGGTGGAGATTTACATGTCCGTGCCAGTTGAGCACGTTGGACTTTGAACGTGCAATACAATATGTGCATACATATACCTTTTAAGTAAGATTGATTTTCTTTGTGTGTACGGTGGATATACCGGACAGCATGCATGTGTAGCTTCTAAGCAAAAATATAGAACCGAGCTGCTTGATTTCAGCTAGGATGTAAAGACCAAAAGGTGGCAACAATTTCTGCAGAAAGGGATCGTTTAGAATTTAGCGGCTCCTCTACCCCGGCCGGCCGGCCGGCGTGCTTGCATGTGGCAGGCCACGCGTGTTTTGCCCTGGCACGCACGCACGCACGCGTGCCACATGTATAATAGAAAGTTTACGTCCCAAAGGGAAAAGGGAAAGGAAGAGAGATGAACAAAACAGGTTAGCTGAGCAAGTGTATGTACGTGTCAGTTTCAAAAACATCATGGTTCCATCTCCCAAGTGGACCGGTCAACTGATGAAGAGATGACAGTGCGCAGGTAAACAGCGTTTGTATGCATGCGTGCACAGGAAACACAGAATTACTACGTAGTAGAAAAGAAGGCGCCGAGCAGCACAGGTATCAAAAGGGGCCATGATGGTCCAAATCCGAACCAAACAGAGTAACAGACATTCCCTCCCTCTCGGTCAGCTCGCTGTTTGCACCGCGCATTTGCATGTGCGGCAAGCAAGCTGGGCTATGGTGCATATGCTATGCAGGAGATGAGGGTGAGGAACAAGAAAGCTGATGGAGGTGAGGTGCTGGCCCCGGCCGGCCTCGGAGTCAGAGATAAGATTGTACCACTAGGCAAGGCAGCCACATCACCGGGTTGCGCGGTGGCATGGGGGTGGGGGTGGGGGTGGGGGGCCTTGGCGTGCGCTGTGTGCGCCGGGCGGTGTCGGCTGCGGCCGCGGCAAAAGGCTGACGAGGGACGGAGCACGCGCGCCGGCCCCGAGCAGACAGCCAGACACACCCGCAAGACGCCCAGCTGCAAAGCTTCGGCGCAAAAGGCGGCCGCGCCCCGCTCGGCTAAAACACCACGAGGCGGCGAGTTGATCGACGGCGACGGTAGTAGTACGCCTTAACGGCCGCAGCTCGCATGCTTGCAAAGGTGGTTGATCGAGAAGCGTCCCTTCCGAGAACGGGTTTCCACGGTGACATCTCTGCTGGAACGGAGGCATGCATGGTCAATTAAGCTGCACGAGGACCCTCGGTGGATAATTAGCCGTTGAATGTATGCATGAGTTACTAGATCGATTTTTTTTTTCAAAACGAAGACAAAATCTTTGCCTCGTCTATTAATTAAGGGGTGGGGGAGTTTGCGTTACAGAAACACCCTTACAACCCAAATTGTTACTCTCTCAAAATGAATCTCCCTATCTTCTTTGCTCCCGCTTTGGCCCAAAACTTGGCCTCATCTTGAATTAGGCTTAGAAGGATAGGTGGCGGAGCGCTTTTTTTGTCGGAATACGCGGGCATTACGTTCGTTCTAAATTGTCCAACACACAAGCATGGTGAGGGAAGCCATAGCTTTCTGGTTATGTATGTTATCGTCCGAAGAGTTGATCCACTAATCCTTGACGGAATCTTCTAGGTGCCATGAAGAGGTGTCATGTGTCCAAGTTGCAGCTAAGCCTTGACAAGGTTCCAAAGGTGAAGGGTGAAACGACATTTGCAGAAGAGATGTAGTCAGGATTCTTGCTCCCGTCTACATAGAGGACATTGAACACAATTTGGCCATCCCCGCTTGGCCAAACAGTCGGCGGTCCAAATCCTATCTTAAATCGCCAACCATGCGAAGAATTTTGCCTTGGGAGGGGGAGGGGGGGGGGGGGGGGGGGCAAGCCTTCCAAACCGCATGCTCCATAGGTGAGAAAGTGAGTCCCAAGAATTGGGCATTGTAAGCGGACGCCGGCAAGTAATGGCCACTAGTCGTGTGCTTCCAAGAGATATCATACTCCAGAAGCTCATCCAACTAAAAGTCGTGTATTAGGGACCAAAGCGCCACAAACTCATGTAAGTGGTTTGATATGTCTACTACCTCCTTTCCGGTTTATAGGGCTTAATTCAAAAATCTCACCAACCAAGGTAGATGATGAGTGGTGAAATAGTTTTGGTAGTTTATAAAAATACTCAATTAATGTGCTCGTTTTACTCAAAATGTTGTGTTTACCAATGCATTAATTGCAATTTAATGCACCTTGAAATCTGAACATGTGATGGGAAACAATCAAATTGAGACTTATAAAATGGTAAAACTAAAATTTTGAGATAAGCCCTATAAACCAAAAAGGAAGGAGTACTACGCAACTTTATTCTTGTAGACTCAGTTGGGCTCCACACGCAGAGTTTTGTAGGACAGTAGCATTTTTTTCTCAAGTGGATGACCTAAGGGTTATCAATCCGTGAGAGGTGTAGGATGAAGATGGTCTCTCTCAAACAACTCTGTAATCAAAAACAAGAAATCTTTTGTGTCCCCAACACACCCAATACAATAGAAAATTGTATACGTGCAATAGTTCGACGAAGAGATGATGATACAAGTGTAGTATGGATAGTAGATTTTTTTTAATCTGAAATAATAAAATTAGCAAGGTAACAAGTGAAAAAAGTGAGCACAAACAGTATTGCAATGCTTGGAAACAAGGCCTAGGGTTCATACTTCACTAGTGCAATCTCCCAACAACGCTAACATAATCGAATCATATATCAATCCTTTAATATGTGACAAAGAGTCACTCCAAAGTTCTTCTCAATAGCGGAGAACATAAGATATAATTGTTGTAGGTAGCAAACCACCTACAAGTTATCGTTCCGATGAATCTATTGAGTCATTCCTATAAGTGACACAAACAGCCCTAGAATTTGTACTATGATAACACCATATGATACGCATTAATTAACCCTAATGTCACCACAAGTATCCGCGACTTAATTATTCGATATGCATCAAACAATTTCAGATTCATAATATTCAGTCCAACACAAAGAACTTCAAAGAGTTGCCCCAAAGTTTCTACCGAAGAAAGTAGGATGAAACACGTATCAACCTATGTGCCTAGATTACCCCAATGTCACATTGGGAATCCACAAGTTGATTACCAAGACATATATCAAGTGACTCAATAGAATACACCATTGTCACCACGAGCATCCACATGCAAGACATACATCAAGTGATCTAAAATCCTCATATATTCAATCCAATAATAATGAAACCTCAAAGGGAGAGACTCAATTCATCACAACTAAGGGAAGAACACCATATGATTCTACTACATTGAAAAAGCTCATGGTACATCAAGATCGTACCCTATCAAGATCATGAGAGAGAGAGAGAGAGAGATCAAACACATAGCCACTAGTACATACCCTCAACCCCGTGGGTGAACTACTCCCTCCTCGGCATGGAGGCAGCGGGGATGATGAAGATGGCCTCTGGTGATGACTTTACGCCTTCGACAGGGTGCCAGAACAGAACTACGGATGAGATCGCTTCGGAAAAGAGACTTGCGGCGGCGGAAAAACTCATCTGGTTAACTTTCGGGGGTTTATGTATATGTAAGAATTTTCAGCATTGGAATCACGCGAAGAGGTGCCACAGGGGGCACAAGGCATCTGGGCGCGACTACCCCCAAGGCGCGCCTTGTTGTCTTGTGAGGCCCCTGTGGGTCTTCTGGCACTCCCTTGAAGCTTCCCATGTATCTTTACTTTCAGAAAAAATCTTCAAAAAAATTCGTCGCATTTGGACTTCGTTTGGTATGGATTTTCTGGGAAACCAAAAACATGTAGAAAACAACAACCGACACTGGGCACTAGGTTAGTTCTCAAAAATCGTATAGAAATGCACCAAAATCATATAAAATCATTGTAAACATGGCATGAATAATTCATAAATTATAGATACGTTGTAGACGTATCATGGTTCCATGAGAAAGCAATGTTGAGCTTGATTTTCGAAATCCAAGCATTGTCTTTGAGGGCTTCCCGGACTTTCCATGTTTTCCTTGTCGACGCCTAGAAACTATGCGGAGCTATATCCTTCAGCTTTGTCCCAAAAGCCCAAGGGGAGTCCCAAAAGGGGGTCTTGGCGCCGTTCCCAACGGTGATGATGGTGGATGCATAGAAGAAGTCAAGGTCTCTCTCATCACAAGGGTTGCCTATGCCCACCCAAAGTTTGCTCGACTCTTTCCATTTGTACCAAGGCCATCAAAACCTAAGTGCCCGCGTGAATTTGTTGGTGTTGAGGACTCCAAGACCCTCATAGGCCAAGGGGAGACACATGTTGTTCCAGTTTACTTTGCATTTTGCACTGGTTGTCTTGTCCGACCCGGACCAAAGAAAGGCCCTCTCAAGTTTGTTAATGTTGCGAAGCGTGCTTGGCGGAAAAATTGGAGGTGTAATAAAAAAAACATCGCTTGGGAGGTAAGCATCGACTTGACAAGACTCGTGCGACAGATGGTGGTGATGTTTTGTCCCTCCTAAGGGACGAGCATCATGGCCACCTTGTCCTTCAAAAATTGGAAATCCACCTTTCTAAGTTACCGAACCGAAAGCGGGAGACTCAAATATCGCATAGGGAAGGATGTCTTCACGGTCGGGAAGCTTTGGAGAATGCGGTCCAAATTAATGTGGTTGCATCAGATGGGAACTACCAAGGTCTTATCGACGTTGGTGCACAATCCCGTGACTTGACCGAAGTATTTGAGGATGCCGGAAAGATTTTCAATGTCTTTTTTGACCGGTTGCCATGAACACCGCTGCATCATCCACATATTGAGAGGTCCGCACCAAGGCGCCGCGCCCACAAATCTTGTGAAGGATCCCCTTGCTCGTGGCCAATTGGAGGATCTTTTGTAGAGGGCCGGCTTTGAATTCCTCTTGCACTCATCATCGGTGCGCCATGAGAAAATCCCGATGTCTCCTTTGGATCATCGAACATGCTCGGAGCTAGGGTAACATTGTGGACACACTGGCCAAAGAAGTCACCGATTGAAGCCAAAAGAAGTCGTCGACTACAAATTGAGGGTTAGATCCCCGTCTTGGAGAAGGAGGCGAAGAGGGGTGGACGACCATCTCAGAGACAGTCGGCCGGCATTGGATAGGCCTTACCTCATCAGCTTCCCTATCAAGTCAAAGGTGGTTGGGCATCGCCCAGCGGCGAAGTAGCCTGAAGATCAAAAACATGAACCATTGTCGTCCACTCCATCGAACAACAATGCCAAGGCCACCTCGAGGAAATGTAGACAAAACAGGGCCCAAGATTTGACCTTGAACAGAGCTACACACTCCTTCAACCGACGACACCGAACATCGTCAAAACTAGGACACGATAGGGAAGACTTATTCGACAACGATGATTACACAATCACCTAACCACCGATGGTCAAACACCTATACTACTAAGTCTTAGCCAGAGTTAGGGCGATCACCCCCCCCCCCCCCCCCCTCCCCATCTTGTCGGCACTAGAAGGCATTCAAATGTGAGGGGAAACCAGTGGTAGTGTCACTTGAGGTAGTTTACGGTAAAACAATTAAATGAACACCTTAAAGAGACTGGACATGAGGATGCTGATGTTCATCATGTGAACACTTTTTTATATAATGGACATTTTCATTTAATTGGTATACTGAGTTGATACAACCGTATTGAGTGAATGAGGGAAGACAAGATATCATTCGATTCAGGTTCCCCTTTAAGCAACAATGAAACCACGACCTTAGCATAATATGATGCTCACAACCAATACGCCAAACATAACAAAAATCATTTACAACAACAACAACAACAACAACAACAACAACAACAACAACAACAATAATAATAATAATAATAATAATAATAACAACAACAACAACAACAATAACAATAATAACAATAATAAATTCAGTCTAAGATGGGGTAGATTTTATCCAAAAATTACACAACCATCCATGATGAGAGAAACCTGTCTGGTCCTATGCTCTAGCCGGATAGACGCCATCATAAAAAATCTCTATCCTCCGTCCTCTGCTAAATAGTCCAAGACAAAGCCATCTCGTACATATATGATTAACCTGGATGAAACACTTTTGTTGTTAAAAAACACATAATAATTCTTGGTAAGCTGGAGAGCCCAACATATGGCTGTCGCTCCCGCAAGAATATGTGCAGAAAAATATTTGTCGGTACCTCGCAACCAATTGTCAAACATTTTATATGCAATACAAGAAGGTAAAGATTTGAGCTACTTGTATTATTGGCCACACTGCACGAGCGAACTTATACACTGGCAAAATAGGTGCATTAACACACTGCATGAGTTTCTTTCCTTTTTTCATGTACATATATTATTTATTATTCAATATATGTAAAATACCGTACAACCATTGTATTACGGTTCTTGGCTAAAAAAACTGGTGATTAACTTCCTTGTATGTTGGGACAGGTCGAACTTTTGATAGGAAACCTAAAATTTGTTCGAAAGGGCCAGACAGGATTTTTGTAAAGCGCAAGATTCACGTACGGAACACACATTTGCCTGCACTGATTGACAGGACGGCACAGTCACAGTCACAGTCGAGCGCATAGACGACGGCATCACAGACAAGCGTGTCTAGTATAGCTAGCTACGCGGAGCAGCGCGCTCACGTACTCCACTGTGGAATCGTATCAGCCTGTCGCACAGTATATATGAACAGTTCTACATACACAGTCTAAAAAAACACCCCCTCTCATGGGCCGATTTATGTTGTGTTGCTTGTTTTGTAGCGTAGCGATAGGGTGGGTTTTTATTTCACTATGCAAGGCATGAGATGTGCTGTTAAACTGTTTGGGTTTTAAGTAGAACGTGCGACGTGCCAGAGCAGCCAACAGAGGCCACAGTATTACAGTCAATGTATACACGACTCGTGATCCAGGAACAAGATTGTGTGTCGTATAGAAAATACATCGCTGGAAACTTTTCTCCCCACGCCCGCGTCGCTCCTGCGGCGGCTCGGGCGGAACCCTAGCCCGTCGCCGCCGACGACCCCTCCCTACGCCTCCTCCCCCCTCGCCGCCGCCGGAAGATGCCGGCGGGCTAGCCCGCCCGGCGGACGGCGGCGGCGGGGAGCTCCTTCGCGCGCCCGCGCGTACTGGGGGGGGGGGGGGGGGGGGGAGGCTCCTCCCTCCCGATCTGATCTGCTCCGCTCCGGCGGCCGGCTTCTCCCCTGGCGGCGTCCGGCGGCCCCCCGACGGCGTGCTCTTGTGGATCTGCGGCCTCCTGGCGCGGTCCTGTGGGGGTGGCCTCGGATGCTCGCCTCTGCCTCCGGTTCCGGCCGGGCTGGGGCGGCGGCCGGGGTTGCGCTTGCCCGGTGTGCGCCCTCCGGCGTCTGTCTGCGGCCGGCCACGCGGTGCTGCTGCGCGGATCCGGGAGGGTGCTGGTTCTGGTCGGGCGGCTAGTTCCTGGATGCCAGCGGTGGTTGGCAGCGAGAAGGTGATGGTGGTGGCTCTCGCGGGCAGTAGGCGCAGCGGTTTCACGGGAGGTGTGCGGGCTAGCGGAGGCATGGTGTGTGGGGGTGTGGTTTTGGGCGGTGTTCCGGGCGAAAGCTTGCCGGCCTCTTGCCGGCCGACGACGGCGGTGGCTGCGGGCGCCGTTACACCTTCTTGGAGGCGTCGTCATGGAGTTCACCCCCTACACACTCCCGGATTCAGTTCTTCGGGTGAAAGCCTATGGCCCGGTCGGGTCGGGCGACGGCGTCGGCATCGTCGTTTCCCTCTTTGGGGCATCGTTTGGAAGACCTTTGGATCTCGTTCGTGCTCTCCATGTGCTAGACGCTCACGACGTTGCGGTTGGCAGGTGCCAACCGGCAATGTGGTGGTGTGGTGTCCAGTTTGGCGGCGATGCTGGTGGCCAACGGTGCAGGGTCGTGGCAGGGATTCGGTTGTCGGTTCTTTCCCGACGTGCTCGACAGGTCTCTTCTACGTATCCTCATGCCGTCACGGAGTCGGAGCTGCCTTGGAGTGCTAGGTGGTGACGATGACAAGTGGCTGGTGGTCTTCGAGGAGGTGTTGGTTGGCGCCAACTCTGCCCAATTCTCCTGTCTTTTGGTGGTCTTCTTAGTCGGAGCTGTCTGGCGCCTGCATCTGCGGTCGACTGTTTGGCATGGGCCGGCACGGGTTCTGGTGTTTGTCGCGACGAGGGCTTCGTTGGCGGAAGTCGATGATGAAGTCGGAGTCGCTGGCTCATGGAGGAGTGATGACGATGACACTTGGTGACGACCTCGACTTTGTGTTTCTTCTCTGCGGCGTTTTGTAGCTCTGTGTTGGTGGCCAGGTCGGCCGGTTTTGCCCTGTGTGGGCTGTTGTAACGGTTTTAGCCCGGTTTTCCGTTAATTAACTGGGCAATCCTCTTCTTTTTTAATGAAATCAAGATCCCTAGGGGCAGATTTTCGAAAAAAAAGTATTACAGTCAATGTGAAATTAAACCAGAAGCATATTTCATCATTGCTTTGCCTTGGGCTATGCAGGCATAGCTGGTCATCTCCGTTCGAAGATTCTCAAAACAGGTTTGGGTTCCGGTTAAAAGCACACGGTCAAACCATACAAAATGTCAAGGAAATCATAGAGCCTTATAAAAAAAAAACACAACATCACATGATAAACAAGGCCAACATATCACACCAGATATACACTGTTGGACGCCACTGGTGTGCCGCCAAGCATAAGCACATGCGTGGCCGAAACACAACTAAAAGAAATCAAAGAACCGGCAACCGACGGACTCGTGGCTCCATGATGAAACCATCGGTTTGCACCTCAAGGTCACCACCGAATTGTCGCCGGAGAGGGCCCTGTACCCTCCCGCTCCGGATCGAGGAGCCTCGTCTCGCCGTCGAACAAAAGGGATAAGGAGACCCGAGGACGTGGTCACATGTAGATGAGTGGAGACGGACAAGCGGACCCAACACCCGTGTCAAGGAAGCTTCGAGCGATGATCTAGACTAGCCAAATAACGCTGCCACGATCGAAGTAAACCGACTCAGTGACAATGCCCCCATCGCCCTGTCGTTGTCGCCTTGGGTCCGCATGCGCACGCAAGGGGTTTCGCCTACGGTACACGCAGATGGTGGTAGGAGACCCTCAAAGGTGCCCCCAAGGGGGCACGACACACGTATGTGTCATCGCCGCCGTCGCTGGAGCGTTGAGCTTCGCTCAGCACTTTCGACACACCTTGCCACATATCATGGTCATCTAGCAAACCTCGAGAGGAGACCCGCCACGAGGGACCTAGACCTCTAGATCCGTATCAAAGTTTCAATGGTCACCCCGATAGTAGCCTTGTCAGGATCACCCACCGTTGCACCCCTCTCCATCAACACAACCAAGGGCACAACCATCACCACTGTAGTGGGGCTCGCCGAAGAGTGTAGGATTAAGAAGTATGTCTATAAGAGGAGAGTGAATAGACTACAACCCAAATATGGGCTTTTTCCAAATTTTTAATTCCCTTTGCAATTTTTCTAGGAGTCTATCAAGCACCATACACATGCGAGTATACAATAGTATATGCAGCAAAAAGTAGAGACATGCAAATGAAAGTAACAAATAGATTTAGAGATACCCAAACACGGATTACTCGGTGAAGATTTGGTTAAGATAGTTGACGCTATCTTACATCCATATTGATGGAGGCATTGACTGACGAAGGCCTAAGATCACAAGGATCTCGGTTGCATGATTCCACGAAGGGTCCACGAAGGAGCAACCAACATATTTCACCATTGCGTACGCCCAAGAAGGACTAGTATCACTAGTGTAGATCTTTACGAAATAAGCAATCTCTTAGTCCTTCAATTTTTGGGTTCTTCACAATCTTGAATACCTCCAAGCACCTATTTTACCTAGGAGGCGCAAACCCACCAAAAGTAAGAAGATAGAGGTTACTTGGTCATGAATCCCTTGCTCCTATGCTTCAAAAGATAATCTCCTCAACACTCAAAGTCTCTCAAGATATGGCTGTTTGATTGGAGAGGAAGGAGTGAAAAGCAAAAGGGATTAGATCTCAAAGTATTGGTTTGGATGGTTGAACTAGAAAGCCATTTGAAATCAACGCAGGGAGGTGGAGTTCTCTCTCAAAATATATGATGGGAGTGGAGTTCGCTTCGAGTGCACTAGTATGATAGATGCAGGTATAAATAGGAAGGACCAGAAATCTGATAGTTGCCAACTTTATAGCATAGCTCGGGAGCTCCGAAGTGATCGGCTTGGAAGCTCCGCCGTGAAAAAGGTACAAACTTTAAGACGGCTCGGAAGGTCCGACCAAAGATCATCCAGAGGCTCCGAGGGGCACACATCAGTCGTGGCACACTCTTTGTTGTTTCCACGAATATTCCAATCGTTTTGCTTCTGAAACTTCGACGTGTCAACAGAAAGTGTGCTAGATGCTTCGATGATTCTGAATGGAACACTTGAAAGCTCAGAATGGATAGCGTTTTGCAAAAGTCGTATTTGGTGAATGGCCTAGTGAGTCCGACTAGAAGAGCTTGGAAGCTCCAAAGTGAATGGAACTAGGTAGATGTGGTGGAGGGATCTTTGGAGGAATTTAAGGGGTTTTGAGTTTGATCTTTAAGCACATGGAGAAACAAACTCATCGCAACTACCTCATCCTCTTTTGCTAGAATCAGCATGTCTATGGACTCAATGTGATTTTGGACCACTAAAATGGAAAAAAGGAATCCTTTGGCTTGGCCAACACATATCTTAATGCATTTTGTAGGGGTCACCTTCTATTCCTTTGTTGCACTGTCAAGAATCCTTTTCCGAAATAAACTCACAGAAGGCAGTTCCTTGAAATGTGTTGGCGTTAATTACCAAAAATCACCAAGGCAATTAGATGCACTTTTATAGAGCCACACGCACACCCGACCTTCAAGGGCCACCACCCCGGCATCCAAGATCTCGCATCCCTGCACACACGTTGACCATCGGTGGAGGGACGGGAAGGCGTCTTGCTAATGGAAAATAGCCCTGTTGGGCTCCCTAGTGTAGGATTTTGCAGTATCCAGAAAGTATTTTCTTAGTAAGAAACCAAGATATCAATCCATGGAGGTACTAGTATTCTGCAATAGCGTAATACTATTCTACAACATAAATAAAACTTCAAGTGTGTCTCAACAGCTCTAACAAGGGTGTAAACCTTGCTAGTCTTGTTAGTTGCACAAGAGAATTAAAGGATAAAGTGGTAGCTATTTTTTTTGTAATTTTAAAATAAACAAAACTGAAAATAAAAGTGTATGTAAAAGTTGTGGGAAGATGATTCTTATTCTAAAAATTGGACTGGGTTTCATAGGTTCACCAAGTGCATCTCTCCAACATTAAAGTGCAGTAAGTAACACAATCATGTTTAAAAGTATATTATGAAATACTCCATTCTCATGCAATGTGTTGATTCTACATAGGCAATACGTCCATAATACTACTAGACCAAGATACCCACTACATGTTATGACTAAATAGCATGTTAATAGATCGAGATCCTCTGCACCGTCTAGACTTTAAGTGTGAACACGGGTAAATGCTTTGAGGAAGATGACACGATGTTTTTATGGGATTCCAATGAGTCATCTAATAAACCTTAGCCCTTAGTGGCAACAATTCTATACAAGCTTTTGTTCACCTTTTCTCGCCGTGGTAGTTTACTTACAAGATTGAACCCAACTAATGCACACCTCTCCCACTACTGATTACCGATCGGAATTGGTCAAGAATAAACAAAAAACTAGAGAGAAATATACATATGTGGATCAAAAAAGATGACATTCATAAATCTAAACATGAAGAAATAATTCATCACTTCATCAACATCGTTGCTATGAATACATCAGATTAACCATAACCATGTAGACCAACCCATATGACTATTGTACAAAACATCCAAACACACCAAGAGGATAGATTGCACTTGACTACTGCCATGAACCTGTAGTCCACGGGGTGGACAACTCACAACTCATCTTGGAGCGTCAGGACCAATGTCGATGATGATGGAGATGAATTCCCCCTCCGATAGACAACCGGATCAAGGCTGAAAACGAAGAGCGCATCATAATTGCAAAGTGATGATGGCGGAAAAATGCACGGAAAAAGGGTGAAGTTGACACCGGAGTCACCTGGGGGCAGCCCCGTAGGTTCTAGGCGCCCATTTAAGTAGGGTGCTTCCTAGGGGCGCCAAGGGTTTTGGGGCCCATCAGGTCTTGCCCATGGTCTTCTTCCAGCACAAACCCGCCTATTTTTCCTTTATTTTTTATGACCCATTTCTACGGTGATTTCCTGAAATTACAAAAACAAGAATTGGGGACAATGGATTAACATGTTTGTCCAATAAAAAGTGATAAAAATATATGCCCAAAGTGTATAGAATTGATAGAAATGTAACATGAATCGTACAAAAGTATTAGATATGTTGGAGACGTATCACGCCTCCTTCCGCGTCTCTAGGACCCTATCCATCTTTCCAAGCCCCGAGCTAGCTCTATTAGGAAAGAGCTTATAGGTGAACACAAATTAGTGGCGGGTGCCGCGAGTGACCCGCCACAACTAATTTGGAAACATAGCAGTGGTGAGTGACAAAGGCCACCTGCCACTGCTACCGAGGAAGCAGTGGCATGCCATTATGCGCGCCTGCCATAGGTACACCATTCCAGATCTGGACGTGTAAGGAAACCTAACTGTGTCGGGCCATCGCTCATTCCCGCCACTACGTATTAAGATATTAGTGGCGGGCGATGATGTTGCCAGCCACAGCTAAATTGTGGTATGCACTGCCAACAGTCACGTAGGACGTATGAAGTATACACTCTTAGCATGGCGGGCCGTCGGGGTCACTCACCAGTGCTCTCCACTTACGTGTGGCGGGGCCTAACCTGTGCCCGTCACTCGTACACCCACGACGCTGATAGTTCAGCTCGCCTCCCCAGAAACTGATCCAAAATTTCCCATCCCCCCGCCCCCACGCCTCTCCCCAAATCTCGCCCTCCTCGTCGTTGCGCCCCTCCTCGCTGCCGCACCGCTCCTCGTTCCTGCCTCTTGTCGCCGCTGCCGCGCCCCTTGTTGTCGCCTGTTCTCGCCGCGAGCCCCTCATCTACCCCGCCGGGCGCGCCCTTCATTGACGCCGCGTCACGACCCTCCTCGCCGCCGCAGGCATGGACTCCTCCTCCAACACCGGAGGCATCTTGCTGCCGCCACCACCGTCGAGCTCCTCCGCGACGGCTACCCCTCCGGCCTCCTCCGCCAACATTGGAGACCTCGCACCGCCTTCGGACGCCAAGCGAGCCACCTCTCCTGTTGGAAATATGCCCTAAAGGCAATAATAAATTGGTTATTATTATATTTCTTTGTTCGTGATAATCGTTTATTATCCATGCTATAATTGTATTGATTGGAAACTCAAATACATGTGTGGGTACATAGAAAACACTGTGTCCCTAGTATGCCTCTAGTTAACTAGCTCGTTGATCAAAGATGGTCAAGGTTTCCTGGCCATAGACATGAGATGTCATTTGATAACGGGATCACATCATTAGGAGAATGATGTGATGGACAAGACCCAAACTATGAACGTAGCATATGATCGTGTCAGTTTATTGCTATTGTTTTCTGCATGTCAAGTATCTGTTCCTATGACCATGAGATCATGCAACTCACTGACACCGGAGGAATACCTTGTGTGTATCAAACGTCACAACGTAACTGGGTGACTATAAAGATGCTCTACAGGTATCTCCGAGGGTGTCTGTTGAGTGGGAATGGATCAAGACTAGGATTTGTTACTCCGTGTGACGGAGAGGTATCTCAGGGCCCACTCGGTAATACAACATCACAACAAGCCTTGCAAGCAATATGACTAAAGTGTTAGCCACGGGATCTTGTATTACGGAACGAGTAAAGAGACTTGCCGATAACGAGATTGAACTAGGTATAGAGATACCGACGATCGATTCTCGGGCAAGTAACATACCGAAGAACAAAGGGAACAACATACGGGATTAACTGAATCCTTGACATAGAGGTTCAACCGATAAAGATCTTCATAGAATATGTAGGAACCAATATGGGCATCCAGGTCCCGCTATTGGTTATTGACCGTAGAGGTGTCTCGGTCATGTCTACATAGTTCTCGAACCCGTAGAGTCTGCACTCTTAACGTTCGGTGACGTTTCGGTAGTATTGAGTTATGTATGGTGGTGAGCGAAGGTTGTTCGGAGTCCCGGATGAGATCCCGGACATCACGAGGAGCTCCGAAATGGTCCGGAGGTAAAGATTGATATATAGGAAGTCCCGTTTTGGTCACCGGAAAAATTTCGGGTATTTCGGTAGTGTACCGGTAGTGCCGGGAGGGTACCGGGGGACCATCGGGAGGGGCCTCTCGCCCCAAAGGGTCTAATGGGCTGTGGGAGGAGTCAAACCAGCCCCTAGTGGGCTGTCCGAACCCCCCACTAAGTCCCATGCGGCTAGGGATGGGAAAACCCAAAGGTGGAAAGAGTTTCCAAGTGGGGGAGGAGGAATCCTACTCCGAGTAGGATTGGAGTTGGACTCCTCCACATCCCCCACTTCGGCCGCACCTAGGGGCAGCCCTAGAGGCGCCGGCCTCCCTCCCCTTCCTCCTATATATACTGGAGGGGAGAGAGGGCAGCCGCACCAGAAAACCCTAAGCCACGGTGTAGCCCTCTCTCCCCGATAGATCAAATCCTCTAGTTTTCAGTAGTGCTTAGGCGAAGCCCTGCTGGAATAGTTCCACCACCACCGCCGCCGCGCCGTCGCGTTGCCGGAGAACTCATCTACCTCTTTGCTCCATCTTGCTGGATCAAGAAGGCGGAGATCGTCATCGAGTTGTACGTGTGCTGAACGCGGAGGTGTTGTCCGTTCGGTACTAGATCGTGATTGGATCGCGGGACGCTCGGCGATTTGGATCGCGAAGACGTTCGACTACATCAACCGCGTTTCTTAACGCTTCCCGCTTAGCGATCTACAAGGGTATGTAGATTCACTCTCCCTCTCGTAGATGCTCATCACCATGGATAGATCTTGCGTGTGCGTAGGAAAACGTTTGTTTCCCATGCAACGTTCCCCAACAGTGGTATCAGAGCTAGGTCTATGTGTAGATGAGATCACGAGTAGAACACAAAGGAGTTTGTGGGCGTTGATATTCAGATTGCTTCCTCCCTTGGTCTTTTCTTGATTCTGCGGTATTGTGGGATGAAGCGGCCCGAACCAACATTACTCGTACGCTTACGAGAGATCGGTTCCATCAACTGACATGTAACTTCGTTGCATAAAGATGGCTGGCGGGTGTCTGTTTCTCCCACTTTAGTTGGATCGGATTCGACAAAGGTGGTCCTTGAGAAGGTTGAATAGCAATTTGTGTATCACCGTTGTGGTTTTTGCGTAGCTAAGAATTGTTCTTGCTAGATACCCGTAGCAGCCACGTAAAACTTGCAACAACAATTAGAGGACGTCTAACTTGTTTTTGCAGGGTATGTTGTGATGTGATATGGCCAATTACATGATGAGATATATGTGATGTATGATATGATCATGTTTTGTATAGAATATCATGACTTGCATGTCGATGAGTACGGCAACCGGCAGGAGCCATAGGGTTGTCTTTAATTTATTTTTGCCGTTTTGCTTTACTTTATCGCTATGAGTTAGCAATAGTCGTAGAAGCAATAGTTGGCGCGACAACCTCATGGCAACACGTTGATGGAGATCATGGTGTCATGCTGGTGACGATGGAGATCATGCCGGTGCTTTGGAGATGGAGATCAAAAGCACAAGTTCATGGCCATATCATGTCACTTATGATTTGCATGTGATGTTAATCCTTTTATGCATCTTATTTTGCTTAGGACGACGGTAGCATTATAAGGTGATCCCTCACTAAAATTTCAAGATAAAATTGTGTTCTCCCCGAGTGTGCACCGTTGCGAAAGTTTGTCGTTTCGAGACACCACGTGATGATGGGGTGTGATAGACTCTACGTTCACATACAACAGGTGCAAGCCAGTGTTACACATGCGGAACACTCGGGTTAAACTTGAAGAGCCTAGCATGTACAGACATGGCCTCGGAACACAAGAGACCGAAAGGTCGAACATGAGTCATATAGTAGATATGATCAACATGAAGATGTTCACCATTGAAACCACTCATCTCACGTGATGATCGGACTTGGATTGGTGAATTTGGATCATGTGACACTCGAATGACCAGAGGGATGTCAATTTGAGTGGGAGTTTTTAAGTAATATGATTAACTAAACTCATTATCATGAACATAGTCAAAATGTCTTTGCAAATTATGTTGTAGATTACTAGCTCGCGCTATAGCTCCCTTGAATTTTTATATGTTCCTAGAGAAATAGAGTTGAAAGATGATGGTAGCAATAATGCGGACTGGGTCCGTGATTTGAGGATTGTCCTCATTGCTGCATAGAAGGCTTATGTCCTTAATGCACCGCTCGGTGTGCCACCCCCTCAAGCGTCGTTTGTAGATGTTGTGAACATCTGACAGGCACGTTCTGATGACTACTTGATAGTTCAGTGCGTCATGCATTACAGCTTAGAATTGAGGCTCCAAAACGTTTTGAACATCACGGAACATATGAGATGTTCTAAGAGCTGAAATTGGGATCTCAGGCTCGTGCCCGTGTTGAGAGGTATGAGACCTTCAACAAGATTCTTTGCCTGCAAGATGAAGGAGAATAGCTCAATCGGTGAGCATGTGCTCAGATTGTCTGGGTGCTACAATCGCTTGAATCGAGTGGGAGTGGATCTTCCAGATAAGATAGTGATTGATCTAGTTCTCCAAGTCACTGCCACTAAGCTACTAGAGCTTCGTGATGAACTATAAAATGCCAGGGATGGAAATATTGATCCCTGTTCTATTCGCGATGTTTGACACCGCGAAGGTAGAAATCAAGAAGGAGCATCAAGTGTTGATGGTTAGTAAAACCACTAGTTTCGAGAAGGGCAAGGGCAAGGAGGGAAACTTCATGGATGGCAAGCCAGTTGCTGCTCCAGTGAAGAAACCCAAGGTTGAACCCAAACCCGAGACTAAGTGCTTCTATTATGAGGAGAGCGGTCGCTGAAGCGGAACAACCCTAGATACTTGGTAGATAAGAAGGCTGGCAACATCAACAGAAGTATATTTGATATACGTGTTATTAATGTGTACCTTACTAGTACTCCTAGTAGCACCTGGGTATTGGATACCGGTTTGGTTGCTAACTGTTAGTAACTCGAAATAAAAGCTACGGAATAAACGGAGGCTAGCTAAGGGTGAGGTGACGATGAGTGTTGGAAGTGGTTCCAAGGTTGATGTGATCACCATCGCATGCTCTCTCTACCTTCGGTATTAGTGATGAACCTAAATAAATGTTATTTGGTGTTTGCGTTGAGCATGAACATGATTAGATCATGTTTATTGCAATACGGTTATTCATTTAAGTTAGAGAATAATGGTTATTCTGTTTACATGAATAATACCTTCAATGGTCATGCACCCAATGAGAATGGTTTATTGAATCTTGATTGTAGTGATACACATGTTCATAATATTCATGCCAAAAGATACAAAGTTAATAATGATAGTACCACATACTTGTGGCACTGGCGCTTAATGTCATATTGGTGTAAAACGCATGAAGAAACTCCACGCTGATGGATCTTTGGACTCATTCGATTTCGAATCGGTTGAGACATGCGGACCATGCCTCATGGGCAAGATGACTAAGACCCCGTTTTCCGGTATGATGGAGCGGGCAAGTAACTTATTGGAAATGATACATGTTGATGTATTTGGTCCAATGAGTGATTGTAGCGTGCGGTGGATATCGTTGTTTTCCTACCTTCACTGATGATTTGAGTAGATATGGGGATATTTACTTAATGAAACACAAGTCTGAAATGTTTGAAAAGTTCAAACAAATTCAGAGTGAAGTTTGAGATCATCGTGACAAGAGGATAAAATGTCTACGATATGATCGTGGAGGTGAATATCTGAGTTACGAGTTTGGTATGCAACTTAAGACAATGTGGAAGTTGTTTCACAACTCACGCCACCTGGAACACCATAGTGTGATGGTGTGTCCGAACGTCGTAGTCGTGCTCTATTGGATATGGTGCGAACTATGATGTCTCTTATCGATTTGCCACTATCGTTTTGGGGTTATGCATTAGAGACAACTACATTCACTTTAAAAGGGGCACCATCTAAGTCCGTTGAGATGACACCGTATGAATTTTGGTTTGGCGGAAACCTAAGCTATCATTTCTTAATGTTTGGGGCTGCGACGCTTATGTGAAAAAGGGGTTTTCACCTAATGAGCTCGAACCCAAAGCGGACAAATGCATCTTCATAGAATACCCTAACGTAACAGTTGGGTAAACCTTCTATCTTAGATCCAAGCACAAAGTGTTTGTTCCTAAAATGGGTCCTTTCTCGAGAAAGAGTTTCTCTCGAAAGAATTGAGTGGGAGGAAGGTGGAACTTGATGAGGTTATTGAACCGTCACTTCATGGATAGTAGCACGACGCAGAAAGATGTTTCTGTGGCGCCTACACCGAATGAAGAGAAAGTTAATGATGATGATCATGACACTTCGGGTCAAGTTACTAACGAACCTCGTAGGCCGACAAGAAATCGTACCGCCTCTGAGTGGTACTTCAATCCTGTCTTGGAGGTCATGTTGTTAGACAACAGTTAACCTACGAGCTATGAAGAAGCGATGGTGGGCCCGGATTCCAACAAATGGCTAGGAGCCATGAAATCGGAGAAATGATCCATGTATGAAAACCAAGTATGGACTTTGTAAGGGCATATTTCTCCCTAAGTGGTTTTGGTGATTGATGACAATTCATTTGCGGACTAATCGTGTGCATTGAGCATTTCAGATATCTCATGACTAGGCACAAGACGATTCGGTGCCCCTCGGAGTCTATCGAAGACGGTTGCTTTCTACGTTTCCTTTCGGTGGATTTGAGTCGTAGGAAAGCCGTACTATTAAGAGGGGGTCCGCTTCGGAAAGGTTTGGGTGGAATGAACACGTACACATCTGTTCTATTGCACCACCTTTCCTTCGCTTCAATGGAGCTCCGGTCCGTTTTCCTTGTGTGTGCAAATTAAAGGCAGCAAGGCGCTAGTTTCCAGTGGCTAGCGGTAGTACCGCTCAAGGGAGCGGTAGTACCGCAGGTGCCCGCGGTAGTATCGCTCCAAGGAGCGGTAGTACCGCCGACCCCAGCCCTGGTGCGTGCGCCTGCGATAGTAGGCGCGGATGTAATTTTTTACATCCGCCCTAGAGCGGTAGTACCGTGATGTATGTCCGGTACTACCGTGCCGGACTTTTGCGTAGCTCCGCCCTCAGCGGAGGTAGGCACGGAAGTAATTTTTTACTTCCGTGCATCTTCTGTGCCAGACGATGCCTACCATACGGTAGTACCGTATGGGCACGCGGTAGTACCGCTCCGGCGGTTCTACCGCTCGTTGCCCCGTGCAATAGGTCTGCGTCAGGTCACTACCATGCGAGCGGTAGTACCGCACCCTGCAGCGGTAGTACCGCAGCCCCTTGCGGTAGTACCGTGGCTCTCTTGCGGTAGTACCGCAATGCGCGGGTTGAGAGTGGGGATAACGGTTGGATCCTTCCCCCCACTATATAAAGGGGGTCTTCTTCCCCAAGAAGACCACCTCTTCCCTCCCCAAGCTCCATTGTTGCTCAAAGCTCCATTTTAGCCCGATCTCTCTCCCTAGCCAATCAAACTTGTTGATTCTCTCGGGATTGGTTGAGAAGGCCCCGATCTACACTTCCACCAAGAGAAATTTGATTCCCCTCACTAATCCCTTGCGGATCTTGTTACTCTTGGGTGTTTGAGCACCCTAGATGGTTGAGGTCACCTCGGAGCCACATTCCATTGTGGTGAAGCTTCGTGGTGTCGTTGGGAGCCTCCAATTAAGTTGTGGAGATTGCCCCAACCTTGTTTGTAAAGGTTCGGTCGCCGCCTTCAAGGGCACCAATAGTGGAATCACGGCACCTCGCATTGTGTGAGGGCGTGAGGAGAATACGGTGGCCCTAGTGGCTTCTTGGGGAGCATTGTGCCTCCACACCGCTCCAACGGAGACGTACTTCCCCTTACCGGGAAGGAACTCCGGTAACACATCCTCATCTCCACCGGCTCCACTTTTGGTTATCTCTTGCCTTTAGTTCTTGCAAGCTATTATTGTGTTGTATCCCTTGCTTGCTTGTGTGCTTGTTGTGATTAGCATCATATAGGTTGCTCACCTAGTTGCATATCTAGTCAACCTATTTGTTGCTAAGCCTTAATTGTTAAAGAAAAGCTAAAAATTGTTAGTTGCCTATTCACCCCCCCCTCTAGTCAACCATATCGATCCTTTCAGACTTTGGTAGACTTGGCCGTTGAACGGCAGGCCGTTGAGTACAAATGGACCTTTAAGAAGAAGACATACACTGATGGTAAATGTCACCATTTATAAAGCTCGACTTGTCGCAGAGAAGTTTCCGAGAAGTTCAAGGAGTTGACTACGATGAGACTTTCTCACCCGTAGCGATGCTAAAGTCTGTTGGAATTATGTTAGCAGTTGCTGCATTTTTCGATTATGAAATCTGGCAGATGGATGTCAAAACATCGTTTCCTTAACGGTATCCGTGAGGAAAGGTTGTATATGATACAACCGGAAGGTTTTGTCAGTCCTAAGGATGCTAAAATGTATGCAAGCTCTAGCGATCCTTCTATGGACAGGAGCAAGCATCTCGGAGTTGGAATATACGCTTTGATGAGGTGATCAAAGTTTTTGGGTCTATACAAAGTTTATGAGAAACTTGTATTTACAATAAAGTGAGTGGGAGCACTATAGAATTTCTGATAAGTATATGTGGATGACATGTTGTTGATCGGAAATGATGTAGAATTTCTGGAAAGCATAAAGGGTTGTTTGAAAAGGAGTTTTTCAAAGGAAAACCTGGAATGAAGCTATGTCCTCGCTTAAATCCTCCATGACGACCGAGGTCAAATCCATGTTTAAAGAATTCCTTGACACTCTTAAACTTTCCACCGATGCGGTTCAAGTGGTTAATCCCACTAACTCGTCATCGGATGTCAACTCCGGTAAGGAGGGGGCTAGTGCTGATAAAGATAATCGTTCTCAAGGAATTAATGGGTCGGGGACTTTTGCCTCAGTTCCCCCTCCCTTGGTCTATGGAGGACCGGTGCACCCACCTCATATAGTTAATCACGGTCCTCCTCCTAACCTAGTTAAAAATGATTTTGCTAATTGGGTTTTCTGTATCAAGTCTCATTTGGATCACAGCTCAATTCAACTCATGTGAGTCATTGAAGAAGGATACTACCCTCGTGATCCACGCAACCTCACTCCAAGGGAAGAAGCGGATAAACAGCTAAATTCCTCCGCCTTGTTCATACTCCAAGCTGCTGTTCCCACTGAAGACCTACCTCACCTGCGTCCCTTCACTGTTGCTAAAGAGTGTTGGGAGCACATTATCTCCATGTACAAGGGCAGCTCAAGCATTCAACGGTCAAACTATGAAGTTATCCTTGATCAGTCAGATGAGTTTGTAATGGTAGAGGATGAGGAACCGCGTGAGCTCTATAGAAGGGTGACTGCCCTTGCGGTTGCCCTCAAAGATCATGGCAGCAAGGATGTGGATGATTCTTGGATCAAGCGTAAGTTTCTGAAGGCCATCATGCCCTGCAACAAGGCCATGTCCGCTGTCATCCGTCAAAGACCGGACTTTCACACTCTGTCTTCTGGTGATGTGTTGGATGAATTTATTGTAATGAACATCTTGAACACGACAGCTGACAATGCTCTTGCTCGCGTGCAACGGTCAAAGAAATCATCCCCCAACCTTGCTTTGAAGGTGAAGGTCTGTCAAGAGGAAGAAGAAGAAGAAGAAGAAGAAGAAGAAGAAGAAGAGGGTTGCCCCGAGGACACCAAATATGCTTATCATGAGCACATGGCTCTTGCTTCCAGGCAATTTTGGGGCAACAAGAGAAACACAAGGCCCAACTTCTCCAAGAACAACTCAAACGGGTCAAAGGGTAAGCAACCTGTGAGGACCTGCTACAACTGTGGTAATGTGAGTCACTTTGTGGTGGATTGTCCATACGAGAAGAGGGAAGACAATGGTGGCAAGCTCATCCGCAAAGATAAGGCCAAGTCGTTCCCCAACAAGACCAACTTCACCAAGAAGACTCCACACAAAGTGTTGGTGGTTCAAGAAGAGTATGCATCGGATGATGATGGTGATGACGGAGACACAAATGGTGAAGGAATGGCAATGGCATCTGTGGCAATTGCATCCTCTACCCCAACAAAGGTGTCACTCTTCGACGCCCCAAATGAGAACCACATCGCTAGGTGCCTCATGGCAAAAGGTATCACCAAGGTAACCTCCAACGCCAAAACCTCAAACATTAAGACTTCTGTTTCTTCCACTCCGTCTTTGTTAGATTGTGTGGATAAACCTGAGGAGGTGATAGAGGGTGAGAATGAGTTTGACAAGTTCTTGTGTAAACTCAAGGGAGAGTCCAAGAAGCACTTCGTTGCTCTCTTGGAACAACTTGGTGAGGCCAATGACATGATTGATTCTCAAGAAGAATCTCTTGAGGAGATGAGAGGCCATAGTCGTGATTATGCCGACGAGATAGCAGATCTTTCTATTGCTCTAGAGGAAGAGCGAGGTCTTCATTTGAATTTTAAGGAGTCACACAATGACGACTTTGCTAAATTACGTAAAGATTATGATCATGCTATTGTTCTTAACCGTGTTCTTAAATCTGAAAAGGTTGCACTTGGGGTTGACCATGCTCAACTAAGGATGAGTTTGTCTCTCTTGACAATGCTCATAATCCATTGAAGAGCGTTCATGCTTCTCTTAAAGAGTCACATGATCAACTCCAAGTGAAACTCACTAAAGAAATTGCCACGTGTCCTCCCTTTG
Organism: Elymus sibiricus; assembly: GCA_039707655.1. Taxonomy (NCBI): domain Eukaryota; kingdom Viridiplantae; phylum Streptophyta; class Magnoliopsida; order Poales; family Poaceae; genus Elymus; species Elymus sibiricus. Next base: position 400,788,727 of record CM077671.1, read on the forward strand.
TCTTAATTGATAATGCATCTGCTACTAACCCGTGTTGTGAGCATGCACATCTTGTGGAGGAAATGCTAAGCTAAAAGAGCAGCTTGAGAAAGGCCTTGTGACATGTATACAAGGTGAGAAGAATCTCAATGACCTTTTGAGCAATCAAAAGGAAGTGATTGCAAAGGAAGGAGTTGGGTTTGCACCCAAATCCAAAAAGAAGAAGAAGAAGAAGACCACGCAGGCTCCTCCGCTCAAGGAAACATTTGTCAAAGCGGGGAGCATTACTCATGAGAAGAAGAAAGACAAGGTTGTGAGTGATAGTGCCAAGAAGGGCAAGATCACTCCCTCCAACAAGGCCAGCGATTTTAACCCCTCCTATGTTTTGTGCCGTGCTAGTGATGGGCATGTTTATGCCAAATTTGTTGGTTCTTCGTATGAGTATATTGAGTGGTCTATTTGGGTTCCTAAGACCCTTGTCACTAACATGAAAGGACCCATTCAAGAATGGGTACCTAAATCCAAGCATTGATCTGTTGTAGGACTTTGCTTCCGGGGGAGTCTCATGGTTGCTCGATAGCGGAGCAACAAACCATATGACCGGAAGCAAGGACTTGGTGGTGGATGTTCGACCCGATGCATCCGTGGCCACCCAAGTCTCATTTGGGGATGATGCAATCTCAAAGGTATTGGGTCTTGGCAAGGTGGTTATCTCTCCGACCTTAACTATTGAGAGAGTCATGCTTGTTGAGACCCTTGCATACAATTTACTTTCCGTTCGTCAACTTGCACTCATGGGTTTTAGTACCTTCTTTGGCATTGATACCGTGACCCTTTTGTGGAGCAAGACTCTTAAAGTAGCCTTTGTTGGGCATGTCGAAAATGGTCTCTATGTGATTAACTTCTCGGAGCGACCCACTAAGACCGCGACATGTCTAATGGCTAAAGTTGATGTGGGATGGCTTTGGCATCGCCGACTAGCCCATGTCAATATGAGATCTTTGCAAAGTCTCCTCAAAGGGGATCACATTCTTGGACTAACAAATGTGAGTTTTGCCAAAGATCGTGCTTGCAGTGCCTGTATCGAAGGAAAGCTACATGAAAAATCTCATCGTCCAACTACTACAGTCTACTCAAAGAGGACCTTAGAGCTCCTTCACATGGATCTCTTCGGGTCTCCATCTTTTGATAGCCTTGGCGGAAGAAGATATTGCTTGGTGATTGTGGATGATTACTCGAGATACACATGGGTATATTTCTTCAAGAGGAAAAGTGAGACCCAACAGACCGTCATCGACTTTGCAAATGAAGTCCAACGTCAACATGAAGCAAAGATTTTGATGATTAGAAGTGACAACGGCACTGAGTTCAAGAACTACACCCTAGATGAGTTTCTCAGTGATGAGGGGATAAAGCACCAATATTCCACACCTTACACCCCTCAACAAAACGGTGTTGCGGAGAGGAAGAACCGGGCGTTGATGGATGCGGCAAGAACCATGATGGCGGAGTTTAAATCTTCGTACAACTTTTGGGCCGAAGCCGTCAACACAGCGTGTCATGCATCAAATCGGCTCTATCTCCGCAAAGGCTTGAACAAGACTCCTTATGAGATTCTTACCGGGAACAAGCCCAACCTCAAATACTTCCGGGTGTTCGGTTGTAAGTGTTTCATTCTCAAGAAAGGTGTTCGTTTGTCTAAATTTGAATCTAGAGCCCATGAGGGCATATTTGTTGGTTATGCTGCAAACTCTCATGCTTACCGTGTCCTCAACAAGTCCACGGGACTCATTGAGGAGACGAGTAACGTAGAGTTTGATGAAAATAATGGCTCCCAAGTGGAGCAAAGTGGTCTTTGTGATGTAGGTGATGAAATTCCTCCCCAAGCCATAAGAAGAATGGGTGTGGGATACTTCCTACCCGTTGAGGAACCCCTTGCGGCTGAAGGAGAAGGACAATGTTCCACTCAAGTGGAACCATCACCAACGCACGACCCACATGCTTCCGAAGATCGCAGTGAAGGCCCTCAACCCCGTGATCAAGGTCAAGGGCAAGATCAACTTGCTAGTGATGTTTATACTTCACATGATGCTCAAGATCTTGTTCACACCCCCGTGCAAGCTCAAGATCAAGATGAAGCTCAGGACCAAGATCAACTTCAAGATCAAGGTCAAGCTAAAGATCAAGATCATGAGCAAGCCAGTGCTAGTACCAAAGCTCGTCAAGCTACCAAACCTCAACTGTCCATGGAGGAAATTCTTGAAAGACGAGCTGCCACTATTGCTTCCAAGCTTCAGAAAAAGCAACACCTCCTAGAGAACGTCTACGGAAGCTTGAAAAGAGGGGTAACTACTCGTCGTCAATTAACAAACTTTTGTGCACATCATGTGTTTGTTTCTTGCTTTGAACCCCTCAAGGTACAAGATGCGCTTGAAGACGAGGATTGGCTTGAAGCCATGCATGATGAAATCAACAACTTCGAGTGCAACAAAGTGTGGCGATTGGTGCCAAGACCAAAAGAGAATCACAATGTCATTGGAACCAAATGGATCTTTAAGAACAAGCAAGATGCACATGGTATCATTATTCGCAACAAGGCAAGACTGGTGGCTCAAGGCTACTCCCAAGTCGAGGGTATCGACTACGGTGAAACCTTTGCCCCTGTTGCTCGCCTTGAATCTATTCGCATGTTGCTTGCTTATGCTTCTCATCATGATTTCATATTATATCAAATGGATGTGAAGAGTGCTTTTCTTAATGGCCCACTTAAGGAGTTGGTATATGTCAAGCAACCCCCGGGGTTTGAGGACCCCAAGTTCCCCAATCATGTATACGTTCTCGATAAGGCACTCTATGGCCTTAAACAAGCCCCACGTGCGTGGTATGAGCACCTTACCGAGATGTTGCAAGATCGTGGGTTTGAAATTGGGAAAATCGACCCCACTCTTTTTACTAAGAGGGTTAACGGGAACTTGTTCGTATGCCAACTATATGTAGATGATATTATCTTTGGTTCTTCTAACAAAGCTTTTAATGATGAGTTCGCCGCACTAATGACCAAAGAGTTTGAGATGTCTATGATGGGAGAGTTGAAGTTCTTCCTTGGATTCGAAGTCAAGCAACGAAGCCAAGGAACCTTCATCAACCAAGCCAAATACACTCAAGACATGCTCAAGAGGTTCAAGTTGGATGAGCTAAATCCTCTGAAGGCCAACACTCCCATGCCAATCAAATGCCAACTTGACAGTGATCCCAAAGGTAAAGCTGTGGATCAGAAGGTATATCGCTCCATGATTGGATCTCTGCTTTACCTTTGTGCATCTAGGTCGGATATCATGTTGAGTGTGGGAATTTGTGCACGATTTCAATCCGCACCTAAGGAAAGTCACTATGTGGCTGTCAAGCGAATCTTTCGATATTTGGCTCATACCCCAAACTTTGGCTTATGGTACCCCAAAGGTGCTTCATTTGATCTCATTGGATATACTGACTCGGATTGGGCAGGAGACCGTGTGGAAAGGAAGTCCACTTCCGGAGGTTGCCAATTTCTTGGTCGCTCTCTGGTAAGTTGGTCTTCCAAGAAACAAAACTGTGTTTCTCTCTCGTCCACCGAGGCCGAGTATGTAGCCGCCACAAGCTGTTATGCTCAGATTCTTTGGATGAGGCAAACTTTAAAGGATTATGGTGTCAACTATGACAAAGTGCCTCTTTACTGCGACAATGAAAGCACAATCAAGATCTCCAACAACCCGGTTCAACACTGCAAGACAAAGCATATTGAGATTCGTCATCACTTCATCCGGGATCACATCAAGCGTGGAGACATTGATCTTATTCATCTCTATACCAAGGAACAGCTTGCAGATATATTCACGAAGCCTTTAGATGAAGCAAGATTTCGCGAGTTAAGGCATGAACTAAATATCATTGATTCGAGCAATGTGGTTTGACTTAGTGCACACCCCACCACACTCATCATTATGTCTTGTTTAGATGTAGGCATGAATTTAGGGGGAGTCTAGTTCTCTCAATGAACTATCCCTCCTCCTATTATGCATAAACTAATCAAACTCTTTCACATTCGCCATTATTGATCGCACTTGTGCTTCAAAGACGAGTTTTGGTCATGGGCCCAAGGATAATTCTTCGCGGTGCCATACCAATTGACTCAAACATAGGTGGCTCCGGCCACCGCCCTCTCTTCATGAGAGGTAGTGGTTCGATGTTTGGTCCGTTTCTCCTCTCTAATCTTTTTGACCTTGTTCGTGGTTGAGCTGCTTCTTTTGTGCTCTTTCGTTTGTGTCCTTTTTGCTTGGAGCTTATTGATTTATCTTCGTGCCTTAATGTCTTTTCAAAATTAATTCTGGTGCAAAGGCATTTATTTCTCTTCCAAAACCTGCATTTTGTTGGCAGCGCGGTACTACCGTGGCTTGACACGGTACTACCGCTGGAGAGGGGTTACTACTGCGCTCGTGCAGCAGCAGCCCCGGCACGGTACTACCGCATCCAGCGCGGCAGTAATTTTTTTACTGCCGCTGGAGGAGCGGTAGTATTTTTTTTACCGCTGGCCAGGCGGTACTACCGCAATGATGTGCGGTACTACCGCGCCGTGAGATCCGCGTGGGGGTTAAGAGCGGGCAGGGGGGTTTCAAACTCCCCCATACCCATTCATCTCTTCCCCTCACGTTTCTCTCTCTCTCTCTCCTCCCCACGAACGGCGCCGGAGGACCTCGCCGGATCTCCATCTCCGGCCACTCTCCTCCCATTCCAACCGATGGGATCGTTCCCCACCTCGTCCTCTTGCCATGGACCTCGGTATTTCCCCGTGTGCTTCTCTCTTTGCCTCTCTATTTTTGGATCTAGGTTTAGGGGGAAATATGAGTTGGTCTTGTGATTTTTGGCTAAATCTTTGCATGAGGTGATGGTTGGAGAGTGCTTGTGCGGTAGAATTGTCATTTGGTAGGATACAATATGGTAGTTTTTGATCTACGGTAGTACCGGTGTGGTTTTTCGGCTCAGATCCGCTGTTCTTGAGGACTCCGCCCCGTGCGGTACTACCGCACCTCCTGGTACGGTACTACCGCCCGTCGGGCGGAAGTAAAATTTTACTTCCGCGCTCAACCCGGTACTACCGCCCCTACCTGGAGCGGTACTACCGCGGTCGGCGCGGTAGTAAAATTTTACTACCGCAAGACCTGTGGTACTACCGCTCGATCCAAAATTTCCCTGTTTTGTCCCGCCAATTCTCACTTCTATGTGGTTCTCTTGTTTGCCTTGATCTTTGCAATGACTTCTTTCGCTCTTCTCTTGTGTTTGCGTTGTGTGTCATAGGTGGTGGCTCCGGTACCGGTTCCGGTTCAAGACGCTCGAATCCCTCTCGTGATACGAGTTCAAAGCGTCTACGCAATCAAGATGCACCTGAGGGGTCCAATACCTCACCTCGCCACTTCACGAGAACCGCTACCAAGACCAAAGAGTCAGTTGTCGACTGGGAAGAGATGCCTCAAGCAGAGTTTCTGGTTCGTCGGAAGATCAACCCCTATGTCAACCCTAGGGAACATTTCAGGGGCAATGACGTGTTTTGGACCAAGCAACAATATCTCATCTATATAGATGTGATCAAGGGAAAGAAGAATATCTATGTTCCTGCCCAGTGGATTGACATGACTCATCTGAGGAAGAACCAGGCATCTTTTGGTGAGCCTCTGGGTATGGTGGAGCAGTTTGATATCGAGAATATCATCTCGTTCCATCTTGACTTTGATCCCGAGATTGTGGCTCAGTTCTTTGCTTCTGTTCACTTCCACACGGATGTGGAGCGGAGCATGACTTGGATGACCAATGGAAAGAAGTTGACTGCTAACTGGAAGGAATTCATGGCTCTGCTGCATGTTCGTGATGAGGGGCTTGATGTGCCCGCTGGTTTGCGCCCGCACGCCAGCCCACATTCTGCTAAAAAGGAGAAGCTTCTGCCATACCTTGTTTGGAAGACTTTACCCTCTGGTGAGAAAACTTATGTGCTTAACCCGTTTCTCGATGTCATGCACCGGATCTTTCGCAACACTCTCTTTCCTCGCATGGGAGACAAGGACAAGGTGCATTCCTATCTAGTGGATATGCTGCTCATTTGTGAGAAAGGGAGGATTCAGATTCCCGGACCACTTGATGTCTCTCACATCATGTGGAGTGAGCTTCAGTCTGCTGTGTTCCACCGCAAGGTCCCCATCTATGGACCCTACTTGTTCCACTTGATTCAGAAGACTTGGGAGAAGACCTTTCCGGGTGAGGACTTTCATGCTCCCGACTGGATCCGTCATGAGCCTATTCGGCTGCGTCAGAAGGACAAGTGGGCTAACACTACCACTAAGCCTGCTGCTACACATATGGATGTTGATGAAGATGAGATTGAAGAGGAGGAGGAGGACAGTTCAGAAATGTATGAGCCACCGTCTACCGAGCCATCTTGGGCCAAGAAGCTCAAGAACAGGATGAAGACTTTGTTCAGCATGCAGGCCAAGGGACAGTACCAGACTCACGTTGCTCAGAAGGAGAGTCGTCAGCGCGACAAGCGGATTCTGAGGAAGCTTGGCAAGACCATCTCGAGTGGGTCTGAGAAGAACATCACTCCTGAGGCTGCTTGGATGAAGAAGAAGAGCTATCAGTGGGTTGATTCAGATGAGGAGTCTATTCCAGCTGCATCAGAGGAGGATGAGGAGCTACCACCTGTGTCTTAGGTGTTCTCTCTGCCTTTTTGGCGTCTCGATGCCAAAGGGGGAGAGAGTGTAGGATTTGCGAGTGTTTTCGATCGTGTTCGTCGTCTCCTTGCTTTTGTTGAACCTTCGTCGTTGCTTTGGTTTATGTTTGTCTTGTGTGTGAGACCAGGAGACTTCTTCTATCATATGGTGTGAGACATATGCTATCACTCTTATCATATTATTGTCTAGTATGACTAGTAGCTTGTGAATTTGTCTATTATGTGCCCTTATCTTCATGCTCACATGCTATGCCTTGTTTCCATGCTTATTGATTATTCATTCTGTTGCAAGGATTGCCATGTCTATAAAATATAGGGGGAGTGTTGATCCTAGTGTGTGTGCTTTGCAGTCCAAAGCATATCTAGGGGGAGCCTGTCTATATTTTATAGATGTTGGGTTTGCATATGCTCATTATATATCTTTATGTGCAAATCACGTATTGTCATCAATCCACCAAAAAGGGGGAGATTGTAAGGGCATATTTCTCCCTAAGTGGTTTTGGTGATTGATGACAATTCATTTGCGGACTAATCGTGTGCATTGAGCATTTCAAATATCTCATGACTAGGCACAAGACGATTCGGTGCCCCTCGGAGTCTATCGAAGACGGTTGCTTTCTACGTTTCCTTTCGGTGGATTTGAGTCATAGGAAAGCCGTACTATTAAGAGGGAGTCCGCTTCGGAAAGGTTTGGGTGGAATGAACACGTACACATCTGTTCTATTGCACCACCTTTCCTTCGCTTCAATGGAGCTCCAGTCCGTTTTCCTTGTCTGTGCAAATTAAAGGCAGCAAGGCGCTAGTTTCCAGTGGCTAGCGGTAGTACCGCTCAAGGGAGCGGTAGTACCGCAGGTGCCCGCGGTACTACCACTCCAAGGAGCGGTAGTACCGCTCCAAGGAGCGGTAGTACCGCCGACCCCAGCCCTGGTGCGTGCGCCTGCGGTAGTAGGCGCGGATGTAATTTTTTACATCCGCCCTAGAGCGGTAGTACCGTGATATATGTCCGGTACTACCATGTCGGACTTTTGCGCAGCTCCGCCCTCAGCGGAGGTAGGCACGGAAGTAATTTTTTACTTCCATGCATCTCCTGTGCCAGACGATGCCTACCATACGGTAGTACCGTATGGGCGCGCGGTAGTACCGCTCCGGCGGTTCTACCGCTCGTTGCCCCGTGCAATAGGTCTGCGTCAGGTCACTACCGTGCGAGCGGTAGTACCGCACCCTGCAGCGGTAGTACCGCAGCCCCTTGCGGTAGTACCGTGGCTCTCTTGTGGTAGTACCGCAATGCGCGGGCTGAGAGTGGGGATAACGGTTGGATCCTTCCCCCCACTATATAAAGGGGGTCTTCTTCCCCAAGAAGACCACCTCTTCCCTCCCCAAGCTCCATTGTTGCTCAAAGCTCCATTTTAGCCCGATCTCTCTCCCTAGCCAATCAAACTTGTTGATTCTCTCGGGATTGGTTGAGAAGGCCCCGATCTACACTTCCACCAAGAGAAATTTGATTCCCCCCACTAATCCCTTGCGGATCTTGTTACTCTTGGGTGTTTGAGCACCCTAGATGGCTGAGGTCACCTCGGAGCCACATTCCATTGTGGTGAAGCTTCATGGTGTCGTTGGGAGCCTCCAATTAAGTTGTGGAGATTGCCCCAACCTTGTTTGTAAAGGTTCGGTCGCCGCCTTCAAGGGCACCAATAGTGGAATCATGGCACCTCGCATTGTGTGAGGGCGTGAGGAGAATACGGTGGCCCTAGTGGCTTCTTGGGGAGCATTGTGCCTCCACACCGCTCCAACGGAGACGTACTTCCCCTTACCGGGAAGGAACTCCGGTAACACATCCTCGTCTCCACCGGCTCCACTTTTGGTTATCTCTTACCTTTAGTTCTTGCAAGCTCTTATTGTGTTGTATCCCTTGCTTGCTTGTGTGCTTGTTGTGATTAGCATCATATAGGTTGCTCACCTAGTTGCATATCTAGTCAACCTATTTGTTGCTAAGCCTTAATTGTTAAAGAAAAGCTAAAAATTGTTAGTTGCCTATTCAACCCCCCCCTCTAGTCAACCATATCGATCCTTTCAGACTTTGGTAGACTTGGCCGTTGAACAGCAGGCCGTTGAGTACAAATGGACCTTTAAGAAGAAGACATACACTAATGGTAAATGTCACCATTTATAAAGCTCGACTTGTCGCAGAGAAGTTTCCGAGAAGTTCAAGGAGTTGACTACGATGAGACTTTCTCACCCGTAGCGATGCTAAAGTCTGTTGGAATTATGTTAGCAGTTGCTGCATTTTTCGATTATGAAATCTGGCAGATGGATGTCAAAACATCGTTTCCTTGACGGTATCCGTGAGGAAAGGTTGTATGTGATACAACCGGAAGGTTTTGTCAGTCCTAAGGATGCTAAAATGTATGCAAGCTCTAGCGATCCTTCTATGGACAGGAGCAAGCATCTCGGAGTTGGAATATACGCTTTGATGAGGTGATCAAAGTTTTTGGGTCTATACAAAGTTTATGAGAAACTTGTATTTACAATAAAGTGAGTGGGAGCACTATAGAATTTCTGATAAGTATATGTGGATGACATGTTGTTGATCGGAAATGATGTAGAATTTCTGGAAAGCATAAAGGGTTGTTTGAAAAGGAGTTTTTCAAAGGAAAACCTGGAATGAAGCTACTTAAATATTGGGCATCAGGATCTATAGAGATAGATCAAGACGTCTGATAAAACTTTCAATGAGTACATACCTTGACAAGATTTTGAAAGAGTTCAAAATGGATCGGTCAAAGAAAGAGTTCTTGCCTGATTTGTAAGGTGTGGAGTTGAGTGAGACTCAAAGCTCGACCACGGCAGAAAAAAGAGAAAGGACGAAGGTCATCCCCTATACCTTACCCATAGGCTCTATATAGTATGCCATGCTGTGTACCGCACCTGGTGTGTGCCTTGCCATGAGTCTGTCAAGGGGTACAAGAATGGTCCAGGAGTGGATCACTGGACAGCGGTCAAAGTTATCCTTAGTAACTAGAGGACTAAGGAAATATTTCTCGATTATGGAGGTGATAAAGAGTTCGTCGTAAAGGGTTACGTCGATGCAAGCTTTAAACACCAATCCAGATGACTCTGAGTAGCAATCCGGATACGTATAGTGGAGCAGCCATTTGGAATAGCTCCAAGTGGAGCGTGGTAGCATCTGCAGTACGACATATAGATTTGCAAAGAACACACGGATCTGAATGTTGCAGACCGTTGACTAAAGACCTCTCTCACATGCAGAGCATGATCGAACCCCAGAACTCGTTGGGTGTTAGACAATGTAAATCACATGGTGATGTGAACTAGATTATTGACTCTAGTGCAAGTGGGAGACTGTTGGAAATATGCCCTAGAGGCAATAATAAATTGGTTATTATTATATTTCCTTGTTCGTGATAATCGTTTATTATCCATGCTATAATTGTATTGATTGGAAACTCAAATACATGTGTGGGTACATAGACAACACTGTGTCCCTAGTATGCCTCTAGTTAACTAGCTCGTTGGTCAAAGATGGTCAAGGTTTCCTGGCCATAGACATGAGATGTCATTTGATAACGGGATCACATCATTAGGAGAATGATGTGATGGAAAAGACCCAAACTATGAACGTAGCATATGATCGTGTCAGTTTATTGCTATTGTTTTCTGCATGTCAAGTATCTGTTCCTATGACCATGAGATCATGCAACTCACTGACACCGGAGGAATACCTTGTGTGTATCAAACGTCACAATGTAACTGGGTGACTATAAAGATGCTCTACAGGTATCTCCGAGGGTGTCTATTGAGTGGGCATGGATCAAGACTAGGATTTGTTACTCCGTGTGACGGAGAGGTATCTCAGGGCCCACTCGGTAATACAACATCACAACAAGCCTTGCAAGCAATATGACTAAAGTGTTAGCCACGGGATCTTGTATTACGGAACGAGTAAAGAGACTTGCCGGTAACGAGATTGAACTAGGTATAGAGATACCGACGATCGATTCTCGGGCAAGTAACATACCGAAGAACAAAGGGAACAGCATACGGGATTAACTGAATCCTTGACATAGAGGTTCAACCGATAAAGATCTTCGTAGAATATGTAGGAACCAATATGGGCATCCAGGTCTAGCTATTGGTTATTAACCGTAGAGGTGTCTCGATCATGTCTACATAGTTCTCGAACCTGCAGGGTCTGCACACTTAACGTTCGGTGACGTTTCGGTAGTATTGAGTTATGTATGGTGGTGACCGAAGGTTGTTCAGAGTCCTGGATGAGATCCCGGACGTCACGAGGAGCTCCGGAATGGTCCGGAGGTAAAGATTGATATATAGGAAGTCCCGTTTGGTCACCGGAAAAGTTTCGGGTATTTCGGTAGTGTACCGGTAGTGTCGGGAGGGTACCGGGGGACCATCGGGAGGGGCCTCTCGCCCCAAAGGGTCTCATGGGCTGTGGGAGGAGTCAAACCAGCCCCTAGTGGGCTGGCCAAACCCCCCACTAAGGCCCATGCGGCTAGGGGTGGGAAAACCCAAAGGTGGAAAGAGTTTCCAAGTGGGGGAGGAGGAATCTGTCACGCCCAAGATGCGATCCTATCCTTATTTTGGCACGAGGGCCTCGACAGGGATAGAAGCGCATCTCGTCGTTTTGCAAGAATGGATATCATTACAAGTACATGTAAAGAAGAGATGAGTGTATGGAATTGGCTTACACTGGCCACAAGCTACATCAATATCACATCAATACAGCAACATATCCAAACATCATACAGAAGAGCAGGGTCCGACTACGGACGAAAACAAACGATAAAATGACATCCATCCTTGCTATCCCAGGCTGCCGCCTGGAACCCATCCTAGATCGATGAAGAAGAAGAAGAACTCCAAATCAAAACAAGCATCGCTCTCACGTCAAATCATCGCATTACCTGTACCTGCAACTGTTGTTGTAGTAATCTGTGAGCCACGGGGACTCAGCAATCTCATTTCCAAGGGTATCAAGACTATTAAAGCTTAATGGGTGAGGTATGGTTAAGTGGTGAGGCTGCAGCAAGCACTAAGCATTTATTTGAGTGGCTAACTTACGAGTACAAGAATAAAGGGGGATGATTGTCGAATAAACGGATGTGAACTAGTAATGATCTCTAAGAGATCCTGAACACCTACTTACGTCAAACATAACCCCACCGTGTTCTCTTTCGGAAAAGGACTCACGAGAAGAGACAGTCACGGTTACGCACACAGTTGGTGTATTTTATTTGAGTTTACTTCAAGTTTGCTATGACCGGGTGTTAAACAAAGTTTCCAAGTTGCCACGTAACCGCGGGCACGGATTTCCGAAAGATTTAACCCTGCAGGGGTGCTCCAACTCATCCATCACAAACTAACCACACGTCGCGGGAATAACCTCGACCACGAATCTCGTGATCTTCCTAGGCAATTCCACTGGAAAACCGCAACCTCGAGATAGCCCGAAGTATTCTCGGAATTCCTCGCACAAGACGTTCGAGAAAGGTAAAACAAATCCAGCAAGGCCGCCCGGCAGGCCAGATCCCGATAGGAGCCGCGCGTATCTCGTTCTCAGGGCACTACCAGATGAGCTAGACGTCGGGTTGGCTGAAACCCCGGGTGACCAGGGGGCGCCGGACATCGCTCGGTTTGGACCAACACTCATGAGGAGCACTGGCCCGGGTGGTTGATTAAATTATCCGCGGGTGCCGGCGGGTCCCTATGCAATTTTAGTTGTTATTAGGCAAATGTAGTACCAATGTTGGGCCTTGCCAGACAAGTTTTATCCTAAAACGAAAATCAAGGGGGTCCCCATAACAACCCCGAGCATGTTAGGAGCGCTCAATTATGGAACATAACACCGGTACACAAGTAACTAGGGCGGCAAGAGTGGAACAAAACACCGAGCAAAAGGCCAAGCCTTCCACCCTTTACCAGTATATAAGTGCATTAAATTAAATAGCAATAATATTGTGATATATCAAAAATATCCATGTTGGCACATGGAACAATTGCACCTGCAACTAGCAACGCTATAAGAAGGGCTGAGCAAGCGGTAACATAGCCAAACAATGTTTTGCTGGGATGTGGAGGGGTTAGAGGCTTTTCATGGCATTTTGGGAGGCTTGACATACAAGTGGTTGGTAGCGAGACAGCGATAGAAATGAGACAACTAGCATGGCAATGATAGTAATGGTATCCAGGTAAATGATCATCTTGCCTGAGATCCCGCTTGGAAGAAGAACGAACCCATGAAGAAGACGAGCCAACGTAGTAGAACGAATCCTCACACTCCGACGCTTTCGGAACTCTATCAAGAAGAAGCAATCCGAAAACAACAATCAACACATGAGAACACCACAACATATGCATGACATAATGCGCAAATAAATATGATGCATGTCCGGTTTAAATATGCAAGGCATGGCAATCACAACAAACAAATACTACACATTAAGTGAAGTTCAATATGCAACGGGTTGCATATTGATGAAACTCCACGTTCGAATTAATTAGTTCACTCTCGTTAGGTACTCGACAATATTAAATGTTGTTAAACATGGCAAGAGGTGAAGCATAAGTAAACTACACATCTAGGCAAGTTTAAATGAGGCCGGAAACAACATATAGCATTTCCGAAACGACCCCATATGTTAATTTCGAAATTGGTCCAGATCTGAACTAATCAGGTTTTATATTTATTAAACAGGGAAATAAAGTGCACAATGCAATTCTACACGTCATTCTAGTCGATTTACATATATGGAACATCTCAAACGGAGCTACGGTCTAGAAGATGTGACCTTCACAAGATGAACATGACATGAATGCAAAATGCATGAAAATGACAACCACAAACATTTCAAATCATCAATGCAGCAAGATATTATGAAACTACATGAGATTTTAAGCAAGTTACATATATGACATGCCCAAAACGGAGCTATGGTTCAACCACAACAACCAACACAAGTTTTAGTGCAAATCTGTCCCAAAACAGCAACATGACATATTGCACGCATGAAAACAACAAGCTACAAGATTCTAAAATGCACAAACTAAGCATGGGGCAGTAGCATATAACACACTCTTCATTTCATCTTCACATATCATACTCAAAAGAGTCATGGATCACATGATAGGAAGCTCACAACATGGCAATAAAATATAGCAGATTAGGACTTAGTGAAAATAACAGTTTTTAGCATAGCAGATTTTCACGAAGGCATATTGGCAGCAATAAAACTATATGCTACAGGGCATATTATGGCATGAAAATCTACAGCATTGTAGAGGACATGATGCACTACAATTCACACCATGGTGGCAAGGTCTAATTATGCATAGAATCATGGCTAGCATCAACACAATATGACATTATGAAGAAAACAGATTCGCAGACTTGGTGAAATTTAGAGTAGACATGTGCAGCAGTTTTTAACAGATTGTCATATTGGACAACAGAATTAACCGTGATGCTAAACCTATTCATGCAAACTATTGGCACAACATGATAGGCAACAACATGCTTAACAAAAGACTCCTTGGTGGCAACCACAAAAGACTCCTAGATCAAAAGCAAATCACATGGCAACACAACAACAAAATAACACAGATTTCAGACTTAGAAATATTTAGACCCCTCAAAACAGCACATTTTTATGGCATGTTGGCAACAAGAAAATAACACCTAAACATGCATTTCTATAGCAACCAAAAATACCAGGGCCTAGCACACATGTCCAAGGGCATATCTCATGTTCAAAATTATTTCATATCATGCATGGATTAAATCACACGAAAATAACAAAAGGGCATCATAGGAAAATAACATGCACACAAAATTGCTCAAATGCCAAAACTAATTGCACAGATAAATTCTATGGATTTTTCTACCCCAAAATCATATATAATATGTGGGTTTTTATTAAAGAAACAATGACACACCAATTATGCGAGAATAGGACATAACCCATTTTAGCAAGCTATGTATGCAAAATAAATGCAACCAACATAACAAATATTTTTAGCATGTATGAAAAAGGCATATAAAAATGCTACATATTTTTCATATAAGGTTTGTTTAAACATTTTAAACATTTATGACATTTATGCAAAATACAAGAAAACAGCAAGTTAAACATTTTAAACATTTATAAAAGTGGAATATAATTAATCTACACAAAATTCTAAGCATTTTTCATATATAAACTTTTTAAATCCGGTGCACGGTTATTTAACTATGGGCAATGCAAATTAATGATTTTTCCTGTAATTATAAAATTCCCTGGGTAATTTAGCAATTCGCGGAATCTGAAAAAAAAACAGGTTACGGGCCGAATCTGACATGCTAATGGGCCAGCAGGGTGAGCGCGGTATAGAACAGGGCGCATTGGGCGAGGGATAGCTCACCAAATGGCCTTGGGCCGGGCCTTGGCTTGCTAGGCTTGCTGGCTTGGGCCGGAAGCATTGGAGAGCTGGGCCGGCGGCTGGAGGAGGCCCACGTGGCAGCCCACCTGGAGCAGGGCGCTGGAGCTTCGTCCCCGGGCTCCAACTCGACAGGAAGCAGGGCGGCGACCCACGCGACGGCGCCGTGGCTTCCGGCGAGGCGGCGGCGCATGGGGAGGCGGGACTCGGCGGGGCTCGACCGGATCCAGGCAGATCTGGGTCTGGGGCGCCCATCCCCGGCGACGAAGGTGCGGGGTGGCGCCGTAGCTCGGGGCGGCGGCGAACTGGCGAGGCGGCGGCGGGCTGACAAGACGGGGCAGGCTCGGGCGGAGCATGGCCCTCCGGCGGCATGCAACGGCGCGGCGGGGCGGCGGTCAAGCTCCAGTGAACGGTGCTCCGGCGACCTTGCCGGACGGCGGCGCGAGGCGAGGCTGGATGGCATCGGGTGCAGGGAGCTCGGGCTCGGGAGCTTCCCTGGCTGCGGGCGGCGGCGGCTCCCCTCGGGCCCGGGCGAGCCGCGGATGGGCTTCGCGGGCCCGGCATGGTGGAAGGAGAGGTTGGCTGCGCCAAGTGGCGGCTAGGGTTAGGAGAGGCGCGGATTTCGAGGCAGGGTAGGCTAGGGGTGTTTATTTATAGCAAAACTTGCTAGGGTTAGGGGGTTTTGGGGCGGTTCGAGCCGTTCGATCGCAATCAGACGGCTCCGGTCGCGGGGAAGGTTTAGGTGGGCTGCGGTGGGCTGCGATAGGCTGTGCAGAGGGGGTTGGACCAAGAAGAGAGGGAAGTTTGCGGCCCGTGACATGATTTTGAGATACCGAAACATCCGACGAATAACCGATGACGGTGCCGCTACGGTCGACCGTTCGGGTATCAAACGACCTCTGATTGCGACGAAACTTGGCAGGCGGTCTACCTACAATATAACAAGACCGCATGCCAACTTTCGACCCAATCTGAAAATATTTTATGCACACTTTTGAAAACAACATCTTATCGATGCCGCGGGCGCGTGCGTGTGTGGTTGGGCTCGAAACGGACGACGACACGAACGGAGAGAACCGGCAGCTACGAATGGATGCAAGTTTTCGAAAACGAGTGACGATGCTATGCAGATGATGCGAATGATGCGATGATGAATGCAACAACCACTCGAATCACACGATGACAATGGAATAAAAGGGGAATCTTCTGGAGCGTCGGTTCCGGGCTGTTACAGAATCCTACTCCGAGTAGGATTGGAGTTGGACTCCTCCACCTCCCCACTTCGGCCGCTCCTAGGGGCAGCCCTAGAGGCGCCGGCCTCCCTCCCCTTCCTCCTATATATACTGGAGGGGAGAGAGGGCAGCCGCACCAAAAAACCCTAAGCCACGGTGCAACCCTCTCTCCCCGATAGATCAAATCCTCTAGTTTTCAGTAGTGCTTAGGCGAAGCCCTGTTGGAATAGTTCCACCACCGCCGCCGCCGCGCCGTCGCGCTGCCGGAGAACTCATCTACCTCTCCGCTCCATCTTGCTGGATCAAGAAGGCGGAGATCTTCATCGAGCTGTACGTGTGCTGAACGCGGAGGTGCCGTCCGTTCGGTACTAGATCGTGATTGGATCGCGGGACGCTCGGCGATTTGGATCGCGAAGACATTCGACTACATCAACCGCGTTTCTTAATGCTTCCCGCTTAGCGATCTACAAGGGTATGTAGATTCACTCTCCCTCTCGTAGATGCTCATCACCATGGATAGATTTTGCGTGTGCGTAGGAAATTTTTTGTTTCCCATGCAACGTTCCTCAACATCTCCGGTATGGTCAAATTTATGTTTAGGGTGAATAGATATTTAGCATGGATTAAATTTGAGTAGTGTGTCTTAGTGTTATTTGTGCTTAGGGTAACTATGAGTAGATTAGGAATATTTTGTATATGATTCATTGTAGTATCATTGCTAAAATTTGTCCTTTTTAATGGATTTACCCTGTGGAACCCGAGGTTTTTGGTGCAGACAAGTATTTTTGTTAGAGAAACGGTGGTTAACTAATTAAAGGAATACTTATAGCCTTTCATTTCGCCGAATTTCTGGCACTCGTTATGTCCTCTTTTTAGCAAAGCTTATGTCAAAAAATTCTTTCATTTTTAACTAGGATCAATTGTAGTATCGTTGACTTATATTTGCAGGTATTGACATCAGCGCCAATGTTTTGGCGAAACGAATATTTATTTCTATTTCGCCTAATTTCTGGCACTCATTATGTTCTCTTTTTAGCAAAGCTCATGTCGATTTTTTTATTTCATTTTTAACTAGGATCCATTGTAGTATCGTTGGCTTATATTTGCAAGTATTAACATGAGTGCCAATGTTTTGGCGAAACACCGATTCATTTCCGTTTCGTCGAATTTCTTGCACTCGTTATGTCTTGTTTTTAGCAAAGATCATGTTAAAAAAATTCTTTTATTTTTTTATGCTTCATGACTCATAATTGCCACACTAAATTTTAGCAAACGCAACAAATGGATTCCGTAGAACCATCTTCTATGGACCTCTCAGCTCGGCGTCGTAAAAAGGGCAGAAAACGAAAGAAGAAATCAGCCAATGAACCTACCGCTAGTAAGGCACTAGGAGAAGATGTGGTGAATGTTTCTACCAGTAGGTCCTTCATGCAAATGTTTAAGCTCGGTGAATCAATGTTACCACAACACAAGTTGAGTGCACTAAGCGTTGAAATTCAGCTTCTACGCAAAGACGTAGTAGCTAGGTCAAGAAAGTGTGAGTCAAGAAAGTGTGAGATGTATTATACCGCCAATATTATAGATGGCCTTGGATATGATGACAAGTACTCTGCTGATAAAATATATCTTGGGTTTGAGAGTGTGGTCAACGACAATATTTTCTACGTGGACGTAATCAAGCCATTTTTAACGAGGCTTTGGTCGCTCTGGCATTCTACAAATCCATTACTCCAGAATGATGAAGTTGCCTTTCTTGATCCGTATCTCATGCATTCGGCCAATGTGGATTATGATAAAGGCCAACGTCTTATCGCAACTTACCTCTACAAGACTATTCTTCATAGTCCTCGACACAAGCTCAACCTTATTGTGACTTACTTCGAAACATAAGTTCATTTCTTTATGCTTGCACATATATACATGAGTACTTTGATGTCAATCTCATCAATGTTACATTATTCAATTGTTTTGCATAACAATGAACATTGGATCGTCATCGCACTAATGCCCGTGGACGCCCGAGCTTTTCTTTGATTCAGGAGAGACCCTAAGAAGCCGTGGACCGATCTAAAGAAAGTTCTCAATGTTGCTCTTTTGATGTGTCATAAGTCCAACTGTAAGAACATGTTGTATTCGCAGTACACATTTAACACTAGCTTTTGTTGCCGGCAACAATGGAAAGGTGAAACCATGTACATGTCTGGCTATTATGCCATGGTCTAGATGGATGACTATTGCGCGCACCACTACTATTGAGAAGTGATTCAATAATGCAGAAATGGTCCGAAGAGAATGAGAAGGAATTTAAGCTAGCTCACTTTTGGACAGAGCAGGAGTGCCTTCAGAGGGTGCTCACGAATATCATCAATCGCCATGTAGCGAGGGATGAGGGGATGTTCTACTGCGGGGCAGAGAGTCAAGAAGAACGAGAGATGAGAATGAAACATCAAAATAGCGATATATATGTTCCTTCGATCTAGTCTAGAAAACCGTCAAAAACATTAAATTATGTCATGACACAATGCTTGTCACCTTGTGATATGTACTTTATATGTACGTGTATCATATGTTTATATTTACGTGTGTCATATATTTACCTTGTGATCTTTTCTATATGTATATATTTTGAATGTTATTGTGTGCTAAAAATAACAGATGGGGCTAAAAGTAACAAGCGGCCGTACGGAGGGAAGTCCGGTGGGGGCGAGCGAGTGGGTGCGGTGCGCTGGGAAGTGCGGTGGGAAGTGAGGGTTTTGCTACGGCGACGGAGGCAATTTGGGGGGAAATGGTGGGGGCGATGCGGCCGGTGGTGGTTCCCCTCCTCTTATACGATGGGACATTTTTGGACGTTTTGCATCGACACGTGCACGCCCACGACCGCGCTACGGTGCACGGGAAAGCGAAACGTCCACGTACATATACCAGTATACGGTCAGCCCACGTCCAAGCCTCTACGCACGACCAGCCCACGTCCCACTTTGACCCGACGGCAAGGCTCTGTTTGGGCTTTTGTGAGAGTGGGGCGAGTGGTGGAGGGCAAAAGTGAGAAAATTTAGACTCCTTGGACAAAACTGAGCACAACTAAGCAACCAGGGGCATAGAAATAGAAAACCCTTTAATTTATTTTCCCTTTGGGATTGTCTGTGTTGTGGCCCTAGTAGAAATTTTATTTTTATTGTTGCACTCAGACCTCTTGTATAGTTGTGATGGTTTGCTTTATGTATATAACTAGAGACAGTACCTCACGTGTTGTTGCAGGATATAGATCAGATATTTTGATGAGAATTGGCACTCTAAAACTTTATTATTTACATTAGCAATATGAAAATCCAAACTAAAGTAAATATTTTTTTTTATTTAATTATTATGTAGTTATAAAATATTTACCGAATCTGAGTAGCATATATGGTGCATGTTAAGGTGTTTTTTCTCTCATGGAGAGTGGCATGGTGAGTTGGCATAATGTATGTTGAGAAAATAGAATTTAGTGAGTCATGCATGATGGCATAATGAGTTGGTATAGTTGCATGTTAACATAATCGAGTTAGTGGCTTTTCATCCTCCACGAGAAACTTTCCTCGCGACTAGGGTTTTCACGCCTCCCGCTGGCGCCATCGCCGATCTGCTTTCTCTCCTCTGACCCTAGGGCCATGTAAGCGCGGTGGATCTCGGCCCTTGCCGATGGAAGGGCTCTAGAGCCGTATTTAGTTTCTTATAGCTTATTTAGGCTTTGTGCCCTACTCAGGAAAGCTAGGCGGCGGTGTCTCTCAGAAGATGGAATAATGTTCTCCATGTCTAGCCTCCGTCTCGACAGTGCGTCTAGCATCGTTAGATGGCATGTGAAGGTGTGTCTCACACGGATCTTATGGGATTATGTCGATGTTTGTCTTCGGTGGACCTGGTTGGATCCGGTCTTTGTTTGTGTGCCTACATGTTGAATCCTTCCGATCTATGTTTCTGTTCATTGACAATGGTTGTTCTTCTCGTGCGCTAGTTCTTTGTGGCTTTAGCACAACAACTTCTTGATTGTGTACTACAAAAAGGTTCGTCTGACTCCAATGAAGGAGGGGAATGACGACGACACGCTTTTGATTCGCTTCAGAGTTTGTAATCGTTGCTAGGTGGTCTATGGATATGGATGTAACTTTTATTGTTTCTTGTGTTCTTTGTACCTTCATGATATTTGATGAATAGATCGAAAGATTTTTGCTCTTTTTTTTGAGCTGGTGAGGATTAACTATTTAGATATATATGACCGGGGCTTTCAAATAATAAAAATAGAGTTGCTCTAAGAATCTATGAACAAATAACGCACGAATACTATTGACTATTTTCAGCAAAATAATAAATACTACATGTCTTATATTAAATTACTGAGGTAGTAGTAACTGCTGGGGAGCGTGGGTGTGCTTTGAGTTTACGCTGACCTCCAAAAGCCCGGCCCGCGGGGCCCAACCACGCCGTTTTACCCTACCCACCCTATGACTGACTATGAGCGTGCATGTTTCTGGTGTGGGCATGTGCTTGCCATGAAAAGCATGGCGCCACCAAGGCAGCGCACACGGCTCGTAGAGCCCTCGAAATTGAATGAAAACGACTCCTCCAAAGGAGAGAGCAATGCCCATTTAAATCCCACGGGACCAGGATTTATATGAGTTCGTTTTCCTATAATTGTAGCCAAACATGCATGCCACCTACCTAATGAAGAACAACGTAGGCGAGGCACTGATTGTGTTAATCAGGACATTTTTCGTCAAAAAACACTGACGATTTGTGGGAAACAAAATTAGGTCTGTGTGGTGCCATGAGATCGTCATCTTCACGCAACAGGGCCAAACGCGAACAAGGCGTGTAATGGAGTAGCTTAAGAATTTGCTTAATTTTTTTTTTGCGGCGTAAGAATTTGCTTAATTAGCTAACAATAAAACATGTACACGTCGTGTTTGGTGGTTGACGGCACCTTCTTGTATTGCGAGCTTCTCATTTTCGATTGTACAATCAATAGTATATTATTACCTTAATCAAATAAAGTTCCCTAGTACCGGAAGAAAAACAAAATGAAAATGTAGTTTTCGATATATTTCGCAACTCTACATTTTGTTACAGTATTGTGATTCGTGAAATCTAATCTCTAAAATTCTGGTGTACAATTTTAATCTAGATTTTTTGCTACAAAACAGGTCCGATTTGTGGGGCTATAATATATAATTTTTTCGTTCTAGAAGTCACATGGATCCCTACTTTTTTAATAAATAGATTTAATTTTGTCAATATTTTGTGTTATGAATACTATGACATGCAACATTGTGCCTAAGCTCTAAGAAAATTCCAAAGTATTGTTGTGGTGCAATGAGACAACTTATATCACACTTTTTTTCCGACATGAACGTCTCCTCCATTGAACGAACATTACCGAAAAGTCTGAAATAAATACAATAAAACACGATCAGCGGTCCCAAGTATTGAAAAAAAAAAACACAAGTTGAACAAGTATAGGACTTGAACAATGATGAGTTTGTTTCATCACAAGTTGGCATATCACTCGTTGGGGTGTTTCCATTTTGCAGGTCTTTGTGAATAATTAATAAAGTGGCTGCATGCATCGTCCAGATGCAGAGGCCGGGGGTCTTCCTCCTTGGAAAAAAAAAACAACTATGCCATGTTTCCTATCGTTATTTTTTTAATAGAATCATACGAGTTCGATGACAAATATATATTGTTATTTGCAAAGAAAGAGAAAAAGAAATGAAATGAGACGCAAATTACGAAAACACCCCTATCCAGACCACAGGCCACATAGAGAAGTCCATCAACGGACCAAGAATACATCTCTTTGCTTGTTAAAAATTTTTTTGGAAATGAGGAGAAAGTGAAGACTGAAGAGCACTAAAATTACCGGAACACCCCTGGCCACTGGGCAGACCACTGTCCACAGAGAGAGAAGACAAGGCCAGCAGTATAAACAAGAGCACGGAGCTCTGCTTTTCCTTTGTTCCTCTTCCTCCCCTGCGCTCTGCCTCTGCTCCACTATTAAACCAAACCCCACCTCCTCCCTCTCCGCCTTTCCCTTCCCTTCCCTCTCCTCTGCGCTCCCACCCTACCTCGCCGGCGCAACCGCTCCCCACCCCACCACCGCCACCACAACGGCCATGGCGTCCACGGGAGGCGGCGCGCGGAGGGCATGACGCGGCGGCGGCCCTGGCCCTGGCTCATCCTCTCTTTACTACGACTACTAATACTACTCACCCGGTCGGCGGCGGTCGTCCCGGTAGCCGGCTCGAGATGGCGGGGGCGATGGTGGTGCACGGCGGGCACGGCGGACACGGGGGCAGGGACCGGGACCGGGACAGGTCGTCGCCCGGCGGCGGCAGCGGCGGGGCGCCGCAGGTGGACACGGGCAAGTACGTGCGCTACACCCCCGAGCAGGTGGACGCGCTGGAGCGCGTCTACAGCGAGTGCCCCAAGCCCAGCTCGCTCCGCCGGCAGCAGCTCATACGCGAGTGCCCCATCCTCAGCAACATCGAGCCCAAGCAGATCAAGGTCTGGTTCCAGAACCGCAGGTCCGTCCTCGCCCGCTCCTCCACCCGCGCGCGCCTCTCGATCTGACCCCAGTCCTCGCGTCCCTTCCTTCCTGGTGCTCAAAATTGGCCGTCTTTTCTTGGGTTTGTGGTTGCTGCCCCCGTGGCTAAAAATCTGGCTTTGGTTGATTCGGCTGCTGATCCTTCCACTGAGCTTAGTGGCTCCAGGAAGAATCCACATCTCCTTTCCAGGCGGCGGCTTTCCGTTTCGCCCGTTTCTGCTTAGTGGTTCTAGGATATATCTGGGTGTGGAAGCAGGCACCCACACAGCTAGACCTAGTAGCATATGCCACGCCCAGATTGGAGTCTGGTTTTGGCCTCACTGCTCTAAAAGTTGCCAAGATTTCGTGATGGTTCCTTGTCAATACCAGAAATCGAGTTCCTTATGTCCTGCCCTAAATGCCTTTCGCCATGTTTTTGCCATTTGTGGCGTGTTGGGCTAGAAGCGGACGCGTCCCTTTTTTGTGTGTGCCTGTTTCTTGTTCTTGCAACGCGTTGTGTTCTAGAAAAAAAAGGGTTGTTCTGTTGCTGAATCTTCCCCGAACAAATGTGATTCTTCTGGAGCATTTGTCATCTTCAGAGCTTTGTGTTCTTGTTCAGATTTCAGACCATATTAGTGGTTGCTTTCGTGCCAGAGCATTGTGTAGCTGCAATGCCTTCACACCTAACACACTTGGTGCTCACCTGAGATGTGACATGTTAAAATGTTAGCAACAACGCGGGAATCTCGTGCGTGCGTCGAAAATCACTGTCTTGGGTTTCTTCACAAGCAAGTGACATTTTTGTAGCCCCTGTTTTGGTGTGGCCGCCGAGATTGATTGATGTTCCTTTTATGACTGCAGATGCCGCGAGAAGCAACGGAAGGAGGCCTCTCGCCTGCAGACTGTGAACCGGAAGCTGTCTGCAATGAACAAGCTGCTGATGGAGGAGAATGACAGGCTGCAGAAGCAGGTGTCCCGTCTCGTCTACGAGAACGGCTACATGCGGACGCACCTCAGTAATGTGAGATTCCTCCCATCACCTACTACGAGAACGCTTGCATGGTCTTTTTTTCTACTACTACAAGAGATAATAATTGCTGAACAATTTTGGGTTCTTGGATACTGTTAGTTATGTGCCACTCATTTGAAACCTGATGGCTAGTGAGCTGTGAATGCTACTGTCATCTTCTAAATAAATGCAAATTTGTGTTGGATTCATGCATTTATATGCTGTTCAAATTGTTGGCTCCTGCGCCTAAAGTTTTGCTGAATGATGTTTGCAGCCTTCTGTAGCGACTACAGACACAAGCTGTGAGTCTGTTGTTACTAGTGGTCAGCACCAGCAGCAGCAGAATGCAGTAGTTCCGCGTCCGCAAAGGGACGCGAACAACCCAGCAGGGTAATTACAGTTTCTCTTTTCTATGACTGTGTTGCTAGTCCACTTGCAAGTTCTTTTGCTTAAGCTTGATGGAACTCATTATGTTTGTTACATTCAGTCTACTCGCTATCGCTGAGGAGACATTGGCAGAGTTCCTGTCCAAGGCGACGGGAACTGCTGTCGATTGGGTGCAAATGGTTGGGATGAAGGTAAATTCATAATTGCAATTGGTGGAAATCTGGCATGCGTTGATTATTTCAGTTTCTTTATACCTGATGAATTTAAAATCGGAGTTTCTTTACAGCCTGGTCCGGATTCCATTGGAATCATTGCTGTTTCGCACAATTGTAGTGGCGTAGCAGCCCGAGCTTGCGGCCTTGTGAGCCTTGAGCCCACAAAGGTATGGTGTTGTTGTTCATCATCACAGAGCTTTTTGTTTCCATTCAGCAGACACCAACTATTAGACTACTACACAGGTTGCCGAGATCCTCAAGGATCGCCCCTCTTGGTATCGTGACTGTCGGTGTGTGGATGTGCTCCAAATTATCCCTACGGGTAATGGTGGAACTATTGAGCTCATCTACATGCAGGTATTGCATCCTCTTACAAGTTATAGTTAGCTTGGGTTCCCTTGTCTGGGTTTATCTGGATATGGTCGTCTGTGTTGTAACATATTGTTCTCTAAATGATGTAGACTTATGCACCGACAACTTTGGCGGCACCGCGTGACTTTTGGATTCTTCGCTACACTAGTGGTCTTGAAGACGGCAGTCTTGTGGTATTGATATGTCTCATCGCTTGTTACAATTTTGACATTTATGTTTGTTTGTTGCTCTGTTTGTCAACTTCTCTGTTGGGCTTTGTCTGTTTGGATCAAACAACTTTTGATTACACTTTAGACTATTACGTTTGCATTGTCATGTTAATGCTACTAGGTTGACTCTTCAGAATATTGTTTGTGCTGAGATCTGGTAACTGTTACTCACTGCCTTCTTTTGTAGATCTGTGAGAGATCGTTGACTCAAGCCACTGGCGGTCCATCAGGACCTAACACTCCAAATTTTGTCCGAGCTGAGGTGCTACCTAGTGGCTATTTAATCCGCCCTTGCGAGGGGGGTGGCTCCATGATCCACATTGTAGATCATGTTGATTTGGATGTAAGCAAACTTTATAAATTTATATAATTGATCAAATTTGTAATTTCCATAATTTGTACATGCATCTTACAATCCTATCTCTGTGTAGGCTTGGAGTGTGCCTGAGGTCCTTAGACCACTTTATGAGTCTCCAAAGATTCTTGCGCAGAAGATGACAATTGCTGTATGTTCTACCATTGCATGTTCCTTACGATTTTTTTCTGTGCTAAGCATTTGCCTGTTCTCGTAGAACTAAGATATGAATGATTACATCCAAAAAAGAGATATGAATGGTTAAGTGATAATCGCTTGTCCACTTTTTACAGGCTCTGCGTCACATTAGGCAGATTGCGCATGAATCAAGTGGAGAAATGCCCTATGGAGGGGGGCGCCAGCCAGCAGTTCTAAGAACATTTAGTCAGAGATTGAGCAGGTTTGTGACAATGCTCCTATATTCCGGACATGCCATTCACACTGTTGTAGTTTACCAAAGACATCCCATACATGCCCCATGACTATGGTCCTCGACATGTTTCGCAGAGGCTTCAACGATGCTGTTAATGGATTTCTGGATGATGGCTGGTCACTGATGAGCAGTGATGGTGCTGAGGATGTTACAATTGCTATCAACTCATCTCCAAACAAACTTGCTGGAACTCATGTCAACCCCTCCCAGATGTTTTCTGCAATTGGGGGTGGCGTCTTATGTGCCAAGGCTTCAATGTTGCTGCAGGTTTTTACTCATATAAATCGTCTGCGTTCTATTTAGTAGGGGATCTGTTGATTGTTTGTGTGACCTGACCATAACTGAGCCTGGTGAACTTGGTTTTCATCATGTAGAATGTACCGCCTGCTCTACTAGTACGGTTTCTGAGGGAGCACCGCTCTGAATGGGCTGATCCTGGTGTTGATGCTTATTCTGCCGCTGCTTTGCGAGCTAGTCCGTATGCAGTTCCTGGTCTACGAGCGAGTGGGTTTATGGGCAGTCAGGTTATCCTGCCACTTGCACATACCTTAGAGCATGAAGAGGTATTTCAGTTAGCTCAAGCTCTTATAAACTCTTGTACTAATTATTAACTGATCTTTGTCCATCAAACTAACCTTTTAAATTACAGTTCTTGGAGGTTATTAGACTTGAGGGACACAGTCTCTGTCATGATGAAGTTGTTCTATCAAGAGATATGTACCTTCTGCAGGTATCCTTTCAGCCGACACTAGTTTGCATCCTTTTCATTTTGCTGTTGCATTGGCCTTACAAATCTGTATCTTCTATGGCAGTTATGCAGCGGTGTTGATGAGAATGCTGCTGGCGCATGCGCGCAGCTTGTCTTTGCACCGATTGATGAATCGTTCGCTGATGATGCTCCACTGCTACCCTCGGGCTTCCGTGTGATACCACTTGATGCCAAGACGGTTAGTATGGTTTGCACAGGTAGCATTGATCTTGCCCATTGTTTAACGCTCGACTAACAAGTTATGTACTTAAAACTGCAGGATGCACCATCTGCCACACGTACACTTGACCTTGCATCTACTCTTGAGGTTGGACCTGGGGGGACTCGTGCTCCCAGTGACGCATCCAGCACCAGCAACACAAGATCAGTGCTTACCATTGCTTTCCAGTTCTCGTATGAGAACCACCTTCGAGAGAGTGTTGCGGCAATGGCGAGGCAGTATGTGAGGACTGTGGTGGCATCGGTGCAGAGGGTGGCCATGGCAATTGCCCCTTCCCGCCCCGGTGGACAGATCGAAATGAAGAACGCTCCAGGATCTCCCGAGGCTCACACGCTTGCGAGGTGGATCGGCAGGAGCTATAGGTAAGGCCATCTCTTTTCTTTTGTTTCCACCAAAGATGGTTGCCATTTACCCATTTCATCTTAGTAGCACTACCTGCCTATATTATTCCAAAATAGCACACTAGAGAAGTAATTTGGTTGCGTGAAAAACCCTCAGGTTTCACACTGGAGCGGAACTCCTTTGCACGGAGTCGCAGAGCGCGGACGCATCCCTGAAAGCGCTGTGGCAGCACTCGGATTCAATCATGTGCTGTTCCCTGAAGGTCTGTTGTGTGCTTGATTATGTTTTTTTTTAGAATGGTGTGCCTGATCATGTTGTCATGTCACATATGTTCACACTGGCATTGTGTGATTTGGGCCTAACAAAAATGTTTGGCTTGCAACAATTTCAGGCTGCTCCTGTGTTCACCTTCGCCAACCAGGCCGGCCTCGACATGCTTGAGACGACGCTGATTGCGCTCCAGGACATCTCGCTGGAGAAGATCCTCGACGACGATGGCCGCAAGGCGCTGTGCTCTGAGTTTCCCAAGATCATGCAGCAGGTACGTCATGTAGCCCGCCAGCCAGAGCCAGCCACCGTTCTGAACGATGAACAGCAATGAGCTGAAACTCAAACTTTCTTGGTGTGTGTGTGTGTCTTTGCAGGGTTTCGCGTACCTCCCGGGCGGCGTGTGTGTGTCGAGCATGGGGCGGCCGGTGTCGTACGAGCAGGCGGTGGCGTGGAAGGTGCTGGGCGACGACGACGCGCCGCACTGCCTCGCCTTCATGTTCGTCAACTGGTCCTTCGTCTAGCGGCTCGTAGCAAGTAGAAGAAGTGACGAGCCACCTCGGGTTACCGTTCGTTCAGCAAACCGTGTCTCCAAAAAACCTTTGTGTGCCGGCGCTCGGTCGCTTTTGTCTCGTGTCAAGATTCAAGAACCCTTTCGGTTTTTATCGTCGTCCATCCATCGCCCTGTGGAACACCCCTGCGTGCTTCGTTGTTGTTGCCCACTGTATGAACGGATTGCGTTGCGTGTCATGTGAATTGTGTGATGGGCTGATGGTGATTGTGATCGGTGGTGGGTTCCGTCCTTGGGGGTCCCCCGGTGACGGCGTGGTTGCTTGCCCCGCGTGCCTGGTGTGAGGCGTGATGCGGCCGTGTGCCGACCTCGGACGACGCCGGCGGGCCAACGGTGGTGCGGCAGCGAGGCGTGTGGGGGGCCGGGCCGGGACGGTGACCGGCGGTGGCGGTCGCGTCTCGGCCGGTGAGGTCTCGGGGTTGGCTGGCTGGCTGGCCTTGGGGTCATGGGGTGGTGGGCTGGTCGTGAAAGACTGAAAGTAAGGCGGGAAAGCTGCGGTCGGAGGGCACCTGAGGACGGCGACGGCGCGCCAACTCGCCGTGTTTTGACCGCTTCTTTTGCTCTCCAGACGCGTGCGTTGCGCGGGTCTCGGTGATAGACTGATGGGCGATGCACCATCGACCCGGGGTACTAGGGTTTCGCTTTCCGCGTTTGATGGACACGGAGGAAGTTTGAGGCTCTTTTGAATCTGAAAATTCAGTTGCGTTAATACCTACTACTATGTTTTACATCACTTGGACCAAAAAACGTCCCTCCAACAGATGATAAATGTAAAAAACAAATCTCTTGGTGATGCGCCGCTCCGCCGCTCGATTAAAAGCCTCTCCGTCGCCACGCCGCACGGCCTTCGTGGGGTCCAACCGTCTCCCTGCCCGATTCAAAGCAGCACACGCACCGCCACCATGCCGTCGAAGAAGGCGTCCAGGAGCAAGTCCGACTACTTCGGGGTGTGGACGAAGCCGTGTAGGAACTTTGGTGTGAAGTTCCAGTGCGACGGCGTCGCCACTGGCTCGGCACCTTCTCGTCCGCCGATACCGTCGCTAGCGTTTCGACCGGCCGAGGCACGAGATGAACTTCCTAGAGATCGAAACCCGATAGGATGCGGTGTTCGTCGGGTTGAAGAATCTAAAAATGCGGCCGATCGAGGATAAGAAGAAGAAGATGCTGGGGATTAGCATTGCTCCCGACGAGAGTGACGAAGCGGCGGTGGCAAGGTTCGTGCGGGAGAATCCGTAGTATGTCTAGTATGAGAGGGAGTTCTACTGGAAGCGTGCAAACGAGGAGAAGAAGAAGATGGAGAAGAAGAAGGACGAGGCCGGCCTCAATGGTGATCCCCGTCGATTCCGACTAGGGGGAGGAGGATGACGAGGAGCTCATCGACTCCGACGACCCCCAACAAAGATGAATCCTGGGAGCAGTTCAAGAGCGACGATGAGTTTTTTTTTTATGTAGTTTAAGTAGACCCGGAGGAGTAGTAGTTTTTATCGTGTTCTGTGAAATGTTTGCTTCAAATGAACTTGGTATGTTTGAATTATGTTTGAAATGATCTAGTAGTTTACCTAGTTTTACATCATTTATTGGAGTAGTAATTTTACATCATCTATTGAATTGGATATTTTTTTAGTGGTGTAAAAAGCAATTTTGGATGATGTATATTTTTCTCACATCACTTTTTGATGATATAAAATACATTATCTATTGAAGATGCTCTTGGGAGCAACTGTAGCAGATTCACCCCATCGATGACGTCCAAAACGGATCTTGTAACACACTTCATAATCTTTAACAGTAATAATGCTAGCTGGCGAGGAACCCTTGATCGAGACCAAATGATGGCGTTTTTTTTCCTGAAAAAGTTGCTTTCTTTAGAAAGGAATTGTCATCCTGGTATGAAGAAATTGCCACTCCTATGTGACTAAAATTGTCCTAAAAATCGCTCGCAAACGTCATCCTTGTCAACTAACGTTCGCCAGCTATTGCAGTCTTTTTAATAAAGGTTGCATACGCGTTGTGCAAATTCTCCCAAAACTTCGGCATCCACAATTTTTCACCCCAGTTTTATTTATGTGGACGTGCGTATGAGCTTTATTGTAACAATGTGTCGCATAATTATAATTCAAAATTGTCACGTTTCAACATCAAATAATTAAACAATATTTGATACTCATAAGTTCAAATTATGAATTAATATTTTTTAAACAAAGAATGGGGTCCGAATACACCAAGTAATGCAAATTAATAAATTATCCGAATGATGAAACAAATGCTCCAAATAAACCAATTAAAATTAAGCAAGTGTAAACACACTACTATTCCCGCAAAAAAACTATTGTCAATATAATTGCCACCCATGCCTAATGAAATCTTCGTAGAGCTAGTAAATAAGGCCTTGTGCAATGCAAAGTGCTTAGTAAATGAACCAAGTTTTTTCTTAAGCATCTGCTTATTTCTATAGGAGGAATGCCTGATTAAGAGTATACCCTCTACAAGTAAGCATCGGATCTTAAAAAAACTGGTTTAGTTTTCTAAACACCTTCGCTAAATGTCTTGCATTGGACAAGGCCTAAGATCCCCCAATCTTCAATCTTCCGGTACGCTTCAAGAAAAGTATGAATATAGACTGGGTTTCTACGAGTTTTGAGTTTTGACAGTTTAGCCAATAAAGCTATACTCGTAGTTTATCTTGACATCCATCACATCCTCGATGATAGGATCACAAAACGAGTTGTGATCTTTGCCAAGGTATCATTGTCTCGGAAACGAGCATGAGGCCGACCTCCTATGCAAGTTGGCCGGTTGGGGAAGGGAAGAATGGCATCAACCACCTCCTCCCGTGGCGCGGCCGGTGGACGGCCGGTAATCTATCTTGTGTTTCATGTTGGCAAGGCTCATGCGCACGACCACGTCAATCGAACTCTAGGCTGTGAGTACAACCCAACGAGCAGCAGTACCCACCATCGAGCAAAGTTGGCGCCGTGCCCTCTTCCTCTCGCCTCACTGACCCACACATAGGCCTGTAGGAGGGCGCGAGCGCGGCATGGCATGGCATGCATGCATGCGCCGATGCAGCTAGCAGACGTGCAGCTGGCCGGTTGGTTGGTTCGTGTGCGGCAGCGGAAGCGGCCCCGCGCGTGCCACGCCAGAGCAGACAGGCCCGTGTCTTGTCAATGCCAGTTCGTCTTTCCCCTCCCTCCATTTTGCCCGCAGCGCATCCTGCCGCCTCTGTCGCGCATTGCATTTATACGCGTGAGCCAAGCTTAATTCCTGCTGCTACGCCTGCTCCGTCGCCGTCGTTTGACGCGACGACGAGCGTAAACGGCTGCCGTTTTGTCGCTTCTGCTCCCTGCCTGCCTGCCACGGTCAGGCACATTCAATGGTGGTGTCTGCGTCTGCGTGGAAAGAGAGCGACCTGAGCTGATGATACGACCGGGCAACAGTCACGGGGAGGAGGGGACGAGCGTCGCGGCGGTCGAGGAGCGGACTGACCGTACCGCGCGGCAGGAGGAATAATCCGAAAGGATCAGACAGCCGCGGCCGCCCCGAGGCGCCGGGATCCGCCGGTCGGGAATAATCGGGAGCCACGCCTCGCCTCGCCTGCTGCGCTGCCATGCTGGTGGGGTGGGGGGTGGGGGCATGCCGAGGTGGCCTCGCCGGTCGCGACGGGGCCGGTGGGCGCAAGCAGTGGTGCCGATCGTGGCCCGCGTCGTCGTCGTGGTCGTCGTCGCTACCTTTCCTCCCTGGGGCTCCGCCCCGCGCGCGGGCGGTTGCGCGCGCATCCGGGAGCACGGCACAGCGCGCACGCGGGTGAGGCAAAATTTCATGTTCTGACCCTTTTGTGGTATAATTTCGGGATCTGGCCCCTGTTTGGAATTTTTTTGAAATCTGACCCTTTTTTCTACCGCCAAAGTTCTCGGCGGTAGGATTACATAGACTACTGCCACGGTGCCTGGCGGTAGGCAACTAGTCCACGTCAGCAGCGCAAACGGCCGCCGTCCCCCTCCGTTTTCACCCTACCGCCGCAGATCCTGGCGGTAGGTTGCGAACAGTTATTTGGTGCGGCCGCCCGCCCCACCCCCTTCTCCCCCCACACCCACCCGCCCCAACCCCCAAGAACAGAGAAGAACTGCCTCTCTCGCCCCTCTCTCATCTCCTCCACCTCCCCCCTCCGATCTTCTTCGTTTTTCATCGTTTTTGCGGATCGAGATGGCCCCGAAAAGAGAAAAGTAAGCTCCTTCGATCCCTCCAATTAGTTTTAGTCAAATAGCTTCCGATTCGTCGCATTATTTGATTCAAATCACTCCCCTTTTTGAACTAGATTTGTTTTTTTTTTGAACCTTAGGATTGATTTAGGTTGATTCTAGATGTTATATTGTGTTAGATATGAACTCTAGTCACTAGTTGGTATGGTTGTGTGAAGATGAACCCTAGTTCATATTTTTTGTGGAGGATTTTTTTTTTTTTTGATATGATGCATGTTGGAGGAATTTGTTGTGATATGATGATGCATGTTGATATGCTATGATGCAAGTAGTGGATGTAGTTGGAGATAAAATGTGGAACCCTCAAGATGAACCTAGTTCATATTTTTTTCTGTTAAATTTTTTTATGATATGATGAATATTGGATGTTGTTGGAGAAATATGATATGATATGATGCATTTGAACCTTGGTGATCGCATCTTGATATATGTATTTTATTTATTTTTTAACCTTGGTGATTGCATCTTGATATATGTATTTTATTTAGTTCATGTTCATGTTAAAAAAAATCTTCATATGCTTATTCAAAGATTGAACTCATAGGTTTTTTTGGATGCGATGAACCTTTGTGATGCATCTATATGTTTCCTAGTTCATGATGAACCCTAGTTCATGTTAAAAAAAATCTTCACGGCGGTAAGTTTGCACAACCTACCGCCATATCCTCCGGCGGTAGGGGGCCTCCCCCCACGCCCCTGCGTTCTGTGACCAAAAATGCCAACCGCACAGCGGTAGGGTTGCACACCCTACCGCCAATCATCGCGGCGGTAGGGGGGCCTCACCCCACGGCCATAGGTTCTGTGACCAGAAGTGGCAGCTGATCGGCGGTAGGGTTGCACACTCTACCGCCAGAATCCATGGCGGTAGTTATGCACACCCTACCGCCGAGACCTTTGGCGGTAGGATGTATGCCAGCTCAGCGGCTGGCCGTTTGTGGGACGGGTGTTGCCGTTATCCTACCGCCAATGGTCCTGGCGGTAGGCTATGCAATCCTACCGCCATAGTTGGCGGCGGTAGCAAAAGGGTCAAATGTCGAAAAAAATTCGAACCGGGGCCAGATCCGGACAAACTACAAGGAAAGGGTCAAAACACGAAAATTTCCACACGGGTGACGGCCTACCATACCATCTCCCCCGCTGGCGCTGACGAGCGGGAATCGGTGACGACGCCCAAGCCAGGCACGCGCGCGCCACCTGTCGCCGCCGTGGGCGCTGGCGTAGCCTGAGGCACGGCACAGTGCTACGTACGCCGTGATGGCTGGCGCCTGTGCGCGTCACGCGGCGTCGTACGTGGCTGCGCTCGTTCCAGGCTTTAAAGTTTGAACTCTGATGCGATCAGAGAGGGCTCAGGGCAGCGAGTTTTCAATGCCGCCGCGAGCTGCGCGGACGACCGGTCTTGACCCGTCACTGTGCGTGCGTGCCGGCAGGCGCGGCGGCGCGGCCGGCCGGCGTGCAGCATGCTGGAGGGATAGCCAGACCCCTACCTCTCGTAGCTGTATGTACGTAGGTCGGCGACCGGTCCATGGGGAATTAAACGCCGGGGTACGGGGTCGTTGGTGCTGCTGGCCCTTCCTGCTTGCTCTCCTTGTCTCGGTCTAGATCACGTTTAAAATTTCGACGTCGATTGAAGGTTTGTTATGTACTGCGGATTTAAGATACATGCTTCGATCGATTCGCACGTCTAGATCACATCTAGATGTGACATAAGTATTGCACATCTAACTTCTATGTCATTGATTTCATACGGAGATTCGTGTGACTATTTCTTTTTTAATTTTAGTTTTTTCTTTTTATGTTTGATGGAGTCACTTAGATGTGCAATAACTATGTCACATCTAGATATGTCCTAGACACATCCTTTAGTTTAGCACACCCAAAAACAAGGGACCATGGACGATTTATCATCACACAATAGTACGGGCATGATTGCTTGCATGGCCTCCACATTTAGCTACACTTTTGTGCGACGAGTGTGACATGCCACGGTTTTTTGTGATGGTCAAATTGATTGTTGGAGGCCATGCTTGTGGTAAAAGTGCGATAAAGTGTGAATGACAACCAAACATACCCTACATACTAGTTATTCTTAAGATACGTTCAAACTAGGGTGGTAAATACACAAGGTGAACATACCGACAACTCTTCGGGCGGGTCTATTCCTCACTTGTTGCGAGCAACGCAGGAGGCCTTTTTCTTGAAGGGGTAATACAGGAGGTCATGTGTACACTTAGCGCATGCACGCTTTGTTTTTCTCTTCTTTTTTCGTGTTTTTGTTTTTCCTCTAATTTTAGGAATGGTGTTAATATTGTTTTAAACATATTATATTTTCTTAATTTATAAGAAAAAAGCATGACATTCATTTAACAAATTCTTTATCATGTATTCCAGAAATGTTCATCATATGTTTGAGAAATATTTATCGTGTCTTTAAAAAATCATCATGTAATTACAAAATATTTACCGTGTGCTTACACACCTTTCAGTATATGTTTAAAAAATCAACGTTAAAAAAAGTATCATCCGCTTAGAATGTTCAACATGTGTTTAAATATATTCATGATATTTTGAAGAAAAAAAAGTCCATGTATTTTTCTTGTAATATTAATACTTATTTGAAAAATAATTAATATATATTTAGAGGGAAATAACAAAAATAAAATAAAAAATGGAAAGAATAAAAACAAAACCTCAAAAACAGAATCAATAAAATCGGTAGGTAAAAAAGAAAAGGAAAAAGAACGGAACATTTCTGAAAACCGGCCAGAAGGTTGTTCCCAAAACCATCCCCCAGCCATTTTCGTACGCTGCCAATGGGACAGCCCAGGAAGAGCACTGGATTTGGTGACCGTTATCGTAGCGATAGCGCCGCATTTGCGGGGAGCTCCTATACGCCGCACTTTGCGGCAAAAGGACGCCCCTTCGCATAGGGGACAGACCGATTGGGCCGGCCCATGGCAGATACCGCTGGTACTGTAGCGCAACAGGGAAAAAATAAGGATAAAAGAAGCACGCTCCAGAGGAATCGAACTGTAGACCTCTCAGTAATGAGGTCCTGTTGATTGCCATGCGAGGTGATGATTCTAAAAGACCGATGTGCAGCGCTAATATCTAAGAACTAACAATAGTGTCAGAACTCTAACACTTTTTGATTTGATTCAAATAAATCTTGGGAATTATAAACAATTTTATAAAAGGTAAGTAATGTTTCAAAGTTCGAACATTTGTCAAACAATGCGAAGAAATTTTGAAAATCCAATCAAAATTTTTGAATATGTGAACAATTTTAAAAACAGGAACATTTTTTTGAAATTTTCTAAACAAAAGTTGAAAACGTGATTTTTTTTGAATCTGTGAACATTTTTTGAATTTTTTTGATAAACATGAACAATTTTTGAAAAATGGGAACAAATGTGAAATTCCAAAACTTTTTCGAAAATTTGAACAAATTTGAAAACGCGAACATTTTTTGAAAATCATGAACAATTTTGAAAAATGGGAACAAATGTGAAATTCCAAAACTATTTTGAAAATTTGAACAAATTTGAAAACGCAAACATTTTTTGAAAATCACGAACAAATTTTGAAACACCGAACAAATTTTGAAAACACAAACAAAATCTGTACATTTTTTGAAAAGAACGAAATGTTTGTTGAAACCTGAACAAAAAAAAATCGAACATTTTTTAAAAAAGCCGAACAAAGTTTTGAATATATTGAACTTTTTGGAAATTGCGATTTTTCTAAAACACAAATAAAAGAAAGAAACTAGGTGGGGATCCACAGAGAGTTCATTTTATGAAATATGTGGTAAAGTAAAAAAACTAGGTGGTTGCAACAATCACAAACCATAGAAAAACAATACATACCCGTGTGTGCTCTAGTTTCGGGTTCTCCTAGACTACCATTACGAATCAAAAACAACCATACCTAGTGAAGGGGAGCTCTTCGCAACTGTCAGTGGAAATATGGAGAATAGTTAAGCACTTAGCTAGGGAGAAGATATATAGTTGTTTGTCAGAATGAAATGACCGTTATTCTAATGGGAACCCGGAAAAGAATGGCTCCCAATACATGGCCCAAAGAAGAGAGATGAAAGAAGTGGTGAAAGAAGAGATATAAGTACATGGATCAAAGTCAAAAATCACATAGCCACTAAGTCAAAATGTCCAATGAGAATGGATATCAATAGGAACATGGAATCAACTAGAGGGTAACGCGCGCTTTGCTGTGTCGTTCTTCACAGTTAAGCCTCTTTTGCGATTAAGCCTCCTTTTTAATGTGTTTTTACATAGGCGGTTACATTTGATTGCTTTGTTGTGTGTTTCATCTGAATTGGGTTGAGTTGTTCTTGCACGCAACACACCTAGGAATGGACCCAAACGTCACATACATCAGCGATTCACCCCCTTGCGGGTGGGCCCACTAGCAACCCCTAAAGCCCCGACAACATGAGCCAACATTTCGAGGGAGCTTAGAATCTTAAAAGACATGAACAAAAACAATAAGGAATATTGATGCATGCCAATTAGACAGGTCATTAAGTTGTAATTTGGTTTGAATGTACCAACTGCATGTGCCTATAATTCCTTTGAAGCAGATTTAATTGGACTAATGTCACATGAGATAATCAAACATATAAGCTAATCCAGTAGCTTAGATATTGTATGGATATCAAGGTCACTAATTCTGCCGGATAAATGTACACCATCATCGACCCCTTGGTTTTTTAAGTTCATGGCATGTTTTCTGTTTATATCATTCATTCTGCAGAATAACTATACTCAATCTTGGGCCCCTTGGTACTGTCAAGTTCATGTCATGTTGTCAGTCTACATTATTCATTCTTCCATGGTGCATTTCATTGCACATTTGGTTCACGATATATTGACCCATAATCATATCTGCTCTAAAGTTTGCGCTAGCCAATTCATCACTTTTAGTTAATTTACTACCATTATATTAACACAAACTGAAAAGTACAATAGGAAAATGACACACTAAATTGTGATGCTGGTTTAAACTTCCTAGTGCATAAGAGCCACATTACGATGATAACACTACTAGGGAAAAGCCTACCAGTAGCGCTGGTTTTTGGGCTAGCAGTAGCGCTGGGGCCCGCGCTACTGATACGTCGCTACAGCTAACTGATAGCAGTAGCGCCGGTCTGCACGCGCTACTGCTATCCTTACGTAGAAGTAGTGCGGTTTCATAAACAACGCTACTACTAATGGTGCATTAGCAGTAGCGAGGCACTGTAACCCGTGCCACTACTAACCGCACGTATTTCTTTTTTTATATTTATATTGTATTTACACACGGTTATACATATTAATATACAACATCAATAATAATTGTGCAAAAACCAACATTTAGATTAAAGTGGATGGGTGCAAGTGATCAAGTTGAATTAGAGAAAAATACGATGTCGCAACATCGTATTTTTCTCTAATTCAACTTGGTCACTTGCATCCATCCACTTTAATCTAACATATGTCATATAACTTATCATCCTTTTAATCATCTAACAACTCATCATCCTCTTAATCATCTAGCAACTCATCATCCTCTTAATCATCTAACAACTCATCATCATCTTAATCATACCAAGTTAAAATGTCATAAAATAGAAAAACACCATAATAATCATTATCCTAATCGATGATGCCAAGTTAATATATGTCATATAAAGCAGAAAAACTTCTCTCTCATAGGACCTAGTCCTATCTCTTAGGTAAAATGTCATAACACAGAAAAACACCTAAGTCTCCATGATGAAGCAAAGAGATCCAACGGTCTCCAACTTGTGGCTTGCGATCCTTCTTTATTTCTCTCCACGCTTCAATTTGGATTTTTCCTCGTGGTTTGCGCTCAGTCGAGTATTGAAAAACGAAAGGGACACACGTACGACTTGTAATTGCCATCTCACCTTCACCGTGCATCAACGGAGGCACAACATGATTTGGCACTTTCTGTTAAAGAACATAATAGTAGCCTAGTTAGCAATGCAATTTACATAATAACAGCATAATTAGCGATGCAATTTACGTAATAGTAGTGTAGTTAGCAACTCTTACCAAGATATTTGCGCGAATGTCATCAGCCCTCAACCTATGCACTAGTGGCATGTATAATGTATAATTTGGGCCAACTCCATAATGCGTGTTGTCCCTAGTAGACAGGCAACCATTAACAAAGGTGACAAGAGAACCCTTCTCCTCCCAAGTTAGATGTGATCCGTAAGTGTAGTGTGTCATGTCTACTGTCTTCTGTGTTTCACTCGAAGAAAGGAAATAAGCTGTAAATTATAAATAAACAAGTTTAGTATGGATGAACACCAACTATTTTGAAATAAACAATACAAATGACTTAACAAATATGGTTGACAAACTCACATGAAGGTAAAATTAGAAGCATATCGACATCCACCCAAATGTCGATATTACCTTCAATATCATCTTCAGGACGAATATCGAAGGTTATTTCCATATCCTCCTGAAATCCATATGCCTTGCCTAGAGCTTCCCAATTTGAGCAACCAAAATGCGAGTGATTAACTGCATTGTATACTTTAACCAGTAATGTGAAACCATGTTTAGTCCTTAGGTGAGTGCTCCTCGTCTCCATATTCTCCATTTGTTGGAAACCGAGCTTCTCCAAGACATACTGTCTTGCATGGCAGGGGATGCACTAGTCAAATTGTAAAAAATGGAAATTACACGTTGAAGCAAAGAAACACAAAGTCTTGATTAATTACGGAAAAATAGTTTTCATTGTTGCGTACCGTAACAACATCAAAGGTCTCATCAACCTTGATGGTGAAGAACCTGCCGTTTCGCAGGTGAGGCCTGTCGCACACACCCCGATCTTCGCCGCATAAATCACACTCAGGGATCCCCTCGTCGTCAGAAATTTCCTGTGTTCATGATTCAAAGATTAAAATCGACGACAATTATA
The DNA here is from genome assembly GCA_039707655.1 of Elymus sibiricus. Lineage (NCBI taxonomy): Eukaryota > Viridiplantae > Streptophyta > Magnoliopsida > Poales > Poaceae > Elymus > Elymus sibiricus. The sequence goes on from CM077671.1 coordinate 400,828,061, forward strand.
CCAGAAAGTATTCAGCATGGTTGAGTTTCAGTCTGTCGAGGCTTTCCTTGAAAAAACTCACATATCTCATGGTGTATATGGTGCACACTCTCTCACACTGATATGGTGGTGTATGTTGGTGGACACTCCCTCACACGAATATTTCGACCGTCGGTGATGGTCGCACCTCTTCTTCTCTTCTCTCGCGCATTGTACGAAGGTATATATCGCGAGAAGAGAACAGGAGGAAGCGACCCCCACGATAACAGTCGGTGTTCCTCCATCGAGAACATATCGAAAGTCACACAAGGAGCTCCGACAAACTGAAAGTCAACCCTATAAGCATTAGTCATCCGAGTGGAAAATGATAATGAAAATGTGAAAATGAAAATGAAAATGTGAAAATGAAATGAAAATGTGAAAATGAAAATGAAACCTCTAAGTGGCCTATGTTTTGCCGGAATGTCATCTAATTCCTATTGTGACAAAATTTCGGCATAACCTTTTCTAAAAAGAGAACATTTCGAGGGCCTGAAATTTACCCGAACGGAAATGAATCAACATTCCGGCAAAACATAGGCCACTCGGAGGTTTCATTTTCATTTTCATTTTCACATTTTCATTTTCATTTTCACATTTTCATTTTCATTTCTTCACATGTTCAAACAGAGTCAAGTTCAAAAAAAAATCCTATCTTCACATTTTCATTTCAAAAAAATACTAAAACTAGTTCTAACCCTAGTTTTTATTCCGGTAAAATACTAAAAAATCTATCTTCACATTTTCATCCTAGTTCTAACCCTAACATATATCCATCCATCCTAATTCTAACCCTAGTTACTAAAACAAAAATCAAAGCAGGAGGGAGGGAGGAAGGGATGTAGGGAGAGGGTGGGAGGGAGGGAGGGATGTAGGGAGAGGGTCAGAGGGAGAGGGTGGGAGGGAGGGATGGAGGGAGAGGGTAGGAGCGATGGAGGGAGAAGGGGGGCATGGAGGGAGAGGGTGGGAGGGAGAAGGGAGAGGGTGGGAGGGAGATATACCTGCGGGGCGATGACGGCGGAGGGCGGCAACAGCAGGCGGCGGCAGCGGGAGGTGAGGGAGAGTGGAGAGGGAGAGTGAGAGGCCGTCGTGCGCTGTAGATAAGGTGGGATTAGTAGTAGCGCGGGTCGCTGGCCCGCGCTGCTGCTAGCGCACCTAGCAGTAGCGCTTGTCACCGGCCCACGCTCTGCTAAGTTGGGCCGGTGAGCTGGGCCCGGGCTGGCCATAGTAGTAGCGCTAGTTTTAGCAGCACGCTGCCACTATGGGAATCCCCGATGGGTGCCGATGGGAGCACTTAGCAGTAGCGTGGACCTCCTGCCCAGCGCTACTACTATAATCATACCTATAGCGCTGGTTTGTACCCCGCGCTGCTACTAAGTAGCAATAGCGACGCATACCTTCCCCGCGCTACTGCTAAGTTTCTATCTATAAGCTTTCTCCTAGTAGTGTAAATTTATGGAACAACATTGTGCATCTTATATCTGACATGGAGTTGTCTTGCTCTTGTACGGAGACATCACAAAGTTGTAACCATGTTCAGAACTTATGTACTTGCACCATAGAGCAAAGCACTCATCTTGAAAGTCAGCCATAAGTTACACAGTTCGAAGAAAGCAATCCCCGTATCACAATAAGACCGTAATGTAGCATCTGATTTCTATTTTTTCTTTCTGAAGAAATGAAACAACCCAAGATTACGGTGAAATCAATCATGAGCAGCAGCAGGGTTATCCAACCAAATGCATTAGCAGGAATTTTATCTATACCACTAACATTGGTATCTAGATTAGAGAAGCATTTCTTTCATTTACCGATACTAATTTTTGCCTAACATCTAGTTTATTTCATCCGTTGAGACTTTAGTAAGAATTCACTTCTTGTGTGTGCTCATCAAAACCAACGAACATCCGAAGGATGCCAGGGTGGAGTTACCGAGCTACCTCCTCTGGCTAAATGGTGATGGAGCCGACGTAGCCCATCAACTTGGCCTAGGCGCTGACGTGCTGAAGTCGAGAAAGGTGCACGGGCACGAGCCCAACCTTAGCGAATTAGATGAACTGCTTGATGAAGTAGCAGACGCCCTCGCCCCAGTACGTGAGGAGCACGGTGGGCGCTTGGAGGAGGTCGGAGGGTACACGAAGGGCATTGACGTCATGGACGAACTTGCTGCGGCGAGGGTGAGGCGGGTGGTGAAGCGTGAGATCTTGAGAAGCTTGTCGATGACATCACAACGAGCAAGGTAGACCTCGAGGTTGGGCGAGGAAGTCGCAGGGAGACAGGTGCACTGTGGTGGTGGCCTTGAGAGCCTCGGAGGTCATGACAACTGTTGGGGGAGAGCACAGAGCAACGAGCAACCTCCTCTGGCTAAATGGTGATGGAGCCGACCGGGAACAATGACCTACTCATCGTTGAGATCTCCATGCTCCTGCCAGTCACTGCTGTTATTTGTGTCCAAGAGGTTTGCTTGGCGTGGAACGCAATGCTTATCTCAGACCACTTCATCACCGCCCATGTTACTAGAGTAGCCTCCGCGCACCACCTCAATATCACCATCTTCTCGCCAACCGAGTTTGTAGGACCGAAAGTATGTCTAGAGGGGGGTGATTAGACTAGACCAAATAAAATTTTTGCCTTTTCCCAAATTTTAGAGTTGGCAGTTTTAGCATTTCATGGCAAGTCAAGTACACCCTACACATGCATGTCTAAGAGTATAGCAGCGGAAAGTAACAACAAGCATGAGTAGTAAAGGATAGGGTAGGAAGATCAAACGCAATTGTAGACACGATGATTTTTTTCCCGTGGTTCCGATAGGTGGTGCTATCGTACATCCACGTTTATGGAGTCTTCAACCCACGGAGGGTAACGGTCGCGAGAGTCCACGGAGGGCTCCACCCATAAGGGTCCACGAAGTAGCAACCTTGACTATTCCATAACGGATTCCGTCCACGAAGGACTAGCCTTACTATGGGTAGATCTTCACGAAGTAGGCGATCTCCTTGCCCTTACAAACTTCTTGGTTCAACTCCACAACACGAAGTAGGAGGCTCCCAAGCGACACCTAACCAATCTAGGAGGCACCACCCTCCAAAAGGTAATAGGCTCGGTTATATCGATGAACTCCTTGCTCTTGTGCTTCAAGATGATAGAATCCTCAACACACAATCACTCTCTCACAGATTTGGCTTGGTGGAAGAGATGGGATTGGTGGAAAGCAACTTGGGGAGGCTAGAAATCAAGATCCATATGGTTGGAGTGGAAGATCTTGACCTCAACACAAGAATAGGTGGTTCTCTCTCAGAAAACTGGATGGGGCAAGTATGGAATAGTTCTGAGTGCTTCTCACTCGAGTAGGTGGTGGTGGAGGGGTATATATAGGCATCCCCAAAAATCCAACCGTTACACACAAAATGACCAACTCGGTGACACCGATGTGTAAATCTCGGTGGTACCGAAGTGACCAAAAGGTGGCAACTTTTGAATCTCGGTGAGACCGATATAGGAAACTCAGTTGCACCGATAAGGTGACCAACGGTCAGATTGACAATCTCGGTGACGCCGATCCAACAATCTCGGTGGTACCGATATTGTGAATTTGCGTAACAGAAAGTTGGCAACCTAAACTCGGTGGCACCGAGATTGAATCGGTTGCACCGAAGTGGCTAGGGTTTGGCTGAGTCTGTCTGAGGTTGAGAATCGGTGGCACCGGGATGGAAATGTTGGTTGCACCGATTTTGAGTATTTGGCTTTGGACAGACTTTGGTGGGAGAGCTTGTGGGTGTTTTTGGTGACTATCACTTGTGCACATATGAGCATTTTGTTCACCAACAAAACCTTACCCCCTTTTAATAGTATTGGCTTTCCTATGGACTCAAAATGATTTCTCACAAATGTAAAATATAGAGTCCTCTTCCTTGAAGCTTTGCCAACCCATTTCCTTGCATCTTGGGGTATTCCACAATCTCCACAATCCTTTTGCCAATCCTATCATTGAACATTTCCTGAAATATACTTAGTGGAAACATTATTTCAATGACTTATATGTTGTTATTAATTACCAAAACCACCAAGGGAGCAAATGTGCTTTCAATCTCCCCCTTTTTGGTAATTGATGACAACATATAGATCAAAGCTTCGACATATGATATAATCAATGAATATAATCGTCGCTTTGAGAAGTATGTGATAAGCAAGAGCTCCCCCTAAATTTGTGCATTATTTTAAATTTGCGTTTGAATGCAAATGCACAATCGATTAGGTACATGGGGCACTTCTTCCATGTCACATACATCTTGGTGGTGTGCGAGAGTAATTAGAATGAACATCATAGCACAACACAATCAAGCAAAGGTGAAAGATCATCTCATAAGCATTAAGATGATAGGAAATAGCAGCATCACACATAACGCGTATGATCAAACAACACAAACATGTATCACAAGCAACCAAAAGATCAAATGTTTTGAAAAAGCAATAAACACCAAACACTCTCTCATTCGAAGCCTAAAGATCTATATACACTTCTCCCCCTTTGGCAACAAGTTACCAAAAAGTTCAAAGGCATATATCTAAGCGTTCTTGGGCTGATCTCCTCCAGTTGTTGATGAAGGAGTCGAGAGAACAGCGTCGGCGAAGATCTCTGCAGATGTCGTGGATGGAGTTGGTGTGGCAACTGGAGGAACTGAAACTGATGGAGCAGGAGCTGAGGTGACAGTAGCAGGAGCTGATGAAGAGGGCCTCAAGTCTGGAGCTGGCACAGTGGCTGATCTGGCCTGAGTGGTAAACTGTGTGCCTGGCCTGAGAGGAGGACCATCCTCATCATCAACTCTGGAGGCAGTCCCTTTGTTCTTCTCAGATGCTGGAATTTGCCTGGACAATCTCTTGGGCTTCTCAGCAGTAGGCTTCTTGGGTGCAGATTTAGTGCTCTTGGATGTGCCAGTCTTTGGCATAGCATCAGCCATAAGCTTCTTTTTCTTCTTGGGAGGGGCTTTCTCAACATGTTCTTCCTCCTCCTCAGCAGCAGCAGCAGCAGCCTCCTCAGAGTCCTCAAGCATGGAGGTCTGCCTGCCAGTGACATAGACTATCCTCTTCCTAGCACCCTTCTTCTCCCCTGCCTTCTTAGGGGGTGACTCAAGGTGAAGAGCCATCTTTGTCCTAGCACCTTCAGGTGCTCTCATAGCCTCAGAGCTAGCATACACTTTCCTGACAGCTCTCCTTGAAGAGGTAGCTTCATTTGCAGCTTTCTTGGCAGCCTTTTCTTTCTTCTTAGCAAGAATCTCTTCTGGAACAAAGTCTAAATCCTCCTCATCTGAATTCAGCTTCTTCCTAGCCCTTGTAGCAGCCTTGGGCAACCCATGAGAACTGGGGGCGCCTGGATCTGAAGATGAACTAGATTCAGGACTAGTGCCAGAATCCAATTAAACACTCTTCTCTCTGAAGTTGTTCTCACTGTCCTCAGCACTTGACATAATGACCCTGTGAACAGAATATAGAGGAGCAGAAAAGGATAAGTCATCACAAAATGTGGCTGGTTTTTGAAAGATTGAACAAAAAAAATTCAAAGTTTTGCATTCTGTCACATGCAAATCGGTACAGCCGAAGTAAAATTGTCGGTGCCACCGAGACTGACTATCTCATTAACAGAAACTTGGCACTCTTTTCGGTGGGACCGAAAAGAAGTACTCGGTTTCACCGAGACAGTTCTCAGCAACACAGACAGTCAAATCGGTGAGACCGATTTGTTCACTTCGGTTCTACCGAGTTCCATCGGGCGAAAGGCAAACCCTAGAAAATCGATGGTTCGCTAATCTACGGAGTTTTCTCGTGGATAGAACGATGAGCAAACTGTGGCTTATAGAGAAAAACAACTTTATTGCGCGAGAATCAGACGGGAGCGCAAGAAAGATCGAATCCGTACCCTAGCTCGCTGACGGATTCGCTACGGCGGCGACGGCGGCGAAGATGCCCGTCGACGGCGAGGATTCCCAGCAGCGGAGAGGCTCGGGAAGGCAAGGCGATGACCAGGGGCTCCTTCTGCGGCAGCTTAGGGTTTGAGGCGCGACGATTTGAAGATTGAAATTTCGAACCGTCGGGACCACAGACTATATACCCTTCACTGTCGGTGATACCGATTTAAATTGTCGGTGTCACCGAGTTTCCGGTGTAACCGAGAATATGAAATTGGTAGTACCGAGATTGAAAACCAGATCAACCCTAGGCATTCGGTGAGACCGAGATTTTGGGGTTGGTTCCACCGAGATGCACTTGGGAGGTTTTAATGGTCAGTCCTTGTCGATACGGAACTCCAAGTGCTCCACACACAGAGGGATCGAAAAGTACTTGTTCAAATTTTGTGATGCAGCATGAATATAATATGAGGTGAGAAAGCATATATAGCTAAAGAGTGGTCCTAGGCATTCTTGTTCATCCAATTGGAAAAAGATAAAACAAAAGCCAAATACCAACAATTGGATGTCCTCGAATGAGAAAATAAATGTAGACCAACATGCTCACACAATAAGATGTCAAATGAAATCATGACAAACATGCACATACACACTAGCATCTAACAAGCACTAGGGCGATGACGAAGTCATCTATATATGAGTATTTGACTTAGGAGCCAAGTAAGAATACTTGATCATAGGTCATACTCATCGTTTAAGCACAAGTGGGGTTACCACTTTTACATAAAGCATTTAATGTTGTCACATACTAAGAGATGCTTTGACTCAAGTCTTAGAGTAAAGCTCCCCCTTGATGTGACATCCCCCCATAAGAGGGATAGACTAACCTTGGGTTTTGTCGATGAAGACTTCATGTTGGTGAGGTAGTGGTGGATGCTCAAGGTTGATGAAGATCACCAAGAGTTGGGAGCATCCTTGTTGTTTCCTTACTCTTCTCACCTACATGGGTTAGTCCCAACACACAAGAGACAAATACAAGGATATCTATGGACATGGAGTGCAAAACATGTGTGATGATGTCCATTGATTTGTTGATTACCTTGTCCCTTGCTTACCTTTGAGGGAATGTGTGACTCCTTGAACTATTGCATAGAGTTGATGTTGATTGCAAATAGTTCTTGCCAATAATGAATGTGAGTGAATTTCATTGGCGGAGTCACCCCTCAAGAACTCTCTAGTTCTTCTTCTTGGGGACCCACATCAAGTTGATGGGGATCCTTGGTGTTGTAGTAGCCTTTGTAGAAGTTGAGCTTGACGTAGCCTTGGGAACCCACTCCACCATAGCTAGGGATCCATCTTCATATGAGTCAATGTCCTCTTGAAGCTTGTTCTTGCCCTTGAGCTTGTGGTCTTGTGGTGGAAGGTCATCTTGAGTGCTTGTCCCCTTGGGAAGAGTATTTTCATACTTCTCCTTTTGAGGAACAAGCTTGGGCTCGGGATATTGATCTTCTTCCCATTCAACTCCATTTGCGTTGAAGTAGCCAACACCACGATTCTTCCGGTATCCTCCGTGCTTGCGTACAATTTCCTAAAATTGCTTACACCCAGCAAGACTCTTGTAGATACCTTTTTCTATAATTCCTTTCAATAAAGCATTTTCTTGCTCAAGTGTAACTTGGCTAAGAGAAACATCATTAGTGGGATCAATAGAACTACTAGAAGCAACATCATTGGGTTTAGCATTTTTATTGTTGCTACTAGATGAAGAACCTTTCTTGCCTTTGTTACTAGTTTGTTTAGATTTAACTTGTGGCATGAAAGTAGACAAGAGTAGTCGTTTGGCTAGATAAGATGAAGTCTTCTTTCGGAGATCGTCATTGATAGCTTTAAGAAACTCATGCTCTTGCTCCAAGTTGAGCTTCTCGAAGCGTAGCTTCTCATGAGTTCTTACAAGCTCTCTATGATCTTCAAGAGTAGATTCATGAGCTAACTTAAGAGTGTTTAGTTCTTTAGTTAGTTCTTCTATTTTCATCTTATCATCATCAATTGACTTATCTTGACTATCATGAGAATTATCAAGTTCATTTTGACTAACATCACTAGTTTTATCAAAGAGCAAGTCATCATCACAAAGCAAATCATCTTCATCACTATCGAAATCAAGATACTCGGGCTGTGATACCTTGGGGCCTTTAGCCATGAAGCAACTTCCACTCCCTTCGTTTGGTGAGTCAAATAGATCATGGGAGTTGGTAGTCACTAGAGCAATTCCGGCAACACCATCATCTTGACTATAGTCGGAGTCGGAGTGATAGCTTCTCTCGGAGTTGTCGTCGAAGTCGGAGCGGGAAACCCATTCACCAACATGAGCTTGATGTTTCCTTCTTGTGTAGCTCTTGGTGTACTTGTCCTTCTTCTCCGAATCCCTACTTCTCCTTGAGTGTCTTCGTTCATAACGATCATCTCTACTCCTTCTCTCTCTTTGAGGTGATTCATTCCTTGAGCTTCGTCTTCTTGGTGACTCTTCTCTTCGTTTGTAGGGAGCCGTGCACTCATTGGAGTAGTGTCCGGGCTTCCCACAATTGTCGCAATTGCGGTCACGACTTGACGAACGCTTCTCATCATATCTTGAGTTGGAGCTTCTTTCTTTGCCTCTATTCTTGTAGAACTTGTTGAATTTCTTGACCATGAGGCTTATCTCTTCATTGGTGACAAGGTTGTTGCTTGAGGTTGCGGGAGCATCACTTGTGGCTTTGTAAGCACCGCTAGACTTGTGATGAAGCTCTTCCTTGTCTTTGAGTGTCATCTCATGAGCAACAATCCTTCCAATGACTTCCGTAGGCTTGAGATCTTTGTAGTTGGGCATCATTTGGATCAATGTGCACACGGTGTCGTATCTCCCATCCAAAGCTCTAAGTATCTTCTTGATGATGAATTTGTCGGTCATTTCTTCGCTTCCTAAGCCGGCAGTCTCATTGGTGATGAGAGCTAGCCTAGAGTACATCTCTGCGACTCCTTCACCATCCTTTATCTTGAACTTGTCAAGCTGACCTTGAAGAACATCCAACTTGGATTCTCTCACAGACTCGGTTCCTTCGTGCATATCAACCAAAGTATCCCAAATCTCTTTTGCATTCTCAAGACGGCTGATTTTGTTGAATTCTTCTGGGCATAGGCAGTTGAATAGAATGTCGCATGCTTGAGCGTTGTATTGCAACATCTTCAATTCTTCCGTGGTTTCTTCACGATCCGGTTCCTTTCCATCTCCAAAGAATTCACCTTGCAAGCCAACACGAACAACAGCCCAAACGGCGGGGTTATGACCAAGAATATGCATTTTCATTTTGTGCTTCCAACTAGCAAAATTAGTGCCATCAAAGTACGGACCTCTACAGTGATAATTACCCTCACTAGACGCCATACTCTCCTAGGTTGTGAGACCAATGTAATGGAGACCAAAGCTCTGATACCACTTGTAGGACCGAAAGTATGTCTAGAGGGGGGGGTGATTAGACCACTTGACCAAATAAAAGTTTTGCCTTTTCCCAAATTTTAGAGTTGGCAGTTTTCGCATTTCATGGGAAGTCAAGTACACCCTACACATGCATGTCTAAGAGTATAGCAGTGGAAAGTAACAACAAGCATGAGTAGTAAAGGATAGGGTAGGAAGATCAAACGCAATTGTAGACACGATGATTTTTTCCCGTGGTTCCGATAGGTGGTGCTATCGTACATCCACGTTTATGGAGTCTTCAACCCACGAAGGGTAACGGTCGCGAGAGTCCACGGAGGGCTCCACCCATAAGGGTCCACGAAGTAGCAACCTTGACTATTCCATAACGGATTCCGTCCATGAAGGACTAGCCTCACTATGGGTAGATCTTCACGAAGTAGGCGATCTCCTTGCCCTTACAAACTTCTTGGTTCAACTCCACAACACGAAGTAGGAGGCTCCCAAGCGACACCTAACCAATCTAGGAGGCACCACCCTCCAAAAGGTAATAGGCTTGGTAATGTCGATGAACTCCTTGCTCTTGTGCTTCAAGATGATAGACTCCTCAACACACAATCACTCTCTCACAGATTTGGCTTGGTGGAAGAGATGGGATTGGTGGAAAGCAACTTGGGGAGGCTAGCAATCAAGATCCATATGGTTGGAGTGGAAGATCTTGACCTCAACACAAGAATAGGTGGTTCTCTCTCAGAAAACTGGATGGGGCAAGTATGGAATAGTTCTGAGTGCTTCTCACTCGAGTAGGTGGTGGTGGAGGGGTATATATAGGCATCCCCAAAAATCCAACCGTTACACACAAAATGACCAACTCGGTGACACCGATGTGTAAATCTCGGTGGTACCGAAGTGACCAAAAGGTGGCAACTTTTGAATCTCGATGAGACCGATATAGGAAACTCGGTTGCACCGATAAGGTGACCAACGGTCAGATTGACAATCTCGGTGACGCCGATCCAACAATCTCGGTGGTACCGATATTGTGAATTTTCATAACAGAAAGTTGGCAACCTAAACTCGGTGGCACCGGGATTGAATCGGTTGCACCGAAGTGGCTAGGGTTTGGCTGAGTCTGTCTGAGGTTGAGAATCGGTGGCACCGGGATGGAAATGTTGGTTGCACCGATTTTGAGTATTTGGCTTTGGACAGACTTTGGTGGGAGAGCTTGTGGGTGTTTTTGGTGATTATCACTTGTGCACGTATGAGCATTTTGTTCACTAACAAAACCTTACCCCCTTTTAATAGTATTGGCTTTCCTATGGACTCAAAGTGATTTCTCACAAATGTAAAATATAGAGTCCTCTTCCTTGAAGCTTTGCCAACCCATTTCCTTGCATCTTGGCGTATTCCACAATCTCCACAATCCTTTTGCCAATCCTATCATTGAACATTTCCTGAAATATACTTAGTGGAAACATTAGTTCAATGACTTATATGTTGTTATTAATTACCAAAACCACCAAGGGAGCAAATGTGCTTTCAGAGTTGGGCGCCACCACGTCCTTCTGTGTGTCCTAGCTCCTGGTGGACGGGAGCGCGCCGGTCAGGTGGTCACCATCTCCACTTGCAAGCTGCTCACCATGGTGTGCGTGGGTGACCTCGCCAGGGAGCAGCTATCCGGAAAGTCGTGCTACGGCCTCCCACAACAGCATATGACCGTGGCACCTAGCAATGTCTGCAAGGTCCTGATCCCATCTAATCCAGAGAGTCGGAGCACAACGTCCATGGCCAACTGAACAGCAACCACAGCTCCAGGGATGACATCGGCATCAGAATGTGCTTCTGCTTGTTGTACAACACTATGAAGCCCCAAAAAGAGTCACGGGGAGCATGTACAAAGCATCCTCTCCTTATAGAAAATAAAGCAAGTTCTCTCACAAAATAGTACTACATGACCGAGTTCTTTCAGCTTTTAATTAATTCTGGTAATCCAATTCATAGTTTGGCACCTTTGCTTTCTTCGTAGTTAGCTATCAAGGACATTGCCATCTATGAATACATGAACAAAACAAGTTGGTGGCACAATGTTACTGTAATTTTGTACTCCCTCTGTCCCATAATATAAGAACGATTTTTACACTACTATAGTGTCAAAAACGCTCTTATATTATGGAACGGAGGGAGTAGTAGCTAGCTGCTAGGTCATGTTAATGTTGCTGATGTATAGATGTGATATACATGTAAATTTCATGCTACTGTTGTTGATGTATATATATCTAGATGTGTAATGTGTATGCAGTAGAGTAAATGTGTTAAAAGCTAAAAAAATCTCTCAAAAAGATCAATGTGCATATATGTAGATGTGTTAAAATTTCATTGTTTTTTTGCTCTTTGTCCATTTTCACAGTCATGGTAGTCTTTTAATTCTGCATCTTCCGTTGCAACGCACGGGCAATTTTCCTAGTTTATACTAAAAGGATCACTCAGATTCATACCTATCAATACATGCAGTGCACCCTGTTATATAGTTTAACTAACCTTTCCTTCTATGTAACAAGGCGAGATGGGACTAAATTATTGTCAAAACTACAGCAGGTTGATGCTTCATAAAAAAATCCCATAGTTGTTTGGGTATCGCATGTAGCTGCTCGCGTGGCCCATGCAGCCTGCCCTAAGCCCACATGTCTAGCACACTTACTACTCACGAGACCCATAGGTCCCTGGCAGCCTCGGTTCACCAGATCACTCTAATTCGTTGGAGCTTAGTATCTGTACTGATTTGCAGATCAACGAGTTATTTCATTATTGTCATTCCTTGACCAATAGAAAAAGAAAGAGATCACAAGCATCATTAGTCTCCAGACACATCTATCTATAAAAAGCAGTAGAGCCCCTGAGATGAGATACATACCGGAGTCAAGGATTGAGACCACTAGTGAGAAGGCAATGAAATCATTTTTATGTATCGAAAGGGAAAGAAGGATCATCCATTGGCGCACTAAAGGTAGGAATCTAGTGGTTGTTGCATCAAGCTTCATCCATGATTTTACACTCTAGAGGAGAAAGCTGTTATGAGCTAACTTTGTAGCAACATTTCTTACATGGAAGCAAAATAAATAAATTCCGCATGAGTTTTTTTGATTGCTTAGCTGAGCAAGCCCATGATATTTCATTTATATGTTTTCTCCCTTTTCTATTGGAGTTACATAGGAGCGGTCCATAGGGTGGGGGGCACTAGTTACTAGTTGGGAACCATCGGTCCATAGGCGAGCCATTAGGGGTCCATTTAGTTTATTCGGGTTTGTGTGTGAGACTGATTCCTTTTCTCTCGATGTGAAAAAATAGTCTTTTAGGTCATATCCCGCCTTTACCAAAAAAAAGAGGCTCAAGTGAATCCCGTCAGTATGGAGGGAACAAAAAAGAAGGTTCAAGGCTAAAAATTGAAAACTTCTGCAATGATGACATCATGTTTTATTTTCTTCTAGTTATTTAGCATGCTTAAGATAAAGACCGTCTTATCAACAAATGTAAAATACATATCCCCCATGAGTGTTTTCTTCCCTTCCACTCGGAGGATAGGGTAAACCCTCATCTCCAAGCTTCGTCGGCGAGCCCGTGGATTCGCCTCCCCTTCGCTCTGGCTAGTAGTTTAGGTTAGAGTCTTGTAGTCCTCTCAGGGCGGTGCTTCGGTAGATGGCGATGCTTCCTCTTCGACTTTGTCTTTGGGCTCTGTGCCTCATTGAGTGCGTCCATCTAGACGTAGTCAACGGAGCTCCAATGTAGATTTATGTTGTATCTTTGGGATGACGAGGTTAGGGTTTTCTCCTCGTGCATGCGCGACGGTGAGATTTGGTATCGGTCGCTTCAGATTTATCCAACGGTTCAACGATGATGACTGCGGTTCCAGAGTGTTGGTCCTTGGGGGCACGTGCACGAATACTTCTCGGCTATCACGATAAGACGAGTAGTGAGGGACGCATCAGCGGCTCGTTCTGGCGCGTTAGAGGTCATTCGTCATCTAAAGTCCTCGATGTATGTTTTATTATGGTTGAGGTGCTTTGTACATCTATTGAACTTGCATAATGGATCTGGATATTTGTGAAAAAGAAATGTGCAAACCCTTAGGAAGCGAATGTGTAGCGGTCGATGGGTTAGTTCTTACAGGCTACAAACATACTATTTCTATAAGATTTTTCTTCTTTTCCTTTTATGTTTTCTTAAAAAATGAGTTGTATGTTTTCTCATTATATATGTAGTATTTCATTATTGTTTATTGGTGTATATTTGTTAACGAATATTTATAAAATATAATGAATGTTCATTGTATACTTGTAAATTTACAAAAAGTATCTACAAGTATTAGAGAAACGTTCAATGAGTATTTTCAAAGTGTTCATCATGTATTTTAAATTGTTCGTCGTGTATTAAATAAATGCTTATGGTATTAAAAATGGTCATCATGTATTAAAAATTGTTTGTGTATTTGACAAAAAGCTGAAAACATAGAAAAAGGAAGAAAGAGAGATTCAAAACAATAAACAGGAGAAAACTGCTCATACCACTTGCGCAAGAGGAGTAGCCTAGCTCGGCGCCTTAAGCACTCATCTGGTTTTGGTGCGATTTTTATTTTTGGTTTGCTCCTGTTTTCATGTATTTTTTCGTTTCATCATAAAACAATGATATTTATTTAAAACTGAAAACCAAAGAATGACATAAATAATTTTGATAATGCATGAACATTTCTAAAAATGCATAAATGTTTTCTAAAAGCATGAAGAGTTTTGAGAATAATGTGACTTTAAAAAATGCACGAACATTTTTCTAATTGCATAAACACTCTAAAAGAATGTTTATCATGTGTTTAAAACATGCCCACGGTATACTGATTTTTTTGTACACTCAACATAAATATGTTTAACGTAATTATACTTGCTATTTGTTTGGATGTTTGCATTGGGAGCCTTGGCATTGCATTGGGTTGAATAACAATATCACATGATATCGGTATTGAGATTGAATGCCAATATTTCTATTTGGATCTTTAGGTATTCGGAACACAGACTTGATATTGACATAGTGAGCAATTGAGTTGTATGAGATTTTGATTTTTTATGTTTAAGATCTGAATATATTTGAATAATTATATGAACATGGCTAGCCAGTGCATGGGCGCCAGTTTGTGTGATCGAGCACTCTGCAATAAACAGAAGGACACCCTAGAAAGTGCAACCACCCCCACGTGCTTTTCCAAACAAATAAAGCACCCTAGTCCCCTCAGGCCACCTCTCCCGAGCCCACGAGATTCTATGACGTTGCCAAATAAACCAGCCAAGATCTTGTCACATAGTGTTCATGGTACAACCTTTGTTATTTAAAATAGGTATATACCATGTAACAATTGTGTTATTGCAACAAAGACTCTCAGATCGTGTTCTGCCTGATCAGATGGATCAACATGGTGAAATGAGAATTATTCTCTATCCTAATGCTGACATATGGTTGATATACTCGATGTCAGAAAAAGATGGATGCCTCATCGTACCGGACGGGTGGAAGGATTTACTTTCCTTGTACAAAATGGCAGTTGGAGACAGGCTGTTGTTCGTGATCAACCACGGAGGTGATGAGTTTATCCTCTTTGTCAAACCCATGCCTGGGCAATCTGTATAATCTGATGAAGAGCAGTTCTATGTCGTTGTTGCACTTCTTGTTGATACTCGAACACTCCTACTCGTGATGTACGATACTTTTTTGAATCACGTTGCTGATGTATCAAATGTTTGTTCCATGTCCGAACTTGTAATGCTATATTATTATCTGTAATAATATTTTTCTGTTCATGCTTTATTTAAGAATTAATATAGCATCTCATAGTTCAGTAAAATGATAGCATAAACATAAGTTTTCTTAATAGATTTCATTGTGAGCATCTCAACTAATATCCATAAGATAAACCCAAAACTTTGTTTTCAAGCCCACTACACCAATTTTTCCTTTCCCAACCCGCCGAACATCTCAACTAATACCCGGAAAGTTTTATTATAATATGTTATAAACTCTGCCATGCTAGAAATTCTAAGGTACTACGTTCTAAACACCAATACACCATTTTTTAACCCGCCGACCATTTTTTGTGACACTAAACATTTTATGTGACACTACGAATCATCCCAGAAAATGGACATGCATAGTGACGCCCAAATGCATCGCCGAAAATCAGGCCAGAACATCGCCAAATTTGGCTAGTGCGCTAGTGTTTTGGCGACGATGGACCATCACAGAGAATGATTTTTGGCGACGACTCCTGTTTCGTCACTAGTGTTTTTGTCACTGAATAGAGCAAATTTTGTATTGTGATGTTCAAAAATGTTACACACCATAGCTATATATGGTACTGACGTCATGCAATTATATCCAACGCCATCGTTATCTACAATACTACTGGCGTAGGCTCCAACACCACCACTATTATTTAACAATGGCATCATATTGGTGGCGTCGGGTGTCCATGCTATTTAGGCCGTTTTTGCCACGCCATAGCTAGGTTTTTCTGCAATAGCGCAAATGTGATCTTAATTTGTGCGTTGGAAGTCACCCATCGAGATGTGCTTGTCACGAACCGAAGTGGGGGATGTGTCCAAATTACCTCGTGACCGGCACGCGTCCTGCATCAAGAGTCAGTTGTCCAACCAAGTCACTATCTGTATAGCGGGGTTGCCTAGATAATTAAGATCTCTATAATCAGACAAGAGCATTGGGCATTTAAAGACTACACCTCTTTAATCTCCAGAGATAGGATCCGTGTTACCGTACTAAACCTTTTTGTCACTGGTGTTTAGAATAACAACTCATGGTCTCCCTACCCTTAGCCTCCTCATGACACTTCCTGCATGATCCCGGGTACCTGCAAGGATTATGAACACGAAAGAGACATCTATCGAACAATTTTATTTCACACATACGGGACGTTAATTCAAAGTACTTGCGTTGATCCTTTCAACAATTACATCGGGTTTCAAGGCTATTGCCTCAACCCATACCTTACCAAACTACTTACACATGGAGATTAGATCACACGAAGAACACATCGTAGAACACATCATGATGGTAGATTGATTGATAATACGTCTTAAAATGGATGTCGTGTGTGATACACGATTACAAGTATGATCTAGTGGAGGAAGAACTATGGTGGAGATGGTGAATATGGAGATGAAGATGGCGGCGGCTAGGGTTGATGAAGATGGATGAAGATGACTCTGTTCTGGTTCTTCTCGAGGACATTTTGTTAACATTTAATTTGGCCTCCACCCCTTTATAAAAAGTTGTTCGGGTGGACGAGGAGCCCCGGTTTCCATGCCATACGAACGCTCATACAAGCAGTTGCGGTCATATGAAACACCATCTTTTCCCCTGGACACGCTGGTGCGCCCTCTACTTATTTCTTCTATCTCCACCACTACTTCTTTCCTTGTTCTGGCTTGATTTCGTCCATGTTTAGCCCATTTCCTGTAGATACAAAATAAAGAGAGGATTTGTAGAATCCTATGTATTCATTAGACATTAGTGACAATACCGGAATGAATATCTCGGTTTTAATGAAATATGTCGGTTTAAACCAAAGGTGGATGAGCGTAAAAATATTACGCATCAACTCCCCCAAGCTTAAACTTGGTCGTTGCTACTTGTGATGGCGTTGGGATTTCCCTGAAGAGGAAGGGTGATGTAGTAAAGTAGCAAAGAGTATTTCCCTCTGTTAAGAACCAAGGTTTTTATCAAACCAGTAGGAGAACCAAGCAAGCAACCATCAGCAGCACCTACACACAAATGAGCAAATACTTGCACCCAACGCGGGCAAGGTGGTTGTCAATCCCCTTGTACTCGTTAGCAGCAAGGATTAAATCTGATAGTGATAGATTGGTAAACTGCAAAGTAAAACAAAAGTAAATAAATTACAGAAATATAATTTTGGGTTTTGTAATATGATTAAAGTAGACCCGAGGGCCATAGTTTCACTAGAGGCTTCTCTCTTTATAGCATGAGATATGGTGGGTAAACAAATTACTGTTGGGCAATTGATAGAAAAGCGCATAGTTATGACGTTATGCATGACAAGATTAAATACATAGGCATTACGTCCATGACAAGTAGACCGACTCCTGCCTGCATATATTACTATTACTCCACCAATCGACCGACTCCTGCCTGCATCTCTAGTAATTAAGTTCATACAAACAGAGTACCGCTTTAAGCAAGATGACATAATGTAGACAGAATAAAACAAATCAATATGATTAAACCCCGTCGTTTTATCCTTAGTAGCAATAATACAATACGTGCCTCACTACCCCTTCTGCCACTGGGTGAGGACACCACCAGATTGAAACCACTACTTTGCACCACTTCCACTTAAGATCGATAGATCAATTTGGCCAAAGAAAACCCATAGACCGGAAAGCATTACATAGCTATATTAATCACACATAATAAAGTTCAGAAAAGACTCAATTACTTTCAATGAATAATCTGATCATAAACCCACAATTCATTGGATCTCAACAAACACACCACACAAAAGGATTACATAAAATAGATCTCCAAAGAGAAGATGGTATTGAAGAACAAAGAGAGAGAACAAGCCATCTAGCTAATCACTATGGACCCGTAGGTCTATGGTAGACTACTTACACATCATCATGGAGGCAGCAAGGTTGATGAAGATGGCCTCCGTGACCTATTCCCCCTATGGCAGAGTACCGGAATGGGACTCCAGATGGGATCGCGGAAGAACAGAGACTTGCGGCGGCGAAAAAAATGTTTTGGGTCTCAGTCTCGTCGTTTCCTCGAGGGGCCCACAAGACATCAGGACACGCCCTGCCCACCCAGGGCACGCCCTGTTGCCTTGCCGTCTCCTCGTAGGTCTTCTGGTCCTCCCCTGAAGCTTCTAGGATGTCTTCTGGTCCAGAAAAAATCGTCAAAAAGTTTCGTCATGTTTGGAATCCGTTTGGTAGTGATTTTCTAAAAAACAAAAAATAGGCAAAAAAACAACATCTGACACTAGGCATTGAGTTAATAGGTTAGTCCCAAAAATGATATAAAATTACATATAAAGTATCTAAGATTGATAAAATAATAGCATGAAACAGTCTAATTATAGATACGTTGGAGACGTATTAATCGTCCTCGAGCAACATTGAGAGAAATCCGAATCATAAGGAACTCAGTTGTTTGAACCGAAATAACGAGAAGGTTTTGCTTCCCTTACGGTCGGTACGCCTAGATAGATGATACGTCTCCAACGTATCGATAATTTATGAAGTATTCATGCCATATTCGCCTATGTTTACAATACTTTTATATGGTTTTGATGCACTTTATATGATTTATTTAGAACTAACCCAGACTGACGCTGTTTTCAGCAGAATTACCGTGGCGTTGTTTTTGTGCAAAAAAATGAAAGTTCTCGGAATCGCCTGAAACTTTTTGATGATTTTTTCTGGAGGAAATAAGCAATATTGGAGCGAAGAATCACCGGAGAGGAGCCACCTGTGGGCCACAAGCCAACTGGGCGCGACCCCCCAGGCCGCGCCCTGATGGCTTGTGGGGCCCACGTGGCTCCGTTGCGCGTGATTCCAACGCTGAAAAATCCTATAAATCCTAGTAACCCCAAAAATAAAGAGAGACTCTTCGTTCCACCGCTGCAACTCTCTGTATCGACGAAAAACCAATCTGGAGCCGCTCCAGTACCCTGACGGAGAGGGGAAACCATCACCGGTTGCCATCTTCATCATCCCGGTGGAGGCCATGACGAGGAGGGAGTAGTTCACCCTTGGGGCTGAGGGTATGTACCAGTATCTATGTGTTCAATCTCTCTCTCTCTCTCTCTCTCTCTCTCTCTGATGTTCTTGAGATGGCACGATCTTGATGTATCACGGGCTTTGTTAATATAGTTGGATCATATGGTTTGTTTCCATTGCTATCTTGTTGTGATGAATTGAATCTTTCCCTTTAAGATCTCGTTATGTTGGATTGAATATTGGATTTGAGAACACTTGATATATGTCTTGCATGTGGATACCCGTGGTGATAATGGGGTGTTCTATTGATTCACTTGATGTATGTTTTGGTACTCAACTTGCGGATTCCCGAGGTGACATTGGGGTAATCTATGCATAGGGGTTGATACACGTTCTTGTCCTACATTCTCCGATAGAAATCTTGGGGTGCTCCTTGAAGTTCTTTGTGTTGGATTGAATGTGATAGATCTGAAATTGTTTGATGCATGTCGCATAATTTACCCACGAATACTTGAGGTGACATTGGAGTATCTAGGTGACATTAAGGTTGATTGATATGTACCATTGGTGTTATTTTAGTACGAACTCTAGGGATGTTTGTGACACTTAAAGGAATAGCTCAAAAGATTGATCGGAAAGAATAACTTTGAGGTGGTTCTACTACCTACACCAATTTCATCTTATGTTCTCCGCTAGATAGGAACTTTGGAGTGATTCTTTGTTGCACGTTGAGGGATGATCATATGATTCAACTATGTTAGCATTGTTGGGAGATTGCACCAGTGAAAGTATGAACCCTAGGCCCTATTTCCAAGCATTTATATAACGTTTTGCTTGCTGTTTTACTATTTTTTACCTTGCTGTTTTTATAATTTCGGATTATAAAAACCTATATCTACCATCTATATTGCACTTGTATCACCATCTCTTCGCCGAACTAGTGCACCTATACAATTTACCATTGTATTGGGTGTGTTGGGGACACAAGAGATTTCTTGTATTTGGTTGCAGGGTTGTTTGAGAGAGACCATCTTCATCCTACACCTCCCACGGATTGATAAACCTTAGGTCATCCACTTGAGGGAAAATTGCTACTGTCCTACAAAACTCTACGCTTGGAGGCCCAACAGAGTCTACAAGAATAAAGTTGTGTAGTAGATATCAAGCCATTTTCTGGCGCCGTTGCCGGGGAGGTGAGTGCTTGAAGGTATATATTTAGATCTTGCAATTAAATCTTTTAGTTTCTTGTTTTTCACTAGTTTGGTTTTGTAAATGAGAACTACAAAAAAAATGGAATTTAGGTTGCCTCAATTGTTTCGTCTTTTTAATGTCTTTCGTGAAAATGATGGTTCAGAAAATTGTGCTCAATTGGTAGAGGAAGAGTTTATGAAAATACTTAACGAGAATTCCTTGAATGATGAGCATGATTGAAATGTTGCTAGTATGAATTCTCTGAATATCCATGATGCTAATGATATGCAAAGCCACAAGCTTGGGGATGCTCTGTTTGATCAAGATGATATTTTTAGTCCCCCCAAGTTTTGATGAGCAAATTTATTATGATGATGGCATGCCTCCTATTTATGATGATTATGATGATGACATGTATGCTATAAAGAATAATTATAACTATGAAACTTGTCATCATGATTTTAATTTTCAATTTGGGTATGTCAATCATGTATCTCATGATAGTTATTTTGTTGAGTTTGCTCCCACTGCAATGAATGAGAAGGAAATTGTTTATGTTGAGAGTAATAAATTTTCTATGCTTGTAGATCATGAAAAGAATGCTTTGTGTGATAGTTATATTGTTGAATTCCTTCATGATGCTACTGAAAATTATTATGAGGGAGGAACATATGCTTGTAGGAATTGCAATAATATCAAGTTTCCTCCCTATGTGTTGAAAATCTTGAAGATATGTTTGTTTTGCCTTCCTATCGATTCTTACTCCCATAAATTGTTTGCTCAGAAAATCCCTATGCATAGTAAGTAGGTTAGACTTCCGTGTGTTTGTCATGTGCTTCATGATGCTCCCCATGTGTTTCAATTCTTTACTTTTATGTGAGCATCATTGAAATCATCATGCCTAGCTAAAAGGCTTTAAAGAAAAGCGCTTGTTAGGAGACTACCCAACACTTTTCGTTTCTGTTTTTGTGTGTTCATATGATTAAACTATTGTAGTAATCATGTTTTGTGCCTTTTATTTCAATAATGGGCCAAGTAAAGCCTTTGGGATAGTATGGATACCTGTGGATTTGATTCTGTGGAAAAACAATTTTTTTCCTCCAGTAAAGAATTTCTCTGATTTTACTGGAGCGTCAAAAAATTCTGAAATTTTTACACAATATTTATATACAAATTCGATAAGTTTTACTAAGTTTTCAGCATTTTTAGAGATAGAGAAGTATGGTTATACTACATATCTTCACGGACTGTTGTGTTTTTGATAGATTCTATTTTTTTGAAGGAAAACTGTAAGGGAAACCCCCACAGTGAGTTTTTTTTAATAATAAGAACCCAAATTCACTTCCGTGAGGACTTGAACTTGGGTGGCTAGGTTGTGTTTTTGATAGATTCTGTTTTGCATGCATAGTTTACTTCTTTTAGTGTTTCGATAGCTTATATTGAGTGATATAAATTGTGGGAATGATAGAATACAGTAGGTATAATGTGAGAACAATTATGAATCTTGTCTTGACAGTACCTAAGTGATTGATCTATCTTTATTATACTAACCCATCTCACGAAGTTCCGTTAAGTTTTGTGTGATTGAAGTTTTCAAGTTTTGGGTGAGACACCGATATGAGGAGAATAAGGAGTGACAAGAACCTAAGCTTGGGTATGCCCAAGGCACCCCCAAGGTAATATCCAAGGAAGGCTCAAGCATCTAAGCTTGGGGATGCCCCGGAAGGCATCCCCTCTTTTGTCTTCAACACTATCGCTATATCTTACTTTTTTTTAGAAAAGGAGGACGTACCCCCGGCCTCTGCATTTGAACGATGCATGCAGCCATATTATTAATTATTCACAAAGACCTTACAAGGTAATACATCAGTAAGCCTAAAACCACCATCTTGGCAACACCTGTCGCTACTCCTATCCCCTTGATGAAGGTGTGCCGAATGTCCGAGCCTAATACCAAACAGACATCGCACCAAATCCTAACATCTAAAGCCGAATGTCCCAACCAAGCCACAATACTTGGACTGGGGCACACACGGTTCGGCGCACTCTCAGTGGGCACCACATGCACTCACTGCAAGGGCCGTCACCTCCGTCTTCCATCGATCCATCTTCAGAGCAGATACCAATGCATTGACCTTGCCAGGCCTCTCTGCCATCAACGTCACCACGACGCTAGACAACGTCGTCCTCCTGCGTGAGTCCATTACCACACATCAGACATCGAGTCTCCACTGCGCCACGCCGCCGAGATCCACCACCCTCAATGTGTAGGATGAAGCACCGCTCCACCACCTATGCACTCGAGTCGGCACCTGCTCCATAACGATGCCTCCAGGAAGGAGCGCGGCGCGAGACGTCGCCACCGTCCGATCCAATAACAGATCTAGGGTTTCCCCCAGAGTAGACCGAAAGGAGCGACGCGACATGCTATGACGATGCCTTCAACAAGGTAACGACGCCAAGGGACGCCGTCATCGTCCGCCATGACCATAGTCGAGGCTCGGTCTTCACCGGTTGTCTTGTCACTCCAAACTCGCCACCGGACAGATCTGAGAGCAGACCCGCCGCCACCACTTGGCCGGCCGCCATGACCACACGAACGCGCAACCTAGACGACCGTCGCCTCTGCACCGCCCACCTGGCCGCACCTGGCCTAGAAGCCTGACCCAGGGCCAGATCGGAGAAGGGATCCCCAGATCTAGGAGACTGAGCCAAGGCCGCCGATCTGGGAATGCCCAGGCCGCACCGGCGTCACAGGTCACGATCCGGAGCGCCGTTGCGCCCATCCCGCGACGGTGGCCGTCGCCGCCCGCAGCTCCAAGCTGCCGCGCCGAGCGCCTCGCGCTGTCGCGCCACCATAGGGACAAGTGCCCCGCCGCCACCCTCCTCAGGGCCAGCCTGGCCTTTGCTAGGAGGTCCCCTCCAGCGGCGGCAAGACTAGAAGGGGAGGTGATGAACCGCGGCGGCTAGGGTTTCTTTTCCCCCGAGCCGCCAGGGAGGCGACGCGGGGGTCTACCTCCTCGTACTTGGAGCTATATTTTTATTCATCACATAATATGAGTTTTGCTTGGGGCGTCATTTTATTTTGTTAGTATTTTATTGCTGTTATTTATAATCTTGTTTTTCAATAAAAAATTTCAAGAATTGCCTTTTAGGATTTTTGAATTGCATGCTTGATGTGTGATGTGTAAAAACAGAAACTTATGTTGTAGTGTTTGAATTTTCATATTTTACTGGAATGTGGAAAGTTTCTTAAATTTCTACACAATGTTTTCATACAAAGTCTTTAGGATGTCCTAAATTTTCAGAATTTTTAGAGATACAGAAGTGCACTTTGTAAATTAATTGCTACAGACTGTCCTGTTTAGACAGATTGCTGTCATAGTTTTGTTATCTACTTATCCTAGAGTTTTCATGACTTATATTGATAGATATAAATTGTGGAAATGATAGTAGACAGTAGATAATGTTTGAAATTATTATTCAACTTGTCTTGGCAGTACCTAAAGAGTTGATTTATTCTTATGTGCACTAACCTATCTCACGAGTTCTTTTCGAGTTTTTTGTGGATGAAGTTTTTGAGACTTAGGTGAAACCGGGATATGAGAGGATTGAACGAGATACAAAAGTTCAAGCTTGGGGATGCCCAAGGCACCCAAGTAAATATTTCAATAAGTCTCAAGCATCTAAGCTTGGGAATGCTACGCATCCCACCTCTATTCATCAAACAAATATCGATTAGCCTATGTTGAGCCTAAATTTTTATTTGTCCACATGATATATGCTATTCTTGGATTGCCTTCTTTATTTTGTTTGATGTTTGAATAAAATACTCAGATCTGAAAATATTTATTGAGAGAGAGTCCTCACATAGCTACTTAATTGTTTGACTACTCATTGGTCTTCACTTATATATTTTGAGAGTAATTTGATGTTTTCTCTTGTGCTTCACTCATATCCTAAGAGTAAATTGTGAATGAATGAAATATCATAAATCTGAAATTATCCATGTGCTTTATGCTTAGTAGTAGTTTCACATTTGGTTTGGAAAGTAATATCTATTGAAGTTTGACAATCATAGTATTGGTCATACAAGCAATTCATGAATGATTAGTATAAGAAAGAGAACTTTCACATACAAATATATTATCTTGGACATCTTTTATGATTATGAATACCCATTAATTATTCTCAACCATGATCAAATAGTTGAAGTTGGACAAGAAAGACAACGTAATGGTTATGTTTGGGTATATTTGCATAGATGTTATATTGTTATGGATCCTCCAACATGTGGTGCTTGTTTAGAACCTTTTGCTAGCCAAAACTTCGTACTAAGTAGAAATACTATTTGTGCATCCAAATACTTGAGCCAAGTTTATTCCATGAGAGTCCACCATACCTACCTATATAAGGTATTTCACTGCCATTCCAAGTAATTTGCATGTGCCACCTCTAAACATTCAAATAAACATCCGTTTTGTGTGCTCGTACCGCTCATGGAGCGACGGGGCGGTCATTATCTTCCATGCTAAGCGAGTTATTATCAAGATGAGTGTTTATTCACTTGTCATTGCACGAGAGAGGCTGGTAAAAATGATGCCCAGTCCTGCATAATACAAAAATAAATAAACAAGAAATCCCCCTAGAAAGTTGATTGTTTGGATGGTACCCGTGGATACGGCTAGCCATGGAATGTGTTTGAATGGTGGAGGGGGAGTAAAATTTCAAATCCGTTTGGGAACCGCCAATAATGTGATTAGCATGGAAGATATTGAAAACTCTGTTGTGACGTTGACAGGAAAAGTACACCACTCAAAATTATATATTCATCTCTGTTTTAAACAATGAGCTCTGGCACCTGTGCAAATCCCTGCTTCCCTCTGCGAAGGTGTGGGATCACTAGAAGAGTGTCTAGTGGGGGGGTGAATAGACTACTAGCAGGAATTTCAAACCTAACCTTTTCCCAAGTTAATAGGTTGGCAGATTTTAACAATTATAGCAAGTCTACCACACCCTACACATGCATGTCTACGAGTATAGCAGCGGAAAGTAAATACATTGCACATGAAGTAAAGAGTTGAGATAGGGAGATCAAACGCATGAGGGACACAAAGATTTTTCCCATGGTTCTGATAGGTGGTGCTATCGTACGTCCACGTTTATGGAGTCTTCAACCCACGGAGGGTAACGGTCGCGAGAGTCCACGAAGGGCTCCACCCATAAGGGTCCAGGAAGTAGCAACCTTGATTATTCCATAACGGCTTCCGTCCACGAAGGACTAGCCTCACTATGGGTAGATCTTCACGAAGTAGGCGATCTCCTTGCCCTTACAAACTTCTTGGTTCAACTCCACAACACGAAGTAGGAGGCTCCCAAGCGACACCTAACCAATCTAGGAGGCACCACCCTCCGAAAGGTAATAGGCTCGGCAATGTCGATGAACTCCTTGCTCTTGTGCTTCAAGATGATAGACTCCTCAACACACAATCACTCTCTCACAGATTTGGCTTGGTGGAAGAGATTGGATTGGTGTTAAGCAACTTGGGGAGGCTAGAGATCAAGATTCATATGGATGGAATGGAATGGCATGATCTCAACACATGAGTAGGTGGCTCTCTCTCAGAAAACTGGATGGGGCAAGTATGGAACAGTTCTGAGTGCTTCTCTTTCGAGTGGGTGGTGGTGAAGGGGTATATATAGGCATCCCCAAAAATCCAACCGTTACACCTAAAGTGACCAACTCGGTGACACCGATGTGTGAATCTCGGTGGTACCGAGTTGCTCCAAAGGTAGCAACTTTTGAATCTCGGTGAGCCCGATATATAAATCTCGGTTGCACCGATTAGGTGACCAACGGTCAGATTGCCCAATCTCGGTGACGCCGATTCAACAAACTCGGTGGTACCGATTTTGTGAATCGAGGTAACAAAAAGTTGGCAACCCAAACTCGGTGGCACCGAAGTGGAATCGGTTGCACCGATGTGCTAGGGTTTGGCATGGGTCTGTCTGAGTTTGGGAATCGGTGGCACCGAGTGGAAAGTGTTGGTTGCACCGATTTTGGATATTTGACTTTGGACAGACTTTTGTGGAAGAGCTTGTGGGTGTTTTTGGTGACTATCACTTGTGCACGTATGAGCATTTTGTTCACCAACAGTACCTTACCCCCTTTTAATAGTATTGGCTTTCCTATGGACTCAAAGTGATTTCTCACAAAGTAAAATGTAGAATCCTCTTGCTTGAAGCTTTGTCAATCCATTTTCTTGCATCTTGGGGTATTTCCACAATCCTTTTTGTCAACCCTTCTTCCTCTATGGACTTTTATCTGAAATACACTAGGTAGAAATATTAGTCCAAGAGACAATGCATGTTGTCATGAATTATCAAAACCACCAAGGGAGCATGTTGTGCTTTCAATCTCCCCCTTTTTGGTAATTGATGACAACATACAATCAAAGCTTCAAATAGAGATATGCATGGATATAATGAAGACTTTGAGAGACACATGACTTAGACTTGCTCCCCCTAAATATGTGCATTCCCTTTAAAGGATAGTTGCTTTGGAATGCATGGACACACATATAGTAGAAGGGATATAATGAGTCATGTGTATCTTGGCTATATGCATCAAATATATATGAATGAGATGTATCCTTGTTCAAGACTTCACCCTTGCAAACAATATGTGCAAGAAGCAAGAGATCATCTTGATCAAAGATATGATGCATATACTTACCTTGAGTTCTTGAGCATTCTTGTAGTAGAAACACACTTGAGAAAATAGTGTTAGGAAATACAAGAGTATTCTACTAGTCAAAAGGCAATAGAGCTCAATAGTACCAAGATATGGAGAACATATAGAAGATAGTATTCCGTAAGATTAATATGTCTCCAAGATCATTTAGAACTTTCTCCCCTTAGATATGAAAATAGTAGATCGTCCTCTCTCCCTGAATCTCAGCATGTAGACATTGGGATTGGATAGGGTGAGAAAAGTCTAACATGAGTAGTCAAATGAAATAACATCTTTTCTTCCAAACATATTTTTCTCCCGAACATATTTTTCTCCCCCTACTTTGGTATTCTCCTCTCCCCCTTGATTATATCTCCCCCTTTGCATAAGCATGTATCTCCCCCTTTTAGCTTTGAAGCTTTGGTATTTCTCCCCCTTTGGCATTAATTTCCAAAAAGGTCATTCACAGGGTTACATATAGGGATCATTGATTAAGAAGGGATCCTTGAGAACAAGGGTCATTGAATGTAGGGTTCATAGAAGTGAAAATTTTGGGAATCATTGAAAGTAATTTCTCTCCCTTAGGCTGATTTGAGAGGTTGTAAGACTTCTCCTCCTTTAAGTTAGGGATCCATGAAAAAGATTTCCCCCTTTTTTTCTTTTTTCTTTTTTTTAAATAAGGGATCATCGAAGAATTGAGAATATCACAATAGGATTTCTAAGAAAACAATGATTTGCGATTCTGAACACAACTGAGAGAAGAAATCAAATCGGTGGCTCCGAGACAAACAAGTCGGTGGTACCGAGATACTGTAATGCAGATCATCTGCTAATTCGGTAGAACCGAGATATTTGTATCGGCGGCTCCAAGGCTAAAACAGAAACTTGGAAATGTTTGAGAAACTTGCAAATAAATTCAGAAAACTTTTTAACAAAGTGTCAAAAGAAATTTTCAAATAAAAAGCAAAAGATTTTACAAAAGGATATCAACTAGAGAAGATTTGAGTGGTTCTAAGAAATCTTGCAAAATAGAGAATGAACCATCCAAAATACTTGACTAGATGATGGGCGGTGACTAGGTCACCTATATTAGAGTATATTGACTTAGGAGCCAAGCAAGAATACTTGATCATAGGTCATACTCAACGTTAAGCTCAAAATGGGGTTACCATTTTTCGATTAAGCATTTTAATGTCTTCATATCACTTGAGTTTCTTTATCTCATGTCTTGGAGTAAAGCCTTTTCAAGGATATGAGTACATACCTTTGAGTGATGTTGATGACGTGGCTTGTAGGTGAACTTGTTGAGGATGCTCGAGGTTGATGAGGTTCATCTTGAGTTGGGAGCAATCCTTCTTGTTTTGGTACACTTGTCACCTACATAGGTTAGTCATGCAAGGAAGAACATGATATGACACAATTCCAAATGTGAAATACAAATATGTGTCAAGGATATGTTTTGTTGTCTTCTTCCTTCCATCATCAAGAGAGCTTGTGGATACTTGGTCATGACAAGATTGCTTATAATTGGAGTTGATGGCAATCTTGTGGAATGAAGTTCTTCCAAGTACCTACAAAGGGTTAGATGCAATACAAGGGAGCATAGAATTCCATGGTATAAGATAGCATTTTAAGAGTTTCATGGGAATATCAAGAAAGCTCAAGCCCTTGCATGCAATCGAGTGAGTCTAGCTCAAGTTTGAAGCATCAATGATGTTCAACTCACTTCTCAAGTGACAAAATGTTTTCTCATCAAGTGGCTTCGTAAAGATATCGGCCAATTGCTTGTTAGTGCGAACATGCTTAAGATCAATATCTCCTTTGGCAACATGATCACGAATGAAATGATGTCTAACTTGAATATGTTTAGTTCGAGAATGTCGCACAGGATTATGACCAATTTTAATAGCACTTTCATTGTCACAAAGTAATGGAACATTTTTAACATGGATTCCATAATCCTTAAGCATTTGTGTCATCTATAGTAATTGTGCACAACACGATCCGGCAGCAATATACTCAGCTTCGGCGGTAGATAGAGATACCGAGTTTTGTTTCTTGGAGGACCAAGACACAAGAGATCTACCAAGAAATTGACAAGTACCCGAGGTGGATTTTCTATCAACCTTGTCACCGGCATAGTCCGAGTCGGAATAGCCAATAAGATTGAAAGAGGATCCCTTGGGATATCAAATGCCAAAGTTTGGTGTTTGTATCAAATATCTCACAATACGTTTCATGGCCAAAAGATGACACTCTTTAGGTGCAGCTTGATATCTAGCACACATGCAAACACTAAGCATAATATCGGGATGGGAGGCACATAGATATAGTAATGAACCAATCATAGATCGATAAACTTTTTGATCAACCGGTTCATCCTCCTTGGTAAGATCAACATGTCCACTAGTAGGCATGGGAGTTTTCATACCTTTGCACTCTTGCATGTTGAACTTCTTGATCAAGTCCTTGGTATACTTTGTTTGAGAGATGAAGGTTCCTTCTCTTGTTTGCTTTATTTGCAAACCAAGAAAGAATTTCAGCTCACACATCATGGACATCTCATACTTCTCGGACATCAACCTTCCAAATCTTTCACTAAATTGTGGGTTAGTAGATCCAAAGATAATATCATCCACATAGATTTGACACACAAATAGTTCACCATTAACTCTCTTAGTGAATAAGGTTGCGTCAATTTTACCAATTTCAAAACCCTTTTCAATAAGAAACTTCGTTAAGCATTTGTACCAAGCACGAGGGGCTTGTTTAAGACCATATAGAGCTTTACGAAGCTTGTAAACATGATTAGGTTTCTTAGGATTCACAAAACCAGGTGGTTGCTTAACATAAACCTCTTCTTCAATCTCACCATTTAAAAAGGCACTTTTAATGTCCATTTGATAAAGCATGATATCATGGTGATTAGCATAAGCAAGAAGAATGCGAATAGCTTCAAGTCTAGCGACGGGGGCATAGGTCTCACCGTAGTCCATACCTTAGACTTGCGTATATCCTTGGGCTACGAGACGTGCCTTGTTGCGTACGACTTGACCGTCTTCGTCTTGCTTGTTCCGAAACACCCATTTGGTTCTGATGATGTTGTGCTCATCCTCGGGCTTCTCCACGAGTGTCCACACTTCGTTCCTTTCAAAGTTGTGAAGCTCTTCATGCATTGCGTTCACCCAATCCGGGTCTTCGAGAGCTTGTTCTACCTTCAAGGGTTCAATGCTAGAGTTGAAAGAATAATGCTCACAAAAGTTAGCTAGGCGAGTTTTAGAGCGAGTGATTCTCCCGGTTTGTATGTCACCAAAGATTTGGTTTAGAGGATGGTTCTTGGTCACTCTTGCTCGAACTCGGGGCAGCTTAGGCTTGTTGGATGGTGGAGCTTCTTCTTCATCATCATCATCTCCTTCATCTTCATTGTTGTTGAAGGTGTCGTTCCCTTGAGGTGGTGGTGAAGGAGGTTGTGGTGGATCTTCATGATGCACTTCCTCCTCTTCATCATCTTATCGTGTACCACTTGTGGATGCCTCCATGTCATGTTGAGGTTCACCTTGTCATGAAGTAGGGGCTTCCACTTGAGTTGACGAAGTACTTTCCTTCACCTCCATGGGACGAATCTTGCCGATGGACAAGTCTTGAATAGCTTCCAAAGGGTCCTTATCACCTACATCATTTGGCAATTGTTCGACTTGCGAACCATTAGATTCATCAAACTTCACACCTACCGTCTCTTCAACTTTTCGAGTGAAGTTGTTGTAGACACGGCAAGTGTGAGAGTTCGATCCATAACCGAGTAGGAAACCTTCATGAGATTTAGGAGCAAATTTAGTACAACGATGCTTATCAAGAATGTAGCACTTTGAGCCGAATACCCGAAAGTATCCAACTTGGGGTTTGTTACCGGTGAGTAGTTCGTATGCCGTTTTACCGAGAAGCTTGTGCAAGTAGAGTCGGTTCGTGGCATGACATGTTGTTTCCATGGCTTCTGCCCAAAAGTGTCTTGGCATCTTGTATTCATCAAGCATCGTTCTTGCCATCTCAATAAGAGTTCGGTTCTTCCTCTCAACAACTCCATTTTGTTGAGGCGTGTACTTAGCCTAGAACTCATGTGAAACACCTTCTTCGTCAAGAAAGGTATCCACATGGGTGTTCTTGAACTCCGATCCGTTATCGCTCCGAACCTTCTTGATCTTCACTTCAAACTGATTTTGCGCTTTGCGAATGAAGTTCTTGAAGATCTTTTGTACCTGCGACTTATCATCAAGAAAGAATACCCACGTAAATCTAGAAAAATCATCGACTATAACTAGACCATAGGAATTTCCACCGAGACTCTTGTAAGCATTGGGACCAAAAAGATCCATGTGAAGTAACTCGAGTGGTCTCCTAGTAGTCATGATATTTTTAACGGGATGACTTCCACCTACTTGCTTTCCAGCTTGGCAAGCACTAAGAAGTCTATCTTTGTCAAAGATAACATCTTTAACACCAAGTATATGATCACCTTTGATAAGCTTGTCTAGGTTACGCATGCCAACATGTCCTAGTCTTCTATGCCAAAGCCAACCTTTAGAAGATTTTGCAATAAGACAAGTACGAGGTTTCGATCTCTTAGTGAAATCGACAATGTATAGATCACCTCTACGGAAACCGGTAAAGACCATTTTGTGATTATCTTGACGAAACACTTGGCAATCTACTTTCGTGAATAGCACATTAAAACCAAAGTCGGCAAGTCTAGATACGGAAAGAAGATTGTAGCCAAGGGATTCAACAAGCATAACATTTTGAATAGAGCTATCATGGGATATGGCCACCTTACCAAGACCAAGTACCTTACCCTTGGAGTTGTCTCCAAACGTTACGTACCTTCGCGGTCCATGGTTTGGTGTGATCTCTTCAAACATTTCTCTATCTCCGGTCATATGATCGGTGCATCCGCTATCGAGAATCCATTCTTTTCCTCCGGACATGTAATCCTTGAAGTTTGCCATAAGACTTAAATTCTTCATGATCTTCTCATACTCGATGTCGAACAACTCATCTTCATCATAGTAGCCATGTTCCACATTGTCATCATCAAGTGGGAAATCCTCGTCACAAAGAACAAGAGATTCGTTAGGGTTGTGATCATGACAATGTTCAAACTTGTGAATTCAAATAACTTCTACAATGATGTTGCTAATGGTTATGACATCTCCTTTAGCACGCATGAGGTCTCTAAGCTCAAATAGATAGTCATCAAACTTGGGATCACTAGGCGTCATTTTGTGAAAGGCAATAGTTTTATGAAGAATTTCATCAAGATTACTCAATGAATAACTTGGATATCGTTTCTCCAAGTCATTCCACAAAGTATAAGCACATTCAAAATTCTTCATTTGATTAAGCACATTTCTAGGCAAAGCTCTAACGATGAGATTAACAGTTCTAAGATTGCATAGCATATCAATTTCCTCTTCATGTGTGGGATGTAAATGATCAATGGGAGGTACATAGGGGTTC
This sequence comes from Elymus sibiricus, assembly GCA_039707655.1. Taxonomy (NCBI): domain Eukaryota; kingdom Viridiplantae; phylum Streptophyta; class Magnoliopsida; order Poales; family Poaceae; genus Elymus; species Elymus sibiricus. The sequence continues at coordinate 400,860,665 of CM077671.1, forward strand.
TTAACATACTTGCTCAATTGAAATTCATTAAATAGCTCAAGCATCAAAGTTTTCCATTGACTATAGTACTCTCCATCAAGAATAGGCACTCTACAACTCAAACTCCCTATAGTAGACACATCCATCTTCCTCCACGGTGATTAAACCGAAGAAATGGAGACCAAAGCTCTGATACCAATTGTGGGATCACTAGAAGAGTGTCTAGAGGGGGGTGAATAGACTACTAGCAGGAATTTAAAACCTAACCTTTTCCCAAGTTAATAGGTTGGCAGATTTTAACAATTATAGCAAGTCTACCACACCCTACACATGCATGTCTACGAGTATAGCAGCGGAAAGTAAAGACATTGCATATGAAGTAAAGATTTGAGATAGGGAGATCAAACGCATGAGGGAGACAAAGATTTTTCCCGTGGTTCCGATAGGTGGTGCTATCGTACGTCCACGTTTATGGAGTCTTCAACCCACGGAGGGTAACGGTCGCGAGAGTCCACGGAGGGATCCACCCATAAGGGTCCACGAAGTAGCAACCTTGACTATTCCATAACGGCTTCTGTCCACGAAGGACTAGCCTCACTATGGGTAGATCTTCATGAAGTAGGCGATCTCCTTGCCCTTACAAACTTCTTGGTTCAACTCAACAACACGAAGTAGGAGGCTCCCAAGCGACACCTAACCAATCTAGGAGGCACCACCCTCCAAAAGGTAATAGGCTCGGCAATGTTGATGAACTCCTTGCTCTTGTGCTTCAAGATGATAAACTCCTCAACACACAATCACTCTCTCACAGATTTGGCTTGGCGGAAGAGATTAGATTGGTGGAAAGCAACTTGGAGAGGCTAGAGATCAAGATTCATATGGATGGAATGGAATGGCATGATCTCAACACATGAGTAGGTGGCTCTCTCTCAGAAAACTGGATGGGGCAAGTATGGAATAGTTCTGAGTGCTTCTCTTTCGAGTGGGTGGTGGTGAAGGGGTATATATAGGCATCCCCAAAAATCCAACCGTTACACCTAAAGTGACCAACTCGGTGAAACCGATGTGTGAATCTCGATGGTACCGAGTTGCTCCAAAGGTAGCAACTTTTGGATCTCGGTGAGCCCGATATATAAATCTCGGTTGCACCGATTAGGTGACCAACGGTCATATTGCCCAATCTCGGTGACGCCGATTCAACAAACTCGGTGGTACCGATTTTGTGAATCGAGGTAACAAAAAGTTGGCAACCCAAACTCGGTGGCACCGAAGTGGAATCGGTTGCACCGATGTGCTAGGGTTTGGCATGGGTCTGTCTGAGTTTGGGAATCGGTGGCACCGAGTGGAAAGTGTTTGTTGCACCGATTTTGGATATTTGACTTTGGACAGACTTTTGTGGAAGAGCTTGTGGGTGTTTTTGGTGACTATCACTTGTGCACGTATGAGCATTTTGTTCACCAACAGTACCTTACCCCCTTTTAATAGTATTGGCTTTCCTATGGACTCAAAGTGATTTCTCACCAAGTAAAATGTAGAATCCTCTTGCTTGAAGCTTTGCCAATCCATTTTCTTGCATCTTGGGGTATTTCCACAATCCTTTTTGCCAACCCTTCTTCCTCTATGGACTTTTATCTGAAATACACTAGGTAGAAATATTAGTCCAAGAGACAATGCATGTTGTCATGAATTATCAAAACCACCAAGGGAGCATGTTGTGCTTTCAATCTCCCCCTTTTTGGTAATTGATGACAACATACAATCAAAGCTTCAAATAGAGATATGCATGGATATAATGAAGACTTTGAGAGACACATGACTTAGATTTTCTCCCCCTAAATGTGTGCAATCCCTTTAAAGGATAGTTGCTTTGGAATGCATGGACACACATATAGCGAAAACGCCAAAGTTACACCATTTTGAACTAGTCGGTGCCACCGAGTTTCACTTTGGTTTCACCGAGTTGGGCAATAATGTTGTAACAGTTGGATTTTTGGAGATGCCTATATATACCCCTCCACCACCACTCACTCATAAGAGAAGCACTCAGAACACACACCCACTTGCCATATCCAATTTTCTGAGAGAGAACCTGATAATCCCCAAGTGCAAGGAATCATCGTAGCAATTTCCAAAGCTGGAAGTGATAAGTATGGAGTGTCGAACCCACAAGGAGCTAGAGGTAAGATCAATATTCTCTCAAGTCCTATCTGCCACTGATACGACTCTACGTACGCCGAACGTTTGCTTCCAACTAGAAACGAGAAATAAAACTACGTTGTGGGTATGAAGAGAATAGCTTTGCATGATAACGGAGAACTAAAATATAAAAATAGGTGCTGTTATCATAAAGTTAGAATATATTACAAATAGCGAGTGTGGAATAATGATGGGTCGATGTGTGGAATTGTCCTAGGCAATTGTTAACAAGATCGGTAATCATTATTGCAATTTTATATGAGGGAGAGGCATAAGCTAACATACTTTCTCTACTTGGATCATATGCACTTATGATTGGAACTCTAGCAAGCATCCGCAACTACTAAAGATCATTAAGGTAAAACCCAACCATAGCATTAAAGCATCAATTCCCCTTTACCCCATACGCAACAACCCACCTACTCGGGTTTATGCTTCTGTCACTCAAGCAACCCACTATAAGCGAATCATGAACGTATTGCAACACCCTACAGCGGGAATCCTTCACGTGTGCGCGGCACGGAAGGCACCATAGGACAGCACCAAAATAAACATACAACTCAAACCAATCAAGATCATCAATCAACCCATAAGACAAAAGAAATCTACTCAAAACATCATAGGATGGCAAAACATAATTGGATCATAATATGTGGCATAAAGCACCATGTTCAAGTAGGGGATTACAGCGGGATGCGGGAGAGTGGACCACTGAAAGGAGATGAGGATGGTGATGAAGAAGGTGATGTTGATGAAGACGATCACCGCGGTGATGGTTCCCCCGATGGCACTCCGGCGCCACCGAGAGAGAGAGGAGGAGAGGGTCTCCCCCTTGTGCTTCCTCCTCCATGGCCTTCCCCATGGGTGGGGAGAGGTTCTCCCTCTGGTCCTTGGCCTCCATGGCGATGATGGCCCCTCCGTCTTCCTCCTCCATGGTCTCCGGTGATGGTGACCCCCTCCGGCAGGGTGCCGGAGAGGGCCAAGATTGATCTTTCGTGGCTATAGAGACTTGCGGCGGCGGAACTTCCGATCTAGGTTTCTTTCTGGAGTTTCCTGGATTTAAAGGAGTGCTTGGCGTCGAAATCAAGTCAGGCAGGCTCCCGAGGGACCCACAAGCCAGGGGGGCGCGCCCTAGGGGGGCGTGCCCCCTAGGCTTGTGGCCTCCTCGGGACTCCTCTCTGATATCTTTTTGCTCCGGTATTTTTTATATTTTCCAAAAATATTCTTCGTAAATTTTCAGCTCATTCCGAGAACTTTTATTTCTGCACAAAAACAACACCACGGTAGCTCTGCTGAAAACAGCGTCAGTCCGGGTTAGTTCTAATCAAATCATACCAAAATCATATAAAATTATTGTAAACATGGCATGAATACGTCATAATTTATAGATAGCATCCCCAAGCTTAATTCCTGCCCGTCCTCGAGTAGGTAAATGATAAAAGAAATAATTTATGAAGTGTGAATGCTAGCAAGTGCACAAGTTTGATCAATGATAATTCCAATCACTTTTTCTAGCATCAATATAAACCACAAACAGTAGCTCAACTCATAAAACTTCTCATGATCAAGTAACAAGCTATTCACATGTTAAAGTATAGACCAGAAAGTTTCTTGAAAACTAACAAACCATATTCTTAGTCATCGAACAATTGCAATTCATCTAATTTTCAGGAAGGGTCTATGTAAGAGCTTTGATTTAGCAAATTCCACATACTCAACTATCATATAGTCTTCCATGATTATTGACACTCAAAGCATATTTTTAGAACAAATAGCATCCATCGAACACAGAGAAATATAGGGGCTTAATGTTTCGCCTCCCAACTTATTTATCATATAGATAATTGTCAACAACAATAATTCATGATCAAATATATTTGTGTGGATATATATGTCTAGATCATTCCCCAACACATGACGCTTGCCAAGAGAAAAAGGCGAAATATAGGAAGTGGTGAAGACCACCATGACTCTTGCATAAAGGTAAATACTAGAAAGTAAAAGATAGGCCCTTCGCAGAGGGAAGCAGAGGTTGTGATGCGCTTTTTGTTTTTGGATGTGCAAACCCTTAATGCAAAGGAACGTCGCGTTGTATTGCCCTTTGTGATAGCAACCTTTATTATGCAGTCTGTCGCTTTTATTTCTTTACCATCACAAATTCGCACAACGCTTATTTTCCCTCACAATAAAAGATCATACATATTTAGGAGCAGTTTTTATTGCTTTTTGCACCGATGACAACTTACTTGAAGGATCTTACTCAATCCATAGGTAGGCATAGTGGACTCTCAAGGAAAAACTGGTTTAAGGGTGTTTGGATGCACAAGTAGTATTTCTACTTGGTGCGGAAGTTTTGGCTAGTATGAGGTGGAAACAAGCACCACATGTTGGAGGATCCATAACAATATAACTTCTATACAAATATACCCAAACATAACTCATTACGTTGTCTTCCTTGTCCAATTTCAACTAATTTGCTCGAGTTTGAAAATAATTAATGAGCTCACAATCATAGAAGATGTCGAAGATAGTATATTTATATGTGGAATCTCTCTTCCTTCAATATTCTTTCATGAATTGTTCAAGTGACCAATGCGGTGTTTGCTAACTTTCAATAAATTTTACCACCTATACTTCTTATGTGTGAAGTCATTACTCCCCATGGGATAAGTATATGAAGCATATTTAATTTCAGATTTATGATATTCAATTCATTCAACCATTTACTCATAGGATATAAGTGAATCACGAGATTGAATGACAAACTACTCCAAAAAGATATAAGTGAAGATCAATGCGTAGTCAATTAGTTAAATAGCCATGTGAGGACTCTCTCTCTTATTCATAATTTCAGATCCAATGCTTTTATTCAAACAGCAAAATAAAAATGGCACTCCAAGAATAGCACGCATCATGTGAATGAATAAAAATTTAGGCTCAACATAGGCTAACCGATAATTGTTGATGAAGAGAGATGGGATGCGTAGCATCCCCAAGCTTAGATGCTTGAGACTTCTTGAAATATTTACTTGGGGTGCCTTGTGCATCCCCAAGCTTGAGCTTTTGTATCTCATTCAATCCTCTCATACCACGGTTTCACCTATTCTCAAAAACTTCATCCACACAAAACTCGAAAAGAACTCGTGAGTAGGTTAGTACACATAAGAATAAATCAACACTTCATGTACTGCCAAGACAAGTTGCATAATAATTTCCAAACATCATCTACTGTTTACTACCGTTTCCACAATTTATATCTACCAATATAGGCTATGGAAACTAGAGGATAAGTAGATAACAAAATTATGACAGCAATCTGTCCAAACAGAAAAGTCTGTAGCAATTTATGAAAAGAGTGTACTTCCGTAACTCAAAAAATTATGAAAATTTAGGACATGCTATCAAATTTATGTTACAACACTGTGTAAAAATTTCAGAAACTTTCCACGTTCTAGTAAAATATGAAAATTCAAACACTACAGCAAAAGTTTCTGTTTTTACACAGCACACATCAAACATGCAATGCAAGCATCCTAAAGGCAATTCTTGGAACTTTTTATTGAAAAACAAGATTATAAATAACACCTAACAGAAAATAACAAAATATAATGATGCTCCAAGCAAAACTCATATTATGTGAAGAATAAAAATATAGCTCTAAGTAAGATGTACCGATAGTGTTGAAGACGAAAGAGGGGATGCCTTCCGGGGCATCCCCATGCTTAAGCGCTTGAGTCTTCCTGAGATATTACCTTGGGGGTGCCTTGGGCATCCCCAAGCTTAGGTTCTTTTCACTCCTTATTCTCCTCATATCGGTGTCTCACCCAAAACTTGAAAACTTCAATCACACAAAACTTAACGGAACATCGTGAGAAGGGTTAGTGTAATAAAGATAGAGCATTCACTTAGGTACTGCCAAGACAAGATTCATAATTGTTCCCACATGATACCTACTGTATTATATCATTCCCATAATTTATATCACTGAATATAAGCTATGGGAACACTAAAACAAGCAAACTATGCATGCAAAACAGAATCTATCAAAAACAGAATAGTCTGTGAAGATCTGTAGTGTAACCATACTTCCCTGTCTCTAAAAATTCTGAAAAATTAGGACAACCTGAAGAATTTGTATATCAAGACTGTGTAAAAAGTTCAGATCATTATCGCGCTCCAGTAAAAAATTAAAATTCCTGTACTGGATTCAAAAGTTTCTGTTTTGGTTCAGCATCAATTCTACTCATCTTGTGAGTCATCCCAAAGGTTTTACTTGGCACTTTATTGAAAGAAAACATATAAAACATAGTTAATACAGTAGCATAATCATGATAACACACAAAAACAGTAGGGGTAAATATTGGGTTGTCTCCCAACAAGCGCTTTTCTTTAATGCCTTTTTAGCTAGGCATTTAATGATACTCTTCCAAGCCTAATTCCGATGATAATTTTATTCATACTCTAAAAGATATAAGTGAAGTTCATAGAGTATTCTACAATTAATGAAGATTAACCAATACCCAAGCTCAAAATATATAAGTGAAGCACACGAAGCATTCTATAAAGCCATACTCAAAAGATTTAAGTGAAACACAAAGAGCATTCTATAAAGCCATACTCAAAAGATTTAAGTGAAGCACAAAGAGCATTCTACAAAGCCATACTCAAAAGATTTAAGTGAAGCGCATGAAGCATTCTACAAAATCAATGAAGGACTATCTCATACTAGAAGGGTGCATAAAAGAAAAAGAAAAACGCATATCATGTGAACAAAACAAAAACCGAGGTATACCGATAATTGTTGAAGAATAAAGATGGGATGCATTCCGGGGCATCCCCAAGCTTAGATGCTTGAGTATCCTTGAAATATTTACTTGGGGTGCCTTGGGCATCCCCAAGCTTGAACTCTTGTCTCTCCGTATTCTTCTTATATCGATACCTCCTCGATCTTCAAACACTTCATTCACACAAAACTTAACAAAACCCTCGTGAGATCCGTTAGTATAATAAAGCAAACTACTACTTTAAGTACTGTTGTGAACTCATTCCAGATTCATATTAGCATTATATCTTCTATAGTCCAACTTCACCATGGTTCATACCCTCCGATACTACTCATAGATTCATCAAAATAAGAGAACAATGCATAGAAAACAGAATCTATCAAAAACAGGACAGTCTATAGCAATCTGAAGACTTCGTATACTTCTGTAACTCAAAAAATTCTGAAAATTTATGACAAACTAAACAATTTGTATAGAAGTACTGTGTAAAAATTTCAGAAACTTTGACGTTCCAGTAAGAAATGTAAATTCATGCACTACAGTCAAAGTTTCTGTTTTTGCACCGCACAAAGCAAACAAGCAATCTAATCATCCTAAAACCAAATCTTGGCACATTATTTTTATAATACGATGGATATATACAAGGGGATAGTTATTTTTGAGAAACTTCCATGAAAAATTCTACATTGTTTCCATGAGCATGAACACAAGTGTTCAAGGTCGACCCTCACTTCTCCAATGCACAACCTTCCAATCACTTCTCTTTTTGAAAAACTTTTTAGGCAAGAGGCAAGTAATTCTTTTTGTATTTTTCATTATTTATTTATTTTGTTTGTTTCACCCACAACTAAAGAAAGCAAAAAGGGAAAAAAATCTACTTAGTGAAGAAAGCAAACAAGCACACACGAGAATATCAACCCCACGCTATTGTTCCCCGGCAACGGCGCCAGAAAAAGAGCTTGATAATCCCCAAGTGCAAGGAATCATCGTAGCAATTTCCAAAGGTGGAAGTGATAAGTATGGAGTGTCGAACCCACAAGGAGCTAAAGGTAAGATCAATATTCTCTCAAGTCCTATCTGCCACTGATACGACTCTACGTACGCCGAACGTTTGCTTCCAACTAGAAACGAGAAATAAAACTACGTTGTGGGTATGAAGAGAATAGATTTGCATGATAACGGAGAACTAAAATATAAAAATAGGTGATGTTATCATAAAGTTAGAATATATTACAATATATTACAAATAGCGAGTGTGGAATAATGATGGGTCGGTGTGCGGAATTGTCCTAGGCAATTGTTAACAAGATCGGTAATCATTATTGCAATTTTATATGAGGGAGAGGCATAAGCTAACATACTTTCTCTACTTGGATCATATGCACTTATGATTGGAACTCTAGCAAGCATCCGCAACTACTAAAGATCATTAAGGTAAAACCCAACCATAGCATTAAAGCATCAAGTCCCCTTTACCCCATACGCAACAACCCACCTACTCGGGTTTATGCTTCTGTCACTCAAGCAACCCACTATAAGCGAATCATGAACATATTGCAACACCCTACAGCGGGAATCCTTCACGTGTGCGCGGCACGGAAGGCACCATAGGACAGCACCAAAATAAACATACAACTCAATCCAATCTAGATCATCAATCAACCCATAAGACAAAAGAAATCTACTCAAAACATCATAGGATGGCAACACATAATTGGATCATAATATGTGGCATAAAGCACCATGTTCAAGTAGGGGATTACAGCGGGATGCGGGAGAGTGGACCGCTGAAAGCAGATGAGGATGGTGATGAAGAAGGTGATGTTGATGAAGACGATCACCGCGGCGATGGTTCCCCCGATGGCACTTCGGCGCCACCGAGAGAGAGGGGGAGAGGGTCTCCCCCTTGTGCTTCCTCCTCCATGGCCTCCCCATGGGTGGGGAGAGGTTCTCCCTCTGGTCCTTGGACTCCATGGCGATGATGGCCCCTCCGTCTTCCTCCTCCATGGTCTCCGGTGATGGTGACCCCCTCCGGTAGGATGCCGGAGAGGGCCAAGATTGATCTTTCGTGGCTACAGAGACTTGCGGTGGCGGAACTTCCGATCTAGGTTTCTTTCTGGAGTTTCCTGGATTTATAGGAATGCTTGGCGTCGAAATCAAGTCAGGGAGGCCCCCGAGGGACCCACAAGCCAGGGGGCGCGCCCCCTAGGCTTGTGGCCTCCTCGGGACTCCTCTCCGATATCTTTTTGCTCCGGTATTTTTTATATTTTCCAAAAATATTCTCCGTAAATTTTCAGCTCATTCCGAGAACTTTTATTTCTGCACAAAAACAACACCACGGTAGCTCTGCTAAAAACAGCATCAGTCCGGGTTAGTTCTAATCAAATCATACCAAAATCATATAAAATTATTGTAAACATGGCATGAATACTTCATAAATTATAGATACGTTGGCGACGTATCAGAACTACCTACCCTTGTGTTGAGGTCAAGATCATCCACTTCAACCATATGGATCTTGATATCTAGCCTCCCCAAGTTGCTTTCCATCCAATCAATCTCTTCTACCCATGCCAAATCTGTGAGAGAGTGATTGAGTGTTGAGGAGACTATATTTTGAAGCACAAGAGCAAGGAGTTCATCATACTACCACATCTATTACCTTTTGGAGGGTGGTGCCTCCTAGATTGGTTAGGTGTCGCTTGGGAGCCTCCTTCTTCGTGATTGTGGAGTTGAACCAAGAGTTTGTAAGGGCAAGGAGATCACCTACTTCGTGAAGATCTACCCTGAGTAAGGCTAGTCCTCCGTGGACATAGGCCATCATGGAATATACGAGGTTGCTACTTCGTGGACCCTTCATGGGTGGAGCCCTTCGTGAACTCTCGTGACCGTTACCCTCCGTGGGTTGAAGTCTCCATAAACGTGGACGTACGATAGCACTACCTATCGGAACCACGGGAAAAAATCTCCGCGTCTCCAAATTGCGTTTGATCTTCCAATCCCTACCCTCTTACATTTGCATGTCTTTACTTTGCGCTGCTATACTCTTAGACTTGCATGTATAGGGTGAACTTGACTTGCTACAATTGCTAAAATCTGCCAACAGCTAAAATTGGGAAAAGGTTAGATTTTTATGTGGTCAAGTAGTCTAATCACCCCCCCCCCTCTAGACATACTTTCGATCCTACAGGTCCGTGTGGGCCGAACTATGGGTCTGTTAAGACACCACCTGAAGGACTATGTGAGCATCAAGACTTGCCCGTGTGAAGAAAGGAAACCTCCGAAGACTTGTCGTGCACCCCAAGGATGGCTCTGTATTCGGGATTGCTGCAACTGACCTAAAGCATGTAACCTAGCTCCCTATGGGTGTCTACATAAGCCCAGGCGTTTAGTCCGTTGGGGAGGCAACAATTCACCTTAGGGTTTAGAGCTTACACAACGATCTCGAGGTAGATCATCAACATGTACTCGATACCCCATCATCAATACAATCAAAGGAGGACGTAGGGTTTTACCTCTTTGAGAGCGCCCAAACCTGGGTAAACATCATCTCCCTACTCTCCTTGTTACCATTGTTCTTAGATCCACAACTCGGGACCCCCTACCCGAGATCTGCCAGTTTTAGCACCGACATTGGTGGCCCATACAGGTCCCACTGTGCGATGAACCCGGATCAATGGAGGCGTCGATCTACGACCAAAATCGTAACAGTGTGCTTACTACATCAATTTCCCCTTCGCCGGATCAATCGATGAGGGAAACACATCACGTCCCCTCCCCCACGATTTCAAGAGCGGAGAAGATGAACTATCGCCAGTACACCAAGTGCCCTCTCCAGGATTGCCCAAAGGCCCTCCAGAGCCAACTCTACGACCGGCGGAAGATATCGAACTCGATCGATTGAAGGAGCCTAGGAGCTCGCACATCCGAGGCTACCCAAAGGAAGTGACGACAACATGTCCCTCTCCCAACGAGTACTTCGGGTCCTTGGGCCCGAATTCATCGGGAGTCAAAATTTTAATCCCACCCACCACCCACATCGTGTACTACCCAAGTAACTCTGGGCCAACCGATGTCTGAGACCTTGCTTATGTCAAACAGAATGCCGACAAAATAGTTTGGCAATTTTTGTGCAGGTTCTTGTTCATCAAGAAGAAAAATAGCAAGTTCCTGCGACGCCGAGGTCCTGGTGGCATTTTGTTATATGTGCCTGGACAGAGGACTTATAAATGTCGTTGATCAGTGTCACGTCCAAACTTTCTTTGAACTCTTCGACATAGTGGAAAGATTTTGTGCCATGGAGGATGCTTGGATAGCTCGGAAGGAACAGGCAGACTCCATCCACGCCAAAGGGTCGAGGCAGAACCAGAAAACACAGCTAAAGGAACCAGCCCATGCCACCACTCCAAGTAATATAAGAGACCTCTAAGGAAGAAGAAAGTAGCGGTGGGCTCTAGCTCCGTTCTTGATGGACTATTGGACAAGCCATGCCCCATACACTCGATCTTGTTGAACGCTAGTCCCAGTCATAGCCTCCGGGCATGTTGGGTGGTTCAACGGGTGGCAAAGGGGGGAGAGGCCCTCCTTGGAGGGACAATGGCACCTAGGTGCCAGGAAACGTCCTCGGATGAAGAGGAAGTTTTTATGATCTATGAAACCTGGATATCCAAGAACAAATGGAAAAGAGCCCTTCGCGAGTTAAGCCAAGTCCACCACATCGCAAACAGGAGGCCTGGGTGGACACCCCAATCACCTTTGGAGAACAGTACCAGTCGACCTCCGGTATCAGCCGGTGTCCGACCGCTTTAGTCCTTGAGCCAATCATGGGCTATTGTTGACTGCACAAGGTGGTAATTGATGGTGGAAGCAACCTCAACCTAATATACGATGATACTCTGAACAAAATGCAGATTGACAGAGGCCGAATTGAGGAAAATTAGACCATGTTTCAAGGGCTCATCCCAGAAAAAGAGGCGAGATGTATCGGAAAAATCACACTAGATGTTGTGTTCGGAACTCCCAAGAACTATCAGTCCGAGGAGTTGACCTTCCACATTGTGCCCTTCCGAAGTTTCTACCATGCCCTATTGAGGCGGGAGGTGTTGGGGATATACCCCACGGATAACCCGCCGTACAGGTTTAACCCGTCTAGTACGGATGGCGGCTCAACGGAGATAAAGGCGGCCAGTTGTGTGGACCCACCAATGAAGATCCTAGGAGCCCGAAGGGACAAAGGGCGGATTGCTCCTAAAGGTCGGCTCATGGGCCAAGCTTAGCAGGACGGCTCGATGGTGACATCATAAGGAAACATGTGTACCTGCAGGACAAGATGAATAGGAATTATATTAAGTCACGGTCTATACTTCGACCCGGACTCCATTGTACCCTCAGGGCCTCAACCTATATATAACGGGGAACCCCCGAGATGAAAAGATCAAGTAAGAAAGAAACCCTCGAGAGCTAGGCTAGCGATTCCGCACCCGCGTAATTGAGATCATCATCAATACACACAAAGCAGGACGTAGGCTTTTACCTCTTATACATCTCTAACGTATCTATAATTTTTGATTGTTACATGTTGTTATATTATCATTCTTGGATGTTTTACAATCATTTTATAGCAACTTTATATCATTTTTTGGGACTAACCTATTGACATAGTGCCAAGTGCCAGTTGTTGTTTTTTGCTTGTTTTTTTACTTCGCAGAATATCAGTACCAAACAGAGTCCAATCGCGGTGAAACTTTTTGGAGATTTTTTTTGGACCAGAAAAAAGTCAGTGAGCCAAAGAAGCACCCGGGAGGATGCTCAGAGGGCCCAGAAGACACCAGGGCGTGCCAGAGGCCCCCGGCGCTCCCTGGTGGGTTGTGGTGGCCTCGGGACTCCCCTCCACCGCCTCTGAGCTCTATAAATACCCAAATATTCTAGAAACCCTAGAGGAGTCGACGAAAAACACTTCCAGCCGCCGCAAGTTCCAGAACTGCGAGATCCAATCTAACACCATCACGGAGGGGTTCATCATCCTCATTGGTGCCTCTCCGATGATGCGTGAGTAGTCCACCATAGACCTACGGGTCCGTAGGCAGTAGCTAGATGGCTTTCTCTCTCTCTTTTGATTCTCAATACAATGGTCTCTTGGAGATCTATTTGTTGTAATGACTTTTTGTGGTGTGTTTGTTGGGATCCGATGAATTTTGAGTTCATGATCAGTTTCTATCCATGAATATTATTTGAGTCTTCTTTTGATCTCTTATATGCATGTTTACTTATAGCCTTGTATTTCTTCTTTGAATCTTTGGTTTAGTTAGGCCAACTAGATCGATTTTTCTTGCCATGGGAAGAGGTGCTTTGTGATGGGTTCGATCTTGCGGTGTCCTCTCCCAGTGACAGAAGGGGCAGCGAGGCACGCATGTATCGTTGCTATTAAGGATAACAAGATGGGGTCTATTCCTACATGAATAGATCTTGTCTACATCATGTCATCGTTCTTATTGCATTACCCCATTTCTCCATGAACCTAATACACTAGATGCATGCTGGATAGCGGTCGATGTGTGGAGTAATAGTAGTAGATGTAGAATCGTTTCGGTCTACTAATCTTGGACGTGATGCCTATATAATGATCATCGCCTTGGATATCGTCATGATTATTTGATCTTCCATCAATTGCCCAACAGCAATTTGTTTACCCACCGTGCGCTATACTCATGAGAGAAGCCACTAGTGAAACCTACGCCCCCTGGGTCTACTTTTCCAACATATTGCTTTCTGATCTATCTTTTGCCGCTTTTGTTTTCAGATCTATTATTCCAAAAACCCAAAAATACCTTGCTGCACTTTTTATTTGCTTCTTTTATTTTGTGTTCTTGTGCGATCTATTTATCCAATCTACTACACCTAATCTATCTATTTACCGTTGAGATATTGACAACCTCTGTTACGCGTCGGGTTGCAAGTATTTGTTCTTTGTGTGCAGGTACCGTTTACATAGCATTGTGTGGTCCTCCTCCTAGGTTCGATAACCTTGGTTTCATAACTGAGGGAAATACTTACCATCACTATGCTGCATCACCCCTTCCTCTTTGGGGAAATACCGACGCAGTCTCAAGCCACGTCAAAGGAATTTCTGGCGCCGTTGCCGGGGAGGAGGTGCGAAAGTAGTCTCTCTCCAACTTGCCAATCTCTGGTGCCGGGGAGACATCATAAACATCTATCAGGTTCCTAATCACAAATCTCATCTCCTTGCAATTTACATTATTTGCCATTTGCCTCTCGTTTTCCTCTCCCCCACTTCACAAAATTTGCCGTTTTATTCGCCTTCTTTTTCGTTTGCCTTTTTCTCGTTAGATCTCTTGTTTGCTTGCAATCTTGTTTGCGTAGTCACGATGACTCAAGAAAATATCAAATTCTGTGATTTTCCAATACCAATAATAATGATTTTATTAGTACTCCGATTGCTCCTCCCGCCACTAGTGCGGAGTCTTGTGATATTAATGCCGCTTTGTTGAATCTTGTCATGAAAGATCAATTTTCCGGCACACCTAATGAGGATGCCGCGTCCCATCCAAAGACATTCGTAGAATTGTGTGATATGCAAAAGAAAAAATATGTGGACAATGATATAGTGAAGTTCAAATTATTTCCTTTCTCCTTGCGGGATCGTGCAAAAATTTGGTTTTCTTCTTTGCCTCGCAATAGTATCGATTCTTGGAATAAGTGCAAGGATGCTTTTATTACTAAGTATTTTCCTCCCACGAAAATTATTTCCCTTAGAACTAAAATCATGAATTTTAAGCAACTTGAGCATGAACATGTTGCACAATCTTGGGAAAGAATGAAATTGATGCTAAGAAATTGTCCTACTCATGGTTTAAATCTTTGGATGATCATACAAAACTTTTATCCGGTGCAGCCGGGTCTGCAGGGGCAACACCCGGCGGGCGATGAAGGCGGCCACCAGGTCGGCAGTGACCAGCCCTTCCCCACTCCTCATCGCCTGCAGCCGGCCCAGGATCCTGGTGACCTCGTCGCTCTCCATGTTCAGCGATCAGTTCGTCCCGAGGGGCGGAATGTCGGCGAAGGCCTGCAGCTGGATATAATCCCGCGTCGGGTCAACATTCTTCACATAGAAGAATGACCTCTGTCACCTCTTGACAGAGTCGATGAGAGTAAGACAGGGGAAGTGGTTATCGCGGGCGCACACCACCGCCCCTCCACAGGCGTACGGGTCGGGGCCATTCTTCAGGCCCTTGAGGAAGAACAGCTTCCTCCAAAGCTCCGGGAAGAGCCGAAGGCCGACGTAGGCCTCGCAGAAGGTCACGAAGCAGGAGATCTGCAGTATGGAGTTCGGCCCCAAATGATGCGGCTGGAGCTCGAATGTCTCAAGGAAGTACTCGAAGAGCCTGCTCGTCGGGAGGCCAAAGCCGCACGGGAAGTGCATAGCGAAGACCACGTACTCCCCCTCCTCGGGCTCCAGCGCCACCTCGTCGCCCGGAGCCCGGGCAGCGACGCGGTCCTCTGACGGCAGCATCCGGGTGCGATAGAGGTACTCGATGTCCTTCGTGGTCACGTTGGAGCCACCCCAGCTACCGGAGGGAACCTCGGCCATCTCCGGGCTCGACGAGCATGTTGGGGCAAGGGCGGCGGAGATTCGGGACACGACGGATCCCAGCGAGCCCCCGCCGGCGAGCGCAACGGGCGCGGAGAGAGGAATGGGCGACACAGCGTCGCTGGCTCAAGGAGCGGCGCAGCGAGAGGAGGAAGACGATGGGGAGGAGGGAGTGCCAACTGCCTCTGCCTCTCCCCCTCCCGCCCCTTATAAATAAGGGGGCGAAGACGGGGGGCGTGGGGATTAACTGCGCCCACGTCCCTGATGTCTACTACGCAACCTTCTTCTTGTAGACTCGTGTTGGGCCTCCAAGCACAGAGTTTTGTAGGACAGTAGCAAATTTCCCTCAAGTGGATGACCTAAGGTTTATCAATCCGTGGGAGGCGTAGGATGAATATGGTCTCTCTCAAACAACCCTGCAACCAAATAACAAAGAGTCTCTTGTGTCCCCAACACACCCAATACAATGGTAAATTGTATAGGTGCACTAGTTCGGCGAAGAGATGGTGATACAAGTGCAATATGGATGGTAGATATAGGTTTTTGTAATCTGAAAATATAAAAACAGCAAGGTAACTAATGATAAAAGTGAGCACAAACGGTATTGCAATGCTTGGAAACAAGGCCTAGGGTTCATACTTTCACTAGTGCAAGTTCTCTCAACAATACTAACATAGTTGAATCATATGTAAATCCCTCACGTGCGACAAAGAGTTCACTCCAAAGTCACAAATAGCGGAGAACAAACGAAGAAATTATTGTAGGGTATGAAACCACCTCAAAGTTATTTTTTCTGATCAATCTTATGAGCTATCCCTATAAGTGTCACGAACAGCCCTAGAGTTCGTACTAAAATAACACCTTAAGATACACATCAACCAAAACCCTAATGTCACCTAGATACTCCAATGTCACCACAAGTACCCATGGGCATGATTATACGATATGCATCACATAATTTCAGATTCATCATGTTCAATCCAACACAAAGAACTTCAAAGAGTGCCCCAAAGTTTCTACCGGAGAGTCAAGACGAAAACATGTGCCAACCCCTATGCATAGATTCCCAAGGTCACGGAACCCGCAAGTTGATCACCAAAACATACATCAAGTGGATCAATAGAACATCCCATTGTCACCATGGATATCCCATCGCAAGACATACATCAAGTGTTCTCAAATCCTTAAAGACTCAATCCGATAAGAAAACTACAAAGGGAAAACTCAATTCATCACAAGAAGATAGAGAGGGGAAAACTCCATATGATTCATCTATATTAATAAAGCTCGCGGTACATCAAGATCGTGTCATCTCAAGAACACGAGAGAGAGAGATCAAACACATAGCTACTGGTACATACCCTCAGTCCCGAGGGTGAACTACTCCCTCCTCGTCATGAAGACCGCCGGGATGATGAAGATGGCCTCCGGTGATGGTTTCCCCCTCCGGCAGGGTGCCGGAACGGGCTCCCGATTGGTTTTTCGTGGCTCTGGAGGCTTTCGGCGGCGGAACTCCCGATCTAGGTTTCTTTCTGAAGGTTTCACGATTTATAGGAGTTTTTGGCGTCGGTCTCACGTCAAGGCGGTGCCCGAGGGGCCCACAAGCTAGGGGGCGCGCCCTAGGGGGGGGCGCCCCCCAGGCTTGTGGCCTCCTCAGTCACTTCCTGGCCCAACTTTTTGCTCCAGTATTTTTTATATTTTCCAAAAATATTCTGCATAAATTTTCAGCCCATTCCGAGAAATTTTATTTCTGCACAAAAACAACACCATGGTAGCTCTGCTGAAAACAGCGTCAGTCCGGGTTAGTTCTAATAAAATCATACCAAAATCATATAGAATTATTGTAAACATGGCATGAATACTTCATAAATTATAGATACGTTGGAGATGTATCAGCATCCCCAAGCTTAATTCCTGCTCGTCCTCGAGTAGGTAAATGATAAAAGAAATAATTTATGAAGTGTGAATGCTACCTAACATGTTCATCATATTCTTTTCTTCTTTGCATAGCATGGACATTTGGACTTGTAAATGATTCAAAGCAATAGTCTAGTTTTAACATAATGACTTCAATACTCAAGCATGTCAACAAGCAACCATGTCTTTCAAAATATCAACACTAAAGAAAGTTATCCCTAGCCCATCATGCTCAATCATTGATCCATTCATGAAACACACTCAAATATTAGCTATGCCCAATGCTCAAGTACGATCATAGTGCCCCCTAGTTGGTGCTTATAAGAGAAGATGGAGACTCAAAGCAAAAATAAAAATTGCATAAAGTAAATAGATAGGCCCTTCGCAGAGGGAAGTAGGGATTTGTAGAGGTGCCAGAGCTCAAGGTTTAAATTGAGAGAGAGAAATATTTTGAGTGGCATGCTTTTCCTGTCAACGAAAACGACAAAGTAGCTCACAATACTTTCCATGCTAGATACATTATAGGCGGTTCCCAAACAGAATGGTAAAGTTTTTACTCCCCCTCCACCAATCAATCACACTCCACGGCGAGCCGAATCCACGGGTACCATCCATACAAACAACAATCCTGGGGGAGTTTTGTTTCATTATATTTTGATTTGATTTTTGAGCATGGAATTGGGCATCCCGAATACCAGCCACTTTCTCGTGAATGATAGTGAATCAACACATATCGTGAGAATAACACACCTAGCATGGAAAAATATTGGATACTCCCCACCGTTTCATGAGCGGTACGGGCACACAAAAGAGAAAATTTATTTTGAAAATTTAGAGATGGCACATACAAATTTGCTTGGAACGGCATGGAAATACCGCATATAGGTAGGTATGGTGGACTCATAAGGCAAAACTTGGTTTAAGGATTTTGGATGCACAAGTAGTATTTCTACTTAGTACAAATGGAGGCTATAGCAAATAGATTGGGAAGCAACCAAACTAAGAAACGAAAATTCGCATAAGTGAGCATTGAACATAACTAACACCGAATAATGCACCACAAGTAGGATGTAACTTCATTGCATAACTATTGACTTTCGTACTTGCATAGGGAATCACAAACCTTAACACCAATATTCCTACTAAAGCATAATTACTCACTAACATGACTCACATATTACTATCATCATGTTTCAAAACTGTTACAAAGAATCAAGTTTAATTTGTCCCATGATCTTCATGAAAGTTTTTATTATATCCTCCTTGGATATCTATCACTTTGGGACTAGTTTCATATATTGCCCTTGCTTTTTGGCAAGCTCAAACAAATTTAAGTGAAGCATATGAGAAAATGACAAGCTACTATCAAAAGATATAAGTGAAGATCAATGAGTAGTCAAACAATTAAGTAGCTATGTGAGGACTCTCTCTCTCTCAACAAATATTTTCAGATCTGAGTGTTTTATTCAAACAGCAAACTAAACAAAAATAGAACTCCAAGAATAGCATGCATAATGTGAACGAATAAAAATTTAGGCTCAACATAGGCTAACCGATAATTGTTGATGAAGAGAGGTGGGATGCGTAGCATCCCCAAGCTTAGATGCTTGAGACTGCTTGAAATATTTACTTGGGGTGCCTTGGGCATCCCCAAGCTTGAGCTTTTGGATCTCGTTCAATCCTCTCATATCATGGTTTCACCTATTCTCAAAAACTTCATCCACACAAAACTTGAAAAGAACTCGTGAGATAGGTTAGTACACATAATAATAAATCAACTCTTTATGTACTGCCAAGACAAGTTGCATAATAATTTTAAAACATTAGGTACTGTATACTATCATTACCACAATTTATATCTACCAATATAGGCTATGGAAACTATAGGATAAGTAGATAACGAAACTATGACAGCAATCTGTCCAAACAGAACAGTTTGTAGCAATTTATGAAAACAGTGTACTTCTGTAACTCAAAAAAATTATGAAAATTTAGGACATGCTAAATAATTTATATGACAACATTGTGTAAAAATTTCAGGAACTTTCCACGTTCCAGTAAAATATGAAAATTCAAACACTACAGCAAAAGTTTCTGTTTTTACACAGCACATATCAAAACATGCAATGCAAGCATCCTAATGCAATTCTTGGAACTTTTTATTGAAAAACAAGAGTATAAATAACACCTAACAGAAAACAACAAAATAAAATAACTCTCCAAGCAAAACTCATATCATGTGACGAATAAAAATATAGCTCCAAGTAAGATATACCGATAATGTTGAAGACGAAAGAGGGGATGCCTTCCGGGGCATCCCCAAGCTTATGCGCTTGAGTCTTCCTTGGATATTACCTTTGGGGTGCCTTGTGCATCCCCAAGCTTAGGTTCTTGTCACTCCTTATTCTCCTCATATCGGTGTCTCACCCAAAACTTGAAAACTTCAATCACACAAAACTTAACGGAACTTCGTGAGAAGGGTTAGTGTAATAAAGATAAATCATTCACTTAGGTACTGTCAAGACAAGATTCATAATTTTTCTCACATAATACCTACTGTATTATATCATTCCCATAATTTATATCACTGAATATAAGCTATGGGAACACTAAAACAAGCAAACTATGCATGCAAAACAGAATCTGTCAAAAACAGAACAGTCTGTGAAGATATGTAGTGTAACCATACTTCCCTGTCTCTAAATTTTTTGAAACATTAAGAAAACCTGGGAAATTTGTATATCAAGACTGTGTAAAAAATTCAGATCAAAATCACCTTCCAGTGAATTTACAAAATTCCTGGACTGAGAGCACAAGTTTTTGTTTTTGCACAGAATCAAGTCAACTATCATCCACACTATCCCAAAGGCTTCACTTGGCACTTTATTGAAACAAAAGCTATAAAACATGATTATACAGTAGCTTAATCATGTGAACACACCAAAACAGAAGGTAAAAGTGTTGGGTTGTCTCCCAACAAGAGCTTTTCTTATAATGCCTTTTAGCTAGGCATGATGATTTCAATGATGCTCACATAGGAATAGTAATTGAAACATGCAAAAGAGCATCATGAAGCATATGACAAGCGCATTTAAGTCTAACCCACTTCCTATGCATAGGGATTTTGTGAGCAAACAATTCATGGGAACAAGAATCAACTTGCATAGGAAGGTAAAACAAGCAAAACTTCAAGATTTTCAACACATAGAGAGGAAACTTGATATTATTGCAATATGTAGAAGCATAAGATCCTCTCTCATAATAATTTTCAGTAGCATCATGAAGGAATTTCACAATATAACCAGCACATAAAGCATTCTTTTCATGATCTACAAGCATAGAAATTTTACTACTCTCCACATAAGAAAATTTCTTCTCATGACTAATAGTGGGAGTAGCATAAAAGAATTGAATACTACAAATTGATTCCACATTAAAAGAGTAATATTCAGTAAAAGGATATTCAAAATTATGACAATAATTATCACTACTTTTTATAACATAAGTATCATCACAATAATCATCATAAGTAGCAACTTTGTTCTCATCATAGTCAATTAAAACCTCTTCCGAAATAGTGGAATCATTAATAAGTAAAGTCGTGACCTCTCCGAATCCACTTTTATCATTATAATAAGATTCAACACCCTCCAAGATAGTGGGATGATTATTATCTAAAGTTGACACTCTTACAAACCCACTTTCATAAATATTGCAATCATCATAAATAGGGGGTATGCTATCATCATAATAAATTTGCACATCAAAACTTGGGGGACTAAAAATATCATCTTCATTAAACATAGCATCCCCAAGCTTGGGACAAACATTAATTGCAGAAAATAAATTCTCAAACATGTCATTCTCATCAAACATAGCATCCCCAAGCTTGTTGCTTTGCATAACATAAGCATAATCACTCTCATCATTAATAGTATGAATAGCACCAATCGTATAACAATTATTATCATCACAATTTTCTAAGTTGGTGCCAAAAAGATTTTCAAGATTATAAGGGGTATCATTATTTGGGAGAGATGCCTCTTTACCTTTACTTTTCCTTCTTTTCTTCTTCTTCACCACATTATGTGTGGGTTTATTTAATTCCTCCAAGCTTCTTTTTGAAGAGGTTGGTTGAATAAAAAGCTCCCCCTCGTTACCTGATTCAACATAAGAAAAAATAGGAGGATATTGGGAAACCTCTTCCCCTTCATTAGTATTCTCTTCATATTCTATTTGTTTTCTTGTCTTTAAGTAATTGGCAATATAAGGATTCTCAATGCAATTTACCACGCAATACATATAGATTTCATTTAGATCAAAATCAATCATTTTCATGAGAACCCAAGCTGGAACATCCTTAGTTTTATGTTTCATTTCTTCATACCCCAAAAATAGACTAAGTTCATTATGATGCTCAAGGGTAATGAGGTTATCACAATTTTTGGACACAATTCGATCATGAAATAATTCACATTGGAAATTAAAATGACCACTTTCATTGCAAAGTTCACAAGGACGGCGAGAAATATTAAGTCTTTCAGCACAAACATATAGCCTCTCTTGCAACCATTTAGTTTCTAAATACTTATGCCTCTTACAAAATCTATCTTCCCTTTTAGGCATGTCTTCACAAACTCTATGCACTCCACAAAAATTGACATGCTTATAAGAAATCTTTTTATCATGACTAGTGCAATCATCATTAGTACTATGGATATTCAAAGAATTCATACTAACAACATTGCAATCATGCTCATCACTCAAAGATTTAGTGCCAAACATTTTAATAACTTCTTCTTCTAACACTTGAGCACAATTTTCCTTTCCATCATTTTCACGAAAGACATTAAAAAGATGAAGCATATGAGGCAACCTCAATTCCATTTTTTTTTGTAGTTTTCTTTTATAAAACCAAACTAGTGAAAAACAAGAAACTAAAAGATTTAATTGCAAGATCTAAAGATATACCTTCAAGCACTCACCTCCCCGGCAACGGCGCCAGAAAAGAGCTTGATGTCTACTACGCAACCTTCTTCTTGTAGACTCGTGTTGGGCCTCCAAGCGCAGAGTTTTGTAGGACAGTAGCAAATTTCCCTCAAGTGGATGACCTAAGGTTTCTAAATCCGTGGGAGGCGTAGGATGAAGATGGTCTCTCTCAAACAACCCTGCAACCAAATAACAAAGAGTCTCTTGTGTCCCCAACACACCCAATACAATGGTAAATTGTATAGGTGCACTAGTTCGGCGAAGAGATGGTGATACAAGTGCAATATGGATGGTAGATATAGGTTTTTGTAATCTGAAAATATAAAAACAGCAAGGTAACTAATGATAAAAGTGAGCACAAACGGTATTGCAATGCTTGGAAACAAGGCCTAGGGTTCATACTTTCACTAGTGCAAGTTCTCTCAACAATACTAACATAGTTGAATCATATGTAAATCCCTCACGTGCGACAAAGAGTTCACTCCAAAGTCACAAATAGCGGAGAACAAACGAAGAAATTATTGTAGGGTACGAAACCACCTCAAAGTTATCTTTTCTGATCAATCTTATGAGCTATCCCTATAAGTGTCACGAACAGCCCTAGAGTTCGTACTAAAATAACACCTTAAGATAAACATCAACCAAAACCCTAATGTCACCTAGATACTCCAATCTCACCACAAGTACCCATGGGCATGATTATACAATATGCATCACATAATTTCAGATTCATCATGTTCAATACAGCACAAAGAACTTCAAAGAGTGCCCCAAAGTTTCTACCGGAGAGTCAAGACGAAAACATGTGCCAACCCCTATGCATAGATTCCCAAGGTCACGGAACCCGCAAGTTGATCACCAAAACATACATCAAGTGGATCAATAGAACATCCCATTGTCACCACGGATATCCCATCGCAAGACATACATCAAGTGTTCTCAAATCCTTAAAGACTCAATCCGATAAGAAAACTACAAAGGGAAAACTCAATTCATCACAAGAAGATAGAGAGGGGAAAACTCCATATGATTCATCTATATTAATAAAGCTCGCGGTACATCAAGATCATGTCATCTCAAGAACACGAGAGAGAGAGATCAAACACATAGCTACTGGTACATACCCTCAGCCCCGAGGGTGAACTACTCCCTCCTCGTCATGGAGACCGCCGGGATGATGAAGATGGCCTCCGGTGATGGTTTCCCCCTCTGGCAGGGTGCCGGAACGGGCTCCCGATTGGTTTTTCGTGGCTCTGGAGGCTTGCGGCGGCGGAACTCCCGATCTAGGTTTCTTTCTGAAGGTTTCTCGATTTATAGGAGTTTTTAGCGTCGGTCTCACGTCAAGGCGGTGCCCGAGGGGCCCACAAGCTAGGGGGTGCGCCCTAGGGGGGTGCCCCCCAGGCTTGTGGCCTCCTCGGTCACTTCCTGGCCCAACTTTTTGCTCCAGTATTTTTTATATTTTCCAAAAATATTCTGCGTAAATTTTCAGCCCATTCCGAGAACTTTTATTTCTGCACAAAAACAACACCATGGTAGCTCTGCTGAAAACAGCGTCAGTCCGGGTTAGTTCTAATAAAATCATACCAAAATCATATAGAATTATTATAAACATGGCATGAATACTTCATAAATTATAGATACGTTGGAGACGTATCAGTCCCCGCGAAACCCGCGAGGCGCGAGCGTGGCGGGCCGCAACCACCGGGGCTTAGCCACAAAGGATCCCCGCCCACGGGCCGAGGCCTAGTGGGCTAGGCCTGCGGCGGCATCCCATCGTGCGACCAGAGGTGGGTCTCGCCCCCTCTGCGGCGTCACGCGTGGCGCGCCCCAGACCGGCGCACGGCCCGACGCGACGCGGCAGAGCCCGAAGCGTCGGGCACGGCTGCCGGCACGCCTGGCCAACCGAACCACTACTCCACGGCACGCCCTTCGTCGGATAAACGCGGGCCCCCACCGGCTTCGGGGACTACTGTCGGGGATATGACCCCTGGGTATACCAAAACAAAGGGAACCAAGCTTTTTTAAAACATACACGCCGGTTGGTTCCCCGTGCCGTCTGGGCCCCCAGTCGACTGCCCTAGCAAAGCGCATGTCCACCCTGTGGGCCGGCTGTCCATCTGCCCCCCCCCCCGCCCCTGGCCGGCAGGGCCAGGGCCGACTGGCTCGGCGCCGGCTGGATGGTAGCTGGCTCTCTCGTGGCCGGCGGGCGATCGAGCTCCCGCCCATCCTTCCGTATCATCGTACGACGACGGGACGTGACCCCTTTGGCGGGATCCGCATGACTACTGTGCTCGTTGACAGAAGAGCACACATGGCTATAGTGCAGTTGGCCATACCCACAAGTGGGGCACGCATGGCTACAACAGAGGCGGCCATACCGCTGATCGCAGCCGATAGCGACCAGGCGAGACAACAGTGGAGGCACGCCTCCAACCACTCCATTACCTACCCCCGCATGGCTACAGGGCAGTCGGTCGTACCGCTGACCACGGCCGTCTGCAGCTAGACGATGCCGCACAGTGCGGCCCGTGCCGCGGCGTGACGGGCACGCGCCAATAGCAATGGCCAGCCAGGCGGGCCACCACTTTCGACGGGACCCTACAGTCGGCGGGCCACCACTTCTGACGGGACCCTGCAGTCGGCGGGACCTACAGGCGACGAGACTTCCCAACCGGTGGGCCCCCTGGCCGGCTAAAGAGGTCGCCAGCCGGGTCCCACCTGCCTTATCTCATGAATATTGTAAGCCGGGGGGTTGGCCTATAAAACCCCCCGACACCCCCATGCAACGGGGACGGTGAGAAACACATACACACACTTACGTAGAGAGGGAGAAAGGGCTAGCGAACTCCTTCTTCTTCCTCCAGAAAACAGCTCGAGGATCAACCTTGTAACCACCAAGAACATCAACCAGACAAGCAGGACTAGGGGTGTTACCTCCCACAGAGGGCCCCGAACCTGGGTACATCGCGTGTCTCGCACCGCTTGTCCCCAATCCCGTTTCCAGAGCCCATCGAAATCTTTCGGCCCCAACCACTCTCGATAAGCCACCCCATGGCATCTGTCGTGAGAAAATGACGACACCTCATGATGTTCGGGATCTCATACGATACACCGAACAACATTCGGTCACTGATACGTATCCAACGTATCTATAATTTTTGCTTGTTCCATGCTGTTATATTATCATTCTTGGATGTTTTACAATCATTTTATAGCAACTTTATATCATTTTTTGGGACTAACCTATTGACATAGTGCCAAAGTGCCAGTTGCTGTTTTTGCTTGTTTTTTACTTCGCAGAATATCAGTACCAAATGGAGTCCAATCGTGACGAAACTTTTTGGAGATTTTTTTGGACCAAAAGACACCCAGTGGGCCAAAGAAGTGCCAGACAGGTGGGCCGTGGAGACCACAACCCACCAGGGAGCGCCAGGGGGCCCCCAGCGCGCCCTGATGGGTTGTGCCCTCCTCGGGCCCCCTCTCCACCGCCTCTGATGCCTATAAATTCCCAAATATTCAGAAACCCCCAAAAATAACCCTAGACTCTCCGCTCCGCCGCCGCAACTCTCTGTATCGACGAAAAACCAATCTGGAGGCGTTCCAGTACCCCTGCCGGAGAGGGTAGATCGTCTCCGGTGGCCATCTTCATCATCCCGGCGGAGGCCATGACGAGGAGGGAGTAGTCCACCCTCGGGGTTGAGGGTATGTACCAGTAGCTATGTGTTCATTCTCTCTCTCTCTCTCGTGTTCTTGAGATGTCATGATCTTGATGTATCACGGGCTTTGTTAATATAGTTGGATCATATGGTGTGTTTCCCTTATTATCTTGTTGTGATGAATTGAATCTTTCCCTTTGAGATATCGTTATGTTGGATTGAATATTGGATTTTAGAACACTTGATATATGTCTTGCATGTGGATACCCGTGGTGACAATGGGGTGTTCTATTGATTCACTTGATATATGTTTTGATACTCAATTTGCGGATTCCCGCGGTGACATTGGGGTAATCTATGCATAGGGGTTGATACACGTTCTTGTCCTACTTTCTCGGATAGAAATCTTGGGGTACTCTTTGAAGTTCTTTGTGTTGGATTGAGTATTATGAATCTAAAATTGTTTGATGCGTATCGTATAATTAACTCATGGATACTTGTGGTGACATTGGAGTATCTAGGTGAATTGGAGTTGGTTGATGCGTATCATATGGTGTTATTCTAGTACGAACTCTAGATAGATCGATCGGAAAGGATAACTTGGTGTTATCTTAGTACGAACTCTTGGATAGATCGATCGGAAAGAATAACTTTAAGGTGGTTTCGTACCCTACAAACAATTTCTTCTTATGTTCTCCGCTAGATAATAACTTTGGAGTGATTCTTCGTTGCACGTTGAGGGATGATTATGTAATCCAATTATATTAGCATTGTTGAGAGATTGCACTAGCGAAAGTACGGACCCTAGGCCTTGTTTTCAAGCATTGCAATACCGTTTGTGCTCACTTTTGTTACTTGCTACCTTGCTGTTTTTATATTTTCATATTACAAAAACATATATCTACCATCCATATTGCACGTGTATCACCATCTCTTCACCGAACTAGTGCACCTATACAATTTTCCATTGTATTGGGTGTGTTGGGGACACAAGAGATTTCTTGTATTTGATTGCAGGGTTGTTTGAGAGAGACCATCTTCATCCTACACCTCCCACGGATTGATAAACCTTAGGTCATCCACTTGAGGGAAAATTGCTACTGTCCTACAAAACTCTACGCTTGGAGGCCCAACAAAGTCTACAAGAATAAAGTTGCATAGTAGACATCAGTCACCAACGTACAAATCCCAATACCACCGAACGTTAAGTGTGCGGACCCTACGGGTTCAAGAATCATGTGGACATGGCCGAGACACCTCGCCGATCAATAACCAATAGAGGGACCTGGATGCCCATATTGGTTCCTACATATTCCACGAAGATCTTTATTGGTCGAACCACGATGTCAAGGATTTAGTCAATCCCGTATGCAGTTCACTTTGTCCAGCGGTATGTTACTTGCCTGAGATTCGATCATCGGTATCTCCATACCTAGTTCAATCTCGTTATCGGCAAGTCTCTTTACTCGTTCTGCAATACAAGATCCCATGACTAACCCCTTAGTCACATTGTGAAAGGATCGATATGGTTGACTAGAGGGGGGGTGAATAGGCAAGTAACACTTTTTAACTTTTCTTTAACAATTTAGGCTTAGCAACAAATAGGTTGACTAGATATGCAACTAGGTGAGCAACCTATATGATGCTAATCACAACAAGCACACAAGCAAGCAAGGGATACAACACAATAATAGCTTGCAAGAAGTAAAGGTAAGAGATAACCAAAAGTGGAGCCGATGGAGACGAGGATGTGTTACCGGAGTTCCTTCCTGGTAAGGGGAAGTACGTCTCCGTTGGAGCGGTGTGGAGGCACAATGCTCCCCAAGAAGCCACTAGGGCCACCGTATTCTCCTCATGCCCTCACACAATGCGAGGTGTCGTGATTCCACTATTGGTGCCCTTGAAGGCGGATACCGAACCTTTACAAACAAGGTTGGGGCAATCTCCACAACTTAATTGGAGGCTCCCAATGACACCACGAAGCTTCACCACAATGGAATGTGGCTCCGAGGTGACCTCAACCGTCTAGGGTGCTCAAACACCCAAGAGTAACAAGATCCGCAAGGGATTAGTGGGGGGAATCAAATTTCTCTTGGGGGAAGTGTAGATCGGGGCCTTCTCAACCAATCCCGAGAGAATCAACAAGTTTGATTGGCTAGGGAGAGAGATCGGGCTAAAATGGAGCTTTGAGCAACAATGGAGCTTGGGGAGGGAAGAGGTGGTCTTCTTGGGGAAGAAGACCTCCTTTTTATAGTGGGGGAAAGAATCCAACCGTTATCCCCACTCTCAGCCCGCGCATTGCGGTACTACCGCATAAGAGCCACGGTACTACCGCAAGAGGCTGCGGTAGTACCGCTGTGGGATGCGGTACTACCGCTCGCACGGTAGTGACCTGACGCAGACCTATTGCACAGGGCAACGAGCGGTAGAACCGCCGGAGCGGTACTACCGCGCGCCCATACGGTACTACCGCATGGTAGGCATCGTCTGGCACAGGAGATGCACAGAAGTAAAAAATTACTTCCGTGCCTACCTCCGCTAAGGGCGGAGCTGCGCAAAAGTTCGGCACGGTAGTACCGGACATATATCACGGTACTACCGCTCGAGGGCGGATGTAAAAAATTACATCCGCGCCTACTACCGCAGGCGCACGCACCAGGGCTGGGGACAGCGGTACTACCGCTCCTTGGAGCGGTACTACCGCGGGCACCTGCGGTACTACCGCTCCCTTGAGCGGTACTACTGCAAGCCACTGAAAACTAGCACCTTGCTGCCTTCACTTTGCACAGACAAGGAAAACGGACTGGAGCCCCATTGAAGTGAAGGAAAGGTGGTGCAATAGAACAGATGTGTACGTGTTGATTCCACCCAAACCTTTCCGAGGCGGACCCCCTCTTAATAGTACGGCTTTCCTACGACTCAAATCCACCGAAAGGAAACGTAGAAAGCAACCATCTTCGATAGACTCCGAGGGGCACTGAATCGTCTTGTGCCTAGTCATGAGATATCTGAAATGCTCAATGCACATGATTAGTCCGCAAATGAATTGTCATCAATCACCAA
Organism: Elymus sibiricus; assembly: GCA_039707655.1. Taxonomy (NCBI): domain Eukaryota; kingdom Viridiplantae; phylum Streptophyta; class Magnoliopsida; order Poales; family Poaceae; genus Elymus; species Elymus sibiricus. The sequence continues at coordinate 400,889,857 of CM077671.1, forward strand.
AACCACTTAGGGAGAAATATGCCCTTACAATCTCCCCCTTTTTGGTGGATTGATGACAATACGGGATTTGCACATAAGGATATATAATGAGCATATGCAAACCCATCATCTATAAAATATAGACAGGCTTCCCCTAGATGTGTGCAATCTATAGATATGCTTTGGACTGCAAAGCACACACGCTAGGATCAACACTCCCCCTATATTTTATAGATATGGCAATCCTTGCACCAGAAAGAATAATCAATAAGCATGGAAACAAGGCATAGCATGTGAGCATGAAGATAATGGCACATAATAGACAAACTCACAAGCTACTAGACATACTAGACAATAATGATAAGAGTGATAGCATATGTCTCACACCATATGATAGAAGAAGTCTCCTGGTCTCACACACAGGACAAACATAAACCAAAGCAATGACGAAGGTTCAACGAAAGCAAGGAGACGACGAAAAGCGAACGAAAACACTCGCAAATCCTACACTCTCTCCCCCTTTGGCATCGAGATGCCAAAAAGGCAGAGAGGACACCTAAGACACAGGTGGTAGCTCCTCCTCCTCCTCTGATGCAGCTGGAAGAGACTCCTCATCTGAATCAACCCACTGATAGCTCTTCTTCTTCATCCAAGTAGCCTCAGGAGTGATGTTCTTCTCAGACCCACTCGAGATGGTCTCGACAAGCTTCCTCAGAATCCGCTTGTCGCGCCGACGACTCTCCTTCTGAGCAACGTGAGTCTGGTACTGTCCCTTGGCCTGCATGCAGAACAAAGTCTTCATCCTGTTCTTGAGCTTCTTGGCCCAAGATGGCTCAGTAGACGGTGGCTCATACATTTCTGAACTGTCCTCCTCCTCCTCTTCAATCTCATCTTCATCAACATCCAGATGTGTATCAGCAGGCTTAGTGGTAGTGTTAGCCCACTTGTCCTTCTGACGCAGCCGAATAGGCTCATGACGGATCTAGTCGGGAGCATGAAAGTCCTCACCCGGAAAGGTCTTCTCCCAAGTCTTCTGAATCAAGTGGAACAAGTAGGGTCCATAGATGGGGACCTTGCGGTGGAACACAGCAGACTGAAGCTCACTCCACATGATGTGAGAAACATCAAGTGGTCCAGGAATCTGAATCCTCCCTTTCTCACAAATGAGCAGCATATCCACTAGATAGGAATGCACCTTGTCCTTGTCTCCCATGCGAGGAAATAGAGTGTTGCGAAAGATCCGGCGCATGACATCGAGAAACGGGTTAAGCACAAAAGTTTTCTCACCAGAGGGTAAATTCTTCGCAACAAGGTATGGCAGAAGCTTCTCCTTTTGTGCAGAGTGAGGGTTGGCGTGAGGGCGCAAACCAACGGGCACATCAAGCCCCTCATCACGAACGTGCAACAGATCCATGAACTCCTTCCAGTTAACAGTCAACCTCTTTCCATTGGTCATCCAAGTCATGCTCCGTTCCACATCCGTGTGAAAGTGGACAGAAGCAAAGAACTGAGCCACAATCTCGGGATCAAAGTCACAATGGAACGAGATGATATCCTCGATAGCAAACTGCTCCACCAAATCCAGAGGCTCACCAAAAGCTGCCAGGTTCTTCCTCAGATGTGCCATGTCAATCCACTGGGCAGGAACATACAAATTCTTCTTTCCATTGATCACATCAATATAGATGAGATTTTGTTGCTTGGTCCAAAACCCATCATTGCCCTTGAACTGTTCCCTAGGGTTGATATAGGGGTTGATTTTCCGGCGAACCTGAAACTCTGCAAGAGGCATCTCTTCCCAGCTGACAACTGGCTCCTTGGTCTTGGTTGCGGTTCTCTTGAAGTGGCGAGGCGAGGTATTGGACCCCTCAGGTGCATCTTGATTGCGTAGACGCTTTGAACCCGTATCACGAGAGGGATTGGAGCGTCTTGAACCGGAACCGGAGCCACCACCTATGACACACAACGCAAACACAAGAGAAGAGCTAAAAAAGTCATTGCAAAGACCAAGGCAAACAAGAGAACCACATAGAAGTGAGAGTTGGCAGGACAAAACAGGGAAATTTGGGATCGAGCGGTAGTACCGCAGGTCTTGCGGTAGTAAAATTTTACTACCGCGCCGACCGCGGTAGTACTGCTCCAGGTAGGGGCGGTAGTACCGGGCCGAGCACGGAAGAAAAATTTTACTTCCGCCCGACGGGCGGTAGTACCATACCAGGAGGTGCGGTAGTACCGCACGGGGCGGACCATCGGATCTGAGCCAAAAAACCAGATCGGTACTACCGTAGATCAAAAACTACCGTATTGTATCCTACCAAATAACAATTCTACTGCACAAGCACTCTCCAACCATCACCTCATGCAAAGATTTAGCCAAAAATCACAAGACCAACTCATATTTCCCCCTAAACCTAGATCCAAAAATAGAGAGGCAAAGAGAGAAGCACAAGGGGAAATACCGGGGTCCATGGCAAGAGGACGAGGTGGGGAACGATCCCACCGGTTGGAATGGGAGGAGAGTGGCCGGAGATGGAGATCCGGCGAGGTTCTCCGGCGCCGTTCGAGGGGAGGAGAGAGAGAGAAACGTGACGGGAAGAGATGAATGGGTATGGGGGAGTTTGAAACCCCCCTGTCCGCTCTTAACCCCCACGCGGTTCTCACGGCGCGGTAGTACTGCACGTCATTGCGGTAGTACCGCCTGGCCAGCGGTAGAAAAAAAATACTACCGCTCACCGGGTGGTAGTACCGCTCCTCCAGCGGCAGTAAAAAAAATACTGCCGCGCTGGATGCGGTAGTACCGTGCCAAGGCAGCTGCTGCACGAGCGCAGAAGTACCCCTCTCTAGCGGTAGTACCATGGCAGGCCACGGTAGTACCGTGAAGCCAGAAAAATGCAGGTCTTGCGCCAAAGCACCAGAATAAATTTTGAAAAGCCTTTGCACCACGAACAAGGTCAAAAGGAATAGAGAGGAGAAACGAGGACCAAACATCGAACCACTACCTCTCATGAAGAGAGGGCGGTGGCCGGAGCCACCTATGTTTGAGTCAATTGGTATGGCACCGCAAAGAATTATCCTTGGGCCCATGACCAAAACTCGTCTTTGAAGCACAAGTGCCATCAAAAATGGCGAATGTGAAAGAGTTTGATTAGTTTATGCATAATAGGAGGAGGGATAGTTCATTGAGAGAACTAGACTCCCCCTAAATTCATGCCTACATCTAAACAAGACATAATGATGAGTGTGGTGGGGTGTGCACTAAGTCAAACCACATTGCTCGAAATCTTGCTTCATCTAATGGCTTCGTGAATATATCTGCAAGCTGTTCCTTAGTATAGAGATGAATAAGATCAATGTCTCCACGCTTGATGTGATCCCGGATGAAGTGATTATGAATCTCAATATGCTTTGTCTTGCAGTGTTGAACCGGGTTGTTGGAGATCTTGATTGTGCTTTCATTGTCGCAGTAAAGAGGCACTTTGTCACAGTTGACACCATAATCCTTTAAAGTTTGCCTCATCCAAAGAATCTGAGCACAACAGCTTGCGGCGGCTACATACTCGGCCTCGGTGGACGAGAGAGAAACACAGTTTTGTTTCTTGGAAGACCAACTTACCAGAGAGCGACCAAGAAATTGACAACCTCCGGAAGTGGACTTCCTTTCCACACGGTCTCCCGCCCAATCCGAGTCAGTATATCCAATGAGATCAAATGAAGCACCTTTGGGATACCATAAGCCAAAGTTTGGGGTATGAGCCAAATATCGAAAGATTCGCTTGACAGCCACATAGTGACTCTCCTTAGGTGCGGATTGAAATCGTGCACAAATTCCCACACTCAACATGATATCCGGTCTAGATGCACAAAGGTAAAGCAGAGATCCAATCATGGAGCGATATACCTTCTGATCCACAGCTTTACCATTGGGATCACTGTCAAGTTGGCATTTGAGTTGCATCGGAGTGTTGGCCTTCGGAGGATTCAGCTCATCCATCTTGAACCTCTTGAGCATGTCTTGAGTGTATTTGGCTTGGTTGATGAAGGTTCCTTGGCTTCGTTGCTTGACTTCGAATCCAAGGAAGAACTTCAACTCTCCCATCATAGACATCTCAAACTCTTTGGTCATTAGTGCGGCGAACTCATCATTAAAAGTTTTGTTAGAAGAACCAAAGATAATATCATCAACATATAGTTGGCATACAAACAAGTTCCCGTTAACCCTCTTAGTAAAAAGAGTGGGGTCGATTTTCCCAATTTCAAACCCACGATCTTGCAACATCTCGGTAAGGTGCTCATACCACGCACGTGGGGCTTGTTTAAGGCCATAGAGTGCCTTATCGAGAACGTATACATGATTGGGGAACTTGGGGTCCTCAAACCCCGGGGGTTGCTTGACATATACCAACTCTTTAAGTGGACCATTAAGAAAAGCACTCTTCACATCCATTTGATATAATATGAAATCATGATGAGAAGCATAAGCAAGCAACATGCGAATAGATTCAAGGCGAGCAATAGGGGCAAAGGTTTCACCGTAGTCGATACCCTCGACTTGGGAGTAGCCTTCAGCCACCAGTCTTGCCTTGTTGCGAATAATGATACCATGTGCATCTTGCTTGTTCTTAAAGATCCATTTGGTTCCAATGACATTGTGATTCTCTTTTGATCTTGGCACCAATCGCCACACTTTGTTGCGCTCGAAGTTGTTGATTTCATCATGCATGGCTTCAAGCCAATCCTCGTCTTCGAGTGCATCTTGTACCTTGAGGGGTTCAAAGCAAGCAACAAATGCATCATGTGCACAAAAGTTTGTTAATTGACGATGAGTAGTTACCCCTCTTTTCAAGCTTCCGTAGACGTTCTCTAGGAGGTGTTGCTTTTTCTGAAGCTTGGCAGCATTCTTGGCAGCTCGTCTTTCAAGAATTTCCTCCATGGAAAGTTGAGGCTTGGTAACTTGACGAGCTTCGGTACTAGCACCGGCTTGCTCATGATCTTGAGCATGATCTTGATCTTTAGCTGGACCTTGATCTTGAAGTAGATCTTGGTCCTGAGCTTCATCTTGATCTTGAGCTTGCACGGGGGTGTGAACAAGATCTTGAGCATCATGTGAAGTAGAAACATCACTATCGAGTTGATCTTGCCCTTGATCTTGATCACGGGGTTGAGGGCCTTCACTGCGTTCTTCGGAAGCGTGTGGGTCGTGCGTCGGTGATGGTCCCACTTGAGTGGAACATTGTCCTTCTCCTTCAGCCACAAGGGGTTCCTCAACGGGTAGGAAGTATCCCACACCCATTCTTCTTATGGCTTGGGGAGGAATTTCATCACCTACATCACAAAGACCACTTTTCTCCACTTGGGAGCCATTATTTTCATCAAACTCTACGTTACTCGTCTCCTCAATGAGTCCCGTGGACTTGTTGAGGACACGGTAAGCATGAGAGTTTGCAGCATAACCAACAAATATGCCCTCATGGGCTCTAGATTCAAATTTATACAAACGAACACCTTTGTTGAGAATGAAACACTTACAACCAAACACCCGGAAGTATTTGAGGTTTGGCTTGTTCCCGGTAAGAATCTCATAAGGAGTCTTGTTCAAGCCTTTGCGGAGATAGAGCCGATTTGATGCATGACATGCTGTGTTGATGGCTTCGGCCCAAAAGTTGTACGGAGATTTAAACTCCGCCATCATGGTTCTTGTCGCATCCATCAACGTCCGGTTCTTTCTCTCCGCAACACCGTTTTGTTGAGGGGTGTAAGGTGTGGAATATTGGTGCTTTATCCCCTCATCACTGAGAAACTCATTTAGGGTGTAGTTCTTGAACTCAGTGTCGTTGTCACTTCTGATCATCAAAATCTTTGCTTCATGTTAACGTTGGACTTCATTTGCAAAGTCGATGACGGTCTGTTGGGTCTCACTCTTCCTCTTGAAGAAATATACCCATGTGTATCTCGAGTAATCATCCACAATCACCAAGAAATATCTTCTTCCTCCAAGGCTGTCAAAAGATGGAGGCCCGAAGAGATCCATGTGGAGGAGCTCTAAGGTCCTCTTTGAGTAGATTGTTGTAGTTGGACGATGAGCTTTTTCATGTAGCTTTCCTTCGATACAAGCACTGCAAGCACGATCTCTGGCAAAACTCACATTTGTCAGTCCAAGAATGTGATCCCCTTTGAGGAGACTTTGCAAAGATCTCATATTGACATGGGCTAGTCGGCGATGCCAAAGCCATCCCACATCAACTTTAGCCATTAGACATGTTGCGGTCTTAGTGGGTCGCTCCGAGAAGTTAATCACATAGAGACCATTTTCGACATGTCCAACAAAGGCTACTTTAAGAGTCTTGCTCCACAAAAGGGTCACGGTATCAATGCCAAAGAAAGTACTAAAACCCATGAGTGCAAGTTGACGAACGGAAAGTAAATTGTATGCAAGGGTCTCAACAAGCATGACTCTCTCAATAGTTAAGGTCGGAGAGATAACCACCTTGCCAAGACCCAATACCTTTGAGATTGCATCATCTCCAAAAGAGACTTGGGTGGCCACGGATGCATCGGGTCGAACATCCACCACCAAGTCCTTGCTTCCGGTCATATGATTTGTTGCTCCGCTATCGAGCAACCATGAGACTCCCCCGGAAGCAAAGTCCTACAATAGATCAATGCTTGGATTTAGGTACCAATTCTTGAATGGGTCCTTTCATGTTAGTGACAAGGGTCTTAGGAACCCAAATAGACCACTCAATATACTCATAAGAAGAACCAACATATTTGGCATAAACATGCCCATCACTAGCACGGCACAAAACATAAGAGGGGTTAAAGTCGTCGGTCCTATTGGAGGGAGTGATCTTGCCCTTCTTGGCACTATCACTCACCACCTTGTCTTTCTTCTTCTCATGAGTAATGTTCCCCGCTTTGACAAATGTTTCCTTGAGCGGAGGAACCTGTGTGGTCTTCTTCTTCTTCTTCTTTTTGGGTTTGGGTGCAAACCCAACTCCTTCCTTTGCAATCACTTCCTTTTGATTGCTCAAAAGGTCATTGAGATTCTTCTCACCTTGTATACATGTCACAAGGCCTTTCTCAAGCTGCTCTTTTAGCTTAGCATTTTCCTCCACAAGATATGCATGCTCACAACACGGGTTAGTAGCAGATGCATTATCAATTATGACAAAGGGAGGACACGTGGCAATTTCTTTAGTGAGTTTCACTTGGAGTTGATCATGAGACTCTTTAAGAGAAGCATGAATGCTCTTCAATGCCTTATGAGCATTGTCAAGAGAGACAAACTCATCCTTGAGTCGAGCATGGTCAACCCCAAGTGCAACCTTTTCAGATTTAAGAACACGGTTAAGAACAATAGCATGATCATAATCTTTACGTAATTTAGCAAAGTCGTCATTGTGTGACTCCTTAAAAGTCAAATGAAGACCTCACTCTTCCTCTAGAGCAATAGAAATATCTGATATCTCGTCGGCATAATCACGACTATGGCCTCTCAGCTCCTCAAGAGATTCTTCTTGAGAATCAATCGTGTCATTGGCCTCACCAAGTTGTTCCAAGAGAGCAACGAAGTGCTTCTTGGACTCTCCTTTGAGTTTACAAAGGAACTTGTCAAACTCATTCTCATCCTCTATCGCCTCCTCAGGTTTATCCACACAATCTAACAAAGACGGAGTGGAAGAAACAGAAGTCTTAATGTTTGAGGTTTTGGCATTGGAGGTTACCTTGGTGATACCTTTTGCCATGAGGCACCTAGCGATGTGGTTCTCATTGGGGGCGTCGAAGAGTGACACCTTTGTTGGGGTAGAGGATGCAATTGCCACTGATGCCATTGCCATTCCTTCACCACTTGTGTCTCCATCATCACCATCATCATCCGATGCATACTCTTCTTGAGCCACCAACACTTTGTGTGAAGTCTTCTTGACGAAGTTGGTCTTGTTTGGGAAAGAATTGGCCTTATCTTTGCGGATGAGCTTGCCACCATTGTCTTCCCTCTTCTCGTATGGACAATCCACCACAAAGTGACTCACATTACCACAGTTGTAGCAGGTCCTCACACGTTGCTTGCCCTTTGACCCGTTTGAGTTGTTCTTGGAGAAGTTGGGCCTTGTGTTTCTCTTGTTGCCCCAAAATTGCCTGGACGCAAGAGCCATGTGCTGATGATAAGCATATTTGGTGTCCTTGGGGCAACCCTCTTCTTATTCTTCTTCTTCCTCTTGACAGACCTTGGCCTTCAAAGCAAGGTTGGGGGATGATTTCTTTGACCGTTGCACGCGAGCGAGAGCATTGTCAGCTGTCGTGTTCAAGATGTTCATTGCAATAAATTCATCCAACACATCACCAGAAGACAAGGTGTGAAAGTTCGGTCTTTGACGGATGACAGCGGACATGGCCTTGTTGTAGGGCATGATGGCCTTCAGAAATTTACGCTTGATCCAAGTATCATCCACATCCTTGCTGCCATGATCTTTGAGGGCAACAGCAAGGGCAGTCACCATTCTATAGAGCTCACGCAGTTCCTCATCCTCTACCATTACAAACTCATCTGACTGATCAAGGACAACTTCATAGTTTGACCGTTGAATGCTTGAGCTGCCCTTGTACATGGAGATAATGTGTTCCCAACACTCTTTAGCAACAGTGAAGAGACGCAGGTGAGGTAGGTCTTCAGTAGGAACAGCAGCTTGGAGTATGAACAAGGCGGAGGAATTTAGTTGTTTATCCGCTTCTTCCCTTGGAGTGAGGTTGCGAGGATCACGAGGGTAGTATCCTTCTTCAATGACTCGCATGAGTTGAATTGAGCTGTGATCCAAATGAGACTTGATACAGAAAACCCAATTAGCAAAATCATTTTTAGCAAGCTTAGGAGGAGGACCATGATTAACTATATGAGGTGGGTGCACCGGTCCTCCATAGACCAAGGGAGGGAGAACTGAGGCAAAAGTCCCCGACTCATTAATTCCTTGAGAACGATTATCAGTACTAGCCCCCTCCTTACCGGAGTTGACATCCGATGCCGAGTTAGTGGGATTAACCACTTGAACCGCATCGGTGGAAAGTTTAAGTGTGTCAAGGAATTCTTTAAACATGGATTTGACCTCGGTCGTCATGGAGGATTTAAGCGAGGATATGGCCTCATTTAAATCCTCGCGAGAGACCGTGTTCACACCCACGGCCTCGGGAAGTTCAACCACCCGGTCCCCGTCGTCAACCATACTCTTCGGGTGGTGAAACCCTTAATAAAGAGACGATGCTCTGATACCAATTGAAAGGATCAATATGGTTGACTAGAGGGGGGGTGAATAGGCAACTAACACTTTTTAACTTTTCTTTAACAATTTAGGCTTAGTAACAAATAGGTTGACTAGATATGCAACTAGGTGAGCAACCTATATGATGCTAATCACAACAAGCACACAAGCAAGCAAGGGATACAACACAATAATAGCTTGCAAGAAGTAAAGGTAAGAGATAACCAAAAGTGGAGCCGGTGGAGACGAGGATGTGTTACCGGAGTTCCTTCCCGGTAAGGGGAAGTATGTCTCCGTTGGAGCGGTGTGGAGGCACAATGCTCCCCAAGAAGCCACTAGGGCCACCGTATTCTCCTCACGCCCTCACACAATGCGAGGTGCCGTGATTCCACTATTGGTGCCCTTGAAGGCGGTGACCAAACCTTTACAAACAAGGTTGGGGCAATCTCCACAACTTAATTGGAGGCTCCCAACGACACCACGAAGCTTCACCACAATGGAATGTGGCTCCGAGGTGACCTCAACCGTCTAGGGTGCTCAAACACCCAAGAGTAACAAGATCCGCAAGGGATTAGTGGGGGGAATCAAATTTCTCTTGGTGGAAGTGTAGATCGGGGCCTTCTCAACCAATCCCGAGAGAATCAACAAGTTTGATTGGCTAGGGAGAGAGATCGGGCTAAAATGGAGCTTTGAGCAACAATGGAGCTTGGGGAGGGAAGAGGTAGTCTTCTTGGGGAAGATGACCTCCTTTTTATAGTAGGGGAAAGAATCCAACCGTTATCCCCACTCTCAGCCCGTGCATTGCGGTACTACCACATAAGAGCCACGGTACTACCGCTGTGGGATGCGGTACTACCGCTCGCACGGTAGTGACCTGACGCAGACCTATTGCACAGGGCAACGAGCGGTAGAACCGCCGGAGCGGTACTACCGCGCGCCCATACGGTACTACCGCATGGTAGGCATCGTCTGGCACAGGAGATGCAAGGAAGTAAAAAATTACTTCCGTGCCTACCTCCGCTGAGGGCGGAGCTGCGCAAAAGTCTGGCACGGAAGTACCGGACATATATCACGGTACTACCGCTCGAGGGCGGATGTAAAAAATTACATCCGCGCCTACTACCGCAGGCGCACGCACCAGGGCTGGGGACAGCGGTACTACCGCTCCTTGGAGAGGTACTACCGCGGGCACCTGCGGTACTACCGCTCCCTTGAGCGGTACTACCGCAAGCCACTGAAAACTAGCACCTTGTTGCCTTCACTTTGCACAGACAAGGAAAACGGACTGGAGCTCCATTGAAGTGAAGGAAAGGTGGTGCAATAGAACAGATGTGTACGTGTTGATTCCACCCAAACCTTTCCGAGGCGGACCCCCTCTTAATAGTACGGCTTTCCTACGACTCAAATCCACCGAAAGGAAATGTAGAAAGCAATCGTCTTCGATAGACTCCGAGGGGCACCGAATCGTCTTGTGCCTAGTCATGAGATATCTGAAATGCTCAATGCACATGATTAGTCCGCAAATGAATTGTCATCAATCACCAAAACCACTTAGGGAGAAATATGCCCTTACACATTGCTTGCAAGCTTCTGGTGATGTTGTCTTACCGAGAGGGCCCAGAGATACCTATCCGTCATACGGAGTGACAAATCCCAGTCTCGGTCCATGCCAACCCAACAGACACCCTCGGAGATACATGTAGAGCACCTTTATGATCACCCAATTACGAAGTGACGTTTGATAGCACACAAGGTATTCCTTCGATGTCAGGGAGTTGCCTGATCTCATGGTCTTAGGAATGATACTTGACATGAAGAATGTTGTAGCAACAAACTAAGTGATACGATCATATGCTAAGCTTACGGTTGGGTCTTGCCCATCACATCATTCTCCTAATGATGTGATCCCGTTATCAAATGACAACTCATGTCTATGGTTAGGAAACTTTAACCATCTTTGGTCAACGAGCTAGTCTAGTAGAGGATCACTAGGGACACGGTGTTGTTTATATATCCACACATGTATTTAAGTTTCCGGCCAATACAATTCTAGCATCGATAATAAACGTTTATCATGAACAAGGAAATATGATAATAACCGTTTTATTACTGCCTCTAGGGCATATTTCCAACACCTCCTCCTTCTTTGTCAAGATATCCTCGAACTTCTTCGTCATCTTGGCTGCCGCACCTTCTCTCTTCGCCCTCTCCACCTCCCACTTCTTTCCCCGCAGGTTTCTTCTACCCTTTTTCGGCGGTTGTTGGGTTGGGTCGGTAGGGTCACCGGTTTTTTTCCTCGTTGCCTATTCAACTTCAACCAACAATGCATGACAGTGAAGGACTTCTTCTCCAACTTCTTGTACACCACACAAGCACGAGTAGGCTACAAAGTGAAACAATGTTGACAATGCATATCCGTCTAGTGAGCAACAAAACAATACATGTCCGGCTAGTGAACAACAAAAGTAAAGCATATCCGGCTAGTGATCAACTTACTTGCTCGGTGATTTGTGCACCGCTAGGCCACCGTGCAATGAGCTGCTTCAAGTGCCCGCAATACTTGGACACGGCCTCTTGGATGGTTACCATCGATGGTTGAGGGATTTCCATTCACGGTTGCGGATGACCGAGTCGGTGTAGGGCGTGAAATACTTGTCTTCATGGAACCATATGTGAATGTTCATCCAAAAGTTTGTGCCCTTTTGCTCCGTGCCATGGAACGGATCAAGGATAGTGACCAACCATGCCTCGCACACCAACTCATCCTCCCGCATTTTGAAGTTTCCGGCTCTTCCCTTCTTCTTCGGGTCGCCGATTGTATCATCCGGATCATCATCGTCGTCGTCGCCCTCCTCCTCCTCCCCATCAGGCTACTGCTTTCCGGCGGCCCAATGCTATTGTTGCTCTGTGCCATCACTTGTCTGAGTGTATGTCTGCTGCGTGGTCGTCTGGATGTACGGCTGCTGGTAGTAGTTGTTGGACTGGGTGGGATCCGTGTCTTCCACCTGCCCGTCCTCATAGCCCCCCTCCCTCGCCTCCGTCATGGATGATGTAGAGCATATCCCTGTCCGCGTCGTACCCCGGCTCCCCCGCTCCAGGCATTGTAGCGAACAGCGCACGGGCACCCACCTGCTCCCCAGGAGCCGACCGCGCCCGCTGCAGCTGCGGCGAAGAATACTCGGAGAAGAGCGATGCCGCATTAACGTCGACAATGTAAGGCACCATACCGGCTGGGGTGCCGAGCTACTTGGCGGCATAGTAGTACGGAGGCTTGTAAGTCTCTGGCCACGGCGTCGTCTGTGTTGCGCACCCGCCCGTCTTGAAGCGTCCGCCACGGCCACGCCGGCCGCCACGATCTCCATGCCGATCGCCACCAATAGCCCCACCGGCGGCCAACCGCTTATTGAGCTTCTCCTCCTTTGCGGCCTTCACTTCTACACGGCAATCCTACCGCGTCGCAGAGTTGATCTTCCGGGCGAGCACGACGTGGGGATCCTCCGGCACCTCCACCGGCTCCATATCGGGCAGGTTCTCCGATAGCTCCATGCGTTGGCAGTGGAAGGAAGGAGAAAAGTGGGAGAAAATAGTGGGAATTGGGTGCATAGCGGCGGAGAATGAGAGAAGAAAAGTGGGAGATTTTGGCACGGAAGCAGTGCTTTGCTACAAAAGCGCGGGCTCCGCCTTCCTTTTGGGTGGGTCAGGGGGGTAGATAGGGACGTTTCTCGTGTCCGACTCCCGCAAACCTCCCCCGCGTTTGTCTCCGGTTTGCGGGAGAAATCGCGTCCGAACCGCTCCGTGGACCGATACAGGTCGGCGTTGGATGGCTTCCGCGGTCCAGACCGTTGCGGGAGGTTTGTGGGTCCACCTTGGAGATGCCCTTAGAATCATAGTTTTCATAACAATATTTAAGTATGGAAAAAATTGAGATTTTTAAAGAGTAGTATCATACTTTTCAAGCAAAGAAACAAGTTCACACACACACTTAAAAGCAACAAATTCTTCTATTTGTTCCACATAGTAATCATATATACCATTGGCATAAGAAGCCAAGTCTCATTATCGTTATATTCACATGCAAAGGGACGATGTGAAACCTCCATCTTGGAGCAGCAAGTATAATCATACAAAAATATTACCAATGTAGCATTTTTATTTGATCCCATAAGAGTTTTCCTTTTAAATTCAAGCGATAATCCCAAAGTATTCATGTTGATCCAAAGTGTATCCCATTATCATGTTGAATGGAGATTTATAAGGATCATCAAAGAAGTAATTAATGTTCCACACATAACCAACATCGAGGGTTTTAGGAGGTTTCTCATCTCCATGAGTAGAAAGTACAACTGTTTTTTTGGTGTTTCGTGTTCTATATCCATTTGCATTAATTTGGGGTTTCAATTTTTTTTAAAGCCTTAACTTCTGATTCGAGCGTCAAAATTCAGAACCGTCTTCATCATTGGATTTCTGACGATGAGTTCTTCAAAAGTAGATCCCATATGGATAGGTTTAGTCAACCTTTTTTCGTGGGCAACTTTGGGTGCAATGAAGGCAAGTTTAGTGCTAGAGGTAAGCAACTTCTTTTTAGCCTAGTAGGACCTCTATTATGTTGGTTTGTTTGAAAATGAGAAAATCGGACAAAACCTGAGGCACCTTTATTGCTACATACAAGCAACTTCATTGCACTATGTGTACCTATGAATTTTGCTAACATTATCACAACTTGCTTATCATGGATGGTCAGGTCCCTATCGTTGATGGCCAGTTTCCTACGGTTGACGCTCAATTGCCTACAAGTACAATGAAATTGCCTACCATTGATGCGCAGTTGTCTTCTATTAGTAAATAGTTGCCTAGGTTTGTTGCTCAACTGCGGACAAATATTGTGAAGTTGCTTATCGTTGTTTTTTAAAGTTGCCGACAAACATTGTGAAGTTGCCTACCAGTGATGCTTAGTTGCCTACAAGTACTATGAAATTGCCTACCATTGATGCCCAGTTGTCTTCTATTGGTAAATAGTTGCCTAGCATTGCTGCTCAGTTGCCGACAATACTGTGAAGTTGCTTACATTGTATTTTAAGCCAAACCATCACATCTCCGATGCACTCATCAAGCAACTCATATGTACTCTCAACCTGACTTGGTATCTAGACAAAGATACCACATATGAAAAAGCCTAAGTTCACATTGATGGGGCTATTGGAGGCAAAACAAGGACAAGAAACTTTGAGATCGTTATGCACTCGAGTAGCACACAAAAAAGTTCAATAACTTTTGGGGTGTTTTATGCAACTCTAGTACATTCATCGGGCAACTCATGTGTGTTTTTCATCATCATATCTGGAGATTTCAATGATTTTGCGGGCAACTCATGCGAAAATTATGAACTACTTGTGTAGGTCTGTAGGCAACTGTTTGATATGCCCCCTATGAAACTTCTCATTACCCCCTATGCAACTTCTCATCTACCACCCCTAGCAACTCGTCCTCACACTGTGACCAGACCCTACTCATCATGGGAGCAACTCATGTATTCGTCGACCTCTCGCCACCTCTCCTATCCAACCCCGCTCATCACGTGTGTGATAGTTGGAAAAAATAAAATAACTGAAAGAACTCTAACATTACTACTTTAGGCGAAAAATTGGTGAAACAACATATCACGCAAAGAGTAAAAAGTGGCATCACAGAAAACATAGTGTTATCCAACTGATGTTATTTTTGCAGGAAACTTAGTGCAAAAAATATGACTTGCATATGTTTGTGGGCAAGCAGTCTAATATCCCCCCTATGCGACTTCTGACCCCCCCCCCCCCCCGCCAGCAACTCGACATCACACTGTGAGCAACTCCTACTCATCTTGTGTGTATGTAACTATACATATCTGCATAGAGTGGTTGTTCTAGCAAAATCAAATGCAACTGTCCCCCTAGCAAAATTCACATAACTATTCTAGCAAGATCCAAATCACCTATCCATAGAAAAAATCCAAGAAACTATCCTAGAGAATCCAATCAATTGTATTACAGAAACATAATGCAAAACTATTCAGAGCAACTGTCCTAGCAAAACCAAGCAATTGTACTAGCAAATTCAACCAACTACATTACCAAAAAATATTGTGCAAAACTGTCCAAGCAAAGCCAAGCAACTGTCCTAACAAAATCAAGCAAGTGCATTACGGCATGATGCGGCTCTTCTAGCGAATCCAAGAGATTGCCATTTCCCCATAATTCACATAATTGCCAATCTATTGACTGTAAACAACTGTACCATTGATTCAAACAAAAATGACATGCATCTGCCCCGCAAAAAAAAGACATGCATCTGGACAAGTCCCCTAGTTTTTTTTGTAATAGGCAACTTCATAACAATGGTAGACAACTAGCAGAAATGTTTTATCTCCTTTTACAAAATATGGATAGGCGATAATAGGAGTGTATGTGTATGCATAATATACGCTGTAAGCAATTTCATGACGCAAGTTGCCTCCTTTAGGGCATGTTTTGAAACTATCCCAACTCCACCGAATCTGCAACTTCAGCTTCTCGAGCGAGCTTCTCGCTTCACCCATTGATCAAAAACCGTTTGAGAGTGATGCTGGCTTCTCCCAATGTTGCAGCCCAGCTGGGAGGCAAGAAGCCCGTTGGGCACCCCCTTGGGTTGGCTGGAGTCAGTCCTGGAGAGGGAAAATGATTCGATCGAGAGGGAGGAATCGTTCATGTGCATGAGCGTGGGCGTATGTCAAAGGGCTCGCACGAAATATATTCCTTCGTGGTGGCAATATGTTGTCAATAGAGAGAACTCCAGATTCAGTAAAACGTGGAGCTGCACTACGGCCCGAAACAGCTTTAGCTTCTAGGAGCTAAACCATTCGGCTGTGTTTTGACTCTATACTTTGTGAAGTTGAGAGGTGGAGAGTTTCAAAACATGCCCTTAGTGTTGAAAGTTGCCTCCATGTAATTTCATAGATGCCTACGGATGATGCTCAGTTGCCTAAATACGATGAAAAATTGTCCCACGTGTTTTTTTATGTTGTCTATGATATACTTGCTAGGTAAATTCACTAGTACACATGATGCAAGGAAGTTGCTTATATTAGCACTAAAATTGCGTCAACTAGAACCAAAGTTGTTTTAAAAAAAATTATCGAAACATATTCATATGGGATTTAGTTTTGAAAATCTCATCCCGAGAAACGTAACGGTGAAACAGATCTTCGTTCTAAGCTCGGTTCAAAAGTTATAGCTTTTTGAAAAAATTGTGACGAATAAAGTGAGATGACATCAGCACATGTTACATGTATGCAACCAATCCTTAGGGATCATCCATCACCTGACGACGCAGATACATCGCGAGGAAGGAGGCCGTTTTCTTAACAGTTTGCCGTGTAGCGGGTGCGCAAGCATCGGACGGCTCGCGTGCGTGCGCTCGGCGCGACGGAATAGTGGAGCTGCACTTTTAGGTGTTTTGGGTAATTATATACTTATCACATAAAAGTAATGCAACAAAGATGGTGGTGCAAACCTGCGAGAGATTCAGACCAAGTGTGTTTTCATGTATACACTAACACGCAAGCGCACACAGATCAACACAATTAACAAATACTGCATTTGAGACTGCGATGAAACATTGCCAGCAAGTCCCATCAGCAGATAAGGTGCTGCAAGTACAAAAGTTTCAGGTTCTACCTAAACAGTTGTACCTATTGACAGGTTATGAAAAGAAGGTATAAGCTCAACAGCTGGGCAGCTTAAGACACCAAGCTTACATCTGAGCCACGACAAAACATAGCCGGTCCTCCAACAGCTTACGAGTGAGGAACACCGCTAAAAATGCTAAACAGGTTGGCCGAAAACAATCCACAAGGCCAGATCCCTAGCTTTCAAATATAGTTGTATCTGCATAAAATTGCTCTGCCACTAGCAGGATAGAACACAATACACACTAGACAGCAGCCACACCATTGCAGTAATCACGACAGCAAGCAAAAAATATATCGAGGTAGAGGTCGCCGTTGGTCTTCTTAATCTCGGCCGCGTGTTCTGCACAGAGGAGAAAGATGAGAGATCAAGCAAAGAGGAGATTCGCCGGACGCTGGACAAGGAGAGGGGAGGGGGGCGGAGATCTACGAAGAGGGGAGGGAGGCGGTCAGCAACACACCTGCACCGGACGGCAGAGCTTGGGGTGGAGGCACGCTGGCCGCCAGAGCTTTAACCGTATCTGCACAGAAGAGAGATGAGAGGAGACTGCTCCACCGGGAGGGGAAAGAAGGTGTCGCCGGCCGAAGCTAGGACACACGCTCCAAATTGGGCCGGCAGTTTTTTGCCTTCAGGACAGGTCGCTCGATATCGAGCACAAATGCCACAGATGAATGCCAAGATCAACCAAACGATGGTATTCGGGATATTCAGCCCAGACGAAAGCCAATACCCAATACCAGGCCCGAATGCAAACATCCAAACGGAGAGTTATGAAATTATAACAGGAGAAAAGAAACAATGAAAGAAAGATAAAAAAAAAAAAGGAAACTGAAGATACTGAAATAAACGACGGGAAAGGAAAATCAGAAGGATAAGCGGAAAATGGAAATAATAGTAAAAACGAACTGAAAGAAACTAAAATAAATCGCTGAACCGGAAACCACAAGATAATTTCAGAACAATGCCATTACATAGTATGGGTAAAGTTCTTATAGAACTACTAAACAGGGAACAACATGAGAACCCTGGTAATTCCTTAGGGCAAACTTATCAAAAATGTCACAACGGAATGCAGTGCCCGCCCAGTTGTGATAACCCGTCACAGGTTGACGGGCCTTCTACTTACGTCGCTTGTACCTTGATTTGCTCTTGAAGGCATTCTTAGATTTCTTTGCAAACGAGCTGTCCTTTTTCTTCAGGGAACGGCCCTGCTTCCATTCACTCATATCATTCTGGAACAGCTCATGCATTTCCTCTTGCCTGGTTTGGCCCTTTTCAGCAGGTTGTTTTGACTTCTTCTCATTCTTTCCTTTGCCAGCGCCAACACCGATTTTGCCCGTCGCCTTCATTGATTTTGCCCTGCGATAAGCGACATCAACTACACTTTGGCTGCTCTTTGCTTTCTTCCCTCCATTCCTTTCCTGAGCTTCCTTCTCTTCCTTCTCCTCCTCTAGCATCTCCCGTTGTGCCTCCAATTTTCTGCGTTTCTTCCTAGGTAGGTTTTTCTCACGCTCTCTTCTTCTTTTCTCCTTCAGATGGAGATCTTCAGCTTGCTGAGCACTAACAACTACAGAGCCACCTTTAACTTGATCCAAGGATTCTTTAGCAGCCTTTGCCAGAAGTTTCTTTTCCTTCTCAGTAGCAAACCAGGTTCTCTTGGGGCGTGAGTATATCTCATCCCTGCGAGCTATCATATTTTCTGCCTTCGTGGCTTCCATTTCAGCCTTCCTCAATGCCATTTCCTCCCTTTCTTCCAGAATTATGTTAGAAATTTGATGTTCCAGTTGCTCAATTAATTTTGCACAGTCAGACACAGGTTTCTCGGCAACAATGCGGCTTTTCAGCTGAGAACCAGCTTTTTTTGCGATAGCTTTCAAGAGGGATCTATCGTCATCGGTAACAAATGTCACGGCATATCCTTCCCTGCCTGCCCGAGCAGTACGGCCAACACGATGAAGGTAAGTTTTGATGTCACGTGGGCAGGCAAAATTTATGACAGTCCGAACACCAACAATATCAATACCACGAGCTGCAATATCAGTTGCAATCAGGATATCCGCTTCTTGCTTTTTGAATTGTTCTAAAGCCTCAAGCCGCTGTGCCTGTGTAAGGTTGCCATGAAGCTCAGCAGCTTTCATCCCAGACAGACCAAACAGTATCTTCAATCTGTGAGCAGAATGCTTTGTCCCACTAAAAATGATCACTCTTTCCTTGAAGGTCTTCAAACAGAGAGCAAGCAGAACAGCTTCTTGAGTTGCTTCACGTGATCGCCGGATTCTAACCACCTCTTCAGTCAATGTTGCAGGGCGTTTCAGCGAAGGGTCGGCTTCAAGACGAACGGGCTTGTTCAGAGAAAGTTTCACAAGCTCATCGATTTGCTCCGTCATTGTAGCAGAAAAGAGCATCGTCTGCCTTCTTTTAGGACACATGCGAATCAGCTCACCAATCTCAACACTGAAACCCAATTCCAGCAAACGGTCAGCTTCATCAAGGATCAAAACTGCAAGATCTTCAAGCCCGACGGAAAGGGAGTTGCGCAGATGATCCACTATACGCCCAGGAGTGGCAACGACAATGTCAGGATTTGACCTTAGAGCTACCTCCTGTGCCTTGGTTGGAAGCCCACCAACTATGAGACAGCACCTGATATCAGTAAACTGGGCCAATTTTTCAATCATGCTATGGACCTGCGCAGCCAGCTCTCTGGTTGGAGTGAGAATAAGCACCCTGATGGCAGGCACACGCTTTGGCCGGAAAAGCAGACGCTCCAGCACGGGCAGAGAGAAAGCAGCCGTCTTCCCTGATCCTGTTATGGCGCTGCCGCATATATCCCTCCCTGTTAATGCCAGAGGGATGCATGCGGCCTGAATTGGTGTTGGCTTCTGGTAGCCCAGTGCTTCACAGGCTCGAATGAGGGGACGCGATAAGTTGAGCTCAAGAAACGACCTTGCACTGAATGAAGCTCCTTCCGATGACGCGAAGAATTGAGATGGATCCGGGTGCTCGGGTGCATCGTCTTCCTCTTGCACAGCCTCTTCTTCTTCTTCTTCCCCAACCTCTTCCTCCTCCTCGTCCTCTTCGCCTTGCTCGCCGCCTTCCACTTCACCATCCTCCTCCCCGCCGCTCGACTCGATCTCTTCGTCGTCGTCACTCTCCTCGATCTCGTCCTCATCGTCCCCGCTCTCCCCCTTCACCGCCGCCTCCTCGTCGCTATCATCAGCATCATCCTCCTCGTCATCCTCGGAGACATCAGGCATGGAGGGGTTGCGCCGGCCCCGGAGGGCCTGGGAGATCTTCTCGTCGATGGAGGTGGTGCGGCGCGCCGCGTGCTCCGCCGCCACGGACTCCGCGTACGTGGGGAACTCCCACGGCGACTGCGCGGGCTTGCGCCGCGCGGCGGCTCCGGCCGCCGCCTCGTCGTCGGAGCCGTCCGGGTCGAACCGGAAGTCGGGGTCCATGTCGGGAGGGACAGGGAAGACGGAGGGAGGTGGGTGGCTTTTTTTTTTTTTTTTTTTGACGGTAAGGGAGGTGGGTGGCTGTGTTAGGTTTTCCGGCGGCGGGATGTTGGGGTTTGGGGGAAGATGCGAGGGTTTAATCCAGCAGGAGCGCTCTCGCTCGCAAGCGGACGAACGGACCGAGACCTCCCGAATTGGGCCGGCCCAATTGCCAGCATACTGCATACGAGCCCACATGATCTATATATCAACTTAACAGCATGTTACCCGACCCTAAAAAATACGGCATGTTACCATAACAAAAAACTGTTAAGTGCCACACCTATGGCACGAACACATGGTAACTCTAAACTCTTTTAGAGCATCTACAGCCGGACATAGCAAATATGACCCCCTAAACGCCCGCGGACGCGCCCGGTCAGTGACCGGGCATGTCACTCCTCACTTTCTTCCTCATATGTCCGGTCACTTGCACGTGATTGGTGGAGAGGAAGAGAGAGAAAGAAAAGAATGAATAAAGAAAAAGAAAAGGTGGTCCGGGGTGGGGTCGCGTCCTACGTGGCGGACTGACCGGGCATGCCCGGGCGCGTCCGCGAGCCCTCATATCCTCCCTGTATTTGAGATGGATATGAGGGTTCGCGGACAGCCCAGACGTATAGGGATGATATGAGGGATCCGGTTGGGTCATTTTTTTTCCTTCTCTCTCCTGTCCGGTCACTGACCGGGCGCGTCCGCGGGCGTATGAGGGGTCGTTTGAGGCGTCCAGCTGTAGATGCTCTTATGCCAAGTTTAGCGGCGCAATGATGGCAAAGTTCCACTTTTTTTTGTTTTTGTTTTCGGGTGACAATTTTAGTTGTAAAAACGTCAGGGCGGAATCGCTTCGCGCCACATGTATGGCACTTATCATGTGGAAGAAAAACTTAATGAACTGTTTGTTTTTTTTGAAACTTCTTAATGGACTGTTTACCCGGCCCAGTTTGACATTGATTATTTGTCCCCACTCTGTCTCCACTGATCTAAACGCCTAGCCGCATTGCATTCGCAGCCCCCTCTTCGTCCACCACCCTCGCTGACGACGATAAGGTTGCCGTCGTAGCCAGCGTCAAAGCCGATCCCACAGCCTCATAACCTTGCCACCGCCACACGTGATGCCCCCTCGCGCATCCTCTGTAGCAGCCCACAACGAGTGAGGGGGAGGGAGGTGGGCTATGGAGAAGCCGAGAGGGCTTCACCGGAGACCGCAGTGGCAGTCGTGGAGGTGGTGTCACAGTTCAGGTGGCTCGTCATCGTCGATGAAGTAGGATCCATCAAGCACGCGCAGGACCTCATGCAATGATGATCAATTCTTTTTGAAAGGGTAAACAATAGGCTATCTTCATCCTTTGTTTTGTAGAAAGACTAATTTCCATTTCTTACCCTCAAAATTGACGCTTGTGACACAAATTACCCCCAAATCGACATTGATCACATTTTTACCCTTAATTTACAAATTTCTTCCACGCCCCCTCCCCCCAGGCACTAATAATTACTCCCAATTTTCCCGTTCATCTCAAATTGGTCGTTGATTTCGCATGCCATGTAGATGGTTTTTAAATTTTCGGTGGACTTGTTTTTGTTTTTTTCTAGATCTTGGACCGGTTATTTGTGGGTGCACGGAACTAGACGGTCGCCACGCCCAACTGGTGTGGCCGCACCAAGTCGTCGTCGTGCCCGCCAGCTCGTGTGGTGGAGACAACGCCGCAAACCCTTCTTTCCTTTCTTGGATATATTTCTCCCGCCACCCCTTCTATGTCCTCCCACTTCCCCCCCCCCCCCCATCTTCTTTCCTTTCTTGTCGGCGGTGGGGTCAAGGCGATCATGGCGACGGAGCATGCGCTGCTGCCTTTCATAGGTAAGCTCTCCTCCTTCATGTCCATGCCCTCCATGCACTGGTAAGGCCTGTCGCAACTGTGTTTTCTTGTACTCCATGTCCATGACCTAGTGTTGGATCTGGTCCATATCCATGTGATGGATCTGGTCCATATCCATGTGATGGATCTTCTCCATGGCCATGTCGTTGAATTCTCCTTCATTTCCATCTCCTACATATCTCTGACCTGATCGTTGAAGATAGGGTTTTACCATAGAAAGGCATGGCTTTGAAGAGTTGATTATGTGTCTTACTACTGGATCTGATGTGGGTTTAAGGAATGTTGGCACAAACAGAAGGATCTGCAATAGATTGAAAGTTAGGGTTTAATACTGAAACACTAACAATTGTGTGAATAAGGTTCAGTTATTTCAAAGTTTAGTTAAGGTGTAAAAAAAGTTCACTTATTGGCATGGCATGTGGGTACAAGGAAAGTTGGCACCAACAGAAGGATTTGTAATAGATTGAAAGTTAGGGTTTAGTATTGAAGAACTATCACTTGTGTGAATAAAGTTTAGTTAAGGTGTCAACATTCAATTAAGGTGTCAAAAAAGTTCACTTATTGGCATGGCATGTTGGTATAAGCATTGTTGGCACAACGAGGGGGATTTGTAAAATTGTTTGAAAGTTAGGGATCAAGATTAAAGCACTAACACTTGTGTCAATAAAGTTTAGTTATTTAAAATTTCAATTAAAGTGTCCAAATTCAGTTATAGGTGTAAAAAATGTTCAGTTACAACATGGTTTTGAAGAGTTCAGTTATTTATGTGAAGGTTCATCCGAGGAATTTTGTCTTTTGCAGATGGATCAGTGGTGGTTGCATAGGCTCGTTGTGCATATAAAATCTGTTGTTCATCCTCGTCATGTGCCTTGGCGTCTAGGTACAATTACTTTTGATAACTTGACGGAGGAGTTGGTGCAACTAGGGTTTAGCGTAAATGATTTTATGTACTACAGAAGCAGGTTGGACAGGTTGGACCCCATTGGCATGAGGATGAAAATGATTGAACTGACAGATCAAAATCCAGTTGATAAGATGGTTCAAGAATACAATTCATGGCGAACTATTGAATTACATTGTTAAGGGAAACTCGATCGATTTATTGAACCAACTCTAGTTGTTGATGACCATGAAGCAGTTATTGCTGATGATGGAGCAATTACTGTTGATCAAGCTCCAATTGTAATTGAGCATGGAGCAATTGTTGCTAAGCATGGATCTGTTATTACTGGCAATGATGCAATTGTTGTTGATCCTGCTCCAATTGCTTTTGGACCTCCTCTAGTTGTTATTGGTTCTGCTCATAAGAATGATGCATCTAATCCTAGTAATGTGCAGGCCAAGTTGTGGTTAGTAAGGATTACCAACTAGAGTTTGTTGAAGATCCAATTATGAAGGAAGAAATTCAGTTAAGTCAAGCTAATAGTCAAGATGGTCGTGATTTTCTTTCAGATGAAGAGTACAATGGTGCTGATAGTAGTGATGATGAGGACCTTTATATTTTTCTTGAGACAAAAAAGATGAGAACAGAGTACGAAGAGAAGAGGCACACAAAGATATAACAGAAAAGGGTGTTCAATTAGAGGATGAGTATGAGGACTTATTTGTTGGATAGGGTGCTGACACATTGTCTATAATTAGTTTGCGTGGGACAAAGACACTTTGTGTTGGGGAGATCACTTCAGGCAATATTTTCTTGAGCCTGGTAGCTAGTATTTTGGATATGATTTTATAGATCATATTGCACAATGTTAGTTTGGTTCCATACATTGGGTATTTTCCGTTTAATTATCGCATCCAACACCTCATTTGTTAACTCATCATCAAAAATGTGCTAAAACCTTTAACCTTGACCTTGTTCCACACACGGTCTTTGAGAAACTTGAAAGCACCGTTTTTACTATTGCCCACATCCAAGGGCATATACCAAACTTAAGTGAACCAACCGTCCCCTTGATCGGCCCGAACAACTCGCGTAGAAACACTGATCCAGATCGGAACGAACCGGCGGCGAGATAAAACCCTAGTCGCCTTGGGTAGAGCCTTTCCAAGAGTCCTTCGTCTGTGTGCGCTGTTACTAGACGCAGCGGGCGTCAAGTAGGGATTGTCATTCCCCCTCCCCTCCCGAATCCTCTTTTGCATCTTGAACGAATCCAGCTTCCTCCCTGCCAGCGGCCATGTTCTCCCGGCAGTTCATCAACCTGGCGATGAAGGGCTCGTATTGGCTGAGCCGCATGATGGCCCATGAGGATCTCTTCTACCCGTCAGCGGCAGAGGCAATCACGGCACGCGCGCAGACCAACAAGGTGTTGCTGCCGTACAGGAGCACCCAGGATCTCACCCCGTCGGTGGTCAGATTCAAATCATCCCGCGAGGCCTGCTCGACGCTCGATTTCATGCCTTTCTATGGCCGCGGCCGTGGCGAAGGCAAGATCGTCGCGGTCGGCAACTTGGCTGGGCAAACCATCTTGTATGACGCCGACGCCGGCGGCGGCTCCATCAAGATGTTGCCCCGCCTCAACGCCTCCAGGTGGCGGAGCCCCATCTCCCTGTGCGTCACCAAGGCCACCCCCAACGGCGCCCAGGACCCCAGTTGCTTTGCTTCCCTCTACGCGATCAATAGGTCCTACCCCAGCGAATTCGAGGCCCTTGTCCATTGCAACCCATACGGGCTCGGGAGGTGCGATGCAGACAAAGCTTGGCACTGGCGCAAGCTCCCGCCGCCGCCCTACCTCGATCACCCGGCCTGCGAAAACCGCACCATCCAGTCATACGCGCTGCTCGAGGACGGCAAGACCATCTGCATCTCTTCCGTCCGCGAGAAAGGCGGCTTTGGCACCTACTGCTTCGACATCTCCGACCACCAGTGGACCAAGGCAGGCCGTTGGGTGCTGCCCTTCCATGGCCACGCTCTGCGAGTCCCGGAGCTCCATGGCCTCTGGTTTGGCATCGGCGGCGACAGCCAGCATGAGCTCTGCGCCGCCGACCTGTCATCCCTGGACCGCGCTCCCAGGGTGCTGCACAGATGGCAAAGCTCTGGCCCTCCCGACCACTGGCTGCTGATCGGCAGCAGCATGCACTAGTAGAAAACAGGGCACTAGTCCTGGTTCCAGAGGCCTTTAGTCCCGGTTCTGGAACCGGGACAAACCGATCGGGACTAATGCCCAAAACCTTTAGTCCCGGTTTGCTTACGAACCGGGACCAAAGGGGCTCCATGTGGCCTCTGCGGGGCACCCAGGCAGGAGGACCTTTAGTCCCGGTTGGTAACACCGACCGGGACTAAAAGGCAGCCACGCGTCAGCACCTGCCAGGAGCTGGGGTTTTTGTTTTTTGTTTTTTTTAAAGGGGGGGGGGGGTTTAGGGGTTTTCCTATTGTGTTTCCCCCTTTTATTTTTGTCTTTACCATTTTTATTTTACGCTTTTCATTCGACTCGACGCTAGCTACTACATATAGCAATGAAGGAACCATTACACAACATCGTCATGATCAATATATAGAGAGAAGTGACCTCTCTTTCTCCGTGCTTGGTCGAACAATATGCAACAAGTTTTCGTAAATCTATTCGACGCTATTACATATAGTACACGTTCATGCATATATACAATATAACATCTATGACGATCCTAACGTCGTCTATTACCAACATCGCATTCGACATCCTTATGGTATTCTCCGTCTTTAGGTATGACATGCTCAACAAAGAATCCCGCCAATTCCTCTTGAATTGCTCGGATGCGATCAGTTGGTAGGAGTTCGTCCCGCTTCCGCCAGATCTAATTTAAAGAAGGGGGTCAATATATGAATGAAACTCAACACAATTGATGGTAATAAAATAAAAATGTGAATATTGTTTACGTACTTCAAATTGTTGTAAAGATATGCCCCGGCCCCGCTCAGAGGTCGAGTGGCGAATGAACTCGCAAACGTAGTAGGCACATAAATTAGTCTCGGTTGCCTACAACAAGCACTTTACGAGAATAGAGTTCGATCAAAATGATAACCAAGCATGATAATGGTATTGAAACTAGCATCAATGAGAGATGTGCGGTACTAGAGTAGTACTTACTTTGGGCTGTACAAATTGCAGCTCCGGTTTCCAGCTGACACCCTTAACCTTTTTGGTGAACTTTTTCCAAACCCTGCCCGGCAAAGAAAATGATTACTTGATATCAGAAAATGAACGAAAGTTGCCGATATGGTGCGATAATGATTGAACTTACTTCTGAAGCATTTGCCTCATGTTCGTCCACTCCTTAGGGTCTTTACGTCTCGAGTCCAAGACAGTTACTTTTCCCTCTTCAAGCTGAATGTCTAGCAGAATAAAGTGGAAACTGCGCACGCATAACTCGTTAATTGCACTTAACCTCGAGTAAGCGAAACAGAATATGCACAAGATAGTAACACTCACTTGAAGTTGTAAGGAAATAGTATTTCATTTCTGGTTTGTTGTCCAAGTAACGCATTTAGCAAGTTGTTCTTTGTTTCGGCGGGAAAATCTCATAACATAGGTTCATTTATGAAATTTGGGTCAATGAACCCAATGTCATAGATTTGTTGTTGTTTGCATTCGAGGATCTTCAATCTGCATAATATAGTGTGAGGATAATTAATACATGCAATGAACGAGCTGAGCTAGAGACTTAATTACAGAAAAAAAAATACTTACAGACAATAGGAACTGACGATAGTTTTGTCGAGTTCCTTTTGATTGTATAACTGAAATATTTCTTCAAATTCAACGAACAACACCTGCTCTCCATTGAAGAAGTGCTCATCTTTAATTCCCACAAATATATTGTCGGCCCCGTCCTTGCAGGCTTTCAAGTACCATTCATGCAATTGTCACATCAACGTTGGTAGACGGTCGAGCTCCTCACGTGTGACGAGAGGCTTCCCGTTCGAGTATTTTAAGGTTTGTACTACCTCAGCCGTTTCAAACTGTACCGAGTCGGGTAAGTAATCATCAGCAGTGATAGCAAGACCAGTGTCCGCTTTCTCTGGATCATTAGCGATATCGGTAACCACCTTGAGCGGAGGACACGATTGCAGTTCTTGTTCGCCGAGCTGGGGAATTGTTTTCCCACTTCTTGAGCCACTTCTACTTAAGCTTCCCGACCGCCTCGCTTCATCATGTTTCTTTTGAATACATCGGTCATAGTTTGATGGCGGCGGAGGCGGTGGTGGTCGCCTAAGGGCATCCAGAGTTCGCTTCGCTTTCACCGGATCTATTTTCTCCTCTTCAGGTGGGCGTTTCGGTGCAAGCTGACGTTTCACTTCGGCATCCACGATCTCATCGAGTTCCTCCTCAGACCTCTCGTAGGGTAACTTGGGAGGAGGCTTGAGGCTTGGGTCGTATCTGAATCTCCTCTGTTTCGTACAGCTGCTAGCCGCCGGAGCGGCGGCGCCTCTCTTCCACTGTTGCTTAGGCGGCGGAGGAGGCGGAGTTCGATGACGCGGCGGAGACAGCCGAGGCGGAGTAGGATTCTGCTGAGGGCCCTCCTCCATCGGAGTCCGCTGAGGCGGCGGAGACGGCTGACGCGCCGGAGACGACTCAGGCAGCGGAGACGGTTGACGCACCGGAGACGTCTGACGCACCGGAGACGACTCAGGCACCGGGGCCTCCTCCGCCTGAGTCTGCTGAGGCGGCGTCCAGTATGGAAGCACGATGTGTTCCCATAGACATGTAGTCCTTAAGGCATGCCGAAGAAGAAGCTCCCCTTCACCTGTAGGGTACTCAAGCTCCAGCCCATCAAATCCGTCCATTATTTCATCCACCCCGACAATAGCAAAGCCAGCTGGAACCGGAGTGCAATGGAAAGTTGCATCAGGTCGAGGAGGTACGACAGAGCCGACCGCCGCCTTAAAGGTCAGGTTATGGCATTTTGCCATTAGCACACAATGTTCATTATGCGTGATACCATCCACGGGGTAGCGAGGAACCGTGCTATCAGGATGAACGAGCTCAGTGGAAGCCACGCTGCTTCTCCGCTGAGATGGTGGGGTAGCATCATGGGTAGTCTCCAATGAAGGATCTTCGTGCCGCTGAGATGCTCCTCAAGCTTTTTGAATGGTGTTGCAAGTTGAGCTTTCCTCCAGACACACTTCCCTGTTTCTGGGTCCAATGTTCCCCCAACCCCGAAGAACCAAGTCCTTGCCCGATCTGGCCAGTGCAATGTCTCTGGTTGAACATCTTTAGCAAGCAGGTCTTGCTCAGCTTTGTCCCACGTAGGCCGGGCTTTTCTGTAGCCACCTGACCCCGTAACATGGTGATACTCCTTCCTTGCGGCATTTTTCTTATTTGTAAGTGACATGTTCTTAGCCTTCTCTGATTTCTTGTAGGCCACAAATACGGGCCAGTGATCTCTCATCTTCTCATATTGACCTCTGAATTCTGGAGTCTTGTCTTTCTCGACAAACTTCCTGTTCAATACTTTCTTCCAGTTCTTGAATAGTTCTGCCATCTTCTTAAGAGCAAACGCCCTGACCTTTCGCTGTATAACTGGGTTATTCGGATCCTCCTCTGGCGGTAGACTGAAATTTCTAATCAGATTGGTCCAAAGATCATCTTTCAGTCTATCGTTGACATAAGGAACTTGAGGGTCCTTCTTTTTATTCCATTCTTGGCAGCTGATCGGGACGAGGTCCCTAACAACCACTCCGCACTGATGTATAAATTTGTTCTTGGTCCGGTAGGGAGCAATCGGTTGGCCTTCTGGTGAGACTTCTTCGATCGTGAACCTTTCTTGCGCCTCCAACCTTCTCATCGGGCCTCGTCTCCTTACCGAAGTGGAGCTCGATCCGGATGGCTAATTAAAAGAAGAAAGAAACGTTAATATATGTACATACAAAAAAATTAATGCATCTAGTCAGCAGAGGATTAATTAATATATACCTCGCCAGACTTTGAAGCAGTTATGGCTCCCTTCTCCATTCGATCACCGGAGCCGTCATGATCTCCTTCGTCCCCAGTTCGATCACCGGAGCAGTCATGATCTCCTTCCTCCTCACCGGAGCCGCCATCCTCTCTTTCCTCACCATCGGTCTCGTTGAGAAACGACAAGCAGGTGAGATCGATATCACCCTCTCGTATTATATCCCCCAACAATTGTTCTTTTTCTAAGTCTCTGTCCGCCATAGTTTCTGCAAATATTACAACATGGCAATATACAACCATGAGAGATGGATTAGTGGGAAACATCATGCAAAGTTCACAAGTTTTATAACAGTCAGTTTCATACGATCGTCGAGGACTCCTCCCCCCTTTTGTCCTTAATCTTGTTTTGACCACACAAATTGCATATGATCTCGGATTTAGACGATTTTTATATCAAAATCGACCATTTCTAGCTGCCGACCAAGCTACGCGTTCCCCAGGTGGGCGCATCGACCATCCGCCGTCGGGCATCAGGGCAGCTTCACATGCCACAGCGGAGCACGACCAGGACGGCACACGCAAAGGGTGACAACACGGTGCATGCAAGTGCCACAACGGAGCACGACCATGACCGCCTCTCTCATGGTCGTTTGTAGTGAAGGCTGAATGGCCCAATATGCTTAGCGTAGTATTTTGACGGGGAAGGTGGGTTTCGGGTTCGGGTATTACTGAAATGAGTTTGAACCCGAGACCGCCTCTCTCATGGTCCTCGAGGATACTTGCGGACCCCCACCCCCCTCATGTCGAAGTTATCATTCTACGAACATATATGAAAATTCTCAAGTGCATTATGTTCATATGGTGGGACTGGCAACCTACGAAGCACCGACACAGCGACATTGATACGGGTACGGCGATACGGGATACGGCAACTTCTAAAAACAGCAATAAGGCGATACGGTAAACATATATAAGTAATAATAAAATGACATGGACTGTCTCATTTTAAAATCTCACTGTGTGGGATACGGCATAGTAAACATATGTAAGTAATAATAAAATGACATGGACTGGACATTGATACGGTAAACATATACGGTAAACATATATAAGCAATAAGGCGATACGGGATACGTCAATTAATAAACAAGAACTCTCAAAAAGCAACAAGCCATCAGCATGCATCAACATGCAAGCCATGTTCAATGGGCTCACTGTGGGGGCAGGGGCCGGCGCGGCGACGTCGAGGCCGGCAGGGGCGCGGCGACGGCGACGGGGCAGGGGGAGGCGACGGCGGGGAAGGGCGAGGCGACGGCGACGGCGACGGCGGGACAGGGCGAGGCGACGGCGACGTAGGGGCAGGGCGCGGTGACGGCGGCGATGACGTAGGGGCAGGGGCGCGACGACGGCGAGGCAGGGCGAGGCGACGGCGACGGCGGGCCAGGCGACGACGACAGCGGGGCAGGGCGAGGCGACGGCGACGGCGACGTAGGGGCAGGGCGCGGCGACGGCGACGACGGCGGCGGAGCAGGGCGAGGCGACGGTGACGGCGGGGCAGGGCGCGACGACGGCGACGGGGAGGAGGGCGCGCGAGGAGGTCCGGCGCCGGCGACGGTCAGCGGGCTCGGGGACGGCAGGGCGACGGCAAAATCCGGCAGCCTGGCGGCGTCGATGTCGTCGTCGGCGCCGAGGAGAGAAGAAACTGCAATAGATTGGAAAAACTGCTAAGTCCCGCTTATATAGCCCCCCCTTTAGTCCCGGTTGGAGCCACCAACCGGGACTAATGCCACCCTTTCGTCCCGGTTGGTGCCACCAACCGGGACTAAAGGTCAATTTTCAGCAGCCCAAAGGGCGGGAAGCAGGGACCTTTAGTCCCGGTTGGTGGCACCAACCGGGACTAATGCCCCTCCTTTAGTCCCGGTTGGAGCCACCAACCGGGACTAAAGGGCTGCGCTTCCCGTACCAAAAGTTTAGTCCCACCTCGCTAGTCGAGAGGGGCTCGGAGTGGTTTATAAGCGCTGTTGCCGCTGCCCTCTCGAGCTCCTCTCTAATGCAGGCAGTACATGCCTATTTGACGCCCTGTTGGGCCTGCTAGCACTGCGGGCCTGCATCCTGGCCCATTTGTAGGGTTTCTAGTCGTATGCAGGCCGTCTTGCCTAGTAGGTGGGCCTTTTTCTGCATATATTATGATTTTTAATCTTATTTTTTGCATATGTTATTTTTAGTTATATAATTTTAGTTGCATAAGTTTTATTTTTTATTGATTCTTTTTAGTTGATTCCTTTTGCTATTAGAGTTTTATAAAAGCTTTTTAGTTTCTATTAAAGCTTGTAACAAAATATACTTTATGAAAATTCATTTTACTATTAAAGTTTTTAACTCGAGACTTTTTCTGCATTCAATATGCACCATTTAAAGCCACATCATCACTTTTCAACCCTTTTCTGACTTCATTTGCTATTTTTCATGCATTTCATGATTTATTTTGAGCTAAAATGACCCTGAATTGAGAAGCACTGCAAATGAACTCTGAAATGGTTGCAAGTTGGCATGGTATTATAATTTCGCCCACGTAGCATGTGCTAAAAAGTTGAGAGGGTTACGGCAAAAACTGGTTGCACTTCGTGTACGAACTAGACAATCTCTTTCGAAGTGTCAGGGTTTTGGACGAAGACTCTTCTGTTACAAAAGGATTTCAATTTTTTAAACATATTTGAACTCAAGACTTTTTTCGCATTCAATATGCACCATTCAAAGCCACATCATCACTTTTCAACCCTTTTTTGACTTCATTTGCTATTTTTCATGCATTTCATGATTTATTTTGAGCTAAGATGACCCTGAGATTGAAAAGCACTGCAAATGAACTCTGAAATGGTTGAAAATTGGCATGGTATCATAATTTCACCCACGTAGCATGTGCTAAAAAGTTGAGAGGGTTACGGCAAAAACTGGATGTACTTCGTGTACGAACTGGACAATCACTTTCGAAGTGTGAGGGTTTTGGACAAAAACTCTTCTGTTACAAAAGGATTTCAATTTTTTAAACATATTTGAACTCAAGACTTTTTTTGCATTCAATATGCACCATTCAAAGCCACATCATCACTTTTCAAACCTTTTCTGACTTCATATTCTATTTTTCATGCATTTCATGATTTATTTTGAGCTAAGATGACCCTGAATTGAAAAGCACTGCAAATGAACTCTGAAATGGTTGCAAGGTTGGCATGGTATCATCATTTCACCCACATAGCATGTGCTAAAAAGTTGAGAGGGTTACGACAAAAACTGGATGCACTTCGTGTACAAACTGAACAATCTCTTTCGAAGTGTCAGGGTTTCGAACGAAAACTCATCTGTTACAAAAGGATTTCAATTTTTTAGTTCATTCTTTTTAACAAATAAATACTTTGATAATTTTAGTTAATATTATTTTGATTCTTTTTAGTTCATTCTTTTTAGTTAATGTTTTAGTTGATTATTTTTAGTTCATTCTTTTTAGTTAATATTTTAGTTGATTCTTTTTAGTTCATTCTTTTTAACAAATAAATACTTTGATAATTTTAGTTGATTCTTTTTAGTTCATTCTTTTTAACAAATAAATAATTTGATAATTTTAGTTAATATTATTTCGATTCTTTTTAGTTAATGTTTTAGTTGATTCTTTTTAGTTCATTCTTTTTAGTTAATATTTTAGTTGATTCTTTTTAGTTCATTTTTTTAACAAATAAATACTTTGATAATTTTAGTTAATATTATATTTAACTGTAGTGATATTGTAGATCAAAGCCATCATCAGAATAGTTGTGGAGAGAAAGTCTTCACTTTTTCTTCGCGTGTGTCCCTTGCTTATTGCGCCGTAACCATGGAGAATCTTCATCACATACATCACAATGCTTCAGAAAGCTTGCTCACATCATACTAAATATTCTTACACACAAACCGTACTTAAACAGGGACATAATAGAAATAATAGTTCAGATATCCATTACAGAAAGTACTGCATAATTGAAGATACCAATCCTACTCTTCCGGATTGCAAACCTACTCGTCCGAATCAGCTGACCCCCAAGCACTACATAATAGAGATAAAAGTGTTCGCCATTGCAAACACTACTCGTCGTCCGAATCAGAATACCCCCAAGCAGGAGATACTAGCGGTACGAGGTGATGCTGCCCATAATTGCAGATTCCAATCCTGCGGTACAACTCGTATGCAACGTACCCATCTATTGCTGCATACTCAATGTTGATAGGGTCAAGTGGGGTCTTCTTCCAATGTTGGTGCCCTAACTTGGGGAATTTTGTCTTCATATCAGCGTAGTCCTCGTCGATCAGGGCGGCTACCATATCAGCCATTGAAGTCTTGTCATGCTCAAGCCTGAACCTGCCCTGAAGATCAATGTGGCATTCAGCTGGTATCTCAATACCCCAGGTGCGCCTCATCTTGATCTTGTCATTCGTTATATCAACGCTAGCAAAATATATGCCGCTGCGAAGGAACTCCATGAGTTTTGGACAGTGCTTGTCACTACTGCAACAACAAAATGGAACAAATGTGTTAAATACTGCTGCAACAAGTATATTTTAGAACAAGTATAATAAGAATCATAACAAGTATATTTTAGAACAAGTATAATAAGAATCATAACAAGTATAATAAGAATCATAAAAAGTATAATAAGAATCATAGCAAGTTTCCTATTTCCTATGCATTTCCTATCCTATGAATCAAAAGAAGCCCCTAAACTATGACATGTTCTCCCACGATGGCCAATATGCAACTACAAGGAAAATTCTTATGCAATTTTCCTATCCTATTCCTATCCTCCTATTCCTATTCCTATGCAATTTTCCCAATCCTCCTATTCCTCTGCAATTTTCTATTCCTATGCAATTTTCCTATGAATCAAAGAAAAGCCCCAATTTTCCTATGAATCAAAGAAAAAGCCCCAATTTTCCTATGCATTTTTCCTATGAATCAAGGAAACTATGACATGTTCTCGACATTCCCAATCCTCCTATTCCTATGCAATTTTCCTATCCTATGAATCAAAGAAAAGCCCCAATTAAAACTATGACAAGTTTCGTATTACCTTGCCCACTGAAAGACCATGACACGTTGCTTGAAACAAAGTTGGACGACGGCAACATCGCGACCATCGGCCGTGTACTCGAGATCGAGGCCCATGAACTTGTGTTTCTCCTCTTGAAGCCATTCCTCGAACATGGAAAGAAAAACCTTCACTTTGGCGCTGTCGTTCGTGTAGACGACATGGAGATTGGTCGTGCCATGTGCGAGCACCTTCCCGTAGCGAGTGATTGGATTCATGGTGGAGGATGGGGAAGAAGAGAGGAGAGGGAGACGAATAGAAATGGAGGCGCTGGTCGTGTTTACTGTAGCGTTGCGGTTACTGTAGCGTTTGATCTCGCGCGGAACAACTTCCAAGACGTGGGAATCGAACGGTTTGGACCTTTAGTCCCGGTTCGAGCCACGAGCCGGGACTAAAAGGGCACGCGCCAGACTAACGGTTGCCACCACCCCTTTAGTCCCGGTTCGTGGCTCAAACCGGGACTAAAGGTCCAATCTGAACCAGGACTGATGGCCCCCGAGGCCCGGCCGGCGCCCTGGCCTCACGAACCGGGACTGATGCTCACATTAGTCCCGATTCGTAAGTGTACCGGGATTAATGCCCTTATCCTGGCCTCAACCAAAGCCCTGTTTTCTACTAGTGATGGTGTACCTGGGCGCCAACAGGTTTTGCATGGCCAAAACCTACGGCGTTTATATGGAACCCCAGAAGCATGATGAACAGCTGCCAGTGACACGGCTGCTATCCTCACCGGCGTGGAGATTGTGAACGGAGAAGCGAAGAGAAGCAAGCTGCGTATGGTCGAGCACAAGAGCAGAACCTACATCTTTGAGCGCTGTGGCATTCAGGCTGTGCTCTGACTGCCCGCTTCTATCCTCGCCAGTGTGGAAATCGTTTGTGAACGGAGGAGAAAATAATTAAAGACTTGCTGCGTGGATGGTCAAGCACAAGAGCAACGCCACCATCTTCGATTCGAATGTGCCCCTAATCGTCCGTCCTTTGTTTAGTTTCAACACCGAAGTGTTTTACAGCAGCTTCGAATGTATCACTCCGTATCCAACAAAAGTTAAAGTTCAGAAAGTTCAGCTTCAGCTTCAGCTTCAGAACATATGTTACCTGATAGGCAGGTTAAAGTTCAAAAAATAAAAATTTAAGAGTTTTTTAGGCAAAAAAATAAAAAAGAGAGTAGGGATTAGCATAGCACCTCCCCAAATAGGACCGTACAAGCCCACACAATCTATCAACTTTAAAGGCCTGTTTACCCGGCCCAGTTCGCCGTCGATGGCGTATTCGTTCACTCCGTCTCCGTCTCCACCGATCTAAACGCCTGCCCACATCGCACAGCCTCTCCGTTCACCGTCCTCGCCGCCGACGACAAGGCTACCGCTGTAACCAGCGTCAGAGCCGATCCCACAGCCTCGTAACCTCGCCACCGCGACACGTGACGCCCCTGCGCGCGTCCGCGTACCAGCCCACAACGAGGGGGAGGAAGAGGGAGGTGGGCCATGGAGAAACCGTCGGGGGCTTCGCCGGAGACCGCCGCGGCAGCGGCGGAGGTGGCGGCGCAGTTCAGGTCGCTCGTCAGCGCCGAGGACGTGGAATCCATCAAGCAGGCGCAGCACCTCATGTGAGCGATTCCCCGTCCCCGAGGCCTTCGCTCGTAATTTGGTTTCAGTTCGATTTGTTCTGACACATGAGAATACCGCCCCTAATTTTGCCACCGATTCCGTAAAATCCCAGTTTTATTATAGGTTGCCTGTGTTTGCAGTTGCAATTGTTGTTCAAGGTTAGTTTACAACCATAGGGAAGTCTACTGATTGCTCCTCCCTTCAAGAGTTTCCAGGTGTGGATTGGGTTGAACAATGGTAGAGGCTGTGAATTCGGTGCATTCTTTGGTACGCAAACCCGAAGGTTGTGTCATGCTTGACTGCTTGGAAATTTGACTAAGTGTTAGCTAGAATTTCTAGGTGGCATTCACATTTCACAGTACATACTCACAGTGTGTCACTTTAAGCCTTGTTAGGCAATGATCAAGTGACGCAGAGCAAACCGACACTCTGCTTTTCTGTCATTAGGGGCCACAAGGAAAATTTGTGTCCTCCAAACATAATTACTTGCTTTCGTGATCTTTTTATTCTTGCACAAGTCTTGGAGCTTTTTAACTGGTATAAATGGATCTTGGGAAGAAATCTGGGATGTTATGAGTTTGCTGGTAGCCTTCATTTCGGCACAGCATCGGAGACAGGGGAGACTGGCAGGAGCTATGGCTACTCCATGCCCTCATAAGTGCATGCACATGGTGCTATTAATCCTTACAATGTCAATAAACTTGTCACATACTTTGGCCCCTCTTATTAAAAGTTTGATTCATCTGGCCGCATCAAATTCTACTTCTTGGCCCATCCAATGTTTCCTCACCCATGTTTATCCGATAGTAAGATCCCCCTACAACCTCTTACTTGGACAATTTTTAGGCGTGACTGATGAGTGGAAAGAACTTATGGAGTTCAGCTAATTGCTCCTGTTAGTGTCCCTTTGCCACGTGCACATTGAGTGTTCCACTATTTATTGCCTAGCTCTTTTCATCCTATTACCTCTTAATTGGGTATTTGTTAGTGATTACTGATGAGTAGACACTGGAAAGAGCTTATAGAGTTAAGACAATGCTTGCATTTAGTGATGGGCTGTCAAAAATATGGCTGGTTATAAGTTATGTCAAAATTCCAAGTGCTATACTTCTACTATATATGCGCACAACATTATCTCTGTGATGCTAAGGATAATAAAACTGTTGGTGTCCCTTTGCCTCATCCAATTTTTGTCTCCACTGTCTGCCTAGCTGTTCGTCCGCCTTCCTCTTTGCATCCTAAACACTCATGCACCCGTGCATGCTGTCCAGTTGCCCCTGAAATGGTTCGTGAATCAAATCTGATAAACATGTAAATAAGCAGTACTAGGCTCTATTTCTGGGACTTTGGGGGTTATCAGTATCATGAAGACACCTTACTGTACACTTACACTTTTGTTTCTCATTTTCCTCCCTGAGCACTTGCGGTGCTTGCTGTGATACTTCTGCCATATGCCTATTTTTGCACGGGCATGTGGCGTCCACCTACCCAAACCTTGATTTGTATTCCCAAACAAGAGTTTACATAATTTGTAAAGGATTGCACTGAGATTCCAGTCAACCTAAAACAGCCATGGAATGTGCTGTTAGCATTTTTTTTAAATCAAATACATGTTAAAATTTATTTTATTATACTTGTAGACAATTCCACGTGGCTTGTATATGTTGTTTAGGGAATGCCTGTAATTTGAAGTGGTTGTAGCTTGCGAAAAGGTTAAGTGCTCTCATTCTTACATGTGTGATGAGTCGGTTATGTTTCATGGTCGTATATAATTTCTCAAACCCACCAACGCTCTGTACCTATTGGCTCAACAGTTTTGGAGTCCAACAGGCATAGGGTGGTCATAGTTCCTAGATCTTGTAATTGTTTCCAGTAATTCTACGCAGGTAATGCACGTGCCACTTTCCCTCTTGAATCCTACCTCACTTTCTAGAAAATAACAGCTTTTGACTTTCATAAATGGCATCTTTTCCTGGCAGATATACTCGCTACGCAGATATTGCTAGTGATTTGTTCGCTGCATATTCTATTCTCCATTTAAGCATGCATAATATCGAATTATAGATTTATCCTTAGTACGCCAATGCTTGTTATTGGTCTGATTTCTGTGATAGAGTTTTATGACTATCTGTTTCCTTAATGGGATAGGTGGGTAATTTGACTACTCCATCCAGTTTCCAACACGCTGTCGTTTGCACATCGGCACGGTTCAAAGCGCAACTGTGGCGACTGATTTCTATTGTAATATATTTTAAAACCCACACCATTATGTCTTTTCATAGTATTTCTTGAGACAAAGTTGCACACATGATTTTTCATTTATCTTATCTAAATATTTCAAAGGATATTGGTATAAGTTTCAAAAGTCGGACTTTACCTATGCCTCCAAAACAACAGCTTCCAGGGGATTGGGAGGGAGTATAGCACAACTGCTCATCTAAATTACTTGGGGTTTAAGTTCCAGATTTTGCTTTGTTGTCTTCATGCCAATGCAACATGGTCTGGGTCACTGGTCATCCACTAAATTAGTAATGTGCTAATGGCAAAGCATAAGCCCTATTTACCAATCTGGCCCATTCAGTAATGGATATTGCTGGTATTACAAAAAGAAGCATACTTTTGTCTGTTTTATTTTTGTCCATAGATATGTGCATTTCAGCCTCCCCCCCCCGGCGTGGGTCTGTAAAATTCATGCCATGGTTATGTCATTAGTAGCATTTCTTCTTTTCCTTTTTTGGAGATAGTGCTTCTCACTCTCCTACTTCGAGCATTTTGGGTACGGAAACATTTAGGTTGCCAACATACGACATGTATCTACTGCGTGGCAGTAGAAGTTGTTGGAATTGTGGCCTAATGATCATCCATACTGTTACTTTGCAGACTGGGGCGATTGCAAGATAGTAATGCAGTTCTCACACATTTCAACGAGTATTCTGAACAATGCTTTGCGGAGGTGTCCAGTGACCTTGCTAGTAAAGCTCGCCTTCTCAAGTCGATGAAGGATGATCTTGACCATATTTTCATGAAGCTGAGGTACCTTCTTACGTGCTTATTCTTCTTCTAAAGTGTCAGCTGCTTTTTAGTCTCTATCCTAATATTTTCTAGTGTCATTTTGTCTATCTACAAGATGATTCTCTTCTCCAGGAGTGTTATTTGAACTGTACTTATATAGTAGTAGTTCTCTGGCGCAGCTAACTTGTTTTTTACGCTGTTATTATTGTAGAAGCATGAAATCAAGGTTAACGACAACGTATCCAGACGCTTTCCCTGATGGTGCGATGGCAGAGACCATGGACCAGAGACCAGATCTTGAAACTCCTCTGGAATAGTAGCTTGATCACCTAAACTTGGCATGTTAGCGACGAGCTCTGCAGCGAAGATCCATTCTTCTTGAGAAGTGAAGCAACAAGCTATCTTCATCCTTTGTTTTTTGCAGAAAATTACAGCATCTATTTTTCCAGAAGCTTCTGCATACACGGTTCTAACATCGTGCTTGTACATAACTGGACTTGATTGATCGATGCCTTTTGCTATTCCTTGTGTATTCGGAGATGGACACAATGTAATTGTTGGGATGGTCGCTGTAGAGATTAAGGTTATATTTGCAATGTGCTTCATGTTTGTAGGATCTAGTGTCGACATGATAGGATCTTGGGGAATTCGTGCCTACTCGGCATTTCACGAGTTATGAAAATGGGCTACCTCGTTAGCTTCACGAGCAAAATGCGCATTGCCAATCTGAACGATTAGCTGGGAGCATTCCACGATGATTGCAGCAGCTATGGCCTCCGAGCAATCTGACCTCGCTTTGATGTGGTTGCATCCGATTCGATCATCAAGCAAGGGTTTGTTACGGAAGGCATGGGTCTGACAGCTTTCGTGTGCTATGTACTATGGTGGGTGAAGGATATGCAGGACCTTGCGGTAGGCAGCGATCGTGTTACGAATTCCTTTTTGTTAGGGCAGTTAGGCTATCTCCAAGGATATGGTAATGAACTAACAACGGTGTAGTTTTCATAATAATAGCACATTAGATCTTTCCTTGCAAGCACTTTTAGGAGTATTTAGTTTCGCTTAAGGTTTTTTTTTTCTTTTCTTTTGTGGGGAACCATGAGGGTTGTGGCTCTAGACAATGACCGGGAGAGGTGTAGAGCTCACAAGAATGAGAGGCATTACAAGGCGGGAGAAGGAAGACCACGTATTTGTCGTTTCCTAAGCCCGAATAGGGTGGATGCTATGCATGCTTAACATAAAAATGTCGGAATCGAGGATTTTTTGTTGTGACACGCACACTCTATGCACCCTCAACCAAAAAAAGTGGCACATCGCTCGCGCCAGCTCGTATTGTTTTCAATTGCTACCCTAATTGAATTATTTGTCGTTTTTTTATCTTTCTTGACTCTCTTTTTTGCTATTCTGGGAAGAATCTCCCTTTGTATTGTTGCAATTTGCTTGCCAGGTAGCACAAACAGGTCTTTCCACGTTTACTGCACTACTCACGCCTTCCATCCCCGACTGACATGTGGGTCCAACATCTCGTAGCTGGGCCTCCATTCAAGCTGCGAGGCCCAAACAAGCGTATCAATTCGGGCAATAAACCCCTTCGCTCTGACAGCTCAAGACCTCTCTTGGCTCACTCTTTTTATTCTTTCCCCTCTGCCCCGCACCCCACCACAACGCAACCCCCCAGTCTTTCCTTCCCCCGTCACACCCTCCTCACCCCGTCGCCCTCCCACTATTCCCCCTTGCCCAACCCAAAGTCTGCCCAAACCAAACCTCAACCCTATCATCCGGGAGATGGCGATGTCGAAGGCCGGCGGCGGGGACAAGGAGGAGTTCCACTCTGAGATGGAGGAGCGGTTGATCAATGAGGAGTACAATATCTTGAAGAAGAACACACCCTTCCTCCACAACCTCGTCATCACCCATGCGCTTGAATGACCCAACCTGTCGATTTCGCCATTTTCACGAGCTCATCTGACGACCAATGTGTTTTGTTACTCATTAGGCACAAAATTGGTGGCTCCCCGCGAGTCGTCCTAAATTTGGAACCAACATGTTACCATAGCCCCATATGTGATGGTTTTGTGTAATTTACTCTCTACTGGATATAACCTCCAAGCAATCTGATCTCACTTCAATGTGATAAGTCATGGGCCTGTCAACTCTCGTGTACTACGGTGGTTGAAGGATAGACAAGACCAAGATAGACATTGATCATGTTTTGAATTCCTGTTCGTTAGGGCCGTTACGATATCTTCAAGTATATAGTATAATAAACTAACAAAGATGCAGTTTTCAAAATAATAGTGCATTAGATATTTCACTGCAAACTCTCTTATAAGTATCTAGTTCAACTCTAGGGTTTTATTTTCTTTGATGTGATGACCATAAGAGGTGTACAGTTCAAAGACAACATGAAGGATCGAAGGGTGCACGCGGGAGAATGAAGACCGCCTATTTGTCGTTTCTTATGTCCGAATATGGGTGCACACTATGTACCCCCTTAACATAATATGTCAGAAGAGAGGATTTTCCGTCTCAAAAGAAAAGAGAGAGGAATTCTTGTCGTGACGTGCACATGCTATATGTACCACCCGAAGAAAAAGTGGCAATGCCTCGCTCCTGCCAGCTCGCATCGTCTTCAATTGCCGCCTTAATTGAAAATATTACTAGATTTTGTATCTTTCTTGATTCTATTTTTTGCTTTTCTGGAAAAAACTTATTGCTCCCTCCGTATAGCTGTAATCTGCTTACTCAGCAGCACAAACAGGTCGTTCCACATTTACTCCACTGCTCACACCTTGCACTCTGGCTGACATGTGGGTCCAGCGCCTCGTAGCCGGGCCTGGGCCTCCGCTCAAGCAATGAGGCCCAAACTTGCGTATGAACAACCCCTTCGTTTTGACTCGCTCTTTTTATTCTTCCCCCGTCCGCACGCGCACCGCACCCCAGAGTCTCTCCCCCCCTCCCCCGTCACGCTCCCCACACCCCCTCACCCTCCCGCCATTTCCCCCCTCGCCCCGCCCCAAAAACCCCGCCCAAAGCCAAACCCTAACCCTAGCGGGGAGAACGGCGATGCCGAAGGCCGGCGGCGGGGACGAGGAGGAGTTCCGCGCCGAGGTGGAGGAGCGGCTGATCAACGAGGAGTACAAGATCTGGAAGAAGAACACGCCCTTCCTCTACGACCTCGTCATCACCCACGCGCTCGAATGGCCCTCGCTCACCGTGCAGTGGCTGCCCGACCGCACCGAGCCCGCCGGCAAGGACCACTCCGTGCAGAAGATGGTGCTCGGGACGCACACCTCCGACAACGAGCCCAACTACCTCATGCTCGCCCAGGTCCAGCTCCCCCTCGACGACGCCGAGGCCGACGCGCGCCACTACGACGACGACCACGCCGACATCGGCGGCTTCGGGGCCGCATCCGGCAAGGTTTGATGCTTCGCGCCCGTCCCCCTCCCCAAATCTCGCATCCTCTGCCATGTATGGGTGATTACCGGTGTTGTTGTGCTAAGCTGTGATGTGGGCTCGTGAAATTCTGTTCTGGATTGATCCGCTTCGCTCGTGGGGGTTAGGGTTCGTGCTAGCTGTGTCTGTGTGGTAGTCGAGCGTGTATTGGTCGTTTATTGGTGAAAATAGTGGTAATTTTGGGAGGGGATTTATGTTGGCCTGTTCCTGTAGCTAGGCGTAATTTTGGGAGGAGGGGGAGGGGATTTGTGTTGCGTTAGTTTCAAAAGGGGTTTGGCGGCTTGTGTGTTGAGTTTCATATGAAGGTAGTGGGGTTGTATCGTGGTACTTGGGTAACTAAAATTGCTTCTGTTCTGTAACTGTATGCTTCTAGGAATGTCACATTGCGATGGTGCAGACTATGGGTCTAGATCTGGCAGTTGAAAGTGCTTAATCTTTGTTGGTTTAGCAACTTGATTTCACATGTCAGCAATAGGAAGTGCAGCTATATGTCATTTGCTTTGTCTTTCTGTAAGCTTCAGGTGAAGGAACGATGTGTTTACAGTGGTAAACTTATATTATCTCACATTCCAGGTACTTACTCTGCATCTGTGGTTACTTAATTGTTGTATTGTACTACCTCCGTTCCTAAATATAAGTCTTTTTAGAGATTCTACTATTAGACTATATACGGATGGATATAGACATATTTTAGAGTGTAGATTCACTCATTTTACTCCGCATGTAGTCCCCTGTTGAAATGTCTAAAAAGACTTATATTTAGGAACGGAGGAAGTAGTAGCTTAAACCCCTCCACCCTTCCACTCATAACATGTTTTAACTGCACTGTTCTATTACTAATTGATTGACTTTCTTGGTGTTAACTGTGTGCTGTACATATTTTGTATCTGCTTTATATT
Organism: Elymus sibiricus; assembly: GCA_039707655.1. NCBI lineage: Eukaryota > Viridiplantae > Streptophyta > Magnoliopsida > Poales > Poaceae > Elymus > Elymus sibiricus. Next base: position 400,933,124 of record CM077671.1, read on the forward strand.
TTGTGTGTGTTTAGTGGTAGGAACTTGTGGACCCCTCTTTCAATGGTGCACAGGTCTGTAGGGATGCTGATGGTTGGCGCTTTAGAATTTTCTGATTACGACCTTCTGAGTTTGATTAGATCTTGTGCTATTCTGTTACCAAATAACTAACAGATGGAAATTACAACTCAACCTACTCTATCGAACCCAACTGGAAACTCAGCCTTTTCACATGTCACATTACCTTGTTGGACCATGCATTAATCTAGCTATTGCTATCCTTGTCAAATTTGGCCTTGGCATCTTCAGGGGCCGGGTGGTTATGAGGTAATTGGCTTAGTTCTGTGAGACGTGAATGCCAAACATCACTTTTTTGCACAGATTGATCTTGTCTACGAATCACTGCATAGTAAGTGAGGGCCAGTCAAACCGCGCGAGTGCTGAAGCGCTGATACATATATGGTATGCTATACTTGCAAATCCTGAATTTTTCCATGACCTTCTTATCTCCTACATCCTCTCTTGGAACCTCATCTCGTTGGCATTCTTAAGAGTGCAAATGGACCCTTTAGGGTATCCTTTTGCCCTTTTTAGTTCAATGAAATGAAGTAAATTTTCAGAAGTTACATCACTTTTGAAATTTTAGTTCATTTGGTTGAACTAAGGATGATCAGAGGGTACCCTAAGGGTCACAGATTTGCATCCCTGGGCATTCTCAACTTACAGCTACCCTGCATAAGCTCCCCACAAAACTCATCTGTTCCCCACCGACACCTTTGGTTTGTTCATCTTGTCCTTCTTGGAAGCTTAGTGAATTGAAGTTTCTGTGTTTGGTTTTAGGGGGCTTAGTTGAGGATATGGTTGGAGGAGATCAAAGTTTTATTGGTTGGGGTTGTAGCTGTTATGATTTTTTTTTTGGATAGGAATTGATTCCCCCCCTCTCAAAATGGTATAAGGTTCCTCTTTGGGGACATTGATGACACATCCCTTACTCGGATTTTGCTTGGAATTATTGTTACCTTCTAAGGTATACATAGCTTTTGTAAAAATTTAATGCAGTTGAACCCGACCCACACAGAGCGAGCGTCTACCTCTTTAACTGGGCCGTATTGACCTTATCTTGGCAATATGTTAGCCCACTGCTAGAATGAAGTCAGAAATCCCCTCCAGCCTTGGGCTTTCATCCTACTTCTCAAACTTGCTTAGCCCAGATATGATTCCCAACCAACCAGTAAAACCTTGACCTCCTCCACACCATAACCCTCACCAACCCCCCTAGATCCAAACCCTAGAATCTCAATCCCCTACTCAACACATAGGAAGGACGAGAGAAAGAAGGACCGAAGATGTCCATGGGAATAGAGGAGGAACAAGAGGAGCTCCTTGAGGAGGAATTTCATGCGGAGGAGGTACAGATTCACGAGGATGAGGATATGAAGAATAAACAGATCTTAGAGGAATTCGCGATTTGGAAGCGTAATACGCCATTTCTGTATGATCTCATCATCACACACGCATTAGAGTGGCCGTTGCTCACTGTGCAGTGGCTCCCTAGCCACGGACAGTCTGTCCAAAAAGTGTTGTTTGGCACACACGCACTCGGCGGCAATCCCGATTATCTCACAATTTGCCAAGTCCATGTACCTCCTGAGGATGCCATGGCCAAATTGGACGATGGCGATAGTCAGATTCGTTCAGGATCCAACAAGGTAATAGTCTTCTCGTACTTGCTTATGATGCGATCTACGAACTAATGGAGTTTCTAGTTTGTGGCCGATTCACTAGGTTGAGTTATGGTTCCCTTTGCTGATTCTTTGGTAAAAGTTAATTTCTGGGTGGTTGTGGTACTGATTTGAGATACCATGAGAAGTTCTGGGGGATTTATATATTGTGGCCTGTCTGGCACTGCATGCCCAATAGTGATTTGAGATGATTTTTTCTGTCAGATTAGGTATCTGATCACATCTAGATCTCTTAACTAAGTACGTCTGTTTGGGGGTTGAAATAGCGCTACTCAGGGTTGGGGATAGAAGTTGTGCTACTTAGGGCTGGGGATTGAAGTTGCGCTACTCTGGGTTTGGCATTGAAATTGTGCTACTCTGGGTTCATAATTGGAACTTTGCTCAGAGGTATTTCAGGATTTTGTAGGTATTTAGATTATTTTTTTGTGAATTTGTTTGGGTACTTTATCAGGTTGTGTGATTTTGGTGAAGAGTACTGGGCTGCTGTGAGGACTACTGCATTTTTGTACGGGTTTTATTGTTGGTCACCTATGCATACCGAGTTGGTTATTGTGTGAAATTCTTTGTGCCTGTGGCCATTTCAGCTGTTTCCAGTGATTATGTGCATTCAAAGGTCTCTGGGTGAATCTATGAGTTACAGAACCGGCAGTTTGGTGGATCATGCAAATGTGTAGATCATAATAGGAAATACTGCTCTATTATGTTTAGCCTCCAATTTGTTTTCTTACAATTGTAATCTGTTTATCCGAAACTGACTACTTTCTGTGATTTAGGACGTGAGAATTCTTTCTTCTTCACGTTGAGTTGAATCATTTATGATTCTCCTGCAAAACAAGTGAATCATTTATGATTTTCTTTCATACTTGTATGCTATAGAGAAAACTTGGGGTGTCTGATGATATTTTTAATGCTTGCTTAGCATTTTCACTTGTTCATGTAGATTTTTTTTGTTTTCCATGAATCTCTCTTTTCTGTTGCCATACCTAGACGACAGCTGACCTACTGTCTGTGTTTGATCCCTTCGTTGAATATATATGGGATTTGGTTAATTGCTTTGATCTATTGTGTTAGACTGTTAATTTAACTTCTTTTCATTGAAGTACCCCAGTAGATTAACGCCATGTCTGTAATTATATTCTGTACCTTAAGTACAGTCACGGAGCTCAAGATTTGCTAGATGCATGCTTTTTGTGATTGAGATGTTTCTGCTTTCTGTTTACGTGTCTGTTAAATTTAACTCCTTATTTTGCTTACCAGTCTGAGTCCTCAATTCATGATGTTATGTAAAAGGCAATAACCAATTGATTTTGAATCATTCTAACGGTAGTGTTGCTTTGTTGGACCCATATAATAATATCATTATTCTCTGATATAGATGGAAGTTGGAATATAAATTGTTCTGTTGAATTGAGGTGTCCTTTTCAAATGTACCAATGTTTGGATGTGCCTTTGAGTTGTTGTCTATTTGATCAACAAACCAGTAGTTATTGATTGTAACTGGAATGTAAGGAAATGTGACAATCCAAAACTCATTAGAAAAATATATAGTATTAATGATTTGTAAGTTGGACCAGACCTTCAAATGTGGTACTAAGACACATGGCTTGCACTTATGCCATTGTTAGAACAAAATAGATAACCTGGGGTATACTTGTATATCTCTAGAACAATTGTTTTGGTGAAGAAGCTTTTAGTGCATATAGATAACATGCCATGTACCCTTCTTGCTATTTATTTTGATTTTGATGGTGCCAAAAATCACATTTGGGAGGGATTTTTTTTTGTCTTCTGCAGGTGCAAATAGTTCAACAGATAAATCATGATGGAGAAGTTAATCGAGCTCGATATATGCCCCAAAATTCATTTATTATCGCTACCAAGACAGTCAGTGCAGAAGTGTATGTCTTTGATTATAGCAAGCACCCATCAAAGCCTCCACTAGATGGCGCGTGCAATCCTGATTTACGGCTGAAGGGACACAACTCTGAAGGATATGGCCTGTCTTGGAGTATCTTTAAAGAGGGTCATTTGCTGAGTGGATCAGATGATGCTCAAATTTGCTTATGGGATATCACAGCAAATGGTAAAAATAAAACTCTTGACGCATACCAGATTTTTAAGGTATGGCTCACGATCCTCTCTCCATTTGAGCACATTAACACAGAGCCTTGTTTATACCATTGGTTAAAGCTTTCCTCATGACATGCCGTTCTGATAGCATCTTTCTCTGAATGGCTTTGTGTGCTAGTCATATATGGAATGTATCCTTGGTGAAATAATACACAGAATATATTCCTGATGGTTTACGTGAAGATTATGGTATACATGAGGAAAAGGTCTATCTGCAGCCTAATTACAATACTGTTCCATTTACACCCTCCTAGTCAAAACCATTCAAATTAGGTCCAAAAGCAGTTTTAATGGGTAATTTTGGGTGATGCGGCGTGCGTCCACGTCAACTTGTTTTGCTGTGTTATCCTCCACCAGAAGTCCAGAAGCATTGGAGGGAAGGATGCAAGGAAGCTACCTGTGAGTAGTAACTGGTAGAGAGGGATGGAAGAGAAGAAAACAGGGAGAACAGGAGAGGGTAGGAGAAGAACAGGAGAGGGTAGGAGAAGAAAGCAGAGGGGTGGGTAGGGGCACACATTGCTCTGGCATTAGGTGTTGAGGGTGCAAACTATTTGGTATTGACATTTGGGGTGCAAATTAAGTCCTTGCATAGTTGAGGCAAACAGTGGTAGACTTTTTCCTTCTATTATTATCCAGTGTTGACACTTAATCATTATTATGAAAAGGTTTCCATTCTCCTTCGTAGCACATTGGACAGCTATTTGTTCATGTATTTATACTGAAGAATAGAAGGATAGTCTGTATTTCACACTCAGACATGGCTCTGTTAGTGTTATGTAATCTAAGAACGTCAATTCCATCCTTTTGGTTCTCTAGCTGTTAGTGCCGCATGTCATGGTCCATAGTCAGTTAAGTATCATAAGTCATAACGATAATACTGTTTAATGCTTGTTGTGTTGAATATGTGAAAAATGTGAGATTACTGATCTGGTATTTGTGCTGGTTTCGTTTTGAAGTTTATCTTTGTAAGAAGCTGAGATCAACTCTTGCTTGAACTTCTGCTTTGTAGGAGTAGAATGCAGGGCCATATAAAATTCAGTACTACTCAGTTCCAATACTCAATTGGAAACATATTGGTAGTGCACGGATAACTTCACCTAATAGGAAAAATAAGGGGGTCTGTTTTTTTTTTCAACCAAGCAGCCAATAAAAAAAAACTTTTAGCACCATGTGTATTTTCAGAGTCATTAACATGGTCCCCATTATGGACATTGAACCAATAATTTTCCTAGTTATACTATAGCAAAAACATGCAAGTTTCACTTATGACCAGCACATACTTCTGTTAAGTGGTTTAACATGATATTCTTTTGGTTCTGTTCTGTTTAGTTTCATGATGGCGTTGTTGAAGACGTTGCTTGGCATTTGAGGCATGAATACTTATTCGGCTCAGTTGGTGATGATCATCATCTCCTAATTTGGGATTTGCGTACTCCTGCACCTACCAAGCCTGTACAGTCTGTGGTGGCACACCAGGGTGAGGTAGGTTTCCTTGGGAGTGTCAAGTCTCTACCTTTAGTTTAATACTATTAACATTATGTGACACTAAGAATACAATATCATGGTTAGATATCTTATTAATTTGTTTATTGGTTCTTACCCCTGAAGCTGATGTAGCCAATGGCGGTTCTAGTACTTTCTAGTCTTGCATGATCTGTATTCAGAGGCTGTTATCACTGGACACACCTTGCTTTCCCTATATTGTTCTTCTGAAAGAGCCCATTTCCTTTGCTTCTGTTGTTTCTATGAAGAATATATTCTTACACCTTCCACTTTGTTTCCTTATGTCACATTTATAGGTGAATTGCCTGGCTTTCAATCCTTTCAATGAATGGGTTGTTGCAACTGGTTCAACCGACAAGACTGTGAAATTATTTGATCTTCGGAAGATTGATACTTCGCTGCACACTTTTGACTGTCATAAGTATGTTTCAGCTTTTTCGAAGTTCCTTCCTACTCCCTCCGTTCCTAAATATAAGTCTTTCTAGAGATACCACTACGGACTACTCCCTCTGTACCTAAATACTTGTAGTTGGGGAGAACTAGACTAGTTCTCCCCAACTACAAGTATTTAGGTACAGAGGGAGTACATACGAAGCAAAATGAGTGAATTCACACTCTAAAACATGTCTATATACATCCGTATGTAGTCCTTAATGGAATCTCTAAAAAGACTTATATTTAGAAACAGAGGAAGTATTTTAGCTTACAGGAAAATGAGTGTGTTTCTTCTACTGTATATGTTTGTGTTATTCATCTTATGTTTGTTATTATCGATCTTGAATCTGAATTTAATTGTGTAATCAGAGAGGAAGTATTTCAAGTTGGATGGAGCCCGAAGAATGAAACTATACTTGCATCTTGTTGCCTGGGAAGGAGGCTGATGGTTTGGGATCTAAGCAGGTAAACAGCCGTCCAGCTTTCAGAGTTTTTTCAGTATCCCTTTCTGTTTCCTCACTTCCCTCTTGATCTGAATGATGTTTGTGTTGACAGAATTGATCAGGAGCAAACACCAGAGGATGCGGAGGACGGCCCTCCTGAGCTCTTGTTCATTCATGGGGGCCACACAAGCAAAATCTCTGACTTTTCCTGGAACCCGTGCGAGGACTGGGTGCTTGCTAGTGTTGCTGAAGACAACATCCTTCAGATATGGCAGATGGCAGAGAACATCTACCATGATGAGGATGATCTTCCTAGCGATGAGCCGGCAAAGGCTTCATGAAACCCTTAATGGTAGGACACCAGAATGGAGACGAGATAATACCTAGCTTTGTTGATTTTAGGTAACCTTCTGTGATTGAACATGTTGTCTTGGTTGGCTTTGCAGAGACAGCGTGTATGTCGGTTGTACTTGTACTTCTAGCATAGTTACATACCAGTTAGACTACCTCGTGGTTGGATGCATTTACCTGTTTGTCTTGTTGTCGGTCTTCTGATTATTTCCGTTAGACGGTTAGAGTAATTGGGGCAAGGTAGTAAAATCTCTTTCGAAAAAATATTTTTGAATTGCAGACTTCACTTTTGTTGCAAAACTGGCCAGGGTAATTCAAGATGTTCTTTTGACGCCCGTTCAAGATACTCCATGATTACATCTGATTTTCCCTCAGAACAAACGTTTGCCTAAATGCATCATTAAGGCATCGTGTAGAGATGCAGGTCCAACACGTTATATTTGTTCATTGATTGGCACTCTGTTTTTTTGCCACTCTTCAAACTTGCTTTTTTGGGTACTCTTCAGACCCATCTCAACCATCAGGGCCCAATGCGCAATTTTTTTTTTTTGCATGGAACTTAGAGCTTTATTCAAATAAAAGCATTCGCTGCGCAGTCAGCCAATAGGCTGCTGATCAGGAAGCTAGGAGTCTCCGTAAGCCAACTTTCGGTGGCAGTCACCGTGCAAGCACGCTTTGCACAAAGGTGGGCTGGACCGTTAGCTGATCTACTTACATGTTGAATTACAAAAGAAGTAAAGAAAGTAGAAAGCTCATCAATTTCCGAAAGAAGGGGTGCCACAACGGATCTGCTGTTGTGACGAGTATTCCAGAGGTTCACTACCTCCAGGCTGTCGGTCTCCAGGACCACATGCGAGAATCCTCTTAGATCTGCAAAGATGACTGCATCTCGAACCGCGAGGGTTTCTGCGATCATGGGGTCGGTAACTCCGGGGTGCGGTTTGCACCAAGTGTTGGGGAACGTTGCATGGGAAACAAAAATTTTCCTACGCACACACAAGATCTATCCATGGTGATGAGCATCTACGAGAGGGAGAGTGAATCTACATACCCTTGTAGATCGCTAAGCGGAAGCGTTTAAGAAACGCGGTTGATGTAGTCGAACGTCTCCGCGATCCAAATCGCAAGTCGTCCCTCGATCCGATCACGAACTAGTGCCGAACGGACGGCACCTCCGCGTTCAACACACGTACGGCTTGATGACGCCTTCACCTCCTCGATCCAGCGAGCGATGGTGAAGTAGTAGATGAGTTCCGGCAGCACGACGGCGTGGTGATGGTGGTGAGGAACAATCTCTGCAGGGCTTCGCCAAGCACTACGGAGATTATGACGGAGGAACTAGAGGGTTAGGGTTGCCGCACACGGCTTGGGGAAATCTTGATGTGTCCCGTGTGCTAGCCCTGCCCCTCTATTTATATGTTGAGCCTTGGGGTCTAAACTTGGAGTAAAAGCCTCCTCCAGGTCGGTTTTGCCCGCACAAGGTCGGTTTGGCCCGCAGGGAAAGAGTCCAACTCGGATCCCTGCAGTACCGCGCACAAGCAGTAGTACCGCTGCTACAGTAGCGGTAGTACCGCTTGACCAGCTTAAGCGGTAGTACCGCTGATACAGTAGCGGTAGTACCGCTTGACTAGCTCAAGCGGTAGTACCGCTGCTACAGTAACGGTAGTACTGCCTTACCAGCTTAAGGCAGTAGCAAAACTTCCTTTTGCACTTTCCAATACCTCGTGGGCTTTATCCCTTTGGCCCATATAAAGTGTTGCTGCACCCGAACACTTCGGTAAACATCCGGAACCCCTTCCGGTGAATTCCGGAACCCTTCCGGAGATCAAAACACTATTATCACATATATCAATCTTTACCTCCGGACTATTCCGGAGATCCTCGTCATGTCCGGGATCTTATCTGGGACTCCGAACAACCTTCGGTCACCAACAAAATAACTCAACTATACTAATCGTCACCAAACGTTAAGTGTGTAGACCCTGCGGGTTCGAGAACTATGTAGACATGACCGAGACACCTCTACGGCCAATAACCAATAGCGGGACCTGGATGCCCATATTGGCTCCTACATATTCTACGAAGATCTTTATCGGTCGAACCTCTATGTCAAGGATTCACTTAATCCCGTATGCTGTTCCCTTTGTTCTTCGGTATGTTACTTGCCCGAGATTCGATCGTTGGTATCTCTATACCTAGTTCAATCTCGTTACCGGCAAGTCTCTTTACTCGTTCCGTAATACAAGATCTCGTGGCTAACACTTTAGTCACATTGCTTGCAAGGCTCATTGTGATGTTGTATTACCGAGTGGGCCCTGAGATACCTCTCCGTCATACGGAGTAACAAATCCCAGTCTTGATCCATGCCAACCCAACAGACACCCTCGGAGACACCTGTAGAGCACCTTTATAGTCACCCAGTTACGTTGCGACGTTTGATACACACAAGGTACTCCTCCGATGTCAGGGAGTTGCATGATCTCATGGTCATAGGAACAGATACTTGACATGCAGAAAACAATAGCAATAAACTGACACGATCATATGCTACGTTTATAGTTTGGGTCTTGTCCATCACATCACTCTCCTAATGATGTGATCCCGTTATCAAATGACATCTCATGTCAATGGCTAGGAAACCTTAACCATCTTTGATCAACGAGCTAGTCAACTAGAGGCTTACTAGGGACACAATGTTGTCTATGTACCCACACATGTATTTGAGTTTCCAATCAATACAATTATAGCATGGATAATAAACGATTATCATGAACAAGGAAATATAATAATAACCAATTTATTATTGCCTCTAGGGCATATTTCCAACAGTCTCCCACTTGCACTAGAGTCAATAATCTAGTTCACATCACTATGTGATTTACATTGTAATGAATCGAACACCCATGCAGTTCTGGTGTTGTTCATGTTTAGCCCTTGGAAGAGGTTTAGTCATCGGATCTGCAACATTTAGATCCGTGTGTACTTTGCAAATATTTATGTCGTCCTCCTTGATATAATCGCGGATGGAATTGAAACGTCGCTTTATGTGTCTGGTCCTCTTGTGAAATCTTGGTTCCTTGGCTAGAGCAATGGCACCAGTATTATCACAAAACAGAGTCATTGGGTTAAGCGCACTAGGCACTACTCCAAGATCTGTCATGAACTCCTTCATCCAGACACCTTCCTTCGCCGCCTCCGAGGCAGCGATGTACTCCGCTTCGCATGTAGAATCAGCTACCACGCTTTGCTTGGAACTGCACCAGCTAACCGTACCCCCATTAAGAATAAATACGTATCCGGTTTGCGACTTAGAGTCATCCGGATCAGTGTCAAAGCTTGCATCGACGTAACCCTTTACGACGAGCTCTTGATCACCTCCATAAACGAGAAACATGTCCTTAGTCCTTTTCAGGTACTTCAGGATATTCTTGACCGCCGTCCAGTGTTCCATTCCTGGATCACTTTGAAACCTTCCGACCATACTTATGGCAAGGCTGACATTGGGTCTTGTGCACAGCATTGCATACATGATAGAGCCTATGGCTGAAGCATAGGGGATGACACTCATCTTTTTTCTATCTTCTGCAGTCACTGGGCATTGAGTCTTACTCAACTTCACACCTTGCAATACAGGCAAGAACCCCTTCTTGGACTGATCCATTTTGAACTTCTTCAAAACTTTGTCAAGGTATGTGCTTTGTGAAAGTCCTATTAAGCGTCTCGATCTATCTCTATAGATCTTGATGCCTAATATGAAAGCAGCTTCTCCTAGGTCCTTCATTGAAAAACTCTTGTTCAAATATTCCTTCACGCCTTCCAACATTTCTATATTGTTTCCAATCAGCAATATGTCATCCACATATAATATTAGAAACGCTATAGAGCTCCCACTCACTTTCTTGTAAATACAAGCTTCTCCGTAAACTTGTATAAACTCGAACGCTTTGATCACCTCATCAAAACGAAGATTCCAACTCCGAGATGCTTGCACCAGTCCATAAATGGATCGCTGGAGTTTGCAAACTTTGTCAGCATTCTCTGGATCGACAAAACCTTCTGGTTGCATCATATACAACTCTTCCTTAAGGAAACCGTTAAGGAACGCTGTTTTGACATCCATCTGCCAAATTTCATAATCGAAAAAGGCAGCTATTGCTAACATGATTCTGACGGACTTAAGCATCGCTACGGGTGAGAAGGTCTCATCGTAGTCAACTCCTTGAACTTGTGAAAAACCCTTTGCCACAAGTCGAGCTTTATAGACGGTGACATTACCGTCCGCGTCCGTCTTCCTCTTAAAGATCCATTTGTTCTGAATGGCCTTACGCCCTTCAGGTAATACTTCCAAAGTCCATACTTTGTTTTCATACATGGATCCCATCTCGGATTTCATGGCCTCTAACCACTTCTCGGAATCCGGGCCCATCATCGCTTCTCCATAGCTCGTAGGTTCATCGTTGTCTAACAACATGACTTCTAAGACAGGGTTGCCGTACCACTCAGGAGCAGTACGCGTCCTTGTCAACCTACGAGGTTCGATAGCAACTTGATCCAAAGCTTCATGATCATCATCATTAACTTCCTCTTCAGCTAATGTAGGCTCCACAGAAACAACTTTCTACGCTGCGCTACTCTCAGGTTGAAGTAAAGGTTCAACAACCTCATCAAGTTCTATCTTCCTCCCACTCAATTCTTTCGAGAGAAACTCTTTCTCAAGAAATGTTCCGTTTTTAGCGACAAACACTTTGCCTTCGGATCTGAGGTAGAAGGTATACCCAACTGTCTCTTTTGGGTATCCTATGAAGACGCATTTCTCCGCTTTGGGTTCCATCTTTTCAGGCTGAAGCTTTTTGACATAAGCATCACATCCCCAAACTTTAAGAAACGACAGCTTTGGCTTCTTGCCAAACCAAAGTTCATATGGCGTCGTCTCAACGGATTTCGATGGTGCCCTATTTAAAGTGAATGCAACTGTCTCTAATGCATAACCCCAAAACGATAGTGGCAAATCGGCAAGAGACATCATAGATCGCACCATATCCAATAAGGTTCGATTACGACGTTCGGACACACCATTACGCTGTGGTGTTCCAGGCGGTGTCAATTGTGAAACAATTCCATACTGTCTTAAGTGACTGCCAAACTCATAACTCAGATATTCTCCTCCTCGATCAGATCGTAGGAATTTAATCTTCTTGTTACGATGATTCTCAACTTCACTCTGAAATTGTTTGAACTTTTCAAATGTTTCAGACTTGTGTTTCATTAAGTAAATATACCCATATCTACTTAAGTCATCAGTGAAGGTGAGAAAGTAACGATAACCACCGCGCGCCTCAATACTCATCGGATCACACACATCAGTATGTATGATTTCCAATAAGTCACTTGCCCGTTCCATTGTTCCAGAGAACGGCGTTTTAGTCATCTTGCCCATGAGGCATGGCTCACATGTGTCAAGTGATTCAAAATCAAGTGACTCCAAAAGTCCATCAGCATGGAGCTTCCTCATGCGTTTTACGCCAATATGACCTAAACGGCAGTGCCACAAGAAAGTGGTATTATCATTATCAATTCTACATCTTTTGGCATCAATGTTATGAACATGTGTATCATTACTATCGAGATTCAATAAGAATGAACCCCTCACATTGGGTGCATGACCATAAAAGATATTACTCATATAAATGGAACAACCATTATTCTCTGATTTAAATGAGTAACCGTCTCGCAATAAACAAGATCCAGATATAATGTTCATGCTTAACGCAGGCACCAAATAACACTTATTTAGGTTCATCACTAATCCCGACGGTAATCGAAGAGCGAGCGTGCCGACGGCGATCACATCAACCTTGGAACCATTTCCCACGCGCATCGTCACTTCGTCCTTTGCCAGCCTCCGTCTATTCCGCAGTTCCTGTTTTGAGTTGCAAATATGAGCAACCGCACCGGTATCAAATACCCAGGCACTACAACGAGAGTTGGTAAGGTACACATCAATAACATGTATATCATATATACCTTGTTTGTTGTTGGCCGCCTTCTTGTCAGCCAAATACTTGGGGCAGTTCCGCTTCCAGTGTCCAGTTCCCTTGCAATGAAAGCACTCAGTTTCTGGTTTGGGTCCAGCCTTGGGTTTCTTCACAGGAGTAGCAACTGCTTTGCCACCCTTCTTGGATTTACCCTTCTTACCCTTGCCATTTTTCTTGAAACTAGTGGTTTTATTGACCATCAACACTTGATGCTCCTTCTGAATTTCAGACTCAGCGGCTTTCAGCATCGCAAACAGCTCGGCGACTGACTTGTTCATCCCGTGCATGTTATAGTTCAACACGAAGCTCTTGTAGCTAGGTGGCAATGATTGAAGAACTCTGTCAGTGATAGCCTCTGGCGGAAGGGGCATCCCTAACTCAGCCAGACGGGTGGAGTACCCAGACATTCTGAGTATGTGATCACTGATAGTGCCGTTCTCCTCCATCTTGCAAGCATAGAACTTATCGGAGATCTCATATCTCTCGATCCGGGCATTCTTCTGAAAGATAAACTTCAACTCCTGGAACATCTCATATGCTCCATGACGTTCAAAACGTCTTTGAAGTCCCGGTTCTAAGCCATACAATAATGCACATTGAACTATTGAGTAATCATCAGAACGAGCCTGCCAGGCGTTCACAACGTCTAGAGACTCAACTGGAGCGGGTGGATCACCAAGCGGTGCATCAAGGACATAAGCCTTCTGGGAAGCCGTAAGGATAATCCTTAGATTACGGGCCCAGTCCACAAAGTTACTTCCATCATCTTTCAACTTAGCTTTCTCTAGGAACGCATTAAAATTCAGGGGTGCTACTGCGCGAGCCATGATCTACAACATAAATATAGCAAAGACAACTTAGACTATTGTTCTAGATAATGAGTTTAGTTAATCATATTACTTAAAAAACTCCCACTCAAATTGACATCCCTCCGGTCATTCGAGTGTAACATGATCCAAATCCACCAACTCAAGTCCGATCATCACGTGAGTTGAGGTGGTTTCAATGGTGAACATCTTCATGTTGATCATATCTACTATATGACTCATGTTCGACCTTTCGGTCTCTTGTGTTCCGAGGCCATGTCTGTACATGCTAGGCTCGTCAAGTTTAACCCGAGTGTTCCGCGTGTGCAACATGGCTTGCACCCGTTGTATGTGAACGTGGAGTCTATCACACCCGATCATCACGGCGTGTCTCGAAACGACGAACTTTCGCAACGGTGCACACTCGGGGAGAACACAATTTATCTTGAAATTTAAGTGAGGGATCACCTTATAATGCTACCGTCGTCCTAAGCAAAATAAGATGCATAAAAGGATTAACATCACATGCAAATCATAAGTGACATGATATGGCCATGAACTTGTGCTTTTGATCTCCATCTCCAAAGCACCGACATGATCTCCATTGTCACCGGCATGACACCATGATCTCCATCATCTTGATCTCTATCAACGTGTCGCCATAAGGTTGTCGCGCCGACTGTTGCTTCCACGACTATTGCTAACGTTTAGCGATAAAGTAAAGCATTACATAGCGCTTAATGATTGACACGCAGGTCATACAATAATTAAAGACAACTCTATGGCTCCTGCCAGTTGCCGTACTCATCGACATGCAAGTCGTGATATTCTATACAACACATGATCATCTCATACATCACATATATCTCATCATGTAATTGGCCATATCACATCACAACATACCCTGCAAAAACAAGTTAGACGTCCTCTAATTGTTGTTGCAAATTTTACGTGGCTGCTACGGGTTTGCAAGAACCGTTCTTACCTACGCAAAACCACAACGTGGTGTAGTGATTGCTTTTTGATCTTCTAAAAGAACCCTCTTCATTGAAATCGATTCAACTAAAGTGAGAGAGACAGACACCCGCTAGCCATCTTTATGCAACAAAATTACATGTCAGTTGAAGGAACCTGTCTCGCGTAAGCGTACGCGTAATGTCGGTCCGGGCCGCTTCATCTCACAATACCGCCGAATCAAGTATCAACTAGTAACGGCAAGCAATATGTATACACCCACGCCCACAACTCGTTTGTGTTCTACTCGAGATCTCATCTACGCATAGACCTAGCTCATGATGCCACTGTTGGGGAACGTTGCATGGGAAACAAAAATTTTCCTACGCACACACAAGATCTATCCATGGTGATGAGCATCTACGAGAGGGAGAGTGAATCTACATACCCTTGTAGATCGCTAAGCGGAAGCGTTTAAGAAACGCGGTTGATGTAGTCGAACGTCTCCGCGATCCAAATCGCAAGTCGTCCCTCGATCCGATCACGAACTAGTGCCGAACGGACGGCACCTCCGCGTTCAACACACGTACGGCTTGATGACGCCTTCACCTCCTCGATCCAGCGAGCGATGGTGAAGTAGTAGATGAGTTCCGGCAGCACGACGGCGTGGTGATGGTGGTGAGGAACAATCTCTGCAGGGCTTCGCCAAGCACTACAGAGATTATGACGGAGGAACTAGAGGGTTAGGGTTGCCGCACACGGCTTGGGGAAATCTTGATGTGTCCCGTGTGCTAGCCCTGCCCCTCTATTTATATGTTGAGCCTTGGGGTCTAAACTTGGAGTAAAAGCCTCCTCCAGGTCGGTTTTGCCCGCACAAGGTCGGTTTGGCCCGCAGGGAAAGAGTCCAACTCGGATCCCTGCAGTACCGCGCACAAGCGGTAGTACCGCTGCTACAGTAGCGGTAGTACCGCTTGACCAGCTTAAGCGGTAGTACCGCTGATACAGTAGCGGTAGTACCGCTTGACTAGCTCAAGCGGTAGTACCGCTGCTACAGTAGCGGTAGTACTGCCTTACCAGCTTAAGGCAGTAGCAAAACTTCCTTTTGCACTTTCCAATACCTCGTGGGCTTTATCCCTTTGGCCCATATAAAGTGTTGCTGCACCCGAACACTTCGGTAAACATCCGGAACCCCTTCCGGTGAATTCCGGAACCCTTCCGGAGATCAAAACACTATTATCACATATATCAATCTTTACCTCCGGACTATTTCGGAGATCCTCGTCATGTCCGGGATCTTATCCGGGACTCCGAACAACCTTCGGTCACCAACAAAATAACTCAACTATACTAATCGTCACCAAACGTTAAGTGTGTAGACCCTGCGGGTTCGAGAACTATGTAGACATGACCGAGACACCTCTACGACCAATAACCAATAGCGGGACCTGGATGCCCATATTGGCTCCTACATATTCTACGAAGATCTTTATCGGTCGAACCTCTATGTCAAGGATTCAGTTAATCCCGTATGCTGTTCCCTTTGTTCTTCGGTATGTTACTTGCCCGAGATTCGATCGTCGGTATCTCTATACCTAGTTCAATCTCGTTACCGGCAAGTCTCTTTACTCGTTCCGTAATACAAGATCTCGTGGCTAACACTTTAGTCACATTGCTTGCAAGGCTCATTGTGATGTTGTATTACCGAGTGGGCCCTGAGATACCTCTCCGTCATACGGAGTAACAAATCCCAGTCTTGATCCATGCCAACCCAACAGACACCCTCGGAGACACCTGTAGAGCACCTTTATAGTCACCCAGTTATGTTGCGACGTTTGATACACACAAGGTACTCCTCCGATGTCAGGGAGTTGCATGATCTCATGGTCATAGGAACAGATACTTGACATGCAGAAAACAATAGCAATAAACTGACACGATCATATGCTACGTTTATAGTTTGGGTCTTGTCCATCACATCACTCTCCTAATGATGTGATCCCGTTATCAAATGACATCTCATGTCAATGGCTAGGAAACCTTAACCATCTTTGATCAACGAGCTAGTCAACTAGAGGCTTACTAGGGACACAGTGTTGTCTATGTACCCACACATGTATTTGAGTTTCCAATCAATACAATTATAGCATGGATAATAAACGATTATCATGAACAAGGAAATATAATAATAACCAATTTATTATTGCCTCTAGGGCATATTTCCAACACCAAGCACCCAAGAAAGCTGTAGGTGAGCGCGCTACTCCCCCAGCTCCACTCTTCTCCTCATCATGCACGACCGCCGCGTCAGTATTTATCTTAACCTGAGCAAGCTCCGGTGGTCGCCAACCATGTCCTGGCAATATATGCGCATGTTGAAGAGGAATGTCAAGCATGGCCAAGGCCTCTCGGGTGAGCCTTACCGAGCTGGCCGGGTCCAGCTTATCGCCATCGTGTGTTCATCGGTTGTGTGATGTCCAAATGGACCACATCACTGTTATTATCGTGGCACGCTCTTGCGCCGAGAAGTTCACTCCACATACAGGGAGAATATCATACGGAAACCAACATTCGGTGGAAACCGATGAAAACCACGAAAAAAAGATTTTGAAAAGCTTCAAAAAAATCTGAAAAAAATACGGGATGTTAAGAGGATGATGTTTTATTGCCACGCCAAATTTTAAGTTGAAACACATTACGAGATGTGAGCTATGAAAAAGACAAAATCAGCATTGAATAGTGCCGAACAGTAATGTCACTATTCATGGCTGAAATTTGTCTTTTTCATAGCTCACATCACGTAATGTGTTTCAATTTGAAATTTTGCGTGGCAATAAAACATCACCCTCTTAACATCCCATATTTTTTTTCAGATTTTTTTGAAACTTTAAAATATGGTTTCCACGAAGTTTTCATTGAATGTTGGTTTCCGTATGATATTCTCCCCCACATAAAGTGGCAGTGGCCCAGGTAGACGGATGAAGCCGCGGCAGTTTAATGTCCATAAGCAGGCGGGCCTCCTCCCAGAAACGCCGAGCGTGTGAGCAGTGTATGAGAGCGTGTTCCAAGTCTTCCTCCTTGGACTGACAGAGCTTGCATAAGCTAATATCACGAATATGTCGATGCTTCAGTGTGCACTCTGTTGGAAATATGCCCTAGAGGCAATAATAAAATGGTTATTATTATATTTCCTTGTTCATGATAATTGTCTATTGTTCATGCTATAATTGTATTAACCGGAAACCGTAATACATGTGTGAATACATAGACCACACCATGTCCCTAGTGAGCCTCTAGTTGACTAGCTCGTTGATCAATAGATGGTCATGATTTCCTGACCATGGACATTGGATGTCGTTGATAACGGGATCACATCATTAGGAGAATGATGTGATGGACAAGACCCAATCCTAAGCATAGCACAAGATCGTGTAGTTCGTCTGCTAGAGCTTTTCTAATGTCAAGTATCATTTCCTTAGACCATGAGATTGTGCAACTCCCGGATACCGTAGGAATGCTTTGGGTGTATCAAACGTCACAACGTAAATGGGTGACTATAAAGGTGCACTACAGGTATCTCCGAAAGTGTTTGTTGGGTTGGCACGAATCGAGACTGGGATTTGTCACTCCGTGTGACGGAGAGGTATCTCTGGGCCCACTCGGTAATACATCATCATAATGAGCTCAATGTGACTAAGGAGTTAGTCACGGGATCATGTGTTACGGAACGAGTAAAGAGACTTGCCGGTAACGAGATTCAATAAGGTATAGGGATACCGACGATCGAATCTCGGGCAAGTAACATACCAATGGACAAAGGGAATTGTATACGGGATTAATTGAATCCCCGACATCGTGGTTCATCCGATGAGATCATCGTGGGACATGTGGGAGCCAATATGGGTATCCAGATCCCGCTATTGGTTATTGGCCGGAGAGGTGTCTCGGTCATGTCTGCATGGTTCCCGAACCCGTAGGGTCTACACACTTAAGGTTCGGTGACGCTAGAGTTGTAATGGGAATTGTATGTGGTTACCGAAAGTTGTTCGGAGTCCCGAATGAGATCCCGAACGTCACGAGGAGTTCCGGAATGGTCCGGAGGTAAAGATCTATATATGGGAAGTCCTATTTTGGCCACCGGAAAATGTTTGGGATTTTTCGGTATTGTACCGGGAAGGTTCTAGAAGGTTCCAGAGTGGGGCCCACCTGCATGGGGGGACCCACATGAACGTGGGTAGTGGGGGCAAGGCCCCACACCCCTGGTCAAGGCGCACCAAAATCCCCCCTTAGAAGGAATAAGATCATATCCCGAAGGGATAAGATCAAGATCCCTAAAAAGGGGGGATAACAATTGGTGGGGAAGGGAAAGGATGGGATTTCTTTCCTCCCACCTTTGCCAACGCCCCAATGGACTTGGAGGGCAAGAAACCAGCCCCCTCCACCCCTATATATAGTGGGGAGGCGCATGGGAGCTGCACCCCTTGCCCCTGGCGCAGCCCTCCCTCCTCCTACACCTCCTCCTCCTCCGTAGTGCTTAGCGAAGTTCTGCCGGAGAACCACGAGCTCCACCGCCACCACGCCGTCGTGCTGCCGGAGCTCTCCCTCAACTTCTCATCCCCCCTTGCTAGATCAAGAAGGAGAAGACGTCCCTGGGCTGTACGTGTGTTGAACACGGAGGCGCCGTCCGTTCGGCGCTTGGATCGGATCTTCCGCGATTTGAATCGCCGCGAGTACGACTCCATCAACCGCGTTCTTTGCAATGCTTCCGCTTAGCGATCTTCAAGGGTATGAAGATGCACTCCCTCTCTCTCGTTGCTAGCATCTCCTAGATTGATCTTGGTGACACGTAGGAAAATTTTGAATTATTACTACGTTCCCCAACAGTGGTATCAGAGCTAGGTCTATGCGTAGATTCTATGCACGAGTAGAACACAAGTAGTTGTGGGCGATGACTTGGTCAATTTGCTTGTCGTTACTAGTCCTATCTTGATTCGGTGGCATTGTGGGATGAAGCGGCCCGGACCGACTTTACATGTACGCTTACGTGAGACTGGTTCCACCGCCTGACATGCACTTGTTGCATAAGGTGGCTAGCGGGTGTATGTCTCTCCCACTTTAGTCGGATCGGATTCGATGAAGAGGGTCCTTATGAAGGGTAAATAGCAATTGGCATATCACCGTTGTGGCTTTTGCGTAGGTAAGAAACGTTCTTGCTAGAAACCCATAGCAGCCACGTAAAACTTGCAACAACAATTAGAGGACGTCTAACTTGTTTTTGCAGGGTATGCTATGTGATGTGATATGGCCAAAAGGATGTGATGAAATATATGTGATGTATGAGATTGATCATGTTCTTGTAATAGGAATCACGACTTGCACGTCGATGAGTATGACAATCGGCAGGAGCCATAGGAGTTGTCTTAATTTATTGTATGACCTGCGTGTCAATCAAAAACGCCATGTAATTACTTTACTTTATTGCTAACCGTTAGCCATAGTAGTAGAAGTAATAGTTGGCGAGACAACTTCATGAAGACACGATGATGGAGATCATGATGATGGAGATCATGGTGTCGTGCCGGTGACGATGGTGATCATGCCGCGCCCCGAAGATGGAGATCAAAGGCGCAAGATGATATTGGCCATATCATGTCACTTTATGATTTGCATATGATGTTTATCATGTTTTTACATCTTATTTGCTTAGAACGACGGTAGCATAAATAAGATGATCCCTCACTAAAATTTCAAGAAATGTGTTCCCCCTAAGTGTGCACCGTTGTGAAGGATCGTTGTTTCGAAGCACCACGTGATGATCGGGTGTGATAGATTCTAACGTTCGCATACAACGGGTGTAAGCCAGATTTACACACGCGAAACACTTAGGTTGACTTGACGAGCCTAGCATGTACAGACATGGCCTCGGAACACGAGAGACCGAAAGGTCAAACATGAGTCGTATAGTAGATGCGATCAACATGGAGATGTTCACCATTGATGACTAGTCCGTCTCACGTGATGATCGGACACGGCCTAGTCGATATGGATCATGTATCACTTAGATGACTAGAGGGATGTCTATCTGAGTGGGAGTTCATTAAATAATTTGATTAGATGAACTTAATTATCATGAACTTAGTCTAAAATTGTCTTTACAATCTATCTTGTAGATCCAATGGCCCACGCTAATGTTGCCCTCAACTTCAACGCGTTCCTAGAGAAAACCAAGCTGAAAGACGATGGAAGCAACTATACGGACTGGGTCCGTAACTTGAGGATCATCCTCATAGCTTCCAAGAAAGCATATGTCCTTGATGCACCGCTAGGTGACGCACCCATTTTCCCAGCAACTCAAGACGTTATGAACGCCTGGCAGTCGCGTAGTGATGATTACTCCCTGGTTTAGTGCGGCATGCTTTACAGCTTAGAACCGGGGATCCAAAAGCGTTTTGAGCAACACGGAGCATATGAGATGTTCCAAGAGCTGAGAATGGTTTTCCAAGCTCATGCCTGGGTCGAGAGATATTAAGTCTCCGACAAGTTCTTCAGTTGTAAGATGGAGGAAAATAGTTCTGTCAGCGAGCACATACTCAAAATGTCTGGGTTGCACAACCACTTGTCTCAGCTGGGAGTTAATCTTCCGGATGACTCGGTTATTGACAGAATCCTCCAGTCGCTTCCACCTAGCTACAAGAGCTTTGTGATGAACTTCAATATGCAAGGGATGGAGAAGTCCATTCCTGAGTTATATTCGATGCTGAAATCAGCGGAGGTGGAGATCAAAAAGGAACATCAAGTGTTGATGGTGAATAAGACCACCAGTTTGAAGAAAGGCAAGGGTAAGAAGAACTTCAAGAAGGACGGCAAAGCAGTTGCCGCGCCCGGTAAATCAGTTGCCGGGAAGAAGCCCAAGAATGGACCCAAGCCTGAGACTGAGTGCTTTTATTGCAAGGAAACCGGTCACTGGAAGCGGAACTGCCCCAAGTACTTAGCGGATAAGAAGGCCGACAACGTCAAAGGTATATATGATATACATGTTATTGATGTGTACCTTACCAGCGCTCGTAGTAGCTCCTGGGTATTTGATACCGGTGCGGTTGCTCACATTTGTAACTCAAAACAGGAGCTGCGGAATAAGCGGAGACTGGCGAAGGACGAGGTGACGATGCGCGTTGGGAATGGTTCCAAGGTCGATGTGATCGCCGTCGGCACGCTACCTCTGCATCTACCTTCGGGATTAGTTTTAAACCTCAATAATTGTTATTTAGTACCAGCTTTGAGCATGAACATTGTATCTGGATCTCGTTTGATGCGAGATGGCTACTCATTTAAATCCGAGAATAATGGTTGTTCTATTTATATGAGAGATATGTTTTATGGTCATGCCGCGCTGGTCAATGGTTTATTTTTATTGAATCTCGAACGTGATGTTACACATATTCATAGTGTGAATACCAAACGATGTAAGGTTGATAATGATAGTCCCACATACTTGTGGCACTGCCGCCTTGGTCATATTGGTGTCAAATGCATGAAGAAACTCCATGCAGATGGACTTTTGGAGTCTCTTGATTATGAATCATTTGACACGTGCGAACCATGCCTCATGGGCAAGATGACTAAGACTCCGTTCTCCGGAACAATGGAGCGAGCAACCAACTTGTTGGAAATAATACATACCGATGTATGCGGTCCAATGAGCGTTGAGGCTCGCGGTGGCTATCGTTATGTTCTCACCCTCACTGATGACTTAAGCAGATATGGGTATGTCTACTTAATGAAACACAAGTTTGAGACCTTTGAAAAGTTCAAGGAATTTCAGAGTGAGGTAGAGAATCAACGTGACAAGAAAATAAAGTTCTTACGATCTGATCATGGAGGAGAATATTTGAGTCACGAGTTTGGCACGCACTTAAGGAAATGTGGAATTGTTTCACAACTCACGCCGCCTGGCACACCTCAGCGTAATGGTGTGTCCGAACGTCGTAATCGCACTCTATTGGATATGGTGCGATCTATGATGTCTCTTACTGATTTACCGCTATCATTTTGGGGATATGCATTAGAGACTGCCGCATTCACTTTAAATAGGGCACCGTCTAAATCCGTTGAGACGACACCGTATGAATTATGGTTTGGGAAGAAACCTAAGCTGTCGTTTCTGAAAGTTTGGGGATGCGATGCTTATGTCAAGAAACTTCAACCTGAAAAGCTCGAATCCAAATCGGAAAAGTGCGTCTTCATAGGATACCCTAAGGAAACTATTGGGTATACGTTCTACCTCAGATCCGAAGGCAAGATCTTTGTTGCCAAGAATGGATCCTTTCTAGAGAAAGAGTTTCTCTCGAAAGAAGTAAGTGGGAGGAAAGTAGAACTTGATGAGGTAATTGTACCCCCTCTCGAACCGGAGAGTAGCGCAGCGCAGGAAAATGTTTTTGTGGTGCCTGCACCGACTAGAGAGGAAGTTAATGATGATGATCATGAAACTTCGGATCAAGTTACTACTGAACTTCGTAGGTCCACGAGGACACGTTCCGCACCAGAGTGGTACGGCAACCCTGTCCTGGAAATCATGTTGTTAGACAACGGTGAACCTTCGAACTATGAAGAAGCCATGGCGGGCCCGGATTCCAACAAATGGCTTGAAGCCATGAAATCCGAGATAGGATCCATGTATGAGAACAAAGTATGGACTTTGGTGGACTTGCCCGATGATCGGCAAGCCATAGAAAATAAATGGATCTTTAAGAAGAAGA
Organism: Elymus sibiricus; assembly: GCA_039707655.1. Classification (NCBI taxonomy): domain Eukaryota; kingdom Viridiplantae; phylum Streptophyta; class Magnoliopsida; order Poales; family Poaceae; genus Elymus; species Elymus sibiricus. Next base: position 400,956,255 of record CM077671.1, read on the forward strand.
CTGACGCGGATGGTAATGTGACCGTCTATAAGGCTCGGCTTGTCGCTAAGGGTTATCGACAAGTTCAAGGAGTTGACTACGATGAGACTTTCTCACCCGTAGCGATGCTGAAGTCCGTCCGAATCATGTTAGCAGTTGCCGCATTTTATGATTATGAGATCTGGCAAATGGACGTCAAAACGGCATTCCTTAACGGTTTCCTTAAGGAAGAATTGTATATGATGCAGCCGGAAGGTTTTGTCGATCCTAAGAATGCTGACAAGGTATGCAAGCTCCAGCGCTCCATCTATGGGCTGGTGCAAGCATCTCGGAGTTGGAACATTCGCTTTGATGAGGTGATCAAAGTGTTTGGGTTTATACAGACTTATGGAGAAGCCTGTATTTACAAGAAAGTGAGTGGGAGCTCTGTAGCATTTCTCATTTTATATGTGGATGACATATTGTTGATGGGAAATGATATAGAACTTTTGGAAAGCATAAAGGCCTACTTGAATAAGTGTTTTTCAATGAAGGACCTTGGAGAAGATGCTTACATATTAGGCATCAAGATCTATAGAGATAGATCGAGATGCCTCATTGGTCTTTCACAAAGCACATACCTTGACAAGATATTGAAGAAGTTCAATATGGATCAGTCCAAGAAGGGTTTTTTGCCTGTATTGCAAGGTCTGAGATTGAGCACAGCTCAATGCCCGACCTCGGCAGAAGATAGAGAAAAGATGAGTGTCATCCCCTATGCCTCAGCCATAGGCTCTATTATGTATGCCATGCTGTGTACCAGACCTGATGTGAACCTTGCCATAAGTTTGGTAGGGAGGTACCAAAGTGATCCCGGAATGGAACACTGGATAGCGGTCAAGAATATCCTTAAGTACCTGAAAAGGACTAAGGATATGTTTCTCGTTTATGGAGGTGCCGAAGAGCTCGTCGTAAAGGGTTACGTCGATGCTACCTTCGACACAGATCCGGATGACTCCAAGTCACAAACCGGATACGTGTATATTTTGAATGGTGGGGCAGTCAGCTGGTGCAGTTGCAAGCAAAGCGTCGTGGCGGCATCTACATGTGAATCGGAGTACATAGCTGCTTCGGAAGCAGCGCAGGAAGGAGTCTGGATGAAGGAGTTCATCACCGACCTAGGAGTGATTCCCAATGCGTCGGGCCCGATGACTCTCTTCTGTGACAACACTGGAGCTATTGCCATTGCCAAGGAGCCCAGGTTTCACAAGAAGACCAAGCACATCAAGCGCCGCTTCAACTCCATTCGTGGTTACATTCAGGATGGAGATATAGATATTTGTAAAGTACATACGGATCTGAATGTCGCAGATCCATTGACTAAACCTCTTCCACAAGCGAAACATGATCAGCACCAGAACTCTATGGGTGTTCGATTCATCACAATGTAACTAGAATATTGACTCTAGTGCAAGTGGGAGACTGTTGGAAATATGCCCTAGAGGCAATAATAAAATGGTTATTATTATATTTCCTTGTTCATGATAATTGTCTATTGTTCATGCTATAATTGTATTAACCGGAAACCGTAATACATGTGTGAATACATAGACCACACCATGTCCCTAGTGAGCCTCTAGTTGACTAGCTCGTTGATCAAGAGATGGTCATGGTTTCCTGACCATGGACATTGGATGTCGTTCATAACGGGATCACATCATTAGGATAATGATGTGATGGACAAGACCCAATCCTAAGCATAGCACAAGATCGTGTAGTTCGTCTGCTAGAGCTTTTCTAATGTCAAGTATCATTTCCTTAGACCATGAGATTGTGCAACTCCCAGATACCGTAGGAATGCTTTGGGTGTATCAAACGTCACAACGTAACTGGGTGACTATAAAGGTGCACTACAGGTATCTCTGAAAGTGTCTGTTGGGTTGGCACGAATCGAGACTGGGATTTGTCACTCCGTGTGACGGAGAGGTATCTCTGGGCCCACTCGGTAATACATCATCATAATGAGCTCAATGTGACTAAGGAGTTAGTCACGGGATCATGTGTTACGGAACGAGTAAAGAGACTTGCCGGTAACGAGATTGAACAAGGTATAGGGATACCGACGATCGAATCTCGGGCAAGTAACATACCGATGGACAAAGGGAATTGTATACGTGATTAATTGAATCCCCGACATCGTGGTTCATCCGATGAGATCATCGTGGAACATGTGGGAGCCAATATGGGTATCCAGATCCCTCTATTGGTTATTGGCCGAAGGGGTGTCTCGGTCATGTCTGCATGGTTCCCGAACCCGTAGGGTCTACACACTTAAGGTTCGGTGACGCTAGAGTTGTAATGGGAATTGTATGTGGTTACCGAAAGTTGTTCGGAGTCCCGGATGAGATCCCGGACGTCACGAGGAGTTCCGGAATGGTTCGGAGGTAAAGATCTATATATGGGAAGTCCTATTTTGGCCACCGGAAAATGTTTGGGATTTTTCGGTATTGTACCGGGAAGGTTCTAGAAGGTTTCGGAGTGGGGCCCACCTGCATGGGGGGACCCACATGAACGTGGGTAGTGGGGGCAAGGCCCCACACCCCTGGTCAAGGCGCACCAAAATCCCCCCTTAGAAGGAATAAGATCATATCCCGAAGGGATAAGATCAAGATCCCTAAAAAGGGGGGATAACAATCGGTGGGGAAGGGAAAGGATGGGATTTCTTTCCTCCCACCTTTGCCAACGCCCCAATGGACTTGGAGGGCAAGAAACCAGCCCCCTCCACCCCTATATATAGTGGGGAGGCGCATGGGAGCTGCACCCCTTGCCCCTGGCGCAGCCCTCCCTCCTCCTACACCTCCTCCTCCTCCGTAGTGCTTAGCGAAGCTCTGCCGAAGAACCACGAGCTCCACCGCCACCACGCCGTCGTGCTGCCGGAGCTCTCCCTCAACTTCTCCTCCCCCCTTGCTGGATCAAGAAGGAGGAGACGTCCCTGGGCTGTACGTGTGTTGAACACGGAGGCGCCGTCCGTTCGGCGCTTGGATCGGATCTTCCGCGATTTGAATCGCCGCGAGTACGACTCCATCAACCGCGTTCTTTGCAACGCTTCCGCTTAGCGATCTTCAAGGGTACGAAGATGCACTCCCTGTCTCTCATTGCTAGCATCTCCTAGATTGATCTTGGTGACACGTAGGAAAATTTTGAATTATTACTACGTTCCCCAACACACTCGTCCGGCAGGATTCCGCGTAGCACCCGCCACCAGAACACACGCACCTTCGGGACCACTTTGAGAGACCATAGAGCTTTCCACAACTGCTGTTTACTCACTGAGGATTCTGTAACCTTCCCTTCTTCTCGAGCTTGAAGCTCTTTTTGAATCACTAGAGCTCGGTACGCTGATTTAACAGTGTAGTTGCCTGATTTCTCATGTGCCCATCCCAATGTATCTTCGCCACCACCACGTCGTAAGGGTATGTTTAAAATAGCCTCCGCGTCTGGTGTGATGAAGTTCTGTCGAACCAAGTCCTATTTCCATGACCAATTATCCGAGTCAATAAGATCACTGACCAGTGAAATAGTCGGGATCATCGGTGTGAACACTGGAGTTCTGGTATGAGTCGTAGGGATCCACTTGTCAGTCCATGCATTAATAGAAGTGCCATCACCAACTCGTATAACAATTCCAGCTAGCAAAGCCTCTCTTCCTGCGATTATGGCCCGCCATGTTGCCGAGGCTGCCTTAGGCGCAGTAGCATGCAGAAAGTCAGTGTCTGGAAAATATCTGCCTTTCATAACTCTGGCACAAAGGGAATTGGGGTTAGTCATGAAGCGCCGGCCATGTTTCCCTAAAAGAGCCAAGTTAAACATGTGAAGATCACGGAAGACCATGCCTCCTTGGCATTTTGGTTTTGTCAGCTCTTTCCAGGAAACCCAATGGAGTGATTTCTTGTCAATGGAGCTACTCCACCAATATTTTGCCATGCTAGACGTTAGTTTTGCACAAACCTTCTTCGTCAGCAGAAAACAGCTCATGCTGTACGTGGGAATTGCCTGTATAATTGTTTTTAACAGAACTTCTCTCCCTGCACAAGCAAAAAGCCTCTCAAACCAGCCTTGCATCTTACTCCTCGACCGTTCGCCAATATGATCAAACGTGCCGCTCGTGATCCGGCCGACAGCAGTGGGAAGACCAAGGTATATGTCACTAAACGCTTCGATCATGACACCAAGCGTTCCTTTGACACTCTGCCTCGTGGTGTTGGGCGTGTTCGGGCTAAAAAAATATGGCACTCTTTTCTTTGTTTACACATTGGCCCGATGCTTCGCCGTATATGCGCAGAATATCATTCAATCTCTCAACACTTTGTGAATCTGCACTTAGAAAGATTAGACAATCATCAGCAAACAACAAGTGGCTGACCCACGGTGCCCGTACGCTCGCCCTTATGCCCCTATCAATATGTCCATAGTATTTGAGCAATGACGAGAAGCCTTCTGCACATAGCAGAAACAAAAACGGTGACGCCGGGTCCCCTTGCCGGAGCCCCCTGGAGGGCGTGAAGTAGGGTTGCAGCTCACCATTGACTCTGACCGAGAATCTGACGGAGGTGACACACTTCATAATTAATCTGATCAGGCCATCAACAAATCCCAATCTCCGTAGGATAGCCTCCAAGTAATGCCATTCTACTCGATCGTATGCTTTCATCATGTCTAATTTAACTGCACAAGTATGGTTCTTGCCTTTCTTCCTTCGGCGAATGGTATGCACACTTTCAAAGGCCACCAGAACATTGTCAGTAATCAAGCGACCAGGAACAAAGGCGCTATGTTCCTCGCTAATTATCTCGTCCATGCATCCCCTTAGGCGATTAGTTATAGCCTTAGCTACTATCTTATATAGAACGGGGCAAAGGGCAATAGGACGATATTGAGCTATCGTTTGGGGGTACCGTACCTTTGGAATTAAGGTTATAGAAGTATCGTTGAGCCCCAACGGTAAATCTCCTCCATTTAGGAATCCCAACACAGCGTTAGTAACATCATCTTTCAACAAGTGCCAATGCCATTGGAAGAAACCCGCTGTGAAGCCATCCACCCTTGGAGCTTTGGAAGGAGCCAGTTGAAAGAGAGCGTCGTGAACTTCTTTTGCATCAAATGGCCTTTCTAGCTGTTCGTTCATCACTGGTGTGACTTTCACCGGGACATGCGCTAACAATTCATCTACATCAACCATTCCTTGAGAGGTATACAATGCTTGATAAAATGACTGGATTTCCTATTTGTCTTCAGTTGCATCCGAACAAACAGTTCCATCGGCCCGCTTCAGGTTACTGATCTTATTCATGTGTTGTCGTTGCTTTGCCTGCGCCTGAAAGTAGCCCGTGTTTCGGTCACCCGCGCGGAGCCAAAGGACCCTGGACCGTTGCCGCAACCATACTTCCTCCTGTCGAAGCGTCTCACGTAATTGGATTACTATCTGCTTCTCTTCTTCAGAAGGACCTCTACTTGTAGATCGTCGCCGCAAGTTTTCCAGCTTCTTCTGTAGCTGCCGTACTTTCCTTGCGAGACATCCAAATTCTTTCGCCCCCCATGGCTCAAGTTCTTGTTGCAGAGTGTTTAAAGACTCCACAATTCCCTGCAAGCCCGGTGCACGCACCTGCTTCTGCCACGCATCCGTGACTAGCTTATCATAGTTAGCGTGGGTCTGCCATACATTTTCATATCTGAACTGCTTAACCCGCTGTGAACATTCAATGTTTCTCATCTCGTGTAGCTCAGCCACCACGAAACAATGATCGGACTCAATAGCACTGACATGTCGCACACGTACATCATCATACTGTTGACGGAAAGCCTCATTGCCAAAGACACGATCTAGCCGAGCTTTGACATTAGCAGCACCATGTTGCCTATTGTCCCAAGTGTATGCCACTCCAGATCAGCCTAGGTCTTGGAAGGAAACGTCGTTGACAACTTCTCTGAAAGCCTTCATTTGCCACTCCGGCCGAGCCGACTGACTAAAGTGTTCCTCTCCAAATAGAGTTTCATTAAAATCGCCCATACACATCCACAACGAGTAGGGTAGGGCATGTAGTGTCCGAAGAAAGCGCCAACTATGGTGCCTGTCTTCTGACCTCGGTGCTCCGTAAAACACGGTGAATCGCCACTCCAGAGAGGTTTGATCCTTGACTTTCACGAGCACATCTATATGATTTGAGCTATAATTCTTCAAGTCAACATCCACATCCTTTGACCAGTAGAGGCCGAGCCCTCCACTCAACCCCGTACTATCCACAGCAAAGCATCCCGCGAAACCAAACTGATATCGCAAATCTTCCACTCTTTTAGCCCTGATTTTAGTTTCCATGACGAACAACAGGGCAGGATCTTCTTGCTTCACCAAACGGCGAAGCTAACGAACTGGCTCGGGGTTCCCAAGCCCCCGGCAGTTCCATCTTATACACCTCATTGGGATGGGCAGGTCTGCCCTGCAGACGCTGCCGAGTTGTCGGGCGTGGGTTTCTTCTTTTTCGGGTCTCTCTCCACAACCTGCTCATCCCCCTCTGTGGCCTTATCAGTGAGAACCCCCTCGGGGTCAACTTGTTCTGTAGAATCCATATCTTCTCCCCCCGTCAGAAGTAGCGGTGCCTGATCCACACGTCGGTAGAAAGGTTTTAGTGCCACCTTCCGTTTGTTACTCTGGGTTCTATTTTTGACAGGGGAGTTCACCTCTACCCCACCTTTGCCAGTGTTGCTGTAATTCTTGCATTCCCTATGGCTGCTCGGACCTGCATATTGCTCTTTGCTTGAACTATCACCCAATGCAGCTTTCTTTTTGTCCTCCGATGCCCTCAACTTAGGCCCGAATGGCAGCTCACCTTTCTCATCCCGGGGTCCTGGAGTTGGGCAAAACGACTCAGAGTGCCCTAGTTTGCCACAAGAGAAACAGAAGTGTGGAACGTTCTCATACTGTATGTCATACATGTCTGTCTTCTTCCTCTTGCCAGAGTCAATTAAGATCCACCTTCTCAAAGGCTTGCTCACGTCATGTGCAATTCTTGCTCTTAGATACCCACCCACATGATCAAACTGGACAGCCGAAGCTTCCTTATCGATCTGTTGTGCTATCAGTTTTCCCCAAGCATCGTCCCGTAAGTTCTATGGGAGATTTGGAACACTAGCCCACAGATGGAGCCGGTCGAACCTGACCTCGTCAGGTCGCATGCAGTCCTCGAATTCAGCGAGAACTACCGCATTCTTGCTAACATGCCATGGCGAGCCTGTCCAGATGCGATCCCGGTCACGCTGTGTTTCAAAGTCTGCCACGAACATGTTTTCTCCCATCGATCTGAATTTCAGTCCTCTAGGGTTTCCCCAGGCAGGGCGTAAGGCACTTGCAATGGTCTGGATGTGGAAGAGATTCCTATGCAAGGCCTTGCCCGCCAGGAGCCACTTTGGTGCTTCTCCATCTGCCGTATCATCAATGACCAGAGGAGTCGCTTCCTCGTCCGTGATCCCTAGTTTTCCAAGTGTCTCCTCCAGTTGAGCCCTAGCCGCTCCAGAGGAGCTGGCCTCGGTCTCGGTCTTCTTGCCGCCATCCGATGAAGCCATCTTCTGCCGGAATCAGGGGCGCCCTGCCGGAGAGATCCGACGTGCGTCTTCTCCGTCCACCGAAACCCTAATCGCCGCCAGGGGTTTTAGGTTTTCGTGGAAAACTAACAGTTTCCGTCATGACGATAGCTGTAGGCCCGGGGAGATAGCCTTGTCGCCGTATCAGAAATAATCTACCCAATGCGCAAATTAGTGCCTCAGCATAGGCACTCGCTCAGCCTTTTGGTTCACCTGTATTATTATCTTAAGAGGTAGTAGTACAGCCGTTGAAGTTGACGGGCTACATCTGTGTCCCCGAGCATCCAACTTCACACGTACTGATTGGTGGTAGTTTTGGATGTATGTCGTGTCAAGCTTCGCATAGTCTTATGTGATACTATCATCAACTGGATTAGTGGATACAAGCAGTCGAACAACATGGCACTTCCATAAGGGCTCATGGATATACCTGGCCATTGGCCGGGTCGGGCTTCGGGCCGGGCCGGACCAAGCCCGAAGCAAAAAACTCAGGCCCGGGCCCGGCCCGACCCGGACGTCGGGCCTAAAAAACAGGCCCAAGCCCGGCCCAAAAGTGTAAAAGCCCGCCGGGCCTCTTCAGTAAAACGCAAAAACAACGGGCCCGGGCCTGGCCCGACCTGGCCATCGGGATGAAAATCTAGGCCCGAGCCCAGCCCGTGGGCAAGGATGGGCTTTTTTGGGCCGGGCCGACCGGGCCGGGTTTTTTATGGTCAGATATACTCGTGGACCCCTAAGACGGACACGATATTTGTTCGCTAGAATACCCAAAACTTTATTTTGGAATGTTACTAGAAGCATATCATAAGCATCTCATGTTTTCATATTTGGATCTTGATTTGACCAAAGGCATTCCCAAGAAAAACATAAAGAAAAGGGAGAGAGGATAACATTACTTCGTCATTATAATATTGGGAATACCTAAGTCACCAATGCACATTTGGAGTTATAAACTCTTATTGGAACTTATAAGGGATTTTTTGGAAGAAAATAATTTATCAAGTTTCATTTAGCCGGACATACTTTTCCTAGGCTCTATTTAATTTATTTTGGATTTTAGAAATTTTTCTAGTATTTTGGAAAGCGTGATGGCATTTATTTATAAGCCATATCATTCCTTAATCAGTATATTGAATAAACGAATTAAAAAGTAACAAGCCAGCCAGCAGGCGCGGCCTACCAAGCCCGCACGCGCCAACCCGCATTATAAACCAAACCGGTATGGACGCTTCTTAGCCGTCCGATCTCACTAAAATCCAACGACATGCGTCACTGTTCTCTTTTCCATCGACAGAGCCACTGACCAGTTGGCCCCACCTGTCATCTCCCTCCTCTCGTGCGCGTTGCGATCTCCTCCAAAATTCGAGCTACACCGGGAAAATCTCGCCCGATTCGGGTGATCCCGTGATCTCCTTGACCTACCAATCCCCTGCCTATATAAAGCGAACACCCCGCGTCCAATTTTTGACAAGAACCCTAGCTCACCTCGACAAAGCCCTACTGTGCGAGCTAGCGGAAGTCTCAACAACATATTCTCTCATCAACTGAACCTCTAAGTATCAACTACAAGTAGTAATTAGCACGAGAAAGTAATCTCAACAACAGATCTAAGGTAATAGTTCATAGATTAAAAAATAGGGGGAGATGGAGGTGATGGTGCTGATGTAGATAGTGATGTATACGATGATCCCAATGATGAACAAAATGTTGGTGACGACATTGACTTTGATTTCCCCTCCTCGAGGGATGGAATTCTGGCACATCAGCTTGCCAAAGGTGAAAAGTGCTTCGTCTCTTTTCCGCCTCAGAGATGGTGGCGGAAAAATCCCGCAAATCAACTTTGCTCGTTTTGGGCAATATAGGACTAGGGACGCCAGAGAGCACCCTGAGGGATGCTTGTGGGCTCCACACACCCTTGGCTCGTGGCCCGGGGGTGGCCGTGAGCCGTGGCCATGTGGGCCCCTAGACACCTCCTCGGCAAGTGGCAGCCCCGTGGCTATCTCATCCGTGACAAAACTCCACATATATTTTTATTTGATTTTTGGTCTTTAGAACATAATTTATTCCCTGGTCCTTATTTTGCTCCTTTTCTGCAGCTTTCCGTCAATTTCCCTCTCACCCTAAAATATGCAACAACAACTTGCTACAAATTTGGTCATGCCAAATTTTGGGTGGGGCTAATTGGGGATCAACCCAAACATACCCTACAACTAGAAGGTCCAGGGCGACGACTTCAACATCGACGCCATAGTTTGCATCTGGCCATTGCGATTGTGGATTTTCTGCATGTTTATTGTAGGTGTTTGATGAATGCTTGAACCAAATATATGCTACAGGGGATCTGCTACCTGCAGGAAACTTTTAATCCCTCAAAACATTTGACTATTTGGGATAGAGGTGTGATTTTGGACTTTTCAGATAGAGGATCTGTTAGGGATGCTGTAAGGACGCCACTTCTCCCATTGTATACTGGCGTTCATACTACTGTGAGGTTATGCCCCGAATTTTATCGTACTAGATGATACCCCGCGCGTTGCTGCTGAAATTGGTTGCAATATATTCTAATGAGATTTTATTGTATGGAATATGCATATTTAAGTTAATGACATGAGAATCAAAACCAAAATACATACGCTTTATTGCATTTGCTTATTGCATAGTCGTGAGATATATATTGGATGTAAGTTATATAACAAAATATAAAGCATTTTTTCATGCATGATTGTATGTTGTGGTGGACCTTTTCTCATGCATAGTTGTATGTTGAAGTCGGTCATTTCCATGCATGGTTGTATGATGAGGTCAGTGGCAGAGCCAAGATTAGAGCAAGCCCCGGGCCCCAAAAAAATTAATGCAAGAGAAAAAAATAATGTTCATAAGGCTTTTAGCTACCACAAAAGATACCCCATACAAAATATGGATCACTTGCATGGAATTTTTAGAATTTAAACCAATGCTTAATGATACAACAAAATAGATAAAAACATGTCAAAAAGTACAAAGAACAGTACGTGATAAAAAAGTACAAATCAATCGTTTGCTTCATCAGTGCCTTGCATAACCTCATCAACGGTGGAAGAAGAGCCAACACCTTCAAGACTTCAAAAGCAAAATTTCAGAAGACAAGGCATAAACATCATGCGAAACAATTATCATTGATACAAATCTAAAACTTACCACTTCGACGAGGTAAAAGCCCTTTGCGAGACCTACATGATTGAAAGTGATATACAATACCATCATCATCAATACTTGCAAATACAACTCACTCAATATAACAAACGATCCTACAATTTAGCCAATCATCACTCATCCTATTCCTCAACTCTGTCTTTATAATACTCATAGCTGAGAAATCTCTTTCCACTGATGCGGTTGCAACAGGCAAAATCAGTGCCAACTCAATGAGGCGATATACCAAGGGAAAAACAATGTTTCCACCAGTCGGAACCATCTTCACATCAAGATTACCATGGTCATCACAACTTCAAAAATCTTGATTAGCTCTCATATCAGCAATGAATGTTTCAAGTTGATTTCTAAGGACAAAAAAAATCTCATATGTGGAGAAGTCATCACCATACAACTTAGCAAGTTCAACAAGTTTGTCTTCATCAAAATTAGCAAATGAGTTCCTTGGATGAAGATAAGCAAATGATACGTCCATTTTGCATCATGATTTCCTATTGATATTTATATTGTTTTTTGTCATTATTCCACTTTATGATACAATTCTAATTCCTTTTCTCTATTAATTTGTAAGGTTTACACAAAGAGGGAAATTGCTGGAAACTAGAATTCTGGACCTGAAGGCCATGGAAAAAGCTGGAAAAATTTCTGGACTCCAAATGACCTGAAACTTCACGGAGATTTTTTATTGAATATATAAGAATTATTGGAGCCAAGAGCCACCAGAGGGGGGCCACCTGCGCCCACCCCCTCGGCGCGCCCTCTTGCCTTGGGAGGCCCACATGCAGGCTCTGGTGTCCCTCTTCTGCTACATTAAAGGTTTTGACCTAGAAAAAAATAAGGAGGATACTTTCGGGATGAAGCACCGCCGTCTCGAGTTGGAAACCTGGGCATGAGCCCTTTTGCTCTCCGACAGAGCGATTCTGTCGGGGAAACTTCCCTTCGGGAGGGGGAAATCGAAGCCATCGTCATCACCAACGCTTCCTCTTTCATGGGAGGACCAATCTTCATCAACACCTTCACTAGCACCATCTCATCTCAAACCTTAGTTCATCTCTTGTATTCAATCTTTGTCTCAAAACCTTAGATTGGTACCTGTGGGTTACTAGTAGTGTTGATTACATCTTGTAGTTGATGCTTGTTGGTTTATTTGGTGGAAGATAATATGTTCAAATTATTTATCATATTCATTATACCTCTGATCTTGAGCATGGTGATGATTTGTGAGTAGTTACTTTTGTTCTCAAGGACATGGGAGAAGTCTTGTTATAACTAATCATGCGAAGTTGGTATCCGTTCGATATTTTGATGATATGTATGTTGTTGCTTCCTTTAGTGGTGTCATGTGAACGTCGACTACATGACACTTCACCATACTTTGGGACTAAGGGAAGGCATTGTGGAGTAATAAGTAGATGATGGGTTGCGAGAGTGACAGAAGCTTAAACCCTAGTTTATGCGTTATTCCGTAAGGGGCTGATTTGGATCCATATGTTTCATGCTATGGTCAGATTTATCTTAATTCTTCTTTCGTAGTTGCGTATGCTTGCGAGAGGGGGTAATCATAAGTAGGTTGTTTTTTCAAGTAAGAACATCACCTAAGCACCGGTCCACCCACATATCAAATTATCAAAGTAACAAACGCGAATCAACTCAACACGATGAACATGACTAGACGGAAATTCCCATGTCTCCTCGAGAGCGCTTTGCTTTATATAAGAGAACTTTCAGGCATGTCCTATTCTATAAAAAGTATTGGGCTACCTTGCTGCAAACTTTCTACTTTTCTTACTTCTCACTTGTTACGAATAATCTTGCTACAAAACTATCTATCACTGTTACTTACAATACTTGCGAAGAATACCCTGCTGAAAACTGCTTGTCATTTCCTTCTGCTCCTCGTTGGGATCGACACTCTTATTTATCAAAAGGACTACGAATGATCCCCTACACTTGTGGGTCATCAAGAATCTTTTCTGGCACCGTTGCCGGGGAGTGAAGCGCCTTTGATGAGTGGAATTTGGTAAGGAAACATTTTCGGTACGTGTTGAAATTTACTGTTGCTTGTTACTATGGATGATAATCCTTTGAGAGGTTTGGTCGGGGTATCTTCACCTCGAATGGAAGTGGCAAAGGCCGCTCCCCAACCTACCGAACTTTCTGAAAATATTTATTATGAGATTCCTTCGGGTATGTTAGAGAAACTGCTAGCTAATCCTTATGCAGGAGACAGAACAACTCATCCTGATTTGCAGTTGATATATATAGATGAAATTTGTGGATTATTTAAGCTTGTAGGTTTATCCGAGGATAGAGTTAAGAAGAAGGTGTTCCCTTTATCTTTGGAGGGAAAGGCATTGATTTGGTACAGGCTATTGGATGATGCTACAACATGGGACTGGAATCGGTTGAAGCTTGAATTTCACCAGAAGTTTTTTTCTTATGCATCTGGTTAAAATCATATATGACATCTTTGGAGGGAAAACCATGATAGCAATGAAGCTTGAATTTCACCAGAAGTTTTTTCATATGCATCTCAGAGGGTGCTATATTCCTATGCATCTGGTTCACCAGAAGCGTGATTGAAATTATATATATAATTTTTGGCCTCGTGAAGGAGAAATCATCGCTCAAGCTTGGGGAAGGCTTAAATCTATGATGCACACTTGCCCCAGTGATGAGCTCTCAAGAGAAATAATTCTACAAAACTTTTATGCTTGGCTTTCTTATGATGATCAATTAATGCTCGATTCTTCTTCTACTGGTTCCTTCATGGAGAAAACTATTGAATTCAAATGGGATCTTCTGGAAAGAATTAAACGCAACTCGGAAGATTGGGAGCTCGACGAAGGTAAATAGTCAGGTATAAAACTTGAGTTTGATTGTGTTAATTCTTTTATGGAAACATATACTTTTCATAAGTTTAGCGCTAAATATGGACTTGACTTTGAGATAGTAGCTTCCTTTTGTGAAACTTTTGCTGCTCATGTTGATCTCCCCAAGGAGAAGTGGTTTAAATATCATCCACCCATTGAAAAATTGTTAGTGGAACCTATTATTGCTAAAGATGAAACAATTACTTATAATGTTGATCCACTTTGCCCACTACTTACATTGAGAAACCACCTTTTCTTGTTAAGATTAAGGAGCATGCAAAGGCTACAACTGTGGTTAATAAAAGCGATGCTTGAACACCCAAACCTTCTGAACAAATAAATTTAGAACCTAATATTGCTATGGTTAAAGATCTCTTGGTTGATAATATTGATGGGCATGTTATTTACTTCTGCGATGAGGCTGCTAGAATCGCAAAACTTGCTAGAAACGAACATGATGTGCTAGATAAGAATAAACCCGTTGTTGGCATGCCTGTTGTCTCTGTTAAAATTGGTGATCATTGCTATCATGGTTTGTGTGACATGGGTGCCAGTATGAGTGCCTTATATCAAGAAATTATGAATGATATAGCACCCTCTCAGATGGAAGACATCGATGTTACTGTTAAACTTGCAAATAGAGATACTATTTCTCCACTTGGGATTGTTCAAGATGTTGAAGTCTTGTGTGGAAAGATCAAATGCCCTACTGATTTCTTAGTACTCGGTACACTACAAGATAATTTTTGTCCCATTATATTTGGTAGACCTTTCTTGAATACCATTAATGCTGAAATTGATTGTGTTCCAGAAAAGGTCAAAATGAGTTTTGGTGATGTGTCTCATGAATTTAATTTCTCTAAGTTTGGTAGACAACCACATGCGAAAGAATTATCTAGTAAAGATGAAATTATTGGTCTTGCTTCTATTGTCGTGCCTCCTACTGATCCGGTAGAACAATATTTCCCTAGTGGCTTGTCACTCTCATATACTTCCCAAGATCATTTCATTTCCATCTTGGTCCAACCCCAATATTTATTTCTTGGGAATATTCCTTTTTCTATTAAAGGAATAACCCTTTTGCCCTAGGTTGTGAAGCAACCTATATTTCCGTATTGCCAAAAATTCCCACAAAATTCTCATAAATTCTTCGGATCATATCTTCCCCAAATATGTCAAAACCTTTCCTTTCCTAGTTCAAAAATAATTCAGGAATATTCATTTTTCCATTCTGTCCAGAATGGCACTTTGTGAAGGAAGTGCCATTTATCTTTTCTTGATTGCCCTCAAACTTTTTGATCACTCTTTCATATCCAAATTATTGCCTCATGAAAAATTTCAGCTCCATTTGCCTAGTTAAGATTCCTCAGAAAATTTCCCCAAGTTTCTGTCCAGTGGGAAGCTTTGTGAAGGAAGTACTATCTAGGGGTATACAAATGGGTTTAAATTTTACCAGCACCTCCTTATGCTCAAATAATGACTCTCCACCAAATTTCATATTCATACAACAAACTATGTGAGCACAACATCAAATATTTGTTTCTGTTCATAATTTTAGTTTGTGAAGCAACTATATTTTATATTGCTCTATAATTGCTGAAAATTTACCAGGACATTCTCCTACCATTATAACTTCCCTAAACAAAATTTGGGCTCATTTCATTTAGCCAATATTTCTCAGCAATTTTCCTAAGATTTTGTCCAGAGAGAATCACTGTGAAGGAAGTACCATTTTTATTATTCTAAATGGTATGATCACCCAGTTACAAAGTGACGTTTTATACACACAAGGCATTACTCCGGTGTCAGGGAGTTGCATGATCTCATGGTCTTGGGAACATATATTTGACATGAAGAAAGCAGTAGCAATAAACTTAGTGATAAGATCAAATGCTATGCTTACGGTTGGGTCATGTCCATCACATCATTCTCCTAATGATGTGACCCTGTTATCAAATGACAACTCATGTCTATGGTTAGGTAATCTTAACCATCTTTGATCAACGAGCTAGTCTAGTAGAGGCTCACCAGGGACACGCTGTTGTCTATGTATCCACACATGTATCTGAGTTTCCGATCAATACAATTCTAGCATGGATAATAAACGATTATCATGAACTAGGAAATATGATAATAAACAATTTATTATTGCCTCTAGGGCATATTTGCAACAGGTATCGGTTTTGATCCACTACCTGCACCCTCCAATTTTGCATACCTGCTCTTTGGGGTTTGGTGTCATCTCTGTTCCAGCGGAGTGATGCGGAGGTACCTCGTGGTGTCGATCCCTTGTAGGATTGATGCACAGGTATCGTGTCAATATATTTTCTTCATCCACACCTATCATTTCAGTGTTAGACATGTTTCTACCCCGAATCTTGCCATACGACTCGCCGCTTTGGCAACCCTTACTAATCTTTGTTATCAGTAAAGGGCAATGCCAGCAGACCCTGCTTTCCACCGCTATCCTACCATATCATCCATTCTTTGGACGTGTTCGGTTCCCTTCCGTCCGCTTGATGATGATGTGGTTCCTGACATCCGTGTCTCGCTACATGGTCACCAAGTTCGTCCTCACCGCTAAGCCCGTCTAGATGCAATCGGTGTTAAGCCAGCGCTTGGTGTAGCTCTGTTTACACCAATCCCTCCACACATGGATTCACCTTCATGCACACCATCACAACATATTAGATCGTAGTGCCAGAGTTCTTGCGAGATTTGTGTGCTTAAGTAGGCATGCATATTGTTATGAATAGAAGTAAAATGTGATGTTGCTTGTATGTAACCTCGATGCCTTCGGTGTCACCTTATTTTCCCCTTATGAAAGTTGCTCATCGACCGACGACGTACTCGAAGAATCAGTAAGGATTGCAAATATTTGGAAGCTTAGCTAAACAGTATGGAATTATCAGCCGACTGCATTATTTTGAGAATATCTGGTCTGCATGCAAATGACATCTTGGACTGATTATCAGCATCAAGTTTACATGAGTGGTGCAATCTTCACAACTGTAATAATTAACTCAGCCGAAAGACAAGTTGAGAAATGTCCGCATATCATAGTAAGAAGCTTCTGGTGTAAGCAACCCAGTCTTCCTTCGCAAGCTACCATAGAAGCTTACAATGCAAGGCTCCTCAATCTTCCTCAGTAGGATATGTGGATGACTTCCAGTGTAAGATACCCAATCTTCTTCTGTAAGCTACCGCAGAAAGCTTCCGGCATAAGGCACTGAATCTTCCTCAGTAAGCAATCAGAGGAGAAGCTTATGAGGTACGATATCTAGTCTTCTTCAGCAAGCTGCCCCGGCAAAAACTTCAAACCTAAGCTATCCAGTCTTCCTCATCATGGTACTCTCGATAGCTTCCGACACAAGCTATCCGATCTTCGTTAGTAAGGCACTACAAACAGTTGGCCGCATTGGTACAAGATATTACACCGTCAGTGGCAGTGCATCTCAGGAATCAGTTCCATAACAGTTTGGTCAGAAATACAAACTAGCCAGGACACAAGTCTGCCTCGGGAATCAAATGTTCAGCTACACATACTTTCATGTATATAGTAAGCATGCTGCCAGGTCATGCAAGTCACTCGTACGATCATGCAAGCCCGGTGAGAATCCGACAATCACATGAGTTATGAAAGCCAGTATTACATCTTAGTATGATGCAAGGAGTGACAAGCTATGAAGAAAGGACACATTGGGACGCCAATCTTGGCAGTGGTTATCAAGGCCAGTTTCCTCACGCCCGACAACATGATATCATTAACCTTTGTCACTATTTTGTATGGTTGACGACAACAATGAGCTCCATACAAGTACATGTGAACCTGGTATATATCCTATGACACGAGTCATGAATAAGGATAAGGTATGCTTGCCGGAATTTTGCATCTGACAACACCTATGGTCACACGAAGAATTAAGGATATATATGACCAAGCACTTTCACAAAGGATCCAGGCAAAGGAAACAATAATTAAGGAGCAAGACCGGCAATACAGGGATGATAATTGTTGCATGAACAACATGGTACGGACACCCAAGACAGTATGATTCCGTATCAATCACCATGGCGATACACGCAAGGGGTCTACTCTATTATGTAAAGACCTCACATCAAGCCGCCCAACCAACTGTATATACTCGGAATTGTCAGTATCAAATAGGCAAGTATATCATGTCAGACCAAAGGCCAGCTCAGTAGTTTGACTCCAGCGACCGTGTTGAAGCATCGCACGACCTATGTATATACCGACAGAATGAGTAATCAGAAAGATGAAAAACAATCTCGGATCAGGTGTCCTCATATATGGCACCCAATGAAAGGATGGCCTATCATGAACAAGATTCTTCTAGAACCACCGTCAGAAGCTATTTCTATAAAAGATACGACAATCAAATCTTTGGTACAGATTTGATCAGCCAAGATGATTCAGAAATCCCTGCAAGTAGTCAGGTTCCGCCAAGATAATAGTTATGATCCCCAACATTGTTTTGAACCCGGAGGACATGCATCTACTTGAATAACTCGATGCAAGGAGTAAATATTTTGTGTCCACCGAGGAAAAGTTGTTCATAACTCCATGGAATACCATCAATGATGAATAAAAGAATGTCAAAGCAACTGGAAATCACCCCGAACTTGTGGAAAAGATAATATATGAGATAAGTCAGCATACATGAAAGAATTGGAGTCAGCGTAAGATTGAACACATGAGGTAAGACCTGTCAGGATATAGAAGCGGTGAAGCAAATCACCCCAGAGCAAGAGAATCAGATCATATGAATTTCTGTGGGAACAATTTATAAAGGAGAAGGATACCCGAGTTGGAAATGGTTTCGTTAAGACAAAATATTCATACTTGTTCCCTGAGCAACCAAATCTCGAGGACGAGATTTTTTGTAAGGGGGGTAGGTTTGTGACACCCCAGATTTTGTCCCTTTCTTTTTCTTTGGGTTTCGATTTGATTTTGCTTTGGAGTTCCTTTTTCTGTGGCTCTATGGTCTTGAAACCTGGGAAGATCATCTCTTCTACCTCTCCCTAGTGTCTTGTCACTCTCAAATCCTTCCCAAGATCATGTCATTTCCATCTTGGTCCAACCCCAATATTTATTCCTTGGTAATATTCCTTTTTCTATTAAAGGAATAACCCTTTTTGCCCTAGGTTGTGAAGCAACCTATATTTCTGTCTTGCCATAAATTCCCACAAAACTCTCATAAATTATTTGGATCATATCTTCCACAAATATGTCAAAACCTTTCCTTGCCTAGTTCAACAGTAATTTAGGAATATCCATTTTTCCATTCTGTCCAGAATGGCACTTTGTGAAGGAAGTGCCATTTATCGTTTCTTGATTGCCCTCAAACTTTCTGAGCACCCTCACGTGGCTTGAGACCGCATCGGTATTTCCCCAAAGAGGAAGGGATGATGCATCACAGCTACGGTAAGTATTTCCCTCAGTTATGAAACCAGGGTTATCGAACCATGCAACGCTATGTAAACGGTACCTGCACACAAAGAACAAATACTTGCAACCCGACGCGTAAGAGAGGTTGTCAATCTCTCCATGGTAAAAAGATAGATTAGATTATAATAGATTGGATAGATAGATCGCACAAGAACACAAAATAAAAGAGGCAAATAAAAAGTGCAGCAAAGTATTTTTGGGTTTTTTGGAATAATAGATCTGAAAATAAAAGCGGCACAAGATAGATCGGAAAGCAATATGTTGGAAAAGTAGACCCGGGGGCCGTAGGTTTCACTAGTGGCTTCACTCATGAGTATAGCACAAGGTGGGTGAACAAATTACTGTTGGGCAATTGATAGAAGATCAAATAATCATGACGATATCCAAGGCGATGATCATTATATAGGCATCACGTCTAAAATTAGTAGACCAAAACGATTCTGCATCTACTACTATTACTCCACACATCGACCGCTATCCAGCATGCATCTAGTGTATTAAGTTCATGGAAAAACGGAGTAATGCAATAAGAACAGTGACATGATGTAGACAAGATCTATTCATGTAGGAATAGACCCCATCTTTTTATCCTTAATAGCAACGATACATGCGTGCCTCGCTGCCCCTTCTGTCACTGGGAGAGGACACCGCAAGATCGAACCCATCACAAAGCACCTCTTCCCATGGCAAGAAAAATCGATCTAGTTGGCCTAACTAAACCAAAGATTTGAAGAAGAAATATGAGGCTATAAGTAATCATGCATATAAGAGATCAAAGAAGACTCAAATAATATTCATGGATAGAAACTGATCATGAACTCAAAATTCATCGGATCCCAACAAACACACCACAAAAAGTCATTACATCAAATAGATCTCCAAGAGACCATTGTATTGAGAATCAAAAGAGAGAGAGGAAGCCATCTAGCTACTGCCTACGGACCCGTAGGTCTATGGTGGACTACTCACGCATCATCGGAGAGGCACCAATGAGGATGATGAACCCCTCCGTGATGGAGTTATATTGGATCTCGCGATTCTGGAACTTACGGCGGCTGGAAGTGTATTTTGTCGACTCCTCTAGGGTTTCTGGAATATTTGGGTATTTATAGAGCTCAGAGTCGGTGGAGGAGGGTCTGGAGGCCACCACAACCCACCAGGGCACGCCGGGGGCCTCTGGTGCCCTGGTGTCTTCTGGGCCGCCTGGGCCTCCTCCCGGGTACTTCTTTGGCTCACTGGCTTTCTTCTGGTCCAAAAAAATTCTCCAAAAAGTTTCATCGCTATTGGACTCCGTTTGGCACTGATATTCTGCGAAGTAAAAAACAAGCAAAAAACAAAAACTGGCACTTGGCACTATGTCAATAGGTTAGTCCCAAAAAAATCATATAAAGTTGCTATAAAATGATTGTAAAACATCCAAGAATGATAATATAACAACATGGAACAATAAAAAATTATAGATACGTTGGAGACGTATCAGCATCCGCAAGCTTAATTCCTACTCGTCCTCGAGTAGGTAAATGATAAAAACAGAATTTTTGTTGTGGAATGCTGCCTAACATGTTCATCACATATTCTTTTCTTTTGTAGCATGGACATTTGGACTTTTAGATGGTTCAAAGTAATAGTCTAGTTTTGACATAAAGACTTTAATACTCAAGCATGCCAACAAGCAACCATGTCTTTCAAAAATATAAACACTAAAGAAAGTTATCCCTAGCCCATCATGCTCAATCATTGATCCATTCATGAAACACACTCAAATATTAACTACACCCAATGCACAAGTATGATCATAGTGCCCCCTAGTTAGTGCTTTATAAGAGAAGATGTAGACTCAAATAAAAAATAAAAAATGCATAAAGTAAATAGATAGGCCCTTCGCAGAGGGAAGTAGGGATTTGTAGAGGTGCCAGAGCTCAAAGCTTAAATTGAGAGAGAAAAATATTTTGGGTGGCATGCCTTTCGTGTCAATGAAAACGACCGAGTAGTTCTCAATACTTTCCATGCTAGATACATCATAGGCGGTTCCCAAACATAAAATAAAGTTTATTCCTTTTTCCACCATTCTTTAATAATTCATGGCTAGCCGTATCCACGGTTGCCTTCCATACCAACACTTTCCAAGGAATTTATTATTTGACAACATAAACTAAATTTCTTTTTCATTTCGGGACTGAGCATCCCTATTACCGCCGTGCTCTCGTGCAATGACAAGTGAATAAAAACTCATCTTGAGAATAACACATCTAGCATGGAAAAATATTGGATACCCCCTACCGTTTCATGAGCGGTACGAGCACACAAAAAGGAAAATTATTTTGAAAATTAGAGATGGCACATACAAATTTGCTTAGAACAGCATGGGAATACCGCATATAGGTAGGTATGGTGGACTCATAAGGCAAAACTGGGTTTAAGGATTTTGGATGCACAAGTAGTATTTCTACTTAGTACAAGTGGAGGCTAGCAAATAGATTGAGAAGCAACCAACCAAGAAACGAAAATTCACATAAACGGGCATTGAGCATAACTAACACCGAATAATGCACCATAAGTAGGATGTAATTTCATTGCATAACTATTGATTTTCGTGCTTGCATAGGGAATCACAAACCTTAACACCAATATTCTTACTAAAGCGTAATTACTCACCAACATGACTTAGATATCACTATCATCATGTCTCAAAACTATTACAAGGAATCAAGTTTAATTTTTCCAATGATCTTCATGAAAGTTTTTATTATATCCCTCTTGAATATCTATCACTTTGGGACTAGTTTCATATATTGCCATTGCTTTTGACAAGCTCAAACATATTTAAGTGAAGAACATGAGCATACAAGTTTCATCTCTCAAAATAGTATAAGTGAAGCACGAGAGAATTTCTTCAAAATTTACTAACTCTCAAATTAATCTAAGTGAAGCATGAGAGTGTTTCTTCAAAATTTCAAAGCACACTGTGCTCAAAAAGATATAAGTGAAGCACTTGAGCAATTCCATAGCTCAAAAAATTTAAGTGAAGCGTATAGAGCAATTCTAACAAATCATAGCATAATTTTGGCTCTCTCAAATAGGTGTGTCCAGCAAGGATACTTGTGACAAAGTAAAAAGCAAATCAAGCAAAGACTCAAATAATACAAGACGCTCCAAGCAAAACTCATGATATGTGACGAATAAAAATATAGCTCCAAGTAAAATACCGATGGTCGTTAGAAGAAAGAGGGGATGCCACTCGGGGCATCCCCAAGCTTAGTTGCTTGTTTCTCCTTGGATATTATGTTGGGGGTGCGGTAGCATCCATAATCTTAGGCTCTTTTCACTCCTTATTCCTTCATCCATCGTGATCTCACCCAAAACTTGAAAACTTCAATCACACAAAACTCAACAATACCTTTGTGAGATCCGTTAGTATAATAAAGCAAATCACCACTTTAAGTACTGGTGCAAACTCATTCAAATTTTATTATTGCATTATACCTACAGTATTTTAACTTTACCATGGCTTATACCCTTCAATACAAACCATAGATTCATCAAAACAAGCACACAATGCAACGAAAATAGAATGTGTCAAAAACAGAACAGTCTGTAGTAACATGTACTCTAACCATACTTCTGTAACTCTAAAAATTCTGAAAAATTAGGACAACGTAAAGAATTTGTATAGCAATACTGTGTTAAAATTTCAGCTCATTATCACGCTGCAGTAAAAAAATGAAATTTCCTTCGCTGGAGTCTAAGTTTCTGTTTCAGATTCAACATTGTTTCTACTCATCTTATGAATCATCCTAAAGGCTTTACTTGGCACAAACACTAAATAAAACATAAAAAACACAATCATAACAGTAGCATAATTGTGTCAACACTCAAGAACAGAAAGAAAAAGGTGAAAATAAAGTTATTCATTGGGTTGCCTGCGAAGAAGCGCTATCGTTTTACGCCCCTAGCTAGGCATAAAGCATAGATTCAAGTATTGTCATCTTTAGTTTTTGCTCCATAGGATGCTCTCATGATTGATTCATATGGTGGCTTAATTATTGTTCTAGGGAAGTGTTCCATACCCTTTCTTAGTCGAAATTGAAATTTAATATTGCCTTCTTTCATATCAATCACGACACATATAGTGCGTAAAAACGGTCTACCAAGTATAATGGGACAAGACGGATTGCAATCAATATCAAGAACAATAAAATCTATGGGCACATAGTTACTATTTGTAAGAATAATAACATCATTAATTCTTCCCAAAGGCTTTTTAATAGTAGAATCCGCCAAGTGCAAATTAAGAGAACATTCTTCAATATTGGTGAGGCCAAGCACATCACATAGAGACTTCGGAATTGTGGAAACACTAGCACCCAAATCACATAAAGCAAAGCACTCATAATTTTTAATCTTGACCTTAATGGTAGGTTCCCACTCATCATGTAATTTTCTAGGAATTGAAATCTCTAACTCCAACTTTTCTTCAAAAGATTTCATCATGGTATCAACAATATGTTTAGTAAAAGCTTTATTTTGTTCATAAGCATGGGGTGAATTTAACATGGATTGCAGCAAAGAAATAAATTTCATCAAAGAGCAACTATCATAATTAAAATCTTTGCAATCCAAAATAGTGGGCACATCACTAGTTAATGTTTTGACCTCTTCAAACCCACTTTCATCAATTTTTTCATCAAGATTCTCACCCTCCAAATCATTGGGACGCCTTCTAGCTAAAGTTGACTCTACTTCAGTCCCTTTATCATCAATTTTAATATTACTAAACAAGGAATCAATAGAAGAAAAACCAATCACTTTAAGATCTTCATCATTTTTATGAAAGCAATCACTAGAAAACGCCTTTTCTAAAAATTCTCTTTTGGCTCTAAGCATAGTGGTTATTTTCTTACTTTCATCCATATAAACATATAATTATTTAATTGATTCATCAATCTTAGGTGCAAAAGCTTTCAACTTGAGATTTTCTACATCATGGGAAATTCTATCGATGCTTCTAGACATATCATCGATCTTATTCAACTGTTCTTCTATCGTAGTATTGAAAACTTTTTGAGCATTGATAAATTCTTTAATATTACTCTCAAGATAAGAGGGGTTCCTATTATTATTGTAAGAAGAATTACCATAATTATTAGAGGAATTTCCAGGAAAAGGCCTAGGATTAAAATTACCTCTATAAGCATTGTTATTAAAATTGTTTCGCGAGATGAAATTCACATCTACGGAATCACTATTTTGCTCAATTAAAGTAGACAAGGCACATCATTAAAATCAATAGGAGCATTTTTACTAGCAACCAACTTCATAAGAGCACCAACTTTTTCACTCAAAGTACTAATTTCTTCAACCGAATTGACATTTTTACTAGTAGGTGCTCTTTCAGTATGCCATTGTGAATAATTTCACATAATATTATCTAGCAATTTAGTAGCTTCATCCAAAGTAATTTCCATAAAAGTACCACCCGCGGCGGAATCTAAAAGATTTCTAGAGACAAAATTCAATCCAGCATAATTTTTTTGTATGATCATCCAAAGATTTAAACCATGAGTAGAACAATTTCTTAGCCTCAATTTCATTCTTTCCCAAGATTGTTCAACATGTTCATGCTCAAGTTGCTTAAAATTCATGATTTGAGTTTTAAGGGAAATAATTTTCGCGGGCAGAAAATACTTAGTAATAAAAGCATCCTTGCACTTATCCCAAGAATCAATACTATTGCGAGGCAAAGAAGAAAACCAAATTTTTGCACGATCCCGCAAGGAGAAAGGAAATAATTTCAACTTCACTATATCATTGTCCACATCTTTTTTCTTTTGCATATCACACAATTCTACGAATGTGTTTAGATGGGACGCGACATCCTCATTAGGAGTACCGGAAAATTGATCTTTCATGACAAGATTCAACAAAGCGGCATTAATATCACAAGACTCCGCACTAGTGGCGGGAGGA
The DNA here is from genome assembly GCA_039707655.1 of Elymus sibiricus. Classification (NCBI taxonomy): domain Eukaryota; kingdom Viridiplantae; phylum Streptophyta; class Magnoliopsida; order Poales; family Poaceae; genus Elymus; species Elymus sibiricus. The sequence continues at coordinate 400,981,347 of CM077671.1, forward strand.
GAAATCGGAGTACTAATAAAATCATTATTATTGGTATTGGAAAAATCACACAATTTGGTATTTTCTTGATTCATCGTGACTACACAAACAAGATTGCAAGCAAACAAGAGATCTGACGAGAAAAAGGCAAACGAAAAAGAGGGCGAATAAAACAGCAAATTTGTGAAGTGGGGGAGAGGAAAATGAGAGGCAAATGGCAAATAATGTAATTGCAAGGAGGTGAGATTTGTGATTAGGAACCTGATAGATGTTGATGATGTCTCCCCGGCAACGGCGCGAGAAATTCCTTTGACGTGGCTTGAGACTGCGTCGATATTTCGCCAAAGAGGAAGGGATGATGCAGCACAACTACGTTAAGTATTTCCCTCAGTTATGAAACCAAGGATATCGAACCAGTAGGAAAACCACGCAACACTATGTAAACGGTACCTGCACACAAAGAACAAATACTTGCAACCCGACGCGTAACAGAGGTTGTCAATCTCTCCACGGTAAAAAGATAGATTAGATTGTAATAGATTGGACAGATAGATCGCACAAGAACACAAAATAAAAGAGGCAAATAAAAAGTGCTGCAAAGTATTTTTAGTTTTTTTGGATTAATAGATCTGAAAACAAAAGAGGCAAAAGATAGATCGGAAAGCAATATGTTGGAAAAGTAGACCCGGGGGCCGTAGGTTTCACTAGTGGCTTCTCTCATGAGTATAGCACACGATGGGTGAACAAATTACTGTTGGGCAATTGATAGAAGATCAAATAATCATGACGATATCCAAGGTGATGATCATTATATAGGCATCACGTCCAAGATTAGTAGTCCGAAACGATTCTGCATCCACTACTATTACTCCACACATCGACCGCTATCCAACATGCATCAAGTGTATTAAGTTCATGGAAAAACGGAGTAATGCAATAAGAACAATGACATGATGTAGACAATATCTATTCATGTAGGAATAGACCCCATCTTGTTATCCTTAATAGCAACGATACATGCGTGCCTCGCTGCCCCTTCTGTCACTGGGAGAGGACACCGCAAGATCGAACCCATCACAAAGCACCTCTTCCCATGGCAAGAAAAATCAATCTAGTTGGCCTAACTAAACCAAAGATTCGAAGAAGAAATATGAGTCTATAACTAATCATGCATATAAGAGATCAAAGAAGACTCAAATAATATTCATGGATAGAAACTGATCATGAATTCAAAATTCATCGGATCCCAACAAACACACGGCAAAAAGTCATTACATCAAATAGATCTCCAAGAGACCATTGTATTGAGAATCAGAAGAGAGAGAGAGGAAGCCATCTAGCTACTGCCTACGGACCCGTAGGTCTATGGTGGACTACTCACGCATCATCGGAGAGGCCCAATGAGGATGATGAACCCCTGCGTGATGGTGTTAGATTGGATCTTGCGATTCTGGAACTTGCGGCGGCTGGAAGTGTATTTCGTCGACTCCTCTAGGGTTTCTGGAATATTTGGGTATTTATAGAGCTCAGAGGCGGTGGAGGGGGGTCCCGAGGCCACCACAACCCACCAGAGCACGCTGGGGGCCTCTGGCGCGCCCTGGTGTCTTCTGGGCCGCCTGGGCCTCCTCCCGGGTACTTCTTTGGCTCACTGGCTTTCTTCTGGTCCAAAAAAATTCTCCAAAAAGTTTCATCACGATTGGACTCCGTTTGGTACTGATATTCTACGAAGTAAAAAACAAGCAAATGGCACTTGGCACTATGTCAATAGGTTAGTCCCAAAAAAATCATATAAAGTTGCTATAAAATGATTGTAAAACATCCAAGAATGATAATATAACAGCATGGAACAATCAAAACTTATAGATACGTTGGAGACGTATCACCATCCCCAAGCTTAATTCCTACTCGTCCTCGAGTAGGTAAATGATAAAAACAGAATTTTTGTTGTGGAATGCTGCCTAACATGTTCATCACATATTCTTTTCTTTTGTAGATGGACATTTGGACTTAGATGGTTCAAAGCAATAGTCTATTTTTGACATAAAGACTTTAATACTCAAGCATGCAAACAAGCAACCATGTCTTTCAAAATATCAACACTAAAGAAAGTTATCCCTAGCCAATCATGCTCAATTATTGATCCATTCATGAAACACACTCAAATATTAACTACACCCAATGCACAAGTATGATCATAGTGCCCCCTAGTTGGTGCTTTATAAGAGAAGATGGAGACTCAAATAAAAAATAAAAAATGCATAAAGTAAATAGATAGGCCCTTCGCAGAGGGAAGTAGGGATTTGTAGAGGTGCCAGAGCTCAAAGCTTAAACTGAGAGAGAGAAATATTTTGGGTGGCATGCCTTTCCTGTCAACGAAAACGACCGAGTAGTTCTCAATACTTTCCATGCTAGATACATCATAGGCGGTTCCCACACATAAAATAAAGTTTATTCCCTTTTCCACCATTCTTTCACAATCCATGGCTAGCCGTATCCACGGTTGCCTTCCATACCAACACTTTCCAAGGAATTTATTATTTGACAACATAAACTAAATTTCTTTTCATTTCGGGACTGGGCATCCCTATTACCGCCATGCTCTCGTGCAATGACAAGTGAATAAACACTCATCTTGAGAATAACACATCTAGCATGGAAAAATATTAGACACCCCCTACCATTTCATGAGCACACAAAAAAGAAATTCATTTTGAAAATTAGAGATGGCACATACAAATTTGCTTAGAACGGCATGGAAATACCGCATATAGGTAGGTATGGTGGACTCATAAGGCAAAACTGGGTTTAAAGATTTTGGATGCACAAGTAGTATTTCTACTTAGTACAAGTGGAGGCTAGCAAATAGATTGAGAAGCAACCAACCAAGAAACGAAAATTCACATAAACGGGCATTAAGCATAACTAACACCGAATAATGCACCATAAGTAGGATGTAATTTCATTGCATAACTATTGACTTTCGTGCTTGCATAGGGAATCACAAACCTTAACACCAATATTCTTACTAAAGCATAATTACTCACCAACATGACTCAGATATCACTATCATCATGTCTCAAAACTATTATAAGGAATCAAGTTTAATTTGTCCAATGATCTTCATGAAAGTTTTTATTATATCCCTCTTGAATATCTATCACTTTGGGGCTAGTTTCATATATTGCCATTGCTTTTGACAAGCTCAAATAAATTTAAGTGAAGAACATGAGCATAGAAATTTCATCTCTCAAAATAGTATAAGTGAAGCATGAGAGAATTTCTTCAAAGTTGACCAACTCTCAAATTTATCTAAGTAAAGCATGAGAGTATTTCTTCAAAAATTTAAAGCACACCGTGCTCAAAAAGATATAAGTGAAGCACCAGAGCAATTCCATAGCTCAAAAAATTTAAGTGAAGCATATAGAGCAATTCTAACAAATCATAGCATAATTTTGATTCTCTCAAATAGGTGTGTCCACCAAGGATACTTGTGACAAACTAAAAAGCAAATCAAGCAAAGACTCAAATAATACAAGACGCTCCAAGCAAAACTCATGATATGTGACGAATAAAAATATAGCTCCAAGTAAAATACCGATGGTCGTTAGAAGAAAGAGGGGATGCCACTCGGGGCATCCCCAAGCTTAGTTGCTTGTTTCTCCTTGGATATTATCTTGGGGGTGCTGTAGCATCCCCAAGCTTAGGCTCTTTTCACTCCTTATTCCTTCATCCATCGGGATCTCACCCAAAACTTGAAAATTTCAATCACACAAAACTCAACAAAACATTCATGAGATCCGTTAGTATAATAAAACAAATCACCACTCTAAGTACTGTTGCAAACCCATTCATATTTTATTGTTGCATTATATCTACTGTATTCTAACTTTACCATGGCTTATACCCTTCAATACAAACCATAGATTCATCAAAACAAGCACACAATGCAACGAAAACAGAATTTGTCAAAAAAAGAACAGTCTGTAATAATCTGTACCCTAACCATACTTTTGTAACTCTAAAAATTCTGAAAAATTAGGAAAACGTAAAGAATTTGTATAGCAATACTGTGTTAAAATTGCACCTCATTATCACGCTCCAGTAAAAAATGAAAATTCCTGCACTGGAGTCTAAGTTTCTGTTTCAGAAGCAGCATTGTTTCTACTCATCTTATGAATCATCCTAAAGGTTTTACTTGGCACAAACACTAAATAAAACATAAAAAACACAATCATAACAGTAGCATAATTGTGTCAACACTCAAGAACAGAAAGAAAAATGTGAAAATAAATGTTCCTGTTCATGTTCTATAAAACATAAAAAACACTAAGTAAAACATAAAAAACACAATCATAACAGTATCATAATTTTTATTATTCCAAATGGTATGAAATTTTTACAGTGTCTCCATATGACCAAATGTTAATGTTCTACCAAGTTTTAGCTCAATTAATTCAGCTAATTGAGCACAGCTTCAACATTCATAATTCTGGTCAGATTGGCACTTTGTGAAGCAAGTGCTAGCTAACTACATCTTTTGGAGCTGAAAATTTGCATAGATGGTCTTCTTAGTGAATGATAACTCATAGCAAAAGATCAACACCCCTACCGAAGTGAATCTCCCCCACCCCGGTACAAACACCTGGCTGCTGAGTTGTGTTTAAGCAAGCTGCAGTCACATCATGGTTCCCTTCCCTTGTCCCTTTGCTTGTTGTAGCTATCTGTAGGATGACCCACATCCCAGATATGCTTTTGGCCCTCAGAACGCGTGGCAATACCTCGTGCACGTGGTGACCATGCGTAGAGCGCGTGCACTGCTTGCAAAAGGCGTCTTCTGGGCACTGGACCCCTCAGGAGGCCCCTCTCGGACCGCCCAGCGCACCTCGGCGTGCCACGAGCTTGCCGGTGCCGCCGAGTCATCTTCCCTGCTCGTCTCCTAGCTCCTGGTCGCGCGTGCCAGCTACGAAATCTCCGCCAAAGCTCCGCCAGGTAGCCGCACCGCGTGCCAGCTCCCCTTCCTTCCCGAAGCATCCTCGTGGTCTTTTTAGCACGTCCCGGACTCCCCTCGACCTCCCGCAGCTCTCCCCTAGCTCCGTGGAGCTCCCCATCCCCTTAATGGCCGAGGTGTCCGCCGTCGATCTCCGTGGCCGAGCTCCTCCCCTAGACCTTCTCCCCTCCATTCTTCTCCATGGGCGACGTCCTCCGGAGCCCGCCTAGCCACCGCCGCCCTCCGCTTCGCCGGGGAGGCCCTGTCGGCACGGCTCTCCACGAAGCGTTCCGGCCGTCGGACCCGAGCCGCGGCACCATCGCTGCAGGCCGCCCCGAGCACCCCCACGGCCACCTACGAGTGCGACGTGGCACAGCAGAGCCGTTGCGCTCGCCGGCTAGCCCGCGGGAGCCGCGAGGCGACGGCTAGGGCGCGGCCGCGGCCTCCTCTGCCTCCGGTCACGAGGTAGGAGAAGGCCAGGGAGGAGAGAGAGAGAGAGCCACACGGTGGGCCTCGCGTGTCATCGTTTCAGGCGTTGACCGGACCGGTCCGCTGATTGGGATTAGTGAAAGCGTAGTTTCATAATTGTGGTTTCCTTTGGCGAAAACGTATTCTGCTACGGCTTGGCGAAGAAATGCGCTTTCCCTTATCTGAAAGCGTATTTTCATAAATACGTTTTCGACCCAGCCCGCCAGCCGAAACTATTATTTTGTGAGCATCGCCCGTTAAGGGCAAAAACGAACAAATTTTTGATTGTTTCTCTGGCTACCGAACGAACGTCCGTAACTTCGCGCTCGCAACTCCGAATCAGGTGATTCAAACGGCCACGTTCTCTATTCATCGAGCCCGTCCTGTTGGTACCATTTTCATGATGTTGTCACATTTTGGAAATGACCATTTTACCCTTGCCCTCTAATCAGCTCCGTCGGGAGAGAAACTTTTCCGGCATGTCTTTCCGCGAATTCATCGCACTTCTTTCGGATGATTCCTTCATCCCCAGGAAAGTCACAACAAACACTTGCATGATGGCATTGCAGTAGCCATGTTTTCGACTTGAATATTTAAACCGTTGTTTGTGCATTTAATGACTTGTTAATACTTTGATTTTGCTTGTGAATCCATATCCATGCTCATAATCATGCTATGTTCAGTTTATTCTAGCGAGTTAAATGCTTAGTATTATTATTCTCATGTTTCGTTCTTGAAATTATTTCGTATGCTAGTGATAACTGTAACACCCTAAAAATCGGGTTATCGATTTTTGTGCTGTTATTCCTTCCTAGCTTTTCTCTCCCGAATTTTTCCTCTGGAATCTGGTAAGTAAACAGGTGAATCCAGACAATCCCCAACCTCTCAGTGCCTTTCTCATGTTCTTGTGCCAGTCAAGCTCCTGCCAGTAAACCCCGAATCTCATTCAAACCCTAGTTCCAAAATATTGGAACTGGAAATCCTGCCTTTGTGTTTACAAAGGAGCTATCATTTCCCTTGCTCTGTTAATCCTCCCAAAATTTCCAGAGATCCTCCTTCACTCATACACCCTAGATGTGCAAAAATATTGCCAAGTCATGTGCAATAATTCTCATCTAGAATTAATTCCTTTTTTTGCTTTTTTGAGAAATTAAATCCAGGAAAATATCTATCCATCTCCAAAGTTCATGAAAACTTGTGGAGATATTCTTTGTGATCATATTGAGCTCCCATAAAAATATTGGCCATAATTAAATAGTGGAAATTGCATTTTCCTATTTAAAGCCAATATCTCAATTTGGGGCCTTTCCAAAGGAACTACCATTTTGGTAGCCAGGAAAAATCCCAAATAATTTATGGAGCTTTCCCAACCCATATTTTCACCATTTCCATCAAAATATCAAGTTCTACAATTCAAAATTTGAGCACAACACCCCTTTGCAAATTCTGTCCAGATTTCCTATTTGCAAAGGAAGTGCTTGATTCCTTGATCTCCTTGGGCTAAAATTTTGCAGGGTGATTCATTATGATATATTACCCTTGTACACCAAAAACTAGCCCATTTCATCTAGCCAATCTCCCTCAGTAAATTTACCAAGTTTCTGTCCAGATTGGAGCACTGTGAAGGAAGTACCATTTGGGGTATGCAATTGGTATGAAATTTTTACAGTACCTCCATATGCCTAAATTATTGGTCTCCACCAAATTTGGGCCATTTTCATCTAGCCATTTGACCCAGCATCATCATTTTCATTTCTGGCCAGTATGCCAAGTTGCAAAGGAAGTGCCAGATATCCTTGCCCATTTGCTCTCATTTTTGGTCAAGATAGTCACCTTAGTAGATGTCTAATCCCTGCCCAAGATCAGGCCAAGAAGAGCATTGTGGTAGCCACACCACCTGTCAAACACTTTGCTGTTGGCTGCTTGTTGATCAAGGTGCAGTCACCCCAGTGTTCTCTCGTGACTTCCAGCTATATAGGTAAACTCCAGGAAGGAGGGAGAACCGCCTAGACACGATTTGGCATCGTGCGCAGCGTGGCATCGCCGTGGCCACGAGGTGACCATGGGCAGAGCACGCCAAATGCAGTGCTCTGTGCACCAGACCCTTCGGGAAGCCACCTCCAGCCAGCCCCAGCTCGTCCGCGAGCGCCGGAGAGCTCCCCACCGCACGCGTGTGCCCTCTAGACTCCTCTCCCCTTCGTCTCCTAGCTCTGGCCGGCTGTGCCGACGCGGTCGGGGCACTGTTGGGACGCGGCCGCGGTACCGCGTGCCCATAGGCCTCCCCTTGAAAGTGCGTTATATCGACTAGAGGGGGGGTGAATAGGCGATTTTTACAAATTCATCACTGAGGAATTTCAACTTGAGGAATTTGAAATGTGATGAATAACTAGCAGCGGAATAAGTACTCAAGTGCATACGAAGCATAGCGATCGCATAGTCATCATGATAAAATAAAGCATGCACAGATTACAGGTAGCGTGATACAGGATAAGCAGGTGAGGAACAAGGTAGCTTGAAGAATTTGAGGTGAGGAAATTGAGAAAGTCTTCAGTCAAATTCTTCAAACAGTAACGATCAATTTCATCAACAAGTATACGAGGAAATGAAAGGGTTGAGGAAATGGAACCAGGCAGCTCGATGGTTTGGAGCGGCCTGGTATTTAAACCAGAGGACACACAGTCCCAGGACACACAGTCCTTACCGTATTCTCCTTGAGCTAAGGTCACACAGTCCTCGCCCAACACTCGTGGTAAGTCTTCAGGGTAGACTTCCAAAACCCTCACAAACTGGTCACTCGGCGATCCACAATTGACTGCTGGATGCTCTAGACCAAGGTCACTTCGTGATCCCCAATTGACTGCAGGATGCACTAGACCATGACGCCTAACCGTCTGGAAGATACATAGTCTTCAAAGGTAACAAGCGTCGGTTCCACACAGGAACAATTTCTTCAGTGATGCTCAATCACTTTGGGTTTGGTGGTTTGGAGTTTTTGGGTTTTTCCTCACTGATGATTTTCACTCAAAGTCCTCGAGGAATGGGATGCTCTCAAATGACAAGTGTCAGTTCTCTCTCGGAGCAGCCAACCAACTAGTGGTTGTGGGGGGTGGCTATTTATAGCCAGGGAGCAACCTGACATGATAAGACATAAATGCCCCCAATGATATGACTGTTATGTGGATGGGATGATTGGGGACAGCTAGCATTTAGCACATCAACGGTAGGAATTTCGAACTATGAAAGTCCTCAGGCTTATCATGTTCCTCACTTGTAGGCAATTCGCACTGGCGAAATCCTAACTCCTCAGTCAGACCAATTTCCTCAGAGACCAGAAGATCATCGTCTCTGTCACTGAAGAACTTGACTGAACTGCAAGAGATTTCCAAAGGCTTCACTCGAAGGATTGGATAGGTTGAGGCTTTTGAGTTGAGCATCAGTTGGAAATTTTCCTTAGTATTACCTCGGCCCCCTTTAACAGTATGGTGTTTCCTATGACTCAAAGAAAGGAAATGAAACTACGAAAACAAAAGTCTTCACGCTTCATAGTCCTCGTTCATATCTTCAAGGTCACACCAACTTCTTCTTTATCAAAGTCTTCAGGGAATACCAAAGTCTTCAGCAAAGTCTTCACCAAAGTCTTCAGTTGAAGACATACATTTTTAGGGGTCGATAATCTCCGAATGTATCAAACTCCTCAGCGACTTATAGAGCCTGTGTACACTTACACTCGCATTAGTCTCTTAACCTATAAGTCTTCAATACACCAAAATCACTAAGGGGCACTAGATGCACTTACAATCTCCCCCTTTTTGGTGATTGATGACAAATAGGTTATGTTTTCAACGGGGATAATAATATGAAGTGTAAGTACTGAGTTTGAGGAATTTGATTGCAAGATATAGAAGAACTCCCCCTGAAGATGTGCATATTTGTGGAATTTGCTTTGGACTGCAAATGCACATGGCAGGTTAAAATCATGGAGAACTCCCCCTATATCTTGTAATTCATACACGCATTTAACATATGATATGAGGAATTTGAAATGCATGATGAAAATGGTGTCTGACGAAATTCAGCATGTATGCATTAAGGTACTTGAGGAAATAGGCATGCGGAAAGCAGTTCAAAAACGTCAGACCACCATCGGACTTAAGTTTACAACTCAACCAACAAAAGCTTCAGAAGAGCGAGAGTTGTAACTTAAACAAAAACAACCCATATATAGAGACCCGCTTGAAGACTAACTCAAATTTTCTCCCCCTTTGTCATCGAAGACCAAAAGAGACGGAAAAATGAGGACTAACGCCCCTGAAGATTTTCATCTTGAAGGTGGTGGAGGAGCTCCAGCGTTGTCGGGGTCAGTTGGTGGAGCAGGGCCTGCAGCAGTGTCGTCAATATCCTCAGCTTCATCCGCCTGGCGTAATGAAGAATATGAGCTTGTAACAAGCTAAGGAACTTGATTTTTCTTCCATTTCTTCCTTGGAGGGATGGACCAGTCAAAGTCCTGCTGAAATTCCATCTCCTTGAGTTCTTCAGGAGTCTTGAGGTGAGACAGGATGGCCCATGTGCGGTCGAAGACTTCATGAAGATAATAGTGGTTCTTCCTCACAGAATTGTGCGTGACAGTCATGTCTCGAAGAAGTGAACCAAACTGACGCTTTACCCACTTGTGATTTCGATCAATCTTCTGATGAAGACTTAGAAGAAGCTCTCGATCAGTCATCACACGAGGGGCAGCAACTTGAGGATTTTGCGCTGAGGCTTTTGCAGCAGAATCTTGGGTAGCAGAATCATCATTGGTGGAATAGGATGCAGCTTTGCGAAATTGGCCATCCAATGGACGAGTACCTTCATCAATAACAGCTTTGCCTTTTCCCTCAATTGAGGAAAATGTATTCTTGAGGACTTCAATCGGAGGCAGAAAGCTGAAGTGATTCTGAAAGTCAGCCTTGAAGGGAATTGAAGACCTTGTTCTGATGAATTTCATGATCCAGGGAGCGTAAGGCTTCAACTCAAATGGTGACATAGCTGCATTGGCCAAAGTCCTCATGAAGAAATCGTGGTAATTTATGGGAATCCCATGAATGATGTTGAATAGCATATTCTTCATGATTCCTTCAACAGCTTCTTCTTCAGGGTTGTGACCCTTGATAGGATTGAGGGTTTTGGTTAGTATGCGGTATATGGTCCTGGGCACATAGAGCAAATCCTTCACTTGGAAGGTGGTCCTTTGAGGTTTGCCAGGAGACAAAGGCTTCATCAGCACTTGCATCAAGTGGTTGGGCACAGCAGGTTCATCAAACATGCATCTTGCTCCTTCTGAGGGAATTGGTATTGGGACTGACCGTAGTAGTTCAGAGGCTGGAGCAGTGTAGTGAGTGGATCCAGTCATCCAGTCCAAGATCCATGAATTGACATCAGAAGCATCACCCGAGATATGGAAGGTTGCATAGAATTGAAGAATTAGCTCTTCATTCTAGTCGCATATGTCAACGCAGAAGGGAAGAAGTCCAGCATCATGAAGAACTACGAGCACAGGTGTGAAGCACGGAATGGATTCCATATCCACATGAGGAATTTGCTGGTGCTCGAAGACTTTCTCTTTGTCAAATAGTACTGATGCATAGAAATTCATCTGCGAAGGGGTCCAGAATCTTGTGCGTCCTGTCCTTGCTGAGGCATATGGATTTGGCCCTGTGAAGAATATGTGCTCGTCGAAGAAATTCGCCTTGATGAATTTGGGGCGCTTTGTGCCTTTGAACGGCAATTTTGGCTTTGGCTGAAGATTTGACTTGAAGCGGCCCACAATTTCCCTTGGCATAGAAGGAACTTCTTCAGATTGAGGAATTTGAATAGCAGTTTCCTCAGTTGCAGTTTGAGCAGCAATTTCTTCAAGTGATGCAGCTGGAATATCTTCAGGGACAGGTGCAGCCAAGTCATCAGATCCTGTATGAATTTCTTCAGTCTGGGCTGAAGACTGAGGAATTTGAGTGAGGGAAGTGGTCATTGGTGAATTTGGGTGTGCAGCTTCCCAATATTCATCATTGATAAGAGGGGTTGTGTTTCCAATGTCCACACCCTCTTCTATTTCTTCAACGCCGGCCTCTTCAGCAGTCAACCGAGGCTGGGGCGATGATACCAGTGGGGTTGAGGCATTTGCTTCCACCTCAATTTCTTCATCAATCTGCTCTGAGGAAGCAGCAGAATGATCTTCTTCATCTTCATCATTTGGAGTGACATAGTCAACACCAAATGGAATTATCTCATAGGCAGGTACGGAGGAGATTGGAGTTGCATCAATGGGCTCAGTTGAAGAACTTGGCATAGTCTTCAACTTCTTCACAGCTGAGGAATCTGAAGTTGATGCTTTTCTTTTCTTAGCAGCTCTCTTCTCCGTAGCCTTAGTTTTCTTCACTTATGATCCCTAGCATTGCTCGTGGATCCTCATGCCATATGTCGATGAAGTTGAGGATCATCTTAGGATCCAGCATGAGAGGAACAGAGCTGCCCTTGGCTATTGCAGCTCTCTGCTGACTGTTTCTGATGATTTCTTCCAATTCTTCATTAGTAGCCTCATCATCATCCTCAGATCCTGAGGGTACATTCACAGTAGCTTGGCTTTTGTGAGGACTTGGTCTCTGACCTCGTCCAACAGTTCTCTGTATCTTCATCAAAGTAGGGCTTGTTGAAGACTGTGCTTGGGCTGAGGAACTTGCAGAGACCCCTGAAGCAATTGAGAAGCCAATAGTCCTCTGACATGTTGCAAGATTTACAGGTGTTGAGGACTTTGCGGCAGCAGCTGATGATTGTTCAGCTACTGAAGGCATTTCAGTGGCCTTTGAAGAACTTGCATGAGGATTTTGCAGTGAGGACTTTGAAGTTGAGGTTTTTGGCTTCACTGCAGACTTCTTCACCATCGATTTCTTCGGAGCACTAGCAGAGGCTCCGGCAGAGGCAGCAGCAGCAGAATCTTCATTGAATTTCTTCACAGCAGTTTTGGCATTTTTCTGAAGTTTTAGTTGATGCTTTGCCCATTCATCAGGAAAGTCTTCACCACGAGCAATGCTAGTGGGATCGACTTCTTGATCATCAGCAGGAGGAGCCCTTTTGCAAGGAGGTTTGAGGGCGAATTTCTTCATGTACTTGGGAGTGACATAGCGATAGTCTCTCCACTCCTTCACCCACCTCCGTTCAATCCTCTGAATTCTGATTTTCCTCTGCTCTTTTGTTTCTTTGCCATGAATGGCCTCATCAGGAGTACAATAACCGGCATACAGAGGCTCAGGTATCTCAAAAGCAGTGTTCTATTCAGCCTTCTTTCCACCCTTCTGAGGTCTTTTACCATCTGCCATTTTCTTCACTTGATGACTTTGAACTCTTGATGATTCTGAAGATGCATACAGTTTTTCCTCAAGAAACGCTGCAAATGAGTTAAGTTGATGAGAACCTAGTGATTCATCAGCAGACATTTTGTACCTGTGAACAGAGTATAGGTGCGAGGAATTTGAAGAGGTCATATGCGTTCTCAGAAATTTTTCAAAATACATCAAGTTGAGGATTTTGACCATAGATGTCTTGAGGAATTTCACTAAGTTTTCTTTGTCTTAGGTTCCAGAGTTGTGCGAATATGTTGATCCACACAATTGAGGAATCTTGGAGAAAATCATAACTTAGGAAAAAACATCAAGGGATTAAAACATGTAAGGTGCTTAAGAAGATGATTCTTGAAGAATAAACACTTTTGAGGATTTTGTGGAAGACATGAAGATCAAACAAGGGCAGTAAAATTAGATTTTATTTACCTTGATGAAGAACACGATGAATAGAGAGATGAAATCGGGGAAGTTCGTCAGTCCAGATCTCCCACGCCCTAGCTTGGCAGAGGGAGACAGCTACAGCGGCGGCGGGGTGAAGACTTCCGCGGCCGATGCGAGTACGGCGACGGCGAGGTCGAGGCAGTGAAGCTCTTCCTCTCCGGCGGCGATGATTTTAGCGGCGGCGCTAGGTTTGAGCTCGGGAGAGATGGGAGTGAAGAGTAACTCGAGCACAGTGAAGGGAAGGGGGTATATATAGTGGCAGTAAAAACGAATCGGCCCGAAGATTTTGGACCAGATTGCCCCTGACCCTTGCTCTCCATGCGACATGTGTCACCCACGTTCTGAGTAGTGGAGATAGTGGGGGATCGTGGATTATCCAGTCGTGGGAATTGGAACTGTTTGAGCGGGAAGCGCCGAAAAATTTGATAGTGAAAATTTTAAAGTTTCCGTTCGCAAATTCTTCAGCTGTCAAGGATACAGTGAAGACTTTGAACGAGTTTCAAAGTAGAACGCATATGAAGAATTTGTGAACAGACTGGGTTGAGTTTAGCATAGAGGGGGAACGGGTCCGATCACATTCACTTAGATGAAAATCAACTTGAAGAATTAGCAATAAGTGAATGCTGTTGAGGACATTGAAAACTCAAATATATATATATATATATATAGTCAATGAAGAACATCAGTTTCACTGTTTGAAGAATTTGAAAAGTTGAGGAATTTGCAAACTTGAGGAATTTGAAAATTTGAAGACTTTGCAAAATGATGAAAAACTCAACTCTGAAGAATTTCAACTATTGTTGGTGGCGTGACCCACCGTATAAGAATGATGATTTCAGACACCGCATACAATTGTCGTAGGGTTCTGAGAATCAAATTCTTCATTAATTTCTTCACACTTAGAGAGTTATTCTTCATTGATTGAAGAAAAACGTTACTTCGTGTGTTGCATATCAAGGTCATCAATTTTGCATGAGTGTTAGGATGTGTGTCTTTTCAAAGAACATTCGAAGATTCTAAGATATTTAGCTCACACCGCAACTTGTAAAATCTCTTTTCATCCAAGGGCTTAGTGAAGATATCGGCCAGTTGTTCTTCAGTGGGGATGTGGTCGATGGAGATGTCGCCCTTGAGTACATGATCTCGAAGAAAATGATGACGAATCTGGATGTGCTTGGTCTTGGAGTGCTGAACTGGGTTGTAAGCAATCTTGATAGCGCTCTCATTGTCGCAGTAGAGAGGCACATTCTTCACCTTGATGCCATAGTCCTTGAGGGTTTGCTTCATCCACAACAACTGAGCGCAGCATGAACCAACAGCAATGTACTCAGCTTCAACAGTAGAAAGTGACACGCAGTTCTGCTTCTTTGAGGACCAACAAACTAAGGATCGTCCGAGGAAATGACATGTGCCAGAGGTTGACTTGCGATCCACACGATCTCCAGCATAGTCAGCATCTGAGTATCCGACGAGGTGAAGATTTGAGCCCTTGGGATACCATAATCCAAGCGTTGGTGTGTGAGCTAAGTATCGAAGAATATGTTTCACAGCCTTATGGTGTGATTCCTTCGGTGTTGCTTGGAATCGGGCACACATGCAAACACTCAGCATAATATCAGGCCTAGATGCACATAGATACAATAAAGAGCCAATCATGGAGCGGCATACCTTCTGATCGAAATCTTTACCATTTTCGTCAGTGCAGAGGTGGCCTTTTGAAGGCATTGGAGTTTTGACGCCTCTGCAGTCTTGCATGTTGAATTTCCTCAGAACATCCTTGAGGTATTTCTCTTGTGAGATGAAGATGCCATTGTCTTGCTGACGAATTTGAAGACCTAAGAAGAATTTCAACTCTCCCATCATAGACATTTGATATTCTTCACTCATCATATAGGCAAATTCATCACTGTAACGTTTGTCAGTACAACCAAAGATAATATCGTCTACATATATTTGGCATATGAACAGTTCATTGTCATAGGATTTAGTGAAAAGAGTTGGGTCGAGTGAACCGGGTTTGAAGCCTTTCTTCATGAGGAATTCCTTCAGAGTGTCATACCACGCCCGAGGGGCCTGCTTGAGGCCATAGAGGGCCTTGTTGAGTCTGAAGACTTTGTCAGGATGCTTAGGGTCTTCAAAACCTGGGGGTTGAGCAACATATACTTCTTCCTCAAGCTTACCATTGAGGAATGCACTTTTCACATCCATTTGATATAAAATGATATCATGATGGTTATCATAAGCAAGCAATACGCGAATAGCTTCAAGTCTAGCAACAGGTGCAAAAGTTTCATCAAAGTCAATTCCTTCAACCTGTGTGTAGCCTTGAGCTACAAGACGAGCCTTATTCCTTACCACAAGGCCATTTTCATCTTGCTTGTTGCGGTAGATCCACTTGGTACCTATGATGTTATGCTTGCGAGGATCTGGCCGCTTGACAAGTTCCCACACGTTGTTGAGCTTGAATTGATGCAATTCCTCTTGCATAGCTTGAATCCACTCAGGCTCCTTGAAAGCTTCATCAACTTTGGTGGGCTCTATGATAGAGACAAAAGCAAAATGCCCACAAAAGTTAGTCAAATGTGAAGCTCTTGAGCGAGTGAGAGGACCTGGTGCATTGATGTTGTCGATGATTTTGTCAATCTGCACTTCATTTGCAACTCTCGGATGAGCAGGTTGACGTGGCTGAGGATTTTCTTCAGCACCATTTTCTTCAGGTGTATCAGCATGAATGTCTTCATTGGTTGGAATGACTTCCTCAGTAGGTTGAGGATTTTCTTCAGTGGGTACGACATCCTCAGTAGCTTTCAACTTAATGGATTCCTCAGGAGACTTTTCATCTAGCACAGAAGGTAGGTGCTCTCTTTGCGAGCCGTTAGTTTCATCGAACCGCACATCTACAGTTTCAACAACCTTGTGATGGTAGGTGTTGAAGACTCTGTAGGTGTGCGAGTCCTTTCCGTAACCAAGCACAAAACCTTCATGTGCTTTCGGTGCAAATTTAGAACTGTGGTGAGGATCTCTTATCCAGCATTTTGCACCGAAGACTTTGAGATAACTTACATTGGGTTTCTTGCCAGTCATGAGTTCATATGATGTCTTCTTGAAGAATTTGTGAAGATATACCCTGTTGATGATGTGGCATGCTGTATCAATTGCCTTAGGCCAGAAGCGACGAGGAGTCTTGTATTCATCAAGCATGGTGCGAGCCATCTCAACAAGAGTCCTATTCTTGCGCTCCACGACGCCGTTCTGCTGAGGAGTATATGGGGCAGATAGCTCATGAGTAATACCAAGTTCATCAAGATATTCATCAAGATTGGTGTTCTTGAACTCAGTCCCATTATCACTCCTGATATGCTTGATCTTGACGCCGAAGTTTGTTGAGGCCCTTGAAGCAAATCGTCTGAAGACATCCTGCACTTCAGACTTGTACAGAATAATACGCACCCAAGTGTAACGATAGTAATCATCAACAATGACAAAGCCATACAAACTTGAAGCATTTGTTAGTGTGGAATAATGAGTGGGGCCAAAGAGGTCCATGTGAAGCAATTCAAAAGGTTGAGTCGTGGTCATGATTGTCTTCGAGGGATGCTTGGATCAGGTCATCTTCCCAGACTCACAAGCACCACAGAGGTGATCCTTGAGGAATTTGACACCTTCGATGCCAATGACGTGCTTTTTCTTCACGAGCGTGTGCAAGTTCCTCATACCAGCATGTCCAAGTCGTCGATGCCACAACCAGCCTTCTGAGGACTTTGCAAGTAGGCACGTGGCAGGCTGAGGACCTGTAGAGAAATCAACAATATACAAGTCTCCTCTCCTAAAGCCTTCAAAGACTTTGGAATGGTCAGATTCCATGATGACAACACAACGATATTTTCCAAAGATGACAACCATATCAAGATCACAAAGCATTGAGACAGACATGAGGTTGAACCCGAGGGATTCGACAAGCATCACCTTGTCCATGTGTCGGTCCTTGGAGATTGCAACCTTACCTAGACCCAATACCTTGCTTTTTCCTTTGTCAGCGTAGGTGATATGCTTCAGATGAGATGGGGCAAGTGGCATATTCATCAATAGACTCTTGTCACCAGTCATGTGGTTGGTGCATCCACTATCGAGGACCCACTCAGTAGTTTTTGGAGTTTCATCCTGCAGATGAATTAGTACAACTTACGAACTCATATGCTTCAGAGTGAAGAATATGACATCAAATTCATCAGGCAGAATTTCATCACACAACATAGTAAGTAAAGCAGTGTGAGGACATGAGAAATGAGGAATTCATTTCTGCATGATTAGCTTGCGTCCTTTCAAGCATTTCCTCAGGTCTCCAGCAAATTCATCAGATGTTCAAGTTCGTCTGGAGACCTGACCCTGCATAAGAAGTTAGTTCAATTTCTTCACCACCCACATCTGGAGGGGTGGCAAAGAGTTCATCATTCTGCGAGCTCCATATGAGAAGGGAGGCATTGAAGCTAGTGCACTTCGTTTCACAGGACTAGGGTTAGAGTACTCATATGAATAAGCAGAGAAATTCTTCGAGGACTTATGAACATAATGATTTGAAGAATAATGCACATATTCAGAACTCTTAGATTTTTCCTGCGAAATAGATGCATTAGCACGAGAATGAAACTTTTGACCATTTGAGGAATTTGGTCCAAGTGAAGACTTTGGTCCATATGAGGAATTTGATCTGGGGTTCCTTTTCTTCATGGGTGGTGTCGTGAGGACATTCACTGGAAGATTTTCCAAGTAGCTTTTAGGAACCCAGTTTTTCCTCAGAGGTGAACAGTTCCTGCAGTTAGTTCCAACAAATCTGGCAAATACTTCACCTTTCTGATTTTTGAAGAATTTGTAGTTGGAGTCAAGTGACTCATCAGAGGAATATGAAGTTTCACAAGTAAAGCCAGATAAAGTGGATGGATCCACAGGAGGTCCTTTTGCAGCAACCCATGAAGTTTTGGGGTACTGCTCAGGTGTCCAGTAGGATCCATCAGCATTGAGTTTCCTCTCAAATGCAATACCCTCTTTCCTAGGGTTCCTGTTCAAAATCTGCTTTTTGAGCACATCGCAAAGGGTTTGATGCCCTTTGAGACTTTTGTACATGCCTGTCACATACAATTCCTTCAACCCTGCATTTTCGTCAGTGATACTTGTGGTATCCTCAGATGAGGAATTTGTGACCACGGGGATAGTTGAAGAATTTGCAGCAATAGAAGCATCTGAACATTCAGGTAAAGAATTAGCAGTTTCACGTTTGATGCATTTCATACATGGTGGAACAAATTCTTCCTGAGCGGTACTGATCTGTTGAGCCAGTAAGGAATCGTTTTCCCTTTGGAGATCATCATGAGCCACTCTTAGTTTCTCAAGATCTTGCTTTCTTTGAAGGAATTCATAAGAAAGCTTCTCATGGTCAACTAAGAGAGCATTATGATGACTCTGAAGGTTATCATACTTTGTCTGAAGACTTTTGAGATCATCAGACAGAGTTTGAGTCCGATCCACTTCCTCATTCAACAGATCATCGCTTTTGTCTAGCAATTTCTGAAGCTTTTCAAGTGCACTTTGTTGCTTAGTGGCAATTTTAGCAAGTTTGGCATAGCTAGGTTTCACATATTCATCAGATTCACCTTCACTTGATTCAGAAGAAGAGTGATGCTTGTGTACCTTGAAACCTTTTGCCATGAAGCAGTAAGTGGGAGCATATTCATCATTGCTGACGTCAGAGTCGTTGGAGTGGTCATTTTCTTCATCGTTGAAGATGGACTTGCTGACGAAAGTAGTGGCGAGAGCAAGGCTAGCAACACCAGAGTCAGACTCCTCCTCAGATTCTTCCTCTTCTTCATATTCTTCAGATTCTTCTTCAGAATCCATTTCCTTGCCAATGAAAGCCCGAGCCTTTCTGGAACCATTCTTCTTTTGCGATGAGGACTTTGAAGATGAGGACTTTGAAGTTGAGGACTTTAAAGATTTCTTCTTTTTCTTCGTGTCATCAGAACTGTAGTCCTTGTATTTCTTCTTCTTTGATTCTTTTTCCCAGAGAGGACAGTCAGAGATAAAGTGACCAGACTTCTTGCATTTGTGACAAGTTCTCTTCTTGTAGTCGCTTGAGGAATCTGATTTCCTCAAACCACTTTTTGATGACATTCCAAATCGGCCTCTCCTTGAGAACTTCTGGAATTTCCTCACGAGCATTGCCAGCTCCTGACTCAGTTCTTCAGGATCACCAAGGCTACTATCAGAATCTTCGTCTTCGGATGAGGAAATTGCTTTTGCCTTCAGAGCACGAGATCTTCCATAGCTTGGTCCGTAGAGGTCTCTCTTCTCAGCTTGTTGGAATTCACGAGTATTGAGTCTCTCAAGTATATCAGCAGGATCAAGTGACTTGTAGTCTTCACGTTCTTGACTCATTAAAGGCAGTGTATCGAATGAGGAATCAAGAGATCTTAGCAGTTTCTTCACCACCTCGTGGTCAGTGATATCCGTGGCACCCAGTGCTTGAAGCTCGTTGGAGATATCAGTGAGGCGATCAAAAGTTTGCTGAACATTTTCATTGTCGAGTCTTTTGAAGCAGTTGAAGAGATTGCGAAGGACATCAACACGGGAGTCACGTTGAGTGGAAACACCTTCGTTGACTTTGGACAGCCTATCCCAGATAAGCTTAGCAGACTCCAAAGCACTCACTCTGCCATACTGACCTTTGCTCAGATGGCCACAGATGATATTCTTCGCTTGTGAATCAAGTTGCTTGAATCTCTTCACATCAGCAGCGTTGATCGTGGGAGTGACAGAGGGAACACCATTTTCCACAACGTACCTGAGATCGTTGTCAATAGCCTCAAGATGCATGCGCATCTTGTTCTTCCAGTAGGGATAGTCCGACCCATCGAAGGTAGGACATCCAGCGGAAACTTTGATCATACCTGCAGTCGACATAACTAGAACTCCAAGTGGTTAAACCAAAATCACACAGAACAAGGGAGTACCTTGCTCTGATACCAATTGAAAGTGCGTTATATCGACTAGAGGGGGGGTGAATAGGCGATTTTTACAAATTCATCACTGAGGAATTTTAACTTGAGGAATTTGAAATGTGATGAATAACTAGCAGCGGAATAAGTACTCAAGTGCATACGAAGCATAGCGATCGCATAGTCATCATGATGAAATAAAGCATGCACAGATTACAGGTAGCGTGATACAGGATAAGCAGGTGAAGAACAAGGTAGCTTGAAGAATTTGAGGTGAGGAAATTGAGAAAGTCTTCAGTCAAATTCTTCAAACAGTAACGATCAATTTCATCAACAAGTATACGAGGAAATGAAAGGGTTGAGGAAATGGAACCAGGTAGCTCGATGAAGACAATGGTTTGATGACCCAGTTCCAACTGCTGTGACAGTCGTACGTCTGGTTTGGAGCGGCCTGGTATTTAAACCAGAGGACACACAGTCCCAGGACACACAGTCCTTACCGTATTCTCCTTGAGCTAAGGTCACACAGTCCTCGCCCAACACTCGTGGTAAGTCTTCAGGGTAGACTTCCAAAACCCTCACAAACTGGTCACTCGGCGATCCACAATTGACTGCTGGATGCTCTAGACCAAGGTCACTTCGTGATCCCCAATTGACTGCAGGATGCACTAGACCATGATGCCTAACCGTCTGGAAGATACATAGTCTTCAAAGGTAACAAGCGTCGGTTCCACACAGGAACAATTTCTTCAGTGATGCTCAATCACTTTGGGTTTGGTGGTTTGGGGTTTTTGGGTTTTTCCTCACTGATGATTTTCACTCAAAGTCCTCGAGGAATGGGATGCTCTCAAATGACAAGTGTCAGTTCTCTCTTGGAGCAGCCAACCAACTAGTGGTTGTGGGGGGTGGCTATTTATAGCCAGGGAGCAACCTGACATGATAAGACATAAATGCCCCCAATGATATGACCGTTATGTGGATGGGATGATTGGGGACAAGTGGCACTTAGCATAGCAACGGTCAGAATTTCGAACTATGAAAGTCCTCAGGCTTATCATGTTCCTCACTTGTAGGAAATTCGCACTGGCGAAATCTTAACTCCTCAGTCAGACCAATTTCCTCAGAGACCAGAAGATCATCGTCTCTGTCACTGAAGAACTTGACTGAACTGCAAGAGATTTCCAAAGGCTTCACTCGAAGGATTGGATAGGTTGAGGCTTTTGAGTTGAGCATCAGTTGGAAATTTTCCTTAGTATTACCTCGGCCCCCTTTAACAGTACGGTGTTTCCTATGACTCAAAGAAAGGAAATGAAACTACGAAAACAAAAGTCTTCACGCTTCATAGTCCTCGTTCATATCTTCAAGGTCACACCAACTTCTTCTTTATCAAAGTCTTCAGGGAATACCAAAGTCTTTAGCAAAGTCTTCACCAAAGTCTTCAGTTGAAGACATATATTTTTAGGGGTCGATAATCTCTGAATGTATCAAGCTCCTCAGCGACTTATAGAGCCTGTGTACACTTACAATCGCATTAGTCTCTTAACGTATTAGTCTTCAATACACCAAAATCACTAAGGGGCACTAGATGCACTTACACCCCTCGCCAGCTAGCTCGCTCCAGAGTCTTCGCCGTGGCTAGATATAGATGCCTTGAGGTCTCCCGCATCTCATCCGCCTCTACCCCGCCCTCCAAGCTCACCGGAGTCCTCTCCCGTTGCCATGGCCGTCACCTCGCCCCCCCTCAAATTGGCGCCGTGCCGCGCCTCCCCCTCCCTCTCTCCACCACCGTCAGCTCCCCTGCACCCCGGCGAGTCCACCCCGCCCTTCCCTCGTCGCCGGCGTACCCATAGGCGCGTGCCACATGCGGCCGCCGCCCGTTTATCCGGCCACCGCGTGGCGCCATCGCTACGGCCCTCCCCGGCATTGGCTCTTCCTCGGGTTGGATGCAGTGCAACACCAAGAGCCCGTAGGTGGTCTCAGTTTCGCCGAAGACGGCCGGAGACGCCGGGGCCCCTCGCCGGAGCCCTTCTATGTACACTGCCGCGGCCGGTCCCCACAGCCGACCCCCGCCACTCCTGCACCCCCTGCTAGACGCGGCGTTCCTCGGCGCCCGCGCCCTCGCCGGAGACGGCCGGAGCCGGCCAGGCCAGTCGCCGGCCGAGCCTTCCCGCCTCTCCTCTGTTCGCTGTCGGGGGAAAGAAGAAGAAGACAGGAGGAAGGAGAGAGAGATGGTGGGCCCCGCCTATAAGCCTCACAGGCGTTGACACACCCCGGGCCCGCTGGCTTAAGTGGAAGCGCATTTGGCTAAATACGCTTTCCCTCCATTGAAAACGTATTTCTTAGAGTGCGCTTCCTCTTTTTCAGCTCAGCCGGCCGAAACCTCTACATTGCGGGCGTTTGCTCGTTAGCACCAAAAACGGACACCCTTTTGTTTGTTTTTCTGCTAACGAACAAACGTGCATAACTTTTTACTCATGACTCCAATCGAGGTGATTTCAAAGCCCACTTCTTCGTCTCCTCGAGCCCGTCATGTTGGTATCATTTTCATAATGTTTTCACACTGTGAAAATGACCATTTTGCCCTTGCCCTTCGATCAGCCCCTCCGAGAGGGAAACTTTTCCGGCAGATTTTCCCGGAGTTTTATCGCACTTCCTCCCAGCGTATTCATCAATTCCTAGGCAAGACAACCTCTTATAATGAGCTCCGGACTTGCGTGATGACTTTGCTTGCACCCTGTGTGTTTATCGTAGTACATCTGGATCATCTACTAGTCTGCACTTGTATGCACCTGTTATGTCATCTGTACTAGATGTTAGCATTACTTTTCACCTAATATCATGACTTATTGTTATGCCATATTTTGCCATGCTAGCAACAATCTTGTTAATACCATTATCACGTTAGTACCATGATTTGATCTCATGCCATTGTTATAATTTTTGTTATGCTGATGTTAAGTGATTGTTCCCACTTATAGTTATCGAGGTAAGGGTGTGATGATGGAGATGTTGAACTGAATTTATAAATTAAACTTAGTTGGTTGATCAAGAGTCACCTGTCCGGACTTATCCGTGCACCCACATTTGCCGGTATGGGACGACCTTGACTTGGTCTGGCTCCGTGCTCTTTCACCGATACCTCCAGACAGGGAGGGTTATGCGTGCGTGCTACCCTGATCAGGTAGGCGGCGATAACCCTGTGAGCCCAGTTGAGTGTTTAGCCCGGGAGTCCCCGTTTGGGATAGTTGTTTGGCCACGACAGTGGCAGGTGTCAGGAGTGACACAGAGGCCACCCAGGGCGGGACTCTGGGGGAGGATGATCGCTGGTGGTAAGGTGGAAGAGTCACGGGTTAGGCAGGTTTCGTTGGAGCAACACTGGTCCACCCGAATGGGATCACGAGGTCAGGTGCTCCATGGTGTGGGTAAAGTACGCAACCTCTGCAGGGTGTAGAATCTATTCGAATAGACGCGTCCACGTTATTGGACAGTCCGTCCAGGCCTCACTAGGTGGTCAACCGTAACAATGATAATAATGATGGAAGAACTTGTCTTGTGTTCGGAAGTGCTCATTGAGTCATGAGTATTTCGGGGGTTGTGGGACAACCCAGAGGAGAGTAAGTTGGTATTCGGTAACAACAAATACTTTAAGCACCTAGTGTGATTATTGCCATGCTATGTTATGCAGATTATATGCCTGATCCATGCTATGCCATGCTTGATCCATGTTTTCCAGTTAATTCCATGCCATGTTTAGAATAAATTCTTATATAAGCATAGGGCTTGCTTTGTCCTCTGCTTGTTTGGATGCTATGTATTTGGTTGTCTTGCGAGTACATTCAAAGTACTCACCTGGCCTTGCACGTGGCCAGTTGCAGGAGAAGGTCCGTCGTGCTAGATCGCAACCCAGCCAGTCCTGTGAGTTATGGAGCCCAGCCAGAGACGTCGTTGCCGCTAAACCTAGACCTCCGCTGCCATTTAGTTAGCCCTGGGAGTTAAGTAATATTGTTGTAAGCAACAATATTGTAATACTCCATTTCATATAATAAAGCCATTTTGTGCCTGGAATTGCTGTATCATGTCTTTGACGTGTGCCAGGTCTTATCCTGGGGCTGGCGTGCGTCGGCCCTCTATCGGGGTGCCACAATAACGATACACTCATGTGGATTATGATCGTCTGTTATGCAAATACTCGTCATATGCATGATACTCACTATGCCATGCTCATTTGCATCTCGTAGAGTACATGGTTTACTGTTGTTGATGTTATGATTCATATGCTAAATGGTTAGGTTGACATCCATGTTCATGCGATATCATATTCATATGCATTGCTATTTTATCATGTTATTATGGCTCAGCTCATCACTGTTCAAGTTAAACCTGACATTAATCGAACTTGAACAAATCTGTTGGCCGAGTCATGGTGCCACCCAATCATGCTCACTAGTGCAACCACACGTGCCTAAATGGGAGGCCCTAATGCGGTCTATTGTAATGCCTCTCACCGGTGCCTCCAGCGAGAGGAGATTATGTGTGCGCGCTACCCCGATCAGGTACGCGGCAATAACCTTGTGTGCCCGAGTTTTATGGATATCCGATGTTCCCGTTTGGGACGAGTTTGTTTTGCCATGACGGTGGTGGCCACAAAGGTGGCGGGTGTCACAAGTTGACACAGGGGCCACCCATGGCATAGACCAAAAGGGAGTTTGTCGGAGTGTCCGGGAGAGTGTCTTGCAATAGATTGGTTTTGTCGGAATGTCGTTGGTCCACCCGAATGGGAGTACGAGGCCATAAGTTCCGAGGTGTGGGTACAGTGTACTAACCTCTGCAGAGTTTACAATCTATCGATAGCTGTGTCCTCGGTCACAGACACAGTTCATAGAAGGCCACACTATGGGCCAACAGTAACAATAATCTGAATAATAATCAACCCCAGTTCAATGAGAAAAGAAGTTGGTTGATCTTCATGTGGTCAGGAGATGATCACGATGGTTGATCATGAGTTGATCTTGTGGTGATCACGATGGTAAGTAAGATGGTTATCGATGGTGGTTACGAAGTAACCTCCGAGCAGAGTAAGTTGGTCCATGAGACCTTAAACATCGACCCCTCTTCTCATTCTAGTATCATCATGTTCATATCATGCATAATATGTGCATGCCATGCTCATCTCATATGGTTCTAGTTGTATCATGCTCATTATCAATTAACCTGTAAAGGCCATATTGTTGTTTGTCTTGATTGCTTTGGTTGTTGTGAGCTTGCGAGTACACTCAAAGTACTCACCTGGCGTGTCATGCCAGATTGTAGGTGACGTCATGATTGCTTGCTTGTTGATACGTTCATTTTGCATCGTGATTTCTGATACGTCTCCGTCGTATCTATAATTTTTGATGGTTTCATGCCAATATTCTACAACTTTCATATACTTTCGGCAACATTTTATATTATTTTTGGGAATAACTTACTTATCCAGTGCCTAGTGCCAGTTCCTGTTTTGTGTGTGTTTTTGTTTCGCAGAAAATCCATATCAAACAAAGTCCAAACGCGGTAAAAATTTATGGATATTTTTTTGGAATATATTTGAATTTTGGGAAGAAGAATCAACGCAACACGATGCCCGAGGGTCCCACAAGCTAACAGGGTGCGACCAGGGTGGTGGCCACCACTTAAGTCGGTTGGAGCCCTTCATTGGCGGCAAGAAAGATAATTTTGCGATAAAAATCCCCTCAAAATTTCAGCCCAATCGGAGTTACGGATCTCCGGATATTTAAGAAACAGTGAAGGGGTCAGAAAACAGTCGCGAAAACAGGGGAGAAACACAGAACAGAGAGAGATCCAATCTCGTAGGTGCTCTTGCCCTCCGGGTGCCATGGAAGCCATGGACCAGAGGTTAAACTCTCATCCCATCTAGGGGGGGGGGGGGGGGGAACCAAGGAAGAATAAGAAGGAGGGGGGGGGCTCTCTCCCCCTCTCTCTCGATGGCGCCGGAGCGCCACCGGGGCAAGCATCGTGACGGCGATCTACACCAACAACTTCGCCACCGTCACCACCAACTCCCCCCTCTATGCAGTGGTATAAAACCTCTCTTCCCCGCTGTAATCTCTACTTAAGCATGGTGCTTTGCTATATATTATTATCCAGTGATGTGTGGCTATCCTATGATGTATGAGTAGATTTATTTTGTCCTATGGGTTGATTGATTATCGTGATTGGTTTGTGTTGTATGTTTTATTTTTTTTCTGTCCTATGGTGCCTTCCGTGCCGCGCACATGTGGAGGATTCATGTTGTAGGGTGTTGCAATAAGTTCATGATTCGCTTATAGTGGATGGCTAGAGTGACATAAGCTAATTGCACCCGAGTAAGGGGATTGTTGCGTATGAGAGTAAAGAGGACTTGATGTATTAATGCTATGGTTGGGTTTTACCTTAATGATCTTTAGTAGTTTCGGATGCTTGCTTGAGTTCCAATCATAAGTTCATATGATCCAAGTAAGGAAAGTATGTTAGCGTATGCCTCTCCGTCATATAAATCTATAATAATGATTACCGATCTAGTTATCGATTGCCTAGGGACAAATCCTTCTCTTGTGTTACAAAAAAGCTTTCTACTAAACAACTAACTTAATTAATATTTATCTATACATACCCTAATCTATATTTACTTGTTCTTTATTTTCTTGCCAAACTATCTATTACTCCTACTAAGTACTTCTAGTTTCCTTCCCGCAAAATAGTTTCATACTCGTTCTAGGTAAAGTAAGCGTTAGTGTGCGTAGAGTTGTATTGGTGGTCGATAGAACTTGAGGGAATATTAATTCTACCTTTAGCTCCTCGTTGGGTTCGACACTCTTACTTATCGAAAAAGGCTACAAATGATCCCCTACACTTGTGGGTTATCAAGACCTTTTTCTGACGCCGTTGCCAGGGAGCAATAGCGTAGCGGTTGATATTCTCGTGTGTGATTGTTTGCTTTATCACTAAGTAATTTTCATTTTCTATTATAAGTTGTTTTATATGTTTAGTTATGGATATGGAACACGAAACAACAAAAAATTTAGCTTTATGTGCTGCTCATGGAGATGGGGAGCCTCCTAAAACCCTCGATGCTGCTTATGTGGAAAACATTAAATACTACATTGATAATCGTGAGAAATCCCCATTCAACTTGATAATGGGATACACGTTGGATCCACGTGATTACTTTAGGGATTATCGCTTGACTCGAAAAGGGAAACACTTACGGGATCGAATTAAAATGTTGCATTGGTATGCTTAGAATTTATGCTTGAGATGTGATTATACTTGTTTCTCTAAGATGGAGGCTCCACACCTTCCCTTTCAATGTGAATTTAATGATAACGAAACCTTGGATTCTTATGCTAATGGTATATATGATTACTATGATGTGGAACAAATAGAAGAATTTGTTGCTTTTAAGGGTGCTTATGAAATTGCTTCTTTGATTGAAAAGTATAATGCTATTCTTTACAAATCTGAAAACTTTGCCATACTTAATTATTGCTATGAGAACTAGGAATATAGTGCCTATATTAATGAATTTATTGAGAAAATGTCCGCTGCCTTGGAAGATACTCATATTTTGCAGGAATCTATGGAAGAAGAAATTGCTGAAACTGTGAGCTCATTAGATGAAAAAGATGAGGAGGAGAGCGAAGAACAAAAGGAGGAACAATGGATTAGCTACCCGTGCCCACCTTCTAATGACAGTAACTCTTGAACTCATACATTGTTTAATTTCCCTTCACACATATTGAAGGATGAATGCTATGATAATTGCTATGATCCCTTGGATTCATTTGAAATATCCCTTTTTGATGAACTTGATGGTTGCTATGCTTGTGGCCATGATGCCAATATGAATTATGCTTATGGAGATGAACTTGGTATAGTTCCTTATGTTAAGCATGAAATTGTTGCTATTGCACCCACACATGATAGTCCTATTATCTTTTTGAATTCTCCCAACTACACTATATCAGAGAAGTTTGCACTTATTAGGGATTATGTTGATGGGTTGCGTTTTAATATTACACATGATGATTTTGATGAATATAATATGGATGTGCTTGCTGCTCCTACTTGCAATTATTATGAGACAGGAACCAAATCTTCACCTCTCTATGTTTCAAATAAGATAAAATTGCAAGAAACTACTTATGCTATGTATCGTCCTTTACATGATGTGCATGAATTGTTGTTTTATGACATGCCAACGCATAGAAGAGAGTTAGACTTCGTTGTCACATGATATATATCACTTTGCACTCACTACTTGTTAATTAAAATTGGCTTTGATATAGCTTGGGATCCGGGTGGATCAATTACCTGAGCACTATATGCCTACCTTAATGGCTTTAAAGAAAGCGCTGCCAGGGAGACAATCCGGAAGTTTTAGAGAGTCATTTATTTCTGTTGTGTGCTTTTGAAACAATTAAAAACAAAAAAATAAAGTGGGGAACCTAAAACCTTTTCAAAAAGAAAAGTGAAAGTGATAAAGACGAGCATCGTTGAATTGGGGGACGTCCTTGAACCTTTGTTCATGCCCATGGAAACTTTGTGAATCTTGATTACAACAAATTTTCAACAAAAATAATCATCCCCTTTTACAAATCCATTTTATTATAAAATTAGTGTGCCAAGATTTACCTTTAGGATGTTTGAATTGCTTGTTTGATATGTGCTGTGCAAAAAAAGAAACTTTTGCTGTAGTGTTTGAATTTTCATATTTTACTGGAGAGTGAAAAAATTCTGAAATTTTTACACAGTAATTTTATGCAAATTATTTATGAAGTACTAATTGTTCATAATTGTTTGAGTTACGGAACTATAGGTTTCATCTGCATCTTTACAGACTGTCCTGTTTTTCATAGATTGTTGTTATAGTTGCTTTGTCTGCTTATGTTTGAGTAATTGTTAAGCCCCATTGAATAGGGAACCATAGAATTGTGATAGCATACAATAGGTAATGTTAGATTACAATTATACAATAATGTTATGGAAGGACATGATGGGATTTTATGATTATATGTACTAACCTTTCTAATAAAAGTTTTGTTAAGTTTTGTGTGGATGAAGTGTTTGAAGATCGAGCAGGTATCGATATGATAGGAATAAGGAGAGGCAAGAGTTAATGATTGGGGATGCCCAAGGCACCCTAGTAAATATTCAAGGAGACTCAAACGTCTAAGCTTGGGGATGCCCCGGAAGGCATCCCATCTTTCTTCTTCAACAATTATCGGTATGTCTTGATTTTTGTTTTGTTCACATGATATGCGTAAATTCTTGGAGCATCGTGTGCCTTTTATTTTCATTTTAGCAATGCACCATGCTGGTATGGGAAAGTCCATGGTTGATTTATAGAATGCTCTTTGCACTTCACTTATATCTTTTGAGTATGGCTTTATAGAATGCTTCATGTGCTTCACTTATATCAATTGAAGTTGGATGCCTGTTTCTCTACATATAGAAAACCGTTATTTGTAGAATGCTCTTTTACTTCACTAATATTTATTAGAGCATGTCCGGGTCTTTTGTAGAAAGAATTAAACTCTCATGCTTCACTCATACCTATTTAGAGAGTCAACAGGAATTGGTCATTCACATGGTTAGTCATAAAATCGTACATAAAACTTGTAGATCACTGAATATGATATGTTTGATTCCTTGCAATAGTTTTGCGACATTAAGATAGTAATTTGTGGGGGTACTAGTTGATGATTCTAGATTAGTAGGAATATTGGTGCTAAGATTTGTGATTCCTGAAGCATGCACATATAGTCTCTAGTTATGCGATGAAGTTGGAGCATAATTTATCCTTGATTGAAATCCTTTGTGCTGTTGAATCAGGGGCGCGCGATGGTTAACTCCTCCCAACCTCCTCCCTAGGGGCATGCGAGTAGTACTTTGCTTCGAGAGAGCTAATAAAACCTTGCACTAAGTATCTGAGTTCTTTATGACTAATGTGAATCCATGGATGTACGCACTCTCATATTTGCTAGCCTCTTCAGTACCATGCATTACCCATTCTCACCTCGAGGATTGGTGTAAACTTTGCTGGTGCATCCAAACCCCGCGACATGATATGCTTTGTTGCACATAAGCCACCTTATATCTTCCTCAAAACAGTCACCATACCTACCTATCATGCCATTTCCATAGCCATTCCGAATATATTTCCATGCAACTTCCACCGTTACATCATATGACTAGTACACTCATTGTCACATTGCTTTGCATGATTGTAAGATAGCTAGCATGATATTTCCATGGCTTGTCTGTTTTTTGATATCTTTCGCTACGTTAGATCATTGCACATCCTGGTACACTGCCAGAGGCATTCATATAGAGTCATATTGCTTAGTAGTTTTTCATTTCGACTTGTAAGTAAATAAAAGTGTGATGATCATCATTATTAGAGCATTGTCCCAGTGAGGAAAGGATGATGGAGACTATTATTCCCCCACAAGTCGGGATGAGACTCCGGACGAAAAATAAAAAAATGGGGGAGGCCAAATGAGCCCACCAAGAAAAAGAAAAAGAAAAGAAAAAAAGAAAGAAAGAAAAAAAGAAAGAAAGAAAGAAAGAAAAAAGAAAAAAGGACTCGTGCTTCAAATGAAGGGACTTGCTACTATCCTTTACCACACTTGTGCTTCAAAGTATCACCATGTTCTTCATATAGAGAGTCTCCTGATTTGGCATTTTCATATACTAGTGGGAATTTTTCATTATAGAACCTGGCTTGTATATTCCGATGATGGGCTTCCTCAAATGCTCGAGGTCTTCATGAGCAAGCAAGTTGGATGCACACCCACTTAGTTTCATTTGAGCTTTCATACACTTATAGCTCTTAATGCATCCGTTGCATGGCAATCCCTACTCCTTGCATCGATATCGATTGATGGGCATCTCCATAGCCCGTTGATCCGCCTAGTTGATGTGAGCCTTTATTTCCACTTTTACTCCTTTGAAACCTACCACCATACTCTATTCCACCTATATGCTATGTCCATGGTTCACGCTCATGTATTGAGTGAGGTATAAAGTGCCGAAGCGCGTAAAAAAAAGTACGATCCAATTGCTTGGTTTGACATCGGGGTGCTCATGATTTATACTTTATGCTAGGAAGACCAAGCATGACAGGCTATATGATTTTGTAGGGATAGCGTTCTTTAGCATTGTTATTTTGAAAGGACATGATTGTTTGCTAGTAAACCAGAGTATTGATGTCTTTATGTCAAATGATAGACTATTTCCTTGAATCAC
Organism: Elymus sibiricus; assembly: GCA_039707655.1. NCBI lineage: Eukaryota > Viridiplantae > Streptophyta > Magnoliopsida > Poales > Poaceae > Elymus > Elymus sibiricus. Next base: position 401,012,873 of record CM077671.1, read on the forward strand.
TTGTATCTTAATATTCATGCCATGATTATACATTTGTTCAAGATTATGTTAGGTAGCATTCCACATCAAAAATTATCTTTTTATCATTACCTACTCTGGGACGAGCAAGAATTAAGCTTGGGGATGCTGATACGTCTCCATCCTATCTATAATTTTTGATTGTTTCATGCCAATATTCTACAACTTTCATATACTTTTCGCAATATTTTATATTATTTTTGGGACTAACTTACTTATCAAGTGCCCAGTGCCAGTTCCTGTTTTTTGTGTGTTTTTTGTTTCACAGAAAATCGATATCAAACGAAGTCCAAACAGGATAAAAATTTACAGAGTGGAATATATGTGAATTTTGGGAAGAAGAATCAACACAACACGATGCCTGAGGGCCCCACAAGCTAACATGGCATGGCCAGGGGGTGGCCGCATCCTGATAGCTTGTGGCCACGCCTTAAGTAGGTTGTAGCCCATCTTTCGCAGCAATAAAGATAATTTCGCGATAAAAATCCCCTCAAAATTTCGCCCAATCGGAGTTATTGATCTCCGGATATTTAAGAAACGGTGAAGGGGTCAGAAAACAGTCACAAAAACAGGAGAGAAACACAGAGAGAAAGAGATCCAATCTCGGAGGGGCTCTTGCCCTCCGAGTTCCATGGAGGCCATGGACCAGAGGGTAAACTCTCCTCCCATCTAGGGGAGAGACCAAGGAAGAATAAGAAGGAGTGGGTCTCTCTCCCCTCTCTTCCGGTGGCACCGAAGCGCCGCCGAGACAACCATCGTGACGGCGATCTACACCAACAACTTCGCCGCCGTCACAGAAAAGAGCCTTGATGACCCACAAGTATAGGGGGTCAATCGTAGTCCTTTCGATAAGTAAGAGTGTCGAACCCAACGAGGAGCAGAAGGAAATGACAAGCGGTTTTCAGTAAGGTAATTTTTGCAAGCACTGAAATTTTAGGTAACATGTAGTTTGATAGTAAGATAATTGGTAACGAGCAAGTAACGGTAACGGTAAATAAAGTGCAGCAAGATAGCCCAATCCTTTTGTGGCAAAGGACAGGCCAAAACGGTCTCTTATAATAAGCAAAGCATTCTTGAGGGTACATAGGAATTTCATCTAGTCATTTTCATCATGTTGGTTTGATTTGTGTTCGCTACTTTGATAATTTGATATGTGGGTGGACCGGTGCTGTTCTTACTTGAACAAACCTCCTGTCGGTGCACTAGGACTGGGGTACCAAGTGCCCCTGACTTATGCATAGGCAGTAGTAGCAGAACCCATCAACATAAACCCAGTCAAAACCAATCCAAGCCAGAGAAGCAACTCTACGTGAGGTCAAGGAGCGCATCAAGAAGACGAAACCAACATTCAAGACCAAGACTCCGGCAGAAGCAGCCTACACTGGCCAAGCAACGCCGGCAAGGTCGATGCAACGGCCCAGGACAGGCCCAAACCGCGCCAGTCACGTCCCCGGTGCCTGCCGGGGACCGAGGCGCACACATCTCCAGGAAGACCCGGCAAGCCATCCCCCGGCAGGCGCGTGCCGATTGGCCACCGCTCCACCGCATCGCAACACCAGTCATTTGTCGATGCGGTGTCGAGCCCTCAGGTGGCTAAGTGGCTCTCGCTAAGTACGTGGCAACACGCTGGGAGACAGATTACGCCCGTTTGACACACGTCTAGAGGCGTGTCAAGATATTGAGCAATAGTTAGCTAAAGCGGTGGTAAAAGCTTGTCGGGGATACACCCTCGCACGCCACCTAGGCTAGCATTTATGGCATTTTGTCCTAAGTGCCAGAGTTAGGTATGTTAGCACTGTTAGCTATCTAATCACTAGATAATATCTGTTTTGCCACTGTGGTTGCCCCTTGAGCTATAAAAGGAGGCCCAAGGCAACCCAGCTAATGATTCGGACCTTTGGACACTTGTACTCGCGTAGCAGCTCTCCTGAAGGCAACCTTGCTGGGTTTGAGCGCTGCGTGTGCTTCGTGTTCCCCCGATCAATCCACCAAAGCAGGAGTAGGGTTTTACGCTTTTCAGCGGCCCGAACCTGGGTAAAACACTAGCATCTCATTGTCGTGCTGTCTCATTACCACTGCTCTTTGTGCAACGTGACCTCACCCCTGCCGAACCACAAAGGGGCCCGTGGCTCCATAGGTGATCGTGTGCATCGTGACCCGACATCTTTGGCGCGCCAGGTAGGGGGAGCGTCATTTGCGCGATCCCAAGATCGTGAGCAGCGTGTAGATCTTCATCGCCATCTTCTTCATCCATGGCTACCAAGAATAAGACCGGCGCTACCGCTCATCCCTCCACTTCGAAGGCCCCCTCGCACGCGGCTGCGGACGCCGTTGGCACCGCGGCGGCGGCATGTGAGGTGGGCGTCATGGGCGACGCGACTGGCGCAGGCGGTGCCACCGTCGTGTCCCCCGCGGCCGAAGCTGGAGCGGGGAATGCTGAAGAGGAGCAACATCAGCAACATTTTGGCGAGCTCGGCCCTAGTGCCGCGGGAGGAGGAAACGTTCGGTCTCCACCTCCCCGTCGCACTAGTGGCCGCGGCCGCAATAGCGGTGCCCAATCTGGGGCAAGCCATGATCTTCCAGCTGCGCATGTCACAGGCATGGCTGCTGGGCGCGCGCCTCGCCCAGAGCAAGACGGGGCACCGAGCGGGACCGTTGACCCGCAAGTTCGACCTCCTCCACGTCAGACCGCCCCGATGCCCGGTGCCCGATGACAAGAATGCGGCGACGCCCCTCTTGGTTCCACCAGGGGTCGAGCGACGTCGTGATCCGCCTCACTAGCCATGCCGGCCACGGCAGCGAAAGCAATGGCGCGGACCCAACTGCTGTTAAATTTCCCGCCGGCGGCTGACAAGATGGACGAGTGGAGAGCCACCATCCAGAGTTTGATCGGCTTTGTCGAAGCCAACAAATCGCAACATGCAGAGCCGTCGCGATGCTCGCGGACGGCGACGGCGGCCCGGGCAGACGGTCGTGTTGAGGGGGGCGCGCTAACGGTGCAATCCCCTCAGCGACAACAAACGCAGAGGCAGCCACAGCGAGCTCCACATGCCGAGGAGCCCGACGAAGCATTGATACGTCTCCAACGTATCTATAATTTTTGCTTGTTCCGTGCTGTTATATTATCATTCTTGGATGTTTTACAATCATTTTATAACAACTTTATATCATTTTTTGGGACTAACCTATTCACAAAGTGCCAAAGTGCCAGTTGCTATTTTTGCTTGTTTTTTACTTCGTAGAAAATCAATACCAAACGGAGTTCAATCGCGACGAAACTTTTTGGAGATTTTTTCTGGACCAGAAGACACCCAGTGGGCCAAACAACTGCCGGAGAGGTGGGCTGTGGAGAGCACAACCCACCAGGGCGTGCCAGGGGAGGCCCCGGCACGCCCTGATGGGTGGTGCCCTCCTCAGCCCCCTTCCACACCGCCTCTGATGCCTATAAATTCTCAAATATTCCAAAAACCCTAGGGGAGTCGACGAAACACAATTCCAGCCGCCGCAAGTTCCAGAACCGCGAGATCCAATCTAAACACCATCACGGAGGGGTTCATCTTCCTCATAGGCGCCTCTCCGATGATGCGTGAGTAGTCCACCATAGACCTACGGGTCCATAGGTAGTAGCTAGATGGCTTCTTCTCTCTCTCTCTCTTATGATTCTCAATACAATGGTCTCTTGGAGATCTATTTGATGTAAACTTTTGCGGTGTGTTTGTTGGGATCCGATGAATTTTGAGTTCATGATCAGTTTCTATCCATGAATATTATTTGAGTCTTCTTTGATCTCTTATATGCATGATTACTTATAGCCTCATATTTCTTCTCCGAATCTTTGGTTTAGTTAGGCCGACTAGATCGATTTTTCTTGCCATGGGAAGAGGTGCTTTGTGATGGGTTCGATCTTGCGGTGTTCTTTCCCAGTGACAGAAGGGGCAGCAAGACACGCATGTATCATTGCTATTAAGGATAACAAGATGGGGTCTATTCCTACAAGAATAGATCTTGTCTACATCATGTCATCGTTCTTATTGCATTACTCCGTTTTCCCATGAACTTAATACACTAGATGCATGCTGGATAGCGGTCGATGTGTGGAGTAATAGAGGTAGATGCAGGCAGGAGTCGGTCTATCTATCTTGGACAGGATGCCTATATAATGATCATCGCCTTGGATATCATCATGACTATTCAATTTTCTATCAATTGCCCAACAGTAATTTGTTCACCCATCATGGGCTATACTCATGAGAGAAGCCACTAGTGAACCCTACGGCCCCCGGGTCTACTTTTCCATCATATTAATTTCCGATCTATGTTTTTGCACTCTTTGTTTTCAGATCTACAAAACCAAAAACCCAAAAACATATTGCTGCATATTTACTCTTTTTATTTGTGTTCTTGAGAGATCTATCTCTCCTATCTATCACTACCTAATCTATATTTTTACCGTAGAGAGATTGACAACCTCTCTTTCGCGTCGGGTTGCAAGTATTTGTTGTTTGTGTGCAGGTGCTGCTTATTGGGTGGCGGTGATCCTCCTACTGGTTCGATAACCTTGGTTTCATAACTGAGGGAAATACTTACCGTCGCTGTGCTGCATCATCCCTTCCTCTTTGGGGAAATACCGACGCAGTCTCAAGCCACGTCAAAGGAATTTCTGGTGCCGTTGCCGGGGAGGAAGCAGTCTCTTCTACGTGCCAATCTCAGGCGCCGAGGAGACTCAATCATCATCTACCAGTTTCCTAACCACAAATCTCATCTCCTTGCAATTACATTATTTGCCATTTGCCTCTCGTTTTCCTCTCCCCCACTTCACCAATTTGCCATTTTATTCGCCCTCTTTTTTGTTTGCCTTTGTCTCGCCGGATCTCTTTTTGTTTGCTTGTTTGCTATCTTTGCTTGTGTTGCCATGTGCCTTCTATTTGCTTGCATCTTCGCTTGCTAAAAATCTATTGTTATGGATCCTCATCCACTTGCTTATATTTTCAAAAGACCAAATTATGATGAACCAATTGCTAGTGAGTTGAGTTCACTTGATTATCTCTATGAAGTTTTGCTTGAAAATCATGAATCTGAAAATTTTGATGATGTGTTGAAAGAAGAAATTTATAAGGCGATTCATGATAGCTCCTTGATTGAAAAGCATGATTGCAATGATGTTACTATAAATTCTATTAATTTTAATTATTCTAATGATATGCAAACCACAAGCTTGGGGATGCTATGTTGGATGAAGATGATATTTTTAGTCCCCCAAGTTTTGATGAGCAAATTTATTATGATGATTGCATGCCTCCTATTCATGATGATGGTGATGACACATATGCTATAATGAGTAATGATAACCATGAAACTTATCATCATGGTTTTAATTTACAATGTGGTTATGTCAATCAAGTGTCTCATGATAGTTATTTTGTTGAGTTTTCTCCCACTGCTATGGATGAAAAGGAATTTGCTTACGTGGAGAGTAATGAAAATTCTATACTTGTGCTTCATGAAAAGAATGATTTATGTGATAGTTATATTGTTGAATTACTTCATGATGCTACTGAAATTTATTATGATGGAGGAATATATGCTTGTAGGAATAGCAATAACATCAAGTTTCCTCTCTATGTGTTGAAAGTTTTGAAGTTATGCTTGTTTTGCCTTCCTATGCTAGTTGATTCTTGTTCCCATAAATTGTTTGCTCACAAAATCCCTATGCATAGGAAATGGGTTAGACTTAAATGTGCTTGTCATAAGATTCATGATTCTCTCTTGCATATTTCAATTACTACTTTTTATGTGAGCATCATTGAAATCATTATGCCTAGCTAGGGGTGTAAAGCGATAGCGCTTGTTGGGAGGCAACCCAATGCATAAATAAATTTTTGCTTTTTCCTTTCTGTTTTTGTGTGTTGACACAATTATGCCTCTGTTATGATTGTGTTTTTATGGTTTATTTAGTGTTTGTGCCAAGTAAAGCCTTTAGGATGATTCATAGGATGAGTAGAAGTGATGCTGAATCTGAAACAGAAACTTTGCGTCCAGTATATGAATTTTCATTTTTTGCTGGAACGTGATCTTGAGCTGAAATTTTAACACATTGTTTCTATACAAATTCCTTACGTTGTCCTAATTGTTCAGAATTTGAAGAGTTACAGAAGTATGGGTAGAGTACAGATTACTACAGACTGTTCTGTTTAAGACAGATTCTGTATGAGCCATGGTAAAGTTAAAATACAGTAGGTATAATGCAATAATAAAATATGAATGGGTTTGCAACAGTACCTAAAGTAGTGATTTGCTTTCTTATACTAACGGAACTCACGAAGATTTTGTTGAGTTTTGTGTGATTGAAGTTTTCAAGTTTTGGGTGAGATCACGATGGATGAAGGAATAAGGAGTGATAAAAAGCCTGAGCTTGGGGATGCTACCTGTAACAACCCGAGACCAACGCTCCAAAAGATTCCCCTTTTATTTCCACTCTCGTCATGTGATTCGTTTTATTGTCGCATTCATCATCGCATCATTCGCATCATCTTGCATAGCATTGTCACTCATTTTCGAAAACTTGCATCCGTTCGTAGTTGCCGGTTCTCTTCATTCGTGTCGTCGACCGTTTCGAGACCAACCACACACGCACGCGCCCGCGACATCAAAAAAATATTGTTTTCAAAGTGTGTGAAAAACATTCTCGGATTGGGTCGAAATTTGGCATGCGGTCTTGTTATATTGTAGGTAGACCGCCTGCCAAGTTTCGTCGCAATCGAAGATCGTTTGATACCCGAACGGTCGACCGCAGTGTCACCATCGCCGGTTATTCGTCGGACGTTTTTGGTTTTTTCAAAAACATGTCACGGGCCTCAAATATCCATCTCTTCTTGGCCCAACCCCCTCTACACGGCCCACCGCAGCCCACCTAACCTCCCCCTCGACTGGAGCCGTCCGATCGCGATCGGAGGGCTCGAAAACGGGTGGAAACCCCTAACCCTAGCTCCCCTTACTATAAATAGACGACCTCCCCTCCCTATTTTGGCCTTCTCCCCCCTCCAGCATCGAAATCCGTGACCCTCCAGCCCGCCGCCGCCACTTGTCGCCGCCAGCTCGACCCAGCGCCGCCGCAGCCGCCGCTCGCAGCCAACCAGGGGCTGCTGAGGGAGTCCGGGATTAAGGGGTCCTCGGACTGCCGACCTATTTCTCATAGGTCGGACTAATGGGCCGCTCGCCGAGGATGAGATTGATCGAAGGCCTCGTCGCTATGGAGAAGACCTCAGGAGCCGTGGCGTGTCGGTCAAGTTGAAGATAGTAGATTATGCATGTTTTTTCCCTCCGGTGGGCAACCGACCATATGTAACCCTAATGACCCCTGGTGTCTATATAAGCCAGAGGGTTTTAGATCATACGACACAGAAACTCGTCTAGGGTTTTAGCTAGTTGACCTCGAGGTAGATCAACTCTGTAACCTTCATACCATCAATATAATCAAGCAGGACGTAGGGTTTTACCTCCATAGGAGGGCCCGAACCTGGGTAAACATCGTCTCCTTCGTCCCCTTGTTACCATTGATCCTAGACTCACAGCTCGGGACCCCCTACCCGAGATCCGCCGGTTTTGACACCGACATTGGTGCTTTCATTGAGAGTTCCGCTGTGATCACCAAAGGAATCAATGGCTCACCCCGTCGTAAGCAATGAGATCTGTAGCCCGGATGTTCCCATCTCTGGTCAGATCTTCGCTGGCGGCGATGTCTTGTCGCACGCCGACCCGACTGTCCATCTTGGCCAGATCGGAAGTTTCCTCCCCGATCAAGAAATTAGATTTGGGAACCTAGAGTTCGCTGCTGATTCACGAGGAAGACTTGTTTGGATGAGGCCCTCAGCTCCCATGGAGGAGCCCGCAGAGCTCGATGCCTTGGTGCCGGAAGCCTCGGGCATCGCCTCTGAGGTGTCCCCTACCTTTGGGCCGTCTTGAACGCCCAGCCCAGTCGTCATGCCCGGGCGTAATCGGCCATCGCTGTCAAGCGGCTCCGGAACCGCGACGCTGCAGATCGACCCCAAGCGCTTCGGCAACACGTGCTCCGCCGACGTCTCGCCCTTGAACGAGTTACTGGATCGGATCCGAGCCATGGGCATGACCGACGACCAGACCCCGATCTATGATCGGATCGGGCTTAAACCCGATGACAGGGAGATTCACACTCCCTCGGTCACCCACTTAGTCGCCACCATCGAGTGCCTGGCCGGAGGCTCGTCCCCTCAACAGCCGAAACTAAAAACAGTTTATATCCCGGTCTCCGATCATCAAGATCCCTCGGATAACCCAGACTCAGGAGTTCGCTCCGAAAATAGTCCGGGATCGATTTCCGATCTTGCGCGCAGCCCGAACCCTACGCCAAACCCCGTTGTACCGGACTCACATCACGGCGCGGAGCCGAAATTTTTCCCACCCGCCACCCAAGTCGAGCACTCGCGCATCGCAGGAGAGTCCAAGTCTTCGGACTTACGGAACGTCAAACAATTACCAGGGGAGTCGGTTCACCACTTTTGGGCCAGACTCCTCGTCAGAGACAGGGTAACAGGCTCTAGTGACCAGGAGATAATGGCGACTTTCAGTCGCAATTGTCATGATGAAGGGATCCTCAATGCCCTATCCCGGCGACATGTTCACAGCTTCACCGAGTTATCGGACCTGGTACAAAAGTACTGTGCCATGGAGAGTACCTGGCAAGCCGAACGGCTACTCGCTAAACCAGACTTTACCGAACGCCCTATAGGAGATCGGAAAAAGAGGATACATCCAAAGCGGCTAGCCGAACACGAGCCCGCCGAGAAGAGAAATAGACCCCCTATGGGGGCCAGAACCGTCCTTGATGGACTTCTGGACAAACCATGCCCTATACATTCTGTCTTGCTGAACACAAACCCGACTCACAGCCTTAGAGCTTGTTGGGTCGTCAGGCAGGTCGCAAAAAGTGGAGAAGCCATTCTCCAGGACCAACCGCCGAACAGGCGCCGCATAATGCCACGAGAATACAATGCGGAAGTTTTGACGATCTATGAAACGTTCCCCTCTAGGAACAGGAGAAAAAGAGCTCTTAAAGAACTCGAACAGGTCTACCATGTGGCGGCAGCAAGTCCATGGGCAGACACACCGATCACCTTTGGAGACACTGACCAACCAACCATCCGTCCCAGTCGAACACCGGCCGCACTGGTCCTAAACCCCATCGTCGACGGTTTTAGGCTACAGAAGGTGCTAATGGATGGTGGCAGTGGTTTGAACCTCATCTACGAAGACACCCTGGAAAAAATGCATTTTGACCGATCTCGCATCGAGCATAGCAACACAACCTTCCGGGGGATCATCCCTGGGAAAGAGGCGCGTTGCTCAGGACGTGTCACCCTTGACGTAGTGTTCGGCACGCCCGACAACTATCGATCCGAAGAACTTCTCTTCCATATCGTGCCCTTCCCCAGTGGCTACCACGCTCTGTTGGGGCACGAAGCCTTCACAAAATTCCAGGCTATACCCCATTACGGGTATATGAAGCTCAAGATGCCAGGCCCAAGCGGGGTAATCACAATTGCCAGTGATCCGAGTACAGCCCTTCGAGCCGAAAAATAAACAGCAGCGCTCGCCCTCGAGGCACTAGCCGAGACCTTTGCCGCAGAGGAATTGACCGCACTCCGGTCAACAGTGGATAAGGATGATGTAATCCTTAGTAAAAGGCCCAAACCCACGTCCTTTAAACCTGCAAAAGAAATTGTTAAATTTCAGGTACACCCAATGGACCCTAGTAAAACAGCGTCCATCGGAGCTCAGCTGGACCCCACGATGGACGAAGCGCTGCGAGCATTCTTACAAGAAAATTGGGACATCTTCGGCTGGCATCCTTCCGATATGCCAGGTATCCCACGACGGCTGGCAGAACATAGTCTGAATATAATCCCAAACGGCAAGCTATGGGTGAAGAACTAGCCAAACTGCTAGAGGCCGGATTCATACGGGAAATCAAACACCCCGAATGGTTGGCAAATCTGGTGATGGTACCAAATAAAGATAAATCCTGGCGGCTGTGCGTCGACTTCAAAGACCTTAACAAGGCCTGCCCTAAGGACCCTTTCCCCCTACCACAGATAGACCAGATCATTGACGCCACAGCCGGACACGATTCACTGTGTTTCCTCGACGCTTACTCCGGATACCATCAGATCAAAATGAAGGAATCCGACCAAGCTGCAACTGCATTCATCACCCCATACGGGCCATTCTGCTTCAACACAATGCCTTTCGGGCTAAAAAACGCTGGGGCTACATACCAGCGCATGATCCAGACCTGTCTCGAAAAACAGGTTGGCAAAACAGTCAAGGCATACGTGGACAATGTGGTCATTAAAACCAAACACGTCAGCCAGTTGATCGATGACCTAAGGCAAACCTTTGCTAGCTTACGCGAGTACGATATACGACTCAATCCGGAGAAATGTGTCTTCGGAGTCCCTGCTGGTAAAATGCTCGGATTCATTGTTTCCCATAGAGGAATAGAAGCGAATCCGGCTAAAATGAAGCTCAAGCATGTCCAAAAATCGGCGGGTTGCGTGGCGGCGTTAAGCCGCTTTATCTCCCGTCTCGGTGAAAAGGCTTTACCGCTCTACAGGTTGCTGAAACGGACCAACAATTTTGTATGGACCGATGAAGCAGCTGCCGCGTTAGAAGAAATTAAAATACTGCTGGCAAGCAACCCCATACTCACAGCACCAGGCGCCGGTGAACCAATGTTATTATACATATCGGCCACCAACCAAGTGGTTAGCGCAGTGCTCATCGTCGAACGAGAGGAGGAGGGTCACAAATTCTGGATACAGAAGCCGGTCTACTATGTGTTAGAAGTACTAACGCAATGCAAGTCCAGATACCCGCATTACCAGAAGATAGCCTATACAGTATTTATGGCATCGCGAAAATTAAGACACTACTTTCAAGAATGTTCGGTCACGGTGCATCCGAAGTACCCCTGAATGATATAATCAATAACAGGGACGCCGCCGGCCGCATAGCCAAATGGGCAATTGAACTCCTTCCTTTCGAAATCGCCTACAAGCCACGACGAGCTATTAAATCTCAGGTCCTGGCAGATTTCCTCGCTGAATGGACGGAGGCCGAGCTCCCTAGGGAATATAGCACATACTCCCATTGGACGATGTTCTTCGACGGATCCAAAACACTGGCCGGACTGGGGGCTGGAGTTATTCTCACACCCCCCACAGGCGACAACGTCCGATATGTGTTACAAATCATGTATGCCGATTCCAACAACGCGGCCGAGTACGAAGCACTCTTGCACGGTCTTCGGATGGCAGCTTCAATGGGTATACAACGACTGGAGGTACGGGGAGACTCCAACTTGGCCATCTCTCAAATCAACGGCGAATTCGATGCAAAAAACCCAAAGATGGCGGCTTATAGAAACACCGTTCTTAAAATATCCGCACGGTTCGAGGGGCTGGAATTCCACCACGTCGCCAGAGACAACAACCAGGCCGCTGACATACTGGCCCGTATGGGGGCCAAACGCGACCCTATCCCAAAAAACACCTTCCTCGAACGGCTCTTCAAGCCATCAGTGGTTTGGCAGGACGACGATAAGGGCGCCGGATCCATCAGTATGGAAGAAGTTGTTCACCCTATAAACGAACCAGACGATCAAATCATCGGCGTCTCCGTAATGGACGAAACGCCTTCGGCTCATGAGGTCATGACAGTAATTGCACCATGGACCGAGCCCTTCCTCGCCTACCTTCTTCGTCAAGAACTTCCCGATGACCAAACAGAGGCGAGACGCATAGTTCGGCGATCCAAGGCCTATAAGGTCCACGAGGGTGAGTTATACAAGAAAAGCACCACCGGAGTACTCCAACGGTGCATATCTGAGGAAGAAGGAAGGCAGCTTTTGGCCAAAATCCACGCAGGAATGGGCGGCCATCATGCCGCGGCAAGGGCCTTAGTAAGCAAGGCCTTCCGGGCTGGTTTCTTCTGGCCCACCGCTCGAGCGGACGCCCAGTCTCTTGTCCAATATTGCGTGGGATGCCAACTTTTTGCAAATCAAAGTCACATGCCCCCAACGGATCTTCGGACTATTCCGATTACCTGGCCTTTTGCGGTCTGGGGGCTGGACATGGTCGGACCACTTAAAGGGGGGCCCAAGAAGAATAAATATCTACTGGTCATGGTGGACAAGTTCACCAAATGGATCGAAGCAAAACCTGTTAAGTCAGCCAAGTCCGGACCAGTAATCGACTTTATATCTGGCGTGGTACACCGTTACGGCGTCCCGCACAGTATAATAACGGACAAGGGATCCAACTTCACCGCCCAGGAAGTAAAGGACTGGTCCGCAAAAATGGGCATTAAGCTCGATTATGCATCGGTGTATCACCCACAGACCAATGGACAGGTCAAACGGGCCAACGACCTCATTATGAGTGGTATTAAGCCACGTTTGGTCCGGTCTCTTCATGAGTCCGACTGTCATTGGGTGGAGGAGCTTGATGACGTTCTGTGGGGCCTGCGCACCACCCCAAATCGATCAATGGGATACACACCGTTCTTCATGGTCTATGGGGCAGAAGCAGTCCTTCCTTGTGATATTATTCACGATGCACCTAGGGTGCGCATGTACGAAGAAAAGGAGGCCGAGCTAGATCGGCAGGACGACTTGGACGCCCTAGAAGGAGAGCGCGACATAGCTCGGGCTCGCTCTACTTTTTATCAACAGCAGGCCCGGCGTTACCAGAGCAGGGAGGTCAGGGCAAAAGCTTATAATGTGGGGGAACTCATCTTACGGCTCCCCGAGAAGCAGAAGCATAAGCTCAAACCCAAATGGGAGGGCCCCTTCATAATCGACGAAGTACTCGCGGGAGGGGCTTATCGTCTTCGAAGCCTGGCAGATAACCGCCTCGAACCAAACCCATGGAACGCAGCTCGTCTTCGGCATTTTTACGGCTAGACCGATGCCGTCATTCTTTTTACTCTCCTTTTTCTTTTTTCTCTTTTTCTTTTCATTTTCCTTCCCTTCCACCTTGATTTTTGGCAGGTTCGGACCTTTTCTCTCCCCAAGTCTATGTTCGGCTAAACCGAGCTAGTGTTTCATATTCGGCATACATTGTCAAATGTTAAATCCGAATAAAACACCTGGGGGCTTCTTCCCGAAGCCGATGAGTTTACCTTTTAAAGCATCTATTGAAATTTATTATGCATCCAGGTTTCCTTCGTCGATTGTAAAGCCATTATATGCATCAATTCGAACTAAGATTTTTGCCAAGCTGGATTGCCTCGCTCCTGTGTTTACCCTCTACGTTCCCGATTGTTCGGCTAGAGAGTAAAGGGAGCACCTCTACGATTGCTACGGCCGGGTCATCCGGATACGTACCTTAGACGGGTGAAGCCAAAAGCTAGCTATCTTTAGCAAAAAATTGGTCGGCTATGACGGAAGCAGCAAATAAAATTATGGTTATTATTACCATTGCGCGGTTTTCTCAAACAGGCCATTAGTCGCACACTAGCAGTATGCGGTCTTATTATATACGATTTACATAGCAACCTAAAGGAAGGCAGCGATAGAGGTACTATTTTCTTTGGAAGATGTTTCTTATGCTAAGCAGTAATATAACATGTCTCCCTGTGTACCTTCTGTCTATTCGTACCTAATGGCCGGATTGCCTGGTTCCTCGAAAGAATTCCCTCTTATCAAGGGATATTTTATACGGAACACTCCCAAGCTCTCAGCGCGGGGGGTCGAAGCCGATGGCCGGTTAAGACAAAGTTTGCAACACAGATGGAGCAACTTTTTGATTTAAGGTACATAGATACATAGAATCACACATCTGGCTGCTGGTCAAGATTGTCTATTAAGGCATCCAGGGCGCAATCTTCCTGCGAGAGACGAGCAGCAGGCATCACTTGGTCGTACACCAAGTAAAGCGGCATTTCCTGCCCATCAGGTCCTACTGGCCCAACCCGAGCCATATGCTCGGGGTTAAGACCGGTATAACGGGTCTTGATCATTGCCCACGCTTCTCGTGCTCCCTCCCGACAAGCCGATGTCTTCCATAGCTTGAACTGACTCCGGGCTTCTTTGAACCGATCTGTTAATTCGGTCATCCTTTCCGGAGGCTTCTCGGCAGGCCATAGCGCTTTTATCATGCCCCTCATAGCCTTCTGAGCCCGCTCATGCACGGCGGACAGTTCCTTCAGGAGGCTCCCCCGGAAGGAGCCGATCTCTTCTTCAGGCCGCCCGGTTAGGAGACCTATACATGAGACAAGGCATGTCCATTACACCTTATGAAGGGGAGATACCTCTCGACGTTATAATCACACTTACTGAACATGCCCCTCTGTAGTTTCTGGATCTCTTCTTGGGCATAGGCCAATTGAGTCTTTAAACTCTCAATATCTTCGGCCTGCTGTTTGTTTTCCGCCTGGAGGCGTTTCTTCTCTTCCAGGTTCCGCTGCAGCGAAAGGCTGCCGGCCTCATACTGGGATTCGGCTTACCTCTGAGATTCTCGGGCTGCATCTAAATCCTTTTGCAATTGCCCAATTGATTCAGCTGCTAAAAAGTACCATCGCGTCAGCCTGGGATTATACGCTAAGATCAGCAGAATAGATATACTCACCATGCACCTCCCGGGTAAACTTCTTCACTTGTTCAAGCTCGGCCTTCACGGTTTCCACCTGTGTTCGGCTCGCTTCCAATTCATTGGCCAATTGCTCGTTCTGCTGCCGTAAGGCCTGCATCATCCATGAAATCAATTTGCGGATCCTTAATTCGGTCGTCCCGACCAATTCAAGGCTCGGGGGCTACTGGGTTTACGTTTATGTCCGTATTTTTAATCACTCACCTTCATGCTGGACGATATCGGTGTCACAGCTTCCCCAAGCCCGGCTCGGGCAGCTCCCAGGTATGCGTCCGCCGAGCATAGAGCGTTGAACTCTTGTTCGGAAAATGCCGGGTCGCGCAGAATTTCTCGCCGCCACCGGTGTTTCATCGCGCTCTCTGCTTTGGATTTAGTGACTGATACCTCGTCCCCGGAGTCTTCAGGGGCCGGATTGACCACAGGGGCCTCCGCGAAGGGTCCGGCGTGAGCAGAAGATCTTGATTCATGCGTGTTGCCGGGCGTCCCGGCAATGTCTTCGGCAGAAGATGGTTGTACTTTCTTCCTGAGTATTCCGACATAAGATCTTCTGTAAGACCCTACCGATCATAACAACAATGGATTAAGCAACCGAACAAAGTACCTTTTGGTCGAACGAGTGTTCAGCGCCGTCTCCACGACCGGCTCGCATAAAGGACTCCTGTTAGTGCCTGACCCGGGAATTGCTGTTGTGGCCGACGTTCGTTGCGAGGACCGACGACGCTTGGGAGTGGGAGCCGGCATATTTGGGTCGACGGAGGACGTCTGCCTTTTACGGGAAGAATTTTTCTTCTTGCCCGCAGTGGAGGAGGGGAGTGATCCGGGGTGATCAGCTATGATAGCCACCTTGGATCGATCAAAGCTCTCCTGGTAAAAGACCCCGTCTTCATACTCCAGTGACAGCTCCGGATCGTCATGGAATCCTGGATCATCGTCACGGGAGTAGTTCTCTGGTTGGGGGGGGGGGGCGGACAGTTGATTGTCTCGGCAAAGTTCCGCCATTCCTGTTTGCGCAGATTAAAAAGCGTTAGTCAAAAAGGGCGAATAAACACCCAGACTCAGGTCGCAGAGTCAAAGGGCTTACCCATTCGATGGGGTTGTAACTCGAGTAGCCCTCCTTGACCGGCAACCGAACAAAGTCTTCTTTTTCTCCTTTGTATAGGTCGGCAAGTGCGGCTGCCAATGCCGCCTGATTGGCCGTGCCCAGCCGTCGGGAGCGAGTGGTGTCACTCGTGCTGTTGTAACGCCACAAAGGATGTATCCTTTGTTGAAGAGGTTGAACGCATCGGGTGATGGAGGCGGCCATCACGTCAATCATGGTCAGCTTGTGATAAGCCAGTACCCTTACGTGGGCGGCCAAGCGTTGAACTTCAGCGCCGTCCTCTTGGGACGAACTCTTTGGTCACCAATTATACCTTTTCTTCGGAAGGGCATTGGAGTATTCGGGCAAGCCCCTATGAGCTGGGTCGAATAGGGGAACGTCCTCGATGTAGAACCATTCCGAAGACCATTCTTCGGATTCCTTCTTCGGTGTCCCCACCGGGTATCCTGTTCCCGCTATGCGACATACTTCGGCTCCTCTGACTTCCCGAATTGTCTCACCCCGAGTTCGGGGGACGAGGCAGAAGTACTTCCTCCATAATTCGAAGTGCGCCTCGTAGCCTAGGAACATTTCGCAAAGAGCGACAAAACCCGAAATGTGCAGAATGGATCCGGGGGTAAGATGATGGAGCTGGATCCCATAGAACTCTAGTAACCCCCTCAGGAAAGGATGAATGGGGAACCCTAGGCCTCGTAAGAGGAAAGGCACGAAGCATACCCGCTCACCCTTGTTAGGACTGGGGAAGTTCTCCGCGAAGGCTTCGCCGTCAAAGGAAGTCAAGCCGGCACGGGTAGCCGCCAGATCTGAGGAAGGAAGATACCCTTGGGTCTCGAGGTCACACAGCCGAAGGAGGGATACAGAGCAACTTGTCCAATCCTCGGGACGGGAGCCGTAAGGGCGCGAGGAAGAGCTGGGGGCGCTCGCCATGTTTTTGTGGTGATCTCTCACTTGAAGTTTTTTCTAACGGGGAAGAAGAGGAAGATGTGACCCAGACCGAGATTTAACTTGTTTAAATAAGTGGTGCCTCCCTTGCGGGAGGGACAGTCTTGTAAAAAGCTGCCGGGCCGCTCGTCTCCCCTCGACGCACAAGGATCGAGAAGCGCCGAAGGTTACTGCACTGGGTACCGCAAGTTCTCAGCAATCGAGGATTCTCTGATGACGGGATGGTTGCCGAGTAAGAAGAAGTAGAGGGACTCGCCTCGCAAGCTGAAGACTTCGACACGCAAGATTGTCCGGGTACATTCCGACGTTGGAGGCTAGTCCGGGGGCTACTGAGGGAGTCCTGGATTAAGGGGTCCTTGGACTGCCGACCTATTTCTCATAGGTCGGGCTAATGGGCTGCTCGCCGAGGATGAGATTGATCGAAGGCCTCGTCGCTATGGAGAAGACCTCAGGAGCCGTGGCGTGTCGGTCAAGTTGAAGATAGTAGATTAGGCATGTTTTTCCCCTCCGGTGGCCAACCGACCATATGTAACCCTAATGACCCCTGGTGTCTATATAAGCCAGAGGGTTTTAGATCATACGACACAGAAACTCATCTAGGGTTTTAGCTAGTCGATCTCGAGGTAGATCAACTCTGTAACCTTCATACCATCAATATAATCAAGCATGACGTAGGGTTTTACCTCCATAGGAGGGCCCGAACCTGGGTAAACATCGTCTCCTTCGTCCCCTTGTTACCATTGATCCTAGACTCACAGCTCGGGACCCCCTACCCGAGATCCGCCGGTTTTGACACCGACAGCTGCCACGTGGCCCCTGGACTCCACCCCGCCGCCGCAGCCCGCGTGGCCCGAATCAGGCCCGCCCGGGCCCGGAACGACGCCGCCGCAGCCCGCGCGTGGCCCGAGCTAGCCGCCGCCGCAGCTCCCTCCCTCTATCCCGACCTGGATCGGGAGAGGAGACCGACCTCCTCGCACCGGCCGGCCACCGGAGGGCCGCCGGACTTCGTCGGACTGCCGCGCGTCGCCCCTTCCTCACCCCGCAGGCCAGCGCCGCCCGCCTCTCCTCCTTCCTCTCCCTCTCCCTCTCCCTTACCTCACGAGCTCTCTCTCTCTCTCCTGCAGCCATGGGCACCGCCTTGGAGCTCGTTGCTGCCGTGCCCCGAGCACCCCCGCTCCCCGCCGTGGCCGGATCCGGCCAGATCCGGACCACGGGACCCCGTTCCCGGCCTCGCCGTGGCCTCCAGGCCTTCCGTCATCGCCGATGACCCCGAGCGCCGCCGCCTCCAACCCTAGCTCCATGCGGGAGTAGGAGGAGGACGATAGGCGCCATCCAACGCCCACGTGGGCCGCCCCAGCGTCGCATCCGGCCCAGCCACGCCTCCACCGACCGGCCACGTTGGGCCGCAAGGTGAGCTCCACGTCCGTTTGCTGTTGGGCTTGGCCCAATAGCGCAATTGCTATTTAGCGCTCAGTTCGCTTGTTTTTATCCTGCGCCCCATGCCTGTTGGACCTCTAGTCAGATTCGGCCCGCGTACTGTTTTTTAGTCTGACGAATTCATCATTTAACCAGTAATTGCATAATTTCAGAAAAACCCATGATTTTGAATTGCTAATAATTTAATAACCGTGCATCGCACGTAATAACTTTATATATGTAAAATGACTAGAATTTTGAGTAGATTCGGAATATCCAATTTTCATGCATGTTTAAAATGTTTAACTTGTTGTTTTCTTGTATTTTGCATAAATGTCATGAATTGCATTGCGCATTAATATTTAATCGTGCATCCAAATTAATCAAACCCTGCATGTAAAATGTGTAGCATTTTTACAGGTCTTTTTCATGCATGCTAAAAATATTTCATGTGTTGGTTGCATTTATTTTGCATACATAACTTTGCTAATAGGTTTATGCCATAAACTTGCCTAATTAATTGTGACATATTTTCCTACATGAACCAATGCATATTAGATATGATTTTGGGGTAGAAAAATCCATTGAATGTATCTGTGTAGTTAGTTTTGTCATTTGAGCAAATTTGTGTGCATGTCATTTTGCTATGATGCCCTTTTGTTTATTTTGTGTGATTTAATCCATGCATGATATGAAATAATTTCAAACATGAGATATGCCCTTGGACATGTGTGCTAGGCCCTGGTCTTTTTGATTGCTATAGAAATGCATGTTTAGGTGTTATTTTCTCGTTGCCAACATGCTATAAAATACTGCTGTTTTGAGGGTCCAAAATATTTCTAAGTCTGAAAACTGAGTTATTATGTTGCCATGTTGCCATGTGATTTGCTATTGAACTAGGAGTCTTTTGTGGTTGCCACCAAGGAGTCTTTTGTTAAGCATGTTGTGCGAATAGTTTGCATGAATAGGTTTAGCATCATAATTAATTCTGTTGTTCAATATGCCAATCTGTTAAAAACTGCTGCACATGTCTACTCTAATTTTCACCAAGTCTGAGAATCTGTTTTCTTCAAAATGCCATGTTGTGTTGATGCTAGCCATGTTTCTAGGCATAATTAGACCTTGCCACCATGAAATGAATTGTAGTGCATCATGCCCTATACCATGCTGTTAAGTTTCATGCCAATATATGACCTGTAGCATATAGTTTTACTGCTGCCAATATGCCTCCATAAAAATCTGCTATGCTAAACCCTGTTATTTTCACTAAGTCCTAATCTGCTATATTTTATTGCCATGTTGTGAGCTTCCTACCATGTGTTCCATAACTATTTTGAGTATGATATGTGAAGATGAAATGAAGTGTGTGTTATATGCTACTGCCCCATGCTTAGTTTGTGCATTTTAGAATCTTGTAGCTTGTTGTTTTCATGTGTGCAATATGCTATGTTGCTGTTTTGGGCAGATTTCAAATAAATCTTGCATTGGTGATTGTGGTTGAACCGTAGCTCCGTTTTGAGCATGTCCTATATGAAACTTGCTTAGAATTTCATGTAGTATCATAATATCTTGCTGCATTCATGATTTGAAATGTTTGTGGTTGTCATTTTCATGCATTTTGCATTCATGACATATAATCTTGTGAAGGTCATATCTTTTAGGCCGTAGCTCCGTTTTATATGATCTATATATGTAAATCGTCTAGAATGACGACTAGAATCTCATTGTGCAGTTTATTTCCTTGTTTAATAAATATAAAACATGATTAGTTCAGATCTGAACCAATTTTGAAATTAACATATGGGGTCGTTTCGGAAATGCTATATGTTGTTTCCGGCCTCATTAAACTTGCCTAGATGTGTAGTTTACTTATGCTTCACCTCTTGCCATGTTTAACCACATTTAATATTGTCGTGTACCTAAATGAGAGTTAACTAAATATTCGAATATGGAGTTTCGTCAATATGCAACTCGTTGCAGATTGAGCTTCACTTAATGTGTAGGAGTTGATTGTTGTGCTTGCCATGTCATGCATAACATGCATCATATTTGAAGAGCATCATGTCATGCATATGTTGTGGTGTATCGTGTGTTGATTTTTTGTTCCGGTTTGCTTCTTCTCGATAGAGTTCCGAAAGCTTTCGGAGTGTGAGGATTCGTTCGACTACGTCCCGTTCGTCTACTTCACGGTCATAGCAAGGGTGGATGTTTAACACCCGGTCATAGCAAACTTGAAGTAAACTCAAATAAAATACACCAACTGTGTGCGTAACCGTGAATGTCTCTTCCCGTGAATTTCTGATTCGAGAGAGAACATGGTGGGGATATGTTTGTTCGTAAGTAGGTGTTCAGGATCTCTTAGAGATCATCACTAGTTCACGTCCGTTCAATTCGACAATCATCCCCCTTTATTCTTGTACTCGTAAGTTAGCCACTCAAATAAATGCTTAGTGCTTGCTGCAGCCTCACCACTTAACCATACCTCAGCCATTAAGCTTTAATAGTCTTGATACCCTTGGAAATGTGATTGCTGAGTCCCCGTGGCTCACATATTACTACTACAACAGTTGCAGGTACAGGTAATGCGATGAATTGGCATGAGAGGGATGCTTGTTTGTTTTGGAGTTTTTCTTCTTCTTCTTCTTCTTCTTCTTCATGAATGTAGGATGGGTTCCAGACGGCAGCCTGGGATAGGAAGGGTGGATGTCATTTTATCGTTTGATTCTGTCTGTAGTCGGACCCTGCTCTTCTGTATGATGATTGTATATGTTGTTGTATTGATGTGGTCTTAATTTAGCTTGTGGCGAGTGTAAGCCAATTCCATATACTCATCTCTTCTTTACATGTACTTGTAATGATATCCATTCTTGCGAAACGACGAGATGCGCTTCTTTCCCTGTCGAGGCCATCGTGCCAAAATAAGGATAGGATCGCATCTTGGGCGTTACAAGTTGGTATCAGAGCCTGTACCGACCTAGGAGCCCCCTTGATTGATCGAACTTGGCCGAGTCGAGTCTAGTGAAAAACTATTTCATGTCTAGTTATATATCGGAGAGTAGGATTCTTTTACTCCTCTTCTATGCTCTGGTGAGGAATCTTGACGTAGGAATTTTAATTCTACCCTCTTCTCACTCAAAATTTTTTAAGATCACGCTGGTATTTTGGAAACTATATGATGCCGATGTGAAGGAATTCTGTCTTGGTGCCTCCTGTTATCGAGGAGTAGAGC
This sequence comes from Elymus sibiricus, assembly GCA_039707655.1. Classification (NCBI taxonomy): domain Eukaryota; kingdom Viridiplantae; phylum Streptophyta; class Magnoliopsida; order Poales; family Poaceae; genus Elymus; species Elymus sibiricus. The sequence continues at coordinate 401,034,261 of CM077671.1, forward strand.
TCCGAGGGATTTTTGCACATCGTTATCATTCAGTTTTCTTAGTATCTCCGGACGGAGGATGTTCGAAATTGCTTCAATACTTTTCGTGGCGAGATAAGTTTGGAGTCACCCAGTACTGGGGAGAGCGTCCAGGGTACTGCCATGTTTAGTATCGTTGTGATTTCGAGTGTCTGAGGTAGACGAGTTTGCGGAGTTTCTTGGATTATGGTGTGGAAGGTTGCGGGTGCAGTTGTAGCTGATTACCTTGGGTACGTTCCTGGGTCCGCAACCCGAATCGCATAAACAAGAAAGACTTCGGAAATTCTTAGGTGGGAATTCAAGTAGTTACCTAGGATTATCCTCCCAACAAATGCATGGTGGGTTATGTATTTGTTTCTGGCTTAATTCTCAAGCCTCACCCTTTGTGTTTTTTGGAGTTTGGTAATTCGAGTTGCTTCGATGTCAAGTGGTGAATTCATATCTTTCCTAACTGGTGTGTTCCTCATCAAGATGATTCAATCCTTTCCAATATTTGCAAGATCAATCCTCATATTTCTTTCCGGAGTTCGTCTCATCCGTCCCAAGAGTTCCTTGTTTTTCCCCACCCTCCCGCCCTTTTTCTTCAACAATTAAATTCTCATTCAAGGGCCTCTCTATTCATGTGATGCTCCACTCTCTTTCCTTCCGTATTGTATCCGGTGATTCATTGTGGAAATTCTCAGGAGCTTCAAGTTAGTAGTTCATAATTTCTTAGTCTTCATCTTTGGTTTCTTTTCCGGTGGATTCAATTCAAGCTTCCGGTGCAATATCTCCTTCTAAGCAATCGTTTCAACGGTGATCTCTTTGAGTGGGCTCATAACCCACAGGGTTTTTCCCAGGATCTTACCTGGCTCTTTTAATCTTTCCGGAGATGTCCTCAAGTTCTTTTCAAATGTGATGTAAGAATGAATTCCATCAGTCACATTTCTGCCTTCTCGAAGATCGCTTCTAAATTATTTCATCGTTGGCTCAACCTTTCCTTATTCATTGTTCCGGAGTGTCTCAGTAATTCATGATGTAGTTCTCCTCGTCAATCTTAGCGTTGAAGACCGAAGAAGTGTTTCTCTTAAATCTTATTCCATTCTCCTAGAGATTCATGGTTTCAGCTTCATGCTATCCTCTCGAATTGTTTTGGTCATGAGTAATTCCTTCCATACCTATCCGGATCATTTTCAGAGTTGTTTTCATTTCTCGATCCTCCGAAGGCCATCATTTCAGAAGATTTCTTCGTTCTCAGCTTTCAGCTCTCGTTCTCAAATTCTTCTCAATTGTTGTCTCTTCGTTCGTATCTCAAGTATTTCGGTGGTTTGTTCAAGACTTCTTCAAGCTCATTTCATCTCCATTCAATCATCTCAAGAAGAATAAGTGGTATGCAAATCCGTTGCTTGTCATCAATTTAACTTGATGAAGGAGAGGCATAACTTAAATCTTATTCTTGTTCACCAAGGTGATTTCAATCCTTCTTTCGGAGTTGTTCATGATATCGAATTCTCTATTCTAGTTGCTTATATTTTCTTATCCGGAGTTCCAAGTTTTCTCAAGTTTCTCGTCGCGAAGCTTCATCTAAATCTTTGCAAGGCTTCTATCTTGTTCTTTTTGCAACCTTCAATTCTATTCTTTCATCCTTTCATTTCCGGAGTTCTTCCCGATGGTTCGTCATGGTGGTTCATTAATAATTTAATTCATTCTGGAAGTGTTCTTCAAGATTCCTATTGGAGGATCTCAAGTATTCTTTGTCTTGCATTTCAAAGTGTAATTCATTCTCCCTTATCTTTTGAGATGGTGTTATAGCATTCTTGATTCATGAGGAGTCTCGAAGAGTAGTTGACAAGAATGAGATATGTAAACCCATCATCTTCCTTATTGGAGTTATCTTGGATTAGAGTTCACCTAAAGCACTTCCTAAAGATTGTTGCTATCATGGTGTTTATCAATGATCCAAGTTCTCAATGTATTCTCTTGTTGAAAGAAGTTTGCATATCTTGTTGCTCCCAAGCAATCCCTGTTTTTTTTGAAGTGGTCGTTTGTCACCTCATAATCTTGAGATGTTTTCCGTAAGCCCACAACAAGCTTGTTCTTTTCGTTGTTGATGTTCCAACAACTCCGTTCAATCTCTTCTTGCAAGGATGCTTTCAATTCAATTGTAATAGAAATTGTCATTTCTTCTCCATTCTCTTCGATCCAATGATCTAGTTCCTATTCTTTTGATCCGGAGGCATTGTGATGTTGCTCGATTCATCCCATCATCTCGGTTTGTCAACATCTTGTTCTTTCCTTGCTTATCCATTTAACCGGTGTGTTGTGCCCTCTTTTCAAGTTCTTTCCATCTTATCAAATTTTGCTCCTCTATCCTACCGAAGTGCTGCCGAAATTTCTTTTGAATTCTTCCTTGTTCCTCATTTCATTCTTCATCTCTTGCATCCTTCAAGTTTCATTGGTTTCACTCATTTGTCAAAGAAGCAATTAACTTTTACCCCTTCCTTTCTTATTCCTCTTCCCCTTCTCATTCTAAGATCTCGGGTCGAGATCTCTTGTAAGTGGAGGAGAGTTGTAACAGCCCGAGACCGACGCTCCAGAAGATTCCCCTTTTATTTCCACTCTCGTCATGTGATTTGTTTTATTGTCGCATTCATCATCGCATCATTCGCATCATCTTGCATAGCATCGTCACTCGTTTTCGAAAACTTGCATCCGTTCGTAGTTGCCGGTTCTCTTCGTTCGTGTCGTCGACCGTTTTGAGACCAACCACACACGCACGCGCCCGCGGCATCAAAAAAATATTGTTTTTAAAGTGTGTGAAAAAAATTCTCGGATTGGGTCGAAAGTTGGCATGTGGTCTTGTTATATTGTAGGTAGAACGCCTGCCAAGTTTCGTCGCAATCGAAGGTCGTTTGATACCCGAACGGTCGACCGCAGTGTCATCGTCGCCGGTTATTCGTCGGACATTTTCGGGTTTTTCAAAAACATGTCACGGGCCTCAAATATCCCTCTCTTCTTGGCCCAACCCCCTCTACACAGCCGACTGTAGCCCACCTAACCTCCCCCTTGACTGGAGCAGTCCGATCGCGATCGGAGGGCTCGAAAACGGGTGGAAACCCCTAACCCTAGCTCCCCTTACTATAAATAGACGACCTCCCCTGCCTATTTTGGCCTTCTCCCCCCTCTAGCATCGAAATTCGTGCCCCTCCAGCCCGCCGTCGCCACTTATTGCCGCCAACTCGACCCAGCGCCGCCGCAGCCGCCGCTCGCAGCCAACCAGGGCAGCCACGTGGCCCCTGGACTCCACCCCGCCACCGCAACCCGCGTGGCCCGAATCAGGCCCGCCCGGGCCCGGAACGCCGCTGCCGCAGCCCGCGCGTGGCCCAAACTAGCCGCCGCCGCAGCTCCCTCCCTCGATCCCGACCTGGATCAGGAGAGGAGACCGACCTCCTCGCACCGGCCGGCCACCGGAGGGCCGCCGGACTTCGCCGGACTGCCGCGCGCCGCCCCTTCCTCGCCCCACAGGCCAGCGCCGCCCGCCTCTCCTCCTTCCTCTCCCTCTCCCTTACCTCACGAGCTCTCTCTCTCCTGCAGCCATGGGCACCGCCTTGGAGCTCGTTGCTGCCGTGCCCCGAGCACCCCCGCTCCCCGCCGTGGCCGGATCCGGCCAGATCCGGACCACGGGACCCCGTTCCCGGCCTCGCCGTGGCCTCCAGGCCTTGTGTCATCGCCGGTGACCCCGAGCGCCGCCGTCTCCAACCCTAGCTCCATGCGGGAGTAGGAGAAGGACGACGGGCGCCAGCCAGCGCCCACGTGGGCCGCCCCAGCGTCGCATCCGGCCCAGCCACGCCTCCATCGACCGGCCACGTTGGGCCGCAAGGTGAGCTCCACGTCCGTTTGCTGTTGGGCTTGGCCCAATAGCGCAATTGCTATTTAGCGCTCAGTTCGCTTGTTTTTATCCTGCGCCCCATGCCTGTTGGACCTCTAGTCAGATTCGGCCCGCGTACTGTTTTTTAGTCTGACGAATTCATCATTTAACCAGTAATTGCATAATTTCAGAAAAACCCATGATTTTGAATTGCTAATAATTTAATAACCGTGCATCGCACGTAATAACTTTATATATGTAAAGTGACTAGAATTTTGAGTAGATTCGGAATATCCAATTTTCATGCATGTTTAAAATGTTTAACTTGTTGTTTTCTTGTATTTTGCATAAATGTCATGAATTGCATTGCGCATTAATATTTAATCGTGCATCCAAATTAATCAAACCCTGCATGTAAAATGTGTAGCATTTTTACAGGTCTTTTTCATGCATGCTAAAAATATTTCATGTGTTGGTTGCATTTATTTTGCATACATAACTTTGCTAATAGGTTTATGCCATAAACTTGCCTAATTAATTGTGACATATTTTCCTACATGAACCAATGCATATTAGATATGATTTTGGGGTAGAAAAATCCATTGAATGTATCTGTGTAGTTAGTTTTGTCATTTGAGCAAATTTGTGTGCATGTCATTTTGCTATGATGCCCTTTTGTTTATTTTGTGTGATTTAATCCATGCATGATATGAAATAATTTCAAACATGAGATATGCCCTTGGACATGTGTGCTAGGCCCTGGTCTTTTTGATTGCTATAGAAATGCATGTTTAGGTGTTATTTTCTCGTTGCCAACATGCTATAAAATACTGCTGTTTTGAGGGTCCAAAATATTTCTAAGTCTGAAAACTGAGTTATTATGTTGCCATGTTGCCATGTGATTTGCTATTGAACTAGGAGTCTTTTGTGGTTGCCACCAAGGAGTCTTTTGTTAAGCATGTTGTGCGAATAGTTTGCATGAATAGGTTTAGCATCATAATTAATTCTGTTGTTCAATATGCCAATCTGTTAAAAACTGCTGCACATGTCTACTCTAATTTTCACCAAGTCTGAGAATCTGTTTTCTTCAAAATGCCATGTTGTGTTGATGCTAGCCATGTTTCTAGGCATAATTAGACCTTGCCACCATGAAATGAATTGTAGTGCATCATGCCCTATACCATGCTGTTAAGTTTCATGCCAATATATGACCTGTAGCATATAGTTTTACTGCTGCCAATATGCCTCCATAAAAATCTGCTATGCTAAACCCTGTTATTTTCACTAAGTCCTAATCTGCTATATTTTATTGCCATGTTGTGAGCTTCCTACCATGTGTTCCATAACTATTTTGAGTATGATATGTGAAGATGAAATGAAGTGTGTGTTATATGCTACTGCCCCATGCTTAGTTTGTGCATTTTAGAATCTTGTAGCTTGTTGTTTTCATGTGTGCAATATGCTATGTTGCTGTTTTGGGCAGATTTCAAATAAATCTTGCATTGGTGATTGTGGTTGAACCGTAGCTCCGTTTTGAGCATGTCCTATATGAAACTTGCTTAGAATTTCATGTAGTATCATAATATCTTGCTGCATTCATGATTTGAAATGTTTGTGGTTGTCATTTTCATGCATTTTGCATTCATGACATATAATCTTGTGAAGGTCATATCTTTTAGGCCGTAGCTCCGTTTTATATGATCTATATATGTAAATCGTCTAGAATGACGACTAGAATCTCATTGTGCAGTTTATTTCCTTGTTTAATAAATATAAAACATGATTAGTTCAGATCTGAACCAATTTCGAAATTAACATATGGGGTCGTTTCGGAAATGCTATATGTTGTTTCCGGCCTCATTAAACTTGCCTAGATGTGTAGTTTACTTATGCTTCACCTCTTGCCATGTTTAACCACATTTAATATTGTCGTGTACCTAAATGAGAGTTAACTAAATATTCGAATATGGAGTTTCGTCAATATGCAACTCGTTGCAGATTGAGCTTCACTTAATGTGTAGGAGTTGATTGTTGTGCTTGCCATGTCATGCATAACATGCATCATATTTGAAGAGCATCATGTCATGCATATGTTGTGGTGTATCGTGTGTTGATTTTTTGTTCCGGTTTGCTTCTTCTCGATAGAGTTCCGAAAGCTTTCGGAGTGTGAGGATTCGTTCGACTACGTCCCGTTCGTCTACTTCACGGTCATAGCAAGGGTGGATGTTTAACACCCGGTCATAGCAAACTTGAAGTAAACTCAAATAAAATACACCAACTGTGTGCGTAACCGTGAATGTCTCTTCCCGTGAATTTCTGATTCGAGAGAGAACATGGTGGGGATATGTTTGTTCGTAAGTAGGTGTTCAGGATCTCTTAGAGATCATCACTAGTTCACGTCCGTTCAATTCGACAATCATCATATTTGAAGAGCATCATGTCATGCATATGTTGTGGTGTATCGTGTGTTGATTTTTTGTTCCGGTTTGCTTCTTCTCGATAGAGTTCCGAAAGCGTTCGGAGTGTGAGGATTCGTTCGACTACGTCCCGTTCGTCTACTTCACGGATCGCTTGCTTCACGGATTCGTTCTTCTTCCAAGCGGGATCTCAGGCAAGATGACCATTTCCCTGGATACCATTACTATCATTGCCATGCTAGTTGTATCGTTTCTATCGCTGTCTCGCTACCTACCACTTGTATGTCAAGCCTCCCAAATTGCCATGAAAAGCCTCTAACCCCTCCACATCCCAGCAAACATTGTTTGGCTATGTTACCGCTTGCTCAACCCTTCTTATAGCATTGCTAGTTGTAGGTGCAATTGTTTCCAGCTATCACAACATTACTGCTATTTAATTTAATGCACATATATACTTGGTAAAGGGTGGAAGGCTTGGCCTTTTGCTCGGTGTTTTGTTCCACTCTTGCCGCCCTAGTTACTTGTGTACCGGTGTTATGTTCCATATTGAGCGCTCCTAACATGCTCAGGGTTGTTATGGGGACCCCCTTGATTTTCGTTTTAGGATAAAACTTGTCTAGCAAGGCCCAACTTTGGTACTACATTTGCCCAACATAATAATACTGAACACCGTTACTAAAGCATAGGGCGTCATGAACCCGATGAGTTAATTCAACATAATACAGGGGGGGCCAGTGCTGATGGTGTTGGTCCCAAACGGGCAGACTGCGGGGCCACCGCGGGGAAACTCGGGGTTTGGTTTGACTCGTAGTGTGACCCATCCAGTTGTGCCCTGAGAACGAGATATGCGACTCCTATCAGGATTGTCGGCACGTCGGGCGGCCTTGCTGGATTTGTTTTACCTTTCTCGAACGTCTTGTGTGCGGGATTTCGACGACACTTCGGGCTATCTCGATGTTGAGATTTTCCATCGGGATTCCGCAAATACTACGGGTGATTCCACAGTTGAGGAATTCCAACGCGGCGTGTTGTTAGTTTGTGATGGATGAGTTGGAGCACCCCTGCAGGGTTAAATCTTTCGGAAAGCCGTGCCCGCGGTTAAGTGGAAACGTGGAAACTTTGTTTAACACCCGGTCATAGCAAACTTGAAGTAAACTCAAATAAAATACACCAACTGTGTACGTAACCGTGACTGTCTCTTCTCGTGAATTTATGATCTGAGACAAAACACGGTGGGGTTATGTTTGTTTGTAAGTAGGTGTTCAGGATCTCTTATATATCATCACTAGTACACGTCCGTTCAATTCGACAATCATCCCCCTTTATTCTTGTACTCGTAAGTTAGCCACCCAAATAAATGCTTAGTGCTTGCTGCAGCCTCACCACTTAACCATACCTCACCCATTAAGCTTTAATAGTCTTGATACCCTTGGAAATGAGATTGCCGAGTCCCCGTGGCTCACAGATTACTACAACAACAGTTGCAGGTACAGGTAATGCGATGAATTGGCGTGAGAGCGATGCTTGTTTGTTTTGGAGTTCTTCTTCTTCTTCATCATCAATCTAGGATGGGTTCCAGGCGGCAGCCTGGGATAGCAAGGGTGGATGTCATTTTATCATTTGATTCCGTCCGTAGTCGGACCCTGCTCTTCTGTATGATGATTGTATATGTTGTTGTATTGATGTGGTCTTAATTTAGCTTGTGGCGAGTGTAAGCCAATTCCATATACTCATCTCTTCTTTACATGTACTTGTAATGATATCCATTCTTGCGAAACGACGAGATGCGCTTCTATCCCTGTCGAGGCCCTCGTGCCAAAATAAGGATAGGATCGCATCTTGGGCGTTACACTACCGCACCCCCAAGATATATCCAAAGAGAAATAAGCAACTAAGCTTGGGGATGCCCCCGAGTGGCATCCCCTCTTTCTTCTAACGACCATCGGTATTTTACTAGGAGCTATATTTTTATTCGTCACATATCATGAGTTTTGCTTGGAGCGTCTTGTATCTTTGCTTGCTTTGTTTGTTAGTTTTTCTTTTGTATCCTTGCTGTACACACCTATTTGAGAGAGCCACAATCATGCTATGATTTGTTAGAATTGCTCTATGTGCTTCACTTAAACTTTTTGAGATATAGAATTGCTCTAGTGCTTCACTTATATCTTTTTGAGCACGGTGTGCTTGGAAATTCTTGTAGAAATACTCTCATGCTTCACTTAGATCAATTTGAGAGTTAGTAAATTTTGAAAAAATCCTCTCATGCTTCACTTATACCTTTTTGAAAGATGAAATCTTTATGCTCATGTGCTTCACTTAAATTTGTTTGAGCTTGCCAACAAGCAATGGAAATATATGAAACTAGTCCCAAAGTGATAGATATCCAAGGAGGATATAATAAAAACTTTCATGAAGATCATTGGACAAATTAAACTTGATTCCTTGTAATAGTTTTGAAACATGATGATAGTAATATGTGAGTTATGTTAGTGAGTAATTATGCTTAGTAGGAATATTGGTGTTAAGGTTTGTGATTCCCTATGGATGCACGAAAGTCAATAGTTATGCAATGAAGTTACATCCTACTTGTGGTGCATTATTCGGTGTTAGTTATGTTCAATGCTCACTTATGTGAATTTTCGTTTCTTGGTTTGGTTGCTTCCCAATCTATTTGCTAGCCACCATTTGTACTAAGTAGAAATACTACTTGTGCATCCAAAATCCATGAACCAAGTTTTGCCTTATGAGTCCACCATACCTACCTATATGCGGTATTTCCATGCCGTTCCAAGCAAATTTGTATGTGCCATCTCTAAATTTTCAAAATAAATGTTCTCTTTTGTGTGCCCATACCGCTCATGAAACGGTGGGGAGTGTCCAATATTTTTCCATGCTAGATGTGTTATTCTCAAGATGAGTGTTTATTCACTTGTCATTGCACGAGAGTGTGGCGGTAATAGGGATGCCCATTCTCGAAATGAAAAAGAAAAAAAATATTTACTTTATGTTGTCAAATAATAAATTCCTTGGAAAGTGTTGGTATGGAAGGCAACCGTGGATACGGCCCGCCATGGAAAGTGAAAGTTTGGTGGAAAAAGGAATAAACTTTATTTTCTGTTTGGGAACTGCCTATGATATATCTAGCATGGAAAGTATTGTGAGCTACTTTGTCGTTTTCGTTGACAGGAAAAGCATGCCACCCAAAATATTTTTTCTCTCTCAATTTAAAAACTTGAGCTCTGGAACCTCTACAAATCCCTACTTTCCTCTGCGAAGGGCCTATCTATTTACTTTTATGCAAATTTTATTTTTACTTTGAGTCTCCATCTTCTCTTATAAAGCACCAACTAGGGGGCACTATGATCGTACTTGAGCATTGGGCATAGCTAATATTTGAGTGTGTTTCATGAATGGATCAATGATTGAGCATGATGGGCTAGGGATAACTTTCTTTAGTGTTGATATTTTGATAGACATGGTTGCTTGTTGACATGCTTGAGTATTGAAGTCATTATGTTAATACTAGACTATTGCTTTGAGTCATTACAAGTCCAAATGTCCATGCTATACAAAAGAAAAGAATGTGATGAACATGTTAGGCAGCATTCCACATCAAAAATTCATTTTTTATCATTTACCTACTCGAGGACGAGGAGGAATTAAGCTTGGGGATGCTTGATATGTCTCCAACGTATCTATAATTTTTGCTTGTTCCATGCTGTTATATTATCATTCTTGGATGTTTTACAATCATTTTATAACAACTTTATATCATTTTTGGGACTAACCTATTGACATAGTGCCAAAGTGCCAGTTGCTGTTTTTGCTTGTTTTTTACTTCGCAGAAAATCAATACCAAACGGAGTCCAATCGCGACGAAACTTTTTGGAGATTTTTCTGGACCAGAAGACACCCAGTGGGCCAGACAACTGCCGGAGAGGTGGGCTGTGGAGAGCACAACCCACCAAGGCGCGCCAGGGGGGCCCTGGCGCGCCCTGATGGGTTGTGCCCTCCTCGGCCCCCTTCTGCACCGCCTCTGATTTCTATAAATTCCCAAATATTCCAAAAACCCTAGGGGAGTCGACGAAACACAATTCCAGCCGCCGCAAGTTCCAGAACCGCGAGATCCAATCTAAACACCATCACGGAGGGGTTCATCTTCCTCATAGGTGCCTCTCCGATGACGCGTGAGTAGTCCACCATAGACCTACGGGTCCGTAGGCAGTAGCTAGATGGCTTCTTCTCTCTCTCTTATGATTCTCAATACAATGGTCTCTTGGAGATCTATTTGATGTAAACTTTTGCGGTGTGTTTGTTGGGATCCGATGAATTTTGAGTTCATGATCAGTTTCTATCCATGAATATTATTTGAGTCTTCTTTGATCTCTTATATGCATGATTATTTATAGCCTCGTATTTTTTCTCCGAATCTTTGGTTTAGGTAGGCCGACTAGATCGATTTTTCTTGCCATGGGAAGAGGTGCTTTGTGATGGGTTCGATCTTGCGGTGTTCTTTCCCAGTGATAGAAGGGGCAGCAAGACACGCATGTATCATTGCTATTAAGGATAACTGCTACTTCTTGAGCTTGCGTTGGTTTTCCCTTGAAGAGGAAAGGGTGATGCAGCAAAGTAGATAAGTATTTCCCTTAGTTGTTGAGAACCAAGGTATCAATCCAGTAGGAGATACAAGCAAGTCCCCAATAGATGTACCTACACAAATAATCAAACACTTGCACCCAACGCAGAAAAGGGGTTGTCAATCCCTTCACGGTTATTTGCAAGGATGATATCTGATAGAGATAGATATAGAAGATTACTAAAACGAAAAGTAAAACAAAATTAAAAAGATTGCAGCAAAGTATTTTTGGTATTTTTGGTTTATAGATCTGAAAATATAATATGGAAAATAGACTCGGGGGCCATAGGTTTCACTAGAGGCTTCTCTCTTGAAGGAAAATAATATGGTGGGTGAACAAATTACTGTCGAGCAATTGATAGAAAAGTGCATAGTTATGACGATATCCAAGGCAATGATCATGCATATAGGCATCACGTCCGTGTCAAGTAGACCGAAATGATTCTGCATCTGCTACTATTACTCCACACATCGACCGACTCCTGCCTGCATCTAGAGTATTAAGTTCATGAAGAACAGAGTAACGCATTAAGTAAGATGACATGATGTAGAGGGATAAAATCAAGCAATATGATGAAAACCCCATCTTTTTATCCTTGATGGCAACAATACAAATACGTGCCTCGCTACCCCTACTTTGTCACTGGGTGAGGACACCGCAAGATTGAACCCGAAACTAAGCACTTCTCCCATTGCAAGAATTACCAATCTAGTTGGCCAAACCAAACCAATAATTCGAAGAGACTTGCAAAGATATGAAATCATGCATATAAGAATTCAGAGAAGATTCAAATAATATTCATAGATAATCTGATCATAAACCCACAATTCATCGGATCTCGACAAACACACCGCAAAAGAGTATTACATCGGACAGATCTCCATGAAGATCATGAAGAACATGGTATTGAGGAACATAGAGAGAGAATAAGTCATCTAGCTACTAGCTGTGGACCAGAAGGTCTGAGGTAAACTACTCACGCATCATCGGAGGGGCAATGGAGTTGATGTAGATGCCCTCCGTGATTGAATCCCCCTCCGGCAGATTACCGGAAAAGGCTCCAAGATGGGATCTCACGGGAACAGAGGCTTCCGGCGGCGGAAAAGTATTATCGTGGCTTATTTTGGTATTGGGGGAATATTTGGGAATTTATAGGAGGAAGAATAGGGTAAGGAGGCCTGCTGGGTGGGGCACAAGCCAGGGCCCCCCCCCTAGGGGCGCGCCCTGGTGGCTAGTCGCGTCCCGGCAGGTCTCCTGACCTCCTCTCCAAGTCTAGTAGGTTTCTTCTGGTCCAAGAAAAATCATCGCGAAGATTTTATTCCGTTTGGACTCCGTTTGATATTCCTTATCTGCAATACTCAAAAACAAGGAAAAAACAGAAAGTGGCACTAGGCACTAGGTTAATAGGTTAGTCCCAAAAATAATATAAAATAGCATATTAATGCATATAAAACATCCAAAACAGATAATATAATAGCATGGAACAATAAAAAATTATAGATACGTTGGAGAGGTATCAAGCATCCCCAAGCTTAATTCCTGCTCGTCCTCGAGTAGGTAAATGATAAAAACAGAATTTTTGATGTGGAATGCTACCTAACATATTTATCCATGTAATAATCTTTATTGTGGCATGAATGTTCAGATCCATAAGATTCAAAACAAAAGTTTAATATTTAAATAAAAACAATAATACTTCAAGCATACTAACAAGCAATTGTGTCGTTTCAAAATAACATGGCCTAAGAAAGTTATCCCTACAAAATCATATGGTCTGGCTATGCTCCATCTTCCCCACACAAATTATTTAAATCATGCACAACCCCGATGACAAGTCAAGCAATTGTTTCACACTTTTTATGTTCTCAAACCTTTTCAACTTTCACGCAATACATGAGCGTGCGCTATGGATATAGCACTATAGGTGGAATAGAATATGGTGGAGGTTGAGAGGAAAAAGGAGAAGATAGTCTCACATCAACTAGGCGTATCAACGGGCTATGGAGATGCCCATCAATAGATATCAATGTGAGTGAGTAGGGATTGCCATGCAACGGATGCACTAGAGCTATAAGTGTATAAAAGCTCAAAAAGAAAATAAGTGGGTGTGCATCATAATGAAAAATTCCACTAGTTATATGAAAGTGACAAAATAGGAGACTCTCTATCATGAAGATCATGGTGCTACTTTGAAGCACAAGTGTGAAAAAAAAGATAGTAACATTGTCCCTTCTCTCTTTTCTCTCATTGTTTTTATTTTGGTGGGCATCTTTGGCTTCTTTTATTATTTGTAAAGTCCGGAGACTCATCCCAACTTGTGAGGGAATCATAGCTTCCATCATCCTTTTCTCTCATGGGACAATGCTCTAATAATGATGATCATCACACTTTTATTTACTTACAACTCAAGAATTACAACTCGATACCTAGAACAAAATATGACTCTATATGAATGCTTCCGGTGGTGCACCGGGATGTGCAACGATCTAGCATAGCAAATGACATCAAAAAACGGACACGCCATGAAAACATCATGCTAGCTGTCTTACGATCATGCAAAGCAATATGAAAATGATGGTGCGTGTCATAATAAACAGAACGGTGGAAGTTGCATGGCAATATATCTCGCAATGGCTATGGAAATGCCATAATAGGTAGGTATGGTGGCTGTTTTGAGGAAGGGTATATGGTGGGTTTAATGCACCGGCGAAAGTTGCGCGGTACTAGAGAGGCTAGCAATGGTGGAAGGGTGAGAGTGCGTATAATCCATGGACTCACATTGGTCATAAAGAACTCACATACTTATTGCAAAAGTCTATTAGTTATCGAAGCAAAGTATTAGACGCATGCTCCTAGGGGAGAGGTTGGTAGGAGTTAACCATCGCGCGCTCCCGACCCTCACACAAAGGATGACAATCATTAAACAAATCATGCTCCGACTTCGTTACATAATGGTTCACCATACGTGCATGCTACGGGAATCACAAACTATAACTCAAGTATTTCAACCATTACACAATTACTCACTAGCATGACTCTAATATCACCATCTTTATATCTCAAAACTATATGCAAGGAATCAAACTTCTCATAGTATTCAATGGACTTTATATGAAAGTTTTTATTATATCCCTCTTGGATGCCCATTATATTAGGACTAAATTCATAACCTGAACCAATTACCATGCTGTTTAAAGACTCTCAAAATAATATAAGTGAGGTATGAGAGTTCAATTATTTCTATAAAATAAAACACCACCGTGCTCTAAAAAGATATAAGTGAAGCACATAGAGCAACATTGCCTAGCTCAAAAGATATAAGTGAAGCACATAGAGTATTCTAATAAATTCATGATTAATGCGTGTCCCTCCCAAAAGATGTGTGCATCAAGGATGATTGTGGCAAACTAAAAAGAAAAGACTCATATCATACAAGACGCTCCAAGCAAAACACATATCATGTGGTGAATAAAAATATAGCCTCAAGTAAATTTACCGATGGATTGAAGACGAAAGAGGGGATGCCTTCCGGGGCATCCCCAAGCTTAGGCTCTTTGGTATCCTTGAATATGGCTTGGGGTGCCTTGGGAATCCCCAAGCTTAGGCTCTTGCCACTCCTTATTCCATAGTCCATCAAATCTTTACCCAAAACTTGAAAACTTCACAAAACAAAACTCAACAGAAAACTCGTGAGGTCCGTTAGTATAAGAAAAATAAATCACCACTTTAGGTACTGTTGTGAACTCATTCTTTATTTATATTGGTGTAATATCTACTGTATTCCAACTTCTCCATGGTTCATACCCCCCGATACAACCCATGGATTCATCAAAATAAGCAAACAACACAAAGAAAACAGAATCTGTCAAAAACAGAACAGTGTGTAGCAATCTGTAGAGTCCGAATACTTCTGTAACTTCCGAAATTCTGAAAAATTAGGAAAATCTGGGAAATTTGTATATCAATCTTGTGTAAAAATTTCAGACTCATTCGACGCTCTGGTGAATTTATAAAATTCCTGGACTGAGCGCAAAAGTTTCTGTTTTTCAGCAAAATCAAATCAATAATCACCGTAGACCATCCCAAAGGTCTTACTTGGCTCAAACACTAATTGAAACAATAAAACACCATTACTATAGAGGTAATAATGTGTAAAGCACTCAAAAACAGAAAGCAAAAAACAAAAAAGAAGAACATAAAATAAAATTGGGTTGCCTCCCAACAAGAGCTATTGTTTAACGCCCCTAGCTAGGCGTAACACAATACATCTAGGTATTGTCATCTTTGGTATGCAATCCATAAGTAGCTCTCATAATAGATTCATAAGGTAATTTAATTTTCTTTCTAGGAAAGTTTTCCATGCCCTTCCTTAACGGAAATTGGAATCTAATGTTTCCTTCTTTCATATCAATAATTGCACCAATCGTTCTAAGGAAAGGTCTACCAAGAATAATAGGACAAGTAGGATTGCAATCTATATCAAGAACAATGAAATCTAAAGGCACATAATTCCTATTTGCAACAATAAGAACATCATTAATCCTTCCCATAGGTTTCTTAATAGTGGAATCCGCTAGATGCAAATTTAAAGAGCAATCATCAAGATCATGGAAACCTAGCACATCACATAAAGTTTTCGGAATCGTGGAAACGCTAGCACCCAAATCACACAAGGCATGGCACTCATAATCTTTAATTTTAATCTTAATAGTAGGTTCCCACTCATCATAAAGCTTTCTAGGTATAGAAACTTCCAACTCAAGTTTTTCTTCAAAAGATTTCATCATAGCATCAACGATATGTTTAGTAAAAGCTTTATTTTGATTATAAGCATGCGGAGAATTCAACATGGATTGCAACAAGGAAATACAATCAATCAAAGAACAACTATCATAATTAAAGTCCTTGAAATCCAAAAGAGTGGGTTCATTGCTATTTAAAGTTTTGACCTCTTCAATCCCACTTTTATCAATCTTAGCATTAATATCTATAAACTCCGAATCATTGGGACGACTTTTAACTAAAGTTGATTTATCTCCAGTCCCATCTTTATCAAGATTTATATTAGAAAACAAAGATTCAATAGGAGTCACATCAATCACTTTAAGATCTTCATCATTATTTAAAGATTCTGGCTTTGCGGCCATTTCATTAACTAAGGTAGCTTGTTTATCAGAAATTTGGCCTACCAAATTTTCAAGGTGAGCAAACTGAGATTTCAAACCATAAAATTTCTTAGTCATATCATCAAGTTCTTTATTCATGTATAACAGCATAGCCTTTTGTTCTTTAAGCTTGTTTCTAAAGAAACTATTGTGGTCAAATTGGAGTGACATGAAACCTTTAGCATTATTCTCAATATCTTCCAACTTCCTAAGATAAGGATCGAAGCTTTTGGGTTGAGCCATAAAGACGAGCAAACGATCTAACACACAAGCAAACAAAAAGCAAACGAAAAGGCGAACGGAAGAAGGGAGAATAAAAAGGCAAATCTTTTTGGTTTTTTTCTGAAAATCGTTTTAGAAGTGGGGGAGAGGAAAACGAGAGGCAAATGGCAAAAAATGTAAATGCAAGAGAAGAGTTTGTGATGGGTACTTGGTAGGCTTGATGTAGATCTCCCCGGCAACGGCACCAGAAATCCTTTTGGAGGAATTTTGTTGCTTTCGGATGATGTTGTTCTGGAGGTCACTGATATTGTGTTGTCATCGTACTGCCTCTCAGCAATGGTTTTGCTACTTCTTGAGCTTGCGTTGGTTTTCCCTTGAAGAGGAAAGGGTGATGCAGCAAAGTAGATAAATATTTCCCTCAGTTGTTGAGAACCAAGGTATTAATCCAGTAGGAGATACAAGCAAGTCCCCAATAGATGTACCTACACAAATAATCAAACACTTGCACCCAACGCAGAAAAGGGGTTGTCAATCCCTTCACGGTTATTTGCAAGGATGAGATCTGATAGAGATAGATATAGAAGATTACCAAAACAAAAAGTAAAACAAAAGTAAAAAGATTGCAACAAAGTATTTTTGGTATTTTTGGTTTATAGATCTGAAAATATAATATGGAAAATAGACTCGGGGGCCATAGGTTTCACTAGAGGCTTCTCTCTTGAAGGAAAATAATATGGTGGGTGAACAAATTACTGTCGAGCAATTGATAGAAAAGTGCATAGTTATGACGATATCCAAGGCAATGATCATGCATATAGGCATCACGTCCATGTCAAGTAGACCGAAACGATTCTGCATCTACTACTATTACTCCACACATCGACCGACTCCTGCCTGCATCTAGAGTATTAAGTTCATGAAGAACAGAGTAACGCATTAAGTAAGATGACATGATGTACAGGGATAAACTCAAGCAATATGATGAAAACCCCATCTTTTTATCCTTGATGGCAACAATACAAATACGTGCCTCGCTACCCCTACTTTGTCACTGGGTGAGGACACCGCAAAATTGAACCCAAAACTAAGCACTTCTCCCATTGCAAGAATTACCAATCTAGTTGGCCAAACCAAACCAATAACTTGAAGAGACTTGCAAAGATATGAAATCATGCATACAAGAATTCAGAGAAGATTCAAATAATATTCATAGATAATCTGATCATAAACCCACAATTCATCGGATCTCGACAAACACACCGCAAAAGAGTATTACATCGGATAGATCTCCATGAAGATCATGAAGAACATGGTATTGAGGAACATAGAGAGAGAAGAAGCCATCTAGCTACTAGCTATGGACCCGAAGGTCTGACGTAAACTACTCACGCATCATCGGAGGGGCAATGGAGTTGATGTAGATGCCCTCCGTGATCGAATCCCCCTCTAACAGACTGTCGCCTCCCGGCTGGTCTCCTGACCTCCTCTCCAAGTCTGGTAGGTTTCTTCTGGTCCAAGAAAAATCATCGCGAAGATTTTATTCCGTTTGGACTCCGTTTGATATTCCTTATCTGCAATACTCAAAAACAAGGAAAAAATAGAAACTAGCACTAGGCACTAGGTTAATAGGTTAGTCCCAAAAATAATATAAAATAGCATATTAATGCATATAAAACATCCAAAACAGATAATATAATAGCATGGAACAATCAAAAATTATAGATACGTTGGAGACGTATCAATAACAAGATGGAGTCTATTCCTACATGAATAGATCTTGTCTACATCATGTCATCGTTCTTATTGCATTACTCTATTTTTCCATGAACTTAATACACTAGATGCATGCTGGATAGAGGTCGATGTGTGGAGTAATAGAGGTAGATGCAGGCAGGAGTCGGTCTATCTATCTTGGACGTGTTGCCTATATAATGATCATCGCCTTGGATATCGTCATGACTATTCGATTTTCGATCAATTGCCCAAGAGTAATTTGTTCACCCACCATGCGCTATACTCATGAGAGAAGCCACTAGTGAACCCTACGGCCCCCGGGTCTACTTTTCCATCATATTGCTTTCCGATCTACGTTTTTGCTCTCTTTGTTTTCAGATCTACAAAACCAAAAACCCAAAAGCATATTGCTGCATATTTACTCTTTTTATTTGTGTTCTTGAGAGATCTATCTCTCCTATTTATCACTACCTAATCTATCTTTTTACCGTAGAGAGATTGACAACCTCTCTTTCGCGTCGGGTTGCAAGTATTTGTTGTTTGTGTGCAGGTGCTGCTTATTGGGTGGCGGTGATCCTCCTACTGGTTCGATAACCTTGGTTTCATAACTGAGGGAAGTACTTACCGTCGCTGTGCTGCATCATCCCTTCCTCTTTGGGGAAATACCGACGCAGTCTCAAGCCACGTCAAGTATCTATGGTCTCGTCCGGCCCGCACGATCGCCTGGACCAGCGGCGTGTCCTGGAAGACCGGCGGAGGGAAGACGCGCGCATCACCATAGAGCGACGCCGGGAAGCACACCGCCAATACGACAGGCGCAACGGCCCAGATGCTGGCGACCCCGCGCCCAGTGCTGGCGGGTACCTGCCTTATGAGGTTGGGTGCCCTGCCTTCACTCGCGAGCTGCGACAGGTCCGTTGGCCATCGGCCCGAGCTTTCAAGCCTGAACTGATGGAGAAATACGACAGGAAGCTAAACCCGGCGGAATTCCTGGGCATCTATACGATAGCCGTTCAAGCCGCCGGGGGAAGAGATGAGAAGGTGCTCGCCAACTATTTCTCTTTGGCACT
Organism: Elymus sibiricus; assembly: GCA_039707655.1. NCBI lineage: Eukaryota > Viridiplantae > Streptophyta > Magnoliopsida > Poales > Poaceae > Elymus > Elymus sibiricus. The sequence goes on from CM077671.1 coordinate 401,053,371, forward strand.
CAAGCCAAATGTGAGATCGTGGCTGATGCACCTGCCGGAGAACTCTATTTCATCATGGGCTGACTTGTGCAACGAGTTTGTCGGTGCCTTCCCAGGTGGCCACCAGGAGCCAGGACAGCCCAGCGACCTACAAGTCCTTCCACAGAAGGAGGGAGAAACTTTGTAGAAGTACATCCAAAGATTCAGTCGAGTACACCGCAATATTCCAGAGATACACCCCGCAGCCGTGATTGCCGCGTTCCATTCGAACATGCGCAACAGGAGGATGCAGGCCAAGATGAATGTTAGAATCCCCAAGACCGTCAATGAGTTGTACACATTGGCGGACAAGTGTGCTCGTGCCGAGGAAGGAAGGCGACTCCCCGGAGAGGAGGTTGGCGTCGAAGTCAACTCAGATGACGACGATGATGCCCCTGGCCCGAAGGGGAAAAGCCGAAGGTGCAATAAGAAGCGTAAGGGAAAGGTAGTGTTGGCCGTTGAGAGCTCTGGTAATCTCAGTCCCGACAAGAAGGCCAAGGCCGAGGCCCCCAGCAAGGGAGTTGTCGCGTGCGCTGATTGCCGGGAGGCCGCGGCGGCAGAGAAAACCGGAAAGTTCGACGGGCCATACTGCAAAATCCACCGCACCAAAGGTCATGATCTCCAAGAATGCCGCCAAGTTGAGTAGCTTTTTGAGAAGCAAAAGGCTGAATACGAGAAGCGTGACAAGGAGAGAGGCCAAGATGGTGCTACCGGGAAGGGCCGTGGTGGTAGAGGAGGCCGCCGTGGCAAGGCCCCGCAGCAGAGGAAAAAACCGGCTAGAGGCCGTGAGAAGAAAGAAGGAGATGATATGAGTGATGATGAGGATGATGAAGAGTCCAGTGATCGAGAGTTCCAGAAGGCAACTGAAGCTATGTGTGTTGACGAGGGTGCGTCCTTGCATTCCTCTCATCGCCAGCTCAAGCAGTGGGCGCGTGAGATCAACGCCATGGAGCCAGCTGCAGAGTCCAGAAGGCCACTCAAATGGCCCCGCACACCTATCATCTTTGATGAAGAGGATCATCCTGACCGCACCACTGCGGTCGGATGTTTGCTGTTGTTGGTCTCCCCAATAATCCGCAACCTCAAAGTAACCAAGATGTTACTTGACGATGGGGCGGGGTTGAACTTAGTCTCCCCTAAGGTGGTTGAAAGGCTGCAGATCCCTGACGGAGAGCTCAAAGCTATGGGTACGTTCCAAGGAATCAACCCCGGCAGGAGCCGACCCAAGGGAACGATCACTTTGCCTGTGACGTTTGGCGGGGAGTTGAACTACCGAACTGAGAAGGTGGTGTTTCATGTGATCGAACTCCCTCTGTCTTACAACGGAATTCTTGGTCACCCAGCTCTGGCAAAATTCATGGCAGCATCCCACTATGCCTACAACACTTTGAAGATGCCAGGGCCCCTGGGAATCATCTCCATCCCATCTGATAAGAAGGATGCAGTTATATGTGTGGACAAGATGTATTGAGACGCGGTAGCAGCCGAGGTCGCGGAAACCCCAGCTCCCTCCAAGGAATCAAAGAAGGGGAAGAAGTCTAGCAGAGATGCTGGCAAGGACTCTGGGAAGCGCGCCTCTTCAGAGTGCGCTGCACTCGTCGATGACCTGCCGGAGAGTTCCACTAGCAAGAGATCCAAGGTCACCTATCCTGTGACGAAGAAGGTCCCGGCAGGGCAGGATGGCGCTAATGGTACGTTTATCGTCAGTGCCACCCTTAATGACAAATAGGAAAGCGCGCTCATTGCCTTCCTGCGGGCGAATGTCGATGTGTTTGCTTGGCAATCATCTGACATCCCCGGTGTTCCCAGGGAGGTAATTGAGCACCACCTTGATGTCTGCCCTCATGCCAGGCCCGTGAAGCAGAAAGTTAGAAAACAAGCCTTGGAGCGGCAGCAGTTCATTGCCGAGGAGATCAAGAAGCTCGAAGTAGCTGATTTGGTTAGAGGAGTGTTGCATCCAACATGGTTAGCCAACCCGGTAGTGGTGCGCAAGGCGAATGGGAAATGGAGGCATTGCATTGATTTCACTGACTTAAACAAAGCATGCCCAAAGGACCCTTTTCCCTTGCCGCGCGTCGATCAGATTGTTGATTCCACTTCCGGGTGTGACTTGCTTTCCTTCTTGGATGCATACTCCGGGTACCACCAGATATTCATGGACAAGGAGGATGAAGAAAAGACCGCGTTCATAACTCCGTGTGGCACGTACTGCTTTGTACGTATGCCCTTCGGGTTAAAGAGCGCTGGTTCTACCTTTGCAAGGGCCGTGCAGATTGGATTTGAACCTCAGTTGCACAAAAACGTGGAAGCTTACATGGATGACATAGTAGTCAAAATCAAAGATGAAGCAACCCTCATACAAGACTTGGAAGAAACTTTTATGAACTTACGCAAGATCAATTTGAAGCTCAACCCTGAGAAGTGTGTGTTTGGTGTCCCATCCGGCAAGCTGCTTGGGTTCTTTGTATCTCAGCAAGGAATAGAAGCCAATTCTGACAAGATCAAAGCAATCGAGCACATACAAGCACCCAAGTCCTTCAAGGACGTAAGACGCTTGGCCGGATGCATTGCCGTGTTGAGTAGGTTCATCACCAAATCCGCTGAACGCGCCCTGCCATTTTTCAAGATTCTGAAAAAGGCCGACCCGATGAAGTGGACCCGGAAGCAGAAGCAGCACTGCAAGATGTGAAAGCTTACCTTTCCTCCGCTCCCACCTTGGTCGCACCTAAACTGCAAGAACCGTTGCTACTATACTTGGCGGCAACGAATCAAGTGGTTAGCGCGGCACTGGTGGCATAGCAAGAAGTGAATGAAGATGCAGCCGCTGCGACTGATTCCACAGGGGGGGGGGACTGAAGCACCCGCGGCGGGACCTGATACAAACCAAGGGGAACCTAAGCTAGCAAACAAAGCCAGTTTCAAGGAAGTGGCAAAGAAGAAAGTGGTAAAGCGACCCGTATACTTTGTCAGCTCCTTGTTACAAGGGGCTCACCAGTACGGAGGACGGTCTTCTTTCGGTGATCTGCCTCACCTTTGAAATGCTTGCCTTTCTTTCTTAAGGCATGCTTGGTCGGAAGAAATCGACGATGTCCCATGTACACATTCTTCTTGCATTTGTCCAAATATATACTTTGGGTATCATCTAAACAATGCGTGCATGCGTTGTATCCCTTGTTTGTCTGTCCTAAAAGGTTACTAAGAGCAGGCAATCATTGATGGTTACAAACAGCAATGCTCGTAGGTCAAATTCCTGTTGTTTGTGCTCATCCCACACACGTACACCTTTTTTATCCCACAGCTGTAAAAGTTCTTCAACTAATGGCCTTAGGTACACATCAATGTCGTTGCCGGGTTGCTTAGGGCCTTGGATGAGCACTGGCATCATAATGAACTTCCGCTTCATGCACAACCAAGGAGGAAGGTTATAGATACATAGAGTCATGGGCCAGGTGCTATGATTGCTATTCTGCTCCCCAAAAGGATTGATGCCATCTGCACTTAAACCAAACCATAGGTTCCTTGCGTCATCTGCAAAGTCCCGCCACTTTCTCTCGATTTTTCTCCATTGCGACCCGTCAGCGGGTACTCTCAACTTTCCGTCTTTCTTACGGTCTTCTGCGTGCCATCGCAACAACTTGGCATGCTTTCTGTTTCTGAACAAACGTTTCAACCGTGGTATTATAGGAGCATACCACATCACCTTGGCAGGAACCCTCTTCCTGGGGCGCTCGCCCTCAACATCACCAGGGTCATCTCGTCTGATCTTATACCGCAATGCACCACATACCGTGCATGCGTTCAAATTCTCGTACTCACCATGGTAGAGGATGTAGTCATTGGGGCATGCATGTATCTTATGCACCTCTAATCTTAGAGGGCAAAGAACCTTCTTTGCTTCGTACGTACTATTAGGCAATTCGTTATCCTTTGGAAGCTTATTCTTCATTATTTTCAGTAACTTTTCAAATCCCTTGTCAGATAAACCATTCCCTGCCTTCCATTGCAGCAATTCCAGTGTGGTACTGAGCTTTGTGTTGCCATCTTTGCAATTTGGATACAACCCTTTTTTGTGATCCTCTAACATGCGATCGAACTTCAACTTCTCCCTTTCACTTTCGCATTCTCTCTGTGCATCAACAATGACCCGCCGAATATCATCATCGGGCACATCTGGTGCCTCTTGATCTTCAGCGTCCCCCGTTGCAGTATCACCGTATTCAGGGAACATAGGATGATAGTTGTCATCATCCTCTTCTTCTTCATTGTATTCCATCATAACCCCTCTTTCTCCATGCTTGGTCCAAACATTATAGTGTGGCATGAAACCCTTCTCAAGCAGGTGCAAGTGAAGGGTTTTCCGGGAAGAGTAATCCTTCGTATTCCCACAGACAGTACATGGACAATACATAAAACCATTCTGCTTGTTTGCCTCAGCCACTTCGAGAAAATTATGCAGACCCTCAATGTAGTCGGAGGTGCGTCGGTCACCGTACATCCATTACCGGTTCATCTGCGTGCATTATATAATTAAGTATATCAAAAACCATTACAGAACATCATGAATAGAGAAGTGACCAAATTAATACACTCCTCCACTACATACACTCCTCCACTAAAACCCACAAACCACTCTACTTCTAGAGCATTTGAAATGAGCTAAACTAGCAGTGAGAAAAGAAAGGATGAAGTTGCTAACCTTTTAGAACACTTGTGTAGTTGGTGCACCGCAAAACCTAGACAAATCTTGGGGAAAATGTATCTTGGAGGTCGAGCTTGGAGAGGAGAAAGCTTAAATGTGGCTCGGGCATTTCATCAAATACCTCATGTGCATAGGAGGTGAGAACAGAGTAGCACACACCTCCCACACCCTTCCACGGCCAAAAAACAGAGGAGATGGGTGGGGGGGCGCGAATATATATAGGCATAACATTAGTCCCGGTTTGTATCTAAACCCGGGACTAAAGGCCTACCCTTTAGTCCCGGTTCCAGACACAAACCGGGACTAAAGGGCGGCAACACCTTTAGTCCCGGTTGGTGGCTGGAACCGGGACTAAAGGTCCCAGCCGAACCGGGACTGATGCCTGCCGAGGCCCGGCCGGCGTCCTAGCCTCCCGAACCGGGACTGATGCTCCCATTAGTCCCGTTTCGTAACACGACCGGGACTAATGCTCTGATCTGGCTAGGATCAAAGCCATGTTTTCTACTAGTGCATCAGTGAACTGCTTGTCACGACGAGTGTGGTCGCTGGTACGGGTCACCATCGTGTGGCCTGGTACCGTTGGCGATGATAGTGCCACCGAGGACGGAGCAACTGAAGGTGTCATGGCCGGGGACGACGGGTTTGTCCCGGCAGCAGGCGACACAGGCTGATCCAAGGCGGGCACAACATATGCGTCCGGGACAGGAGGAGCTATGGGAGTTGTGGAGTCATGCACGTCGGTTGCACCCTCGGCATGCACGTCGATCGGCGTCGCAAGTTCCTGGACACATGGAGCACTGCCTGTAGGAGGTGAGTCAGTGGACAAATATGACAGGTCATAATTTCGCATAGGGACACTCGTAGCCGGTTCATTGGACGGAAACGAAATGGCGTTCTCAAGAGTAGACACATCGACAGTAACCTCGGGAGTGGAGTAAGGGAAAACGGACTCATCAAAGATGACGTCGCGAGAAATATAGATACACCTAGTCGAACGATCCAAACAATTGTACCCCTTGTGCATAGGACTATATCCTAAGAAAACACACATCTTGGAACGGAAAGCCAACTTGTCCGTATTGTACTTGCGTAGGCTAGGCCAACACGCACAACCAAACGTGCGAAGGAAGGAGTAGTTTGGTTCGACGTTGAGAGGCCGATGTAAGGGTGTGTCCTTGTGAATAACAGGCGTAGGCATGCGATTGATAAGATAGCATGCGGTGAGATACGCTTCATCCCAAAAATGAAGTGGGAGAGACGAATGAGCCAGAAGGGCAAGCCCAGTTTCTACCAAGTGACGGTGTTTGCGCTTAGCAATACCATTTTGCTGAGATGTGTGTGGGCAAGACACACGATGAGAGATTCCTGTATGCTGAAAATAGTGATGTAACTTGTGGTACTTGCCACCCCGGTCCGACTGAACGGACTTAATCTTGGTGTTCAACAAACGCTCAACATGAGCCTGGAAAGCATAACAGACTTGATCCACGTCAGATTTGTGCTTGAGGAGATAAATCCAGCAAAAACGGGAGAAGTCGCCGACAAAACTGACATAGTATTTATACCCCCAAGAAGAAGCAATAGCAGGCCCCCAAACATCAGAATGAATTAATTCAAGAGGCACTGTAGAAACGTGATGAAAAGCATGATAAGGTAGTTGTCGACTTTTAGCACGTTGACAAGCATCACAAATTGAATTCAAATTGTCGGAAGAACAGGCAAGATCGTTTTGCTGAACAATAGACTGGACTATATTATTTGTGGGGTGTCCGAGACGCTGATGCCACCGGGACGACGTGATGACGCTAGATGACGCACGCCGGGAAGACGACGCTGAAGCTCGATGAAACGGAAAGGGGTAGAGACCGCCATGACTTCTACCATGAAGAAGAGTTCTCCTGGTGGTTTTGTCCTTAACAAGGAAAAAAGAAACGATGAAATTCAACAAAGACATCATTATCCGAGACAAGGCGATAAACTGAGAGAAGATTCTGACTAATACGCGGGACATGAAGGACTTTTTTCAAGCGAAGAGATGAACCGGCTAGATTCGAATGACCAATATGCGAAATAGACAAACTTGCACCATTAGCCACTTGCACCTGGTCCTTCCCTCCATAGCGCTCATGCATGTGAAGGCCTTCAAGATCACTTGTCGGGTGATCCGCAGCACTGGAGTCCATGATCCAGTGATGATTGTCGTTGATGGAAGTGGATGCCGAGTTGCCGGAGGAGTTGTTGGGGCGGTAGTCGCGCTCGTAGCGATCGCGGTAGTCCATCGCCTCATGCTCCCAGTTTTTGCAGATTTGGCAACGGGGGCGCCAACGTCCATTGCGGCCATTGCCACTGCCACCTCCGTTGCGGCCATTGGCGCCGCCGCCTCCATTGCGGCCATTGCCGCCGCCATTGCGGCGTCGGTCCTGGCCACCCTGTCCCTGGTTTTGCAGGGTGTTTCCCCAGTGGGGCGACCGCCACTTGGGCGACCGGAGTCCTGCACATGGCCGGGATTGTTGTTGTAGACCGGCCGTGATGCGTTGTTGGCCGAGTTAGACCACTCCTCGGCTTCAGCTTGCTGCGAGAGCTGCAGCGCTTAAATGGAAATTGTGGGCTGCCATGCCGCTAATTGTTCAAGATCTTTATCTTTAACTTTACCTAATCTATATCTATTCTATTACCTACCTAATCTCTATTCTAATATTAAAGGACGGAGTGTTTCTCCACTTTTATTGGTCCATCAGACTTTTTCGTACGTCAACTTATCTTCGTCCGTCGTTTTAGCTTTCGGTTTTGACACAGATCAAAACTCTAAAAATAAATAGCGTCACGGCGACTCGAACCATGCCCACCTGGTTTAAGCCCGCACGCCCGAACCAGCCCACCCAGCTAACCTAATGTTGTTGAAAGAAAGTTCGTTCTCCAAATAATGAATAGTACCACCTTGCTTCTCTGTATCTACTCTCATCAATTCATATACGTACGTGAGTTGCCTGAAAACAAGCCGCCTCGAAATCAACAAGCAGAGGGATCCTCGAGCAAAGGAAACACGAAGGAGCAACTAATCAAGATTTACACAGGCCAAGGAAAAACCCGGGTCACAGCAGTCGCAGTCGCCGGCATGGCCGCTCAGGGAATGAAGAAACAATACAGAGCTCGAGAGCCCGGGTCGCAGCAGTCGCCGGCACGGCCGCTCGGCTCCATCGAGTGAAGTGAAGGAATAAGACAGGGACATGAGAGAGATGAAGTAGAGCTTACCACGAGCGAGCGTCGGGTCGCCGCATCTGCAGCAGCCGACCGACCTTACAGTCGCCGGCATCGCCGGCACGGATGCTCGGCCGCATCAGGTGAGAAAGGAGATCGGGTAGTGAGAGAACGCGATGAAGCAGATGAAGCAGATCGAGGAACATGACTACTCGGCTTTGCATCTGAAGCAGATGGATAAGTTTTTAAGCGGTGGGCTTGCTACAATGAGGTGTACTGGCCGCTTGAAACGTCTGTTGCGTGTGTTGTCTTGTTTGCCAGCGGGCAGATTTTTTAATCCTTTCAAGAAGTGGGCTTGCTACAACGAGGTGTACTGATGGCCACTCAATACGTTCGCTGCGTATGTTGTTTGTTCATCAGCCAGCAGATTTTTTTAATCCTTTTCCTATTAAAAAAAGGAGGGCATGCACGTCTATGCTGCTTGTCTCGAATTAAACGGGATTTCTTTTCAGGTGAACCATGTGTCATTCATTCATCAGCAGAATTACATACCCATACCCATACTTAGCAATTCTCCAAAGGCATCCAAAATACAAACCGTACAACATTTTGCGGAAAAAGCCCATGGATAAAATGCAAAGAAACTCTCGGGGTCCTAAAAGCAAAACAACCAATTGTCACCGCCGTATGCCATTGCCGTCCAAGCTTCGTCGGATAGAGGGGACACACCAACTTATTCATGATAGAATTAGGGCCATAGCAAATGAAACTGCGTTGTACCTGACGAAGCAGTCTGGCACGCGACCCGAGATCTTGTAGCTCGTTGACCGGGGATCATCCTCACATTCTTCTGTCCACGGCTCCGCTGCACTCATCCAACAACATAGGATCGAATCAGTCATCCTCCACGCGCCTTTCTCGTGCCGAACCGGATGTCTTCCAGGCCAGGTCACCGTCGTCATGAACGAAGGACTAGGGACCCGCTGCATCCGGAACGAGGCCTTAAATAGGATCGTGGGCTTTGCATGGTAGAGTGTGGTTGGCTCTTTCTAACTAATCGGGATTCCGAACTGCATGGTAGCGTAGAATATTTAACCGTTATTTCACGCGATATGCATTTGATCGATTTTCTAAAATATGCATGGTGAGGGTGTATAACACAAGTGCTCCTTACCACCGGCGTTTCAGATAATTTCGTCTTCTGATTTAAATGCCTCATCTCAAAATTCTCAGCAACAAGGTGAGGGTGTATAACATAAGTGCTCCTTACCACCGACGCTTCAGATAATTTCGTCTTCCGGTTTAAATGCCTCATCTCAAAATTCTCAGCAACGAAGATAATCCAGAAACCAGAAAGGAGGGGATATAATGCTTGCCGAGGAAGAATAACATAAGTGTGGAGTATAATTCATACTCTTCCTTCTTTTTTGTTTATTGAGCCTCTATCTCATTAGTTTATTTTTTTCTGTTTATTGGATCATACTTTCATTTATTTCAATCATCTCTTTAGATTTCAAGGTGCATTAAATTGTAGCATGCAACAGCTAAAAGAAAATTGACAAATTCATGCAACCATTCCTACTCATTCGGTGGTCACGCATGCATGCAACACAATTAATGGAGGGTTTTTTTTCTAAAGCTCGGCATGCTTCTCCCTGCCATCAGGATGTTGTCCTGCCATGCTGGTGGACGTTTTGGTGGACACGTCAATTTTCTTTTCCGTTGCAACGCACGGGCATATGTGCTAGTAATAATAATAATAATAATATTAAAAGAAGAATTGTTTCTCCACTTTTTTTGGTTTGTGTGGGACCCAGACGTTTTTCGTCCGTCATGGGACTAACATATTTCGCGTACAAAATCCTCTGGTGAAAAATCAAAAAATAAACGCGTTCCAGGTGGGAATCGAACCAGGGACAGCAGCATCAACGCCAGCTCTACTAGCCAATGTGACCGTCCCACTTCAGTGCACCATTAGCAGTGCGAGATGTAAAGAAACGAGCGGCAGCGGTAAAACATAAAAACAACTCGCAGAAGGTTGTGAGTGAGTGGGATCAAACACACTACCTCCCATCAAATGAGTTAACCACGTCCTAGCGACGACAATTCTTTGATTTCTTGTCTAAATATTACAGCTCAGGTTATATAAACTATAGGCAGGGAAAGATTAAATCTTTTTTGAATTTCAAGCGCGATTTTCTTTTCCACAAAAGTAAATAATTTTGGAAAAATAATCATTCTAAAAGTATGTCATCAAATTTTTTCAAGACTCAAACATTTTTTTGGAATCTCAAACATTGTTTCAAAAAAGGAACAAAAGTGAAAATGACAATAATTTTTGAAACAACGAACAACTATTTGAAAAAGTGAACATTTTTTGGAAAACAGGAACAAAATTGAAAATTGTGAACATTTTCCAAAATTATGATGATTTTTTTATAACGCGGACATTTTATGAAATTCCCCTAACATTTTTTCAATTTGAGAACAAATTATGAGTACGTCCGTTATTTTTGGGTCGTTCGAGAAAAATGCTTGATTTAATCTCTCTAGCAGATCGTTACAGAGCACCAGCCAATGTATGCGATGGGTTTTCTTTCCTCCAATTGGTGCATTCTATGCATGCCCAATTAGTCCACATGACAGCCAAAATGTAATATTTATATGGAAAGTGCTTCTTCACGCAGTCACCGACTATATTTAAATGCATTTAATCTTCACCCTAGGTTATCTCTTGGTAGTCGAGTTTCGGCTCTCGAGCCCTTTAAATCTAGACGGGAGGGTTTGTTTACTTATCAAATTAAATAGTGGCTTCCCATTTTCTTACACTAAATTCCATTAATTTATATATGATTTGCAAGTTGTATGAAAAAACAATAAATCACTCCAGGGATCGATAGAGGGTGAAGAGTGGGTGCCAATTATCCCTAGAGAAACGAACATATCATTGTTTTGTTACAGGTGATCAGGAAGGATTTCACTCTGCATTTCTCGAAAAGAAGAAAATAACTTGAAAACTTTGGATGCTTTGTACGCGGGATTGTGGGTGAACATGAGATGGACGGTATATTACGAGACTGTGGGAGTATGATATAACTTAATATATAATTGCGATCGGACAATGTTTAACTTGACCATGTGGTAGGTTCATCGACTGCACATTAACAACCTAGATTTAGGGTTAATACATATGATTATAAGTAAATATAATGGGGGTGCCCTTAGGGCAATTGAGTGTGCCAGTTAAAATTACTCAATCAGATGATGGGGTTTTCTACACATCCGATGTTCCCTAAGTTGAAGTACACATCAATTTTCTTCTCCGTTGCAACGCACGGGCATATGTGCTAGTAATAATAATAAAGCACGTAGTGCTTCTACCCGCTCACCGTCGTACACTTTTTTGCAAAAAAATCCTTCTGTTTTTCTGTAATTAAACCCGCAGTCCTCCTAATAAGTCAGAGGCGAGGAAAAGAAAAAAAAAACGCACGGCGACCTTACCTCCTATCTCCTTCTGTTTTTCTGCAATTAAACCCGCAGTCCTCCTAATAAGTCAGAGGCGAGGAAAAAAAACGCACGACGACCTTACCTCCTATCTTCACCTCCAGCAAATCTCCACGCTGCCGCGTGCCGCCACCGCCACCACCCCTGCGGCGTTCCACCAGCGGCGAAACTCGACGCCGGCGCCGCACCTTCCCCCAACTCCTCTCCCTCCTCCTTTTCTGTGGCCACCTCTTTCATCAGGCGGCCAACTCCATCGAAACGGTCAGGCAGCGCTGGACTTTGCCGGAACGGGCAGGCGGCCGACCCGAGGCGTGAGGTGGCCGGCAGGCGACGCGAGGCGCGGCGGCGATGCGAGGCGTGGCGGCAGCGCAAGGAAGATTGGCGGATTTGGGGGTGGCGTCGAGGGATCTGTGTCAGGACTGTAAATGTAGTGTTCATTTCTTCAGTTAATTGTATCATTTCAGACAAAAATGTTTCGCCAAGATAGACGGCTGTGATCGCTCCTCGCTGTATTACTCGTCGCTAGCCATAGATGCGTCGTAACTGTGGCTGTCACACACTTGCCGGTTAGAGAGTAGCCTATATAACAGCCGGGCTGTGGCTGAGCTGGATATCTTATCTCCTATCGCATGACTTGCCAAGATGGCTTGCTTTATACTCTACAGTTTATACTAGCTGGAATAAGATCGAGATCCACCATGAACCCTAGCTCCTTTTGCCTGTGATTTCCCTTAGATAGATCGATAGATAGGTTGGGTCCTGACAAATTGGTATTCAGAGCAAGGTCTTTCCCCGGCCACAAAATTTTACCAGTGAGAAAATTGTGACTCCCACCCAATTTCCCTCCCGATGTTCCAAATCGAGGTGAGTTGATAGCTGCTAGGATGGCGACGATCTGGTCTGATTGGCGTTGGCGGAGGTGATCTGAACCAGGGAGGCGTTGGGGGCGGTGAATTGTTCGGCTGCAAACTAGTAGTGAGGATTGGTTGCTGGAGAACATTTCTCTGGTGGTAAAATTCCAGATCCATCGCTGGTTCGTGCAGTTTGGAGGCGTGGAACGAGAAGGCGACAGGATTTGGGGAAGAGGGTCTGGTTACCGGTAAAAGTCCGGCAGTAAAATTCCCTCTCTCTTTCTCAGATCAAGGTGATGGGGCGCTCGAAGGCGATTGATGATGCCGATCTGCAGGAAGTGTTGTCTTTGCGTGACGATTTTGGTGTGTTGCAGAAGGATAATTCACTGATCCATGCTGAAGTGTCCAAACTTCAAACAGATGTGCAGTTCATCGGTTCCAAGCAGGGCGAAATTTCTCAGCAAGTTGGAAGCATTGAGAAAGCAGTACTTGATCTGGGGCAGCAACTGTCAGCTATTAGCGTTGTTCTAAAGAACATTGTGCAACCTGGTCAACAGAGTCAAGGAGAAGCACATCCACAAAGCTCGAATCAGGTGGTGAAATCCCCTACACTGCAACAAGAACACATCAATGATCAACAGACCAGAGCAGACCTGCATAGGAAACAATTGGAGTTAGAAAAAGAAAAAACAAGAATAGCAGAGGAATTACAGTTGCAGAACTTACCTCCTATTCGAGTTAACAGACAAGCAGGTCCTCCTGGGTATGATAATCAGCAGAGACAAGACCATGCAAGCAGAGTGGCTACTCCAGTAACTGCTAGAGATGTTGGGCAAACTCTTATGTTTAACAGGCATTATCCCCCAACTAGAGACAGAAAATTGTGGCAAGGATACTACAGGACTTATGAACAAGACATGCAAGCCCAGTTTATGAAATCCATCACAAAAGGTCCAAAACTGGATTTCCCTAGGTTTTCTAGAGAAGATCCTGTGGGATGGATTAGACAGTGCAACAAGTATTTTCAAATGTCAGCTGCACCAGAAGAATACAAGGTGTCTCTAGCACAGATGTATGTGATTGATGATGCTGATATATGGTTAAGGAGATCTGGGTTATTGAAGAAACATCTCACTTGGAAAGAATTTGGGGCTGAAGTAATCAAGAGGTTTTCTCAAAAAGGCTCTTATGATTTAACTAAAAGTTTTAATTCAGTTAAGCAGCATAACAACACTATCTCTGAATATACAAAGTTGTTTGAAGATCTGATGGCTGATGTCCAAGAAGAAAACCCAGAGTTAGGGGAATCTTGGTTTGTAAGATGCTATGTTAATGGTCTAAGAGATGGTATTAAATTTCAAATCAGGCCACTGAGACCTCAAACATTAACCGATGCATACTGCCTAGCAAAGGATGTAGAACCCTGTTATCCTCCTGCTCCTCAAGTAACAAAGAAACAGAGTTTGCCCTATACAAACTTCATTCAGAAAAACACGGGCAATTGGCAAACTAAGCAACAGTCTGCAACTCCATATCAACAATCCTTACCAATTAGACAAGCTGAAGTCCCCAACAGTTCTAATCCAAAGATCAGAAAAGTGGGAGAGTGTTGGAGATGTGGAGATAAATGGTTCCATGGTCACAAGTGCAAGTTAGTTCCTAATGTGCATTTGTTGCAACAAGATACAGAGGAGAACAACATCACTGACAATGAGGACCAACCACCACAAGAGCACTCTCAGATGGAAATGGAAGAGGAACAAGTTATGTTTGTCTCTTCTTTTGCAATGGGGCAACAAATAGCAGTCCCTACACCCACGGTGATAATACACATAAATGGGAAAAGAGCCACTGCTCTACTGGATTCTGGCAGTACAACTTCATTCCTCAATCAAGATTTTGTTGTTAAAGCAAATTGTCAGCTGTTACCAGTTCAACCCAGGAAAATAGCAGTAGCTGGAGGAGGAACTTTAATATCAACTGCTGTAGTTCCTAATTGTGTATTTCAAATGGCAAAACTCAAGTTAACACATGATTTCAGGGTGTTGTCACTACCAAGTCATGATGCTATCTTAGGATATGACTGGTTCACTGTAGTCAGCCCAGTATATTTTGACATTCCTGCTCAAACTTTCAGTTTCACAAAAGATGGGAAGCAAACTGTCTCTACTGCTATGTTTACTAATTCTGCAAATCTGAAGGAGGTGCCTGCAAAGAAAATGGATAAAGCCTTGGACAAAGGGGCTGAAGTATTCCTCTGTCAAGTTCATAATATACTAATGGAAGCTCCAGAAAATGCCAAAACACCCCCATAGATTCAGAAATTATTGTTGGAATATGCAGATTTATTTGAAGAACCTGCATCTCTTCCACCTCACAGGGCTCTAGATCATAAGATACCCCTGGTGCCAGGAGCTGTTCCTGCTCAGGTCAGACCTTACAGAGTTCCTCAACACCAAAAGAAAGAGATGGAAGAATAGATTAAAAAGTTATTGGCTGCTCATTTAATCAGACATAGCCAGAGTCCATATGCAGCTCCCGTTCTATTGGTTAAAAAGAAGGATGGCTCAATGAGACTTTGCACTGATTTTAGGAAACTTAATGCTCTCACAGTGAAGAATAAATTTCATATCCCTGTTATTGAGGACCTGCTGGATGAATTACATGGAGCAAAGTATTTTTCAAAATTGGACCTCAGATCTGGATATCACCAAATTAGAATGTCTCCTGAAGATATACATAAAACAGCTTTCAGAACATTTTTGGGACATTTTGAATATTTGGTGATGCCTTTTGGTCTATCAAATGCCCCTGGTACATTCCAAGAACTGATGAATACCATATTTGGTCCTTATCTGAGGAATTTTGTATTAGTGTTCTTTGATGATATTCTCATTTTCAGTAAGAGTTTGAAGGAACACTGGGAGCACATCCAAATAGTGTTGGATTTGTTGAGACAACACCAGTTATATGCAAAGCTCTCAAAATGTGTATTTGCTATCCAACAAGTAGAATACTTGGGACATGTCGTTTCTGAACAAGGAGTTGCCATTGATCCTAAGAAAATTTCTGCTATAGCTGAATGGCCTACACCTGACAATGTAACTAAGCTCAGAAGTTTTTTGGGTTTGGCTGGTTACTATAGGAGATTTATTAAAGGATATGGTTTAATCTACAGACCTCTTCATGACTTACTCAAGAAAGGAAATTTTACTTGGCAACAGGAACATGATAAAGCTTTTCAACAGTTGCAACAGGCTTTAGTAACTGCTCCAGTTCTAGCATTACCGGATTTCTCTCAACCTTTTGTCCTAGAGACTGATGCATCTGGTAAAGGTATTGGAGTTGTGTTAATGCAACAAGGAAGACCTATATCCTATTATAGTTCTGCTCTTTGCCCTAGAAATGCAGCTATGTCAACTTATGAGAAAGAAGCTTTGGCAATACTAGAAGCACTGAAGAGGTGGAGACATTATCTGCTAGGCAATGAGCTCACTATCAAAACTGATCAACAATCTCTGAAATTCATTACTGATCAGAAAATTACAGAAGGAGTACAACACAAACTGATGATGAAATTGTTGGAGTTCAATTTTCACATCCAATATAAGAAAGGTGTTCAGAACAGAGTAGCTGATGCCTTATCCAGAGTACTTCCAAAGTGTATGGCTATATCCACTCTTACACCAGTATGGGCTCAAGATTTACACTCCAGTTACCAGGAAGATCTAGAATGTAAGCATTTGTTGGAAAAATTGCTGTTGGATGCCAACAAATCAGTTTCTGATTATACTTTAACAGCTGGCATAATCAGACACAAAGGAAAAATCCTGGTGGGTAACACTCCTTTGAGAAACAAGTTTATTAATGCACTTCACAATTCTCCAGTGGGGGGACACTCAGGAAGAAGAGCCACTTATCACATAGTTAAAAGCATTTTCTATTGGCCTGCTATCAAAAAAGAAGTAGAACAATTCATTGCTGCTTGTCCAGTCTGCCAGAGAGCTAAACATGAGAATTGCTTGCAACCTGGTTTGTTAGATCCACTGCCTGTTGCTGATATGGCATGGCAGCATATTTCTATGGATTTCATTGAGGGTTTGCCTAAATCAAAAGGAAAAGATGTGATTTTGGTGGTAGTGGATAGATTTACCAAATATTCCCATTTTATTCCACTAGCTCATCCATATTCCACTCTTAGCGTGGCTCAAGCATTTGTAGATCAGATCATTCACCTACATGGCCCACCTAAGCTCATAATCTCTGATAGAGATAGAATCTTTACAAGTCAATTGTGGAAGGACATCTTTGCAGCTATGAAGGTAGAATTAAGATACAATACAGCATACCACCCTCAAACTGAAGGTCAAACAGAGAGGAAAAATCAGTGCCTGGAAACCTATTTAAGATGTATGGCAACAGCTGAACCAAACAAGTGGATGTCCTGGTTGCCACTGGCTGAAAATTGGTACAATTCCACTTATCATACTGCTCTGCACATGTCCCCATTCCAAGATCTGTATGGATTTCCACCACCACTAATATCTGAACTAGCAATTCCTGGGCCAGAGGATACAGAAGCTCAGGATTTCCTCAGTGCAAAACAGCAAATGCTGACACAAATCAAGGAAAATCTGGTGCAAGCACAACACAGAATGAAGAAGTATGCGGATACTAAAAGAAGTGAAAGAGTGTTCCAGGCAGGAGACTTAGTCTACTTGAAAATGGCACCTTACAGGCTTGCTTCTTTTGGTTTTCGAGGAGCACTAAAGCTACAGAATAAATACTATGGACCATTCCGTGTCATTCTCAAAGTGGGCAACTCTGCTTACAAACTGCAGTTTCCTGATCATGTGAAAATCCATCCAGTTTTCCATGTGAGCCAATTGAAGAAACACATCGGTCTCAAGTCAATCCCAAGTCCCAATTTACCAATGGTAAACTCTGATGGTACAGTCAAAACTGGTCCTGCTGCTGTCTTACAGGTTCGGCCAGTGCCTAGAAACAATACTCCAGTCATGCAATGGTTTATCCAATGGTAAAATTTATAGGTGGATGAAGCTACCTGGGAAGATGCAGATTTCATCAAGTGTGCATTCCTGGAGTTCTTTCGTGCGACTATGGAAGAATGGAGAAGGAATGCTACAACGACGTGAGGACTCGTCGTTTCTCAAGAAAGGGGCAATGTCAGGACTATAACTGTAGTGTTCATTTCTTCAGTTAACTGTATCATTTCAGACAAAAACGTTTCGCCAAGATAGACGGATGTGATCGCTCCTCGCTGTATTACTCGTCGCTAGGCGTAGATGCGTTGTAACTGTGGCTGTCACACACTTGCCGGTTAGAGAGTAGCCTATATAATAGCCGGGCTATGGCTGAGCTGGATATCTTATCTCCTATCGCATGACTTGCCAAGATGGCTTGCTTTATACTCTACAGTTTATTTTTTTCGAAAAGGAGTATGACCCCCGGCCTCTGCATCTGGAAGATGCATGCAGTCATTTTATTAATTATTCACAAAGACCTTACAAAGTAGTACATCAGAAAGCCTGAAGCCACCCTTAGCAACAACTGTCGCTACTCATATCCACTTGATGAAGGGGTGCTGATAGTCTGAGCCTAATACCAAACAGACATCGCACAAATGCCTAACATCTAAAGCCGGATGTCCCAACCAAGCCAAATACTAGGTTTGGGACGCAAACCGGTCCGACGCACTCATAGGTCGTCGCCGCCATCTTCCACTGTTCCATCTTCAAAGCAGGTACTGACGCATCAACCTTGCCAGGCCTGTCGTTGACGCCACCACGATGCCAGACAACGCCTCCTCCCCGCGCGCGTCCATCATCACACATCCGTCGCTGAGTCCATGCCGCACCATGCCGCCGAGACTCCACGTCGTCGATGCATCACATGGAAAGCCACTCCATCGTTGGAACCGTCCGCTGGTCCCTCAAGCCAATACACACCTCCAAGAATGAGGCCCCCAAGGAGGGAACGACACAAGTGCGCCGCCGTCATCCGATCGACTGATCTTGGGTTTCCCCCGAAGGTAGCGGAAGGAGTTGGGAGCTTCACCTCGATGATGCCTTCAAGAAGGAAACGACACCTAGGGCGTCACCATCACCGGCTCCGGCCACCGGTCGGAGATCAGGTTTTCACCCGGATCTGTCCCATAAGCATCCAACCGACAACATGTGCACCGTCCAGACCGCCTTCAAAGCCCCAGATCTGGCCACCCAGATCCGGCGACCATCCACAACCGCACTGCCACCATGGGAACCCTGACACACCGGCCACTGCCTGCGTGTGCCACCATTGGAGCCTGGGAGGAGGGCCGCCACCCCACCTCGCCAAACCGCAAGAGCCGCTGAGAGGAATTCCGCGCGCTCGACGCCGTCACTGATCCGATCTAATCCGGAGCCCAAGTCACTAGATTGCCGGCACCGATCAGCCTTGGACAGGGACATCGCCACGCCATGCCGCCGTGAGAGGCCTGAGCTTCACCGGCCACCACCATCAAGGGCCGCCGCCCCGGGTCACCACCGCCAAGGAATCCTCCACGCCGCCGCATCAACCACGCAGGCAACCCACGCCGGCGAGCCGCGCCGCCACGTCGCCCAGTGCCGCGCCCATGCCCGAGGAGGCCGGCCCGCACTGCCCCATCGCGCGAGGGGAAGAAGATGCCCCGCCGCCGCCCGCGCCGGCCGGGCTTCGCCCGTCCGTGCCCTTGGGCAGCGGCGAGGGAGGGGGAGGCAGGAGGAGGCGACCGGCGGCGGAGATTTGAGATCCCTCCCCGCCGCCTCGCGGGGGCGGCGTGGGAGGGTTAGGTCGCGGCGTAGATATCCACCATGAACCGTAGCTGCTTTTGCTTGTGATTTCCCTTAGATCGATAGATAGGCTGGGTCCTGACAATCTGGCGACTGGTGCGTCAACTTGCTCCGACGGCGGCGTCTTTCTCATTCAGAGAAAGAGAGAGACAACACGTGAGGCAGAGAGGAAAGAGAGGAAGAAAGAAGAAGGAGAAGGGGCACAGGGTGAGGCACTACCAGAATAACCCACTATGCCGACGGCCAAGGGGCGTCGGCATAGGCCCAAAAACCGTCGGGATAGGCCTATGCCGACGGTGGCCGTCGGCATAGCCTCGTCGGCAACTTGTACGTCGGCGTACCCAAAGATGGCCGTCGGCATAGAAAGGTCGTCGGCGTAGCTCTCTATGCCGACGGTGCCCGTACAACCGTCGGCATAGATACACTGTCGGCAAATTTCTACGCATGACGGCCGTTGACGGCACCGTCGTCAAGACGGCGCCTATCATATGCTGTCACGTGGCAGCTGCTGGTAGCTCCTGGTGCATGTCTATGCCGACGGTCCGACGGTATAACCGTCGGCATAGATGCAAACCTATGCCTACGGCAATGCCGTCGGTATACTTGCTGAACAGAACCAAAAAAATAGCGAATAAAAGGGATACAATTACACAGACATGATTCTATAGGTTACAATCAATTCTCTAACAGGCATGATCAAATTTGAACCAAAATCAGTAAATTGATAATCACGATTCTTTATACTGGCTTGTGAAAAGGATACAACCAGTTCGCTTCTCTTTTCTTTTTCAACACAACCGGCAAACTACTCGAGGATATTGTGAAGGGGATGATGGGGTGCAAACTGAAATGACATTCTGTAGCAAAACATAAGCTAGCATGTGACCATCAGCCACACGCGCATCATGCAGCAGGACCGAATTTGACAAAAATTAGAACACAATTCAACACGCCCTATACAGGACCTCAAGGGAAAGCAGAGATATCACCCAACTAGCCTACACACATGAGGCGTTGTATTTGTCACCAAGAATCTAGATTCCAGCCGAAGAGAAACCACAAAAGGAAGGCATCCATCCTCATTTGTTTTGATCCATACATGACAATTCAGAGCATAGTATTAACAATGATGGTCATCCTAAATTGGAATTCAGAAGCACATCCCACTCCTTAAAAATATATAGGCATCCAACGGACATGTTTAACTTTGTAAATAAATATATATGCTAATTTGCTGCACAAGACCTCACATGTCTTGTTGGTTCCATGCCCCACACAGAATAGGATAATGCATTTCAACTTAGCAAGCTAAAACATACACATCCGATGGGGACATATAAATTTTTTTGTCAACAAGCAAAGATGGTAGGTAATTTTCTATACATGGCATCGATGAGCAGAGAAGATTTGTGGAAATAAAACATCACCTCGGCTCAGTTAAATGGTACAAGAAATTGGATGTCCGTGCGAGCTTCTCCGGCTTGTCTTGATTCATTTTTCTGCAGAAACAAGACACCAAATGGCATGTTATTATGAAGTTGCGGCAAATTGTGTAGACCATAAAGAGCAGCAAGAAAGCACCGGAACTGTACCAATCTGCCTGTATGGCAGGATTTACTCTCCAAGATTATCCAACACAGGGAACAGAGGATAACCAGCTGCATCTCGGGCAGCAAAGCACGTAATCCTCTATAATGGAGTTAGGTTCGTTCATGTTTCGGTGGCACTGCTACCCACGGAAGCCCCACCGACCGGACTAACCCTAGCCCCATTGACCAGTAGATCTAGGCCTTTGACTTTCGCCGGACGTCCTTTGACAAGTGGACTCTTCCACCTGGTTGCGACCGGTCAGCCCATAGAAACATCCCCGGACATGGTCTGGACCCAACCAGCCACTAGATTCCCACCGGCTCGACCCGACCCGCACGCCCCCCCCCCCACCATGTGACGGCGGCAGTGCCGTCCGTGGAGGGGGGGGGGGCACACCCCAGAGCCGGATATTCATAAACACATCGGATATATGCAAAAGTACATGAGGTTACATTTTAACATACTCAAAAGTAAAAACAAACCGGATATTCATAATCTATGGAAAATTTTGCCCCAAATTCATATATAATTTGTTTATGTTTAACTTTATATAAATTAGATTTAAATTAATTAAATCTAAAGTTTAAAAAATGTAAAAAAAATATAATATATATGCCTACGGCATGGCCGTCGGCATAGATTTGCCACGTGGATTTTGTTAAATAAAAAAAAGTGAAATAGCTATGCCGTCGGCATAGTTTTAACGGCGTCAACCTCCCATCTGATCCTGCGTCGGCGGGCCCACCTATGTGCCGACGGCAGCGCTATGCCGACGGCCCCCGTTGGCATAGATGGAGATATGCCGACGGCCATTCTACGCCGACGGCCCCCTTCGGCATAGATGGATGTATGACGACGGCTTCACTATGCCTACGGCTTTTCCCTGGCCGTCGGCGTACCTCCATCTATGCCGACGGGGGCCGTCGGCGTAGATAAGGCCGTCGGCAGCAGCTGTTATTCTAGTAGTGAGGGAGGCGAGCAGGGCGGCGTGCTCCTGTTGAGGCGGCGGGGCTCGGTGTGGGCTGGTTCCTCGGATTGAGCCTTGGCTCTTCCGAGGAGTGCGGTTGCTGGAAAGGGCATCACGTCTCGCTGGAGCACACGTTGTTCCTGGCCAGAGGCCTCGGATCGACCGGCTGGGCTCAGCGCTGCTGAGCAACGCCGGCGGCGGGGGTCAAGGGGATCGCTCCGGCATCAACATCCACTACAAGAAACTAATCGAGGAGGACACCCAGCAACAGCCTCTTCAAACTACGGGTAACTCCTGTACCAATGGCTTTATTGGTTATTTGTATGAGATTCACCCTCTTTGTTTCAAGGAATGAGCCGGAAGGAGAGTACATGGAGGAAGATGGGCAGAATGGCTACGCAGATTGCCCGCAACTCTGCATAGGTGCAGCCCAACAAAGCCTAGCTGGACATCATTTGTCAAGGTTTGTACACAACTACACATTGAAAATTCTAGCTGGGTTGATCCAGATCCGCTACTGCCGATCACTGACAACATCTCCTCATTTTTTTTGCGAGATAAGCATCTCCTCATTTTACCACCAGCCACCACTACCACAATGGTACAGATCTCACCTGCAACGCCATGTCACTCCCTTGCCTTAATCTCTTCTTATACTTGCTGTTTGTTTTGGTCCATCTTCAGTTGCTCACACAAATCAGGTTGTCCCACCAGCCTACATAACTTGGATGTTTGCTACGACAATCTGCCATGTGGTGCATTAGTTGGCTGATGCCCATGAAGAGTTCAAGACTAATACACACTAGACATTCTTGATTGCTTATTATTTGCATTATTTTTAGATCAATTACCTTCTTGCATATCGTCATCTATGCAGCACATGCCAACAAGCTCTGTCGACATGTACGCAAGCAGGTATGCATCAATGGACATAGGCTCCCAATTATCTTCTCGCTCTGTACTACTTACACCACACGCAAGCACCCATTATAAGTGATTTTCTATGCATCTCAATTTTATCTCATATCAAAGAATTTTTTTATCTCAATTTTCTTATGTATAGCACACATGCATATAGGAGAAGTCACATCCACTTAATTATCATGTATCACAAACTTAGGTAGTAGTAGAATAAGATCATACATCTGCATGTTATTTCAGATATTATCATGTATAGTAAGGTGCCGGTTTGCAAGAAATAAAGCACCATTGTGACATGAAAAGTTTGAACATAACCAACACAGTTTTATCTTGCATTCATGAGACTCGCCTTTAAAGTGTTATCTTTTCACACAGAGACATACGAGAGCATGAGGACATCCTATAGACAGAAAGGGCATTCGAGGAATTCAAAAATTGAATCGCCTCCGCTGAACAAACTGCAAGCTTTGAAATCATTGAAGCGTTGGCAATTCTGTAATCTTTTAACACATGTTGCCGCCATCATGCTTCTCAGGTAGGATAATCCTTTTCTCCATCAAGCTGTTTGGTACGTTCATGACAGGGTAGTGAGTGGCACAGAACCTAAAAAATGCATAATATTGTCTTTGTTGATATCCCCACCACAAAGGCTTAGAGGCTCTATTCATAATCACCTCTCGCCATAGCCGGGGAGGATTATGGTCTAGGCAGAGCGGCGCATGATGCTGCAGTGTGACTGTTGTCAATGACACTGTCGTGATGGTGTCCACTTTGTCCCGGTGGTTCGAAAGCGACGCAATGACATCATGTTTCTTCTCCTGAGTGAATTTATTATTTTCCATAGACCTCATGGTATAAATATAAGTTCTTGGTTTTTCTTCCACTCGATCATATTTTTTTTGAAACGGAGGCAAAAGATTTGCCTCATATATTAATTAAGAGGAGGATAGAATTTTTGTTACAAACCCGAAACTACATAGAGCTCACTCTCCCGGTACAATGGTGCCCAAATTTTTTGGTCCTGCAACCACCCAGAGCTTGATCTCGCCTTTAATTTTGTTGAGCAAGATTGTTGTTGGCGTATTCTTGTGTTGAAAGATGCGGGCGTTCCGCTCATTCCAAATAGTCCACCCGACAAGCATTGTAAGGGACGCCAAGGCCTTCCTGTTGAGCGTGCTGTCGTCAGATCTCTTGACCCACCAGTCACTAACGGAATTCTGAAGATGCCAACCTGAAGTATCAAAATCAATCAAGTGTAGCCAGTCGTTCACTATGTTCCAAAGACGGAGTGTGAAACGACACTTATAGAACAGATGAGGACCAGACTCCTGGACTTGCTTGCAGAACAGATGAGGACCAGACTCCTGGACTTGCTTGCAGAGTGGGCAGAGGTTACAGTTCGGCCATCCTCGCTTGGCCAGTCGGTCGGTGGTCCATATACGGTCTTGTGTAGCCAGACAGGAGAAAAACTTGACCTTGGGAGGGGCCCACGCTTTCCATATCATCTGCTCCATTGGAGAGTAGACCGTACCCAGGAATTGGGCCTTGTAGGCGGAGGCCGCGGAGTATTGCCCGTTGTTCGTGTGCTTCCACAGAATATCGTCTTTAGCATGCTCATCGAGTTGAAGGCCTTGAATGGTGGAGCAAAGGGTCACAAATTGTCGAATATGCTCCATGGTGAAGTTGGCCGAAACTTTGACCTTGGCAACCCATGCCCCATTATTGAGTGCCTCTCTGACCTTCCAATTTTTGCGCGTAGAAGCCTCGAAAATTAGTGGAGCTATTTCCTTCGGTTTCTGGTTATTAATCCATGGAGCCTCCCAAAAAGGGGTTCTTGCACCATTCCCCACGGTGATAGTGGTGGAAGCGTAGAAGAGGTTGAGGTCATTATCATCGCAGGGGTTACCCATGCCAACCCACAATTTGGAGGGCTCTTTCCATTTGAACCATGGCCATCTGAGCCGCAAAGCTCGCGCGAACTTTTCTGTGTTAAGCACTCCAAGCCCTCCACGCTCGTATGGCCTGCATACCAAGTCCCAATTAACCTTGCATTTTATCCCTGTTGTCTTGTCAGAGCCAACCCAAAGGAAAGCTCTTTCCAATTTGTTGGTACTGTGGAGGATGCTCGAGGGAACGATGAGAGGCGTGATGTAATATAACACTTGGGAGGAGAGCAACGATTTGACTAGAGCCGTGCATCCAATGGTAGTGATGTTGCCACCATCCCAAGGAGTGAGCTTAGCAGCCACCTTGTCCTCCAAGAATTGAAAGTCCACCTTCTTCAGTTGCCATACAGAGAGAGGAAGCCCCAGATATCTCATTGGGAAGGAGGATCTTTTGGCCGGCAGGTTGTGTAGGATGGGCGTCAAGTTGATGTTGCCGCATCTGATGGGAACTACCAAACTCTTCTGGAAGTTGGTTGCAAGGCCTGTAACCTTGCCAAAGCAGTGAAGGATCTGAGATAGCCTGCAATATCGCTCTTGATCGGCGCCATGAAGACCGCCGCGTCATCCGCATAGAGAGAGGTACGAACCGAGGCCCTCCGCCCTCGAATCTTATGCAGTAGTCCCTTTGTGGTGGCATTGTCCAGAAGGCGCTGAAGAGGATCAATGGCGATGACAAATAGCAGCGTAGACAGCGGGTCTCCTTGTCGCAGACCACACTCATGCATGATCGGCAGACCTGGCACCCCATTGAGTAGGACCCTGGAAGAGGAGGAGCGCAAAAGGGTAGTGATCCAGTTTCTAAACTTGGTGGGGAAACCTCTTTTTTGCAGAAGGTCGAGAATGTATTCCCATTTAATTGAATCAAAAGCTTTGCGGATGTCCAGCTTGAAAAGGAGTGACGGGGTTTTGCTCTTGTGAGGCCTCCGAGCAAGGTTTCTGACGTACATGAAGTTGTCATGGATGCTCCTTCTCTTGATGAAAGCACTTTGCGCGTTGGAGACAAGGTCGTTCATGTGGAGGCGCAATCTGTTCGCAAGGACCTTTGACATGACCTTTCCAATGGCGTGAATGAGGCTAATTGGCCTGTAATCTGGTATCCCCTCAGCGCCTTCTTTTTTTGGCAGAAGTACCACATTGGTGGAATTAAGCCAGTGAAGGTTGGCACCATGGAGATCCTCAAAGAGATGAACCACAGCCATGGCATCAACCTTCACTGTTTGCCAACACTTTCTGAAGAAAAGGCCGGTGAAGCCGTCGGGGCCCGGGGCCCTGTCTGCGGGCAAGTCGTTGATCGCGGTTTTGACCTCCTCTTCAGTGATTGGATCCTCAAGGTCTGAAAGGTCATGGGGTTCCAAGTTTAGTTCTCCCCAGTTGAAGTCCAGGGCTGCACTAAAATGGTCAAAAATGAGATCCTCTTTCTTTTGATGCTCAGTTATCCACCCATGATTGTGTTTAAGTCTGTGGATATGGTTTTTTTTGCCTCCTCGCATTAACCTTCCGGTGGAAGTATTTGGTGTTTGCGTCGCCCTCCTTCAAGTTGGTCATTTTTGCACACTGGCGCTTTCGAGCCCTCTCGATGATAGATAAGGAGATTACCCTTCTTTTTAGCCTTTTGTGGAGTTCCATTTCTTCCGTGGATAGCGCTCTACTTTCTTGGGCTATGTCAAGGTGGAGGATGATTAGAAGAGCGGCATGAAGATGGACCTTAGATTTGGAAAATAGCTTCCGACTCCACTCTGTTAGCCTAGTGCCCGTTGTTTTCAGCTTGTGGTATAACACCTGACAAGGCTCGGAGTGTGAAGATGTCCCCAACCACGCCTGTTGGACCACGTTTGTGAAGCCTGGCATCAAAGTCCAAAAGTTCTCAAACTTGAAAGAGCGAGGCCGCCGAGGCCCTTTGTCATCCGCGAGCAGGAGGGGGCAATGGCCCGACAGGGACGAAGAAAGTGCATGAAGGATGTGGGTGTTGAAGTGCATGTCCCAATCGGCGTTGCAGAAGAAAGAGTCCAGCTTGCTCATCGTTGGGTTGGTTCTTTCATTGCTCCAAGTGAATCGCCGATTCTGTAGGTGTATTTCTTTGAGATCACAGCTGTTTAGAATGGCCCGGAAACGATTGATGCGGCCACGGTTGACGTTTCTCTTGTTCTTATCACGAGCGCGGTAGATTTGATTAAAATCCCCATTCACCACCCACATCACACCGTCCATGGGCTTCGCCGCTAACAGCTCAGCGAAGAAGGCATCTTTGAGTTGAGAGGATGTAGGCCCATAAACAGTAGTTAACTTGAAATTCACGTTGGTGGTTCTGATGGAAACCTGATACGTCTCCAACGTATCTATAATTTTTGATTGTTCCATGCTATTATATTATCTGTTTTGGATGTTTTATATGCATTAATATGCTATTTTATATTATTTTTGGGACTAACCTATTAACCTAGTGCCTAGTGCCAGTTTCTGTTTTTTCCTTGTTTTTGAGTATTGTAGATAAGGAATATCAAACGGAGTCCAAACGGAATAAAATCTTCGCGATGATTTTTCTTGGACCAGAAGAAACCTACCAGACTTGGAGAGGAGGTCAGGAGACCTGCCGGGAGGCGACAAGCCACCAGGGCGCGCCCGTAGGGGGGGCGCCCCCTGGCTTGTGGCCCCCCAGCAGGCCTCCTAACCCTATTCTTCCTCCTATAAATTCCCAAATATTCCCCCAATACCAAAAAGAGTCACGATAATACTTTTCCGCCGCCGGAAGCCTCTGTTCCAGTGAGATCCCATCTTGGAGCCTTTTCCGGTAATCTGCCGGAGGGGGATTCGATCACGGAGGGCATCTACATCAACTCCATTGCCCCTCCGATGATGCGTGAGTAGTTCACCTCAGACCTTCGGGTCCATAGCTAGTAGCTAGATGGCTTCTTCTCTCTCTATGTTCTTCAATACCATGTTCTTCATGATCTTCATGGAGATCTATCCGATGTAATACTCTTTTGTGGTGTGTTTGTCGAGATCCGATGAATTGTGGGTTTATGATCAGATTATCTATGAATATTATTTGAATCTTCTCTGAATTCTTATATGCATGATTTCATATCTTTGCAAGTCTCTTCGAGTTATTGGTTTGGTTTGGCCAACTAGATTGGTAATTCTTGCAATGGGAGAAGTGCTTAGTTTTGGGTTCAATCTTGCGGTGTCCTCATCCAGTGACAAAGTAGGGGTAGCGAGGCACGTATTTGTATTGTTGCCATCAAGGATAAAAAGATGGGGTTTTCATCATATTGCTTGAGTTTATCCCTCTACATCATGTCATCTTACTTAATGCGTTACTCTGTTCTTCATGAACTTAATACTCTAGATGCAGGCAGGAGTCGGTCGATGTGTGGAGTAATAGTAGTAGATGCAGAATCGTTTCGGTCTACTTGACACGGACGTGATGCCTATATGCATGATCATTGCCTTGGATATCGTCATAACTATGCACTTTTCTATCAATTGCTCGACAGTAATTTGTTCACCCACCGTATCATTTTCCTTCAAGAGAGAAGCCTCTAGTGAAACCTATGGCCCCCGGGTCTATTTTCCATATTATATTTTCAGTTCTATAAACCAAAAATACCAAAAATACTTTGCTGCAATCTTTTTTACTTTTGTTTTACATTTCATTTTAGTAATCTTCTATATCTATCTCTATCAGATCTCATCCTTGCAAATAACCGTGAAGGGATTGACAACCCCTTTTCTGCGTTGGGTGCAAGTGTTTGATTATTTGTGTAGGTACATCTATTGGGGACTTGCTTGTATCTCCTACTGGATTGATACCTTGGTTCTCAATAACTGAGGGAAATACTTATCTACTTTGCTGCATCACCCTTTCCTCTTCAAGGGAAAACCAACGCAAGCTCAAGAAGTAGCAAAACCATTGCTGAGAGGCAGTACGATGACAACACAATATCAGTGACCTCCAGAACAACATCATCCGAAAGCAACAAAATTCCTCCCTTGGTACCGATGGCGGGGCGCTGAGCGAAGCTCCGAAGCCTGTTGCCACCCAAGAATGCAGCACAGTACATGTCCACATTGGCCAACTTTGTCTCCTGGAGACACACAAGGTGGCAGGAAGATGCTGCAATTGTTTCTGAGACTGTGGTGCGGCGTTTGTGGTCGTTCAAGCCTCTCACATTCCAACACAGGATGTTTGGCTTTTGATCTAACATAAATGAATTGACATTGACACATAGTACTGGAGCATTACATTTGCGGTAACATAGATTGCAAAGGGGAGGCACGTACATTTGCTCCTTCCAGGAGCACACTTGCTAATACTTGACCTGACTAACATGACAACCAAAACAACACTTGCATGCATAAGAGACTGCATCAGAGTCAGCAACATCAGGTAACAGTGGCCGCGGCAGCGGCAGCTCCATCATGGTCTTCAGCATGGTCCAGGGCGTCAGTGCCGCCATGGGCAAGCAGGGCCTCCTCCACTTCATTCTCAAGGTCATCGTCAATCTTGAACAGGGCACACATCGCCGCAATAACATCTGGGGCCAACTCGTCTTTGAACTTGTCTGCAAATGTTGCTAGTGCCCGAGCCGTGACATCCTCACCATCCTTCACAATTCCTAGGTTTTGGCAGACCAGCAGTTCGGCCGCTTTGGCCACAGGGACAGGCCTGCATCTTCCCGCAGCATGCTGCCTTTCCCTGGTGCGCCGGAGCGATACGCCCCCACCCCTGTTTGAAATTGCCACACCCGCCAGAGTCTTGCGTCTAGCAGTGGGCCGCAGAGGAGGGGACGGCATCGGGGGGGGAGATGAGGGGCACAGGCAGCAGTTGGAACAAAGGTTCCAAGCCTTCAGGTATGGCCTCCTGCACTCTGGAACATGCAGCAGGAGTGTCCACAGCTGCCGGCATAGTTTGAGGCTGCAGGGGAGGCTCGGGAGAAGCTTCGAAGCCGGGAGGGTGCACTGGAGACAGTTGGGGCAGAGGCCTGACCAAGCCTGTTGGCGAGCAAATGGCCAGGGCCCTGCAGGCCGCCGCAGACTTCAGAGAAGGGGCGACGGAGCCGCGCTTGGAGTTGGGGGTGCTTGGCAGCACTGAATTTGGGGACGAAGGCGGCGTCAGGTTGTCCCTCAATCTCTGTCTGTTGGCGTGTGGGGAGCTGTTGCGCACAGGGCTGCGGCCCCTAGCCTCGGCCGAGGCGACCACAGGCGCAGGTGCCACCGGCGCTAGCGGCGGAAATTCAGCCAGGTCCAGGCCGACGTCGTGACGGCGGCCTCCCGAACGGTCGCGGTTGCGACCTCCCTCGTCCTGGCGCTGGCGGTCCCGAGGGTTCCTCGACAGCGAGCGGCGCACACGGTCACGCCAGCCATCCCGCGCACGGCCACCATCGCGCCCACGGTCGCCATCGCGGTCACCCTCGTCGTTGCGCCTGTTGCTGTGGCGATCATCGCGGCCATGATCGCCCCTGGTCACGGTGAGAGACAGTGCCGTCTACCATCTTCCGGACCCAAGTGTGCTCGTAGATGTCAGGGGGAGGTGGGTTGTCGTCGTCGTCTCGAGCCTTGGAGTGGTCTTCGTGCAGGTCAAGATGCAGCAGGACCCGGTGGCGCAGCCCCCGGTGCCCGCGACGGCGGTAGCCGCGGGCAGGGAGGGTGAGCCACTTCACCTTGGGAATGCAGCTTGGGTCCGCCGTCCAAGCCCAGAGAGCGAGGTCGCGCGTGTCCTCCCTGCGGAGTGAGCGCTGCTCGATGTAGTCGAGTGAGCATCCACAGCCGATGACGAAGGTGGCGATGTAGGCGTTCCAGGCGTGGACGGGGATGCCCTCGATGCACAGCCTGACATGGTGCAACATGTCCTTGTTGTCCGCATGAGCCTCAAGCCGCCATGCCCGGACGAAGATCTTGGAGTTGCAGCATATTCATCTGCATCTACTTTGTTGATATGTTTTTTTTCGAGTGAATACCTTGCTTCTATGCAACTGCTATGTAGGAGTGGAGTACCGAGGGCTGTGGAGACAAGTGTTGGAGGGGTGGCATGCATCAGGATGAGAGGGAAGAAAGTGCTGGAGGATGTAAACATTTGGAGGAAGATGTATAGAGTGGTTCTTTGTCGACCAAAATGTATAGAGTGGTTGCTGTATACGTCCTTTTTGTGATAATAATAAATCAAGTGCATTCTGCTGCTATGGTTGTGACTGAAGATGTTAGCGGCAATAGCAATTGCTACGTAAGTGTGAATAGCCTGGTGTGACGTCTCTTTTTATCCTGCTTTGTTTATTTTGCAAATCATTAATATTTCCATCGCTTTTCTTCTTGCATGATTGCTCTAATCTCCAGCAGTTTTGTGTTGTTAATAATTAGTAGTTTATGCAGTTGTGATCATGAAATTGTATTAAGCAAAATATTAAAACAATAGTATTTGATTAATGGAATAGATTACACCTTAAATCTGTTCAAGATAGGTCTCAGTTGTGATCATGGAATTTTACATAGTGAAATAGGAAAAAGGTTATTTGTTTAATGGAATAGATTATGCCTTAACTCTGCTCAATTATGCCCTGACTCTGCTCGAGACAGGTCTCAACAAATATTTATAAAGACAAATGAGTGCCACCTGAATTATAAGTTATAACACAATGTGTCTCATCTGAAATTGCGCTTATAAGCTGTTTGATCTGAAAACTACGCTCATGTATACAATGTGGTGTAAAAGGTTGATGAAATCATCATATGGAAATGCTTGAACGTTTCTAAATTACATAATACAGTATTATCAGTTTGTTTTTTGCATTATTTCCCAGTTCTCTTGGGGTACTATTCGGCAATCCCGCCTACCAGATAAATGAGGGGTTTTGTTTACTTAACGTGGTTGCCTGATTAACGAAGTCATGGTTTCTGTTAGCTTTTCTTCCCACTACCTAAACAACAATTTATCTTTCTACCTACAATATACGCTACTCCTCGATTGCCTAGCTTCCCGTTTAAGAAACCCATCCTTTCTTCTATATGATCCTCCAAAAAAGTGGGGTTATTATTTGGTGGAAAGACACACATGGCGTTGATGTTCTCTGGGCTAATGTTCATTTCTGGAGGAAAATAATCTCAGATTTCTAACTGAACTATAATCCCATCTAGGTATGGTTGTGTAACAAAGAACATATTACACATCGATGTAATTCCTTCTAGATTACTGTTTATGTCCCCGTTGCAACGCACGTACAATTTTCCTAGTACTAATAAAAAAATAGGTATTCTTGATCCGTCATACTCGTTTGTAAAAGAGCCATCAATGTTAATCAACCCAGACTATAGAAAAACGGTTCGTCAAATAATTTTGTCGATCCCGACCTGGGCCGCACGTAATTAGAGCTTGCTGCATGGGCCGAGCTAGGCCCGCTTTTTTTTTCGTAGTCGGGGAGGAGCAAAAATACATTATGCGTGAATGGGATAGAACTCAAGACTTACATTTCATACCTGATGCCAACAACCAACTAGACTAGCCTACTACATGTGCCAAATGAAGGGTCTT
Organism: Elymus sibiricus; assembly: GCA_039707655.1. NCBI lineage: Eukaryota > Viridiplantae > Streptophyta > Magnoliopsida > Poales > Poaceae > Elymus > Elymus sibiricus. Next base: position 401,085,417 of record CM077671.1, read on the forward strand.
TAAACAGTTAAATAATTCCAATTCAACGGTAGCATTGTCTTCCCTCATCCGTATACTCTGCATCAATCGCTCGCTCTGTGCTATTTATGGGCCATCAGTGTGTTTTTCTAAAGAAAAAACTCCGGTTCATCTGATAATACAAATTCCCCTAAAACAATTCTGATAATACAAATTATTTCTGACTTTTCTGTCTGTCCGTTTTCTAGGCCATCAGATCCTAGAACCAAGAGTCCGGTTTCTAAAAGAAAGAAAGAAATAAAGATCCAATAGTCCGGTACAAGATCAGGTACTTTTCCACACCGCGTCTTTAAATCGGAACGCTTTATCGAAGCATTTAACTATTTCCAATACAAACTCTATCAAGCGCCCCTAATAAAAACAAGAAGCAGCGCCGCGCCTCCCAATCAGGCAGGGAGATTTCTAATCCCTTCGGCTCCGCCATGCCAGCACCCTACTCCCTAATGATTGCCGCGTCACAGAAGAGGAGGGCGGCTTCGGGAGCTTACCCACGGTCAGCGGAGTGGCCATGCGTTGCAGATATCCAAATTCATGGACGACTCCGTCCACCTGGTCTGGGGCTCCTCCGCGTGGGTGCGCACCTACGTGCACTTCCTCGAAGAGCGGCTCGAGTGCTTCACGCTGCCGCTGTACAGCGGCGATAAGATTCGTGCTGTTCCCTGTCCTGCTGCAGACTATTTGCAGTCTCAGTTTAATTAAGCAGGCTTTTTGAAGCAGACCGCTGGCAGGAAGTAGCATGCAGAGCTAAGTCTTGCAGGAGGCCGAAGTGACAACACATATTTCATTTTAGATTCCCATCCTGCCACGTGTTTGTTTGCTTGGTCAGGCCAACTCGGGTTCCTATGTGTTTCACATCGAGCCAAAAACATGCACTAATTTCTCACGCACACTATCGATCATCTTTTTCTCTTTTTTGAGACGAGAAAGCTTCTACAACAGGACGCCTCTTGGGCAGTGCGACATCCAAACAATTATTTACAGCCAAAAAATTATAGTCCCCATAAGATAAAGATGAGTGGTCACATCTATCAGTGTCAGCTACAGCCTGGCTGGGATGCTCTTCGGTCTGGTGATGCATGAGAGCCGGGCATGCATGACATCAACAGTCCAGCTACTAGGCCCGACCGTATATAAAAAGAGATTTCTGCCCGGGTTCTTACTATTCACCGGGCCTGCTAATCAAACTGGTGGTCCAAGACATCGCAAAGATCTCAAGGGTTGGTACTACGCATGGACGTTCATAATAAGAGGGAGTCCCGACAACCCGGGTTCTGAAAATCCAGTCTCTTAGTATGTTAGGGGTACAGGACTAGGAGCCCGTGGAGGGGATGACCTCTTGGAGCCTCTGTCGCAGCTGGAGAGCAGCTGCTCTTCCCAATTGTCGGCCGCCAGTGCCAGGTAAAGCTCGTTTAAGAAGCCCTAATGATGAATTTCAACATGATTGCAAAACTTAAATGTTAAAGGAATACATGTCCATAGTCATTTGCCAAGCCCTCTTGCTAATGAAACTGTCGTGAAACTCGATCACTTTATGTAGGTGTTGAAGGAGAGCTTCAAGATCTCCTGCGCAATCCTTTCATGGGTAGATTTAGAAGCAGACTTCGGTTCATATTCTTATATTGATCGCTTGACTTTCCCATAAGAGTTATGCTATTTTGACATAATTCTCTCTGAATTTAGGGCACCTTTGACGTTTTTTTTTCAGATTTAAATCATATCGAGCATCTGTGCGAAAATCTCTGCTATAATCACTATGCATCCAATGTATATTTCTTATCGAAAATAAAAGCAAATGCTGCATGTTTCAATACCAATGTATTTTGATAGAAGATTTTTAATTTTCTAATATTTTTAGACCGGAAAATAATGATACACAATATATAATATTAGTACTTCAATATATTGTACATAACTAGCATGTTGAAATAAACTATAAAATCTAAGTAATTGGCCTCTGTGAATGCAAGGTTTGTTGATTACATTTTAACAATACAAAAGAGGAAATTTCTTTTGTTCAATCATCCATCACACTTTAAATATATATTTTCTACATTGTTTCTGTCAGGACAACATGTTTATAATATATTCCCCGTTGCAACGCACGGGCAATTTTCCTAGTATAAAAATAAATATAAATATAAAGATAAAGAGGTAAACATAAAGACTTCAGTCAATGACGCTAAAAAAAACTTCAGTCAATGCTCTGCCGCATGAATCGGACTTCAAGATGGATGCCGCGGATAGTTCGGAACGTCCAACTAGGTGTGGTGGGAATATATTTTCGCTGCTTCTCCCACACCTGCCTCTCATCTTTTTTTTTTTGAGTGTCATCTCTCTTCTTTTTTGAGTTGTGCCTCTCATTTATCTATACTCGACACTTATTTTGGGACGGAGGATGTACAACCCTCTTGAAGACTTGGCTGCCGACAAACGCTCCCACACCACACAGGAAGCACACATCTATTCAACCCGATCCATCCTCTCCGTGACTAGCTCTTCCCCTGTTCTCTCTGACCGATCCAAACTAACCATGCATGTCCTAATCACCAATCTTTAGATCTCCTTCCTTCTGCATTGGCCCGGGCGCCTCACTCCGCCTGTGTGTCAGTGTGTGCACGACAGAACATGGCTGACACAGCTCGTCACGCATTGTTGATCTTGCTTGCCGTTGTGGCCGCGACCACGATCATCGTGGCCATCAGTGTGGTTGTGGTGTTGTACCACAAAAGGAACAAGAAGAAGAAGAACAACAAGGAGCTCAGTGACGCCGGGTCATGCACGTCTGCAAGGTGGTTACCGCAATACAACTCTTACGCCGTTGGCAAGTCGTTCACATTCGAGGAGATAAGGGAGGCAACCAGTAATTTCACAGAGGCGCTGGTGATCGGCGTGGGCGGGTTTGGGAAAGTGTTCTGCGGCGTCGTGGACGACGGCACCAAGAATAAAGTGGCCATCAAGCAGTGGAAACCGTCGCCGGAGCAGAGCATGCACGAGGCCCAGGCGGAGATCGAGGCGCTGTCGAAGCTGCGGCACCCGCACCTTGTCTCCCTCGTTGGCTTCTGTCTGGTTAAGAAGGAGATGATCCTCGTGTGCGAATACATGGAGCACGGCACGCTTCGGGAGCACCTTTACAACAACAGCGGCAAGCCGGTGCTATCATGGCGACACCGCCTCCACATGTGCATCGGCGCCGCGCGGGGCTTGCACTGCCTCCACACCGGCGGCATCATCCACCGAAACGTCAAGACCACCACCATCCTCATCGACAAGAATTGGGTCGCCAAGGTGTCGGACTTCGGCCTCCCCAAGTCCGCCCTGACCAGGGTGAACCAAATGCACCTCAGTACCAGTCATGTCAACGGGAGCTACGGATACACTGACCCGGAGTATTTTTGTCGGGAGCAACTCACCGACAAGTCAGACGTCTACTCCTTCGGCGTCGTGCTCTTCGAGGTGCTTATGGCAAGGACGGCGCTGAACCCGGGGCTGCCAAGTCACCAGGTCAGCCTCGCCAATTACGCGCTTGCCTGCCAGCGGAATGGCACCCTGCCGGACGCCGTCGACCCGGTGATCAAGGACGAGATCACGCCAGAATGCCTCAAGAAGTTCGCCGAGACGGCCGTCAAGTGCCTCGCTGACCAAGGCATGGAGCGGCCTACCATGGAGGGCGTGTTGTCGAACCTAGAGCTGGCGATGCAGCTCCTTAATTACATGCCGATTCAAAATAAACCACTGATACAACAAAATCATATGTTGTATGTGTAGTGGTTTTTGCACAATTTTATTTTAGCGGATTTGCTAATTCACTTTAGCTATACTAGCACACATGCCCATGCATTGCAACGGAAAAAAGATAATAGGATGCCAAAAAAGATGGATCATTTGCGAGTAGGTTTCTTCAGGATGCCGGTCGAAATATCTGATATGTATTCTAGGCCTCGTAACCTAAATTTTATCATAGGCTCATATAGTTTCAGAAACATTGTGAATCATGAGTTGTTATACTATTTGTATCTCAGTGCAAAAAATTCAGACCATGCATGCTACGTGCCGCTACTTATCAGCTTCAGCGTCCTTTGAGATAGGCAACTAATCGTTGTTTGTTACCATGGTTAGAAAATTAAACCGGGTGAAATTTAACAATGCAGTTTATAATAGGCCAGATAAAATCTACATTTATACATTAACTTACAATCCATTGTGATATATGTGAAGGATAGTACTACGTTTTTCAATATGTGGGCACAAAGGCTAGAGCTATCATCTCGACATTCTATTGCTAGATAAATCAATTACTGATAATAGTCCTTACGTATAGAAATAACATGCTTAGATTGCATCACACAAAACTTACTATATCGAAAAGGCATGGATAACAAAAATTGGTCCAAAATCATCTATTGAAAAAAAATAGAAGGGTATACACACACTCAGGGGATCACTATTTAGTTTTATTGTGTTATTCTTTTTCTTACAACATTGTTTTTCTACTTCTTGTGCTTTTGCCTTCCCCTTTGTCATTTCCATGTGTGCCACTCAAATCAATTACATCTGAAGTAGCTTGGATTAAATCAAGTAGCTGGAAACATATAAACATCGTAACATTTAATATTCGCAGGCTAGTTAAAAAAGAACTATAATGTCAATACCTCTACTCCTTTAGATAGTTCTCAAAGATGATAATGCAGAGGGCTTCAACACGGGCCGTTGTTCCTTCCCAAGACATCGCTGTCGGTTGAGCTGTTGAGCTACTGACGAAGTTTCTCACTAAGTTGTTTCCTCTTTTCTTGTCTCTACCTCTTTTGGATCTAATTTTTGTGGGATTTCCCTCTGCTAGCTGAGCACTTGGGCTACACATCATGACCTACTCACTACAATACTTAATTAACTTGGCATGCCAACTTGTATCAGCATCCTCTGTCATCGACACCTCAGCTACTCTCTACGTGCTCGTCATTGTCACCAATTAATTCATCTCCAAAACTGAATCAACCAACCATCAAGTATAGCTTTTCCTCAACTTATCTCAAAAAATTGCAGAGGCACTCAAATAGATGTGCATAATTAACCAGGCTAGCACTCAGTCGAGGGTGTACTTGACCAGGATTCCAGCAAACCTCGTGTCTTCTTCATAACTGACGCGCAGCCGAGCAAAACAAATCCCTGATGGGTGCACGGCGGCAGCGACTCAGCCGGGCAAGTCCGTGTTCAGAGGCGGCGAACTGGTTGCGCGGGATAGACCCGTTGTAGTGGAAGGCGCACGAGCGTGAGGACGATCGACGGTGGAGGAGTCGAAGAGCAGGCCGAGATCGGCAGCGGAGGGTAGGCCACAGAGGCGGATGGAGGCATGGAGCCGTCGGCGTGGTCGGAGGCCACAAGCCTCGCGCGGGACGCGGCGGCCATGAACACCAGCTTTGATCTGGAGTGTATATATATAGACACACGTAATATAAAGAAGCTAGTCTAATACTCCTACTACGATTTGGTGAAGAAGCTCGACACGAACACTATAATTACCTCTGTACATTTTTTTCTTCTGGATTTCCTAGTACGTACGTGTGAGTTTGATACCCACTCAGGTTAATTTTTTTGCTGCCCCGAGCTGAAGCTCCGCCCCTGGGCTGCACACAGGCCAAGGCCCAACTAAACGTGGTGGCCTTTTCAGAACAACGTGGAGCGACCGGATCCTGAAAAATCGTTCGATGCATCATGCATGCGAGGTGGTTCCCTCTAAATTAGTACCACCTCGTGTATATATTTTTATTTTATTAAATATAAAATTAGCTAAGCGGGACGAAACCAAGAATATCACCTTATACTTTATTTATTATTAAAACATGCCCGTGCGTTGCAACGGGGGGAAACAATATCACACACCCAAACCCAATAATCATGACTCAAGACCCCAGATAGACGTCCTCTATTTCAACATGAGTCTACATTTAAAAAATAGTAGCTAGTTCAAAGTTATTCATCAAATACTAACTGGTTAATTCCACTTAAAAGGAAAATATTAGGTTAATCCTTTAGCCAGTTGAATGGTAATGCTCTCCTTTTGTGATGCTTGGATGGATGCATGGTGAATTTCAAAAACTTACCTCATCTCTCTTTATTCCTAACATATACTTCGTGCTTCACTACGGAGCAAAAGCCAACAACAACTCCAAGTGCGTCAAAATTGCCAATGTTCCTCTCTCGCATCACGTCTCTCCATGGAGAGAATGTAGACCTTTGATATTTCGTACTTCATATGACAGTAAGAAAATAAGCTAGGATGTATCAACTCATATAATTTCACATAATCTTCTTGATTATGGTTCAAAGGATGGAAACAGTGGAAAGGCTTTAAGCAAATATGGTAGTCAACAACCATTATTTCACACACGATTCAGTTTTATAAAGTACATAGTTTATTTTGCATACAGCAATATGGCAACATTCTAGAAACAGAAGTGTCCGTTTCATCTAAAGTCCAATTGACATAGAATTTTGAGGTTGCAGGTACGTACTCCACTGATACTATGCTCAACAAAATTTTAGAATTGTAAGTCAAATCCCAGTAGAAAGACTACCTTATCTTGAAGATGAGCATGTAGACCTGTTCATGCCTGCTGATTACTCACATCTTTCTCCAAGCCGTACAACATTTCTCTACTACTCGTCCCCTACCTGTGATCAACGCATATATATGTTGTATAAAGGACCAAATATAACTCCAGAATGATAGTACAGTATATTTTTCACCCCGGCCAATACTCACCGCCACCGAACGCCACACCCCGACGGCCATGGTCACCGGGCAACACCGAGCACGGGCTCTGCCCATGAGCACCACGCTACCACCCCCAAGGCCGCCGCCCCGGCATCCAGGACCCTGACACCACCGCACCAGAGACACGCCGCTACCCCAACCAAAGAGACGAGAGAAAGGAGTCGCCTTTCGTACCCCTGGACGGCCCCCAGCGCTGAGACCTGAGACCCAAAGGCCGGCCAAAACTGGCCTCCATCGACCCATCCTGCCGTACCGGGCGCGGTCCTGCTACATGATGAGAGGGTGAAGCAAGGGTCGATGCGATCCGCCCGCAAACGAGCCGACGCCGGAGTAGAAACCGACCGCCGCCGCGGGCAAAGCCGCCGAACCACCGTGTAGCCGCCGCGCCACCGGGAGGCCACCGCCCGTGCTGGGCCTCCACGCGTTGCCGTCCACGGCCGGAGCACCACCAACCAGTCGCGTCGCCGTGCCACCACCAGCCCCGGCAAGCCAGCCGGATCTGGCCGGAGCCGAGCAGGCCGCCCCGCACCCCCTGCGCCCTGCCATGGCGCGACAGCCGCCGCCGCCAGATCCGCCAGCCGCCTTGGACGCCCGCACCTCCCGCTCGCAGCCCCACGCAGCCACCGCAGCTTCCACGGCCGCCCGCGCAGCAGGGAAGCCGCCGAGGAGGAAGGGAGCCCCGCCGCCGCCTACGCTAACCGGGCTTTTGCCCGGCAGCGCGCGGCGGCGGCGGCGAGGGGAGGAGGAAGGAGAGGAGGGGCTAGCGGCGGCGCAACCGGGTTCGCCCCCCGCTCGCGGGAGCGGGACGGGCGAGCAGTTTTTTCTTCGAGGGAGGTATATCTAGCCTCCCTCATTTCAGCATATGCATGAGTGCATGTCCCTCCTCAATCCCATTGAATTATCAAATTTCTCTCCCATTTCAGCATGCATGCGTGCATGTCCCTCCTCAATCTCATTCAATTATGAAGCCAATCAGAGTGCACCTTTCTCATTCAGCATGAGTGCATGTCCCTGCTCAATCCCATTTAATTAGCCTCCTCCATCGAGTCTTTCTTCTCGATTTTTATTTCTTGGTTCACGGGCTGGCTTGCTGATATTCCAGGCAGTTTCTGAACGTATTTAAATTGGTGGAATTAAGTCTAAAGAACCGATGTGGGACTATTAGATATGAATCCTGTTTCTTAGCAAAATTGAGTGCTAGCTCCGGTGGCTTTTGCCTTCCCTACAGGAGTTAAGGTCCCGAGTTCGAACGCTATTGATTGCAAGAATTTTTTTGGGACCATATTTTTCGCTGCTGGACAGAAAACAAAAGCGCCGAGCAGGCCCGGTTCGGCCCATGTAGGGACGATGGACGAAAATAAAGCGACGGACGGTCGGATAAATAACGTACGAGAAAAAGGGAGGAAGAAGCGTTCGTAAATTCAATAGTACCACCTCGCCAGATAAAAAAACTCAAAAAACTCATCTAATCGCGGGACGAAACCAAGAATATCACCTTGCTTTATTAGTAGGTATAGAAATATATATAAAATCATCTAAACGGGACGAAACCAAGAATATCACCTTGCTTTATTAGTAGGTATAGATTATTAAAAATTAAATTATATATATATAAATATATATATATATAATATTAAAATATATATATATATAATATATATTAAATTAAATTAAAAAAAATAATATAAAATATATATATAATTAATATTATTATATTAAAATAATAATAATATATATATAATATATATATTATATTATATTATATTATATATATATATATATATATATATATATATATATATTATATTATATATATATATATATATATATAAATATAAGTAGCTTGAATTTTGCAGTTGGGTCAGTCGATTTCTTGACTGCTGATTCTTGCTATGAGATTTGTGTTGTGTTTTTTTTCTGGACTGTTTTTGTGAGCTGGTTTGGGTTGTTTATTTTACTTCGCCACATATTTGGGCCAGTCGATTTGCTACTGGGCTGAAGCCCATTATCTGTACCGCCTAGCTCTTCCCACTTTCCCCTTGTTACATTTTCTGTTTTTCTGTTTTTATGCGTTCTCCTTTTGTTATTTGTTTTTCTGTATTATTTTTTTAAGGTATTTTTGGGCCGTTGGGTGAGTGTAAATGTATACTCACACATACTATGTAATATATGCGAAAATCACGCTATTATATGATTGTTGTTTGCATACTACAAAAGTGCAATTTTAATGCAAAGTTGTGTGCACGTTTTTTTATTAACTTTTTCATTATCTTTATTCTTAAAAAGTAATACAAATGGCACTAATTAATTGTTCCATATAAAAAATAATTATTTTGATTTTGATTTAGTTCTGATTACATTTTTTTGTCGTTAAGCGTAATACCAATGTCACTAATTCATTCATTCTTTGTTAACTATTATTTTTGAAAATTTCACTATTATATGCTTATCCTTGCATATTTTCAAAAAGTGCAATTTTCGTGTAGATTATGTGCAAATTTTGTCAAACCTTTGTTTTGCATATTTTTGTCTGTTCAAGCGTAATACAATGCCACAAATTCATTCTTTCTTACAAAACCTCATTATTTTGATTTTTTTTTCATTTTTTACTTCTTAAAGGGTAATACCAATGTCACTAATTCATTTTTTTTGTAATAAAACTGGAATGTTTTGATATTGATTTCGCTTTTGTTATTATTTTATATTATTTCTTTTTAATGGTAAGACCAATGCCTCTTGTTCATTCCTTCTTATGAAATTTCTTTTTTTGTGAAAAATTCACTATCATATGCCTTTTCTTGCATATTATAAAAGTTGTGTATATTATGTGCAAATTTGTCATTGTTCAATTTTTATAATTTATTTCTTCTTAAAGGGTAATACCAATGCCACTAATTCATTATTCCTTAGAAAAAATCATTATTTTGATTAGTTTCTTTTAATTCATTTTTTCTTTCAGGAAACTTATTTTTGCCAAAATCCCAGTATTATATACTTATTGTGGTATATTATGAAAACATTTTTATGTATATTATGTGCAAACTTTGTCACTTTTTATTTTTTATATAATTTATTTTCTTCTTAAAAGGTAATATCAATGCCACTAATTCATTCTTCTTTAGAAAACTTCATTTTTTTTTGTTAGTTTTATTATTTTCATTTCTTATTAAAGGGTAGTGCCAATGCCTCTAATAAAAAATTTGTTAGACAACTTCATTATTTTCATTATTTTTCTTTTCTTTTATTTTCTTTCTTCTTTAAAGATAATAACAATGCCACCAATTCATTCCTACTTAGGAAACTTATTTTTGCAAAAATTCCACTATTATATGCTTATTCTTGTACATTATAAAATAGCACAATTTTTGTGTAAATTTTGTCATTGTTTTTTTCTTCTTAAACGGTAATACCAATGCCACTAATTAATTCTTCCCTAGAAAACTTCAGTTTTTTTTGGTTTTGTTTTAGTTTTTTTAGTATTAGGGCAGGGGGGAAGAAGAAGTATATAGAAAGAAGAAGGTGGCTCGGCCTTTTCATGTTTATCAGGTGGTGGATACGATTTGACTGAACACCCAAAAAAATTAAGTGCCTATCAAATAATAGCCCCCATAAGATGGATATATACTCACTAACTTTGTATGCAATGTGTGTGCGATTCATACCGTTGTCTAAAACATCGACTACCATATGCTTATTCTTGCATATTATGAAACAATGCAATTTCTATGCCAATCGTGTGCAATTTTGTGTCATTGCTTGTTTCATTTGTTTTTACATTTTTTCTGTTCTTTTAATTATACCAATGCCCTCATTCTTTCTTAAAACAAATTTGTATCTTGAACTTCATGCACGTAATATGTACATGTCAGTTGTCTGTCAACATTGTGTTGTAGTAATATCTCATAACGCGCGTGAAAAGCACGTGCAACTCACTAGTAGTGCATGATACTAATACTCCATAAATATGATGCTTATTTCTCATTATGACCAGGATTACATGACCCATCTCTGTTGACATTCGCTAAACTTGTAACTCAAATTTTTCTTCCTGCAATCCAATTGTAGAAACATAACTCTCTTGTTACAATAATTCCTACTCCATTTTGAAAACCTTTTGAAACATTTTAACGAATCCATATTTATGTCTCAAAATATCTTGAGTCATCTTTGAAGATAGATAAGTCTACTGCTTGCAATAACACGTATTAGACTACGTGTCAATATGCATGCTTCCAATTATTTTGTTGCTCGTTCTTTATGGCCCTTGAACGGTATTTTAGTTTACTTCACTATTAGGACGAAAGTTGCAAGTGTCAGATGATTCATAATCAAATGACTTCAAAATCCATTACTATGGAATTTCTCCATGCGGTTATTGCAACTTGTGAGTTGCGTTGGGTTTTTCCCCGAAGAGGAAGGGTGAAGCAATATAGTAGCTGTAAGTATTTCCCTCAGTTGAGAACCAAGGTTTATCGAACCAATAGGAGAATAAAGACAAATTCTCGTCGTCAGCACCTACACACACAAAAGCAAACAGTTGCACCCAACGCGGGCAAGAGGGTTGTCAATCCCCGTGACTCGTTACTTGCAAGGATTAATTCTGGTAGTGATAGATATATAAAAGTAAAAATAAAATAAAAAGTAAATAAAGGCAGCGAGGTATCTTGTTTTTTAGCAATTTGATTAAGTAGACCCGGGGGACATAGTTTTCACTAGAGGTTTTTTTTCACGAACGCATGGCATACGGTGGGTAGACAAATTACTGTTGGACAATTGATAAAAAAGCGCATACTTATGATGTTATTCACGACAATGATCATGCATATAGGCATCACGTCCATAAACAAGTAGATCGAAACGATTCTGCATCTACTACTATTACTCCACTTCGAGAGCGCTTCCATGCTTGCCTCTCTAGATATTAAGTTCATGACAAACAGAGTAATGCTTGAAGCAAGATGACATGATGTAGACAAAGTAAGACAAGCAATATATCCAGACCCCGTCATTTTATCCTTAGTAGCAACAATAAAAATATGTGTCTTGTCCCCTTATGTCACTTGGATATAGAGAACTGCAAGATTGAACCTACTACAACGCAGCACTCCCACTGAAGATAAATCAATCTAGTTGGCCAAACGAATTAGATAGATCGGAGAGAAATACGAATCTATAGTAATCATGCGTAATAGAATTCAGAGAAGACTCAATTACTTTCAATGAATAATCTAATCATAAACCAACAATTCATTGGATCCCAACAAACACACCACAAAAGAAGATTGCATCGGATAGATCGCCGCGAGAATCGCAGAGAACATGCTATTGAAGATCAAAGAGAGAGAAGAAGCCATCTAGCTACTAGCTATGGGCCCGTAGGTCTATGGTGAACTACTCACACATCATCATGGAGGCAGGAAGGTTGATGTAGAAGGCCTCTGTGATCGATTCCCCCTCCAGCAGGGTAACGGAAAAGGTCTCCAAATGGGATCGTGGCAGAACAGAGACTTCGGCGGCGGAAAAAGTGTTTCTGGTGGCTCCATGTTGTTTTCGGAATATTTGGGGATTTATAGAAGTGGAATGAGGTTAGGGGGACGTGTGTGGGTGCCACAAGCTCGGTGGCCGCGCCCTACCCCCCCCAGGCGCGCCCACCAGGCTTCTCGCCTCCTCGTGCAGCTTCCGGCCTCCTCGCGAAGCTTCATGGGCCCCAGTTGGTCCAAAAAAATTCACCAGCAAGTTTCATTGTGTTTGGACTCCGTTTGATATTGATTATTTGAAAAAGGAAAAAACACGCAAAAACAGGAACTGGCCCTTGGCACTGGGTTAATAGGTTAGTCGCAAAAATGATATAAATAGCATATTATTACATATTAAGTATACAAGATTGATAATATAGTAGCATTAACCAATCAAAAATTATAGATACGTTGGAGACATAACAGTTATCTCCAATGTGACTATATGCAGTGCCATACATATGTGCTATTCTTTTAGTCTTGCGACATTTAGCATCAATGTTATGTATGTACAATTTTTATCATTAATATTCATAACATACATCCTATTCACAATAGAAGTATAGCCTTTTGTTTATTACATCGAACAAACTATTTTTCTCTCATGAACAACCTCCTTGCAATTACTATGCAATGGGCTAGAGTGTACAAAACTCTAGAATAAATTATGACAATAAATACATATGTAATATGTTGATGACTTTTATCAGATATTTTAACCTCATTTTTTGGTCACTTAGGACGTATTAGTTCTTGCATCGATTCGCAATCGACATGCAGTCGAGTCGGTATCCTTGTGATCAAAATTTAACCACAATGTCGAAGAATTAGTGATCACCAATTTAATCACAATTCTCAAGAGTTAATATTACTTGACCAACTTTTTCTTCATCTCATAACTTGTATGACATTCATACCTGAGCTGGACATTCCAGTCTTCTTTCTTTTTGCCTTTTACTTCTTATAGTTTTACTTCCAATATTTCTCCTACTCACAGAAGAAGCATCCAACTTTAAGAGTGGAGTGAGCCTCGAACTTCCTAAGGCACGTAAGTCTCATTACATTCTTCGGATTTGTTCATTCTCTTCAAGTTCTCACCATCAACTCATGAATGGTACGGTGTTCTTCCAATCCTATGCATTTTAGTGTTATACATATTTGAACACTTCACTAGAACTTGCGAACAAAACACTTATTTAGATATCACATATATTTTAACCTTTGTTTGTTTCTGAAAACAATTTTCAGTTCCAAGAATAGCACATAACTATCCCAAACATTTTTGAAGTTCGGGTTTCTCAGAAGCAAGCAAACCGTAATGTAATTATTGTCTTTTTATTCGAAGGACGTGAGTCTCATCATCGATTGCATCAGTAGGAGAATATTGTAAGCATGCATTAGGACAAAATCCTTCTTGGCAATCTAGATGACGATCCTCTCATTACGTTTACCAATCATAAAGATTCAACCAGATAATAAAAACAGCTAATCAATTTTCAACAGAAAAGGTGGAACCATGAGCCATTATTCTACAACTATAATGTAGACCACAAATAGACATTCTTCATAATTAATTACACTAGTGGTTAAACTTAATTAATTCATAACACTCAAATCAATATCTGTCATAATTGATTTAAGTGATTCAAGATCTTGATCTTATTCACAGCCATTGATGTGGCCATCACTGATGGCGTGAACCCAACCGGTAGACAATCTTTTGCCAATCATATCTCCATACGACTCTTGTTCACCTTTCGATGCTTTGTGCTCCGAGCTCAGAACGATTCTGCCAAAACTTCAAGACAACCGAGTGTTTCTGAAGTGAGGTTTGAACTCACCCGCCTTACACCTCACGATCTGTTTGTGCTCATGTGAACATGACCCACTCCGGAAAGATACATGTTGTAGACGGTTGCTACACTAGGAAGATCACTTTTTTACTTGATATTTTCTATGAGAGATCACCCTAATAATATAGTACTGCACAATCAAAAGGATGCAAATAACAAAGGGGTAAACTATCAGGCAATTCATAATAGCATGATATCGTATATCCCTTGGCGCCGGGAAGTTTTCACCGTCTTCTTGAATCTTTAGTCGAAACGTCGTTGTGGGAGCAGAAAAATCGTTGCCGTGGCAGCCGTTTCAAAAACGCTGTTGTGGCGACAATTTCAGAAATCATTGTCGTGGCAATCATTTCAGAAAACATTGTTGTGGCACACAAAATTCGGCCATCCTCTTCCTCCGCGCTTGGTGAAGCCTCCTTGCGTCGGGGTCCTTCATGCAAGCTTGTCATCATCACCTCTAACAAGTAGACTATCTCTACATCCATTCTAATACATTAAAGTGACAATCCCTTGGATCCAGCCATCATGTCGTACGGTGACGCATAGGCCATTTAACATTTCATCACATAACCATCTCATACATAAACACATTATCGCGACAAAGGCCATACCACATCACATGCAACCTGCAAAACCAAGTTAGACGTCCTCTAATCAAATTTGTCAAATTTTAATTATGTGGCTTCTAGGGTTTTCAGATAACTCTAGCTACCTACCTCCACCATTAAGGCGATAATTATTGTTGCTAGATTATCTTTCGGGTGTGTCAGGGAAGAGACTTAATTCAAAATCTCTAGCCCCACACTAAACTTCGTCAATACATGTGACCCCCCTAGAAGATCGATCATCTTCATCGCCCTCCCGTGTTTCTGACAATTCACTATTCTTGACTATGATGAAGCCCAAAGAATTGTTAGCCGATCATCGACAGCCAGAGCCGATCGATTGTCAGAACTTTGTACAAAGCTACATCATGCCGTTAAACAGAGACACATTTAATTGGTCAACTAACGTTCCTACGCCAATTTCTAAATGCATGTGCGCCACATGCAGAGACATGCGGGAATACTATTTCTCTATGCTGTGGTCATAATGGTTTGGCAATAAACTTTGTATACAATATATTTTTAAGCTATCATATGCCAAGTATCATTACTTCTGGAGCTCTCACCAGGGAGCCTACTTTTTGAGTAGTAGTACTAGATTATATTAATATATGCACTAGATTACAACCCATATGGACTCTCTTATCACAATTACAGAGATAACACTCATGGGTTTACAGGGAGCCTCTATTATATTAGAATACCCTATATATGCATTACAAAGATAATCTCACAACTATTTATGTTTTCATTCATCTCAGATGTTGAACATGATCATTGAGAATATGAGAATTTGCGCACCAAAAGAATATTGTGGAGCAATGCAACGGCTAACAGACTTGGCATCAAGGGATTGAGTTCCATTCTGGATTCAATGGAACTCACAACCTCCCCACCTACAGATTTCTATAAGAATATGGTCCTAATGACGACTCTGAGCTAGATGGAGACCTAAGTAAATATATCTCTATAAACGAGGAGTCAAAGGCAGATGGCCTATCTTGTTCACCCATCAAGGCGCTTGTTCTAATTTGCCAAAGTTTTATTGGTTGCACGTATCTTGCATATGGTGTCTTCCATTGCTTCTACTTTGTTGTGCCGCCATCTTCTTAGTTTACACAACATATATCTGAAGATGCCATGCACATCCATTATCAATACCTATTCCATCTGTCGTCATACTATGTTTTTGCATTGAAATGTTGTTTCTTGTGTACCAGACATCCAAAAGGAAGAGGGTAATTGCAGAACCTAAAGGAGTACAAACAAAGTCTTTGAAAAAGGCGGTGTTACCGGAGAAATCCGATAGCACTCAACTTATAGTGGCGATAGTACCAGCCCCACAAAAAAACATCCCCAACTCTAGCAGACTATGCCCATACTCCACTACCCTTAGCACGAGCCCCATCAAATAGGACCTTCACTCCAGCAAAAGGTATGCCGATTTTAGTTGCCATAGATGCAGCTGTACCACAAAAAATCCTACTCCAGCAAGAAGTACACGAACTCCAGTGGCCAAAGCTCTATTCCAACTGCAGAGAGCCCCAATTCCCACAGATAGGAACCCCATTCCAGTTATTCCCAATTTAAAAGACAATGCTTTCATTGTTGTTATGAACCATGTGCGTATCTTCCCATCATGGGAAGATTATAGTGAAGACAAACATTATTTTCACATCTTCCTGTCCCACTTACGTGTAAGTGATGTTATTCATGGTGATTATTGTCTTGCTTTCTTATGACTGAACACATCAATGCTTTACCTTCTTCTAAATAGGCTAGGGTCAATCTGGATAGTCATGACGAGCAAAGCTTGTTTGCGCTTTTCAAGGAAATGTTGCAGCAGTATCTGTGTTACCTGAGGAAATCACACTTTGGTGACAAGTCTATAGACGACCTTTCGATGAAGTCTCCTATGCAACATTTACAAGACATTGAATGGATAAACCTTGTTATGCACTAGTTTCGTCCCCGTCATGAGGTATTGTCTATGATATCGCATGATAATTTGAACTCCTACATTTCTGCATGTACCTTACTGATCTCTCTTGTAGGAAAACCACTCGAGAAGAATAACGGTTTGAAATGGACGATAGGATATCGCAACTATGTTGCTCGCTTCTTTGCACTTGTCAGTACATGTTGTCCTGTATCACTGTACTTACATTCATAACTCATTGATTATGTCACATCACTGTGCATGATAGCTTGCTTATCCACTGTTTGCTCCAAATTCTCAAATCTGTATTAATGCTTGCATAAATGTAGAATAAACCCAATGCTTATGAAGAAGTTTAGCTCTACATTGGTCTTGTAAGTACATGTTTCCTTTTTTACTGTACTTATATTGCCAGCTAGTTGTTCATGTACCATCACTCTACAACTTATCCCCCGCTCCATTTTCTCCACATTACCAGATCTATATTTACTCATACCAAAATGTTGAATAGAAGCAATGCTAATGAAGAAGTTTAGCTTTGCATTGCTCTTGTCAGTACCTTTTGCCTGTATCATTGTACTTACTTTTATAGCTAGTTGATTATGTAGCATCACTGTGCATCTTAGCTTAAATATCATCCATTTGTTCCAACATTATTAGACCTGTATTTACTCTTAACAAAATGTATAATAAAGGCAATGCTTATAAAGAAGGTTTTGTGGTAAATTTCTTCAACCCCCCCCCCCCCCACACACACACAATGGACAAGGCTTTCATAGAGTCGGTCTTAACTACTAATGTCAGTTCGTCCTTCTCAAGCCTTTAAACTTTTTTTGTGTATATTTGCATAGGTGTCGCTGTACTAAGACTCAGGGGCCTTAGTACCCTGACTTATGCACATGCAACAGTGGTAGCTCCCTTGCCGTCCAGGGCCCGCCGGCAAGCAAATACCTGCGCAGGACTCGAGACCAAACCACAAGACGCCGACAAGCTCCAAGCTGCTTGCCGGCAGGCGGAAGCCTGGCAAGCCCCAAACTGGTAGGCTAACCACTACTTGACCACCGCTCCACCTTGTCAGCATGCCAGTCACTTGTCGGCCATGTGTTGAGCGGGCAGGCAGTTTGGTGAGGCATGTCGGGGCACGTGTCGGCCTATCGCCAGAAGAGCAACTTTATTGCCACCCATCCCGATGGTGTAGTGAAGGAATAAGAGCTAGCTAAGCTAACGGTACAGAAGGAGAGGCACCTCTTGCCGGCAAACGTCCTCGACGTGACTGAGGGAGTCCGGGACTAAGGGTTCCTCGGGCTGCCAACCTATCCCATGTGAGCCGAACTCATGGGCCGCTCGATGGCTACTGTGGGAAGATCAAACTACAAGGATGCTCCATGATCAGGAAGGCAACCTGAGGTGCCGTGGTGTGTTCTCCAAGTCATAGACGGTTGAATAGGCGTGTTTGAACCCTCGGTAACAACCGACTACATGTAACCCTAGGTACCCGTGGTGTCTATATAAACCAGGGGGTTTAGTTCGTAGAGGACAAGTCAACTCATCTAGGGTTTTGTCTCATCTGATCTCGAGGTAGATCAACTCTGTAATCATCATACACATCAATACAATCAAGCAGGACGTAGTGTTTTACCTCCTCAAGAGGCCCCGAACCTGGGTAAACATCGTCTCCTTCGTCCCCTATTAACCACCGATCCCAGATCCACAGTTCGGGACCCCCTACCCGAGATCCTCCGGTTTTGACACCGATATTGGTGCTTTCATTGAGAGTTCCGCTGTGAATCGCCGAAAGATCGATGGCTCGCTTAATCATCAACGACGAAGTCTGTAACAGGGACGTCTTCGTCCCTGGAAAGATCTTCGCGTTCGGAAACATCGTGCTGCATGCCGATCCGGCTGGCCGCCTTGGCCAGGTCGGAAGTTTTACCCCCGATCAGGAGGCTAGGTTCGGGAACCTAGAGTTCATCGTCGACTCCCGGGGAGATCTTGTTTTAACGAAGTTCTCGGCTCCCCTTGAAGAGCCCATGAGCCCTGACGCCTTAACTTCGGGAGTGGTGGATCCCGCCTCTGAGGCGGCCTCTATCCCTAGTTCGTCCCTAAAGCCCAACCTAGTTGATTTACCCGAATCTGTCACGGCCGAGCATAGCCCAGGTGCGTCCTTGAACGACCCTAGGACAACAGCGCCGCGGATCGCCCCGAGACACTCGTATGACGTGGACCCTGCCGAAATCTCATCGTTAAATGAGTTACTCGGCCGAATTCAAGTCATGGGCATGACCGACGGCCAACCGTCGGTCTATGACCGGATCGGGCTTAGATCCGATGACAGGGAAATTAATGTCCCACCAGTCACCCACCTGGTCGCTACCGTCGAACGCCCGGCCGAAGGCTCCCCCCCCCCTCAACCACCGGAGTTAAGAATGTTTTATATCCCGGTCTCTGACCACCTGGATCCCTCTTGCAGTCAGGAATCCGGACTTCACCCCGGGAACGATTCGGGATTAGTGGCCGATCTAGCACACGACCTGAAGTCCGTGCGGCAAGGCTCCGACGATACTACGGACCCCGAACCCGCCGCGCCAGACCCCACAAATGCACGGGACATGGCCTACAGGATCTCGGACTCGCATCCTATTGGAGTACGATTTTTTCCCCACCCACCACCCAAATCGAGCATTCTTCAAAAGTCGCAAAAGATCCCGGCACATTGGGCTTACGGGAGGTCAAACAACACCCAGGGGAATCGGTCCATCATTTTTGGGCTAGACTCCTCCTTAACAAAGACAGGACGAAGGGCTGTAGCGGCCAGGATATGATAGCAATCTTCTGGCATAACTGCCGCGACAAAGGAATTCTCAACGCCCTCGCCCGTCGCCGTGTTCAAACCTTCACCAAGCTGTCCGACCTGGTGTGCAAGTATTGCGCCATGGAAAGCACCTGGCAAGCACAACAAATGTGTGTGGAGCCAGTCCATGCTAAACAAGCTAGAGGAGTTCGGAAGAGGCTCGTACCCCCACGACGGCCGGCCAAACAAGAGCCCGCCGAGAAAAAGAATAAACACCCTACAAAAGCCAGAACTGTCCTTGATGGACTATTGGACAAGCCATGCCCCATACAGTCCGTCTTGCTAAACTCAAGCCCGACTCACAGCCTTCGAGCTTGCTGGGTCATTAGGCAGGTCGCAAAGAGCGGAGAGGCCATCCTCGAGGCCTCACCCCCAGGCAGACATTCAGCAATGCCACCCAAAAACGACACCGAGGTCTTAACGATCTACGAGACATTTTCCTCCAAAAACCAGAGGAAGAGAGGTCTTCGAGAACTCGATCAAATACACCAGGTGGCAGCAATGAATTCATGGACAGGCACGTCGATCACTTTTGGCGAGGATGACCAATCGATAACCCGCACAGACCGAACACCTGCCGCCCTAGTCCTCAACCCCATAGTAGATGGCTTCAGGTTGCACAAGGTGCTAATGGACGGTGGGAGTGGTCTAAACCTCATTTACGAGGATACCTTGGACAAGATGCAGTTCGATAGATCTTGAATCGAACAAAGCAACACAACTTTTTGAGGGATCATCCCTGGGAAAGAGGCACGTTGTGTCGGACGAGTTACCCTCGATGTAGTATTCGGCACCCCCGAGAACTAGAGGTCCGAAGAACTTCTTTTCCATATTGTGCCCTTTCACAGTGGCTATCATGCTCTATTAGGGCGTGATGCCTTCACAAGATTTCAGGCTATACCACATTACGGGTATATGAAGCTCAAAATGCCGGGACCCAACGGTGTGATCACAATTATAAGTGACCCGGATAGAGCCCTTCGAGCTGAAAATAAAACATCATCACTATCCCTTGAGGCACTAGCTGAGACCCTCGCTGTAGAAGAACTGACCACACTCTGCTCTATAGTGGATAAGGATGATGTAATCCTCGGCAAAAGGCCAAAATCCACATCGTTCAAACCTGTAGATGAAATCATCAAATTTCAGGTGCATCCAACGGACCCCAATAGAATAGCGTCCATCGGAGCTCAGCTGGACCCCGCAGTTGACGAAGCACTGCGCACATTTTTGCGCAAAAATTGGGACATATTCGCCTGGCATCCCTCAGATATGCCAGGAATCCCACGAAGGCTGGCGGAACACATGTTGAACATAATCGCAGGCTTCAATCCCGTCAAACAGGCTTTACGCCGCTTTTCCGAACCTAAGCATCAAGCTATGGGCGAGGAACTTGCCAAACTACTCGAAGCCAGATTCACCAGAGAAATCAAACACCCCGAGTGGTTGGTAAATCTGGTCATGGTACCGAAGAAAGACAAATCCTGGCGGCTGTGCGGCGATTTCACAAACCTCAATAAAGCCTGCCCCAAGGATCCTTTCCCCTTACCCCGCATAGACTAGATCATCGACGCTACTGCCAGACGCGACTCACTGTGCTTCCTCGACGCCTATTCCGGATACCATCAGATCAAAATGAAGGAGTCCGATCAAGCCGCAACCGCCTTCATAACCCCCTATGGGTCATTCTGCTTTAACACAATGCCCTTCAGGTTAAAAAAACACAGGCGCCACATACCAGCGCATGATTCAGACATGTCTAGAAAAACAAATCGGCAAAACAGTCGAGGCGTATGTGGACGACGTGGTCATTGAGACCAAACACGTCAACCAGTTGGTAGATGATCTCAGACAAACCTTCGCTAGTCTACGGGAATACGATATACGGCTCAACCCGGACAAATGTGTTTTCGGAGTCCCTGCCGGTAAACTACTCGGATTCATTGTCTCCCAAAGAGGAATAAAGGCTAATCCCGCTAGGATCCGAGCCCTATCCCAACTAGCGATCCCCACGGAGCTAAAGCACGTTCAAAGACTGGCGGGCTGTGTGGCGGCTTTGAGCCGCTTTATCTCCCGCCTTAGTGAAAAGGCTCTACCACTCTACAGGCTACTGAAACGGACCAAAAACTTCAAGTGGACCGATGAAGCAGCAGCCGTGTCACAGCCCTAGAAATTGTTTGCAATTAGTTGCACTAGTGAGCATCCATGCATCATGTTCTATTTCATGAAATTTGAAATAGGGATGATCAAACCCTAGCACCAAATAAAAGCAAATAGGTTCAAACAAATAATTTTCAATGATTCCAAAATGGCTATAGAAAATGTCCATCATTTTAGGAAAATGTTGAAAACATCAACCATGGGTGATGCACATTCTCCTAACCATCTTGGGAATATTGAATTAACCCATATTGTATTTGAATTGGAGCATTTAAATGCTATATAGATGTCTGAAAGCTCTAAATATTCTGAAACTTATTGAGGGCCTCTGGAATAATTCCTTTAGTGCCCAAAAATATTTTCAGGATTTATAAAAATGATTTAGTATTTATTCTAAATCAAAACTGAGAAGAGCTAAATAGAAAAGAAACAAAACAAAAAGAAAACTTACCTACGAGGCCCACTTACCTGTAGCAGCCCAGCCCACCAGAGCCCACCTACCAGCAGCTTCTTCAAGCTCCTGCCAGTAGGAGCAGCTGCGTGCTCGCTCGCCCGCGGCCGCGAAGGCCACCTCCTCCCTGCCTGCCTGGTCCTCCCCGACGTGCCTAGACGACGCCACACGACCCTCATGCACGTCTCGCTCTCCTCCCCATGCTCATCCCCTCCCCTGCCTCTCTCTCTCGCGCAGCCACACGCACACGAGTGGAGCTCGTCGCCCGTCCGTCGTAGTCCCAGCCACCGCCGTCGTTTTGCCCAACAAGAGAGTCCAGCGGCTCCGTATCCTCGCGCTGATCATCTTCTCTGAGGGAATCGCGCCGGGAAGCCCCGAAGGCGACGACCGTGTCCATCTTCTCCGACCCCGGCCATCGACCGCCGCCGTCGATTCGTGACGTCCGCCCCCGAGCCCAATGACCCTCCCTGCGGATGCCCTGTGAGCTCTTGTTTCGTTTCCCCCTTTCCCTACGGTCGTTTGCGCCCTCTAGCCGCCGTTCCCGCCATGGCCGTGAGCCCCTCGCCGCTGGCAATATCGCCGCTGTCGATGGAGGGCACCACCGACGCGTCTGAGCATGGGATTGAGTTCCCGGAGCTCCCAGCAACCCATCCATGTGCCCCACATGCCTCCCCGTGCACTGTAGCAACGCGCCCGCGCTAGCCGAGCCCGGCCGCCGCAATCCGGCGACCTCACGACCTCCCCTGCGCCCCGTTGGATGCGCCCGAGCCTGAGCGTCGCGTAGGTGGCCTCCGCCGCTCGAATGGCCACCGGAGGGCCATTTCCGAGCCGCTCCGTCGTCTTGGGCCTCGTCGGCGTCTCAACGCCGGCGGGTTTGACCCCTCCGGACCGGTTTTGACCTCCCCTGGGTCAATGACAAGTGGGGCCAGCCCCCCTGCTAATTTAGATTAGTTAAAATTTAAACTTAATTAGCCCCTGAGCCTATGACATGCGGGTCCCGCCGGTCAGGTGTGACCTGGACCGGGTCAGTTGACCTACTGACGTCACCCATAGGTAATGCTGACGCAATATATACTTTCTGGAATTAAAATAAATTATAAATGATTTATTTATTTCATAAAATGTATAAAACTTCTAAAAATCATAGAAAATAATCTGTAAGTCAGATGAAAATATTTTATATATGAAAAATGATCAGAAAAATACAAGGAATCTGTTTATGCCATGTTCATGCATGTTTGAGCAAGTTAACATCCCCAAGTAGAACATTTCATGATTAGGATAATTTAATAAATAGTGTTGAAGTTGGAATTTAGCATATATTTGAATTCCACTTCACTTAATATGACTCTCTATTGCACTAGGTCAATTCAATGCTTTAACATGCCATAGCATACATCGTGTTTGTTGCATTGCATTGAATGTGTTCCTTTCTTGTTTGTCGGTGGTGTTCCTTCTCGGTAGACGATGGTCCCGATGTTGTGATCGTTGACACTAATGAAGAGAAGTAATATCTTCAGAGCTGTCAGGCAATAAAACCCCCTTCAGCATACTGATATGAACCCACTCTCTCGCTCCTGCTCTCTTTTACTGCATTAGAGCAATAACGATTCAACTGTTACCTGTTCTCGGTAGTTGAACCCATTCCTTTGGATGACCTGTCTTTGTCACAGTAAATAGTTAAAACCACTCAGCATGAGTAGCAACTGCTTGAGCCTTGATGTGCCTACTCATCCATGCTTGCTTACTTACTGTGCCTGCTATGCTTAGAGTCGTGTCGTGTCGGGTCTGATCCATCTGGGCGATGAATCGGAATGGCAGTGTTCTTGTCCTACTGTGTGAGAGCTAAGTGTGTGAACACGATTTGGTAAAGGTAGCGATGAGAGGCCATGTAGGAGTACATGACGGATTGTCTCATTGGGACCGTCCTTAAGAACTGAGTTCTGTGTATGTGATCCAATACAGTTACTACCACACGTTGGGCCCTGAAATATGACCCCGCTCGACTTATTAATCGCCTAGATCTCTGTCCAGGAGTTGCAACTAGTTTCTGGTGTTTGTAGGAAAAGTGTTGGTGGCCGTACTTAGCGCTGCCCGACGGGGTGGGCTTTGATGCGGTAGATACACAGTGGCACGGTGTACCAAGTGGCACCCAAACGGTGGGCTTGGGAACCCTGCGCACATCGTTTGAGGTCGTAGTAGAAACTTCGGCCGGACTTCCGTGCGGGTTCAGTCTCAAATAGGTGATAGCCTGGACTAGGGTCTCGTGTGATTGACGGTCGTGGCCGACTCCCTCGCTAGGCTTCCGCTTGAAGGTTGCCGAGGTGCCTTTTTACGTGCACATGGCGATAAGTGGCGGGAGCATGTGTGAAGAAGTACACCCCTGTAGGGTTATGAATATATTCAAATAGCCGCGTCCTCGGATATGGACTACTTGGAGAACTTATGTGGTTCATAGACAATTTGAAATGGATACTCTAAAATGCGCAAGATAAGCGTGAGTGCTATGGATGGCCTTCTTGTAGGGAGACGGGAGTGGATCCATAGTGGTGTATTGATATGGTGAATATGTGGACTCGTGTGCATTATCCCACCTCAAAGAAAGTACTTGCAGTCGTAGTACAGGTTAGCCAAGAGTCAAAGCTGGCTTGCTGCAATAAACTCCACAACCCCCTTTGTTGACAATGTTGCATATGTAGCTAGTTCTGATGTAAGTCTTGCTGAGTACCTTTGTACTTACGGTTGCTTCATTTATGTTTTTGCAGAGGAGACGTCAGTCTCATTAGTGATCCTTACAACGTGAAGATCGATGTTGACCGGATTAGCTTGGGAATCCCAGACAGAGGTCTGGTTCCTTTAGAAGGGTCGTTGTAGCTTTTCAGGCTCCTCCAGCCACTTATAGTAGATGTATGTACCCAGACATGTTTTGCTTCCGCTTGTTGCTTGTATGACTTGAGTGTTGGGTCATGTGACCCCTACCTGTATGAACTTATTATGTAAGGCTCTTCTGACCCTTCTAAATAAATGTTGTGTTGTTGTATGGTTATGTTGTGATGCCATAGTTTTATCTATGCATATCGGACATGTCGTGCGTACGTGTGACGTGTAACGGTATGTATGGGATTCGACACCTAGTTGTGTGCCTCTAGTAGTACTCTTTACGGGGAAATGCCTCTTTGTGCTTCCACTGAGCCTTGGTAGCTTGCTACTGCTCCGGACACATTGATTGACCGGCGTGTATCCTTCTTGCTGCTGTGTCTGTCCCTTCGGGGAAATGTCTCGCAGTGTAATGGAGTCCCTGTAGCCTGCTATTACTCGTCTATGCGCAGTTGATGACATTTATGTCCCACGGCGTAATGGAGTCCCTGTAGCTTTCTATGACTCGTCTACACACGCTGAGACCGACACCTGCATTGTTGGGTTACGTATGCCTGTCCCTGTACGGATGTGCCACTTGGGTTCTACGACTAGTCATGTCGACCCGGGTTCTTGGACATTTGAATGCTAGCGACATATTCACATTCGTGAGCCAAAAGGCGCAAACGGTCTCGGCCCAGGTAAGGTGGCAACCGTGGAGATAACCGTGCGTGAGGCCGCAAAGTAATGTGAAGTGTTACATGCTAGATTCTTATGGCTTAGGATCGGGGTCCCGACAGCGTTGGTATCAGAGCTTGACTGCCTGTAGGATTACGAAGCCAAACTGGTCGATGTTGAGTCTAGAACTGCTTTAGTTATATAAGGGAATTGATTGTGGAAGGGAACGTAAGATTCTTTTTACTCCTTTCCTCGTGTCATTCTAATTCTGAGTCACCCTCTTCATTATTCTACTTGGTTAAGAAATAGGCTTCTCATCTATCTATCAGGATGACGAGTTACTATGCTGGAGACTTTTAGGAAAGTTGATGTCTTCCTGGATCGATGTCTCCATAAGAATTCATTGTTATGTTGTCAGTTGTCTTGCAGGTTGCCTCATATTTCACACCCGTAAAACCGTTATGCTGTCCGAGTTATCCAAGGTTTATAAATAATCTGAAGCAATTGCAAACTCCTTCATCTTGAATCGATGTCTCTTGGGCCAGACAAAGCACACTAATTATTGTGTTGAGGTACTCTATTACCTCGAAGTATTTGTTGAAGTGTTAGGAAACTATGTTGTCCCAGTGAGCCACCCAACAGTCTAGTTGTGTCTGTTGTTCCCAGTGTGATAATTCTGGCAATCGTCATCGAAAGCATGCTGTGATGCTACTTAGTCAGTAGGTATTTTGTTTCTGGGTTCTTGAACCCAAGAATTATTCTACTCACTCCCGTTGATGGTATTTGCTCGTTCCTTTAGGATATTAGTAACCTTTGTGATAGTCTTCAAGGTCATGGTACATCATTCTTCCAATACCATGAACCAGTTATGGTAGAAGTTCCTCGTGAACTGAAGATCACAACAAGAGTGCTCTTCATGAGTCCTCCATTCTATTGTTGTGAGCCAGCCAATTCTTCCCTTTCTGCATGGATTATCTGGAAGAAACATGTTGAACTTTGTTTGACGTATACAATCTATGCATCTACAACTCAAGGAAAATTAGGTGCTCTTGAGTTGCCCCTCTTCAATTGTATTCTAACCTTCATCTATCAGTGGATAGTCAGGAGTGGTGTGCATTTGTGTTATCGATGCGCATTATTCCTGTGGTCCGTCAAGCCATTCTATTTTAGAATGACTAGGAGAAGCAAACTCTAGTACCTCATCGATTTCCAGGATTGGGTCAAAGCAGTTGTATTCCGCAGATCAAAATGCCAATCCAGCTTTTGTTCTTTTCTACCTCGAAGTATTACCCTCTTCATGTTAAGATCATCATGAGAATTGCACAACCTCTTATGACTTCTTGATACAGTGATACTTCTCGCCATCATTGTTCATTCCTCGGTACCTGAGTTGGTTGTACCCGGAATACCGACAAGTGAACCGTGATGTGTGAAATCGATACTCCTAGCAATGTTGTTGCTTGGTAGTTAATGGAAAATAATTTCACTCATAGTGTGATGGTTATTGAATTGTCATCCTAAGATTGGTCGTGCTACCTAGTCCATCTTTCGTGGTGCACTCTTCGATCTATGAGTTCGGATTGTGTCAATCCCTCGCTCTGTTGATCATATCATCTTGCCCTGAAAAGCAAGATTGTTCTCAAGCTCAATAACATATCGGTGGTTCGTGATTTTCCGAATATCTTCTCAGAAGTATAACCGGGTTGACCCTGACTGTTATGTTGAGTTCGTGATCAAGATGGCTTCCCTATAAACCACCCCTTCTCCAAGAATCTGTGTTAGATACCCTGAGCTAGTTGGTTAAGCTAAACAACGACTTGGAGAGTTGGAAGATAAATGCTTCGCCTGACTTAGTTCATTTCAAGGGGATATCTTCTTTTGTGGTTGTGTGAGTTGAAGAAAGGCGATATCTTCATCGATTGATACTTGTGATAAATTGTTGCATCTATCGTCTCATCTAATCTTTGATTTGAGTGTGGGCTATCGTCAAATCAAAATCAGAACCAAAGATCTTCATAATGTTGTTTTACTCGTGGATGTATCCTCGAGGATACACCGTTATATCTTTTGGTCTGACCAATGCTATCACCTTGTTCACATAGTTATGGGCTTCCATCTATATGGATGTTTTGATGAACTGTTGTTGAACCCATCGACAACATTGTTTATCCTCTCCATGATTCATGATGAACATAAAGCTAGTGTTGGAAACTTTGTAGGCAATATCTTCGTGTCCGGTACATGAGGTATATGTTAGGTGTAAGAAGTAACTTCCTCTTAGTTCACGTGCATTTGATGCAAGTTGCCACCGTGAATTCGAGAAAGTCCATTTTGCTTCCTTTGGAGTCATCCCAAGTCATTCATGCATGTGCAAATGTATGCCATGGTCTGGCAGATTAATTACCTCCATTCCATATGTATTCCCTAGCACCCCAAGCCACTGATTGACTTGTTCAAGGAAAAGAAGTTAAGTGCTACTCCTTAAGGTACCAGACGGACTTGCACCTGGCTTCGCTATCCGCAATGATGGTTCCCACCTAGAACTCGGTAGCGTTTTGTTGTAGGACTATGTGGTCATGCTTGTCTTGGACATCGTGTTCACATGTGCCTTGCAATCCAGCTCATGTTTTCGAGTTGGCTTCCATAGTTCATTTCCCGAGAATCCCGCAACGTCATCTCTTCGATTTGTGTTGCAACCCTTCTCCTTCGGACATGCTGAGTCTGGAATATCCTGACACCAACCAGATCTGAATCTTAGGCAGATATAATGGTTGGGACGTTTACCAAGAATTATAATATTGGTCTCACTGTAACCGGTAAAGTGGATATCATGGCCAACACGCCTAGCCGGAAGACCTATTATTATAGTTTCTTCATTCAGCAACTTGGCTACTTCCCCATGAGGACTTCGTATGACTTATTGTAGAAGTTGTTCTTCATGGACCCTTGGATCGCCCGAAGTCCAACCTTTACTTGATGTTGCAGATACCAACCATTTTCGATAATTGGTTATGCTATTTCATCAAGGAGAACATTAGAAGAGGAGTGCTATATGTCTCTTGGTCAATCATCCAGATTTCGTTCCCTTTGCATAGCTAAGGTGAAATCTGAGAAAGTGTTGTCTTCCTTTGCATCTGCATTCTCCATCGCTATTCATCATGGTAGTTTGATGTGTTGCCAGAATCCTTGGTATGGATGTTGGTAAAACCCTGGTGAATATGGAAATGCTCAAGTTCTTGAGAGCACGCTCAGACGCTAGGTTATACCCACGGTATCAATTGGAAGGTGCCTCCCGTTGCTGAGTGGTTTTATAACACTAGTTCCTTTCCAATCTGAGTATGACAACCTCTTGAATTCCTTCAAACGATCGCTTATGAATTACCTTAGGTTGGTATAAAGAATTACAATGATCTCTGTATCAAAAGTAATTCTTTTTGCAACTTAAGGGATATTCCTATGAGTCACCTCCCTAAGGTGCCCCGTTATGGTAAGAAGGGCAATTAACTCCTCGCTACTTTGAAACCCATGCTCCATCCTAGCTAAGCGTGGAATTGTTGCCTACCAATTTGAACCTTCGTCATATGCCTCGTTTCCTCACCCTGTTTTGTGTTTTGTGTCTCATCTCAAGAGACGTTCTCTCGGCTCATTCTATGAGTTGATCATGAGTCGCTCGATCTTCGTGAAGATCGATTCTTGTAGAGTTTTATGTTCCTTTTGTCATTGTGTTTGGATGAAGATCTCGAAGGTAAAGATGTCAAGATCAACATGATGCAACGAATCAACATCTTTGAGAAGGGCAATTGGATCGTCAAGATTGTGTTAGTTCTGTGTTCCCGCCTGTCCTCGTACCCTACGCCTGAATCTCGGGACGAGATTCTTGTTTAGTGGGGGTGAGTTGTCACAGCCCTAGAAATTGTTTGCAATTAGTTGCACTAGTGAGCATCCATGCATCATGTTCTATTTCATGAAATTTGAAATAGGGATGATCAAACCCTAGCACCAAATAAAAGCAAATAGGTTCAAACAAATAATTTTCAATGATTCCAAAATGGCTATAGAAAATGTCCATCATTTTAGGAAAATGTTGAAAACATCAACCACGGGTGATGCACATTCTCCTAACCATCTTGAGAATATTGAATTAACTCATATTGTATTTGAATTGGAGCATTTAATATAGATGTCTGAAAGCTCCAAATATTCTGAAACTTATTGAGGGCCTCTGGAATAATTCCTTTAGTGCCCAAAAATATTTTCAGGATTTATAAAAATGATTTAGTATTTATTCTAAATCAAAACTGAGAAGAGCTAAATAGAAAAGTGTCACAGTCCTAGTTTAATTATGATTGCCAATGCATTCATGCATGCATTTTTATTTTCAAATGAAAATGAAATGAGGGATGATCAAGCCTCACAATTCAAAATTTTGTCAAATAGGCAATATAAAAATTGCTTCAAAGTGAACCAAAGAAATGTTCCTGTTATTCTAAAAAAATATTGGGATGAGGTAAAAATGCCAACTAGTATTTTGGAATAGTAGAAACATTTTATATTGGGCAATTGAGTTAATCAAACCGTAATTGCATTGGATTTATATTTATAATATATAAAATATAAGTTCAAAAATTCTGAAACTTTTTATGTGGCACTAGTTATTTATACCTAGCCCACATGACAATTTTTAGGATTTATACAAATGGTTAGCTATTTTATTTTGAGCCAAAACAAATGTCAGAAAAAAATAGAAAACAAATAAAAAGGGAGAAAACCCTTACCTGGCTTACCTTACTGGCCCAAGTGGGTAGCCCACCCCAGCCCACCACGGGTGGGGAGGTCATCTCCCACCTCCGGCCAGTAGGCAGCCGAGGTGTCGACCGCGCGCGCGCCGGTCTCCACCTCCCGCTTGCCGCTGAGCCGGGCGGATTTGGACGTCGAGCCCCCCTCCCGTGCATGTATCTTTCCCCCTCGAGCTCTCCTCTCTCTCTCCGCTGCTCTCTCGCCCCCCTGGCTCTCTCTCTCTCCCGAGCAGACCGTCGCCGCCGCTCGCTGAACCCTGCGGCCACCGGCTCCGCCTCGCCACCCCGAGCTGTCCCCGAGCCCCGCCACGTCGAGCTAGACCTCTCCGTCGAGCGATTCAAGCAGGGAGGCCCCGTAACATTGCCCTCGTCGCAGTTTCCTCCGCCGGGCGCTGAACCTCTCCCGTGCCGATTCGCCGCATGCCGGCGCGTCCCCGAGCAAGCTGAGCCTCCCCTCGTCATCGCAGTGAGCACCCGAGTCGCCTCCCCCTCTCCCTAGCTTCCCTGAGCCCTCTAGGCCGTAGTGCCGTCGTGTCCGAGCTCCGGCCGCCGCGGACGTTCTCGCCGTCGTCGTTTCGGGCCACCCCAGAGCCAGCCGCCGCCACCAATCGAAGCGCGCGAGCTCCAGGAGCACTCCGGTGCCAGCAGCGCATCCGGAGGTGCTCTGTAGCGCCGTCCCGACCATCTCCGGCGATCTTCCGTCGCGGGTTTGGTCACCGGCGGCCTAACTCCGGCCGGTGCCGACGTGGACTGGCCATTAGGGCCTAATCCACCACTAATTAAGCCCCTGAGCCACTGACCAGTGGGCCCTGGGGTGGGTCAAACCCCTGGTCAGCACGGGGATTAACCCTGGGTCACTGACCAGTGGGCCCCACTGGCCAGGTTTGACATGGACCCGGGGCCGTTGACCTGCTGACGTCAGGCTGATGTAATTAATCATTTTTGGAATAAAAGGTAATTTAGAAAATTCCAGAAAATGAAATAAACTTCTAAAAATCATAGAAAATAATCTGTAACTCATATTGAAATAATTTATATATGAAAAATCATCAGAAAAATCCAAAGAATCTGATGGTGGCATTTTCATGCATGTTAGAGCAAGCTAAATAGGCAAACCTGGACATTTTATTCAAAACACATTATGTAACCTCACACATGGAGTTGAATTTGAACCTTGGGTTCAAACCATCTTCATTTAACATGTTGATAGATGCGTTAGCTCAAACCATCAACATATTGCCATGAAATTTATCATGCATCATTGTGAAGCATTTGCCGTGCTTAATTTATACCTTGTTTGTCTTGGTCGATAGACTTGCGAGACGTAGTTATCGACGACATCGAAGAACAGCTGAGTTCTTCCGATAAACAGGCAAGCAACCCCCCTTGAGCATGTTCGATACAATCCCACTCCCTCGCTCTTGCTCTCATTTCAATGCATTAGGACAATGCGATTCAACTGCTACTTGTGCTGCGGTCGATGAACCCACTCCTTTGCATGACCTGTCATTGTCACAGTAAATAGCTGAACCAAGCAACCTAGCATACTTGGTAGATGCTTGAGCCATGTTGTGCTATAACCCTGTTATGCTTGCTATGCTTAGAGTTGTGTCAGGACTGATTCATTTGGGTGATGAACCGGAGTGAAACGATTGTGTCCTGATGATGAGAGTTAAGTGTTGAACCTGTTTTGGTAAAGGTAGCGATGAGAGGCCATGTAGGAGTACATGGTGGGTTGTCTCATTGAGATAGTTCATAGGAACTGAGTTTCGTGTTTGTGTTCCAAGACTAGCTACTACCGCACATTGGGTTCCGGTAACTCGACCCCTCTCGGCCTATTAACATACCCTGTTCTCAGTCCAGGAGTCGCAGTAGTTCGAAACGTTGATAGGTGTGGTTGGGCCTGCGAAGTGGATGAACGGCCCAATCGGGACCGGCTTGGGGCCCTGCTCACAACGTTTGACGCCATGTTGGAAACCTCGGCCGGACTTCCATTATGGGTTCCAACTCAGATAGGCGACTGCCTTGGGCTAGAGTCATTGAAGGTTAACGTCCGTGGACGACTCCCTCGCCTGGCTTCCGCTTGAAGGTTGCCGAGGTGCCTTTTACGTGCACATGGCGATAAGTGGCGGGAGCATGTGTGATGAAGTACACCCCTGTAGGGTAATCAATCTATTCGAATAGCCGCGTCCGCAGATATGGACTACTTGGAGACTTGCATTGTTCATAGACAATTTGAATGGATACTCTAAAATACTCCAGATAAGTGTGAGTGCTATGGATGGCTTCTCGAAGGAAGACGAGAGAGGATCCATAGTGGTGTATTGATATGGTGAACATGTGGACTCGTGTGTGCTCTCTCGTAGGGAGACGAGAGAGGTACGATACAATGGATACTTTGTCGTAGTCTAGTTTAGCCAAAGGTCAAAGCTGGCATTCTGCAATAAACCCCACAATCCCGTTCTTGATACATGATGCATAAGTAGATAGTTCTGATGTAAGACTTGCTGAGTACCTTCGTACTCACTGTTGCTTATTTACGTTTTTGCAGAGATAGACGTTGTTCACTTTATGTTTCTTCTGATGATGACATCGACGGAATAGCTTAGTAACCCAGACAGGAGTCTGGCTCCTTTGGTAGGGTCGTTATAGCTTTTCAGGCTCTTCCAGCCGCTTTTATTAGATGTCTGTACTCAGACATGTAACTTCCACTTGTTGTTTGTATGCTTTGAATGTTGGGTCATGTGACCCACCCTGCTTGTAACATTATACTATGTTGGCTCTTCGGAGCCTCCTAAATAAATGTTATGTTGTAGAGTTTTGTTGTGATGCCATGTTGTATCTACGCATATCGTGCATAGTGCGTGTATGATTGAAATGCATTGGTATGTGTGGGATTTGACACCTAGTTGTGTGCCTTCAGTAGCCTTCCTTACGGGGAAATGCCTCTTTGTGCTTCCATGAGCCTTGGTAGCTTGCTACTGCTCCGGACACATAGATTGACCGGCGTGTATCCTTCTTTGCTGCTGTGTCTGTCCCTACGGGGAAATGTCACGCGGTGTAATGGAGTCCTTGTAGCCTGCTATGACTCGTCTACGTACCATTGATGATAGGTATGTCTCACGACATAATGGAGTCTATGTAGCTTGCCACGACTCGTCTACACACGCTGATGACCGACACCTGCATTGCTTGGTTACGTATGCCTGTCCCTCTACGGTTGTGCCACTTGGGTCTATGACTAGTCATGTCGACCCAGGTTCTTTGACGTGTGAATGCTAGCGACAAGTTCATATCCGTGAACCAAAAGGCGCAAACGGTCCTGGCCAAGGTAAGGTGGCAGCCGTGGGTTACCGTGCGTGAGGCCGCAAAGTGGTGTGACATGTTATAGGCTGGATTCATATGGCTTAGGATCGGGGTCCCGACAACGTTGGTATCAGAGCTGAACCGTCTGTAGGTTTACGAAGCCAAACTGGTCGATGTTGAGTCTAGTAATGCTTTAGTTATATAAGGGAATTGATTGTGGAAGGGAACGTAAGGCTCTTTTTACTCCTTTCCTCAAGTTACTCTATTCCGGGTCACCCTCTTCTCTTCTACGGGGATTAAGGACTAGGTTTTTTACCTATCTGCTAGGATGACGAGTTACTGGACCACAGACTTATAGAATGGATGTTTGTGTCAAGTAATGTTCCATCAGAGTCGTGAGAAGTGATGCCTATGTTCTCTATGCCTTGAAACCATGATGTTGAGCTGTTATGCTGCCCAAATCTTGTGTAGGTTGCCTCATATTTCATGCCCGTACAGCCGTTATGCTGTCCGAGTTCTTCTTGGTTTGGATATGTTCTGGTGTTCTTCCTTGTTCTGAACCCTGGTTTTCCTTCAGGATGTCGCCAGTAAACCGGATATTTGCTAGTCGTGGTCAGAATCATGGAGATGGTAGGGATGAAGAAGATCCTCCCAACCCGCCTCTGTTGGCGGAGGTTATGCTAGAAGTTGAGAGGAACAAGCGTGCCACCAACCGTCTGTTGGAGCATATCGAGCAGAATACATCCCATCAGCGCAATGAGCTAGTTTCCATCAGAGACTTCATCAAGTTGCAACCACCCACCTTCCATCATTCCATTGAGCCATTGGATGCAGATGATTGGCTCCGGAGTAGCAACAACAAGCTGCGTTATGCAAACGTGGCTGAAGGAGACAAGGTCACCTATGTCGCATATCACCTTGAAGGTTCCGCCAGCCTATGGTGGGAGAACTTTGAGACCATGCGACCTGCAGGCCAAGTTACTTCATGGAAGGAATTCCGTGAGGCTTTCCGTGAGCATCATATTCCCCAGGCCCTGATAGATCGTAAGCAAGAGGAGTTCTGCAATCTGACCCAAGGCAAGATGGATGTGGATGCCTATAGTCGAGAGTTTGAACGCCTCGCGCGTTATGCCCCAGAAAAGGTATCCACAGATGCAAAGAAGCAAGCAAGGTTCAGGAAAGGTCTCTACCCAAAGCTACGTCGTGACCTCAATCTGCATGAGTTTGCTACCTTCCAGGTTCTTGTGAACAAAGCCATTCAAGCAGAAACTGGTAGGATGACCTATGAGGAATCTCGCAAGCGCAACTGTGATTTTGGGTCATCCTCAGTCTCTATATCTCAGAGGCGTAGATTATGGATCCCGAACGCCGCTCTCCCTCCCGGATATGCACCGAGGCCATCCTATGCGGCGCCTCGTCTACCGATGCCATGTGTTCCCCAGAAGAACCTCATCAACCGGATGATCAAACCAGATCCCCGGCCCATTCATGGAGCATGCTTCAAGTGCAGTCAGCCTGGACACTATTCCAAGAATTGCCCTTTGCGAGCAAATGTTCCACCCTCTTCAAGCAATGTTGCCAGTCGTGGCAAGCCCCCAATCAAGAAATTTAATGCCAGGTTAGTTGTGTATACTCGTAGATGTGTGCACCATGTAACTGCAGAAGAAGCTAAAGATGATGCTAATGTCATGCTTAAGACGCTTCTTGTCAATTCTCATCAAGCTTCAATTCTATTTGACTCAGGAGCATCCCACTCCTTCATCTATGAACGTTATGCTTCCTCGCATAACATTGCTTTCGAAGATATGCCCTCTCCTTTAGAGATTCAAACTCCAGGGTCTCGATGGCAAACTAATGCAGTAAGCCATGGGAACCAAATCCTTGTCGATGGTTTAGTGTTCCTTGCTTCTCTAATATCTCTTAAGTCTTCAGACATCAATATCATTTTGGGGATGGACTGGATGACAGCCCATCATGCCAAAATTGATTGTTTCACTAGGTCTGTTCAGCTTACCCATCCTTCTGGCCAGATAGTCAAAGTCCAAACCCGTATTCCAGAAGGACGGATATATTTTCTCAATGCCAATCCTCTCCCAGACCTTGAGAACATCCCGGTAGTCCGTGACTTCCCGGATGTCTTTCCAGAGGAACTGCCAGATGTTCCACCTGACAGAGAAGTAGAGTTTGTTATAGATCTTATTCCAGGAACCGCTCCAATTGCTAGGAGACCATATAAGATGTCACCCCAAGAACTAGCTGAGCTTAAAATCCAACTCGATGAATCTTTGAAGAAAGGTTTCATCCGTCCTAGTTCTTCTCCATGGGCTTGTCCTGTCCTCTTCGTCAAGAAGAAGGATGGTACGGATCGGATGGTTGTCGACTATCGACCGGTTAATCTGGTCACGATAAAGAACAAATATCCGCTCCCCAGGATCAACGATCTGTATGATCAGCTCGCTGGATCCGCAGTCTTTTCCAAGATGGATTAGAGATTAGGTTATCATCAAATCAAAATCAGGAACGGGGACATTCCAAAGATGGCTTTCGTCACTCGTTATGGCCAATACGAGTACACCGTCATGTCCTTCGGTCTAACCAATGCCCCAGCCACCTTCTCCCGCTTAATGAATTCGATCTTCATGGAGTATTTGGACAAATTTGTCATGGTTTACCTCGATGATATCCTCATATACTCGAAGAACGAAGAAGAACATGCTGAGCATCTTAGGCTGGTATTGATGAAACTTCGAGAGCACTGCCTTTACGCCAAATTCTCTAAGTGTGAATTCTGGTTGCCAGAAGTGACCTATCTAGGTCACGTAATCTCTGCAAAGGTATTGCTGTCAATCCCGAGAGAGTTCAAGCTATCCTTGACTGGACTCAACCTGAATCGGTGAAGCAAGTTAGGAGTTTCCTTGGCTTAGCGAGCAACTGTCGCCGCTTCGTTGAGAACTTCTCCAAAGTTGCCAAACCTCTAACTGAACTCCTCAAGAAAGATAAGAAGTTCGAGTGGACTCCAAAGTGTGAGGAAAGTTTTCAGGAGTTGAAAAGACGACTGACTACTGCCCCGGTACTTGTACCCCCGGATTTCACAAAGGACTTTGTTATCTACTGTGATGCTTCGCGACAAGGTCTAGGTTGCATTCTTATGCAAGATCATCTGTGATTGCCTACGCATCTTGACAGTTGCGTCCACATGAGGAGAATTATCCAACACACGATCTGGAACTTGCCGCTGTAGTTCATGCACTTGTCACTTGGCGAGATTACCTTCTGGGTAATCGTTGCGAAATATACACTGATCACCAGAGTCTCAAATATATATTCACCCAACCGGATTTGAATCTCAGGCAAAGACGGTGGATTGATTTGATTACGGACTACGACTTAGGAATATCTTACACCCCAGGCAAAGCCAATGTCATGGCTGATGCACTAAGTCATAAATCCTATTGTAACAACCTCATGTTGCTACAAAGTCAACCACTTCTCCACGAGGAATTTCGTAAGTTAAATCTTCACATTGTTCCTCGAGGATTCCTTTCTACCTTGGTGGCGAAACCGACTCTTCAGGATCAGATCGTAGAAGCCCAGAAGCATGATACGGGAATTTCCCGAATCAAGAGCAACCTCGCTAGAGGAGTTGCTGGATGTTTCTCGGTAGATGATCAAGGTGTTGTATTCTTTGAGGACCGCTTGGTGGTTCCCAAGAAGCCACAACTCTGAGAGCTGATCCTTAAAAAAGCTAATGAATCTCCTCTCACGATTCATCCCGGTAGTACCAAAATGTATCAGGACCTACGCTAGAGGTTCTGGTGGACCCGGATGAAGAGAGAAATCGCTCAGTTTGTTGCTAACTGCGATGTTTGTCGTCGCGTTAAGGCAGAGCATCAAAGGCCTGCTGGCACTCTTCAGCCCTTGGCTATTCCCGAGTGGAAATGGGACAAGGTCGGTATGGATTTCATCACCGGCTTTCCAAAGACTAAGAAAGGGAATGATGCCATCTTCGTGGTCATCGATCGCCTTTCGAAAGTTGCGCATTTCCTTCCAGTTCGAGAAAGTATAACTGCTAGTCAGTTAGCAGACCTATATATCTCCCGAATAGTTTCTCTTCATGGTGTTCCTCTAGAGATCAATTCAGATCGTGGAAGTCTTTTCACTTCTCGATTTTGGGAAAGTTTCCAGAATGCTATGGGAACCCATCTCTCCTTTAGCACCGCTTATCACCGTCAGTCAAGTGGTCAAGTAGAAAGAGTCAATCAAATTCTTGAAGATATGCTCAGAGCCTGTGTTATCTCATTCGGAATGAACTGGGAGAAATGTCTTCCATTCGCCGAGTTTGCTTATAACAACAGCTTCCAGTCTAGTCTGGGCAAAGCTCCTTTCGAAGTGTTGTATGGACGAAGATGTCGAACGCCATTAAACTGATCAGAAACCGGTGAAAGACAATTCTTTGGACCGGATATGATCTAGGTTTCAGAAGAGCAAGTTTGCATCATTCGTGAGAATCTGAAAACCGCCCAATCTCGTCAAAAGAGTCAATATGACTGTCGTCATAAGGACGTAAGTTATGAAGTTGACGAGAAGGCTTACCTTCGGGTTACACCTCTTAAGGGTACCCATCGCTTCGGTATCAAAGGCAAATTGGCTCCTCGATACATTGGTCCTTTTCGCATTCTCGCCAAACGAGGAGAGGTTGCTTACCAGTTGGAACTACCTCCGCAACTTTCCAAAGTTCATGATGTGTTCCACGTTTCTCAACTCAGGCGTTGCTTCAAGGATCCTGTCCGCGAAGTAGACCACGAAACGCTTGATCTTCAAGATGACCTCTCTTATCAGGAATATCCTGTTCGTATTCTCGATGAAGCCGAGCGCAGCACTCGACGTCGCAGCATCAAGTTTCTCAAGGTTCAGTGGTCGCACCATTCCGAGGATGAAGCAACCTGGGAGCGCGAAGATCGTCTTCGGCTTGAGTACCCTGCACTCTTCCCGACTACGCCTGAATCTCGGGACGAGATTCTTGTTTAGTGGGGGTGAGTTGTCACAACCCTAGTTTAATTATGATTGCCAATGCATTCATGCATGCATTTTTATTTTCAAATGAAAATGAAATGAGGGATGATCAAGCCTCACAATTCAAAATTTGTCAAATAGGCAATATAAAAATTGCTTCAAAGTGAACCAAAGAAATGTTCCTGTTATGATAAAAAAATATTGGGATAAGGTAAAAATGCCAAATAATATTTTGGAATAGTAGAAACATTTTAGATTGGGCAATTGAGTTAATCAAATAGTAATTGCATTGGATTTATATTTATAATATATAAAATATAAGTTCAAAAATTCTAAAACTTTTTATGTGGCACTAGTTATTTATACCTAGCCCGCATGACAATTTTTAGGATTTATAAAAATGGTTAGCTATTTTATTTTGAGCCAAAACAAATGTCAGAAAAAAAATAGAAAACAAATAAAAAGGGAGAAAACCCTTACCTGGCTTACCTTACTGGCCCAAGTGGGCAGCCCAGCCCAGCCCACCAGGGGTGGGGAGGTCATCTCCCACCTCCGGCCAGTAGGCAGCCGAGGTGTCGACCGCGCGCGCGCCGGTCTCCACCTCCTGCTTGCCACTGATCCGGGCGGATTTGGACGTCGAGCCCCCCTCCCGTGCATGCCTCTTTCCCCCTCGAGCTCTCCTCTCTCTCTCCGCTGCTCTCTCGCCCCCTGGCTCTCTCTCTCCCGAGCAGACCGTCGACGCCGCTCGCTGAACCCTGCGGCCACCGGCTCCGCCTCGCCACCCCGAGCTGTCCCCGAGCCCTGCCGCGTCGAGCTGGACCTCTCCGTCGAGCGATTCAAGCAGGGAGGCCCCGCAGCGTCGCCCTCGTCGCTGTTTCCTCCGCCGGGCGCCGAAGCTCTCTGGTGCCGATTCGCCGCACGCCGGCGCGTCCCTGAGCAAGCTGAGCCTCCCCTTGTCATTGCAGTGAGCACCCGCGTCACCTCCCCTTCTCCTCGGCTTCCCCGTGCCCTCTATGCCGTAGCGCCGTCGTGTCCGAGCTCCGGCCGTCGCGGACGTTCTCGACGTCGTCATTTCGGGCCACCCCAGAGCCAGCCGCCGCCACCAATCGAAGTGCGCGAGCTCCAGGAGCACTATGGTGCCAGCAGCGCATCCGGAGGTGATCTGTAGCGCCGTCCCGACCATCTCCGGCGATCTTCCGTCGCGGGTTTGGTCGCTGGTGGCCTAACTCCGGCCGGTGCCGACGTGGACTGGCCATTAGGGCCTAATCCACCACTAATTAAGCCCCTGAGCCACTGACCAGTGGGCCCTGGGGTGAGTCAAACCCCTGGTCAGCACGGGGATTAACCCTGGGTCACTGACCAGTGGGCCCCACTGGCCAGGTTTGACCTGGACCCGGGGCTGTTGACCTGCTGACGTCATGCTGACATAATTAATCATTTTTGGAATAGAATATAATTCAGAAAATTCCAGAAAATGATATAAACTTCTAAAAATGATAGAAAATAATCTGTAACTCACATTGAAATAATTTATATATGAAAAATCATCAGAAAAATCCAAAGAATCTGATGGTGGCATTTTCATGCATGTTAGAGCAAGCTAAATAGGAAAACTTGGACATTTTGTTCAAAACACGTTATGTAACCTCACACATGGAGTTGAATTTGAACCTTGGGTTCAAACTATCTTCATTTAACATGTTGATGGATGCATTAGCTCAAACCAGCAACATATTGCCATGACATTTATCATGCATTATTGTGAAGCATTTTCCGTGCTTAATTTATACCTTGTTTGTCTTGGTCGATAGACTTGCGAGACGTAGTTATCGACGACATCGAAGAACAGCTGAGTTCTTCCGATAAACAGGCAAGCAACCCCCCTTGAGCATGTTCGATACAATCCCACTCTCTCGCTCTTGCTCTCATTTCAATGCATTAGGACAATGCGATTCAACTGCTACTTGTGCTGCGGTAGATGAACCCACTCCTTTGCATGACCTGTCATTGTCACAGTAAATAGCTGAACCAAGCAACCTAGCATACCTGGTAGATGCCTGAGCCATGTTGTGCTATAACCCTGTTATGCTTGCTATGCTTAGAGTTCTGTAAGGTCTGATTCATCTGGGTGATGAACCGGAGTGAAACGATTGTGTCCTGATGATGAGAGTTAAGTGTTGAACCTGTTTTGGTAAAGGTAGCGATGAGAGGCCATGTAGGAGTACATGGTGGGTTGTCTCATTGAGATCGTTCATAGGAACTGAGTTTCGTGTTTGTGTTCCAAGACTAGCTACTACCGCACATTGGGTTCCGGTAACTCGACCCCTCTCGGCCTATTAACATACCCTGTTCTCAGTCCAGGAGTCGCAGTAGTTCGAAACGTTGATAGGTGTGGCTGGGCCTGCGAAGTGGATGAACGGCCCAATCGGGACTGGCTTGGGGCCCTGCTCACAACGTTTGAGGCCATGTTGGAAACCTCGGCCGGACTTCCATTATGGGTACCAACTCAGATAGGCGACTGCCTTGGGCTAGAGTCGTTGAAGGTTAACGTCCGTGGCCGACTCCCTCGCCTGGCTTCCGCTTGAAGGTTGCCGAGGTGCCTCTTACGTGCACATGGCGATAAGTGGCGGGAGCATGTGTGACGAAGTACACCCCTGCAGGGTAATCAATCTATTCGAATAGCCGCGTCCGCGGATATGGACTACTTGGAGACTTGCATTGTTCATAGACAATTTGAATGGATACTCTAAAATACTCCAGATAAGTGTGAGTGCTATGGATGGCTTATCGAAGGAAGACGAGAGAGGATCCATAGTGGTGTATTGATATGGTGAACATGTGGACATGTGTGTGCTCTCTCGTAGGGAGACGAGAGAGGTACGATACAATGGATACTTTGTCGTAGTCTAGTTTAGCCAAAGGTCAAAGCTGGCATTCTGCAATAAACTCCACAATCCCATTCTTGATACATGATGCATAAGTAGATAGTTCTGATGTAAGACTTGCTGAGTAACTTCGTACTCACTGTTGCTTATTTACGTTTTTGCAGAGATAGACATTGTTCACTTTATGTTTCTTCTGACGATGACATCGACGGAATAGCTTAGTAACCCAGACAGGAGTCTGGCTCCTTTGGTAGGGTCGTTATAGCTTTTGAGGCTCTTCCAGCCGCTTTTATTAGATGTCTGTACTCAGACATGTAACTTCTGCTTGTTGTTTGTATGCTCTGAATGTTGGGTCATGTGACCTACCCTGCTTGTAACATTGTACTATGTTGGCTCTTTGGAGCCTCCTAAATAAATGTTACGTTGTAGAGTTTTGTTGTGATGCCATGTTGTATCTACGCATATCGTGCATAGTGCGTGTATGATTGAAATGCATTGGTATGTGTGGGATTCGACACCTAGTTGTGTGCCTTCAGTAGCCTTCCTTATGGGGAAATGCCTCTTTGTGCTTCCATGAGCCTTGGTAGCTTGCTACTGCTCCGGACACATAGATTGACCGGCGTGTGTCCTTCTTTGCTGCTTTGTCTGTCCCTACGGGGAAATGTCACGCGGTGTAATGGAGTCCTTGTAGCCTGCTATGACTCATCTACGTACCGTTGATGACAGATATGTCTCACGACGTAATGGAGTCCATGTAGCTTGCTACGACTCGTCTAAACACGCTGATGACCGACACCTGCATTGCTGGGTTACGTATGCCTGTCCCTGTACGGTTGTGCCACTTGGGTCTATGACTAGTCATGTCGACCCGGGTTGTTTGACGTGTGAATGCTAGCGACATGTTCATATCCGTGAGCCAAAAGGCGCAAATGGTCCCGGCCAAGGTAAGGTGGCAGTCGTGGGTTACCGTGCGTGAGGCCGCAAACTGGTGTGACATGTTACAGGCTGGATTCATATGGCTTAGGATCGGGGTCCCGACAAAAAGAAACAAAACAGAAAGAAAACTTACCTGCAAGGCCCACTTACCTGTAGCAGCCCAGCCCACCAGAGCCCACCTACCAGGAGCTTCTTCAAGCTCCTGCCAGTAGGAGCAGCTGCGTGCTCGCTCGCCCGCGGCCGCGAAGGCCACCTCCTCCCTGCCTGCCTGGTCTTCCCCGACATGCCTAGACGATGCCACGTGGCCCTCGTGCAAGTCTCGCTCTCCTCCCCGTGCTCATCCCCTCCCCTGCCTCTCTCTCTCTCTCTCACGCGTGGCCACACGCACCCGAGCGGAGCTCGTCGCCCGTCCGTCGTAGTCACAGCCACCGCCGTCGTTTTGCCCAACAAGAGAGTCCAGCGGATCCGTATCCTCACGCTGATCATCTTCTCTGAAGGAATCACGCCGGGAAGCCCGGAAGGCGACGACCGTGTCCATCTTCTCTTACCCCGGCCATCGACCGCCGCCGTCGATTCGCGACGTCCGGAAGGCCCCCGAGCCCAATGACCCTCCCTGCGGATGCGCTGTGAGCTCTTGTTCCGTTTCCCCCTTTCCCTACGGTCGTTTGCGCCCTCTGGCCACCGTTCCCGCCATGGCCGTGAGCCCCTCGCCGCTGGCGATGTCGCCGCTGTCGATGGAGGGCACCACCGACGCGTCTGAGCATGGGATTGAGTTCCCGGAGCTCCCGGCAACCCATCCATGTGCCCCACATGCCTCCCTGTGCACCGTAGCAATGCGCCCGCGCTAGCCGAGCCCGGCCGCCGCAAAACCTCATCGCCGGCCACAAATCCGGTGACCTCACGACCTCCCCTGTGCCCCGTTGGATGCGCGCGAGCCTGAGCGTCGCGTAGGTGGCCTCCGCCGCTCGAATGGCCACCGGAGGGCCATTTCCGAGCCGCTCCGTCGTCTCGGGCCTCGCCGGCGTTGAGACGCTGGTGGGTTTGACCCCTCCGGACCGGTTTTGACCTCCCCTAGGTCAATGACAAGTGGGGCCAGCCCCCCCTGCTAATTTAGATTAGTTAAAATTTAAACTTAATTAGCCCCTGAGCCTATGACATGCGGGTCCCGCCGCTCAGGTTTGACCTGGACCGGGTCAGTTGACCTGCTGACGTCACCCTTAGGTAATGCTGACGCAATATATACTTTCTGGAATTAAAATAAATTATAAATGATTTATTTATTTCAGAAAATGTATAAAACTTCTAAAAAACATAGAAAATAATCTGTAAGTCAGATGAAAATAATTTATAAATGAAAAATGATCAGAAAAATACAAGGAATCTGTTTATGCCATGTTCATGCATGTTTGAGCAAGTTAACATCCCCAAGTAGGACATTTCATGATTAGGATAATTTAATAAATAGTGTTGAAGTTGGAATTTAGCATATATTTGAATTCCATTTCACTTAATATGACTATCTATTGCACTAGGTCAATTCAATGCTTTAACATGCCATAGCATACATCGTGTTTGTTGCATTGCATTGAATGTGTTCCTTTCCTGTTTGTCGGTGGTGTTCCTTCTCGGTAGACGATGGTCCCGACATTGTGATCGTTGACACTAATGAAGAGAAGTAATATCTTCAGAGCTGTCAGGCATGAAAACCCCCTTGAGCATACTGATATGAACCCACTCTCGCGCTCCTGCTCTCTTTTACTACATTAGGGCAATAACGATTCAACTGTTACCTGTTCTCGGTAGTTGAACCCATTCCTTTGCATGACCTGTCTTTGTCACAGTAAATATTTGAAAGCACTCAGCATGAGTAGCAACTGCTTGAGCCTTGATGTGCCTACTCATCCATGCTTGCTTACTTACTGTGCCTGCTATGCTTAGAGTTGT
Source organism: Elymus sibiricus (assembly GCA_039707655.1). Lineage (NCBI taxonomy): Eukaryota > Viridiplantae > Streptophyta > Magnoliopsida > Poales > Poaceae > Elymus > Elymus sibiricus. The sequence continues at coordinate 401,129,993 of CM077671.1, forward strand.
GTCGTGTCGGGTCTGATCCATCTGAGCGATGAATCGGAATGGCAGTGTTCTTGTCCTACTGTGTGAGAGCTAAGTGTGTGAACACGATTTGGTAAAGGTAGCGATGAGAGGCCATGTAGGAGTACATGGCGGATTGTCTCATTGGGACCGTCCTTAAGAACCGAGTTATGTGTATGTGATCCAAGACAGTTACTACCACACGTTGGGCCCTGAAATATGACCCCACTTGACTTATTAATCGCCTAGATCTCTCTTCAGGAGTTGCAACTAGTTTCTGGTGTTTGTAGGAAAAGTGTTGGCGGCCGTACTTAGCGCTGCCCGACGGGGTGGGCTTTGATGCGGTAGATACACAGTGGCATGGTGTACAAAGTGGCACCCGAACGGTGGGCTTGGGAACCCTGCGCACATCGTTTGAGGCTGTAGTGGAAACTTCGGCCGGACTTCCGTGCGGGTTCAATCTCAAATAGGCGATAGCCTGGACTAAGGTCTCGTGTGATTGACGGTCGTGGCCGACTCCCTCGCTGGGCTTCCGCTTGAAGGTTGCCAAGGTGCCTCTTTACGTGCACATGGCGATAAGTGGCGGGAGCATGTGTAAAGAAGTACGCCCCTGCAGGGTTATGAATCTGTTCGAATAGCCGCGTCCTCGGATATGGACTACTTGGAGAACGTATGTGGTTCATAGACAATTTGAAATGAATACTCTAAAATGCGCAAGATAAGCATGAGTGCTATGGATGGCCTTCTCGTAGGGAGACGGGAGTGGATCCATAGTGGTGTATTGATATGGTGAATATGTGGACTCGTGTGCGTTATCCCACCTCAAAGAAAGTACTTGTAGTCGTAGTACAGGTTAGCCAAGAGTCAAATCTGGCTTGCTGCAATAAACTCCAAAACCCCCTTTGTTGACAATGTTGCATATGTAGCTAGTTCTGATGTAAGTCTTGCTGAGTACCTTTGTACTCACGGTTGCTTCATTTATGTTTTTGCAGAGGAGACGTCAGTCTCATTAGTGATCCTTACAATGTGAAGATCGATGTTGACCGGATTAGCTTGGGAATCCCAGACAAAGGTCTGGTTCTTTTAGAAGGGTCGTTGTAGCTTTTCAGGCTCCTCCAGCCACTTTTAGTAGATGTCTGTACCCAGACATGTTTTGCTTCCGCTTGTTGCTTGTATGACTTGAGTGTCGGGTCATGTGACCCCTACCTGTATGAACTTATTATGTAAGGCTCTTCTGAGCCTTCTAAATAAATGTTGTGTTGTTGTATGGTTATGTTGTGATGCCATAGTTGTCTCTATGCATATCGGACATGTCGTGCGTACGTGTGACGTGTAATGGTATGTATGGGATTCGACACCTAGTTGTGTGCCTCTAGAAGTACTCTCTACGGGGAAATGCCTCTTTCTACTTCCACTGAGCCTTGGTAGCTTGCTACTGCTCCGGACACATTGATTGACCGGCGTGTATCCTTCTTGCTGCCGTGTCTGTCCCTTCGGGGAAATGTCTCGCAGTGTAATGGAGTCCCTGTAGCCTGCTATGACTCGTCTACGCACAGTTGATGACATTTATCTCCCATGGCGTAATGGAGTCCCTGTAGCTTACTATGACTCATCTACACACGCTGAGACCGACACCTGCATTGTTGGGTTACGTATGCCTATCCCTGTACGGATGTGCCACTTGGGTTCTACGACTAGTCATGTCGACCCGGGTTCTTGGACATTTGAATGCTAGCGACGTATTCACATTCGTGAGCCAAAAGGCGCAAACGGTCCCGGCCCAGGTAAGGTGGCAGCCGTGGAGATAACCATGAATGAGGCCGCAAAGTAATGTGAAGTGTTACATGCTAGATTCTTATGGCTTAGGATCGGGGTCCCGACGGGTCACTCTGGAGGAAATCAAAACACTGCTGGCCAGTAACCCCATACTAGCAGCCCCTGGCGCCGGTGAATCGATGTTACTGTACGTCTCGGCCACCAATCAGGTCGTCAGTGCGGTTCTCGTCGTAGAGCAAGAGGCCGAGGGCCACAAATTCCGGGTACAGAAGCCAGTCTACTATGTATCAAAAGTGCTCACTCCGTGCAAGTCCAGGTACCCATATTACTAGAAGATAGCCTATACATTTTTCATGGCATCACGCATGCTCAGACACTATTTTCAAGAGTGTTCGGTCACGATGGCATCTGAAGTACTCCTAAATGACATAATCAACAACAGGGACGCCACCGGACGCATAGCTAAATGGGCCATTGAACTCCTTCCATTCGAAATCGCTTACAAGCCATGGGGAGCTATTAAATCTTAGTTGTTGGCTGATTTTCTTGCCGAATGGACGAAGGCCGAGCTCCCCAGAGAATACAGCACATATTCCCATTGGACGATGTACTTCAACGGGTCCAAGACACTTGTCGGACTGGGGGCTGGATTTATCCTCACATCCCCCACCGGAGACAACGTCCGATATTTGTACGCCGACTCAAACAATGCGGCCGAGTACGAGGCACTGTTGCACGGACTTCGGATGGCAACATCAATGGGTGTACAACGGCTCGATGTATGGGGAGACTCTAATCTCGCCATGTCGCAAATCAATGGCAAATTCGATGCTAATAACCCAAAAATGGCAGCATACAGAAATGTCGTCCTCAAGATATCCGCACGGTTCGAGGGGCTAGAATTCCACCACGTCTCCAGAGACAACAATCAAGTTGTCGATGTCCTCGCCCGGATGGGCGCCAAGCGCGACCCCGTCCCTAAGAACACCTTCCTAGAGAGGCTCTTCAAGCCATCCGTGGTCTGGCAGGACAAAAGCAAGGACGCTGGAACCAACGGTGCAGAACAGGTCGTCCCCCCTATAGTCGAACTAGATGAGCAAATCATCGGTGGCTCGGCAATTGAAGAAACAACTTAGGCTCACGAAGTCATGGCAGTAATTGCACCATGGACCGAGCCCTTCCTTGCCTACCTTCTACGCAAAGAACTCCCCAATGACCAGAATGAGGCGAGACGCATAATCCGGCGATCAAAGGCCTACAAGGTCCATGAGGGTGAATTATACAAGAAAAGCACTACTGGGGTCCTCCAACGGTGCATATCTGAAGAAGAAGGGAGGCAGCTCTTGGCCGAGATACACGCAGGCATGGGAGGCCACCACGCAGCAGCGCGGGCCCTGGTAAGCAAGGCCTTTCTTGCCGGGTTCTTCTGGCCCACCGCTCGAGCGAACGCCCACACACTCATCCAACATTGTGTTGGTTGTCAGCTCTTTGCAAACCAAAGCCACATGCCCCCAACGGCTCTTCGGACGATACCAACTACCTGGCCTTTCGCGGTCTGGGGTCTAGATATGGTCGGACCACTTAAAGGGGAGACCAAGAAAAAGAAATATCTACTGGTCATGGTCGACAAGTTCACTAAATGGATCGAAGCGAAACCAATAAGTTCAGCTAAATCTGGGCCGGTCATCGACTTCATATCCGGCGTGGTGCACCGTTATGGTGTCCCACATAGTATAATAACGAACAATGGATCCAACTTCACCGCCCAAGAGGTAAAGGACTGGTGCGCTAACTTGGGCATCAAGCTCGACTACGCCTCGGTGTATCATCCGCAGACCAATGGACAAGTCGAACGGGCCAACGGCCTCATTATGAGTGGTATCAAACCTCATTTGGTCCGATCTCTTCAAGAATCTGACTGTCATTGAGTGGAGGAGCTCGACTCCGTACTATGGGGTTTGTGCACCACCCCGAACCGTGGAACGGGACACACATCGTTTTTATGGTGTACGGGGCAGAAGCGGTCCTCCCCTGTGACATCATCCATGATGCGCCTAGGGTGCGCATGTACGAAGAAAAAGAGGCCGAGCTAGATCGGCAGGACGACCTAGACGCCCTGGAAGGAGAGCGCGATATAGCTCGGGCCCGATCTACCTCTTACCAACAGCAGGCTCAGCGCTACCAAAGCAGGGAGGTTCGAGCGAAAGCATATAATGTGGGCGAACTTATCTTACACCTCCCAGAGAAGCAGAAGCATAAACTCAACCCCAAGTGGGAGGGCCCTTTCATAATTGATGAAGTACTGACAGGAGGAGCTTATCGCCTCCGTAACCCGCAGGACAATCGCCTCGAACCGAACCCATGGAACGCAGCTCGCCTTCGGTGCTTCTACGGCTAGACCGGTGCCGTCACCTTCTCTAAACCCTTGTAATTTTTTCTCTTCCTTATTTACTTTTATAGGATTATTTAGATTTTCCCAGGCTGTGTTCGGCTAAACCGAACTACGTTAAGTTTTCATCAGCATACATTCTCAAATGTTTTACCCGGTAACACCTGGGGGCTTCTTAACGAAGCCAAGCAATATATTTTTCGCATCTATCTGTCTTGTATGCATCCTTCTGGTTTCATTTTACGCCACTATATGCATCAATTGGACTTAAGATTTAGCCAAGCTGGGTTGCCTTGCTCCTGTGCTTACCCTCTACGTTCCCGATTGTTCGGCTAAGGGGTAAAGGGAGCACCTCAATTGTTACGACCGGATTACCCGGATACGTACCTCAGACGGGTGAAGTCCAAGGCTAGCGTTCTTAAGAAACAAATTGGTCGTCCACAAAGGGAGTAAATATAATTGGTGCTCTTCGCCACAAACTGGGATTATTCTCCCAAAGTAGCAACTATCCGCATACTACGGGTACACGGCTATGACGTCTACGATCTACGTAGCAACCTGAAGAAAGGAACCCATAGAGGAACTATTTTCTTCAGAAGATGTTTCTTACGTTAAATAATAATATAACATACCTCCCTACGCACGTTCTGTCTGTTCGCACCAGATGGCCGGATTGCCTAGTTCTCCAAATAGATTTCCTGTTATTGTAGGATACACAGTACGAAACACTCCCCAGCTATTGGTGGGGGAGGCAAAAGCCGATGGCCGGTTAAGACAACATTTACAGCGCGGACAGAGTCGGTGTGATGTAAAGTACATAGCTACATAGAATCAAACACTAGGTTGTCGGTCAAGATGATCTATTATTACATCCAGGGCGCAGTCCTCTTGTGAAATACGAACAACGGGCATCACTTGGTCATAGACCAAGTGAAGAGGTACCTCTTGACCATCCGGCCCTACCGGGCCCAACCCGAGCCAAGTGCTTTGGGTTGAGTTTGGTAAAGCGGGTCTTCACCATGGCCCACGCCTCCCGTGCTCCCTCTCGACAAGCCGAGGTTTTCCATAGCTCAAAACGACTTCGGGCTGCTTTAAATCGATTGGCCAGCTCGGCCATCACTTCCGGAGGCGTCTCGGTTGGCCAGAGTGCCTTGGTCATGCTCTTCATAGCTTTTCGAGCTCGCTCATGCACGACAGACAGTTCCTTCAACAAGTTCCCTCCGAATGAGCTGGCTTCTTCCTCGGGACGCCCGGTCTGGAGACCTAAGCACGAAATGCGATATGCTTCTTACACTCGACACAATACAAGTACTTTACGGAATTCTAGGTTAGCATTTCACTTACAGAACATGCCACCCTTTAATCCTCGGTTCTCTTCGTGGGCTTGTGCCTATTGAGTTTTTAAACTCTCAATTTCTTCGGCTTGTCGCTGGTTTTTCGCCTTGAGCTGGTTCTTCTCCTCATGACGCGATCAGCCTCAAACTGAGACTCAGCATACCACTGAGATTCTTGGGACGCATCCAAATCCTTCTGCAGCTGACCTATGGACTCAGCTGCTATGAAACAATCTTTCGTTAGAAAGGGTGTCCCAAAAATTTCAGCACATAAAAATACTTTTTACTCACCGTGTGCCTCTCTGGTGAAGTTCTTCACCTCATCAAGTTCGGCCTTGATGGCTCGCAACTCTGTCTGGCTCGACTCAAGATCCGCGGACAACTTCTCGTTTTGTTGCTTTGAAGCCTACATAATAACGAAACAATATTTAGACCCTCAACTCGGCCGAGCCGACCAAATTAAGGCTTCGGGGTGACGTGGCTTGAGACCGCGTCGGTATTTCCCCAAAGAGGAAGGGATGATGCAGCACAACGACGGTAAGTATTTCCCTCAGTTATGAAACCAAGGTTATCGAACCAGTAGGAGGATCACCACCACCCAATAAGCAGCACCTGCACACAAACAACAAATACTTGCAACCCGACGCGAAAGTGAGGTTGTCAATCTCTCTACGGTAAAAAGATAGATTAGGTAGTGATAGATAGGAGAGATAGATTTCTCAAGAGCACAAAATAAAAAGGGCAAATAAAATATGCAGCAATATGTTTTTGGGTTTTTGGTTTTGTAGATCTGAAAACAAAGATGCAAAAAGATAGATCTGAAAGCAATATGTTGGAAAAGTAGACCCGGGGGCCGTAGGGTTCACTAGTGGCTTCTCTCATGAGTATAGCGCACGGTGGGTGAACAAATTACTGTTGGGCAATTGATAGAAAATCGAATAGTCATGACGATATCCAAGGCGATGATCATTATATAGGCATCACGTCCAAGATAAGTAAACCGACTCCTGCCTGCATCTACCACTATTACTCCACACATCGACCACTATCCAGGATGCATCTAGTGTATTAAGTTCATGGAAAAACGGAGTAATGCAATAAGAACGATGACATGATGTATACAAGATCTATTCATGTAGGAATAGACCCCATCTTGTTATCCTTAATAGCAACGATACATGCGTGTCTTGCTGCCCCTTCTGTCACTGGGAAAGAACACCGCAAGATCGAACCCATCACAAAGCACCTCTTCCCATGGCAAGAAAAATCGATCTAGTCGGCCTAACTAAACCAAAGATTCAAAGAAGAAATACGAGGCTATAAGTAATCATGCATATAAGAGATCAAAGAAGACTGAAATAATATTCATGGATAGAAACTGATCATGAACTCAAAATTCATCGGATCCCAACAAACACACCGCAAAAGTTTACATAAAATAGATCTCCAAGAGACCATTGTATTGAGAATCATAAGAGAGAGAGAGAGAGAGAGAGGAAGCCATCTAGCTACTGCCTACGGACCCATAGGTCTATGGTGGACTACTCACGCATCATCGGAGAGGCACCTATGAGGAAGATGAACCCCTCCGTGATGGTGTTTAGATTGGATCTCGAGGTTCTGGAACTTGCGGCGGCTGGAATTGTGTTTCGTCGACTCCCCTAGGGTTTTTGGAATATTTGGGAATTTATAGGCATCAGAGGAGGTGGAGAGGGGCCCCGAGGAGGGCACAACCCATCAGGGCGCGTCCGGGCCACCCTGGCGCGCCCTGGTGGGTTGTGGTCTCCTCGGCCCACTCCCTCGGCACTTCTTTGGCCCATTGGGTGTCTTCTGGTCCAGAAAAAATCTCCAAAAAGTTTCGACGTGATTGGACTCCGTTTGGTATTGATTTTCTACGAAGTAAAAAACAAGCAAAAACAGCAACTGGCACTTTGGCACTATGTCAATAGGTTAGTCCCAAAAAATGATATAAAGTTGTTATAAAATGATTATAAAACATCCAAGAATGATAATATAACAGCATGGAACAAGCATAAAGTATAGATACGTTGGAGACGTATCAGCATCCCCAAGCTTAATTCCTACTCGTCCTCGAATTGGTAAATGATAAAAACAGAATTTTTGATGTGGAATGCTGCCTAACATGTTCATTATATTCTTTTCTTTTGTATAGCATGGACATTTGAACTTGTAAGATTGAAAGCAATAGTCTAGTTTTAACATAATGATTTCAATACTCAAGCATGTCAACAAGCAACCATGTCTTTCAAAATATTAACTCTAAAGAAAGTTATCCCTAGCCCATCATGCTCAATCATTGATCCATTCATGAAACACACTCAAATATTAGCTATGCCCAATGCTCAAGTACGATCATAGTGCCCCCTAGTTGGTGCTTATAAGAGAAGATGGAGACTCAAAGGAAAAATAAAAATTGCATAAAGTAAATAGATAGGCCCTTCGCAGAGGTAAGTAGGGATTTGTAGAGGTGCGAGAGCTCAAGGTTTTAAATTGAGAGAGAAAAATATTTTGGGTGGCATGCTTTTCCTGTCAACGAAAACGACAAAGTAGCTCACAATACTTTCCATGCTAGATATATCATAGGCGGTTCCCAACCAGAAAATAAAGTTTATTCCCTTTTCCACCAAACTTTAACTTTCCATGGCGGGCCGTATCCACGGTTGCCTTCCATACCAAGTCTTTCCAAGGAATTTATTATTTGACAACATAAAGTAAATATTTTTTCTTTTTCCTTTCGGGAATGGGCATCCCTATTACCGCCGCACTCTCGTGCAATGACAAGTGAATAAGCACTCATCTTGAGAATAACACAGCTAGCATGGAAAAATATTGGACACTCCCCACCATTTCATGAGCGGTACGAGCACACAAAAGAGAAAAATATTTTGAAAATTTAGAGATGGCACATACAAATTTGCTTGGAACGGCATGGAAATACCGCATATAGGTAGGTATGTTGGACTGATAAGGCAAAACTTGGTTTAAGGATTTTGGATGCACAAGTAGTATTTCTACTTAGTACAAATGGAGGCTAGCAAATAGATTGGGAAGCAACCAAACCAAGAAACGAAAATTCACATAAGCGAGCATTGAGCATAACTAACACCGAATAATGCACCATAAGTATGATGTAAGTTCATTGCATAACTATTGACTTTCGTGCATGCATAGGGAATCACAAACCTTAACACCAATATTCCTACTAAGCATAATTACTCACTAGCATGACTCACATATTACTATCATCATGTTTCAAAACTATTACAAGGAATCAAGTTTAATTTGTCCAATGATCTTCATGAAAGTTTTTATTATATCCTCCTTGGATATCTATCACTTTGGTACTAGTTTCATATATTGCGATTGCTTTTTGGCAAGCTCAAAAAAATTTAAGTGAAGCACATGAGCATAAAGATTTCATCTCTCAAAATAGTATAAGTGAAGCATGAGAGGATTTCTTCAAAAGTTACTAACTCTCAAATTATTCTAAGTGAAGCATGAGAGAATTTCTACAAAAATTTCGAAGCACACCGTGCTCAAAAAGATATAAGTGAAGCACTAGAGCAATTCTATAGCTCAAAAAGTTTAAGTGAAGCACATAGAGAAATTCTAACAAATCGTAGCATGATTTTGGCTTTCTCAAATAGGTGTGTCCAGCCAGAATACAAGTGACAAACTAAAAAACAAAGAAAGCAAAGATACAAGACTCTCCAAGCAAAACTCATGATATGTGACGAATAAAAATATTGCTCCAAGTAAAATACCGATGGTCGTTAGAAGAAAGAGGGGATGCCACTCGGGGGAATCCCCAAGCTTAGTTGCTTGTTTCTCTTTGGATATATCTTAGGCTCTTTTCACTCCTTATTCCTTCATCCATCGTGATTTCACCCAAAACTTGAAAACTTCAATCACACAAAACTCAACAAAATCTTTGTGAGATCCGTTAGTATAATAAAGCAAATCACTACTTTAGATACTGTTGCAAACCCATTCATATTTTATTATTGCATTATACCTACTGTATTTTAACTTTACCATGGATCATACCCTTCAATATAATCCATAGATTCATCAAAAGAAGCACACAATGCAACGAAAACAGAATCTGTCTTAAACAGAACAGTCTGTTGTAATCTGTACTCTAACCATACTTTTGTAATTCTAAAAATTCGGAAAATTTAGGAAAACGTAAGGAATTTGTATAGCAACACTGTGTTAAAATTGCAGCTCAATATAAAGTTCCAGAAAAAAAAAATGAAAATTCATATACTGGACGCAAAGTTTCTGTTTCAGATTCAGCATCACTTCTACTCATCCTATGAATCATCCTAAAGGCTTTACTTGGCACAAACACTAAATAAACCATAAAAAAACAATCATAACATAGGCATAATTGTGTCAACACTAAAACATAGAAAGGAAAAAGCAAAAATTTATTTATTCATTGGGTTGTCTCCCAACAAGCGCTATCGTTTTACGCCCCAAGCTAGGCATAACGCATAGATTCAAGTATTGTCATCTTTGGTTTTGGATCCATAGGATGCCCTCATGATTGATTCATATGGTGGCTTAATTCTTGTTCTAGGGAAGTGTTCCATACCCTTTCTCAAGGAAAACTGAAAATGAATATTGCCTTCTTTCATATCAATCACGACACCTATAGTGCGTAAAAATGGTCTACCAAGTATAATGGGACAAGATGGATTGCAATCAATATCAAGCACAATAAAATCTATGGGCACATAATTCCTATTTGCAAGAATAACAACATCATTAATTCTTCCCAAAAGCTTTTTAATAGTAGAATCCGCCAAGTGCAAATTAAGAGAACATTCTTCAATATGGTTAAGACCAAGCACATCACATAGAGATTTCGGAATCGTGGAAACACTAGCACCCAAATCACATAAAGCAAAGCACTCATAATTTTAATTCTTGACTTTAATGGTAGGTTCCCACTCATCTTGTAATTTTCCAGGAATAGAAATCTCCAACTCCAACTTTTCTTCAAAAGATTTCATCATGGCATCAACGATATGTTTAGTAAAAGCTTTATTTTTCTCATAAGCATGGGGTGAATTCAACATGGATTGCAGCAAAGAAATACATTCAATCAAAGAGCAACTATCATAATTAAAGTCTTTGCAATCAAAAATAGTGGGCACATCACTAGTTAAAGTTTTGACCTCTTCAAACCCACTTTTATCAAAATTTTCATCAAGATTTTCACCCTCCAAATTATTGGGATGCCTTCTAACTAAAGTTGACTCTACTTCAGTCCCTTTATCATCAATCTTAATATTACTAAACAAGGAATCAATAGAAGAAACACCAATCACTTTAAGATCTTCATCTTTTTTATGAAGGCAATCACTAGAAAATGATTTTTCTAAGATTTCTCTTTTAGCTCTAAGCATAGCGGTTCTTTTCTTACTTTCATCCATAGAGACATATAAAGCTTTAATATATTCATCAATCTTAGGCGCAAAAGCTTTCAATTTGAGATTTTCAATATCATGAGAAATTCTATCAATGCTTCTAGACATATCATCAATCTTATTCAACGTTTCTTCTATCGTAGTATTGAAAGCCTTTTGCGCATTGATAAATTCTTTAATATTACTCTCAAGATCAGAGGTGTCCCTATTAATATTGTAAGTAGAATTACCATAATTATTAGAGGAATTTCCAGGAAAAGGCCTAGGATTAAAATTACCTCTATAAGCATGGTTATTGAAATTGTTTCGCGAGACAAAGTTCTCATCTACGGAATCACTATTTTGCTCAATCAAGGTAGACAAAGTCACATCATTAAGATCAATAGGAGCATTTTTACTAGCAACCAATTTCATCAAAGCATCAACCTTATCACCCAAAGTACTAATTTCCTCAACCGAATTAACTTTCTTACTAGTAGGTGCTCTTTTGGTATGCCATTGAGAATAATTAGCCATGATATTATCTAGCAATTTAGTAGCTTCACCCAAAGTAATCTCCATAAAAGTACCACCCGTGGCGGAATCTAAAATATTTCTAGAGACAAAATTCAATCCCGCATAAATTTTTTGTATGATCATCCAAAGATTTAAACCATGAGTAGGACAATTTCTTAGCATCAACTTCATTCTTTCCCAAGATTGTGCAACATGTTCATGCTCAAGTTGCTTAAAATTCATGATTTGCGTCCTAAGGGAAATAATTTTCACACTATTCCAAGAATCCTTGCACTTATTCGAAGAATCGATACTATTGCGTGGCAAAGAGGAAAACCAAATTTTTGCACGATCCGGCACGGAAAAAGGAAATAATTTCAACTTCACAATATCATTCTCCACATCTTTTTTCTTTTGCATATGACACAATTCTACAAACGTGTTTAGATGGGATGCGGCATCCTCATTAGGATTACCGGCAAATTGATGTTTCAGGACAAGATTCAACAAAGCGGCATTAATATCACAAGACTCCGCACTAGTGGCGGGAGGAGCAATCAGAGTACTAATAAAATCATTGTTATTAGTGTTGGAAAAATCACACAACTTGGTGTTCTCTTGAGTCATCGTGACTACGCAAACAAGATTGCAAGCAAGGAAGAGATCCGACGAGAAAAAGGCAAATGAAAAAGAGGGCGAATAAAACGGCAAATTGGTGAAGTGGCGGAGAGGAAAACGAGAGGCAAATGGCAAATAATGTAATTGCAAGGAGATGAGATTTGTGATTAGGAACCTGGTAGATGATGATGGAGTCCCCTCGGCGCCTACGATAGGCACGTAGAAGAGACCGCTTCCTCCCAGGCAATGGCGCCAGAAATTCCATTGATGTGGCTTGAGACTGTGTCGGTATTTCCCCAAAGAGGAAGGGATGATGCAGCACAGCGACGGTAAGTATTTCCCTCAGTTATGAAACCAAGGTTATCGAACCAGTAGGAGGACCACCACCACCCAATAAGCAGCACCTGCACACAAACAACAAATACTTGCAACCCGATGCGAAAGAGAAGTTGTCAATCTCTCTACGGTAAAAAGATAGATTAGGTAGTGATAGATAGGAGAGATAGATCTCTCAAGAGCACAAAATAAAAAGGGCATATAAAATATGCAGCAATATGTTTTTGGGTTTTTGGTTTTGTAGATCTGAAATCAAAGATGCAAAAAGATAGATCTGAAAGCAATATGTTGGAAAAGTAGACTCGGGGGCCGTAGGGTTCACTAGTGGCTTCTCTCATGAGTATAGCGCATGGTGGGTGAACAAATTACAGTTGGGAATTGATAGAAAATCGTATAGTCATGATGTTTTTTATAGGCGATGATCATTATATAGGCATCACGTCCAAGATAAGTAGGCCGACTCCTGCCTGCATCTACCACTATTACTCCACACATCGACCGCTATCCAGCATGCATCTAGTGTATTAAGTTCATGGAAAAATGGAGTAATGCAATAAGAACGATGACATGATGTATACAAGATCTATTCATGTAGGAATAGACCCCATCTTGTTATCCTTAATAGCAACGATACATGCGTGTCTTGCTGCCCCTTCTGTCACTGGGAAAGAACACCGCAAGATCGAACCCATCACAAAGCACCTCTTCCCATGGCAAGAAAAATTGATCTAGTCGGCCTAACTAAACCAAAGATTCGAAGAAGAAATACGAGGCTATAAGTAATCATGCATATAAGAGATCAAAGAAGACTCAAATAATATTCATGTATAGAAACTGATCATGAACTCAAAATTCATCGGATCCCAACAAACACACCGCAAAAGTTTACATCACATAGATCTCCAAGAGACCATTTTATTGAGAATCATAAGAGAGAGAGGAAGCCATCTAGCTACTGCGTACGGATCCATAGGTTTATGGTGGACTACTCACGCATCATCGGAGAGGCACCTATGAGGAAGATGAACCCCTCCGTGATGGTGTTTAGATTGGATCTCGAGGTTCTGGAACTTGCGGCATCTGGAATTGTGTTTCATCGACTCCCCTAGGGTTTTTGGAATATTTGGGAATTTATAGGCATCAGAGGCAGTGGAGAGGGGCCCTGAGGAGAGCACAACCCATCAGGGCGCGCCGGGCCCCCCCTGGCGCGCCCTGGTTGGTTGTGGTCTCCTCGGCCCACTCCCCCAGCACCTCTTTGGCCCACTCGGTGTCTTCTGGTCCAAAAACAATCTCCAAAAAGTTTCGTCGCGATTGGACTCCGTTTGGTATTGATTTTCTGCGAAGTAAAAACAAGCAAACATAGCAACTGGCACTTTGGCATTATGTCAATAGGTTAGTCCCAAAATATGATATAAAGTTGTTATAAAGTGATTGTAAAACATCCAAGAATGATAATATAACAGCATGGAACAAGCAAAAATTATAGATACGTTGGAGACGTATCAGGGGGCTACTGGGTTAGGATTTGTGTTCGGTCGTCAAAACCGACCACTCACCCGTAGGTTGGTGGACATTAGTCTGGCGGCTCCCTCGAGTCCTGCTCAGGCAGCTCCGAGGTATGCGTCCACCGAATTAAGAGCATTAAACTCTTGGTCAGAAAATATTGGGTGGCGCAATGACTCTTTTCGCTGTCGATGATTCATCGCAATTTCAACCTGAGAATTAGTAACCGAGACTTCCTCGGAAGCCTCAGGAGGCTGGTCCGCTACAGGGACCCCGCATCAACTTTAGCATGTGCCGAAGACCTTGGCTCATGATGGCTATCTGGCACCGCGGTGACGTCTTCGGATGAAGGTGGTTGTACTCGTCTCCTGAGTATTTCGGCTAAAAACTATGAGTGTTCAAGACGGTTATGACAATGACCGGATTACAAGATTAATGTAAGTACCTCTTGGTGGGGGGTGCGATCGATGTAGTTCCCGCCATCGTCCCTCGCTCTTGAATCCTGCCGCCGTTCGATGCAGACCCAGCCGGTGTAGCCTTTGAGGGTGTTCGGCGCGTGGTCCGGCAACCCTTGGGGGTAGAAGTTGGTATGTCGGAATGACGGGAGGCGTGCGCCCTTTTCGGGAAGAAGCCTTCTTTTTACTTACTGCCAAGGAAGGGAGTGGTCCGGGGTGATCGGCTAGAAGGGCAACCCTGGATTCATCGATACTCCCCTGGTAAAAGACCCCGTCCTCAAAGTCAATTGAAATCTCTGGATCATCGTGAAATCCGGAATCATCATTACGGGAATAATTCTCTGGTTGAGGAGCGGGGCAGTTGACTGTCTTGATCCAGCGCCTCCATTTCTGTTTAGAAAGACATAGGGTTTGGATCAGTAAAATCGAATGTAAGCATCCGAACTATAGGAACATGATTGAACTTACCCATTCAATGGGGTTATGAGTTCAATAGCCATCCTGATCTTCATGCGAGTGAACTCTTCTTTTTCTCCTTTAAAAAGACCGGCCAACATGGCCGCCATTGCAGCCCGGTCGGCAGGCCCTTGCCACCTCAAACGGGTTGTGTCGCTTGTCCCGTTGTAACTCCACAGGGGATATATCCTTTGTTGAAGAGGTTGGACGCATCGGGTAATGGCAGTGGCCATCACATCGATGATGGTTAATTTGCTATGAGCTAGCAACTTCACCTAGGCGGCTAGACACTTTAGTTCGGCGCTCTCCTCTTGGGAGGAGCTCTTCGGTCGCCAATTGAATCGTTTCTTTAAAGGAGCGTCGGAGTATTCGGGCAGACCCCTCCGAGCTGGGTCGAATAAGGGGACGTCCTCAATATAAAACCACTATGAGGTCCACTCTTCGGATTCCTTCCTTGGGGTCCCGATGGGATACCCCGTCCGGCTATACTCCATACTTCGGCTCCACCCACTTCCCGGATCGTCCCTCCCCGAGAGCGGGGGACGAGACAGAAATACTTTCTCCATAAATCAAAGTGGGGATTGCAGCCTAAAAACATCTCGCAGAGGGCGACGAAACCTGAGATGTGCAGAATTGACCCGGGGGTAAGGTGGTGGAGCTGGATCCCGTAAAACTCCAACAGACCCCTCAAGAAGGGGTGAATGGGGAAGCCTAGGCACCCACTTCCCAGATCATCCCTCCCCGAGAGCGGGGGACGAGACAGAAATACTTTCTCCATAAATCAAAGTGGGGATCGCAGCCTAAAAACATCTCGCAGAGGGCGACGAAACCTGAGATGTGCAGAATCGACCCGGGGGTAAGGTGGTGGAGCTGGATCCCATAAAATTCCAATAGACCCCTCAAGAAGGGGTGAATGGGGAAGCCTAGGCCTCGTAAGAGGAAGGAAACGAAGCATACCCTCTCGTCCTTACATGGAGTAGGGAAATTCTCCACAAAAGCCTCGCCGTTCACGGAAGTCAACCCAGAGCGAGTGGGCGCTAGATCTGAAGCAGGGAGATACCCCTGCACCTCAAGATTGCGCAGTTGAAGAAGGGAAACGGAACAGCTCGCCCAGTCGCCTGGAAGGGGGCCATGAGGGCGTGAGGAGGTACCTGGCGCGCTCGCCATATCTCCAAGCTCTCTGACTTTAGGGCTTCTCGATGGCAAGGGGGGAGGAAGTATTGCCTATGGCAAGTTCAACCTGCTTAAAATAGGCGGTTTCCCCTTGACTTGCTAGGGGGAGTTATGTAAAAGACTGTTGGGCTACCTATCCCCTATTGGTGCACAGGAATCGAGGGGTGTCATTGATCCTCGGGCAGAGATATTAATGTTGTGGGCCCCGCGACGTTTCGACAGTCGAAAGCTTATTGGTGGCCGAATTATTGTTCAACAAACCGGAGGGAAGAGAAGAACTCGCCTCGCAAGCCGGAGACCTTGGACGTGTGGAGCCATAGAAGACTATATACCTCGGCGTTGGAGGCTAGTTCGGGAGCTACTGAGGGAGTCCGGGACTAAGGGGTCCTCGGGCTGCCGACCTATCCTGTGTGAGCCGAACTCATGGGCCGCTCGATGGCTATTGTGGGAAGATCGAACTACAAGGATGCTCCGTGATCAGGAAGGAAACCTCAGGTGCCGTGGTGTGTTCTCCAAGTCATAGACGGTTGAATAGGCGTGTTTGAACCCTCGGTAACAACTGACTACATGTAACCCTATGTACCCCTGGTGTCTATATAAAACAGAGGGTTTAGTTCGTAGAGGACAAGTCAACTCATCTAGGGTTTTAGCTCATCTGATCTCGAGGTAGATCAACTCTGTAATCATCATACACATCAATACAATCAAGCAGGACGTAGGGTTTTACCTCCTCAAGAGGGCCCGAACCTGGGTAAACATCGTCTCCTTCGTCCCCTGTTAACCACCGATCCCAGATCCAAAGTTCGGGACCCCCTACCCGAGATCCGCCGGTTTTGGCACCGACAGTGACACCTCACGGCGCATTTCATGTGTTTGTCCTAACCCGCCAGAGTTAGGTATTTGCCATTGTAGCCACTATTTACCCCGTGTAAAGATTGTTTTACCATTGTGGTAACCCCTTAGTCTATAAAAGGAGGTCCATGGCTACCTTTACAAGGGTGATCGAAACCCTGTCCATTTGCACGTGTAACACCCCTTCCCGAGCATCTTGTCAACAAGTAACGCTACTTGTAACTTGGACTTCCACACTCATAATCCACAAAACACAGGACGTAGGGTATTACACCTAATGGTGGCCCGAACCTATCTAAACCATTGCATGTTGATCGCTGGTTCCGCTCTTTGTGCATGTCGATTCCCACAGTCGAACCGTAAAGGGGCCCTTTGTCGGTCCCATAGATAGTCGTACCTCGACATCTTGGGCGCACCAGGTAGGGGGATTGATACGTCCATTTTGCATCATGATTTCCTATTGATATTTATGTTATTCTTGGATATTATTCCACTTATGATACAATTCTTATGCCTTTTCTCTCTGAATTTACAAGGTACATCACAAAGAGGGAAATTGTCGGAAACTGGAATTCTGGACCTGAAAACAAAGAAAAAGGCTGAAAATTCAATGGACTCCAAATGACCTGAAATTCATGGATTTTTTTTGGAATATATGTGAATTATTGGAGCAAAAATATACCAGAAGGGGGCCAACTGTTGGTGCCAAGCCAACAGGGCGCGCTCACCCCCCTGGGCGCACCCTGATGGCTTGGGGGCCCACAGGCAGGCCTACGGCCCTCCCTCTTCAACTATAAGTTGGCTTTTCACCTAGAAAAATTAAGAAGATACTTTCGGGATGAAGCGCCGCCGTCTCGTTGTGGAAACCTGGGCAGAGGCCCTTTTGCTCTCCGGCAGAGAGATTATGCCAAGGAAACTCCCCTCCGGGAGGGGGAAATCAAAGCCATCGTCATCACCAACGCTTCCTCCTTCGTGGGAGGACCAATCTTCATCAACATCTTCAACAACACCATCTCATCTAAAACCCTAGTTCATCTCTTGTATTCAATCTTTGTCTCAAAACCTCGGATTGGTACCTGTGGGTTACTAGTAGTGTTGATTACATCTTGTGGTTGATGCTTGTTGGTTTATTTGGTGGAAGATATTATGTTCAGATCCTTAATCATCATTATTACACCTTTGATCTTGAACATGGTGATGATTTGTGAGTAGTTACTTTTGTTCGCGAAGACATGGGAGAAGTCTTGTTATAAGTAATCATGTGAAGCTGGTATTCGTTCGATATATTGATGATATGTATGTTGTTGCTTCCTTTAGTGGTGTCGTGTGAACGTCGACTACATGACACTTCATCATATTATGGGCCTAAGAGAAGGCATTGTGGAGTACTGAGTAGATGATGGGTTTCTAGAGTGACAGAAGCTTAAACCATAGTTTATGTGTTATGTCATAAGGGGCTGATTTGGATCCACACGTTTCATGCTATGGTTAGATTTATCTTAATTCTTCTTTTGCAGTTGCGGATGCTTGCAAGAGGGGGTAATCATAAGTGGGTTGCTTGTTCAAGTAAGAACATCACCTTAGCACCGGTCCGCCCACATATCAAATTATCAAAGTAACGAACGCGAATTAACTCAACATGATGAACATGACTAGACAGAAATTCCCATGTGTCCCCGGGAGAGCTTGCTTTATATAAGAGTACTTTCAGGCCTATCCTTTGCTATAAAAATGATTGGGCTACCTTGCTGCACCCTTGCTACTATTGTTACTTGACACTTGTTACTAATTATCTTGCTGCAAACTATCTATCATTCTTACTCACAACACTTGCAGAGTATACCTTGCTGAAAACTACTTGTCATTTCCTTTTGCTCCCCGTTGGATTCGACACTCTTACTTATCGAAAGGACTACGATTGATCCCATATACTTGTGGGTCATCAAGACTCTTTCCTGGCGCCATTGTCGGGGAGTGAAGCGCCTTTGGTAACTGGAATTTGGTAAGGAAACATTTTCGATACGTGCTGAAATTTAGTGTTGCTTGTCACCCTTTGAGTGGTTTGTTCAGGGTATCTTCGCCTCGAACGGAAGTGGCAAAATCCGCTCCCCAACCCACTGAACTTTATGAAAATATTTATTATGATATTCCTTCGGGTATGTTAGACAAACTACTAGCTAATGCTTATGCAGGAGACGGTACAACTCATCCTGATTTGCACTTGATATATGTAGATGAGATTTGTGGATTACTTAAGCTTGCAGGTTTATCCAAGGACAAAGTGAAGAAGAAGGTTTTCCCTTTATCTTTGGAGGAAAAGGCATTGACTTGGTATAGGCTATTGGATTATATTGAATCATGGGACTGGAATCGCTTGAAGCTGGAATTTCATCGTGATCGGAATTACATATATAATTTTTGGCCTCGTGAAGGACAAAGCATCGCTGAAGCTTTGGGGAGTCTTAAATCTATGATGAGCACTTGCCCCAACCATGATCTCTCAAAAGAAATGATTATACAAAACTTTTATGCTCGGCTTTCTCATGATGATCAAATAATGCTCGATTTTTCTTCCACTGGTTCCTACATGAAGAGAACTATTGAATTCAAATGGGATCTTCTGGAAAGAAACTCTGAAGATTGGGAACTCGACAACGGGAAAGAGTCAGGTATAAAGCTTGAGTTTGATTGTGTTAAATCTTTTGTGGAAACTAGTACTTTTAATAAGTTTAGCAATAAATACGGGCTTGACTCTGAGATAGTAGCTTCTTTCTATGAATCATTTGCTACTCATATTGATCTCCCTAAGGAGAAGTAGTTTAAATTTCATCCACCTATTGAAGAATTATTAGAGGAACACATTAAGGTTAAGGAAGAAACAATTATTTGCCATGTTGATCCAGTTGTACCCACTGCTTACATTGAGAAACCACCTTTTCCTGTTAGGATTAAGGAACATGCTAAAGCTACAACTGTGGTTAATAAAAGCAATATTAGAACACCTAAACCTTATGAAAAAATAAATGTATAACCTAATATTGCTATGGTTAAAGATCTCCTAGTTGATAATATTGATGGACAGGTTAGTTACTTCTGTGACGAAGCTACTAGAATTGCAAAACATGTTAGAAACAAGCAGGATGAATTATACAAAAATAAACCTGTTGATGGCATGCCTGTTGTTTCTGTTAAGATTGGAGATCATTGTTATCATGGCTTGTGTGACATTGGTGCTAGTGTTCGTGTTATACCTTTTACCTTATATCAAGAAATTATGAATGACATAGCACCCGCTTAAATTGAAGATATCGATGTCACTATTAATCTTCCAAACAGAGACACTATTGCACCGCTTGGGATTGTAAGAGATGTTGAAGTCTTGTGTGGAAAAATTAAGTACCCTACTGAATTCTTAGTACTTGGTTTACAACAAGATAGTTTTTGCCCCATTATATTTGGTTGACCTTTCTTGATTACCGTTAAGGCTAAAATTAATTGTGTTACAGAGAAGGTTAAAGTGAGCTTTGGTGATGTGTCTCATGAATTTAATTTCTCTAAGTTTGGTAGACAACCACATGAGACAGAATTGTCTAATAAAGATGAAATTATTTGTCTTGCTTCTATTGATGTGCCTCCTACTGATCCTCTAGAACAATACTTGCTACACCATGAGAATGATATGCATATGAATGAAAGAAATGAAATAGATGAGATATTGTTTGGACAAATACATATCCTTAAACATAACTTTCCTGTTGAGATCTTAGGGGATCCTCCCCCACCTAAGGGAGATCCCGTGTTTGAGCTAAAGAAATTATCTTATACTTTGAAATATGCTTATCTTGATGAAAAGAAGATATATCCTGTTATTATTAGTGCTAACCTTTCAGAGCATGAAGAAAAGAGGTTACTTAAAACTCTGAAGAAGTATCGAGCTGCTATTGGGTATACTCTTGATGATCTTAAGGGCATTAGTCACACTCTATGTCAGCACAAGATTAATATGGAACCGGATGCTAAACCTGTCGTCGATCATCAACACCGCTTGAATGCTTAAATGAAGAAAGCGGTAAGAACTGAAATAATAAAGCTTCTGGATGCAGGTATAATCTATCCCATAGCTGATAGTAGATGGGTAAGCCCCTTTCATTGTGTTCCTAAGAAAGGAGGTATAATTGTAGTTCCTAATGATGAAAATGAACTTATCCCACAAAGGATAGTAACTGGCTATAGGATGGTAATTGATTTCAGTAAATTAAACAACGCTACTAAAAAAGATCATTACCCCTTGCCTTTTCTTGATCAAATGTTAGAAAGATTATCTAAGAACACACATTTTTTGCTTTCTTGATGGATATTCCGGTTTTTCTCAAATACTTGTGTCAAAAGAAGACAAAGAGAAAAGTACTTTTACATGCCCTTTTGGAACTTATGCTTATAGACGTATGCCTTATGGTTTATGCAATGCACCTGCTACCTTCCAAAGATGTATGACTGATATATTCTCTGACTTCTGTGAAAAGATTGTTGAGGTATTCATGGACGATTTTTCCATTTATGGGACTTCTTTTGATGATTGCTTAAGCAACCTTGATCGAGTTTTGCACAGATGTGAAGAAACTAATCTTGTCTTGAATTGGGAGAAGTGCCACTTTATGGTGAATAAGGTATAGTACTTGGGCATAAAAATTTTGAACGAGCTATTGAGGTAGACAAAGCTAAAGTTGATGCAATTGAGAAAATGCCATGTCCTAAAGATGTTAACGGTATAAGGAGCTTTCTTGGTCATGCTGGTTTTTATAGGCGTTTCATTAAAGATTTCTCAAAGGTTTCTAGGACTTCAACTAATCTTCTTCAAAAAGATATTCCATTTGTTTTTGATGATGATTGTGTAGAAGCCTTTGAAATACTTAAGAAAGCCTTAATTTCTGCACCTATTGTTCAACCACCTGATTTGATCTTACCATTTGAAATTATGTGTGATGCTAGTGACTATGATGTTGGTGCTGTTCTAGGGCAAAGAGTAGACACGAAATTAAATGTTATTCATTATGCCAGTAAAACCATAGACAGTGCTCAAAGAAATTATGCTACTACTGAGAAAGAATTTTTAGCAGTTGTGTTTGCATGTGATAAGTTTAGACCTTATATTGTTGATTCCAAAGTTACTATTCACACTGATCATGCTGCTATTAAATACCTTATGGAAAAGAAAGATGCTAAGCCTAGACTAATTAGGTGGGTTCTTTTTTACTTCAAGAGTTTGATTTGCATATTGTTGATAGAAAGTGAGCTGAGAACCCGATAGCAAATAATTTGTTTAGAATGGAAAATGTTCTTGATGACCCACTGTCTATTGATGATAATTTTCTTGATGAGCAACTAGCTATTATAAATGCTTCCCGTTGTACTCCTTGGTATGCAGATTATGCTAATTACATTGTTGCTAAATATATACCAACTAGTTTCACCTACCAACAAAAGAAAAAGTTTTTCTATGATTTAAGACATTACTTTTGGGATGACCCACATCTTTATAAAGAAGGAGTAGATTGTGTTATTAGATGTTGTGTACCTGAGCATGAACATGATCAGATCCTACGGAAGTGTCACTCCGAGGCCTATGACGGACACCAGGCTAGTGACAGAAGTGCACACAAGGTATTACAATCCGGTTTTTATTGGCCTACTCTTTTCAAAGTGCTCGTAAGTATGTCCTCTCTTGTGATGAATGTCAAAGAATTGGTAAAATTGGTAGACGTTAGGAAATGCCTATGAATTATTCACTCGCTATTGAAATATTTGATGTTTGGGGTTTTGATTATATGGGACCTTTTCCTTCCTCTAATGGGTATACTCATATTTAGTTGTTGTTGATTATGCCACTAAGTGGGTAGAAGCTATTCCAACTAGTAGTACTGATCATAACACTTCTATTAAAATGCTTAAAGATGTTATTATCCCAAGGTTTGGAGTCCCTAGATATTTAATAACTGATGGCGGTTCACATTTTTTTCATGGTGTTTTCCGTAAACTTCTAGCTAAATATGACGTTAACCATAGGATTGCATCACCTTATCATCCTCAGTCTAGCAGCCAAGTTGAGTTGAGAAACCGAGAGATAAAATTAGTATTACAAAAGACTGTTAATAGATCTAGAAAGAATTGGTCTAAGAAAGTTGATGATGCTTTATGGGCTTATAGAACTGCTTATAAAAACCCAATGGGAATGTCCCCATATAAAATGGTCTATGGAAAAGCATGTCATTTACCTCTTGAGTTAGAACACAAAGCTTATTGGGCAATTAAAGAACTTAACTATGATTTCAAACTTGCCGGTGAAAAGAGCTTATTTGATATTTGCTCCTTAGATGAATGGATGACACAAGCTTATGAAAATGACAAGCTGTTTAAAGAAAAGGTTAAAAAGATGGCATGACAAAAGAATCCAAAAATGAGAATTTAAAATTGGTGATCTAGTTATTTTGTACAATTCTCGTTCCAGATTTTTTGCAGGAAAACTTCTCTCCAAAATGGGAAGGACCCTATATCATCAAAGAAGTTTATCGCTCTGGAGCCATTAAGATCAACGATGCCGAAGACACACATCCGAGAGTAGTTTATGGGTAAAGAATTAAACATTACATCTTAGGTACGTCCATTAATGTAGAAACTAATATTATTCAAGTGATGACACCGGAAGAACACATAAGAGAGACCTTCCGGAACACTCCAGACACCTAAAAAGGGGTAGGTATTTGATACGGTAAGTAAACCGGCTCCAAAAATTCCATAAAAATATTTTCTGTTGGCTTTGGTATTTTAGAAAAAATCCAAAAATAAAAACCAGTCAGAGGGACCCACAAGGGACTCCCAAGCCAACAGGGCGCGACCAGCCCCGCTGGGCGTGCCCTGATGGCTTGGGAGCACCTAGTGTGCCTCCCGGACTATGTTTACTTCCTGGACACGTATTCTGACCTAGAAAAAATCATTATATATACTCTCATATGTTTCTCCTTTGTTCTTGTTTCGGGCTGTTTTTCTGGCAGATTTCTCAAAGAGCTGAAGCTATGTCGTCGTCCTCCTCCAACAACATTGAAGACGAGGCTTGGTTGCTGCGTATGGAGCTCGAACAAGAAGGAACTGAGGAAGTCCTCATGGAGGAAGAACCTATGGACTCTATGGAAGTGCATCCCCATGCCTTGAAGCGTGGCACGCTAGCTGGCATCTCTACCTCTCCTAACCCATGTCCACCAATGGGGAGGAGAGCTCAACTAGCTCAGGAAGCGCAAGGTGAATCTACCTCGAGGAGGCCCCGCGGCAGGTAACATGCAAGTAACTTTCACAATTTTATTCACAACTACGGAGTTGAGAATATTTCTCGCTCGCATATACCGTCCAATTCGGACATCTCTCGTCCAAGTGAAAGTGATGGAGGAAAAGCTCTTGGTGGCCAGAGAATAAACATATTATGGGGGAAATGCAAAAGAACACCGCAATGATTTAGTAGCTACTTTATGAGATGAGGGAATTAAAAAGCCAATCTGGTACTCCTTGTCGAAGACAAGCCTACCACATCATCACCACCATCGCCCAAGAAGGACACTTGACTACATGGGTATATGCACCACCCTTAGCTTGTTCCAAGCTTGGGGGAGGTGCCCTAGTATCGTATCACCATCACTTTCACCATTATCATCTATCTTAGTTTGATCCTTAGTATTTTGTGATTTAGAGGAATAAATTTAGTATTGCTTTGCTTAGAGTGCTTGCTTTGTGATCCATCTATCTTTGTAATCAAGTGTGAGAGTTATATAATAAATGTTGGTGGAGTTTGCTTTCTTTACTCTCATGTATCAATCATCATAGCGAATAAATAAAAGAAACAGAAAAATCATATGCTAATCCCATGGTGAGTAATGACTTCACATAGGAAAAGTATAAGTGATAAAAGTTGTTGGGAGTTAAGAAACATAGTGTTAGTCATTGATACAATCCATGCAAATTATGATAGAGGAGAGGAGATTCACATACAAATACACTATCTTGGACACATTTTATGATTGTGAGCCCCCATCAAATATTATATAAAGATTGAATGGTTGATGTTGTACAAGGAAGGCAACGTAATGAGTTATGTTTGTCTACATACACATAGAAGTTATATTTTCATGGATCCTCAAACATGTGGTGCTTACTTAAGATCTTTTGCTTGCCCAAAAATCCACACCAAGTAGAGATACTACTAGTGCATCCATAACCCTTAAACCCAGTTTTTGCCATGAGAATCCACCATATCTACCTATGGATTGAATAAGATCCTTCAAGTAAGTTGTCATCGGTGCATCAAGCAATAAAAATTGCTCCAAAGTATGTATGATCTTTTATTGTAAGTGAAAATAAGCTTTCTACGATCTTACGAGGGCAAGGAAATAAAAGTGAGAGACTGCATAATAAAGGTTGCTATCACAAGGGGCAATATAAAGTGACATTCCTTTACATTAAGAGCTTGCACAACCAAAAAAATTAAAAAGCGCATGACAACCTCTGCTTCCTCTGTGAAGGGCCTATCCTTTACTTTCATGTATTTACTTTTATGCAAGAGTCAATAATGTTTATCCCTATTCCAATCTATTAATTCTCTAGTTGGCAAGCATCATGTGTTGGGGAAAGATCCAGATATATATATATATACAGTTGGATGTAGGTGATCATGAGTCATTATTGTTGACATTATCCTTTAGGTAAATAAGTTGGGTGGCAAAAACAATAAAGCCCCTATCTTCCTATGTGTCCGATAGAAACATTAGCTCCAAAAATGTGCAATGAGTGTTAGCAATCATAGAAGACTAAATGATAGTTGAGTATGTGAACTTGCTAAATGAAAGCTCTTATATAGACTCTTCTCTGAAATAAGATAAATTGATTGTCTCAATGACTAAGAATATAGTTTGTTGCTTGTCAATAAAGTTTATGCTTCATACTTCAAAGTTTTGGATAGATTGTTACGTGTTTATGAGAAGCTATATGATGAAAAACTTGCTATTATGTTAATATTCATGATCCTCTCATGTCTGTATTCTGTTTTTATCGACACCTCTCTCTCCAATTATGTGGTCATCATTATCGAGTTTGGCTTTCGCTTCAGGACAAGCGAGGTCTAAGCTTGGGGGAGATGATACGTGCATTTTGCATCATGATTTCCTATTGATATTTATGTTATTCTTGGTTATTATTCCACTTTATGATACAATTCTTATGTTTTTTCTCTCTGAATTTACAAGGTACATCACATCGAGGGAAATTGCTGGAAACTGGAATTCTGGACCTGGAAACGAAGAAAAAGGCTGAAAATTCACTGGACTCCAAATGACCTGAAACTTCACGGAGAATTTTTGTGGAATATATGTGAATTATTGGAGCAAAAATATACCAGAGGGGGGGCACTTGTTGGTGACAAGCCAAAAAGGCACGTCCACCCCCCTGGGCGTGCCCTGATGGTTGGGGGGCCCATAGACAGGCCTCCAGCCCCCCTCTTCTGCTATAAGTTGGCTTTTTACCTAGAAAAAATTAAGAATATACTTTCGGGACGAAGCGTCGCCGTATCGAGGCGGAAACCTGGGCAGAGTCCCTTTTGCTCTCCGGCAGAGAGATTCTGCCGAGGAAACTTCCCTTCAGGAGGGGGAAATCGAAGCCATCGTCATCACCAACACTTCCTCCTTCGTGGGAGGGCCAAAATTCATCAACATCTTCACCAGCACCATCTCATCTTTTAGTGTTGGTACCTGCGGGTTACTAGTAGTGTTGATTACATCTTTTAGTTGATGCTTGTTAGTTTATTTGGTGGAAGATATTATGTTCAGATCCTTAATCATCATTATTACCTCTCTGATATTGAACATGGTGATGATTTGTGAGTAGTTACTTTTGCTCCCGAGGACATGGGAGAAGTCTTGTTATAAGTAATCATGTGAAGTTGGTATTCATTCGATATTTTGATGATATGTATGTTGTTGCTTCCTTTAGTGGTGTCATGTGAACGTCGACTATTTGACGCTTCACCATATTATGGGCCTAAGGGAAGGCATTGTGGAGTAATAAGTAGATGATGGGTTGCTAGAGTGACATAAGCTTAAACTCTAGTTTATTCTTTATTTCATAAGGGGCTGATTTGGATCCACACGTTTCATGCTACGGTTAGATTTATCTTAATTCTTCTTTCATTGTTGCCGATGCTTGCGAGAGGGGGTAATCTAAAGTGGGTTGCTTGTTCAAGTAAGAACAACACCTTAGCACCGGTCCACCCACATATCAAATTATCAAAGTAACGGACGCGAATCAACTCAACATGATGAACATGACTAGACAGAAATTCCCATATGTCCTCGGGAGTGGTTGCTTTATATAAGAGTACTTTCACGCCTGTCCTTTGCTATAAAAAGGATTCGGCTACCTTGCTGCACCCTTGCTACTATTGTTATTTTTTTACTTGTTACGAGTTATCTTGCTGCAAAACTATCTCTCGTTGTTACTCACGGCACATGGAGAGAATACCTTGCTAAAAACTGGTTATCATTTCCTTCTGCTCTTCGTTGGGTTCGACAGTCTTACTTATCAGAAGGACTACGATTGATTCCCTATACCTGTGGGTCATCAGAGATCGCGTGCGCGAACCCGAATCAGCTTTCTGTGCATCTACTTCATCATCATCTTCGTCGTCACCCATGGCACCCAAGAAGGCCAAGCGTACATCTACGACCACCCCGTCCATGTCTAGACTGCCGACCCCGGCGGTTATGGGTGACGGGGGCGGGGGCGAGCATCGCCCACAGCACACTGGTGAGTACAACCACCGCACCAACACCGTCCGGAGCTCCATGAGTCACGACCGGACCCCGTTACTGTAGTGTCCAAGGGCGTAGCCACGACATCGAAGTATGCCCCGGCGAAGTCCAAGGACGACACGACGATGGCGGCAGCGGAAAAACTCATGTCGCGCCCATCACAAGACGGCCGCGACAAACACCCGCGAGGAGGCGACGGCTCCGGGCGGTGTGTCAACAAGAACCCTATGTGTCACTCCCAAGATGAACAGGGCCAAAATCATTGTCGGCCTGCTGACGAGAACCGTTAGCGGACGCAAGACCGGGATGGGGCTCCTTTTGGCGTAGTCAGAAGTAGAAGCGCCACCCACGCTTCGCACAACGTCATGCCGAAGATGACGACAAAAACCTTGGCACAAGCCCAGCTGCTACTGGACTTCCCTCCTGCGCAAGAGAAGATGGAGGAATGGGGAGCCACTATCCAGAGCCTCCTTAGCTTCGCTAACCACGACAAGCCGGAGCAGGCGGGGCCTTCGCGAGCGCACCCCACCACGCAGACAAAGACGGCCAGCAAGCGCAGCGTTGGCGGTAGCGACAAACCCACCGGGCTGTCAAGCGAGGCGAGATGTCCATGGCGTCGTCAGGCCCATCACAATGTCAAGACCAGCGCCAGGTCCTATGGGACCGGCGAGAAGAGGACGCCCACACCATGATTGAGCGACGCTGGGAGGCGCGCCATCAATCCAAGAACCGTGTTGGGCTAGCATTGATGAGCCTGCGCCAGGGATACTGGGAAGCTTACCATATAAGATGGGTTGTCTGGTGATACGTCTCCAACGTATCTATAATTTTTTATTGTTCCATGCTATTATATTATCTGTTTTGGATGTTTTATATGCATTAATATGCTATTTTATATTATTTTTGGGACTAACCTATTAATCTAGAGCCTAGTGCCAGTTTCTGTTTTTTCCTTGTTTTTGAGTATTGCAGATAAGCAATATTAAACGGAGTCCAAACGGAATAAAATCTTCGCGATGATTTTTCTTGGACCAGAAGAAACCTACCAGACTTGGAGATGAAGGCAGGAGACCTGCCGGGAGGCGACAAGCCACCAGGGCGCGCCCTAGGGGGGGGCGCCCCCTGGCTTGTGCCCCCCCAGCAGGCCTCCTAACCCTATTCTTCGGCCTATAAATTCCCAAATATTCCCCCAATACCAAAAAGAGCCACGAAAATACTTTTCCGCCGCCGGAAGCCTCTGTTCCCGTGAGATCCCATCTTGGAGCTTTTTCCGGTAATCTGTCGGAGGGGGATTCGATCACGGAGGGCATCTACATCAACTCCATTACCCCTCTGATGATGCGTGAGTAGTTCACCACAGACCTTCAGGTCCATAGCTAGTAGCTAGATGGCTTCTTCTCTCTCTTTGTTCTTCAATACCATGTTCTTCATGATCTTCATGGAGATCTATCCGATGTAATACTCTTTTGCGGTGTGTTTGTCGAGATCCGATGAATTGTGGGTTTATGATCAGATTATCTATGAATATTATTTGAATCTTCTCTGAATTCTTATATGCATGATTTCATATCTTTGCAAGTCTCTTCGAGTTATTGGTTTGGTTTGGCCAACTAGATTGGTAATTCTTGCAATGGGAAAAGTGCTTAGTTTTGGGTTCAATCTTGCGGTGTCCTCACCCAGTGACAAAGTAGGTGTAGCGAGGCACGTATTTGTATTGTTGCCATCGAGGATAAAAAGATGGGGTTTTCATCATATTGCTTGAGTTTATCCCTCTACATCATGTCATCTTACTTAATGCGTTACTCTGTTCTTCATGAACTTAATACTCTAGATGCAGGCACGAGTCGGTCGATGTGTGGAGTAATAGTAGTAGATGCATAATCGTTTCGGTCTACTTGACACGGACGTGATGCCTATATGCATAATCATTGCCTTGGATATCGTCTTAACTATGCGCTTTTCTATCAATTGCTGGACAGTAATTTGTTCACCCACCGTATTATTTTCCTTCATGAGAGAAGCCTCTAGTGAAACCTATGGCCCCCGGGTCTATTTTCCATATTATATTTTCAGATCTATAAACCAAAAATACCAAAAATACTTCACTGCATTCTTTTTACTTTTGTTTTACTTTTCGTTTTAGCAATCTTTTATATCTATCTCTATCAGATCTCATCCTTGCAAATAACCGTGAAGGGATTGACAACCCCTTTATAGCGTTGGGTGCAATAGTTTGATTGTTTGTGTAGGTGCGAAGATTGGGGACTTGCTTATATCTCCTACTGGATTGATACCTTGGTTCTCAACAACTGAGGGAAATACTTATCTACTTTGCTGCATCACCCTTTCCTCTTCAAGGGAAAACCAACGCAAGCTCAAGAAGTAGCAAGAAGGATTTTTGGCGCCGTTGCCGGGGAGATCTACATCAAGCCTACCAAGTACCCATCACAAACTCATCTCTTGCATTTACATTATTTGCCATTTGCCTCTCGTTTTCCTCTCCCCCACTTATAAAACGATTTTCAGAAAAAACCAAAAAGATTTGCCTTTTTATTCGCCCTTCTTCCGTTCGTCTTTTCGTTTGCTTTTTGTTTGCTTGTGTGCTAGATTGCTTGCTTTGTCACAATGACTCAAGAGAATACCAAGTTGTGTGACTTCTCCAATACTAATAATAATGATTTTATTAGTACTCCGATTGCTCCCGCCACTAGTGTGGAATCTTATGAAATTAATGCCGCTTTACTTAATCTTGATATGAAAGAACAATTTTCCGGCCTTCCTAGTGAAGATGCCGCATCCCATCTAAATACTTTCGTTGAGTTGTGTGATCTGCAAAAGAAGAAAGATGTGGATAATGATATTGTTAAATTGAAGCTATTTCCGTTCTCACTACGAGATCGTGCTAAAACTTGGTTTTCATCTTTGCCTAAAAATAGTATTGATTCATGGAATAAGTATAAAGATGCTTTTATTTCCAAGTACTTTCCGCCCGCTAAGATCATCTCCCTTAGGAACGATATAATGAATTTTAAGCAACTTGATCATGAGCATGTTGCACAATCTTGGGAGAGGATGAAACTAATGATTAGAAATTGCCCCGCGCATGGTTTGAGTTTATGGATGATTATACAATTTTTTTATGCGGGATTGAATTTTGCTTCTAGGAATCTCTTAGATTCCACCGCGGGTGGTACTTTTATGGAAATCACATTAGGAGAAGCTACTAAACTCCTAGATAATATTATGGCAAATTACTCTCAATGGCATACCGAAAGATCTCCTACTAGTAAAAAAGTGCATGCTATTGAAGAAATAAATACTTTGAGTGAAAAGATGGATGAATTAATGAAATTGTTTGCTAGTAAGAGTGCTCCTATTGATCCTAATGATATGCCTTTGTCTTCTTTGATTGGAAATAATAATGAATCTATGGATGTGAATTTTGTTGGTAGGAACAATTTTGGCAATAACGCGTACAGAGGTAATTTCAATCCTAGGCCGTTTCCTAGTAATTCCTCTAATAATTATGGTAATTCCTACAACAATTCTTATGGAAATTATAATAAGATGCCCTCTGATCTTGAGAATAATTTTAAAGAATTTATTAGTTTGCAAAAGGGTTTCAATGCTATGATTGAAGAAAAATTGCTCAAGATTGATGATTTGGCTAGGAACGTTGATAGAATTTCGCTTGAGATTGATTATTTGAAAATTAGATCTACTCCACCCAAGCGTGATATTAATGAGTCTTTAAAAGCTATGAGAATTTCTATTGATGAGTGTAAGGAAAGAACCGCTAGAATGCGTGCTAAGCATGAATGGCTTGAAAAAGTGTGTTCTCGTGATAATATTGATGAAGATCTTAAAGTGATTGATGTGACTTCTATTGAATCTTTGTTTTCTAATATAAATCTTGATAAAGATGGGACTGGAGATAAGTCAACTTTAGTTAAAAGGCGTCCCAATGATTCGAAGTCTATAGATCTTAATGCTAAGATTGATAAAAGTGGGATTGAAGAGGTCAAAACTTTAAATAGCAATGAACCCACTCTTTTGGATTTCAAGGACTTTAATTATGATAGTTGTTCTTTGATTGATTGTATTTCCTTGTTGCAATCCATGTTGAATTCTCCGCATGCTTATAATCAAAATAAAGCTTTTACTAAACATATCGTGGATGCTATGATGAAATCTTTTGAAGAAAAACTTGAGTTGGAAGTTTCTATACCTAGAAAGCTTTATGATGAGTGGGAACCTACTATTAAGATTAAAATTAAAGATTATGAGTGCCATGCTTTGTGTGATTTGGGTGCTAGCGTTTCCACGATTCCAAAAACTTTATGTGATGTGCTAGGTTTCCATGAATTTCATGATTGCTCTTTAAATTTGCATCTAGCGGATTCCACCATTAAGAAACCTATGGGAAGGATTAATGATGTTCTTATTGTTGCAAATAGGAATTATGTGCCCGTAGATTTCATTGTTCTTGATATAGATTGCAATCCTACATGTCCTATTATTCTTGGTAGACCTTTCCTTAGAACAATCGGTGCAATTATTGATATGAAAGAAGGAAATATTAGATTCCAATTTCCATTAAGGAAAGTCATCGAACACTTTCCTAGAAATAAAATAAAATTACCTCATGAATATATTATGAGAGCCACTTATGGATTGCATACCAAAGATGACAATACCTAGATCTATTGCGTTATGCCTAGCTAGGGGCGTTAAACAATAGCGCTTGTTGGGAGGCAACCCAATTTTATTTATTTTGCTTTTGTTTTTGCTTATGTTTTTGAGTGCTTTACACAATATTACCTCTGTATTAATTTTGTTTTCTTGTTTTAATTAGTGTTTGAGCCAAGTTAGACCTTTGGGATGGTCTACGGTGTTTGTGATTTGATTTTTCTGAAAAACAGAAACTTTTGCTCTCAGTCCAGGAATTTTATAAATTCACCAGAGCGTCGCATGAGTCTGCAATTTTTACACAAGATTGATATACAAATTGCCCTGATTTTCCTAATTTTTCAGAATTTTTGGAGTTACATAAGTATTCGAAGTCTATAGATTGCTACAGACTGTTCTGTTTTAGACAGATTCTGTTTTCTTTGTGTTGTTTGCTTATTTTGATGTATCTATGGGTTGTATCGGGGGGTATGAACCATGGAGAAGTTGGAATACAGTAGATATTACACCAATATAAATAAAGAATGAGTTCACAACAGTACCTAAAGTGGTGATTTATTTTTCTTATACTAACGGATCTCACAAGTTTTCTGTTGAGTTTTGTGTTGTGAAGTTTTCAAGTTTTGGGTAAAGATTTGATGGACTATGGAATAAGGAGTGGCAAGAGCCTAAGGTTGGGGATGCCCAAGGCACCCCAAGCCATATTCAAGGATACCAAAGAGCCTAAGCTTGGGGATGCCCCGGAAGGCATCTCCTCTTTCGTCTTCAATCCATCGGTAAATTTACTTGAGGCTATATTTTTATTCACCACATGATATGTGTTTTGCTTGGAGCGTCTTGTATGATATGAGTCTTTGCTTTTTAGTTTGCCACAATCATCCTTGCTGCACAAATCTTTTGAGGGGGACACGCATTAATCGTGAATTTATTAGAATACTCTATGTGCTTCACTTATATCTTTTGAGCTAGACAATGTTGCTCTAGTGCTTCACTTATATCATTTTAGAGCACGGTGGTGTTTTATTTTATAGAAATAATTGAACTCTCGTACCTCACTTATATTATTTTGAGAGTCTTTAAACAGCATGGTAATTGGTTTAGGTTATGAATTTAGTCCTAATATAATGGGCATCCAAGAGGGATATAATAAAAACTTTCATATTAAATGCATTGAATACTATGAGAAGTTTGATTCCTTGCATATAGTTTTGAGACATAAAGATGGTGATATGAGAGTCATGCTAGTGAGTAATTGTGGATTGGTAGAAATACTTGTGTTAAAGTTTGTGATTCCCGTAGCATGCACGTATGGTGAACCGTTAGGTAACGAAGTCGGAGCATGATTTGTTTAATGATTGTCATCCTTTGTGGGAGGGCCGGGAGCGCGCGATGGTTAACTCCTACCAACCTCTCCCCTAGGAGCATGCGTCTAATACTTTGCTTCGATAACTAATAGACTTTTGCAATAAGTATGTGAGTTCTTTATGACTAATGTTGAGTCCATGGATTATACGCACTCTCGCCCTTCCACCTTTGCTAGCCTCTCTAGTACCGCGCAACATTCGCCGGTGCATTAAACCCACCTTCCTCAAAACAGCCACCATATACCCTTCCTCAAAACAGCCACCATACCTACCTATTATGGCATTTCCATAGCCATTCCGAGATATATTGCCATGCAACTCCCACCGTTCCGTTTTTCATGACACACACCATCATTTTCATATTGCTTTGCATGATCGTAAGATAGCTAGCATGATGTTTTCATGGCTTGTCCGTTTTTCGATGTCATTTGCTAGGCTAGATCGTTGCACATCCCGGTGCATCACCGGAAGCATTCATATAGAGTCATATTTTGTTCTCGGTATCAAGTTGTAATTCTTGAGTTGTAAGTAAATAAAAGTGTGATGATCTTCATTATTAGAGCATTGTCCCGTGAGAGAAAAGGATGATGGAAGCTATGATTCCCTCACAAGTTGGGATGAGTCTCCGGACTTTACAAATAATAAAATAGGCTAATGAAGCCCAAATAAAAAAAAGAGGCCAAAGATGCCCACCAAAATAAAAAAATGAGAGAAAGAGAGAAGGGACAATGCTACTATCTTTTTCCACACTTGTGCTTCAAAGTAGCACCATGATCTTCATGATAGAGAGTCTCCTATTTTGTCACTTTCATATAACTAGTGGAATTTTTCATTATGCACAACCACTTAGTTTCTTTTTGAGCTTTCATACACTTATAGCTCTAGTGCATCCGTTGCATGGCAATCCCTACTCACTCACATTGATATCTATTGATGGGCATCTCCATAGCCCGTTGATACGCCTAGTTGATGTGAGACTATCTTCTCCTTTTTCCTCACAACCTCCACCATATTCTATTCCACCTATAGTGCTATATCCATGGCTCACGCTCATGTATTGCGTAAGAGTTGAAAAGGTTTGAGAACATAAAAGGTGTGAAACAATTGCCTGACTTGTCATCGGGGTTGTGCATGATTTAAATACTTTGTGCGGGGAAGATGGAGCATAGCCAGACCATATGAT
Source organism: Elymus sibiricus (assembly GCA_039707655.1). NCBI lineage: Eukaryota > Viridiplantae > Streptophyta > Magnoliopsida > Poales > Poaceae > Elymus > Elymus sibiricus. The sequence goes on from CM077671.1 coordinate 401,164,916, forward strand.
TTTGTAGGGATAGCTTTCTGAGGCCATGTTATTTCGAAAGGACACAATTGCCTTGTTAGTATGCTTGAAGTATTACTGTTTTTATGTCAATATTAAACTTTTGTTTTGAATCTTGCGGATCTGAATATTCATGCCACAATAAAGAATATTACATGGATAAATATGTTAGGTAGCAATCCACATCAAAAATTCTGTTTTTATCATTTACCTACTCGAGGACGAGCAGGAATTAAGCTTGGGGATGCTTGATATGTCTCCAACGTATCTATAATTTTTGATTGTTCCATGCTATTATATTATCTGTTTTGGATGTTTTATATTCATTAATATGCTATTTTATATTATTTTTGGGACTAACCTATTAATCTAAAGCCTAGTGCCAGTTTCCGGTTTTTCCTTGTTTTTGAGTGTTGCAGATAAGGAATATTAAACGGAGTGCAAACAGAATAAAATCTTCGCGATGATTTTTCTTGGACCAGAAGAAACCTACCAGACTACCTGCCGGGAGGCGACAAGCCACCAGGGCACGCCCTAGGGGGGGCGCACCCCCCTGGCTTGTGGCCCCCCAGCAGGCCTCCTAACCCTATTCTTTGGCCTATAAATTCCAAAATATTCCCCCAATACCAAAAAGAGCCACGAAAATACTTTTCCACCGCCGGAAGCCTCTATTCCCGTGAGATCCCATCTTGGAGCCTTTTCCGGTAATCTGCCGGAGCGGGATTCGATCATGGAGGGCATCTACATCAACTCCATTGCCCCTCCGATGATGCGTGAATAGTTCACCACAGACCTTCGGGTCCATAGCTAGTAGCTAGATGGCTTCTTCTCTCTCTTTGTTCTTCAATACCATGTTCTTCATGATCTTCATGGAGATTTATCCGATGTAATACTCTTTTGCGGTGTGTTTGTCGAGATCCGATGAATTGTGGGTTTATGATCAGATTATCTATGAATATTATTTGAATCTTCTCTGAATTCTTATATGCATGATTTCATATCTTTGCAAGTCTCTTCGAGTTATTGGTTTGGTTTGGCTAACTAGATTGGTAATTCTTGCAATGGGAGAAGTGCTTAGTTTTGGGTTCAATCTTGCGGTGTCCTCACCCAGTGACAAAGTAGGGGTAGCGAGGCACATATTTGTATTGTTGCCATCGAGGATAAAAAGATGGGGTTTTCATCATATTGCTTGAGTTTATCCCTCTACATCATGTCATCTTACTTAATGCGTTACTCTGTTCTTCATGAACTTAATACTCTAGATGCAGGCAGGAGTCGGTCGATGTGTGGAGTAATAGTAGTAGATGCATAATCGTTTCGGTCTACTTGACACGGACGTGATGCCTATATGCATAATCATTGCCTTGGATATCGTCATAACTATGCGCTTTTCTATCAATTGCTGGACAGTAATTTGTTCACCCACCGTATTATTTTCCTTCATGAGAGAAGCCTCTAGTGAAACCTATGGCCCCCGGGTCTATTTTCCATATTATATTTTCAGATCTATAAACCAAAAATACCAAAAATACTTCGCTTCATTCTTTTTACTTTTGTTTTACTTTTCATTTTAGCAATCTTTTATATCTATCTCCATCAGATCTCATCCTTGCAAATAACCGTGAAGGGATTGACAACCCCTTTATAGCGTTGGGTGCAAGAGTTTGATTGTTTGTGTAGGTGCGAAGATTGGGGACTTGCTTGTATCTCCTACTGGATTGATACCTTGGTTCTCAACAACTGAGGGAAATACTTATCTACTTTGCTGCATCACCCCTTCCTCTTCAAGGGAAAACCAATGCAAGCTCAAGAAGTAGCATCTGGCATTTACCCGTGAGTTGCGGCAAGTCCGCTGGCCCTCCTCCAAAACTTTCAAGCCTGATCTGCCGGACAAGTATGACGGCGAGATTAGCCCATCAGAGTTCCTTGGTATCTACACCATTGCGGTGCAAGTTATTGGGCGACACGACAAGAAGGTGTTCGTGAACTACTTTCTGTTGGCGCTCAAGCCCAACGTGAGGAGTTGGCTCATGAATCTGCCAGAGAACTCCATCTTCTCCTGGGCAAATATCTGCAATCAGCTTGTTGGCACGTAATATGGGGCGCACAAGCTCCCTGGTTAGCCCAACGATTTGCATGTGCTCCCCCAGAGAGACGGCGAGTCACTCCGCAAGTATATACAATGATTCATCTGTGTGCAAGACAACATCCCTGACATCCATCCTGTCAATGTCATTGCCACATTCCATACGAACGTTCACAACAGGCGAATGCGTGAGGAGATAAGCATCAACAAGGTGCGCGACATAGCCGAGCTCTATGCTCTGTCCGACAAGTGCGCGCGTGCCGAAGAGGGGAGGGGACTTCCCGGGGAGGATGCCGGCACAGAGGTCGACTCCGACGACGAAGATGCATCCACCCCAAAGAAGAAAGGCTGGAAGTGCAATCACAAGTGAAAAGGCAAGGCAGTGATGGCCGTCAAGGGCTTCGGCCACTCCAGTGTCGGCAAGAGAGCCAAGAACGATAACTCTGGCAAGGAAGCTGTCGCGTGCTCATGTGTTGACGAAGCCGTGGCTGGCGAGAAGACCGGCAAATCCGACGGGCCGTAGTGCAAGATCCATTGTACCAAGGGCCACGATGTCGGGACCCCGATCCTAAGCCATAAGAATCTAGCATGTAACACTTCACATTACTTTGCGGCCTCACGCACGGTTATCACCACAGCTGCCACCTAACCTAGGTCGGGACCGTTTGCGCCTTTTGGCGCACGAATGTGAATATGTCGCTAGCGTTCAAATGTCAAGAACCCGGGTTGACATGACTAGTCGTAGAACCCAAGTAGCACATCCGTATAGGGACAGGCATACGTAACCCAGCAATGCAGGTGTCGGCCTCAGCGTGTGTAGACGAGTCATAGCAAGCTACAGGGACTCCCTTACGCCGTGGGACATAAATGTCATCAACTGCGCGTAGACGAGTCATAACAGGCTACATGGACTCCATTACACTGCGAGACATTTCCCCGAAGGGACAGACACAGCAGCAAAGAAGGATACATGCCGGTCAATCAATGTGTCCGGAGTAGTACCAAGCTACCAAGGCTCAGTGGAAGCACAAAGAGGCACTTCCCCGTAAAGAGTACTACTAGAGGCACACAACTAGGTGTCGAATCCCATACATACCGCTACACGTCACACGTACGCACGACATGTTCGATATGCATAGATACAACTATGGCATCACAACATAACCATACAACAACACAACATTTATTTAGAAGGCTCAGAAGAGCCTTGCATAATATGTTCATACAGGTAGGGGTCACATGACCTGACACTCAAGTCATACAAACATGTCCATACAAACCAAGCGGAAGCTTAAAGCTGTCTGAGTACAGACAAAAGAAAGGTAAAAAGGCATACAGCCTGACTATCTACAGCCCATCCCAGGGCATCAGATCGTAGCTGGGATACCAGCTACTCGGCGTCGTCGACGTCTAGATAGAACCCACCAGATGGGTCCATATTCTCATCTGCAACAGTTATTAAGCAAACATGAGTACAATCGTACTTAGCAAGTCTTTAAAGCAGACCTAAGCTATTCATGCTCATGTTTCAACAAGGGGAGTAGTGTGGTTTATGCAGCAAGCCAGCTTTGACTCTTGGCTAGCCTATACTACGACTACCAGTTCTTTGAACAAGTTTTGAGATGGCGCACACGAGTCCACTAACACCACATCAATACACCACCATGGATCCGCTCCCGTCACCTACGAGAGTGCCATCCACGGTACTCACACTTGTCTTGAGTCTTTTAAGTGTAACCATCAAGTTATCTATGAACAGCATAAGTTCTCCAAGTAGTCCATATCCGAGGACGCGGCTATTCGAACAGATTCATTACCCTGCAGGGGTGCACTTCTTCACACACGCTCTCGCCACTTATCGCTGTGTGCTCATAAAAACAGGCACCTCGGCAACCTTCAAGTGAAAGCCCAGCGAGGGAGTCGGCCACGACCGTCAATCACACAAGACCCTAGTCCGGGCTATCGCCTATTTGAGACTAAACCAGCACGGAAGTCCGGCCGAAGTTTCCGCTACGGCCTCAAACGATGTGCGCAGGGTTCCCAAGCCCACCGTTCGGGTGCCACTTGGTACACCGTGCCACTGTCTACCGTGTCATAGCCCACCCCTAAGGTCAGCGCTACGCACGGCCTCCAGCATGGCTACAGACACCAGAAACTACTTGCAACTCCTGGACATAGGACTAGGCGGTTGATAAGTCGAGCGGGGTCATATTTCAGGGCCCAGCATGTGGTAGTAACTATTCTTGGATCACAAACACGGAACTCAGTTCCTAAGAACGGTCCCAATGAGACAATCCGCTATGTACTCCTACATAGCCTCTCATCGCTACCTTTACCAAATCGAGTTCATCATTTAGTTCATCACATCAGAAAAACACTGTTTCAATCTGTTTCATCACCCAGATGAATCAGACCTGACACAACTCTAAGCATAGCAAGCAAAGCAGGTAAAGCACATCAAGGCTCAAGCATCTACCAGGTATGCTAGGTTGCATGGTTTAGCTATTTACTATGACAATGACAGGTCATGCAGAGGAATGGGTTCAACTACCGCAACAGATAGACAGTAGAAGCGTTTGTCCTAATGCAATAAACAAGAGCAGGAGCGAGAGAGTGGGATGTTATCGGTATGATCAATGGGGTTGCTTGCCTTGTAGGTTGGCTGGGAGGTACTCTCCTTCAGGGGGATACTCGAGGGTATCTGATGAAGCAGAACCTACCGCGACATAGACGGAGTAACAATCAATACACGGCAAGTGCAACAATATGATGCATGATCATGAGCTAATGCATCTATCATTAGAGTTAAATGGAGTAGAATTGAATATAGGTTCAAAATTGTCCTCCATATGATATTCCACATATTGCATTATTGCAAAATGTCAATGTTCATCTATCTAGATTTCTCTAACATGCATGATAATAGCACCAATGGATTCTTTGGATTTTTCTGATAATTTTTCATATATAAATTATTTCAATCTGAGCTACAGATTAATTTCTATGATTTTTCTAAGATTTTAGCATTTTCTAGAATTAAATTAAATCAGAAATTCTTTACTGCGTCAGCATGTCGTCATCATTGCGTCAGTAGGTCAGCTGGCCGTTGCCAGGTCAAACCTGACTAGTGGGGTCCACTGGTCAGTGACCCAGGGCCATCTAGAGTCACTGACATGTGGGGACCACATGTCATTGACTCAGGGGTTAAACCCAAGTTGACCCTGGCTTTGACTTGAGCCAGGGCCCACTATCAATGGCTATTAGCCATATAATCACAGGTGATTAGTGCCTAATGACGGTCCACGTCGGCCCCCACCGGAGACTCGCCGGCGGCGACCAAAGCGTCGGCGGCGCGTCGCCGGAATCACGCTGCAGGGCGCTTCTGGGCACGCGGAGGCTACCGGAAGGATGCCCGCGCTGGACCGCATCCAGCCACGGGGTCAGTTGGCCGTGGGGACGCCGGAATCTTCGCCGGCGGCGACCTTGGCGGACGCCGGAGCTCGGGCGAGCTCGGGGTCGTCAAACTAACGCGCAACAGGGCCGGGCGATGGCTTCTATGGCATCTACGCGGCTGCACGAACGCGATGGTGGCCTCTGAAGGACCACCCGATCACCGGAGAGTCGCCGGCGTTGAGCTCGCGCGATGGAGCTTCTCGGGCATCGACAAAATCGGGGCCTACGGTGCTCAATTAGCAGGGGAGAGAGGGGGAAAGGGGCCAGCAGCTCATGGCGGTTGCGAGGGCGTCGGAAACGTGCTCGGGGGCGGCTTGGAGGCGACGAATCGACGGCGGCGAACTTCGGTGGCCGGAGGAGGAAGACGGTCCCGTGGCGGCGAACGGAGGCATCTGGCGTCGCTGGGCTTGGCAGGGAGCAGCAGGAGCCCGAGGCGGAGCTGATGAACTCGTCGGAGGGGCGAGGGAGGCACTGGGGAGGCGGAGCTACGGCGGCGGGGCTTCGGCGGACATGGCGGAGTGGAGCGAGGAGAGAGCAGAGGGGGCGAATGGGGAGGGAGAGCGGTCGAGGCGGCGCCCTGGTGCTTATCCACGTCGCCAGCGCGACGGGGGAGGCAGGCAGGCGGGGAGCTGCGTGGCAGCTCCACCGTGCGCGTGCGGTGGCCACACGCCCGGCCGACTGGCGCCAGGAGGACAACGACCTGGCTGGGCCAGGATGGGCCGGCCTGGCTGGGCCTCAGGTGGGTTTCTCTCTCTCTCTCTTTATTTGTTTCTGTTTACTGTTTTCTGACATTTGTTTTATTTTTGGTTTGGCCACAAAACCTAGCACAAAAATATTGAAATATTTTACAGGGCTTAGTTTGAATATTTCAAACCCCTACAAAAGATTTCAACATTTTTGCAAGACTATATTATTTATAGTGCTTTATTTATTGATTTTAGGGGCTTTGTTGATTTAAAATAAAATGCCAAAATTGTTGAATAAATAAAATGCACCCCTGATATGTTGTTGCCAACATTTATCAGAAATAGTGGGCATTTTTTATGGGCATTTTGGATTCATTGAGAATCACATGAAATTGAATTGGTTGTTTAGGGTGAGGTGCTAGGGTTTCTGACAATCCCCATTTCATGTTGACGCAAAATTGAAACATGATGCACATCTTAGCTAGCACAAGCATGGGAAGACTAGGGATGTGACACGATCTCCAGGAGTGACGACAAGTTGAGCAACTTGCCGAAAAACAAAAGCAAGAATACGAAAATCATGACAAGGAGAAGGGCCAAGATCGTGCTGGTGGGTCTGGCAAGAAGAACCAAGACGGCCATGGAGGGTGTCGCGGCAAGGCCAAGCAGCAGAAGGAGAAGCCAGCTAGAGGCCGTGATAAGAAATAAGGAGAAGAGGATGACGATGACGATGAGGAAGAGTCCAACAACGACGAATTCCAGAAGACCACAGCCGACATGTGCATTAACGGAGGCGCATCTTTGCACTCCTCTCACCGGCAGCTCAAACAGTGGACCCGAGAGATCAATGCGGCGGAATCGGCGATGCAGGCCCAGAAGACACTCAAGTGGTCCAACACGCCCATCGTCTTTGACACCGAGGACCACCCTGATTGCACAACTGCGGGCGCATGCTTGCCGTTGTTAGTTTTACCAACAATACGCAACCTCAAGGTGACAAACATGCTGGTTGACGATGGGGCCAACCTGAACTTGATCTCTCCAATGGTGATCAAGAGGCTACAAAACCCTGATGAGGACCTCAGGCAAACCGGAACATTCCAAGGAATCAACCCAGGGAGAAGCCAGCCCAAGGGCAAAATCACTTTGCCGGTGATGTTCGGCAGCGAGCTCAACTTCAGGATGGAGAAGATTGTCTTCGACGTCGTCAAGATACCGCTGTCGTACAATGGAATCCTCGGTCGGCCAGCTCTGGCGAAATGCATGGCGGCGTCCCACTACGTCTACAACACATTGAAGATGACATGTGATACGTCTCCAACATATCGATAATTTTTTATTGCTCCATGCTATTATATTATCAACCTAGGATACTTTATATGTTTTTATATGCTATTTTATATCATTTTTGGGAACTAACCTATTAACCCAGTACCTAGTGCCAGTTATTGTTTTCTGCGTGTTTATGGCTTTTCAGAAAACTAGTACCAAACAGAGTCCAAACGCTGCGAAACTTTTTGATGATTTTTTCTGGAACAAAATAGGACCTGGAAGCTTTGGAGGGAGACCAGACACCGCACGAGGAGACAACAAGGCAACATGGCACGCCCAAGGGGGGTGGGCGCGCCCCCTTGCCTTGTGGGCCCCCTGTCGTGGTTTTGTCACGGTAGATGCCCTAGTGAAAGGACTTAGGGGTGAGGCCATCGTTACGGTGACTAGCTCGAAGGGGTTGGTCGGGACGAAAGACACGAGTTTACCCAGGTTCGGCCCCTCACGAAGGAGGTAAAAACCTACGTCCTGCTTTGTGTTGTATTGATTGGGTATCGATTACAAGGGAGCGGATTCGCTTGACCTAGCTCTCGATCAATTGTTTCTTACCCTAAGCCGCCACAGGGACTCGCCTTTATATACACAGGTCAAGGCCCTGGGCTTACAAGAGTTCGGACCGGGTTATACTTCATAACCGATCTTGCCTCTGAGTCGCCTTGCCTTCTCCGGCAAGCCACCTCCGGACGGCTTACGCCTCCGGGTCACACACCGCCTTCTGGCTCTGGGCCTCCGTCCGGCCCGCCTGGTAAGTCACCTCCAATCTTGTATTGGTCTTCAGGCCTGTTTAAGGCTTTATTGTTAAGTCGCCAACAACCTAACCCGGCCCCTTTCGGGCGGGTTATACCGCGGGGTTATATCCCCAACATTAGGCCCCAGATTGATTTGAACTTGTTCATGTCAATCTTCAAGTCTTCTGGTTGGCGATCTCGTGTTTCCTTTAATTATTTAATCTAAAATAAATCTTCACGACCCGCCATATAAAATGGATGACATCATCTCTGGTAAATCCAGAAAATCTTCATGACATCACAACGGATCTTTGCATTAACTAGTCATTCCAAAAATCGAGGCGCTTCTTTGGTCAGTCATTATCACGTCTCCTCGATTCTCGCACTTGACTGTTGTTGTTCCACCTCTTCCCTTCCTTATAAATAGGCACGGGGGGCCCATTCTTTTCATTTTCCCCCGTTACCTTTCCCTCTTCTTCTTCCTCCAAAGCTTCATGAGACCGAAGCTCCGCCGCCCCAGCCGGACCGCGCCGTCCACCTCGCCAAGGCCGCTGCATCAACCTATTGTAACCAGAGCTCGTCGGCACGCGCCCGCGCCCCTTGCGTCTTCTCATGGTCCGTTCTTTGGCTTTCTCAGATCCGCATTAGGTCACTGGAGTTCTTAGAGTTCGTCGCCGTTCATCAGAGTTCATACCTTCGTTTAAGAAAGGAATCACCTTTGACTTGGAAAAGCTTAGTCAAATCACGCGGTATTTAGTTTAGCATCCCTCCTTGTATCTTGAACAGATTGGATCTTCCTTAGAATCAGTATACAGCCTGCTAGTTCTTCCACGACTGCTTTTTAGGGTTGTAATTATTTCCCCTTTTACCTCCGTCGGTAGATCCTTAGATGTAGCTGTAACTTGTGGAACCTGTTTGCCCACACTTTACAATATTTTTGGTAGTCTCTGCGTTATTGACCAGCCACCACGCTGCCGGCTCATCCTGGCGAGATATAAACTGCCATACTTTAATGCACCTCATTCCTGTAGCCAAAGGCGGCTCATAATTTATCAATGACTCGCCACGTAACGTTGCCGTCTTATAGTCACAACTGGCTTGTCATGTAATACTCCTAACCCGCCATAATCTTATACTTTTCCAAGCTTTTAACCCGGTCAGTCATGACTAAGGCTCCCTCCTCTTGCGATTGGGTAGCCTCCGGAGTTACCAAGCTCATGCTTAATGAATATGTAACCATGGGGGCTTTACCGGACAAAGAAGTCATCCATTGGCGAGTTCCTGGTCCCGAAACTACTCCCGAACCCAAGGAGGGGGAAATTGTTACCTTTACGGATCACCTTCTCCGTGGCTTCTCACCGCCCGGGTCATGATTTTTCGGGACGCCTTGCATTTCTACAAACTTCACCCTCAAGACATTGGACCCAATTCCGTCACCAACCTGTGCCAATTTCAAGTATTCTGTGAAGCGTATCTACAAGAAGAGCCCACTGTTGATCTTTTCAGAGATTTCTTTTATGTCAACCGCCATACTGAGATAGCAGATGGACCAAGTCTTGAACTCGGAGGCGTTTCCATCCAGAGCCGGAGAGATGTAACTTTTCCCTCAGCTATTCTGCCCAGCCATCCCAAAGATTGGAACCGCACTTGGTTCTACTGCAGAGACACCGCTCCGGCTGAAGAGAATCCCTTGCCAGGTTATCGCCCCTACCGTCTCTGCACCACCACTGAGCTTCCAGACCGGTTAACCGCCACAGAGCGCGTTGAATATGCTCACACATTTTCAAGGATCCGGGCTTTAATAGCCAATGGGTTAACCGGAGTTGATTTGACCCGCTGCTGGGTTTCCTGGAGGATTTTGCCGCTGAGCCGGCGCGGCGGCTTAATGTATCAATATACTGGCAATGTGGATGACCCTCAGCGTTATAATCAGACGCCTTTGATAGATAAAGAAGTCAATTTAATTGTCAAATCACTGCTTGGAGAACCTCAGGAAGTTTGCAATAAAACGGGATTGAGCCCTTTCTGCGTTCTTAACCCGGCTCCCGCAGTAAGACCCTTTAAGTTAATCTTCACCTTTTCCATTTAGATTTTGCACTTCACATCTCTTTTAATTTTCTGCAAATGCATTTATATCTGTAGGCCGACTCTCCCTTGTGGATGAAAAGAATAACTGCAACCTCCACTATGAAGAAGAAGAGCAAAGCGGCTAAAACCCATGGCCCGGGCCGTCCAAAGAAGCAAACAACCCAAGAACTGCTCGAACTGGATGATTCGGAGGTAGAACTTGACTCCCTTGGCCTTCTTTTCATGCAACTTATTGATGCTGACTCCTCTCGGGGTGAAGCGGAAAAAAGCCAAGCCGGTGTAGCAGAGGTAACTATCATCTCCTCCGACTCGGAACCTTTGCCAAGAGAGAAAATACGGCGGGTCATCCGGAAAGTAAAGTTTTCACACCCTCTTGCTCACTTGGATCCCAACTTTCTTTTGAAGAAGCAGCAACATGACTCTAGGCGTCAGACCCGGAGCGGCGGCTCGGAAGATCTAGTAGCTGGCTTATCGAACACACCAGCTCCTCGGAAACGCCGCAATGAGGTATTTCATAGCTCTGTTTTTATTTCTTCTGCGCGTTAGCCTCATGCAGCGACCTGCTTATACTGTCCAACTCTGATTATCAGGAAACACCTCCGTCATGTGGTGACTCAACCGGCACGCAGCTGCCCGCCTTCGTTGTCAACCCTGGGTAAGGATTTTGCCTTTGTTGGTATCCAAACATTTTGTTTTCATATTCTCATAAGCTTGTCCACTCCTGTCACAGGGCTAAGGCAAAGATGGGCAAGAAACAGAAGGTGGGCGACTCTTCCAAGACCTCCAAGGTCTTTGAGCTGGAGAAAGAAGCGCCGAAGCCCCCTGAGGCCCCAATCCAAAGCTCTGAAGACCCTATTTCTCATCAAGACAACCCTCCTCCGCAGGCTGATGAAGTTTTTCCTGAGGCCATGGACACTGACGCTGACCCGGCCAACATTTCTGACCCGCCAAGTCCAATTCCTCTCCAACCAATTGAAGAAATCCCTTCTGAGAAAAATGATGCTGACGGCGTCATCACCGGGGCGGGTTATAAAACACCGGGAGCATAAAGAAGAACCACCTTTGCTAGAGAAAGGCAAGGCCAAACTGGATTTGCCGGATTATGCGGGTTTCAGTGCCAGCGAGCTGCACGCAGGCTACCTAAACTGCCTTCATACAAGTCGTGATATGGAAGCCGGTTTAGTAAACTTGATGAAGCAGAAGTATGAGGTAAGAATTTTAATCCCTTTCCACTTCACAGATATATACTCATGTAGCCCCCAAGGGCCGGCTTATCTTGAAAAGTTGAGCCGAGTCTTCCAAACAATCAACTTAAAAAGAATCCGTACGTAGCCCCCAAGGGCCGGCTTATCCTGAAAGGATGAGCCGGGTCTTCCAAATAATCACTTAGAAAGAATCCGTATGTAGCCCCCACGGGCCAGCTTATCATGAAAGGATGAGCCGGGTCATACTATACTTTGAAATGACCTACATTAGCCCCCAAGTGCCAAGTGTATTGCTTGCAATGTGCTTGGGACTTGAATAATTAAATCAGAGCAAACCTGTGCATTAATAATTTCCAAACGTACTCCCAAATTTTATGTAGGAAGCATTAAGCTTGAAGGAGTCACATCTTGGCGATTTAAGCAACAGTGTGGCGGCTCTGGAGGCCAAGAGCAGTGAGGCCGAGGCAAAGCTGAAATCTGCCTTGGAAGATTTAGAAAAATTGAAATCTGACTTTACTGCTGAACGTGTCACTCTCGAGTCGGAAAAGACTGCCTTGCAGAAGCATGCCGAAGACGCTGAAAAGCAGCTAAAGCCGGTTACTGAGGAGCTTGCCGGCTTAAAACAGCAGATATCTCGGATGACAGCCGTTATCTTCGATAAGTGCAAAAAGTTATTCTCCATTGAAGCACTTCATCAATTAAGGTAGTCAAAAAATACTAAATTGAGTTTATGCTCTTAATTGTCTGACAGGTGCCAGAAGTGCCAACCTTGGCCAAAATATCTTGCTGAAACTGAAAGCTGTGTACTCATTGACTGAGCAATTATACGTTGGGAGCCTGCAGACGCTTGTAGCTGTATCCTCTGGAAAAAAGCCTCCAACACTCATCAAGAAAGTGCTGGATCATCTATCAACTGTGCCATCTCAGATTGGAGAATTGAAACTGTCAGCCGCCCGCGCAGGAGCCATTACTGCCTTAAGCCGGGCAAAGGCGTGGCAATCAGATCTAGACCCGGCTGAGATGGCTGGCGGGTATCCAGAGTAAAACGACGATGGAACTGTCTTCAGCGAGACAGATTTTTCAAGATGTGTCAAAGACATGAGGCCGCTGGCATGCCAACTTGCACAAGGGCTAGATTTGACCAAGTATCAACCGGCTTACGACAGCAGCAATACTCGTATCAAGGCGCCTTCTCATGCGGTTGTCGACTTAACTCCTCAGAGGCGTAAGCATATGTTTGCCTCTGACCTTGATCCTTCTCTAATTCTTAATGATGAAGCACCTTTTGAGGCGTTAACCGGCGTCAACTGGACTTCGGATGATCTCCAGATGATCGACGACGAAGAGCCGGCACAGGATGACCCGAAGCCTTCCACCTCCAAGCGCCCGGGTGACATTAATCATGCTGATCGTAATCCGGATGGCACTGAGGCCGGCTCAGAGTGATGTAACTCTAAAAAACACTTGTCCAGAAATTTGAAGGGCCCGGCTATGGCCTTGTAATAGCGTAGTTTGAAAACAGCTATGATTTTGCCATACCTTCGTGCATGTTTTTATCACTTTATATCCTGGCGGCTTAACCGCTGTGATCTTTATCAAACATGTGTATGTTTGACGTGATCATATCTCTTAATTCTCAATGAAATTTTGATCAGTGATAATTCATCAAATCCTTGATGGGCGACTTGTAGCCACAATCTGGGGCGAGTTAATAACTCAATACCCCATAGTCTTGAAAATATGGAAACAAACCCGCTGGCGGGTCATGACAGCTGTAAACTTGATCAATGAGTAATACTAAGCCGGATCAGTTGTCATCCAAAGACTTAGAACCTCCTCATGATAAATCCCTGTAAGACAACAAACAGAAAATATATACATGTATCTCTTCAATTTTTGTAAGGCGGCTTTGAAGGCACAACCAGAAGAGAGCAACTCTTGTTTGTATTTTTTGATAAAACTCAAGATTTTTGCTTCGAAGAAGCTAGGCATGAACGCCTACAACCCAGTAAGCCGGCTCTCACATGACATAAATCCGTCGTTTTAACCTTAACTAGTTCAGGGTCTTAAAAAAGATTGACTATTAAGAGTACGAACGGGCCCCATAGCGGAGAAACAACAGCAAACAGGTGAGTTTATCCTAGCTCTCGGTAAGCCGGCTCTCTCGTGACATAAGCCGCCGTTTTAACTTTGACAAGTTCAGGGTCTTACTGGAAGATTGACTATCAAGCGTACGGCGGGTCACCTGGCGGAGTAGCAAGTTGCAAACAGGCAGGTTTAACTGAAATATGGCATGTAAGACGGTCAAGTATGAAAGCTGAACTCAATGAGTTGGAAGCCCCCAAGTGACCTTATGAATAGCCAACTCTTGCACAAAAAATTGTTGGATGAACACGACAGAGGCCCCGCATTATGGGGATGCCGGCTTTATTATATTAATTATAAAAGGGTATATACAATGAGAGAAGTATGTACATTGATGAGAGCCAATGACTCAAGTGTAGTACGGCCAAAGATGAGCAATATTCCATGGCCTGCTAGTTTCCTCCCCATAAGTACGTGACTTGTCGCTCTCCCGCATATCAATGAGATAATTTGACCCATTGTTGAGATTCTTGCTAACCACAAAAGGTCCTTCCCAAGGAGGTGATAACTTATGCATCTCTGTCTGATCTTGAATCAAACGGAGCACTAAGTCGCCTTCCTGGAACGTCCGGGTTTTAACTCTGCGGCTATGATAGCGACGTAGATCTTGTTGGTAAATCGCCGATCGTGCTACTACAAGATCCTGCTCTTCATCCAAGGCGTCTAGTGCGTTCTGACGTGCCATCTCATTATCAGTTTCAACGTAAGCCGCCACCCTGGGTGAGTCATGACGAATATCACTGGGGAGAACTACTTCTGCGCCATAAACCATGAAGAAAGGTGTGTAGCCTGTTGATCTGTTGGGGGTGGTTCTGATGCTCCAAAGAACTGAAGGTAGCTCCTCTACCCAACAACGTGGCGTTCATTCCAAAGGAAACATAAGCTAGGGTTTGATCCCTCGCAAGATTTCCTGGTTAGCACGTTCTGCCTGACCGTTAGATTGCGGATGGGCCACCGAGGAGACATCAAGGCGGATGTGTTCACTTTGACAAAACTCTTTCATGGCCCCCTTAGATAAATTTGTGCCATTATCAGTGATAATACTGTGAGGGTAACCAAAACGGAAAATCAGCTTTTTGACGAACTGAACTGCAGTTGCCGCGTCGCATTTGCTGACCGGTTCCGCCTCAATCCACTTGGTAAATTTATCAACTACCACCAAAAGGTGGGTCTTCTTATCCTTAGACCTTTTAAACAGTCCAACCATATCAAGCCCCCAGACCGCAAACGGCCAGGTGATTGGAATCATCCGCAATTCTTGAGCCGGCACATGGGCTCGTCGTCTGAATTTCTGACACCCATCACATTTACTAACTATGTCCTTTGCATCTGCATGAGCTGTCAACCAGTAAAAACCGTGTCGAAAAGCCTTGGCCACCAAGGATTTTGACCCGGCTTGATGACCGCAGTCGCCGGCATGTATCTCTTGTAAGATTTCACGGCCTTCCTCAGGAGAAACACAGCGTTGAAAAACACCAGTCACGCTGCATCTATGTAACTCGCCATTGACAATAGTCATGGACTTAGACTGCCTCGTGATTTGCCGTGCCAAGGTTTCATCTCCAAGTAACTCGCCACGGGTCATATATGCCAGATAAGGCAGCGTCCAATCAGGAATAGCGCGAAGAGCCGCCACCAATTGTCCTTCCGGGTCAGGTATAGCAATATCTTCCTCCGAAGGTAACTTGACTGACGGATTATGCAGCACATCAAGCAACCCGTTAGGGGGCACCGGCTTACGCTGAGACCCCAGCCGAGACAGTGCATCGGCCACCTCGTTCTTCCGTCGATCAATGTGATCCACCTGATAACCCTTAAAGTGGCCAGCAATGATATCAACCGCCTGGCGATAAGCCGCCATACATGGGTCTTTAGAATCCCACGTGCCTGACACTTGTTGAGCCACCAGGTCTGAGTCGCCCAGACATCTGACCCGGCTCAAATTCACCTCCTTGGCCATACGGAGCCTGTGGAGCAAAGCTTCATACTCAGCTGCATTGTTGGTACAAGGAAATATTAACCTTAACACATAGCAAAATTTATCACCTCGCGGGGAGGTTAAAACAACTCTAGCCCCGGAACCTTCCAACTGCCTGGATCCGTCAAAATGGATTGTCCAATACGTGTTGTCCGGCTTCTCCTCAGGTGCTTGACACTCTGTCCAGTCATTGATAAAATCCACCAGGGCTTGAGACTTGACAGCTGTTCGAGGCACATACCTCAAATTAAGAGGTCCAAGCTCAATTGCCCACTTAGCAATCCTGCCGGTGGCCTATCTATTTTGAATGATATATCCCAAAGGAGCAGAGCTAACCACCGTGATTGGATGTCCAAGGAAATAATGTTTCGGCTTGCGATTTGCCATGAACACTCCAAACACCAGCTTCTACCAATGCGGGTATCTTTTCTTGGACTCGGTCAAAACCTCACTGACGTAATAAACCGGCCGCTGGACTGGGTATTCTTTGCCTGTCTCCTTGCGCTCCACAACAACTGCCGCGCTGACAGCCTTGTTATTAGCCGCCACGTACAGGAGCAATGGCTCTTTGTCTATGGGAGCAGCCAAGATAGGCGGCTCATCTAACTGTTTTTTAAGTGCTTCCAATGCATCATTGGCAACATCACTCCAGACGAAATGATGTGTCTTCATCATCATCTGATATAAAGGGATAGCCTTCTCTCCCAGGCGGCTTATGAATCGGCTTAAAGCAGCAATAGGACGCGCCAAGCGCTAAACGTCATTTATACACGCCGATTTAGAAAGCGAAGTGATGGCCTTTATTTTCTCCGGGTTAGCCTCAATGCCCCGCTCTGAGACCAAAAATCCTAGAAGTTTGCCTGTAGGCACACCAAAAACACACTTAGCCGGATTAAGCATCATCTTGTAGACCCGGAGGTTATCAAAAGTTTCCTTCAAATTAGCAAGCAGAGTCTCCTTCTTCTTTGACTTGACCACAATATCGTCCACATACATGAACGTTGCGCTCGATCTGACCATGAAGACAATTATGTACACAGTGTTGGTAAGTCGCCTGAGCACTTTTGAGTCCGAAAGGCATAGACACGTACCAGAAAGCTCCAAAAGGTGTTATGAAAGATGTCTTCTCCTGGTCCTCAACTGCCATCTTGATCTGGTCGATACGGGGGAGAGCAAATGGATCAACCGGACAAGCCTTGTTAAGGTCTGTGTAGTCCACACACATACGCCACGTGCCGTTCTTCTTAAGGACGAGCACATGGTTAGCCAACCACTCCGGGTGAAAAACCTCCACGATAAACCCAGCTGCTAAGAGCCGGGCTACCTCTTCTCCAATAGCTTTACGTCGCTCCTCATTGAAACGACGGACGATTGTTTAACCGGCTTAAATTTAGGATCCACATTAAGATGGTGCTCAGCGAATTCTCTCGATACACCCGGCATGTCAGAAGGTTTCCATGAGAAGATGTCCCGATTCTCACGGACGAATTCGATGAGTGCGCTTTCCTATTTGGGTCCATATTAGCCCCTATAGTGAACTGTTGTGATGAGTCGCCAGGGACAAAGTCCACCAACTTGGTATCCTCTGCCACAAATTTCAGGGGCGGGTCACACTCTGTGCTGGACTTCTTCAACGGGGTCATATCAGCCGGATCGACATTATCTTTATAAAACTTGAGCTCCGCGTCCGCACAGCTTGTCTATGCATACGCAGCATCACCTTCCTCACACTCCAAAGAAATTTTCCGATCACCATGCACCGTAATCGTCCCTTTTAATCCTGGCATCTTAAGCTGCTGGTAAACATAACAGGGCCGAGCCATGAATTTAGCTTAAGCAGGCCGTCCAAATAGTGCATGATATGGGCTCTTGATTTTGACTACTTCAAACCACAAGGTCCCTACTCTGTAATTGTACTCATCGCCAAAGGCCACCTCGAGGGAAATTTTCCCCACTGGATAAGCCGACTTGCTTGGCACTATGTCGTGAAACACTGTGGACGACGGCTTGAGATCTTTATCAGTCAGATTCATCCGACGAAAAGTGTCGTAGTACAAGATGTTGATGCTGCTACCACCGTCCATCAGCACCTTGGTGAATTTGTAGCCTCCTACCTGAGGGGCTACCACAAGGGCCAAGTGCCCCGGGTTATCAACTCGTGGCGGGTGATCCGCCCAGCTCCACGATATCGGGTGTTCAGACCACTTCAAATACTGCAGAACAGCCGGTGTTGCTGCGTGAACCGCCCTCTTGCGCACCTTCTGATCACATTTGTCAAGACCTGTAATGAAGACATGATATTGGCCTCCATTAAGCTGCTTCGGGTTACTCTGATATCCTGACTGGCTGTTTGGCTGTTAACCACCATTGCCGGACTGTTGATTGTGGCCACCCTGGTTACCTTGACCCTGATAGCCCGAGTTCGAGCCACCTGCACCGAAACCTGACCCATGAGAGTCGGATCCTGACCCGCCAGGCGGTCCATTGCCGTTACCATGATGCTGGTTAAGGCTGTAATTCCGGAACTCTCGCATGATATAACAATCTTTCCAAGCATGAGTGGAGGGCTTGTTGGGAAGACTGTGCTTTGGGCAGGGGTCGTTAAGCATTGCCTCCATGTTGAAAGGCTTGCCCTTGCCAAAAGGCGGTTTACCGTTGCCCTTGGCGCGGTTGCTCCCAGTGTTGGTGTTGGCCACCAGATCTGACCCGCCGTCTGGGTGCTTCCGTTTGCCGCCATTACCCGGGTTGTTATTTCCTGCCACATTCTGTTGCTGACCCATACTGTTGCCATTCTTTTTACCCTTAGCGGACTTTTCATCATCAGAACCAGGATCTTTTGTGCTATCAGAATCTGCATATTTAGTGAGAGCCGTCCTGAGCTCACCCATGTCCTGGCAAGAGTGCTTGAGCCGTCCAAGCTTCTGCTTGAGGGGCACGAAGTGACAATTCTTCCCCAGAATCAAAACCGCCTGAGCCGTCGTGATATTATCAGATGAGTGGATAATGGTTGAGACCCGCCGGACCCAATGATGGGCCGACTCATCCTCGCGCTGCACACAATGATCTAAATCAACGATCGTCATAGGCTGCTTGCTTGTCCCTTGAAAATTCTTGATAAATCGTGCTTTCAACTCGGCCCAGGAGTTAATGGAATTAGGGGGCAGACCCTTTAACCATGTACGAGCCGGCCCTTCCAACATCATGATAAAGTACTTCGCACAGACTGCATCACTGACGTCCAACATCTCCATGGCTAACTCATAACTTTCAATCCAGGCTTCCGGGGGTAGATCAGCTGTGTAATTAGGCACTTTGCGTGGACCCTTAAAATCCTTTGGCAGGCGCTCATTCCGTAGAGCCGGTATTAAACACGGCACCCCAACAGCCCTGGAGGTAGCTCCGGCTCCCACCGAAGTTGAAGGGGTCACCGGAGGCGGCTCATGAATCTCCTGGTGAGCCGCCGAAGCCGTCGCCTCACGATGAGCTCTGGCATTATCCACAATCGCCTGAGCATTGACAACGGGTGGGCCATCATAGGGCGGGTTGCGACGTCGTTCGCTGCTGGAGACTGCCGGCGACTCCATACGTCGGCTATAACTGCGGCTTGGAAGGGGGGTTGAGTGCACATGACTTCGACTGTACGTATATTTCTCCTGTTGAGCCACCGCTGTTTGCAATAACTCGATGGCATTCCGTGCCTCCTCAGCGAAGGGCGTCCCATCGGCGAGAGGGAGCGCATTGAGCCTGGCAGCCGCTGCTATCATGTTCTCCACCGGGTTAGAATAATGACCATGTGGTGTCAAAAAATGCTGCGACGGGGTCTGATTCCTACGGGGCGGGTCTGGCTGCCGATGCTGAGTCGCCGCCCTATTCCTGGGCACTTCCGTGGCCTGGGTCACGGCCGGCTGCGTATCCAATCCTGCCCCTGGGCTATTGAAGAGATTCCTGGGCTCATACCGTGTTTGATACCTCATCCGAAGAACTACCTCTGAAGCGTGTTGATCCAGATCTAAACGAAAAGCTTCTGCCTTCAGACGCTCCGACTCAGCATCCATCTGAATCTGCATTGCATTGATATCCTCTTGGGCCTTGGTCATTTGCTCTTTCAGCCTCGCAATCTCTGCATTGCGATCTGCTTGATTTTCAGCTGTGACCTTGGTTCCCATCAGAGCTGTCAGCTCATTCATCAAGTCCAACAAAACTTGTGCCGTCGGCCTAGCTGACCCGGACCCTGATGCGCCGGCAGCCGCTGCTGCTCCAGCCGCCATGCTGTTGAAAGCCAGCGCCGTGCCTGCCATGAAAATGGCGGCTTGGCTTGGGGGCTCATAGGGCTCCAGAATACTGTCACCATCGGAATAGCCCCCAAGCCCGCCGTCATGAAGCTGGTAAATTGACTCTGTCTCTCCGCTCGAGGATCCGTCCTCCGAGCAGACGAGGGTTTCTCCTCCCGACGCGGAATCTTCCGCGAGTTCCGCGCCTTGTGTGAAGCCAACAAAAACGCGCTTCCAGGCGGGTTGCGTGCGCCGGGCCGACTCGACGAGGTTGGTGTAGATGTCCGGCCCGGGCTTAGATCCGCCGATCTTCCCGATGAAAACGTGAATTCCACCGAAGGGGACCCGGTACCCGTACTCAATTGAGTCGGCCTCGGGGCCCCAGCCAGCGTCGTCGATGTAGAGCTTGCCGCGGCGACTCTTAGTCATCCTGCCAATGGCGTATCCCTCGATCCCTGGGAGAGAGCCCTTCGAGAACTCTAAACCACCGCGCATCGGCCCCACGGTGGGCGCCAACTGTCGTGGTTTTGTCACGGCAGATGCCCTAGTGAAAGGACTTAGGGGTGAGGCCATCGCTACGGTGACTAGCTCGAAGTGTTTGGTCGGGACGAAAGACACGAGTTTACCCAGGTTCTGCCCCTCACGAAGGAGGTAAAAGCCTACGTCCTGCTTTGTGGTGTATTGATTGGGTATCGATTACAAGGGAGCGGATTCGCTTGACCTAGCTCTCGATCAATTGTTTCTTACCCTAAGCCGCCGAAGGGACTCACCTTTATATACACAGGTCGAGGCCCTGGGCTTACAAGAGTCCGGACCGGGTTATACTTCGTAACCGATCTTGCCTCTGAGTCGCCTTGCCTTCTCCGGCAAGCCACCTCCGGACGGCTTACGCCTCCGGGTCACACACCGTCTTCTGGCTCTGGGCCTCCGTTCGGCTTGCCTGGTAAGTCACCTCCAAGCTTGTATTGGTCTTCAGGCCTGTTTAAGGCTTTATTGTTAAGTCGCCAACTTCCTAACCCGGCCCCTTTCGGGCGGGTTATACCGCGGGGTTATATCCCCAACACCTCCCGTGGCTCCATCTGACCTAATTCCACCCCTATAAATTCTCATATATCGGGAAACCAACAGAGAGCCACCCGAAATACTTTTTCTGCCATCGCAAGTATCTGTTCCGCCGTGATCCCATGTGGAGACTTTTTCCGGCGCCCTGCCGGAGGGGGAATAAATCACGGAGGCCATCTACATCAACCTTGCTGCCTCCATGATGTTGTCTGAGTAGTTCACCAAAGACATACGGGTCCATAGTTAGTACCTAGATGGCTTTCTCTCTCTCTCTTTGATCTTCAATACAATGTTCACCGCGATTCCCGTGATGATCTATCCAATGTAATCTTCTTTTGCGGTGTGTTTGTTGGGATCCGATGAATTGTGGGTTTATGATCAAATTATTCACGAATATTAATTGAGTCTTCTCTAAATTCTTTTATGCATGATTGTTATTGCTTCGTATTTTCTCCGATTTATCGGTTTGGTTTGGCCAACTAGATTGATTTATCTTCAGTGGGAGTGGTGCGTTGTGATGGGTTCAATCTTGCGGTGCTCAAACCCAGTGACAGAAAGGGACATGACACGTATTGTATTCTTGCCATTAAGGATAAAATGACAGGGGTTGAACATATTACTTGTCTTACTTTGTCTACATCATGTCATCTTGCTCTAAACATTTACTCTCTTTCATACTTAATACTCTAGATGCATGCTGGATAGCGGTCGATGAGTGGAGTAATGGTTGTAGATTGATACGTCTCCAACATATCTATAATTTTTTATTGTTCCATGCTGATATATTATCATTCTAGGATACTTTTTCAGTCTTCATTTACAAATTTATAATATTTTTGAGCACTAACCTATTGACCAAGTGCCCAGTGCCAGTTGTTGTTTTCTGCATGTTTTTCACTTCTCAGATTTACAGTACCAAACGAAGTTCAATTGCCACAAAACTTTTTGATGATTTTTTCTACACCAAAAGAAGACGTGGGAGATTCGAAAGAAGGCTGGGGGCCACACCAGGGCCCACAGGCCAACAGGGCGTGCCCTGATGGCTTGTGGGCCCCTGGCGGCTCTCCCGACCTCGTTCTCTGGCCAATAAATTCTCATATATTCTAAAAACCCTGGAGGTAGTTCCGAAACCCTTTTTACGCCGCTGCAAGTCTCGGTTCTGTTGCGAGGCCATCTAGAGCGTCGTTCCGGCACCCTACCGGAGGGGGGATCGATCACGGAGGGCCTCTTCATCGACCTTGCTGCCCTCATGATGATGTGTGAGTAGTTCACCACAGACCTACGGGTCCATAGCTAGTACCTAGATGGCAATCTCTCTATGTCTTGATCTTCAATACAATGATCATTGCATCTTCGCTTTGGTCTATCCGATGTAATCCTATTGTGCGGTGTGTTTGTTGGGATCCGATGAATTGTGGGTTTATGTTCAGATTATTCATGGAAAGAATTTGAGTCACCTCTGAATATTAAGATTCTTATTTGCATGATCATTATAGCTTCGTAATTCTCTTCGATCTATCGATGTGCTTCGGCCAAGTAGATTGATCTATCTTCAGTGAGAGGGGTGCGTTGTGGTAGGTTCAATCTGGCGGAGCTATATATCCCATTGACAGAAAGGGACAAGACACGTCTTTGTGTTGTTGCTACTAAGGATAACACGATGGGGTTTATTCATATTGTTTGAGTTTACTTTGTCTACATCATGTCAACGTTCTCCATGCATTACTCTGTTTTACTTAATACTCTAGATGCATGCTGGATAGCGGTCGATGAGTGGAGTAATAGTAATAGGTGCAGGCAGGAGTCGGCCTATATGTTTATGGACGTGATGCCTATATACACATGATCATTGCCATGAAAATCACATAACTATCCGCTTTTCTATCTATTGCCAACAGTAATTTGTTACCCACCGTATGGTGCCTACATGAGAGATGCCGCTAGGAAAACTATGGCCCCCGGGTCTATTCACTTATAAATTTAAAACGCTACTATTACCTTGCTGCATTTATTTACCTTTTATTTTATTTTGCAATTTACAATTATCTACACAACTCATTCGCTTGCAAATAACGAGATCAAGAGGATTGACAACCACTGAAGACGGTTGAGGATTGATATTCCTATTGGTTCGATAAACCTTGTTTGCTCTTTTGTGTGTAGCCACTGAAGACGGTTGAGGATTGATATTCCTATTGGTTCGATAAACCTTGTTTCATAACTGAGGGAAATCCTTACCCAATTTGTGCTGCAATTACCCGTTCCTCTTCACGAAAAAGCCAACACATATCACAAGTATCAGGAAGGATTTCTGGCGCCGTTGCCGGGGAGTATCATCACCAACTATCAAGTATCTTCACACAAATTATCATTCACTAGTTTATCTTTCTATTTGCTATTATATTTAGTTAGTTTCATAAAAATAAAAAATAAAAAAATATTTATCTTTGCTTGTCACTAGTTTACTTCTTTGCTTGCTAGTTTACTTGTCATGCTTGTTACTTTGCTTGTTCGGTCACCATGTCTCAAGATAGATTTTATAATACTTCCTACTACCAAAAAATGTCGGAAATAGAAGGGTCTATGAAGACTTTCATGACTTCACAATATGAGCATAATAAATTCTTCGCTTCGAAAATAAAAGAACATGCAATTTTGCTAGATGTTATTAGTAAGCAACTTGATGAAGTCAATAAAGAAGTGTCTAATCTCCAATCACGGTTTGCTCACACTAAAGAATTGTTAGGAAAAATCTCCGATACACAAACCACTCTAGTAAATAGGATGGCCGCTAAACCGGAATCTTTCCCTATTGCAAATCATGTTGAAGATCTTAAAATGATTGGTACTTCTCCTATTGAATCTTTATTTACTTATCTGAATATAAATGATAAAGGGACTGGAGATGAGTCAACTCTAGTTGAGAAGTGTCCCGTTTGCTTGGAGGGTGGTGATTTTGATGCTAAAACTGAAAAACGTGGGTTTGGAGAGGTCAAAACTTTAACTAGTGATGTGCCCACTATTTTGGATTACAAGGACTTTAATTATGATAATTGCTCTTTAGTAGAATGTATTTCCTTGTTGCAAACCTTTATTAGCTCATGCAATGCCTAGGAACAAAATAAAGCTTTTACCGAACATATAGTAGAAGCTATGATAAACGCTTATGATGAGAAACTTGAGCTTGAAGTTTCTATTCCTAGAAAATTGCATGATGAGTGGGAACCAACTGTCAAAATAAAGATAAATAAATATGAATGCAATACCTTGTGTGACCTTGGTGCTAGTGTTTCAACTATTCCTAAATCTCTTTGTGATGTGCTTGATCTCACTAATATTGAAGATTGTTCCCTTAACTTACATCTTGCGGATTCTACCATTAAGAAACATCTAGGTAGGATTAATGATGTGCTCATTATTACAAATAAAAATTATGTGCGTGTAGATTTCATTGTGCTTGATATTGATTGCAATCCTACTTATCCCATAATACTTGGAAGACCTTTCCTACGAACTATAGGTGCAATTATTGACATGAAAATGTTGGAAATATGCCCTAGAGGCAATGATAAAAGTAGTTATTATTATATTTCCTTGTTCATGGTAATCGTTTATTGTCCATGCTATAATTGTTTTAATTGGAAACACTGATACATGTGTGGATACATAGACAACACTGTGTCCCTAGTGTGCCTCTAGTAGACTAGCTTGTTGATCAAAGATGGCCAAGGTTTCCTAGCCATAGACATGAGATGTCATTTGATAACAGGATCACATCATTAGGAGAATGATGTGATGGACAAGACCCAAACTATGAACGTAGCATATGATCGTGTCAGTTTATTGCTATAGTTTTCTGCATGTCAAGTATCTGCTCCTATGACCATGAGATCATGCAACTCACTGACACCGGAGGAGTACCTTGTGTGTATCAAACGTTGCAACGTAACTGGGTGACTATAAAGATGCTCTATAGGTATCTCCGAGGGTGTCTGTTGAGTGGGCATGGATCAAGACTTGGATTTGTTACTCCGTGTGACGGATAGGTATCTCAGGGCCCACTCGGTAATACAACATCACAACAAGCCTTGCAAGCAATGTGACTAAAGTGTTAGCCACGGGATCTTGTATTACGGAACGAGTAAAGAGATTTGCCGGTAATGAGATTGAACTAGGTATAGAGATACCGACGATCGAATCTCGGGCAAGTAACATACCAAAGAACAAAGGGAACAGCGTACGGGATTAACTGAATCCTGGACATAGAGGTTCAACCGATGAAGATCTTCGTAGAATATGTAGGAACCAATATGGGCATCTAGGTCCCGCTATTGGTTATTGACCGTAGAGGTGTCTCGGTCATGTCTACATAGTTCTCGAACCTGCAGGGACTGCACACTTAAGGTTCGGTGACGTTTCGGTAGTATAGAGTTATGTATGGTGGTGACCGAAGGTTGTTCGGAGTCCCGGATGAGATCCCGGACGTCACGAGGAGCTCCGGAATGGTCCGGAGGTAAAGATTGATATATAGGAAGTCCCGTTTTGGTCACCGGAAAAGTTTCGGGTATTTCGGTAGTGTACCGGGAGTGCCGGGAGGGTACCGGGGACCATCGGGAGGGGCCTCTCGACCCAAAGGGCCTCATGGGCTGTGGGAGGAGTCAAGCCAGCCCTTAGTGGGCTGGCCGAACCCTCCACTAAAGGCCCATGCGGCTGGGGGTGGGAAAAACCCAAAGGTGGAAAGAGTTTCCAAGTGGGGGAGGAGGAATCCTACTCCTAGTAGGATTGGAGTTGGACTCCTCCACCTCCCCACTTCGGCCGCACCAAGGGGCAGCCCTAGGGCCGCCGGCCTCCCTCCCCCTCCTCCTATATATACTAGAGGGGGAGAGGGCAAAAGCACTTCAACCCTAAGCCACGGTGCAGCCCTCTCTCCCAATAGATCAAGTTCTCTAGTTTTCAGCAGTGCTTAGGCGAAGCCCTGCTGGAATAGTTCCACCACCACCGCCGCCGCGCCGTCGCGCTGCCAGAGAACTCATCTACGTCTCCGCTCCCTCTTGCTAGATCAAGAAGGTGGAGATCGTCATCGAGCTGTACGTGTGCTGAACGCGGAGGTGCCGTCCGTTCGGCGCTAGATCGTGATTGGATCGCGGGACGCTCGGCGATTTGGATCGCGAAGACGTTCGACTACATCAACCGCGTTTCTTAACGCTTCCCGCTTAGCGATCTACAAGGGTATGTAGATCCACTCACCCTCTCGTAGATGCTCATCACCATGGATAGATCTTGCGTGTGCGTAGGAAAATTTTTGTTTCCCATGCAACGTTCCCCAACAGTGGCATCTGAGCTAGGTCTATGTGTAGATGAGATCACGAGTAGAACACAAAGGACTTTGTGGGCGTTGATATTCAGATTGCTTCCTCCCTTGGTCTTTTCTTGATTCGGCGGTATTGTGGGATGAAGCGGCCCGGACAAACATTACTCGTACGCTTACGAGAGACCGGTTCCATCAACTGACATGTAACTTCGTTGCATAAAGATGGCTGGCGGGTGTCTGTTTCTCCCACTTTAGTCGGATCGGATTTGACAAAGGCGGTCCTTGAGAAGGTTGAATAGCAATTTTTGTATCACCGTTGTGGTTTTTGCGTAGGTAAGAATTGTTCTTGCTAGATACCCGTAGCAGCCACATAAAACTTGCAACAACAATTAGAGGACGTCTAACTTGTTTTTGCAGGGTATGTTGTGATGTGATATGGCCAATTACATGATGAGATATATGTGATGTATGAGATGATCATGTATTGTATAGAATATCACGACTTGCATGTCGATGAGTACGGCAACCGGCAGGAGCCATAGGGTTGTCTTTAATTATTTTCACCGTTTTTGCTTTACTTTATCGCTATGAGTTAGCAATAGTCATGGAAGCAACAGTTAGCGCGACAACCTCATGGCAACACGTTGATGGAGATCAAGATGATGGAGATCATGGTGTCATGCCGGTTACGATGGAGATCATGCCGGTGCTTTGGAGATGGAGATCAAAAGCACAAGTTCATGGCCATATCATGTCACTTATGATTTGCATGTGATGTTAATCCTTTTATGCATCTTATTTTTCTTAGGACGACGGTAGCATTATAAGGTGACCCCTCACTTAAATTTCAAGATAAATTGTGTTCTCCCCGAGTGTGCACCGTTGCGAAAGTTCGTCGTTTCGAGACACCACGTGATGATCGGGTGTGATAGACTCTACGTTCGCATACAACGGGTGCAAGCCAGTGTTGCACGTGCGGAACACTCGGGTTAAACTTGACGAGCCTAGCATGTACAGACATGGCCTCGGAACACAAGAGACCGAAAGGTCAAACATGAGTCATATAGTAGATATGATCAACATGAAGATGTTCGCCATTGAAACCACCTCAACTCACGTGATGATCGGACTTGAGTTGGTGGATTTGGATCATGTGACACTCGAATGACCGGAGGGATGTCAATTTGAGTGGGAGTTTTTGTAAGTAATATGATTAACTAAACTCATTATCTTGAACAATAGTCTAAGTTGTTTTTGCAAAATTTATGTTGTAGATCAGGGCTCGCGCAGTAGCACCCCTGAATTTTAATGCGTTCCTAGAGAAAGCTAAGTTGAAAGATGATGGAAGTAACTTTGTGGACTGGGCCCGTAATCTAAGGATTATCCTTTCGGCTTCCCAAAAGGGTTATGTCCTTGATGCACCGCTTGGTGATCCACCCGCTCCAGTTGAGTCTCCAGACGTTGTGAACGCCTAGCAGGCTCGTTCTGATGATTACTCAATGGTTCAATGTGCAATGTTGTATGGCTTAGAACCGGGACTTCAAAGACGTTTTGAACGTCATGGAGCATATGATATGTTCCTTGAGTTGAAGTTTATCTTTCAGAAGAATGCCCGGATCGAGAGGTATGAGACCTCCGATAAGTTCTATGCCTGCAAGATGGAGGAGAACGGGTCTGTCAGTGAACACATACTCAAAATGTCTGGGTATTCCACACGTCTAGCTGAATTGGGGATGCCCCTTCCAGCAGAGGCGATCACTGACAGAGTTCTTCAATCATTGCCACCTAGCTACAAGAGCTTCGTGTTGAACTATAACATGCACGGGATGAACAAGTCAGTCGCCGAGCTGTTTGCGATGTTGAAAGTCGCTGAGTCTGAGATTCAGAAGGAAGCATCAAGTGTTGATGGTCAATAAAACCACTAGTTTCAAGAAGAATGGCAAGGGAAAGAAGGGTAACTCCAAGAAGAGTGGCAAAGCAGTTGCCCCTCCCGTGAAGAAACCCAAGTCTGGACCCAAGCCAGAAACTGAGTGCTTTCATTGCAAGTGAACTGGTCACTGGATGCGGAACTGCCCCAAGTATTTGGCTGACAAGAAGGCGGCCAACAACAAACAAGGTATATATGATATACATGTTATTGATGTGTACCTTACCAACTCTCGTTGTAGTGCCTGGGTATTTGATACCGGTTCGGTTGCTCACATTTGCAACTCAAAACAGGAACTACGGAATAGACGAAGGATGGCAAAGGACGAAGTGACGATGCGCGTGGGAAATGGTTCCAAGGTTGATGTGATCGCCGTCGGCATGCTCGCTCTTCGATTACCATCGGGATTAGTGATGAACCTGAATAATTGTTATTTAGTGTCTGCGTTAAGCATGAACATTATATCTGGATCTTGTTTATTGTGAGATGGTTACTCATTTAAATCAGAGAATAATGGTTGTTCTATTTATATGAGTAATATCTTTTATGGTCATGCACCCAATGTGAGGGGTTTATTCTTATTGAATCTCGATAGTGATGATACACATGTTCATAACATTGATACCAAAAGATGTAGAATTGATAATGATAGTACCACTTTCTTGTGGCACTGCCGTTTAGGTCATATTGGTGTAAAACGCATGAAGAATCTCCATGCTGATGGACTTTTGGAGTCACTTGATTTTGAATCACTTGACACATGTGAACCATGCCTCATGGGCAAGATGACTAAGACGCCGTTCTCTGGAACAATGGAACGGGCGAGTGACTTGTTGGAAATCATACATACTGATGTGTGCGGTCCGATGAGCATTGAGGCGCGCGGTGGATATCGTTATTTTCTCACCTTCACTGATGACTTAAGTAGATATGGGTATATTTACTTGATGAAACACAAGTCTGAAACGTTTGAAAAGTTCAAGCAATTTCAGAGTGAAGTTGAGAATCATCGTAACAAGAAGATTAAATTCCTACGATCTGACCGAGGTGGAGAATATCTGAGTTATGAGTTTGGCAGTCACTTAAGACAGTGTGGAATTGTTTCACAATTGACACCGCCTGGAACACCACAGCGTAATGGTGTGTCCAAACGTCGTAATCGAACCTTATTGGATATGGTGCGATCTATGATGGCTCTTGCTGATTTGCCACTATCATTTTGGGGTTATGCATTAGAGACAGCTGCATTCACTTTAAATAGGGCACCATCAAAATCCGTTGAGACGACGTCATATGAACTATGGTTTGGCAAGAAGCCAAAGTTGTCGTTTCTTAAAGTTTGGGGATGTGATGCTTATGTCAAAAAGCTTCAGCCTGAAAAGCTGGAACCCAAAGCGGAGAAATGCGTCTTCATAGGATACCCAAAAGAGACAGTTGGGTATACCTTCTATCTCAGATCCGAAGGCAAAGTGTTTGTCGCTAAAAACGGAACATTTCTTGAGAAAGAGTTTCTCTCGAAAGAATTGAGTGGGAGGAAGATAGAACTTGATGAGGTTGTTGAACCTTTACTTCAACCTGAGAGTAGCGCAGTGCAGAAAGATGTTTCTGTAGAGCATGTATCAGTTGAAGAGGAAGTTAATGATGATGATCATGAAGCATCGGATCAAGTTGCTATCGAACCTCGTAGGTCGACAAGGATGCGTACTGCTCCAGAGTGGTACGACAACCCTATCTTAGAGGTCATGTTGTTGGACAACAATGAACCTATGAGCTATGGAGAAGCGATGATTGCCCGGATTCCGAGAAATGGTTAGAGGCCATGAAATCCGAGATGGGATCCATGTATGAAAACAAAGTATGGGCTTTGGAAGTATTACCTGAAGGGCGTAAGGCCATTCAGAACAAATGGATCTTTAAGAGGAAGACGGACGTGGACGGTAATGTCACCATCTATAAAGCTCGACTTGTGGCAAAGGGTTTTTCACAAGTTCAAGGAGTTGACTATGATGAGACCTTCTCACCCGTAGCCATGCTTAAGTCCGTCAGAATCATGTTAGCAATAGCTGCCTTTTTCAATTATGAAATTTGGCAGATGGATGTCAAAACAGCGTTCCTCAACGGTTTCCTTGAGGAAGAGTTGTATATGATGCAACCAGAAGGTTTTGTCGATTTAGAGAATGCTGACAAAGTTTGCAAACTCCAGTGATCCATTTATGGACTGGTGCAAGCATCTCGGAGTTGCAATAAGCGCTTTGATGAGGTGATCAAAGCGTTTGGGTTCTACAAGTTTACGGAGAAGTTTGTATTTACAAGAAAGTGAGTGGGAGCTCTATAGCGTTTCTAATATTATATGTGGATGACATATTGCTGATTGGAAACAATATAGAAATGTTGGAAAGCGTGAAGGAATATTTGAACAAGATTTTTTTAATGAAGGACCTAGGAGAAGCTGCTTTCATATTAGGCATCAAGATCTATAGAGATAGATCGAGACGCTTAATAGGACTTTCACAGAGCACATACCTTGACAAAGTTTTGAAGAAGTTCAAAATGGATCAGTCCAAGAAGGGGTTCTTGCCTGTATTGCAAGGTGTGATGTTGAGTAAGACTCAATGCCCAGTGATTGCAGAAGATAGAGAAAAGATGAGTGTCGTCCCCTATGCTTCAGCCATAGGCTCTATCATGTATGCAATGCTGTGCACAAGACCCGATGTCAGCCTTGCCATAAGTATGGCCGGAAGGTTTCAAAGTGATCCAGGAGTGGAACACTGGACGGCGGTCAAGAATATCCTGAAGTACCTGAAAAGGACTAAGGACATGTTTCTCGTTTATGGAGGTGATCAAGAGCTCATCGTAAAGGGTTACGTCGATGCAAGCTTTGACACTGATCCGGATGACTCTAAGTCGCAAACCGGATACGTATTTATTCTCAATGGGGGTGCGGTAAGCTGGTGCAGTTCCAAGCAAAGCGTGGTAGCTGATTCTACATGCGAAGCGGAGTACATCGCTGCCTTGGAGGCTGCGAAGGAAGGTGTCTAGATGAAGCAGTTCATGACAGATCTTGGAGTAGTGCCTAGTGCACTAAACCCAATGACTCTGTTCTGTGACAACACTGGTGCCATTGCTCTAGCCAAGGAACCAAGGTTTCACAAGAGGACCAGACACATAAAGTGACGTTTCAATTCCATCCGCGATTACATCAAGGAGGACGACATAAATATTTGCAAAGTACACACGGATCTGAATGTTACCCGTTGACTAAACTTCTTCCAAGGGCAAAACATGATCAACACCAGAACTGTATGGGTGTTAGATTCATTACAATGTAAATCACATAGTGATGAGAGCTAGATTATTGACTCTAGTGCAAGTGGGAGACAGTTGGAAATATGCCCTAGAGGCAATGATAAAAGTAGTTATTATTATATTTCCTTGTTCATGATAATCGTTTATTGTCCATGCTATAATTGTATTAATTGGAAACACTGATACATGTGTGGATACATAGACAACACTATGTCCCTAGTGTGCCTCTAGTAGACTAGCTTGTTGATCAAAGATGGTCAAGGTTTCCTTGCCATAGACATGAGATGTCATTTGATAACAGGATCACATCATTAGGAGAATGATGTGATGGACAAGATCCAAACTATGAACGTAGCATATGATCGTGTCAGTTTATTGCTATAGTTTTCTGCATGTCAAGTATCTGTTCCTATGACCATGAGATCATGCAACTCACTCACACCGGAGGAGTACCTTGTGTGTATCAAACGTCGCAACGTAACTTGGTGACTTTAAAGATGCTCTATAGGTATCTCCGAGGGTGTCTGTTGAGTGGGCATGGATCAAGACTGGGATTTGTTACTCCGTGTGACGGAGAGGTATCTCAGGGCCCACTCGGTAATACAACATCACAACAAGCCTTACAAGAAATGTGACTAAAGTGTTAGCCACGGGATCTTGTATTACGGAACGAGTAAAGAGACTTGCCGGTAACGAGATTGAACTAATATAGAGATACCGACGATCGAATCTCGGGCAAGTAACATGCCGAAGAACAAAGGGAACAGCATACGGGATTAACTGAATCCTTGACATAGAAGTTCAACCGATGAAGATCTTCGTAGAAAATGTAGGAACCAATATGGGCATCCAGGTCCCGCTATTGGTTATTGACCGTAGAGGTGTCTCGGTCATGTCTACATAGTTCTCGAACCCGCAGGGTCTGCACACTTACGGTTCGGTGATGTTTCGGTAGTATAGAGTTATGTATGGTGGTGACCGAAGGTTGTACGGAGTCCCGGATGAGATCCCGGATGTCACGAGGAGCTCCGGAATGGTCCGGAGGTAAAGATTGATATATAGGAAGTCCCGTTTTGGTCACCGGAAAAGTTTCGGGTATTTCGGTAGTGTACCGGGAGTGCCGGGAGGGTACCGGGGACCATCGGGAGGGGCCTGTCGACCCAAAGGGCCTCATGGGCTGTGGGAGGAGTCAAGCCAGCCCTTAGTGGGTTGGCCGAACCCTCCACTAAAGGCCCATGCGGCTGGGGGTGGGAAAAACCCAAAGGTGGAAAGAGTTTCCAAGTGGGGGAGGAGGAATCCTACTCCTAGTAGGATTGGAGTTGGACTCCTCCACCTCCCCACTTCGGCCGCACCAAGGGGCAGCCCTAGGGACGCCGGCCTCCCTCCCCCTCCTCCTATATATACTAGAGGGAGAGAGGGCAAAAGCACTTCAACCCTAAGCCACGGTGCAACCCTCTCTCCCAATAGATCAAGTCCTCTAGTTTTCAGCAGTGCTTAGGCGAAGCCCTGCTGGAATAGTTCCACCACCGCCGCCGCCGCGCCGTCGCGCTGCCAGAGAACTCAACTACCTCTCCGCTCCCTCTTGCTGGATCAAGAAGGTGGAGATCGTCATCGAGCTGTACGTGTGCTGAACGCGGAGGTGCCGTCCGTTCGGCGCTAGATCGTGCTTGGATCGTGGGACGCTCGGCGATTTGGATCGCGAAGACGTTCGACTACATCAACTGCGTTTCTTAACGCTTCCCGCTTAGCGATCTACAAGGGTATGTAGATCCACTCTCCCTCTCGTAGATGCTCATCACCATGGATAGATCTTGCGTGTGCGTAGGAAATTTTTTGTTTCCCATGGAACGTTCCCCAACAGAAAGAGGGAAACATAAGGTTCCAATTTCCATTAAAGAAAGGGATGAAACACTTCCCTAGAAAGAGAATTAAACCACCTTATGAATCAATCATGAGAGCTACTTATGGGTGGAGTGTCAAAGATGACAACAGTTGAAACTATGCAATATGCCTAGCTAAGGGCATAAAACAATAGCGCTCGTTGGGAGGCAACCCAATAGTTATCTTTATTTTTTGATTTTTACTTCCTGTTTGTTTTTGATAACATGATTATTGCCTCTGTAGTGATTATGTTTTGTGTTTTAATTAGTCTTTGTGCCAAGGAAAGCCTTTGGGATGACTCACAAGATGAGTAGAATCGATGCAGAAACAAAACGGAAATTTTTGACTCCAGTACATGAATTTTCATTATTACTGGAGCATGATAATGATCTGAATTTTTTACACAGTATTACTATACAAATTTTCGAGGTTTTCCTAATTTTTCAGAATTTTTAGAGTTATATAAGTATAGGTTCTCTACAGATTGCTACAGACTGTTCTGTTTTAAACAGATTCTGTTTTTTTTTTGCTTGCATAGTTTGCTTGTTTTGATTATGCTATGGATTGTATCGGGGGTATAAGCCATGGAGAAGTTGGAATACAGTACCTATTATGCAATTATGTAATAAGAATAAATTTATAATAGTACCTAAAGTATTCAATATGTTTCTTATACTAACGGATCTCATGAAGTTTTGTTGACTTTTGTGTGATTGAAGTTTTCAAGTTTTGGGTGTTATCACAATGGACAAAGGAATAAGGAGTGGCAAGAGCCTAAGCTTGGGGATGCCCAAGGAACCCCAAGATAATATTCTAAGGAAGACTCAAACATCTAAGCTTGGGGATGCCCCGTAAGGCATCCCCTCTTTCGTCTCAATCCATCGGTATGTCACTTGAAGCTATATTTTTATTCATCACATGATATGAGTTTTGCTTGGAGCGTCGTTTGTTTTTGTTTTCTTTTATTTTTAGTTTTCCACAATCATCGTTTGCTGGACACACCTATTTGAGAGATGATCATCATTGTTAGAGCATTGTCCCAGTGAGGAAATAAAAATGGGGGAGGCCAAATGAGCCTTATGTTTCCCTCTTTCTATTGTAAGTAAATAAAAGTGTGATGATCATCAATACAAGTTGTAAGTAAATAAAAGTGTGATGATCATCATTGTTAGAGCATTGTCCCAGTGAGAAAATAAAAATGGGGAGGCCAAATGAGCCCACCATTCTGAATAAAAAAATGAATGAGAGAAAATGAGAGAAGGGACTTTGCTACTATCCTTTACCACACTTGTGCCTCAAAGTGGCACCTTGTTCCTCCTATAGAGAGTCTCATGTTATGTCATTTTCATATGCTAGTGGGAATTACCTTTTCATTATTATAAACTTGGCTTGTATATTCCTATGACGGGCTTCCTCAAATGCCGAGGTCTTCATGAGCAAGCATGTTGGATGCACACCCCACTTGGCTTCATTTGAGATTTCATATATACACTTGTAGCTCTAGTGCATCATTTGCATGGCAATCCCGACTCCTTGCATTGACATCTATCGATGGGCATCTCCACAGCCCGTTGGTACACCTAGTTGATGTGAGACTATCTTCTCCACTTTTTACCCCTTTGATATCTACCACCATATTCTATTCCACCTTTATGCTATGTCCAATGGCTCACGCTCATGTATTGCTTGAAGAATAAAAAGTTGATGCATATTGAAAAGTACGATCCAATTGCCTGACTTGGACACCGTGGTGCTTGACATTTGTATTAATGTGGTGAAGATGGAGCCATGCCTTGCTAATATAATAAGATGAATGGGGGGTAAGAATTCTCGGAGGATCGTATACTTTGAAAGATTGATGATTTTGTTTCTTATACTTATATGTATTGCTATGTTAATATTTGTTAATTCATCGTTTCTCAATGAGCATGCATGCAAAAGATTATATAATGGGTAGCATGTCACATAAAAAATTCTGTTTTTATCATTTACCTACTCGAGGACGAGCAGAAATTAAGCTTGGGGATGCTCGATACGTCTCCAACGTATCTATAATTTTTGATTGGTCCATGCTGATATATTATCATTCTAGGATACTTTTTGGGTCTTTATTTACCAATTTATAATATTTTTGAGCACTAACCTTTTGACCCAGTGCCCAGTGCCAGTTGCTGTTTTCTGCATGTTTTTCAATTCTCGGGTTTACATTACCAAACGAAGTCCAATTGCCATGAAACTTTTTGATGATTTTTTCTGGACCAAAAGATGACCTGGGAGATTCAGAAGAAGGCTGGGAGCCACACCAGGGCCCCACAAGCCAACAGGGCGCGCCCTGGGGGGCGCGCCCTAATGTCTTGTGGGCCCCTGGCGGCTCCCCCGACCTCGTTCTCTGGCCTATAAATTATCATATATTCTAAAAACCCTGGAGGCAGTCCCAAAACAATTTTTACGCCGCCGCAAGTCTTTGTTCTGTCGCGAGGCCATTTGGAGCTCCGTTCCGGCACCCTGCCTAAGGGGGGATCGATCACGGAGGGCCTCTTCATCAACCTTGCTGCCCTCATGATGATGTGTGAGTAGTTCACCACATACCTACGGGTCCATAGCTAGTACCTAGATGGCAATTTCTCTATCTCTTGATCTTCAATACAATGATCATCGCATCTTCGCTTTGATCTATACGATGTAATCCTATTGTGCGGTGGGTTTGTTGGGATCCGATAAATTGTGGGTTTATGTTCAGATTATTCATGAAAAGAATTTGAGTCACCTCTGAATATCAAGATTCTTATTTGCATGATCAATATAGCTTCTTAAATCTCTCCGAACTATCGATGTGCTTTGTCCAAGTAGATTGTTCTATCTTCAGTGAGAGGGGTGCGTTGTGGTAGGTTCAATCTGGCGGTGCTCTATATCCCAGTGACAGAAAGGGACAAGACACATCTTTGTGTTGTTGCTACTAAGGATAACACGATGGGGTTTTGATACGTCTCCAACGTATCTATAATTTTTTCTTGTTCCATGCTGTTATATTATCATTCTTGGATGTTTTACAATCATTTTATAACAACTTTATATCATTTTTGGGACTAACCTATTGACATAGTGCCAAAGTGCGAGTTGTTGTTTTTGCTTGTTTTTTACTTCGCAGAAAATCAATACCAAACGGAGTCCAATCGCGACGAAACTTTTTGGAGATTTTTTCTGGACCAGAAGACACCCAATGGGCCAAAGAAGTGCCGGGGGAGTGGGCCGAGGAGACCACAACCCACCAGGGCGCGCCTGGGGGGCCCCGGCGCGCCCTGATGGGTTGTGCCCTCCTCGAGGGCCCTCTCCACCGCCTCTGATGCCTATAAATTCCCAAATATTCCAAAAACCCTAGACGAGTCGATGAAACACAATTCCAGCCGTCGCAAGTTCTAGAACCTCAATATCTAATCTAAACACCATCACGGAGGGGTTCATCTTCCTCATAGGTGCCTCTCCGATGATGTGTGAGTAGTCCACCATAGACCTACGGGTCCGTAGGCAGTAGCTAGATGGCTTCCTCTCTCTCTCTTATGATTCTCAATACAATGGTCTCTTGGAGATCTATTTGATGTAAACTTTTGCGGTCTGTTTGTTGGGATCCGATGAATTTTGAGTTCATGATCAGTTTCTATCCATGAATATTATTTGAGTCTTCTTTGATCTCTTATATGCAAGATTACTTATAGCCTCGTATTTCTTCTACGAATCTTTGGTTTAGTTAGGCCGACTAGATCAATTTTTCTTGCCATGGGAAGAGGTGCTTTGTGATGGATTCGATCTTGCGGTGTTATTTCCTAGTGACAGAAGGGGCAGCAAGACACACATGTATCGTTGCTATTAAGGATAACAAGATGGGGTCTATTCCTACATGAATAGATCTTGTCTACATCATGTCATTGTTCTTATTGCATTACTCCGTTTTCCCATGAACTTAATACACTAGATGCATGCTGGATAGCGGTCGATGTGTGGAGTAATAGTGGTAGATGCAGGCAGGAGTCGGTCTACTTATCTTGGACGCGATGCCTATATAATGATCATCGCCTTGGATATCGTCATGACTATTTGATTTTCTATCAATTGTCCAACAGTAATTTGTTGACCCACCGTGCGCTATACTCATGAGAGAAGCCACTAGTGAACCCTACGGCCCCCGGGTCTACTTTTCCAACATATTGCTTTCCGATCTACCTTTTTGCAATCTTTGTTTTCAGATCTACAAAACCAAAAACCCAAAAACATATTGCTGCATATTTTATTTGCCCTTTTTATTTTGTGCTCTTGAGAGATCTATCTCTCCTATCTATCACTACTTAATATATCTTTTTACCATAGAGAGATTGACAACCTCTCTTTCGCGTCGGGTTG
The DNA here is from genome assembly GCA_039707655.1 of Elymus sibiricus. Taxonomy (NCBI): domain Eukaryota; kingdom Viridiplantae; phylum Streptophyta; class Magnoliopsida; order Poales; family Poaceae; genus Elymus; species Elymus sibiricus. The sequence goes on from CM077671.1 coordinate 401,202,764, forward strand.
CAAGTATTTGTTATTTGTGTGCAGGTGGTGCTTATTGGGTGGTGGTGATCCTCCTACTGGTTCGATAACCTTGGTTTCATAACTGAGGGAAATACTTACCGTCGTTGTGCTGCATCATCCCTTCCTCTTTGGGGAAATACCGATGCAGTCTCAAGCCACGTCAGGTTTATTCATATTGTTTGAGTTTACTTTGTCTACATCATGTCATCGTTCTCCATGCATTACCCTGTTTTACTTAATACACTAGATGCATGCTGGATAGCGGTCGATGAGTGGAGTAATAGTAATAGGTGCAGGCAGGAGTCGGCCTATTTGTTTATAGGAGTCGGTGGGACTTAATACACTCAAAATCGGTGTCACCAACTTTCCATATCGGCTACACCGAGTCTAAACCCCAGACAGAAACCCTATACAAGACCCACTACTCGGTACTACCAACATTCCCTTTCGGTGCCACCGAAACCAGTGACCAACTTCCTGGTTAGCCATTTCCTTGATTCAGTCCCACCGAGTTTTGCAAATCGGTCTCACCGAGAAGTTGGGCCAACTCTCTGTTAACCCATTTCTCCAAATCGGTCCCATCGAGTTTGAGAAATTGGTCTCACCGAGATTCGGTAACTGCCTAGGTCACCCATATCGGCACCACCGAGTATTCTATATCGGTCTCACCGAAAAGCCTAAAGTTGCCACATTTTGAACAAGTCGGTGCCACCGAGTTGGGCAATAATGTTGTAATGGTTGGATTTTTGGAGATGCCTATATATACCCTGTCGGCGTCCTGGGAACGGGGGTACCTAGACTTGCCTGCCTGCGGCCCAGGGCGTGGCCCACTTCGACAGCCAAGTACGGCCCAGCGCGGTCTCACTCAACACAAGGCTCTCGCGAGAGCCCCGAGCTCGCGAGGGAAACAACACCATGACCCGCGAAGGAATAGGCCTCCCCAGGCCCCCTCCCGAGCACCGGAGATCTCTATGCAATGCTCGACCTCGGGAGGCCAAGGATGACGCAAGGCGGGCCAGGCGGGCACCAGCGCGCTAGAGGAGATAATTTCCTCTTTCGTGCAAAGGAGGCAGGAGCGCACGCAGGTTTCCAAAGCGCCCCCCAAAGGTTTCCATTCCGGTGCAACAAGACCAAGACCCCGAGCTCCGCAGGACGGACATCATCGCCGAGCCCACCTCTGCACCACCACCGGTTACTTTGCAGGCGGAGACCACCTTTCGTTAGGATAAGATGTACTCCTTGTCCCCCTTCAAATTTGGCCGTTGTGGGATCCCTTCCCGCCATTGTGATAGGGGGAGAGGACCCGGGCCACTATAAATAGAGGCTAGGCTTCCCCGTAGCGGAAGGGGGGGGACGCCACCCGAACGCACTCGCGAGGCAACTCACCAATGTACTAGTTCATCCACAAACCTCCTCGTGAGGCAATCCACCAAAAGCAGGAGTAGGGTTTTACGCTTCGCAGCGGCCCGAACCTGGGTAAACTCTCGTGTGCTATCTTCTTCCTCGCCATCGAGCGGGGTTACCATGCTGTGAGCTTTGGGGGGTGAAGCTGTTGGAGATCTTTGCACACGCCCCTGAGTTCGAACTTCCTAGGGTCTTTGCGGAGCCCGAAATCTGACATTTGGCGCGCCAGGTAGGGGGCGTGTCGGAGCCTTCAGCAAGTTTCGCTTCTTCTTCACCCCGTCGTGTCGATGGCCGATGCCCGACAAGCTCCCTTCGGCCCCGGCGGATCCGCCTTCACCAACCTCGTCGCTGCCGTCCAAGACCGACGCCCCAGCGGCGCGGTGCTAGGCGGTCGTTACCAGGCCATCAGCGCCGTTTCCACCACCGTCGCTGCTCGTGCCGGCCAGGCGCGTGGCGGACGAGCGGCGCCCACGGGACCGACACCACACTGTACCCACGTGGGAGACCTCAACGCGCATGATGCACTGCTGATGGTGAGTGAGATGCTTCGCCACCGCCCGACGCACGGGGGCTTCGACGCCTGGGCCGACCACATCGCTGAGTTGGTCACCGTCGCGAGGAGGGCCTGGGTTCCTCACCCCTCTTCGCGACCACCGGCGCTGGGCGCCAGGGGCTCGTTCGCCATGCCCGTCGCCTCATCTGCGTACGACGTGCCCGCTTTACTCCCGGGCGAACCCGGGCAGGGCCCGCCACACGCCGTGCTTCTTCTCCTCCGGATCCCGGTGACCGGCTTTGGAGCGCCGCTTAGCCCCGTCAGTGGTGCCTTTGAAGAAGGTGATGGGGCGCTCCGCGCGCGCCTCGACGCACGCACATATACCCCGATGGATCATCAACAGCCTGGGTCATCCCGGCGGGAGCGTGCCAACTGGCGCAGGGAACAGGCGGCTCAGGCTTCCGGGCAGGCAGGTAACCGTAACGGAGGCACGGTGGATGACCAGGGAGGCAACCCACATCAAGACATGCGCGGCCAACCCCACGGCGGCGGCAGAGGTAAGCAACTTCGAGCGGAGGCTCGCCGCAGGAGGGTCTATGGCCTGCGCGCCCAGGGCGGTGTCACCTTGCCACCCGAGGAGGCTGCCCTTGGTGCGCGCGGGGACGGTTCAGGAGGGTGCCAAGGCCTTTATACAGAGGCCTATGTTCCGAGCTACGTCACACCTGCAGATGGCGCGATGGATCAAGCGCCCCCCGCGGGTGTGAGCACCCTCCCGGAGTAGGGAGATGTCCCGGACGTCCTCCCCAAGCCGGGCCTGGGGGCTTCCATTGAGGGAGTACCAGGCCAGGTTGATGCGAGCGGGGGGGCGTCCCGGGATACACGGGGGCGTGGCGTAGCCGCCGCCCTCGCGAGCTAGCGACACGCAACCAAGCCCCCCCGGGCCACAGGAGCGACCGCCTGGGGGGATCGACAGGATACAAGCAGCGAGGGCAACCCGTGGCAACGGGGGCGCCGGCGCGGCCCTCGGGAGGCAGGGCCTTGCGAGGCCCTCAAGCCGTGGTCTGGCCGGCGCCCCGACGCCTCACGAGGCGGCATCACCGACACAACACTTCTATGGCTGCGCTGGGTGCATTGTGCTCATGTTTGGGCCGCGGGAGCGCAATCCCGCGGCTACGCAGGGAACAATGCACTCAGGTTTGGGCTGTAGGGGCACGCAACCGCGCAGAAATGCGCGGGATGGCTCTTAACCGAGTTGGGAGCACCTGGGCCTTGCACCTGGGGGCTTGCCCAGCTATCTTCGGACGTGACACTCTCACGTAATAATTAGTGGGCTGTATATGCCCGGAGCCCCCCGAGGACGCGGAGGGGTTCCATCCCACGCCCAAGTGGAAGCCCCATGCTCCGCGCTGGCGGACAATACTGTCCTCCAATGACTATGCCCACGCAACGTGGATGCCCTACGCTTCGCGCTGGGGGAAGACGAAGGCGAAGACTAGCCTAGGTGCCGGACGCGGTTGTTTCTTGCTTCTTTTTTGTGTTCGGATTGCCACTCTTTGAAGTGAAATTTGAAGATATCGTAACTCTATTTGAAAAGCGGCGGGAATTTTTCTCTCTTCGCAATTCCTTTTTCTGGTCTTGGAGTCTCTTTTCTCTAAATTGGCACCTTGCCAAGGCCCGCGCACTTTGTCCCCCCCCCATGGCACCTCAGAGCAGGTCGGCAAGGACATGTTGCCTCGGAAGCATACATCTTTTAACGGTCTACTCCCGCTCGGGGGCTCCGGCCACGGCCCGGCATGACAGCACAGAGCCTCGAGAGGCTCAGGCGCTTCCCGGGGCAGCAACCGGCGGAAGGGTATGGGAGCCGCTCAAGCGTCAAGGGGGACTCCTGAGCAACGCGCCTCAGGAGCCACACTGGTCACGTAGCCCCTCGCCCCTTGGTCTCGTCCTGGTGATCCGGACACCCCAACGACGGTTAAGGTATGCGCGGGATTGGGCTCCGCCGACGCAGAGCGCCGCTTGAGCATCAAAGGGGGTTCCCGAGCAACGCGCCTCGGGAACCTCACCGATCACGTAGCTCCGCGCCCCTTGGTCTCGTCCTGGTGATCCGGACGCCCCAACGGTGGCCGAGGCCTCGCCCCTTTGGTCTCGTCCTGGTGATCCGGACTCCCCAACGGCGGTCGAGGCCTGCTCGGGATTGGGCCCCACCGACGCAGAGTGCCGAAAGGGCTCCCGAACCATCCCGCACACAAGGAAGAAGCTCTCCCTGGTGGAATCCTCGAAGCTCCCTGGACGTTCCAGCTGCACCTCACGACGCACGAGCTCGCCACGACCCGATAAGCTAAGTACACCCACCGAACAGAGCAGAAACTTTCTGATCAGATGATAGCCCGAATGCAGGGTAGGAGGTGTGAGCGCTAACGTGAGGATGCAGGCGCTACGGTTCACTACGTGCTTCCATCAGGATTCTCGTGGTCCCAGGAACAAGGGAGGACGGCGCAAGGGGAGGAGTCCGGCCTCATGAAGCGACAACGCTGAGATCCCGGCCTTGGGGGTGGCATGCTCCTCCTTAGGAGGGCGCGCCTCGCGAGGTCCCAGCAGGCCGCCATCGCCGGGCACGGTGCGACCCCCCCGTGGACCCCCCAAAGGGGGGAGGCCGGGCCGTATCGACGATGACACAAAGCTCCGCGCAAGAGACGAAGTCGCGTCACACAAAGCAACCAACCGGCGATTTAAAGGAAGGAGGAAGACGAAGATAAAACACAAAAGTTTAACGCCCTCAGGGGCCGAGTGTTTCTTGACATGACAGGAACCGGAGAAAGAAAATAGGGAAAGCCTAGGCAGAGGAGCCGCTTCTCCACCCGGGCCGTCGCCCGCCACGGTGCCAGAGTCGTCACTCTCGTCGGAGGAGGGCGTTTGGATGAACCGCTCCACCAGGGACTCCATGTGCGGGCGCACCTCGTCCCTATGTGGCCACTGGAGCTCCTCGGGCACCGGCTCCATGACGGGGGGGGGGGGGAGGTCAAGCTCCGGGACGTGGCGACGCAGGTTGGAGAAGACGCGCGTCAGCGCGATGTCCAGGAGGTCACGCGCGCTGGACACGTTGTCCTCGTCCACCCGGGAGACGTCGGTCTCCAGCGCCTCCACCACCTTGCCGAAGAAGTTGAGGTAGCCTCCGTCGCCGTGGGCGCACGGCAGCGCGGGGGCTTCCCCGACGAACCGGCTCACCGCACCAACCGCGCGGTGGGCGATCTCCAGGTACTGCTTGGCGCGCTATGCCTCCAGCATCTTCGCGTGCGCCGCCTCGTCCTGGGCGGCCAGCACGATGTCAGCCGCCCCCTTGATCTGGGTCTGGAGGGACGCCACCTCCGCCTGGGTCTCCGCCTCGCCCTTGAGCGCGGCCTGGAGGGTGGCCTCGGCACGACTGCATCCTCCTGGAGCTCGTCGAGCTTGCGCCTCTTGGGCGCGGGCACCCTGGGAGAAGGGGGTAATCAGGTCCGGCGCATCGGGCGCGAACGTAAGAGAAGGGGGGAAGACGGAACGCTTACTCGTCGACAATGGCCCAACGTCGGCGGGCGTGAGCCGGCCTCGAAGGCCCCCCACCGCTGCCTCCAGAGGACGACGGTGGAGCCGGAGACCCCGTGCGTCTTCTCGTGCCCGTTGCACTCCCCCCGGACGCCATTGAAGAGCAAAGGGAAAGAGGAGGACAAGGAAGATAACTTGGAAGGATGGGAAGCAAGAGGGCGCGTCAGGATGGCAAGACCCCCCGAGCGGGGCGGGTTTATAGGCACAACCGCTGCCCATGGGGCTATTGGAAATATGCCCTAGAGGCAATAATAAATTAGTTATTATCATATTTCCCCGTTCATGATAATAGTTTATTATTCATGCTAGAATTGTAGAATTATATTGACCGGAAACTAAATACATGTGTGGATAATAGACAAATACTATGTCCCTAGTATGCCTCTACTAGACTAGCTCGTTGATCAAAAGATGGTCAAGGTTTCCTGACCATGGACATGAGTTGTCATTTGATAACGGGATCACATCATTAGGAGAATGATGTGATGGACATGACCCAACCGTTAGCATAGCAAATGATCGTTCAGTTTATTGCTATTGCTTTCACTATGTCAAATACACGTTCCTCTGACCATGAGATCATGCAACTCCCGGATACCGTAGGAATACTTTGGGTGTATCAAACGTCACAACGTTACTGGGTAATTATAAAGGTGCACTACAGGTATCTCCGAAAGTGTTTGTTGAGTTGGCATGGATCGAGATTGGAATTTGTCACTCCGACTATCGGAGAGGTATCTCTGGGCCCTCTCGGTAATACAGCATCATAGAAGCCTTGCAAGCACCGTGACTAAAGAGTTAGTTGCAAGATGATGTATTACGGAACGAGTAAAGAGACTTGCCGGTAACGAGATTGAACTAGGTATTAGATACCGACGATCGAATCTCGGGCAAGTAACATACCGCCAGACAAAGGGAACAACGTATGTTGACATATGAGGTTCACCGATAAAGATCTTCGTGGAATATGTAGGAACCAATATGAGCATCCAGGTTCCGCTGTTGGTTATTGACCGGAGAGTCGTCTCGATCATGTCTACATCATTCCCGAACCCGTAGGGTCCGCACACTTAAGGTTCGATGACGATTTAGTATTATATGAGAGGAGTCTCGAAATGGTCGAGAGGTAAAGATTCATATATTGGAAGGCTATATTCGGACGTCGGAAAGGTTCCGAGTGATTCGGGTATTTTTTGGAGTACCGGGGAGTTACGGGAATTCACCGGGAGAAGTAATGGGCTTTATTGGGCCATACGGGAAAAGGAGAGGCAGGCCACGTGAGGAGGCGCGCGCCCCCACTTGCCCAAACCGAATTGGACTAGGGGAGGGGGCGCAGCCCCCTCTTTCCTTTCCCTCTCCCTTCCCCCTTTCCTACTCCGTATGGGAGGTGGAATCCTACTAGGACTAAGGAGTCCTAGTAGGACTCTCCACACTTGGCGCACCCCTAGGGGGGCGGCCTCCTCCCTCTCATCCTTTATATACGGGGGAAAGGGGGCACCCCAAAGTACACAATTGTCCCATAGCCGTGTGCGGTGCCCCGATCTCCGTTTTCCACCTCGGTCATATTTTCGGAGAGCTTAGGCGAAGCCCTGCCGGAATCACTTCACCGTCACCGTTGTCACGCCGCCGTGCTGACGGAACTCATCTACTACCTCGACGTCTTGCTGGATCAAGAAGGCGAGGAACGTCACCGAGCTGCACGTGTGTAGAACTCGGAGGTGCCGTACGTTCGGTACTCGATCGGTGGAGCTCAAAGGATTGTTCGACTACATCAACCGCGTTGTGAGACGCTTCCGCTAACGGTCTACGAGGGTACGTAGACACACTCCCCCCTTCTCGTAGCGATGCATCTCCATGGATAGATCTTGCGTGAGCGTAGGAAAAAATTTGAAATTACATGCTCCGTTCCCCAACAGGGGCATCATGGGGAGTGGAGGCGCCGTGCACTCCTCGGGCGACGCGTGCCAGACTCGATCGGCGTGCTACACTGCCTCACGTTGCTTCACCAGCTCTCGTCGGGTCACATCCGCGTGGCTCGAGGGGAGTGGAGGACACAAGGAGACAACCGCATTCATGGAAGAGCAATGATGGCCGGGGAGGCGCGCAGACTTCGCGCCAGCTTGACTCAGGGCGGTTTCCCGACGTCCTCAGGGAGCCGAGATGCCCACGTCTCGTTATGCGCCAAGCGTCAGGTTGGGCCCACAGGCGGTTGGGGCCCACGGCGCTTCGGGCCATCTTCCATGGCTTCGTCCAGAAGCTAGCTCGAGCGCGCCTCGGGCCCGGGGGCTACTGTCGGCGTCCTGGGAACGGGGATACCCAGACTTGCCTGCCTGCGGCCCAGGGCGTGGCCCACTTCGACAGCCAAGTACGGCCCAACGCGGTCTCACTCAGCACAAGGCCCTCGCGAGAGCCCCGAGCTCGCGAGGGAAACAGCGCCAAGACCCGCGGGGGAATAGGCCTCCCCAGGCCCCATCCCGAGCGGCGGAGATCTCTATGGAATGCTCGACCTCGGGAGGCCAAGGATGACGCAAGACGAGCCAGGCGGGCACCAGCGTGCCAGAGGAGACAGTTTCCTCTTTCGTGCAAAGGAGGCAGGAGCGCACGCAGGTTCCCAAAGCGCCCCCAAAGGTTTCCATTCTGGTGCAACAAGACCAAGACCCCGAGCTCCGCAGGACGGACGTCATCGCCGAGCCCACCTCTGCACCACCACCGGTTACTTTACAGGCGGAGACCACCTTTCGTCAGGATAAGATGTACTCCTTGTCCCCATTCAAATTTGGCCGTTGTGGGATCCCTTCCCGCCATTGCGATAGGGGGAGAGGACCCGGGCCACTATAAATAGAGGCTAGGCTGCCCCATAGCGGAAGGGGGGAACGCCACCCGAACGCACTCGCGAGGCAACTCACAAATGTACTAGTTCATCCACAAACCTCCTCGTGAGGCAATCCACCAAAAGCAGGAGTAGGGTTTTACGCTTCGCAGCGGCCCGAACCTGGGTAAACTCTCGTGTGCTATCTTCTTCCTCGCCATCGAGCGGGGTTACCGTGTTGTGAGCTTTGGGGGGGTGAAGCTATTGGAGATCTTCGCACACGCCCCTGAGTTCGAACTTCCTAGGGTCTTTGCGGAGCCCGAAATCCGACATACCCCTCCAACACCACTCACTCGCAAGAGAAGCACTCAGAACACACACCCACTTGCCATATCCAATTTTCTGAGAGAACCACCTATTCTTGTGTTGAGGTCAAGATCATCCACTCCAACCATATGGATCTTTATTTCTAGCCTCCCCGAGTTGCTTTCCATCCAATCAATCTCTTCTACCCAAGCCAAATCTGTGAGAAAGTGATTGAGTGTTGAGGAGACTATCATTTGAAACACAAGAGCAAGGAGTTCATCGTTACTATAGAGCCTATTACCTTTTGGAGGGTGGTGCCTCCTAGATTGATTAGGTGTCGCTTGGGAGCCTCCTACTTCGTGTTGTGGAGTTGAACCAAGAAGTTTGTACGGGCAAGGAGATCGCCTACTTCGTGAAGATCTACCCATAGTGAGGCTAGTCCTTCGTGGACGGAAGCCGTTATGGAATAGTCAAGGTTGCTACTTCGTGGACCCTTTTGGGTAGAGCCCTCCATGGACTCTCGCGACCGCTACCCTCCGTGGGTTGAAGACTCCATAAACGTGGACGTATGATAGCACCACCTATCGGAACCACGGGAAAAATCTTCGTGTCTTCAAATTGCGTTTGATCTTCCTACCTCTACTCTCTTACATATGTTTGTCCTTACTTTTCACTGCCACATTTGTTGACTAGCATGTGTAGGGTGCACTAGACTTTTTAGAATTGCTAAAATCTGCCAACCAATTAACTTGGGAAAAGGTTAGGTTTTTAATTGGTGCTAGTAGTCTATTCACCCCCCCCCCCCCCCCCCCTTGTAACAACCCAAATTTTGGAATGTTATATTAATTAATTGAATGATTGTTTGCTTGCTTGATTGATTGAATTTGAGTGAAATTTGAAACTTTTGAATGAGAGGGAATAAAATGACTTTCCCCTTTGTTTTTGAATTCAAATTCAACCAATTCAAATCAGTGAGAGAAGATGACATGACTTCTTCAAAATAAAGGGTTTGAAAAGTGGATTTGAAAATATTCTATTTTGGGTCCTATTTTATAGTTTGAAAGAATTCAAAGTTCCTTGCCCAAATTCAAAAATCTTGAGAGGAGCAACATGACACTCCAAACCAGGGGCAAGTTTGAATTATATTTGAATTTATAAAACTCAGAAAAACTATTTGGAAAAGATTTGAATTTCAAATTCAAAGTCATTCTTGAAATGGTTTTCAAAAGTTATTTTTTTTCTCCAAAAATAAAATATATGGAAAATAGGGTCAAATGATTCCCTTCAATGGAAAAATGGGGAAAATGATTTGAAATCATTTTGGTATTTGAAAAATATTTTTATTGCATTTTATTTGCAACAGTAGCACTGTTTTAATTATGTGATTTTGTGAATATTTTATTTGAGCCTAAAAATATGTTCATGTTGTAGAGTTTATGTTTCTGAAAATTTTGATATATAATGTGTCTATATAAAACTTTTATTTATTCGTCCTTTTCTTTTTCTTTCTCTGTTAAAAAAACAAAACTACACAGCCCACTGGAGGCTGGGCCTCCCTCTCGAGGTTGTCTTCCACCTCTCGTTCAACTGCTCCCACATCGCTGTTGCAACACCACGTCTGCGATCCCCGCGCCCTGGTGCCCCCCTTCCTTCCTCTCCTCCCGCGGAAGCTTCCTCCACTCCAGAGCCTTCCTTTACCGCTCCTCCCCATTATTAAGAGGCCTTAATAGCTGAGATCGCCGTCGCGAAAAATCCGGCCATGATCGGAATGGCACGCCCTTGCTGCCACGCCCTCGGTCCTCCCCGCCCCTATATAAAGACACCCCGAGGTCCCTCTCATTCCCCTCGACCGATTTTTACCCTTGGGAGCCCAAACCACCCTCCACATCGAGAGCAATTGCTCGCCGGAGTTCGTGAACTCCGGCGGCTTCTCCACCGTCGCCCGACGCTCGGTTGGCCCTTCCCCGGCCTCCCCTGAGGTTGTTACGACACTCCCTTCCCCGTCCCGAGCTCACCTTCCTCTGGGAGTCACTACATCACCGGATCCGAGCTCATCTACATCTTCTTCCCCAACTCCGGCGACTACTCCGGTGAGATCCACGAAATCCCGTATTCTAGTTTTTTCAGAAAAGTAGCAATCTTAGAAAATTCATATCTATTAGTCTACAACTCCAAATCCAGTGATTCTTTTTGCTACCGGTTCAAAAAAATCCCATATATCACGTGGACCCAACAAGAAAATATTTTGAAACTTTTAAATTTTGAATTCAAACAGATTTGTTCAAATACTAGATTGCTAATCTATATCTATATCTATACCTACCCCCTTATATATATATATTATATTATATATATATATATATATATACTTATATATATATATACTAATATATAATAATATATATAATAATTATATAATATATATATAATAATAATATATATATAATAATAATAATATATATAATAATAATATATATAATAATAATATATAATATATAATAATAATATATAATAATAATAATATAATTAATAATTATTATTATTATAATAATTAATAATAATATATAATATATATAATAATAATAATATAATTAATAATTATTATTATTATAATAATTAATAATAATATATAATATATATAATAATAATAATAATAATATAATAATAATAATAATAATAATATATAAAATAATATATATAATAATATTATAATAATATATAATAATAATAATAATATAATAATAATAATAATAATATATAATATAATATAATAATAATAATAATATATAATATATAATAATTATTATTATATATTAATAATAATATATAATATAATATATTAATAATAATTATAATATAATAATTAATAATAATATAATATATAATTATATAATATAATAATAATATAATATATATAATATAATAATAATAATATATAATATATAATTATAATAATAATATAAAGCAAGGTGATATATTCTTGGTTTCGTCCCGCGTTAGATTTTTTTCACATACGGCGGTCCGTGTCCAACTGTCCTAATTTTGCTCACGTACGGCTGGATCAGGTACGGTTGGATCGCCCGTCCTTTCAAGTTCATTTGGACTATTGGGCTGATGTTGGTTACATCGGCCCATATATATCTCCAGCCAACCAACACACGCATTGCCTTATTATTTTCCTTTATTCGTGCGTACGAGAACAACTCTAATACGAAGTCATGGGTGTCCAACTCCAATACAGAGTCATGAGTATCCTGACCAGGATTTCACACAAATTTGACTGCTATATGTACGATGAAAGGCTCGATCGACAATCCACGTAAATTGCATCGCAATCGTAAGTTCGCCTCAAGGCCACCCAATGTCACCTCCACCGACTTCATCGGAAAGCAAGACGTGGTCCGACAGAATCTGTCCACCTTCGCCGGTAGTTCGCCCATTGTCGCGTCCGCCAAGTTTGCCGAAAAACAATACATTGTCCAACAAAATCTGTCCAATGTCGTCTCCGCCTACTTTGCCAGAAGACAAGCTGACGTCCGACAATGCTCCACAGTTCATCGGAAATTCGTTGGTTGATTCTACGCTTGAGGTATGTGCACAAAGGGTCTTCCCCGCCATGCCCGCCCGCCGCCGTGACGTTTGGCCGCCGGGTGTTTTTCTCGCCGCCCTGCCTCGCCCCAGCACCACCACCACTGGCGAGCGTAGTCGTCACCGCTCCTCGCCCCAGCACCACCACCACCACCACCGGCACGAGTAGCCGTCACTGCTCCACCATACCGCCTGCTAGAGCTTCTCTTCTGCGCCTCCCTTCGCTCTGTTGCTCACTCCTGCAACTCTATGGCTCGTCCTGGCCTCTGCCACAAGCCCAGGTTCCTGTTTGCCGGCGTCCCGGCAGCCACACCATACTCTGTATGTCCTGAATACGAGAGCCTACCAATTAGAGATTCATTAATGCATATGATTTTGTTATTATTATAATTGCAGCCCATGCCAAGCTAACATATCTTCCAGGACAAAGATTAAAGGTCCTGAATTATAGTGCTATGCGTTAGAGATGCATGCATGTATACCTACATTGGTAGGCAGAATATGACAGTGATGTGGATAGTTTGATAGACTCAGCTTGCTGGTTACTTATATACATAGTTCTATGCCCGTATCTTGCTGGAAATTAAAAAAATAGTCGCTTATGCAGCCCGTAATTAGCTTTTCAATATAGTGAGATGATTTCAAAATTGGAGGTTTAACTTAAATTTTGTTGTTATTGCAGAATATTGATGGCATCACTAAATTGACCATTGTAGACGATTTTGATAACTTTGATAACCGCCCTTCAAAAAAAGCAAAAAATTCCGAATCAGGTGTTGAGGAGCCATCACCTATGTCAACATCTACTCCAGTTTCTGAATGTTTTGAATCAGTTGTGCTGTAATCAGATAATCAGATAGATCGTGATCCATTGCCATCACCTCCGTCCCCAACTAGCTCGACATTATCTCCGGTTTTAGATGATTATCTCCCACAAGGTATTTGTTTGATTTATTATGTGTACTGTCATATTCAATATATTCTTAAATTATTTGACTATTTGCAGATTATGCATTGATCGACCATGATTTATGTGCTCATATAGCAATAGAATCATCTTTCAGAAAAACAATTACTGGTTAAGATAGATGGAAGTTTTGTCCTACAAAATCAATTGATGTGCCTGCTAGATGAAAAAGAGTGGGTAAATGATGATGTAAGTACCCTTACTCAAACATGAAAAATTTCTAATCACTAATATTTATTAGTAATGTATTTTTTGAATCTTAAATATAGGTGATCAGTGCATATATATGCTGTATAAAGGACCAAATACAAGTCCAGGATGATAGAGAAGTATATTTTGAGAGTCCTATTGTTACCTCACTATTAAGACGGGATGGTAACCTTGGAATACAAGAAGATAGTAAGTTTATGACAGAGATTGTCAAAATATATATGAAGCATGACATGGTAATATCGATATCCATAATTTTCATGTTCTAGGTTTCATACATTTTTATTTTTTATTTTCCTAATTATCTTTATTACAGATTGAACCTCTAATAAATACGAGCAACACACATTGGTATTTAGCTGTTGTGAATACAAAAAAGCATGAAATTGAAGTACTAGACTCATTGTGCTGGAAGTTTGACCAAGATGATCTCTTTATTACGGTTAGTTACTACACCAATTTTAATCCTACATGTAAATGACATAAATTCATACTTCATTAATGGGTATCATTTCTGATCACTAATTGTTTTTAGTTATGACGGCTACAATTTCAGGGGATGCTCACTTCAGGACTCGTGGCAGCATAGTTTGATAATCTGTCCATGAGTTGAGATAACACTGTTTTGATATCAACACTTGGCTGCAAGAGAATTTTTGTGATGACTTACTTCATAATAAAATAAAAAAGAAACTGGATATCAGTTAATAAGATGGATCGATATTCTTAGTACTAGAACTTTGCACTTCATTGTGATTGCATTGTCAAGCTTTACCATGTTATACCCTAAATTTACGAAAGTATAGGTTCATCACCAAATTATGGCACCACAATAAAATAGCACACCATAACTATATAATAGTGTGCTTTGCCCTCAAAAGTCCCTTAGCTAACATGATAATTTTCAATCAGGTGAAGACAAAAAAGTGCACCTGAACCTATATGTTAATCCTTTCTTTAAGTGGTGAAGCACAGGAGAAAATAACACTTTAGTTTTCTAGATAATAAACATCAGGCAAACCAACTAAATCGATCAAAGGCATGAGGATCACTTGCAAGTTGAGTACAGAAATAACCTCTGTTATGCAATTATCTGCATGGAACAACATAAACTGGGAAATTACAGCAGGGAAGCAAGCTAGAAAAGGTGAATTTGCAAACCTGTAGCTGGGGAAAGGCGCTCAACAATGTTTCCAATGTCTGTAGATGGTATTCGTCTGGAAAGACTTGGATTATGCAGTACATCAGATAGAACTCGCAAGATCGCCCTTACAATTAACTACCTGCCAAAATATTTCAGCTTAAGTTTTCAGTCCATCATAGATAGAAAACTGTGTGGAATGAGTGCTAACTAACACATTCAGGCAAAAAATCCTAACGACATTACCATGCCAACCCAATATTATTAGTATCAGGTACAAAAGAAAAAAAATGTCACATAACACAATGAAGATTAGGAGCTATCTAAATGGATCTGGATCTAAATGAAGTGTATATGTTTCTGAGTAAGATTAACTGCTCAGAAGTGAATTCTACTCACATACCGCAAGAGACCTGAGCGAAAACAAGGACTAACCAGTCAAAAATTGTAGCCGTTGCCGCAGTGCACGCCTAATCCCAGCACCAGCCGGCCCGCCACAGGCGCAAACGAGGGACCACCACATCACCCAAAGGGCAGTGGCTCGCCAGTGTCGGGACTTGCTGGCGCGGAGGCGGCGTGATAGAAGCAGGGCGAGGCGGAGGGCAGCCAGGCATGGGGGAGAATGGAGAGGCCAGCTGCGACTGTCGGGAGGCTCTCCGGGACGGCAGCAAGATGGCGGCGCTGATGTGTGAATCTGCGGGAGTAGCACACGCGAGGTCATCCAGGAGGAGGCGCTCTGCAGAGATCTGGGAGGAGAGGAGGTCGGTGGGAGGAGAGCGAGCGGCGTCGCCACTGAGCGACAGCAGGATGACGGCGAGCTGAGGCAGAGGAGAGCGAGTCAGCCGCGTGCAGGTGGCTCCCAGGCGGATCGGGGACACAATGCAAGGAAAGAGTGACCAGAAGCGTGTCGCCGCTGTTCTCCATCGAGGAGGAGGATAGAGCAATGGAAGAGTCTGGCATTTTTTTTATTTTGCAAGAAGAGGCTGGGCGTTGGGGGTGTGCCCTCTACTTATAGAAAGATGGGTCGGGGCTGACTCTTGAGTGTATTTCTCTTTTTTATCTTTTTTCTTTATTTTATGGTTACTCAAACAAAAACAATTTTATTTCCAACAAGAGATTTTTGGCCAGGATTTAACAGAGGTTTAAATATTTTTAAGTTTTTACAAACTTTCATGAAAACTGAGTTGGAATTATTACATACTAATATTCTCATCATCTCAAGTCATTATTAAATCATATTATTCTAATCTTTTTTTTTTGAAAAATATTCACATCTTTTTCTGAGAGTGTGTGTGTCGTGTACACCAAGTCCTTATGTCTGGTCCAAGCCCAAACAGTGCAAAAAAATTACAAATGAAATTGTTAGTCATAAAATTGCAAAAGAAATAGTGTTATTATGAACAAATTAAAAAAACAATTGAAAGACCATTCCATGCACCACTACTTTCTCATCGGATGAAAGTGCATAGCTGAAATACAACCCGACGAACAATGTTAAGGAGGCTTTTACTGACAAGTGATACTCAAGGATACCCTGTTTACTGATATTCGTCAAAATTGAATATAAGAAGTGTTGCGGAATGAAAGGGCCGAGTTTTGCTAATTTAATCGTCCGTTGCAACGCACGGGCATTTGTACTAGTAACTCTTATTTAAAAATAGATTTTTGATTGATTCTTTTTGCCACTTTTTTTATTGATTGGCCTATCCAGTAGCATTGAGTTATTTATTTTTAATTTTTTAAAATTAGGTTTTTAGCTAAAACAGTACTGTTGTTTATATAGTTGTTCTAGTCATTTAATTATTGTTTTAATTATTTTTATTTAGTTATTTTTGTAGATTTTTACATGTAGTTATATGCTTCTGTTAGACTATAGTAGATACATTTTTATAATTTTTTATTATAATTTTAGCTACTGTTTTGTTGTATGGTTGTTTAGTTATTTAACTAGAGTAAATAGAATAGTTTTATTGTCACAAAAGTAATTCTTTTTGCAACTTCAAGTTAATTTATTGTTGTTTCTGTTAATTAGAAATAGATTAGTTTTTATAATAATTTACTATGGTTTAGTGTTTTTATTGTTATTATAGTTGTTTTGGTGATAACTAGATAGTAATTTTAGCTACTAAAGTATTTCCTTTTACTAGTTAATTGTTTATTAAATTAATTGATGTTAAATAGTTGTTTAATTAGTTCTTTTCTGTTATTTGAGTGTTTAGAATAATTTAGTGTTGCTATGATAGAATTTGTGTGAATTGGTTTCTCTCTAGTTTTCTTTAAAGTTTTCGTTGGAATTTTATTTTGGTTTCCTTTGATTTTATTATTGTTTTCCTTGATTGTTTTATATTAGTTTTACTTGCTATTATTTATTGTTTGTGAATATGTTCGCTTATTGTGTGAATTGTTTGTTTCGTTAGATTATCCGGAGTGCGAAGCTTGTTATTACGAAGCTTTAGAATTTCAAGACTGTCATCAAGGCAAGTCATTTGATCATGTTTTACCCAGGTTTTATTTGCATTAGATGATATTTTTCCACCATGCATGCAGTAGGAGTATTAAACTTGTTGAGTAGTATCATGAGGTAGGACAACCCCACAAATCCCCTATTAACCTGGCCCCGGGACGATCTTTTTATTTGTACGCTTAAGTAGACGGGGTTTTGGTTGAGTGTTACATGGGAGTTGTGAGTGTCTTGCATGAGGACTAATTCAAGATGATGAATACCACTTCATGATGATCAAGGCTACTTCGAGGAGATGAAGACTTGATGATTCAAGACAAACTTTAATACACCTACTGGGTGGATTTGGAAATAGGCTCCCTGGAGTAACCAGTGGGTGTGCACCTTGATAGGCCGCTGGAATACCCAGTGTTTGTGAACCATTGATAGGCGCCCTGGAATACCCCAAAGGAGTGAACCTAACCCTGTTGGAGAGATACCAGCGGACAACTCCACCCAGACTCAAAGAGACGGATGGATACTTCAGATGTGTACTACGCAACCTTCTTCTTGTAGACTCGTGTTGGTCCTCCAAGCGCAGAGTTTTGTAGGACAGTAGCAAATTTCCCTCAAGTGGATGACCTATGGTTTATCAATCCGTGGGAGGCGTAGGATGAAGATGGTCTCTCTCAAACAACCCTGCAACCAAATAACAAAAATTCTCTTGTGTCCCCAACACACCCAATACAATGGTAAATTGTATAGGTGCACTAGTTCGGTGAAGAGATGGTGATACAAGTGTAATATGGATAGTAGATATAGGTTTTTGTAATCTGAAAATATAAAAACAGCAAGGTAGCAAGTAACAAAAGTGAGCAAAAACGGTATTGCAATGCTTGGAAACAAGGCCTAGGGTTCATACTTTCACTAGTGCAAGTTCTCTCAACAATACTGACATAGTTGAATCATATGTAAATCCCTCACGTGCGACAAAGAGTTCACTCCAAAGTCACAAATAGCGGAGAACAAACGAAGAAATTATTGTAGGGTACGAAACCACCTCAAAGTTATCTTTTCCGATCAATCGTATGAGCTATCCCTATAAGTGTCACGAACAGCCCTAGAGTTCGTACTAAAATAACACCTTAAGATACACATCAACCAAAACCGTAATGTCACCTAGATACTCCAATGTCACCACGAGTACCCATGGGCTTGATTATACGATATGCATCACACAATTTCAGATTCATCATGTTCAATCCAACACAAAGAACTTCAAAGAGTGCCCCAAAGTTTCTACCGGAGAGTCAAGACGAAAACATGTGCCAACCCCTATGCATAGATTCCCAAGGTCACGGAACCCGCAAGTTGATCACCAAAACATACATCAAGTGGATCAATAGAACATCCCATTGTCACCACGGATATCCCATCGCAAGACATACATCAAGTGTTCTCAAATCCTTTAAAGACTCAATCCGATAAGAAAACTTCAAAGGGAAAACTCAACTCATCACAAGAAGATAGAGAGGGGAAAACTCCATATGATTCATCTATATTAATAAAGCTCGCGGTACATCAATATCGTGTCATCTCAAGAACACGAGAGAGAGAGAGAGATCAAACACATAGCTACTGGTACATACCCTCAGCCCCGAGGGTGAACTACTCCCTCCTCGTCATGGAGACCGCCGGGATGATGAAGATGGCCTTCGGTGATGGTTTCCCCCTCCGGCAGGGTGCCAGAACGGGCTCCCGATTGGTTTTTCGTGGCTACAGAGGCTTGCGGCGGCAGAACTCTCGATCTAGGTTTCTTTCTGGGGGTTTTGGTATTTATAGGAATTTTGGCGTCGGTCTCACGTCAAGGGGACTCCCGAGGGGCCCACAAGCCAGGGGGCGCGCCCTAGGGGGGCGCCCCCTAGGCTTGTGGCCGCCTTGGGACTCCTCTCCGGTATCTTTTTGCTCCAGTATTTTTTATATTTTCCAAAAATATTCTCCGTAAATTTTCAGCCCATTCCGAGAACTTTTATTTCTACACAAAAAACGACACCATGGTAGTTCTGCTGAAAACAGCGTCAGTCCGGGTTAGTTCTAATAAAATCATACGAAAATCATATAAAATTATTGTAAACATGGCATGAATACTTCATAAATTATAGATACGTTGGAGACGTATCAGCATCCCCAAGCTTAATTCCTGCTCGTCCTCGAGTAGGTAAATGATAAAAGAAATAATTTATGAAGTGTGAATGCTAGCAAGTGCACAAGTTTGATCAATGATAATTCCAATCACTTTTTCTAGCATCAATATAAACCATAAATAGTAGCTCATCTCATAAAACTTCTCATGATCAAGTAACAAGGTATTCACATGTTAAAGTATAGACCAGAAAGTTTCTTGAAAACTAACAAACCATATTCCTAGTCATCAAACAATTGTAATTCATCTTATTTTCAGGAAAGGTCTATGTAAGAGCTTTGATTTAGCAAATTCCACATACGCAACTATCATATAGTCTTCCATGATTATTGACACTCAAAGCTTATTTTTAGAACAAATAGCATCCATCGAACACAGAGAAAGATAGGGGCTTAATGTTTCGCCTCCCAACTTATTTATCATATAGATAATTGTCAACAATAATAATTCATGATCAAATATATTTATGTGGATATATATGTCTAGATCATTCCCCAACACATGACGCTTGCCAAGAGAAAAAGGCGAAATATAGGAAGTGGTGAAGATCACCATGACTCTTGCATAAAGGTAAGTACTAGAAAGTAAAAGATAGGCCCTTCGCAGAGGGAAGTAGAGGTTGTCATGCGCTTTTTGTTTTTGTATGTGCAAACCCTTAATGCAAAGGAACGTCACGTTGTATTGCCCTTTGTGATAGCAACCTTTATTATGCAGTCCGTCGCTTTTATTTCTTTACCATCACAAGTTCGTACAACGCTTATTTTCCCTTATAATAAAAGACCATACATATTTAGGAGCAATTTTTATTGCTTTTTGCACCGATGACAACTTACTTGAAGGATCTTACTCAATCCATAGGTAGGTATAGTGGACTCTCATGGCAAAACTGGTTTAAGGGTGTTTGGATGCACAAGTAGTATTTCTACTTGCTGGGGAAGTTTTGGCTAGTATGAGGTGGAAGCAAGCACCACATGTTGGAGGATCCATAACAATATAACTTCTATACAAATATACCCAAACATAACTCATTAAGTTGTCTTCCTTGTCCAATTTTAACTAATTTGCTCGAGTTTGAAAATAATTAATGAGCTCACAATCATAGAAGATGTCCAAGATAGTATATTTATATGTGGAATCTCTCTTTCTTCAATATTCTTTCATGAATTGTTCAAGTGACCAATGCGGTGTTTGCTAACTTTCAATAAATTTTACCACCTATACTTATTATGTGTGAAGTCATTACTCCCCATGGGATAAGTATATGAAGCATATTTAATTTCAGATTTATGATATTCAATTCATTCAACCATTTACTCATAGGATATAAGTGAAGCACGAGAGTGAATGACAAACTACTCCAAAAAGATATAAGTGAAGATCAATGCGTAGTCAACAATTAAATAACTATGTGAACACTCTCTCATCTAAGAATTTAAGATCTTAAGTATTTTATTAAACAGCAAGCAAAATAAAAATATCACTCCAAGAATAGTATGCATCATGTGAACGAATAAAAATTTAGGCTCAACATAGGCTAACCGATAATTGTTGATGAAGAGAGGTGGGATGCGTAGCATCCCCAAGCTTAGATGCTTGAGACTTCTTAAAATATTTACTTGGGGTGCCTTGGGCATCCCCAAGATTGAGCTTTTGTATCTCGTTCAATCCTCTCATATCCCGGTTTCACCTATTCTCAAAAACTTCATCCACACAAAACTTGAAAAGAACTCGTGAGATAGGTTAGTGCACATAGTAATAAGTCAACTCTTTATGTACTGCCAAGACAAGTTGCACAATAATTTTCAAACATCATCTACTGTTTACTATCGTTTCCACAATTTATATCTACCAATATAGGCTATGGAAACTAGAGGATAAGTAGATAACAAAACTATGACAGCAATCTGTCCAAACAGAACAGTCTGTAGCAATTTATGAAAACAATGTACTTCCGTAACCAAAAAATTATGAAAATTTAGGACATGCTAAATAATTTATATGAAAACACTGTGTAAAAATTTCAGAAACGTTCCACGTTCCAGTAAAATATGAAAATTCAAACACTACAGCAAAAGTTTCTGTTTTTACACAGCACACATCAAAACATGCAATGCAAGCATCCTAAGACAATTCTTGGAACTTCTTATTGAAAAAACAAGATTATAAATAACACCTAACAGAGAACAACAAAATAATATGACGCTCTAAGCAAAACTCATATTATGTGACGAATAAAAATATAGCTCCAAGTAAGATATACCGATAGTGTTGAAGACGAAAAAGGGGATGCCTTCCGGGGCATCCCCAAGCTTAGGCGCTTGAGTCTTCCATGGATATTAACTTGGGGGTGCCTTGGGCATCCCCAAGCTTAGGTTCTTGTCACTCCTTATTCTCCTCATATCGGTGTCTCACCCAAAACTTGAAAACTTCAATCACACAAAACTTAACGGAACTTCGTGAGAAGGGTTAGTATAATAAATAAAGATAATTCACTTAGGTACTGTCAAGACAAGATTCATAATTGTTCCCACATGATACCTACTGTATTCTATCATTCCCATAATTTATACCGCTAAATATAAGCTATGGAAACACTAGAACAAGCAAACTATGCATGCAAAACAGAATCTGTCAAAAACAGAACAGTTTGTGAAGATCTGTAGTGTAACCATACTTCCATGTCTCTAAAAATTCTGAAACATTAGGACAACCTGAATAATTTGTGTATCAAGACTGTGTAAAAATTTCAGATCATTATCAGGCTCCAGTAAAAAATGAAAATTCCTGTACTGGAGTCAAAAGTTTATGTTTTGGTTCAGCATCAGTTCTACTCATCTTGTGAGTCATCACAAAGGCTTTACTTGGCACTTTATTGAAACAAAAGCTATAAAACATGATTACTACAGTAGCTTAATCATGTGAACACACAAAAACAGAAAGTAAAAGTGTTGGGTTATCTCCCAACAAGCACTTTTCTTTAATGCCTTTTAGCTAGGCATGATGATTTCAATGATGCTCACATAAAAGATAAGAATTGAAACATGCAAGAGAGCATCATGAAGCATATGACTAGCACATTTATGCCTAACCCACTTCCTATGCATAGGGATTTTGTGAGCAAACAACTTATGGGAACAAGAATCAACTAGCATAGGAAGGTAAAACAAGCAAAACTTCAAGATTTTCAACACATAGAGAGGAAACTTGATATTATTGCAATTCCTACAAGCATATGTTCCTCCCTCATAATAAATTTCAGTAGCATCATGAAGGAATTTCACAATATAACTATCACATAAAGCATCCTTTTCATGATCTACAAGCATAGAAAATTTATTACTCTCCACATAAGCATATTTCTTCTCATTCATCGTAGTGGGAGCAAACTCAACAAAATAACTATCATGAGATACATGATTGGCATAATCACATTCAATATTAAAATCATGATGACAAGTTCATGGTTACTATCACTCTTTATAGCATACATGTCATCATCATAATCATCATAGATAGGAAGCATGCCATCATCATAATAAATTTGCTCATCAAAACTTGGGGGACTAAAAATATCATCTTCATCAAACATAGCATCCCCAAGCTTGTGGCTTTGCATATCATTAGCATCATGGATATTCAGAGAATTCATACTAGCCACATTGCAATCATGCTCATCATTCAAGGAATTCTCATTAATTATTTTCATAATTTCATCCTCTACCAATTGAGCACAATTTTCTGAATCCTTATTTTCACAAAAGACATTATAAAGACGATACAAATGATGCAACCTAAACTCCATTTTTTGTAGTTTTCTTTTATAAAAACCAAACTAGTGAAAAACAAGAAACTAAAAGATTCAATTGCAAGATCTAAAGATATACCTTCAAGCACTCACCTCCCCGGCAACGGCGCCAGAAAAGAGCTTGATGTCTACTAAGCAACATTCTTCTTGTAGACTCGTGTTGGGCCTCCAAGCGCAGAGTTTTGTAGGACAGTAGCAAATTTCCCTCAAGTGGATGACCTAAGGTTTATCAATCCGTGGGAGGCATAGGATGAAGATGGTCTCTCTCAAACAACCCTGCAACCAAATAACAAAAAATTTCTTGTGTCCCCAACACACCCAATACAATGGTAAATTGTATAGGTGCACTAGTTCGACGAAGAGATGGTGATACAAGTGTAATATGGATAGTAGATATAGGTTTTTGTAATCTGAAAATATAAAAACAGCAAGGTAGCAAGTAACAAAAGTGAGCAAAAATGGTATTGCAATGCTTGGAAACAAGGCCTAGGGTTCATACTTTCACTAGTGCAAGTTCTCTCAACAATACTGACATAGTTGAATCATATGTAAATCCCTCACGTGCGACAAAGAGTTCACTCCAAAGTCACAAATAGCGGAGAACAAACG
Organism: Elymus sibiricus; assembly: GCA_039707655.1. NCBI lineage: Eukaryota > Viridiplantae > Streptophyta > Magnoliopsida > Poales > Poaceae > Elymus > Elymus sibiricus. The sequence continues at coordinate 401,226,321 of CM077671.1, forward strand.
AAGAAATTATTGTAGGGTACGAAACCACCTCAAAGTTATCTTTTCCGATCAATCGTATGAGCTATCCCTATAAGTGTCACGAACAGCCCTAGAGTTCGTACTAAAATAACACCTTAAGATACACATCAACCAAAACCGTAATGTCACCTAGATACTCCAATGTCACCACGAGTACCCATGGGCTTGATTATACGATATGCATCACACAATTTCAGATTCATCATGTTCAATCCAACACAAAGAACTTCAAAGAGTGCCCCAAAGTTTCTACCGGAGAGTCAAGACGAAAACATGTGCCAACCCCTATGCATAGATTCCCAAGGTCACGGAACCCGCAAGTTGATCACCAAAACATACATCAAGTGGATCAATAGAACATCCCATTGTCACCACGGATATCCCATCGCAAGACATACATCAAGTGTTCTCAAATCCTTTAAAGACTCAATCCGATAAGAAAACTTCAAAGGGAAAACTCAACTCATCACAAGAAGATAGAGAGGGGAAAACTCCATATGATTCATCTATATTAATAAAGCTCACGGTACATCAATATCGTGTCATCTCAAGAACACGAGAGAGAGAGAGAGATCAAACACATAGCTACTGGTACATACCCTCAGCCCCGAGGGTGAACTACTCCCTCCTCGTCATGGAGACCGCCGGGATGATGAAGATGGCCTTCGGTGATGGTTTCCCCCTCCGGCAGGGTGCCAGAACGGGCTCCCGATTGGTTTTTCGTGGCTACAGAGGCTTGCGGCGGCAGAACTCTCGATCTAGGTTTCTTTCTGGGGGTTTTGGTATTTATAGGAATTTTGGCGTCGGTCTCACGTCAAGGGGACTCCCGAGGGGCCCACAAGCCAGGGGGCGCGCCCTAGGGGGGCGCCCCCTAGGCTTGTGGCCGCCTTGGGACTCCTCTCCGGTATCTTTTTGCTCCAGTATTTTTTATATTTTCCAAAAATATTCTCCGTAAATTTTCAGCCCATTCCGAGAACTTTTATTTCTGCACAAAAAACGACACCATGGTAGTTCTGCTGAAAACAGCGTCAGTCTGGGTTAGTTCTAATAAAATCATACCAAAATCATATAAAATTATTGTAAACATGGCATGAATACTCCATAAATTATAGATACGTTGGAGACATATCAACTTCACAACCAGAAGCTTACCTGTGCAACCGCAAGTCATTATGGGCTCTGGCTTGGTTGATCTTAGTGGTAACTCTAACCAGAACTCTTAACCGGGGGTTAGGGAAACTTTTAGAAAGACCATGTTTTGGTCGTCCGGTTCTCAAACACCTTGAAGTGATCAAATCTTGCGGGGGAAATGCGCAAACCTCTGCAGAGTGTTAAACCTAATCGATTAGCCGTGTCCCCGGTTACGGACAATTGAGCCTCTGGAAATGATACTATCAGAAACTCTCAACACCACGCTTGATGATAATTGATGAGGGTACAAGATAATAATTGGGTTATGAGATTGGTCGGCGGAACCATCTCATTAAACAACCGACATTTTGTAGTAATTTCATGATGCCCCTTTGTTGTAGCGAAAAACATGCTTTTATGCAAAACTCAGACCTTTGCCCCCATCAGCCAGATGCATATAGTTGTGATAGCATTTTTTTCATTTTTTTCATTTTTCTGTGATTTGCTAGCATATTCCATATGCTGACCTACACGGCTGCAACGTCTCATGTTGCAGAAGTTTTCTCCGACGAAGTGTGAGGTTTACGTCCTATGCTCGGTGTTGCCCTTTGGTGTCGGATGGACTCAGCTACCTTCAGGCTTCCGCGGGATTTTGATAGCGCTATCTCATGAGTTGGTTTTTAGCCAAGTTACTTTTTGTAATAATGACTCTATATGAGATTTCGATTAATAAAGCATGTGTGATTAAACTCCGTTATATACATTGATGTACTGTGTGTGCTAGCACGATCCAGGGATATCATAGATACACAGAGGCTTGACTCTTTGGGAGTCGGGACGCTACAACCCTCTAGACATGCACTTCTTTGGATCCTACAACTGGCAACTCATAGAAAAGCCTTTGCAAATTAGGGTGAGTATGCATAAATCTTCTTTCAAGCTTAAGAATAAGAGCAGAAATAGCGTCGGGGTAGCTTATGGTTCTTTTAACGATTGGCATATCCTTGCAAGACAAAGCAACCGTACAGTTAAAGAATTCTTGGATAATGCTTTTCCCTATGATATTCCCCTTCCCCACAACAAAAACTTTTGCGTCTCGCTATGGAGGAGTTTCTGCTTTGGGGTTTTTACCTCCATCATCCTTCTCGATGATGAAAGCAGACATGATAACAACTTTTAAGCAAGCAAAACTAGCAAACTAGCAAATTAGCAAAAATAAATATTTTTGTATTTTTGATTTTTTATGGAGCAAACAAAATATAACAGCAAATAAAAGGAAGAACGGGTGAATGATAAATTATGCAAAGTTACTTGATAGTTGGTCGATGATACTCCCCGGCAACGGCGCCAGAAATCCTTCCTGATACTTGTGATCTGCGTTGGGTTTTCCGTGAAGAGGAACGGGTGATGCATCACATTATGGATAAGTATTTCCCTCAATAGAGAACCAAGGTTTATCGAACCAACAGGAGTAATGGTCAACCACCGTCTTCAGCGACTGCACACAGAAGAGCAAACACTTGCACCCAACGCGGCAAGCGGGTTGTGAATCCCCTTGGTCTCGTCATTTGCAAGCAAATGAAGTGTGTAGATGATAGTAGATAATTGTAAATTGCAAAATAAAATAAAATAAAATAAAATAAATGGCAGCTAGGTATTGGAAGATTTTGTGAATTTATAAGTGAATAGACCTCGGGCCTTAGTTTTCCCTAGTGGCATCTCTCATATCGTAAGCATACGGTGGGTAGACAAATTACTATTGGACAATTGATAGAAAAGTGCATAGTTATGCAATCTTTATTCACGGCAATGATCATGTATATATAGGCATCACGTTCATAAGCAAATAGGCCGACTCCTGCCTGCACCCAATACTATTACTCCACCCATCGACCGCTATCCAGCATGCATCTAGAGTATTAAGTAAAACAGAGTAATGCTTGGAGAACGATGACATGATGTAGACAAAGAGAATTCGGTTAATATGAACTAACCCCATCGTTTTATCCTTAGTGGCAACAATACAAAGACGTGTCTTGTCCCTTTCTTTCACGGGGATATAGAGCACCGCCAGATTGAACCCACTACAACGCACCCCTCGCACTGAAGAAATATCAATCTAGTTAGCCAAACTATTTCAATAGATCGGAGAGATTTACGAAGCTATAATGATCATGCAAATAAGAATCATAATAAATTTTAGAGAACACACAAATCTTTTTCATGAATAATCTGAACATAAACCCACAATTCATCGGATCCCAACAAACGCACCACACAAAAGAATTACATCGGATAGATCAAAGCGAAGATGCGATGATCATTGTATTGAAGATCAAGAGAGAGAGATAGCCATCTAGATACTAACTATGGGCCCGTAGGTCTGTGGTGAACAACTTACACATCACCATGGGAGCAGCAAGGATGATGTAGAGGCCCTCCATGATCGATCCCCCCTTCGGCAGGGAATCGGAACAGGGCTCCAGATGGGCACACGAAGGAACAGAGACTTGCGGCGGCGGAAAAAGTGATTCGGATGGCTCCTCGGGCTTTTGGGGATTTTAGATGATTTATAGAGCAAAGAGGGGCACCGGGGGACGCCCGAAGGGGGAAGGAGGCAATAGGGCGCGACCCACCCCCTAGGCGCGCCCTGTTGGCTTGTGCCTCCCTCATGGAGCCCCCGGCCTCCTTCCGAAGCTTCCAGATCTTCTTTTGGTCCAAAAAAATCATATTAAAGTTTCGTGGCAATTGGACTTCGTTTGGTATTGTAAACCTGAAAAGCCAAAAACATGCAGAAAACATCAACTAGCACTGGGCACTAGGGTAATAGGTTAGTGCTCAAAAATAATATTAATTGGTAAATAAACACCCAAAAAGTATCCTAGACCGTGGGCGGCTTTGGTGAGCATACACATGATGGGACATAGAGATGATGGAAGGGCATGAGAAGGAGCTTACCAAGTAAGCCGTTTGGTGGCCCAGTACATGAAGACGGCGACTCAAGGCCCATGAGGTGGAAGACGCCCGAAGCTTTCCAAACTTAGGAAACAAAATAAGGTAGAATTGTAATATGTCACGAGACGTAATATGACTCGGACTCTTGTAAACCCGGGGGCCTCGACCTGTGTATAAAGGTGAGCCCCTGAGGTCAATAGGACAGGTTAGAAACTCTCGAAAGCTAGGTTAGCGATTCCGCACCCTTGTAATCGAGATCATCATCAATCTAGACACAAAGCGGGACGTAGGCTTTTACCTCCATAGGAGGGGCCGAACCTGGGTAAATCCGTCTCTCGTTCCCGATCAACCCCTTCGAGTCACCACACAGCGATGATGGCCTCACACCTAAGTTCTCCTACGAGAACATCTGCCATGACAAAACCACGACAGTTGGCGCCCACCGTGGGGCTCTCGCGTGGTGGAGTTGAGTTCTCGGAGGGAGCTCTTCCAGGGTTCGGGAGTTATGCGGTGGCTCAGATGGCCAAGAGCCACCGTGGCAAGATCTACACTGACAATTCAGCATGGGGCCCCGAGGCCGACTCAATCGAGTTTGGGTGCCAGGTCCCCTTTGGCAAGATCCATATCTTCATCAGCAAGATCGGTGAGCTGGAGCCCGAGCTGGACGTCTCCACCAACCTCGTCAAGCCGGTGATGTGGCTCGAGACTGCGTCGGTATTTCCCCAAAGAGGAAGGGATGATGCAACACAGTGACGGTAAGTATTTCCCTCAGTTATGAAACCAAGGTATCGAACCAGTAGGAGGATCACCACCACTACGTAAACAACACCTGCACACAAAGAACAAATACTTGCAACCGACGCGAAAGAGAGGTTGTCAATCTCTCTACGGTAAAAAGATAGATTAGGATATGATAGATTGGAGAGATAGATCTCTCAAGAACACAAAATAAAAAGGGTAAATAAAAAGTGCAGCAAGGTATTTTTGGGTTTTTGGAATAATAGATCTGAAAATAAAAGCGGCAAAAAGATAGATCGGAAAGCAATATGTTGGAAAAGTAGACCCGGGAGCCGTAGGTTTCACTAGTGGCTTCTCTCATGAGTATAGCACACGGTGGGTGAACAAATTACTGTTGGGCAATTGATAGAAGATCAAATAATCATGACGATATCCAAGGCGATGATCATTATATAGGCATCACGTCCAAGATTAGTAGACCGAAACGATTCTGCATGTACTACTATTACTCCACACATCGACCGCTATCCAGCATGCATCTAGTGTATTAAGTTCATGGAAAAACGGAGTAATGCAATAAGAACGGTGACATGATGTAGACAAGATATATTCATGTAGGAATAGACCCCATCTTCTTATCCTTAATAGCAACGATACATGTGTGCCTGGCTGCCCCTTCTGTCACTGGGAGAGGACACCGCAAGATCGAACCCATCACAAAGCACCTCTTCCCATGGCAAGAAAAATCGATCTAGTTGGCCTAACTAAACCAAAGATTCGAAGAAGAAATACGAGGCTATAAGTAATCATGCATATAAGAGATCAAAGACGACTCAAATAATATTCATGGATAGAAACTGATCATGAACTCAAAATTCATCGAATCCCAACAAACACACCGCAAAAGTTTACATCAAATAGATCTCCAAGAGACCATTGTATTGAGAATCAAAAGAGAGAGAGAAGAAGCCATCTAGCTACTGCCTACGGACCCGTAGGTCTATGGTGGACTACTCACGCATCATCGAAGAGGTACCAATGAGGATGATGAACCCCTCCGTGATGGTGTAAGAATGGATCTCGCGGTTCTGGAACTTGTTGCGGCTGGATGTGTTTTTTGTCGACTCCTTTAGGGTTTCTGGAATATTTAGGAATTTATAGTCGTCAGAGGCGGTGGATGTTGGAAATATGCCCTAGAGGCAATAATAAAAGTGTTATTATTATATTTCCTTGTTCATGATAATCGTTTATTATCCATGCTATAATTGTATTGATTGGAAACTCAATTACATGTGTGGGTACATAGACAAACAATGTGTCCCTAGTAAGCCTCTAGTTAAACTGGCTCGTTGATCAAAGATGGTGAAGGTTTCCTAGCCATAGACATGAGATGTCATTTGATAACGGGATCACATCATTAGGAGAATGATGTGATGGACAAGACCGAAACTATGAACGTAGCATATGATCGTGTCAGTTTATTGCTATTGTTTTCTGCATGTCAAGTATCTGTTCCTATGACCATGAGATCATGCAACTCACTGACACCGGAGGAGTACCTTGTGTGTATCAAACGTCGCAACATAACTGGGTGACTGTAAAGATGCTCTATAGGTATCTCCGAGGGTGTCTGTTGAGTGGGCATGGATCAAGACTGGGATTTGTTACTCCGTGTGACGGAGAGGTATCTCAGGGCCCACTCGGTAATACAACATCACAACAAGCCTTGCAAGCAATGTGACTAAAGTGTTAGCCACGGGATCTTGTATTACGGAACGAGTAAAGAGACTTGGCGTTAACGATATTGAACTAGGTATAGAGATACCGACGATCGAATCTCGGGCAAGTAACATGCCGAAGAACAAAGGGAACAACATACGGGATTAACTGAGTCCTTGACATAGAGGTTCAACCGATGAAGATCTTCGTAGAATATGTAGGAACCAATATGGGCATCCAGGTCCCACTATTGGTTATTGACCGTAGAGGTGTCTCGGTCATGTCTACATAGTTCTCGAACCCACAGGGTCTGCACACTTAAGGTTCGGTGACGTTTCAGTAGTATAGAGTTATGTATGATGGTGACCGAAGGTTGTTCGGAGTCCCGGATGAGATCCCGGATGTCACGAGGAGCTCCGGAATGGTCCGGAGGTAAAGATTCATATATAGGAAGTCCCGTTTTGGTCACCGGAAAAGTTTCGGGTGTTTCGGTAGTGTATCGGGAGTGCCGGGAGGGTACCGGGGGACCACCGGGAGGGGCCTCTCACCCCAAAGGGCCTCATGGGCTGTGGGAGGAGGTGAACCAGCCCCTAGTGGGCTGGCCGAACCCCCCCCCCCCCCAACAAGGCCCATGCGGCTAGGGGTGGGAAAGTCCAAGTGGAGATAAGGAAAAACAAGTGGAAGTGGAATCCTACTTGGAGTAGGATTGGAGTATGACTCGTCCACCTCTCCCACTTCGGCCGCACCTAGGGGCAGCCCTAGGGGTGCCGGCCTCCCTCCCCTTCCTCCTATATATACTGGAGGGGAGAGAGGGCAGCCGCACCAGAAAACCCTAAGCCACGGTGCAGCCCTCTCTCCCCAATAGATCTACTCCTCTAGTTTTCAGCAGCGCTCAGGCGAAGCCCTGTTGGAACAGTTCCACCACCACCGCCGCCGCGCCATCGCACTGCCGGAGAACTCTTCTACCTCTCCGCTCCCTCTTGCTGGATCAAGAAGGCGGAGATCATCATCGAGCTGTACGTGTGCTGAACGCGGAGGTGCCGTCCGTTCGGCACTAGATTGGAAGTACCGTGATTGGATCGCGGGACGGATCGTGATTGGATTGCGGGACGGATCGTGATTGGATCGGGAGACAGATCGTGATGGGATCGCTGGACGGCTTGCGATTTGGATCGCGAAGACGTTCAACTACATCAACCGCGTTTCTTAACGCTTCCGCTTAGTGATCTACAAGGGTATGTAGATCCACTCTCCCTCTCGTAGATGCTCATCACCATGGATAGATCTTGCGTGTGCGCAGGAAATTTTTTGTTTCTCATGCAACGTTCCCCAAAAGTGGTATCAGAGCTAGGTCTATGTGTAGATGAGATCACGAGTAGAACACAAAGGAGTTAGTGGGTGTTGATATTCGGATTGCTTCCTCCCTTGGTCTTTTCTTGTTTCGGCGGTATTGTGGGATGAAGCGGCCCAGACCAACATTACTCGTACGCTTACGAGAGACCGGTTCCATCAACTGACATGTAACTTCGTTGCATAAAGGTGGCTGGCGGGTGTCTGTTTCTCCCACTTTAGTCGGATCGGATTTGACAAAGGCAGTCCTTGAGAAGGTTGAATAGCAATTTTTGTATCACCGTTGTGGTTTTTGCGTAGGTAAGAATTGTTCTTGCTAGATACCCGTAGCAGCCACATAAAACTTGCAACAACAATTAGAGGACGTCTAACTTGTTTTTGCAGTGTATGTTGTGATGTGATATGGCCAATTACATGATAAGATATATGTGATGTATGAGATGATCATGTATTGTATAGAGTATCACGACTTGCATGTCGATGAGTACGGCAACCGGCAGGAGCCATAGGGTTGTCTTTAATTATTTTCGTCGTTTTGCTTTACTTTATCGCTATGAGTTAGCAATAGTCGTGGAAGCAACAGTCGGCGCGACAACCTCATGGCGACACGTTGATGGAGATCAAGATGATGGAGATCATGGTGTCATGCTGGTGACGATGGAGATCATGCCGGTGCTTTGGAGATGGAGATCAAAAGAACAAGTTCATGGCCATATCATGTCACTTATGATTTGCATGTGATGTTAATCCTTTTATGCATCTTATTTTGCATAGGACGACGGTAGCATTATAAGGTGATCCCTCACTTAAATTTCAAGATAAATTGTGTTCCCCGAGTGTGCACCGTTGCGAAAGTTCGTTGTTTCGAGACACCACGTGATGATCGATTGTGATAGACTCTACATTCGCATACAATGGGTGCAAGCCAGTGTTGCACGTGCGGAACACTCAGGTTAAACTTGACGAGCCTAGCATGTACAGACATGGCCTCGGAACACAAGAGACCGAAAGGTCGAACATGAGTCATATAGTAGATATGATCAACATGAAGTGTTCACCATTGAAACCACCTCATCTCACGTGATGATCGGACTTGGGTTGGTGAATTTGGATCATGTGACACTCGAATGACCAGAGGGATGTCAATTTGAGTGGGAGTTTTTAAGTAATATGATTAACTAAACTCATTATCATGAACATAGTCAAAATGTCTTTGCAAATTATGTTGTATATTACTAGCTCACGCTGTAGCTCGCTTGAATTTTTATATGTTCCTAGAGAAATAGAGTTGAAAGATGATGGTAGCAATAATGCGGACTGGGTCCGTGATCTGAGGATTGTCCTCATTGCTGCACAGAAGGCTTATGTCCTTAATGCACCGCTCGGTGCGCCACCCCCTCAAGTTTCGTCTGTAGATGTTGTGAACATCTGACCGGCACGTTCTGATGACTACTTGATTGTTCAGTGCGTCATGCATTACGGCTTAGAATCGAGGCTCCAAAACGTTTTGAACGTCACGGAACATATGAGATGTTCTAAGAGCTGAAATTGGGATATCAGGCTCGTGCCCGTGTTAAGAGGTATGAGACCTCCAACAAGATTCTTTGCCTGCAAGATGAAGGAGAATAGCTCAATCGGTGAGCATGTGCTCAGATTGTCTGGGTGCTACAATCGCTTGAATCGAGTGGGAGTTAATCTTCCAGATAAGATAGTGATTAATATAGTTCTCCAAGTCACTATCACTAAGCTACTAGAGCTTCATGATAACTATAAAATGCCAGGGATGGATATAATGATCCCTGAGCTATTCGCGATGTATGACACCGCGAAGGTAGAAATCAAGAAGGAGCATCAAGTGTTGATGGTTAGTAAAACCACTAGTTTCGAGAAGGGCAAGGGCAAGGAGGGAAACTTCATGGATGGCAAGTCAGTTGCTGCTCCAGTGAAGAAACCCAAGGTTGAACCCAAACCCGAGACTAAGTGCTTCTATTATGAGGAGAACGTTCGCTGAAGCCGAACAACCCTAGATACTTGGTAGATAAGAAGGCTGGCAAACGTCGACAGAAGTATATTTGATATATGTGTTATTGATGTGTACCTTACTAGTACTCCTAGTAGCACCTGGGTATTGGATACCGGTTCGGTTGCTAAATGTTAGTAACTCGAAATAAAAGCTACAGAATAAACGGAGGCTGGCTAAGGGTGAGGTGACGATGAGTGTTGGAAGTGTTTCCAAGGTTGATGTGATCACCATCACACGCTCTCTCTACCTTCGGGATTAGTGATGAAACTAAATAAATGTTATTTGGTGTTTGCGTTGAGCATGAACGTGATTAGATCATGTTTATTGCAATACGGTTATTCATTTAAGTTAGAGAATAATGGTTATTCTGTTTATATGAATAATACCTTCAATGGTCGTGCACCCAATGAGAATGGTTCATTGAATCTTGATCGTAGTGATACACATGTTCATGATATTGATGCCAAAAGATACAAAGTTAATAATGATAGTACCACATACTTGTGGCACTGCCGCTAAAAGTCATATTGGTGTAAAACGCATGAAGAAACTCCATGCTGATGAATCTTTGGACTCATTCGATTTCGAATCGGTTGAGACATGCGGACCATGCCTCATGGGCAAGATGACTAAGACCCCATTTTCCGGTATGATGGAGCGGGCAAGTAACTTATTGGAAATGATACATGTTGATGTATTCGGTCCAATGAGTGTTGTAGCGTGCGGTGGATATCGTTATTTTCCTGCCTGCACTGATGATTTGAGTAGATATGGGGATATTTAATGAAACACAAGTCTGAAATGTTTGAAAAGTTCAAACAAATTCAGAGTGAAGTTTGAAATCATCGTGACAAGAAGATAAAATGTCTACGATATGATCGGGGAGGTAAATATCTGAGTTACGAGTTTGGTATGCAACTTAAGACAATGTGGAAATTGTTTCACAACTTACGCCACCTGGAACACCATAGTGTGATGGTGTGTCCGAACGTCGTAGTCGTGCTCTATTAGATATGGTGCATACTATGATGTCTCTTATCGATTTGCCACTATCGTTTTGGGGTTATGCATTAGAGACAACTACATTCACTTTAAAAGGGGCACCATCTAAGTCCGTTGAGATGACACCGTATGAATTTTGGTTTGGCGGAAACCTAAGCTGTCATTTCTTAATGTTTGGGGCTGCGACGCTTATGTGAAAAAGGGTTTTTACCTAATGAGCTCGAACCCAACGCGGACAAATGCATCTTCATAGAATACCCTAACGTAACAGTTGGGTAAACCTTCTATCTTAGATCCAAGCACAAAGTGTTTGTTGCTAAAATGGGTCCTTTCTCGAGAAAGAGTTTCTCTCGAAAGAATTGAGTGGGAGGAAGATAGAACTTGATGAGGTTATTGAACCTTTGTTTCAACCAGAGAGTAGCGCAGCGCAGAAAGTTATTTCTGTGGAGTCTACGTTAGTTGAAGAGGAAGTTAATGATGATGATCATGAAGCTTCGGATCAAGTTACTATCGAACCTCGTAGGTCGACAAGGACAGGTACTGCTCCTGAGTGGTACGGCAACCCTGTCTTAGAGTGTAGGGGACGTAGCAGAAAACAAAATTTCTGACCTACGCACCAGCCCAGGACCACTATGGAGACTGCAAACATGGTTTGATCTTTTTCGTTACCGACTCGTAGCACAACGGAAGTAGAGTCGATGACGATCGGCGGTGCAGATCCCGGCAGCTAGGATTTACAACCTCCCAACCGCGAGGATGTATACCCTCATCTGCCCCTCGGACAGCCCTCCGGGAGGCGGTCGGACAGTCCCCCGGACGGTGTCGCAGACAGCCCTTCGGGAGGACCTTCGAAACTCGGACGGTCACACGGACAGCCCTTCGGGAGGACCTTCGAAACTCGGACGGTCACACGGACAGCCCTTCGGGAGGCACTCTCGAACTAAGACCAAAACTACGATCTCTCTACAGAGTTGCACACATACAGTGTCATCTATCCGGCAGGGCTTCGCCGTCCAGAACTATTTCCTGCCGGAACCCAGACAGCCTTTCGGCTCTACGAAACTATTTCGCTGGGAGGGAGAGAGAAGGCCAGATCATGCATGGCTTGTGTATGAGAGCAAGGATCAAGGATTGGGCAGCTCCCTCTCCTCCTTATATAGGAAAACCAAGGGGTAGGATGGGTATTCAAAATACCAAAAATACCCATGAAGGAAACACTTTCCAAGGGTAAATGGGAGAAGCAAGTGGGCAAGTGGGGCTCCAAGGAGGAGCCCCCCTCTTGGCCGGCCACACCCCATGAGGGCCCCCCCCAGGGGAGCTCTCATCCATCCATGTCACCCGAAAATATCTTGGGATAAAGCCCAAAATAATGGCTTCCAAAAAGTAACCCAAAAAGCACTTTCACTATTCACGATGACATATTCCAGCGTCCGTTCGAACTGAAAATATTTATGTGGGCTTAGAACATTTCTAGTACCCACTAAAATAAATTTCAATGCGTTCCGGAACAATTCCGGATTAGTGATTTTCATCTGCGAAAAGCATCCGAAGCGGTTCCGGCAGCTCTGGAACATTTCCGGTTTTTCTTCCGGAAAATTCCCAGAAGTTTCCAGAATGATTCTGGCACCCTCCAAGAATTATCAGGCATGTGCCGAAACCAATTTGACTTAATGGTAAGTTTTCAGTTTTACCGAAACTGTTCCGGTGTTCTCTCTGCGGAACTTTTCCGGTGTCCGAAACTTTTCCGGTGATTTTCTCTCAGACTCCGTGTCTAGTATTCAGCAGATAGATGACCCTTAAGCGTGTGACCCTATAGGTTCGGTGAAGTATAGACATGACCCGGAACCCCTTCCGATCAATGATCAACATCGGAGCTGTGGACACCCATATTGACCCCTATACCCACACGAATGAATATTCGAGTGAACCTCCAGTTGCCGTGTGCTATTCTTGTTGCTTCGCGATATGTTACAAATACCCCAGGTGAGACATGTTGGCATCCCTGTGGATCAACAACCTATCCACTATGCCAGTTACCTCGTTACCGGTATTGTTCTCTTTTCTCGTTACCGTGTTCCGGCATCCCCGTGATCAAATCACAAAGTGTCTGGCCAGACGATGATGGATACCGTAACACCAAGAGGGCCCAGAGATATCTCTCCATCGTCGGAGGAGCAAATCCCAATCTTGAGCTATCAAGTTACTTGACATACTTTCCCATGAACCCGTAAGCCGCCGTAATAGCCATCCAGTTATGGATGACGTTTAACAAACCCCAAAGTTCATGAATCAAGCATGAAGAAACTCGATACTCTCATGGTCTGAGGAATCATGCAAACGTTAACCATCTCTGTGTTATTAACCATTTAACTTGTGATGAATGTATCTCATAGCATAACATCAATTCGGGTCGATTCAACACAAATGTTCTTCTAACATTGTGCCCTCAAAATTGCTGGCATAGACATGCCCATGATCAGGAAAACAGAACCATCATGCAACACTTGAGCTAGTCTTAGAGGCCAAACTAGGAATATATTTTACCGTTTATTATTCCACACGTGCATATGAGTCTTCCTCCGAGCCTCGTGGTTATTGTAGACTCAAGAACCATAACAGTTATAGCATGGAACATAAACCTAATTATGAACAGGGAGATAATCAATAACATTTATTATTGCCTCTAGGGAATATCTCCTACAGACTCCCACTTGCACTAGAGTCAATAATCTATTTAATACTAATGCACTTTACACCTGTGGCACACTGGTATAAAATATGCTTCGCATGTGGTATAGCCTGATGTCCAACAACGGATCTGACGACTTCAGCTCCGTGTGTAACTTTGCATATCCTTGCGTTTTCACGCTTTTACAAAATTCATATTTTGTGTGGACTTGGCTTTGCATATGTGTGAATCATTGGTCGAAACCTGATTCCTCAGACTGAGCTATGGAGCAACTATCTGCAATAGTGTCCCATAGACCAAAGCCATCTTGGAACCATACTAAGTTCATGAATGAACTATATGATTCAACAACTTCTTTGTCGCTTCTAAAGCGTCAACATACTTAGCCTTTGTTATAGAATTCGCCACAGTATCTTGTTTGGAACAATTTCCAACTACCGTGCCACCATGTTGTGTATTACACAAAACCCTTAACTTAAATCGAAAATTGCATGGAGCATTGATGAAGACTGTATCGATGTAATTACTTACAACGAGCCCTTCATAATCTCTGCTTGCGAGAAAACATGTCATCAGTACTGCTCTAGTACTCAATGACATCTTTCATTGTTGTCCCATGATCAGTACTTTGATCACTTTGGTATCTATACTCGCAACAACTTTGGAGTATTGGACATATCTGGTTGTTTTTACATACCATGGAATACATGATTAATCCAAACACAAGAGTGTGTGGAATCACCATCATGTATTTTGCTCATCAGTGTTTTGGGACACCGAGTCTTGCAAAAACTATTTCCATGTGACTTCGGCAAGAATCACTCCTTGACGTTTTTCAATGCTAAAAGGTTTTAGCATTTTGTCAATATGTATCTTTGCTCAGCCCCATTAGGTAAATCTATCTCCATAGATCATCATGCCTAATATCAAGGCTATTTAGCCCAAGCACTTCATCGAAAAAACTATTTTCAAATGAAGTCCTAATTCGTGTCAAGAAATTTATTTCCAATTAACAATGTGTCAAGCACACAAGGTTTTTAGAAATATTATTATGCTCCCACTTATTTTCTTGAATCACAAGCATCTTCGTTACCCATTGATGAAGTCAAAAACCCTTTTCGACCATTTCATCAAAACACGAAGATTCCAACTCCATTTTGCTCTCTTCTGTCCACTGCTAGAACTCTGAAGTTTTCATACTTACTAGCATCCTCTGGACTGACAAAATATCTTGGACTGTAACACATGCAAGTCCTTGGTTACATTTCCATCAGATGGAAATCCTTTCGTCATCCATGTTTCATATCTCATGATTGAAATATGTATTAATTGCTAGTTCAACCCGAACCGACTTTAAGCATCGCTACGGTGAAACAACCTCATCGTAGTCAACTCCTTGAACTTGTTATTTCAACAAGTCGAGCTTTATGGATAAAACATTTTTATCTGTATCAGTTTTTAGTTCCATAAATATTCGTTAGACTCTAAGCCTTCCGAAAGGTGTATCAAGATTTTAATCTTGAAACATTTATATGGAAACTATCTCGGATTGTATTGACATTTAGCCAATTCCGGAGTCAGGGCCCATCACCGCTTCCTTGTGTATCGTAGGTATCTTGTTGTCCAACAACAATATCTCGTTTGCGCACCTGAGAGGTTTGCACGAGTCTTGCCTACGTGGTTCAGCTGCAAGTTCGACCGAAGTCCATACATTTTATTGTAGAGACTTCCGTATCAGTCGCAGTAGGAAACTCCGGAATCACTTCCAAGGTTCCTTTCCTTTGACCTGATGACGAAGATACTGGTTATCTCGTCGAGTTGCACTGTCCTCCCACTCACCTTTTGTAAGAACTATTCTCTTTAAAAGCATACTGTTTTGTGGCAAAATCCTTTGCCTCAGTATAGTGGTGGGGGAATACCCAATGACTTGGGATAACCGACAAAGCAGCACTTGTCTGATTTGGAATAGGTTTGTAACCTTTTACACAAGCCCCATATTCCAAATGTTAAGAAAAGATATAACATGGTTGGGCGTACCATACCATGACGTCATTTCAACAGACCCGATGGAGCTCTTTTCAGTGTAAAAGCCGCAGTCTCTAAAGCATCACTTTAAAAGGGATAATGGCAAATTTATTTATGTCATCTTTGATCTTACCATGTCATAAATGGTTCGATTACATCTTCACGGACTTTTCACTTGCAGTGGTGTTCCGGGAGGTGCAAGTTATGAAACCCCTTTCACAACTCATCAGACATTCGCTAAACTTGTAACTCAAATATTCCTTTCCGCAATCAATTTGCAGAAACATAATTTTCTTGTTACAATAACTTCTACTTCATTTTTTAAAACCTTATGAATGAATTCAAAAGATCCAGACTTACGTCTCAACAAGTAAATATCCATATATCTGCTTGAGTCATTTCCGAAGATAGATAAATCCACTACTTGCAACAACATTTATTGGACTACACACATCATAATGTATGATCACCAATATGTTCTTTGCTCGTTCCTTATGGCCTGTGAACGGTATTTTAGTCACTTCACTTTTCAGAGGAAAGTTGCAAGTGTTAGATGATTCAAAATCAAACGACTTCAAAATCCATCATAATGGAATTTTCCATGCGGGTTTCTCCAATGTGACCAAATACAGTGCCACACTTGTGTGGTATTCTTTTAGTCTTGCGACATTTAGCGTCAGTGTTATGGATGTATCATATTTCCACCAATATTCATAACATACATCCCATCTAGGATGGAAGCATGGCCCTTCATGTTATTCATAATACTGAACAACAATTGTTGTTTTTATGAACAACTCTTTTGCAACAAACATTGTGCAATGGGCTAGAGTGTATGAAACTCTAAAATGAATTATGAAAGTAAACCCAGAGGTAATGTATTATTATCAATATTCATAACACACGTCTCATTCATAATGAAAGTATGGCCCTTATGTTATTCATAACACCGAACATCAAAAGTTCTCTTATGAACAACCTTCTTGCAAGATACCTTATGCAAAGGGCTAGAGTGTGAAACTCTAAATGAATTATGAAAATAAATACATAGGTAATACACCGATGGAAGGTATAGTAACATGTACTATGTTCCCAGCGCGTATCTAAACCTCATTTCTAACAAGTCCTTTTGGTCGTAGTAGTTCTTACATCGAGTTGCAACAGAATGCAATCGAGCGGGTATCTTTGTGATCAACTCACAATACCCAAGAATTAGTGATTAACATGTTTAACCATAATTCCCAAGAACTATATCTTTGACTAGCCTTCTATACATCAAAAACTTGTATGACATTCATACATGAGCTGGATATTCCAGTCTTCTTTCTTTCTGCCTTCATACTTCTAACAGTTTAACTTTCAGTATTTCTCCTACTCTCAGAAGAAGCACCCAACTTAAGAGTGGCATTAGCCCCGGACTTCCTAGGCGTGAAAAGTTTCACTAACACCCTTCGGACACTTCCTTTCTCTTTAAGTTGTTGTTTTATTCACCTTCATATCATATGACAGGCGTTCTTCTGGATCCCTTTTTTTTTATCAGTCCAATGTATAGTAAACACTTTACTAATGTTTTGCAAACAAACATTGCTTTGGATATCTCATATCTTTTAGCCTTTGTCTGTCTCTGAAAATGATTTTCAGATTCCATGAATATCACATAACTATCCAAACTTTCGAAGTTCGGGTCTCATGGAAGCAAACATATTTCACTTGACCGTAATGGAATTTTAGCTTTTGGATCGAAGGACGAGAGTCATATCATCCATAGCATTAGCGGGAGAATACCGAAAGTATGCGATAGAACAAAGTCCTTCTCGGCACTCTTGAGGACAATCCTCATATTACGTTACCAACCATAAAGTTTTAACCAAATATTTAACAGCTATTCAATTTTAATAGGGAAGGTGGAAACGCGGGCCATTATTCTATAAATTTTATGCAAATCACACTTAGACAGTGTTCAAAATTAATTGCACTAAGAATTAAAAGAATTAATTCTAAAGTGCGCTCCCACTCAAATCAATATCTCTCATAATTGATTGTGAGTGATTCAAGACCCACATTTCCATTCAACGCCATTGTTCGAGATGAACACTGATGGCGCGAACTTCAATTGGTAGGCAAACTTGCCAATCACATCTCCATGTGACTCTTTTTCATCTTTCGATGCGTGTGTTCCGAGCTCAGGACGATCCTGCCATGAACGCCAAGATAACCAGGTGATCTTGCTGCGAGGTCTGACCTCACCCGCCTTACACCCGTACAATCGTTCGTACCCATGTAGATCATGGCGCACCTCGAAAGGAAGGATGCTGTGACGGTGCTACACTTGGGAGAACACTAACTACTTGATATTTTTGTGAGAGATCACCCTAATAAAAGCGACTACCACGCAATCAAGAAGGGTGCATCAAGAGGGATAAACATCTCAGGCAATTCATAATAGCATGATATGGTATAGCCCTTTCTGACGGAGAAGTTATCAATTTCTTCGTCTTCGGCATTCGCGTCGGTGTTCACCTTCGCGAAGTTTGCCACCACCTTGTCGATGCACCAGATAATATTTCTATCTCTATAGCTAATAAAATAAGTGCATTACTTAAGGTTGACACGCAGGTCATTAAAGTGACAATCATATGGCTCCAGCCATCATGCCGAATCATGACACATAGGTCATGTTAATTTACATTGTATAGTCATCTCATACATAATCAAATGAAAAATGAGAACTGCTATACCACATCACATGCATACCTCATGTCATCCTTCAAAACCAAGTTAGACGCCTCTAATCGGTTTATGCAAAATTTTATTTTACGTGGCTTCTAAGGTTTCAACCAAACCACAGCTAACAACGTTTATCATCAAGTATGATAATTCAAGTTGCTAGATTAACTTTGCGGGGTGTATGAAACACGAGATAATAAAATCTCGAGCCCCATACTGAACTTCGTCATACGCATGACCCCCGTGCAGATCATATCTGCATTGCCCTTTCGTCTACGAAATTTCATCTTTCTTTTTAACTACAGTGGAATTCAATGAACTGTTAGCACTTCGTTGATCAATCAGGATCACGGATTGCCAGAACATTGAAACTCCACCATGCTGTTATCAAGATCAGAAATATGCAAATCCCAGGGAAGCAACAAGAACATCGGGTAACAGATTTCATCTGCTACCCGCACAAATAATTTTCAGTAATAGAACTCATCTACTACCTAATTATATTGTGCAACACCCATACATCTCTATGTATTCTAGATCGCAACCTGCATCTACGCATAGCATGGCTCATGATGCCACTGTAGGGGACGCAGCAGAAAAAAAAATTCCGACCTACACACCAGCCCAGGACCACTATGGAGACTGCATACATGGTTTGATCTTTTTCGTTACCGACTCGTAGCGCAGCGGAAGTAGAGTCGATGACGATCGGCGGTGCAGATCCCCGCAGCTAGGATTTACAACCTCCCAACCGCGAGTATGTATACCCTCATCTGCCCCTCGGGAAGCCCTTCGGGAGGCGGTCAGACAGTCCCCCGGACGGTGTCGCGGACAGCCCTTCGGGAGGACCTTCGAAACTCGGACGGTCACACGGACAGCCCTTCGGGAGGACCTTCGAAACTCGGACGGTCACACGGACAGCCCTTCGGGAGGCACTCTCGAACTAAGACCGAAACTACGATCTCTCTACAGAGTTGCACACATACGGTGTCATCTATCCGGCAGGGCTTCGCCGTCCAGAACAAGTTCCTGCCGGAACCCAGACAGGCTCTACGAAACTATCTCGCTGGTTGGGAGAGAGAAGGCCAGATCATGCATGGCTTGTGTATGAGAGCAAGGATCAAGGATTGGGCAGCCCCCTCTCCTCCTTATATAGGAAAACCAAGGGGTAGGATGGGTATTCAAAATACCAAAAATACCCATGAAGGAAACACTTTCCAAGGGTAAAAGGGGGAAGCAAGTGGGGAAGTGGGGCTCCAAGGAGGAGCCCCCCTCTTGGCCGGCCACACCCCATGAGGGCCCCCCCAAGGGGGCGCTCATCTATCCATGTCACCCCAGAATATCTTGGGATAAAGCCCAAAATAATGGCTTTCCAAAATGTAACCCAAAAAGCACTTTCACTATTCACGACGACATATTTCAGCGTCCGTTCAAACTGAAAATATTTATGTGGGCTTAGAACATTTCCAGTACCCACTAAAATAAATTTCAATGTGTTCCGGAATAATTCTGGATTAGTGATTTTCATCTACGAAAAGCATCCGAAGCGGTTCCGGCAGCTCTGGAACATTTCCGGTTTTTCTTCCGGAAAATTCCCAGAAGTTTCCAGAATGATTCTGGCACCCTCCAAGAATTATCAGGCATGTGCCGAAACCAATTTGACTTAATGGTATCCCCTGAAACAACTTTTCAGTTTTACCGAAACCGTTCTGGTGTTCTCTCTGCGGAACTTTTCCGCTGTCCGAAACTTTTCCGGTGTCCGAAACTTTTCCGGTGATTTTCTCTCAGACTCCGTGTCTAGTATTCAGCAGATAGATGACCCTTAAGTGTGTGACCCTATAGGTTCGGTGAAGTATAGACATGACCCGGAACCCCTTCCGATCAATGATCAACATCGGAGCCGTGGACACCCATATTGACCCCTATACCCACACGAATGAATATTCGAGTGAACCTCCAGTTGCCGTGTGCTATTCCTGTTGCTTCGCGATATGTTACAAATACCCGAGGTGAGACATGTTGGCATCCCCGTGGATCAACAACTTGTCCACTATGTCAGTTACCTTGTTACCAGTATTGTTCTCTTTTCTCGTTACCGTGTTCCGGCATCCCCGTGATCAAATCACAAAGTGTCTGGCCAGACGATGATGGATACCGTAACACCAAGAGGGCCTAGAGATATCTCTCCATCGTCGGAGGAGCAAATCCCAATCTTGAGCTATCAAGTTACTTGACATACTTTCCCATGAACCCGTAAGCCGCCGTAATAGCCATCCAGTTACGGATGGCGTTTAACAAACCCCAAAGTTCATGAATCAAGCATGAAGAAACTCGATACTCTCATGGTCTGAGGAATCATGCAAACGTTAACCATCTCTGTGTTATTAACCATTTAACTTGTGACGAATGTATCTCATAGCATAACATCAATTCGGGTTGATTCAACACAAATGTTCTTCTAACATTGTGCCCTCAAAATTGCTGGCATAGACATGCCCATGATCAGGAAAACAGAACCATCATGCAACACTTGAGCTAGTCTTAGAGGCCAGACTAGGAATACATTTTACCGTTTATTATTCCACATGTGCATATGAGTCTTCCTCCGAGCCTCGTGGTTATTGTAGACTCGAGAACCATAGCAGTTATAGCATGGAACATAAACCTAATTATGGATAGGGAGATAATCAATAACATTTATTATTGCCTCTAGGGCATATCTCCTACATAGAGGTCATGTTGTTGGACAACGATGAACCTACGAGCTATGGAGAAGCGATGATGGGCCCGGATTCCGAGAAATGGTTAGAGGCCATGAAATCCGAGATGGGATCCATGTATGAAAACAAAGTATGGGCTTTGGAAGTATTACCTGAAGGGCGAAAGGCCATTCAGAACAAATGGATCTTTAAAAGGAAGACGGACGCGGACGGTAATGTCACCGTCTATAAAGCTCAACTTGTGGCAAAGGGTTTTTCACAAGTTCAAGGAGTTGACTACGATGAGACTTTCTCACCCGTAGCGATGCTAAAGT
The DNA here is from genome assembly GCA_039707655.1 of Elymus sibiricus. NCBI lineage: Eukaryota > Viridiplantae > Streptophyta > Magnoliopsida > Poales > Poaceae > Elymus > Elymus sibiricus. Next base: position 401,247,732 of record CM077671.1, read on the forward strand.
CTGTTGGAATTATGTTAGCAGTTGCTGCATTTTTCGATTATGAAATCTGGCAGATGGATGTCAAAACAGAGTTTCCTTAACGGTTTCCGTGAGGAAAGGTTGTATGTGATACAACCAGAAGGTTTTGTCAGTCCTAAGGATGCTAAAATGTATGCAAGCTCCAACAATCCTTCTATGGACTGGAGCAAGCATCTCGGAGTTGGAATATACGCTTTGATGAGGTGATCAAAGTTTTTGGGTCTATACAAAGTTTATGAGAAACTTGTATTTACAATAAAGTGAGTGGGAGCACTATAGAATTTCTGATAAGTATATGTGGATGACATATTGTTGATCGGAAATGATGTAGAATTTTTGGAAAGCATAAAGGGTTGTTTGAAAAGGAGTTTTTCAAAGGAAAACCTGGAATGAAGCTACTTAAATATTGGGCATCAGGATCTATAGAGATAGATCAAGACGTCTGATAAGACTTTCAATGAGTACATACCTTGACAAGATTTTGAAAGAGTTCAAAATGGATCACTCAAAAAGGGAGTTCTTGCCTGATTTGTAAGGTGTGAAGTTGAGTGAGACTCAAAGCTTGACCACGGTAGAAGAAAGAGAGAGGACGAAGGTCGTCCCCTATGCCTTATGCATAGGCTCTATATAGTATGCCATGCTGTGTACCGCACCTGGTGTGTGCCTTGCCATGAGTCTGTCAAGGGGTACAAGAGTGGTCCAGGAGTGGATCACTGTACAGCGGTCAAGATTATCCTTAGTAACTAGAGGACTAAGGAAATGTTTCTCGATTATGGAGGTGATAAAGAGTTCGTCGTAAAGGGTTACGTCGATGCAAGCTTTGACACCTATCCGGATGACTCTAAGTAGCAATCCGGATACGTATAGTGGAGCAGCCATTTGGAATAGCTCCAAGTGGAGCGTGGGAGCATCTGCAGTACGACATATAAATTTGCAAAGAACACATGGATCTGAATGTTGCAGACCGTTGACTAAAGACCTCTCTCACATGCAAAGCATGATCGAACCCCAGAACTCATTGGGTGTTAGATTCATAACAATGTAAATCACATGGTGATGTGAACTAGATTATTGACTCTAGTGCAAGTGGGAGACTGTTGGAAATATGCCCTAGAGGCAATAATAAAATGGTTATTATTATATTTCCTTGTTCATGATAATCGTTTATTATCCATGATATAATTGTATTGATTGGAAACTCAATTACATGTGTGGATACATAGACAAACAATGTGTCCCTAGTAAGCCTCTAGTTAAACTGGCTCGTTGATCAAAGATGGTGAAGGTTTCCTAGCCATAGACATGAGATGTCATTTGATAACAGGATCACATCATTAGGAGAATGATGTGATGGACAAGACCCAAACTATGAACGTAGCATATGATTGTGTCAGTTTATTGCTATTGTTTTCTGCATGTCAAGTATCTGTTCCTATGACCATGAGATCATGCAACTCACTGACACCGGAGGAATACCTTGTGTGTATCAAACGTCACAACGTAACTGGGTGACTATAAAGGTGCTCTACATGTATCTCCGAAGGTGTTTGTTGAGCTGGCATGGAACGAGACTGGGATTTGTTACTCCGTATGACGGAGAGGTATCTCAGGGCCCACTCAGTAATACAACATCACAACAAGCCTTGCAAGCAATGTGACTAAAGTGTTAACCACGGGATCTTGTATTACGGAACGAGTAAAGAGACTTGTCGGTAACGAGATTGAACTAGGTATAGAGATACCGACGATAGAATCTCGGGCAAGTAACATACCGAAGAACAAAGGGAACACCATACGGGATTAACTGAATCCTTGACATAGAGGTTCAACCGATAAAGATCTTCGTAGAATATGTAGGAACCAATATGGGCATACAGGTCCCGCTATTGGTTATTGACCGTAGAGGTGTCTCGGTCATGTCTACATAGTTCTCGAACCCGCAGGGTCTGCACACTTAAGGTTCAGTGACGTTTCGGTAGTATAGAGTTATGTATGGTGGTGACCTAAGGTTGTTCGGAGTCCCGGATGAGATCCCGGACGTCACGAGGAGCTCCGGAATGGTCCGGAGGTAAAGATTGATATATAGGAAGTCCCGTTTTGGTCACCGGAAAAGTTTCGGGTGTTTCGGTAGTGTACCGGGAGTGCCGGGAGGGTACCGGGGGACCATCGGGAGGGGCCTCTCACCTCAAAGGCCTCATGGGCTGTGGGAGGAGGTGAACCATCCCCTAGTGGGCTGGCCGAATCCCCCCAACAAGGCCCATGCGGCTAGGGGTGGGAAAGTCCAAGTGGAGATAAGGCAAAACAAGTGGAAGTGGAATCCTACTTGGAGTAGGATTGGAGTAGGACTCCTCCACCTCTCCCACTTCGGTCGCACCTACGGGAAGCCCTAGGGGCACCGGCCTCCCTCCCCTTCCTCCTATATATACTGGAGGGGAGAGAGGGCAGCCGCACCAGAAAACCCTAAGCCACGGTGCAGCCCTCTCTCCCCAATAGATCTAGTCCTCTAGTTTTCAGCAGTGCTCAGGCAAAGCCCTGTTGGAACAGTTCCACCACCACCGCTGCCGCGCCGTCGCACTACCGGAGAACTCTTCTACCTCTCCGCTCCCTCTTGCTGGATCAAGAAGGCGGAGATCGTCATCGAGCTGTACGTGTGCTGAACGCGGAGGTGCCATCCGTTCGGCACTAGATTGGAAGGACCGTGATTGGATCGCGGGACGGATCGTGATTGGATCGCGGGACGGATCGTGATTGGATCGGGGTACGGATCGTGATGGGATCGCGGGACGGCTTGCGATTTGGATCGCGGAGACGTTCGACTACATGAACCGCGTTTCTTAACGCTTCCGCTTAGTGATCTACAAGGGTATGTAGATCCACTCTCCCTCTCGTAGATGCTCATCACCATGGATAGATCTTGCGTGTGCGTAGGAAAATTTTTGTTTCTCATGCAACGTTCCCCAATAGTGGATAGGGATCTCGAGGAGGGCACAACCCATCAGGGCGCGACCGGGGCCTCTGGCGCGCCCTGGTGGGTTGTGGTCTCCTCGACCCTCCCCTCTGGCACTTCTTTGGCCCACTGGATGTCTTCTAGCCCAAAAACATCTCCAAAAAGTTTCGCGATGTTTGGGCTTCGTTTGGTACTGATATTCTGCGAAGTAAAAAACAAGCAAAAACAGCAACTGGCACTTTGGCACTATGTCAATAGGTTAGTCCCAAAAATGATATAAAGTTGCTATAAAATGATTGTAAAACATCCAAGATTGATAATATAACAGCATGAAACAAGCAAAAATTATAGATACGTTGGAGACGTATCAGCATCCCCAAGCTTAATTCCTACTCGTCCTCGAGTAGGTAAATGATAAAAACAGAATTTTTAATATGGAATGTTGCCTAACATGTTCATCACATATTCTTTTCTTTTGTAGCATGGACATTTGGACTTTTAGATGGTTCAAAGCAATAGTCTAGTTTTGACATAAAGACTTTAACACTCAAGCATGCCAACAAGCAACCATGTCTTTCAAAATATCAACACTAAAGAAAGTTATCCCTAGCCCATCATGCTCAATCATTGATCCATTCATGAAACACACTCAAATATTAACTACACCCAATGCTCAAGTATGATCATAGTGCCCCCTAGTTGGTGCTTTATAAGAGAAGATGGAGACTCAAAGTAAAAATCAAAATTGCATAAAGTAAATAGATAGGCCCTTCGCAGAGGGGAGTAGGGATTTGCAGAGGTGCCAGAGCTCAAACTTTAAATTGAGAGAGAAAAATATTTTGGGTGGCATGCCTTTCCTGTCAACGAAAACGACAAAGTAGTTCACAATACTTTACATGCTAGGTATATCATAGGCGGTTCCCAAACATAAAATAAAGTTTATTCCTTTTCCCACCATTCTTTCACAATCCATGGCTGGCCGTATCCACGGTTGCCTTCCATACCAACACTTTCCAAGGAATTTATTATTTGACAACATAAAGTAAAAAAAAATCTGTTTTCATTTCGGGACTGGGCATCCCTATTACCGCCGTACTCTCGTGCAATGACAAGTGAATAAACACTCATCTTGAGAATAACACATCTAGCATGGAAAAATATTGGACACCCCTTACCGTTTCATGAGCGGTACGAGCACACAAAAAGGAAATTTATTTTGAAAAGTAGAGATGGCACATACAAATTTACTTAGAACGGCATGGAAATACTGCATATAGATAGGTATGGTGGACTCATAAGGCAAAACTGGGTTTAAGGATTTTGGATGCACAAGTAGTATTTCTACTTAGTACAAGTGGAGGCTAGCAAATAGATTGAGAAGCAACCAATCAAGAAATGAAAATTCACATAAGCAAGCATTGAGCATAACTAACACCGAATAATGCACCATAAGTAGGATGTAATTTCATTGCATAACTATTGACTTTCATGCATGCATAGGGAATCACAAACCTTAACACCAATATTCTTACTAAAGCATAATTACTCATTAACATGACTCACATATTACTATCATCATGTCTCAAAACTATTACAAGGAATCAAGTTTAATTTGTCCAATGATCTTCATGAAAGTTTTTATTATATCCTCCTTGGATATCTATCACTTTGGGACTAGTTTCATATATTGCCATTTCTTTTGGCAAGCTCAAACAAATTTAAGTGAAGCACATGAGCATAAAAGTTTCATCTCTCAAACTAGTATAAGTGAAGCATGAGAGGATTTCTTCAAAATTTACTAACTCTCAAATTAATCTAAGTGAAGCATGAGAGTGTTTCTACAAAAATTTCCAAGCACACCATGCTCAAAAGGATATAAGTGAAGCACTAGAGCAATTCCATAGCTCAAAAGGTTTATGTGAAGCATATAGAGCAATTCTAACAAATCTTAGCATAATTTTGGCTCTCTCAAATAGGTGTGTCCAGCAAGGATACAAGTTACAAACTAAAAAGCAAAGAAAGCAAAGACTCAAATGATACCATACGCTCGAAGCAAAACTCATGATATGTGACGAATAAAAATATAGCTCCAAGTAAAATACCGATGGTCGTTAGAAGAAAGAGGGGATGCCACTCGGGGCATCCCCAAGCTTAGCTGCTTGTTTCTCTTTGGATATATCTTGGGGGTGCTGTAGCATCCCCAAGCTTAGGATCTTTTCACTCCTTATTCCTTCATCCATCGTGATCGATCCCAAAACTTGAAAACTTCAAGCACACAAAACTCAACAAAATCTTCGTGAGATCCGTTTGTATAATAAAGCAAATCACTACTTTAAGTACTGTTGCAAACCCATTCATAATTTATTATTGTATTATATCTACTGTATTTTAACTTTACCATGGATCATACCCTTCAATACAACCCATAGATTCATCAAAACAAGCACACAATGCAATGAAAACATAATCTGTCTTAAACAGAACAGTCTGTAGTAATCTGTACTCTAACCATACTTCTGTAACTCTACAAATTCTTAAAAATTAGGATAACGTAACTAATTTGTATAGCAATACTGTGTTAAAATTTCAGCTCAATATCACGTTCCAGTAAAAAATAAAAATTCGAATACTGGAGGCAAAGTTTCTGTTTCAGATTCAGCATTGTTTCTACTCATCTTATGAATCATCCTAAAGGCTCTACTTGGCACAAACACTAAATAAAACATAAAAACACAATCATAGCAGAGGCATAATTGTGTCAACACACAAAAACAGAAAGAAAAAGATTAAAATAAATTTATTCATTGGGTTGCCCCCCAACAAGCGCTATCGTTTTACGCCCCTAGCTAGGCATAACGCATAGATTCAAGTATTTTCATCTTTGGTTTTTGCTACTTTTGTGAGGGCTTTCTCAAACCCGGGGGGGGGGGGGGGGGGCTCTTTACGCTTCCCCAAATTTTCAAGAGAAGAAACCATCTTGAGATCCAAAATATCCAAACACTTATTGCAAAGAGTAATCAAAGTATTCAAGCGATTGAGGTTCCCACTAATATGTTTGAGAGGTTCATTATATTTTTGCAACTCGACCAAGTGCTTATGTAAGTCACCCAATTTGTCTAAAATTTGAACCCCCTCTTGTCTATAGGAAATCCCCTTTTTTGATAGAGGAACCCCCAATATCCCTTTCAAAATTTCATAAGTGGTGTTTTCATCAAGCTCAATAAAGTTCCCTTTAGCGGCAAAATCCAAGAGTTGTCTATGATGCAAAGGTAATCCTATGTAAAAATTTCGAAGCAAAATTTTGGTATCACCTTTTAGGTTGCAAATGCGATAGGATTCCATTAGCCTATACCAGGTATCTTTCAGATTTTCCTCTTGTTTTTGTTTGAAGTATAGAACTTCAAAATTTGGTGACAAAGGGGGAGTAGTAACGCCAGCCATAGCAACATGGTTGGCAAACAAGAGATCTGACGAGAAAAAGGCAAACGAAAAAGGGGGCGAATAAAATGGCAAATTTGGTCAAGTGGGGGAGAGGAAAACGAGAGGCAAATGTGATTGCAAGGAGATGAGATTTGTGATTAGGAACCTGGTAGATGATGATGGTGTCTCCTCGGCGCCAAAGATTGGCACGTAGAAGAGACCACTTCCTCCCTGGCAACGGCGCCAGAAATTCCTTTGACGTGGCTTGAGACTGCGTTGGTATTTCCCCAAAGAGGAAGGGATGATGCAGCACAGCGACGGTAAGTATTTCCCTCGGTTATGAAACCAAGGTATCGAACCAGTAGGAGGATCACCACCACTACGTAAACAACACTACACACAAAGAACAAATACTTGCAACCCGACGCGAAAGAGAGGTTGTCAATCTCTCTACGGTAAAAACATAGATTAGGATATGATAGATTGGAGAGGTAGATCTCTCAAGAACACAAAATAAAAAGGGCAAATAAAAAGTGCAGCAAGGTATATTTGGGTTTTTGGAATAATAGATCTGGAAAAAAAATCAGCAAAAAGATAGATCGGAAAGCAATATGTTGGAAAAGTAGACCCGGGAGCCATAGGTTTCACTAGTGGCTTCTCTCATGAGTATAGCACACGGTGGGTCAACAAATTACTGTTGGGCAATTGATAGAAGATCAAATAATCATGACGATATCCAAGGCGATGATCATTATATAGGCATCACATCTAAGATTAGTAGACCGAAATGATTCTGCATCTACTACTATTACTCCAAACATCGACCGCTATCCAGCATGCATCTAGTGTATTAAGTTCCTGGAAAAATGGAGTAATGCAATAAGAACGGTGACATGATGTAGACAAGATCTATTCATGTAGGAATAGACCCCATCTTGTTATCCTTAATGGCAACGATACATGCGTGCCTGGCTGCCCCTTCTGTCACTGGGAGAGGACACTGCAAGATCGAACCCATCACAAAGCACCTCTTCCCATGGCAAGAAAAATCGATCTAGTTGGCCTAACTAAACAAAAGATTCGAAGAAGAAATACGAGGCTATAAGTAATCATGCATATAAGAGATCAAAGAAGACTCAAATAATATTCATGGATAGAAACTGATCATGAACTCAAAATTCATCGGATCCCAACAAACACACCGCAAAAGTTTATATCAAATAGATCTCCAGGAGACCATTGTATTGAGAATCAAAAGAGAGAGAGAAGAAGCCATCTAGCTACTGCCTACGGACCCGTAGGTCTATGGTGAACTACTCACGCATCATCGGAGAGGCACCAATGAGGATGATGAACCCCTCCGTGATGGTGTTAGATTGGATCTAACGGTTCTGGAACTTGCGGCGGCTGGATGTGTTTTTCGTCGACTCCTTTAAGGTTTCTGGAATATTTTGGGAATTTATAGGCGTCAGAGGCGGTGGAGAGGGGTCCCGAGGAGGGCACAACCCATCAGGGCGCGCCCGGGGCCTCTGGCGTGCCTTGGTGGGTTGTGGTCTCCTCGACCCTCCCCTCTGGCACTTCTTTGGCCCACTGGATGTCTTCTTGCCCAAAAAAATGTCCAAAAAGTTTCGCGATGTTTGGGCTTCGTTTGGTACTGATATTCTGCGAAATAAAAAAGAAGCAAAAACAGCAACTGGCACTTTGGCACAATGTTAATTGGTTAGTCCCAAAAATGATATGAAGTTGCTATAAAATGATTGTAAAACATCCAAGATTGATAATATAACAGCATGGAACTAGCAAAAATTATAGATACGTTGGAGACGTATCAGCCGGCTCGGCGTGCTCGTGCCGGCCTGTGTCAGGCCGGCCGAAACCGCATCTCCATAGAGAAAGACAGGGCGACCCACCCTCCTAAAGTGTGGCACCCCGGCTCAGAGAACCGGATTACCAGTGTTTCCAACCCAGAGATCATGTCTTCTGGAAACACACAACAACTTGGCACAGAACAGAACTGAATTTTATTGATAGGAGTCGAGTACAAACGCATATCTTACAATGGAAACGAGGCCAAAGGCACCCTCGGTGCTCTGACAGTATCTACATTAATTATGCCACATAGCAGGGCCTCGGATACTGGGTACTTCTACGGCGTAGCGGAACATAGCGCAACTCCATCCACAGGGACACTGCTATGGACACATCCTAGTTAGCATAGCCAGCACCTCAGGACCTCCGTCCTCGGATTCTCTTGCATCTGGCATGATACGCCAGGTGAGTACTTTGAATGTACTCGCAAGCTCACGATAACCAAGTAATGCAGCAAACAATAGCATGGCAATCAACACAATATCAGTTAAGCAATTTACTCACTGTTACCAATCATCAACTTACTCTCTTTCGGGTTGTCCCACAACCCTCGGAATACTCATACCCACTGAGTACTTCCGAACACAAGATGAGTTCTTCCATCATTAATATCAACGTTCCGGTTGATCCTCTACTGAGGTCTGGACGGGCTGTCCAATACCGTGGACTCGGCTATTCGAATAGATTTTTACACTCTGCAGAGGTTGCGCACTTTACCCACACCATGAAGCACCTGGCCCATGGCCTCGAGACCACTCGGGTGGACCAGCATTGCTTCAACTAAACCTGCCTGACCCGTGACCCTTCATCGTACCACCGGCACTCTTCCTCCCTCGGAGGTCAGCCTTGGGTGGCCCCTGTCTCCTCATGACACCTGCCACCATCGTGGCCAAACTCTGTAGACCCAAACGGGGCCTACTGTCCCAAACGGGGACGCCGGCATAAACTCAACTATCAACTGGGCTCACAGGGTTATCACCGCTTACCTGATCAGGGTAGCACGCCGTGCATAACCCTCCCTCTTTGGAGGTACCGATGAAAGATCACGCAGCCAGACCCGGTCAGGGCCGTCCCATACCGGCAAATGTGGTTGCACGAGTATGCCCGGACAGGTGACTCAAGATCAACCACTAAGTTTATAAAACAACAGTAGTGGTTCAACATAATTCTTGAGTATTTAATTATTACTATGAATTAACTATATTAAATTAAATTAAATCAACCTAATGTATAAACAAAATGCAATGCTATGAGAATGCATGCATGAATTGGGTATCATGGCTTGCCTTGCTCTGTTGGGTGGTTCAAACACTCTGGATCTTCACAACCACCAAATTCTTCTTCTGAAAGTATTTTCAAATCCAATAGGAAAATGTCACATAAAGCCATTCTGTTAAATAGAAATTCTGTGAACATTGGAAAAATACCAAAATTTACCAGAAAATAAAGGGGCTTAAGACAAACACAATGCAAAAAGAATCAACTGCATTGGAGTTGTAGATAAAAAGTTATTGATGGTCAAAGTTGGGTCAAAAATCTGTTTTAAATTAAATAAAACTGAAATTCCAGAAATCCCAGAGCCGGCCACGTCGAAGGCGCAAAACCAGAGTACGCCTCCACTAGCGTCCGCTTCGGCCGCGGCTGACCCACTGACGGGTGGGGTCGGCTCTATTTAAACAGAAGGAGGGAGGAGGGGACAGAGGAGGGCGGCGCTCCGGCGACGGTCGCTGGCGACAGAGGCGGCGATAGGGTCGGGGAGCTACGGGAATGGATCGGGCACTCAAGGGCGATCATGCACGTACCCACAAAATGGCAAGAGCTGGCCGGACGGCGTCGTCCCCTTCGTCTCTGGCGGCGGCGGTGCTCGGCTGGGATCGGAGACGGCGATTCCGGCGATGGGAAGCTTGGGCAGAAGGACGGGGAGCACCAGGGAACTGCTCTAAGCTCGATGGAGAGGTCGGACGGGCTCTAGAAGGCGAGGAACTGCTGGCACTGAGGAGACCTCAGATGGCGGAGCTCCGGCGAGGTTCGAGGCCAGAGGGCCTCTCGGCCTTGGCTCGTTGCTCGGGGACGCGATTCAGAGGGTGAGGAGGTGGCTGACGAGCTAGGAGGGACGGGGAGGCTTTAAATAGGCGGAGGTCGAGGCGCGGCGATCCCTCCCGAAGCGGTGAGGCTCAGCCACGTCGCCGGCGCCCGTACGGTGCGCTGGCTGGCGAGGAGCGTCGATGGGATGGAAGAGGGCAGGCAGGGGCGACGGGACGGGTCCGGAGCCATCAATGGCGTGCGGACGACCACAGTGGCCGAAGGCCACTGTTCTGCCCGTGGCGGCGCTTGGCCTGGAGCGGCGGCGACCTTCTCCGGCAACCGGGAGGGTTCGGGAGAGTCCACACGTCTACCTGCAACGTCGTCGGCACCAGAGGACAAGGAGGGAGCGGCGATGGACGGCTCGGGCGAGCTGACCCGTCTCTGGCGCTGCGCAGAGCGCGCGCTGTGGCATGCCAGCCCCGTGGTCACCACTGGTGTGGCCACCAGGAGGACACGCCTGCCTGGCACACCTTGTCCATGGGGTCGACCCTTGACCATTTAGCCTCCCTGGGTCACTGGCTCGACCAGGTTCACCCTGCCATGAGGTGTAGCCTCAGCTACATATCCTGCCAGCAAACTTGAGGAGACTCTAGAGAGAAAAGGAGATAGGGATGGAGCCAGAGGAGATGTCTAGGGCTATCAGGATTGGAAGGACTATCTTCTGGCAAAAATTAAGAAGGTTTGAAGAAGAAATGGATAGGGTTCCTTTGGAAACTATCATTCTGGTCCAGAACACAAATGAGCTTGTGGCACTCAGCTGGTTGCTCTGCAAATGGTGAAACTTGGTAGAAGGGAGTTATTTTGCACATAGCAGATGCCATAAAAATCTCAGGATGATTAGGCATCTCTAGCTAGCACTTCCTTCACAGAGGTTTCAAAAATGCAGAAACTTGCCAGAGCCCTGCTGCTCAAAAGTTGTACTGGCCAAGATGATATTTTTGGATATTGGGGCAAGATAGGAGCCCTAGGAGCTTGAGGAATTTATTGGGAATTTTCTGGAATAGAAATAATAGGGTTGCTTCACAATGGACAGATTCTGGTCGGAAACAAAATAATTATTCTGGCCAAAATTCCCCATTGAGCAATAAAATATTTTTGAATAAAATGAAATCTTATGATGATAAGAAGATGGGGAAAAAGTTTGGGAGTTAATTGACCATCCAAACTATAGGTTGCTTCACAACCCATAGGGATAACCTAAACTCCCAAACTAAGAAAATGATTTTATAGCAAAGATAAAATATTGAAAAAATTATCCAAGAGAGCATGGAAAGGTTTTATCAAGATGATAAAAGTTTGGAGATGCTTGAAGAAAATTTTAGCAAGGCATAGATCAACTCTTCTGAAAAGGTTTTGAAAGTCAGCTGTATTGCAAATAAACTCCAAATAATTTTGGAAAGAAAAGTTGCCAAAAATCAGGGTGTCACATAAAGCTGGGACTCATGGAGGCCGAGGTGGTAATTACAAGCGGAAGCAGCCCGAAGGCGGATCCGAATTCATGGCTAACACCGGCTCAGTTTTCAAAGGCCAGCGTCAAGGCCATCAGTAGGGAAGGACCCGTCAGGACACGCAACTACGGGGATGCACTCAGAGCGCCTTGTCCCAAGCATGGAACCCTAGATAAGCCGGCTAATCATTCATGGAAACATTGCTATATCATGCAGGAATTCTAAAGCCGGGAGTTTCAAAATCATCAAGAGGGACGTCCGGGTCATCATGACCTAGACGAGTCGTGCGCCGGCTCGCCTGGAAGTTCTAAATGACGGAATACCGGGCAGTATCCTGTGTTCACCACCAATACTTGCAAGCAAAATGGGAAATCGAAACAGAGGGCCCTCAACGTAGTCGAGCCGGCAACCCCCAATACCCCAATTGAATAAAATGAAATCTTATGATGATAAGAAGATGGGGAAAAAGTTTGGGGGTTAATTGACCATCCAAACTATAGGTTGCTTCACAACCCATAGGGATAACCTAAATTCCCAAATTAAGAAAATCATTTTATAGCAAAGATAAAATATTGAAAAAATTATCCAAGAGAGCATGGAAAGGTTTTATCAAGATGACAAAGGTTTGGAGATGCTTGAAGAAAATTTTAGCAAGGCATAGATCAACTCTTTTGAAAAGGTTTTGAAAGTCAGCTGTATTGCAAATAAACTCCAAATAATTTTGGAAAGAAAAGTTGCCAAAAATCAGGGTGTCACAAACCTACCCCCCTTAGGATGAATCTCGTCCTCGAGATTCGGTTGCTCAGGGAACAAGTATGGATATGCAGATCTTAGGAAGTCTTCTCTTTCCCATGTAGCCTCTTCCTCTGTGTGGTGTTCCCACAGCACCTTATAAAATCTGATTACCTTGCTTCTGGTGGTCCTTTCCATCTCATCCAGGATCCTTACAGGTTTATCTTCATATGTCAGGTCTTTGGCCAGTTCTAACTCAGTCATGTCCGCTTGCTTGACCGGTGGTGCAATGCACTTCCTTAGTTGCGATATGTGGAATACATCGTGCACTTCTGACAGTACTGGCGGTAATTCCAACTGATATGCCACTCTACCTCTTCTAGCAACCACTGGAAATGGGCCTATATATCTTGGTGCAAGTTTTCCCCGAGTATTGAATCTCTTTACTCCTTTCATAGGGCTTACTCGGAGATATGCATATTCTCCGGGCTCAAAGGTCACTTCCCGGTGTTTTGGATCATAGTAACTCTTCTGACGAGACTTGGTTGTTCGAAGATGTTCCTGGATATCCTTAACTTGCTTCTCAGCCTCGAGCATCAGGTCTGTACCAAAGATTCGGCTGTCCCCCGTCTGAGACCAGTTCAAAGGAGTGCGGCACTTCCGCCCATATAATGCCTCAAACGGTGACATCTTCAAGCTTGACTGATAGCTGTTGTTGTATGAGAATTCTGCATAAGGTACACTGTCTTCCCACTTAGGTCCATGGGTGAGGGCACATGACCGAAGCATATCTTCCAGTATCTGGTTCACCCTTTCTGTCTACCCGTCTGTCTGTGGGTGGTATGCCGTGAAATGCTTCAGCATGGTTCCCAAGGCTTGGTGGAGTCGCAGCCAGAATGCTGAGGTGAATAGGGATCCTCTGTCTGATGTGATGGACTTAGGGACTCCATGGAGGCTAACTATCCGGGACATGTAGAGCTGTGCCAGTTGATTTGCGTTGAAAGTAGTCTTTACTGGGATGAAGTGAGCCACTTTCGTGAGTATGTCCACGATGACCCAAATAGCATCGTTGCCTCTTGCTGACTTGGGTAGTCCAACAATAAAGTCCATACAGATGTCATCCCACTTCCACTGGGGTACCGGTAAGGGTTGCAGTAGCCCAGCGGGTTTCTGGTGTTCTGCCTTAACCTTGTTGCAGATATCACAGCAGGCGACATAATATGCTATATCCTTTCGCATTCCTGTCCAGCTAATTTTTTTTGTCCAAGTGAGATATATCGCATACTATTCTTCCTTTTTCATCCGAAAGGGCTTTTTTATTCTATTTCACTATTTCATTCCATCTAGATCTAAGAAAGAACCCAATGCACTGAAATTCCACTAATATACAAAATGTTTCTCTTAGATCCTGATACATCTTTGTTCCTCCCGGGTGGATGGAATATGAGGACTCATGAGCTTCTTTGAGGATTCGCTGCCTCAGATTATCTTGATCGGGCACGCATATCCGCTTCTCAAACCATACGGTGCCTTGATCATCCATGTGGAAGGACTTGGCTTTCCCTTTCGGAATCAGTTCCTTAATCTTTTTGATTCCCTCATCTGGCTCTTGGGCCTTCTTGATTTCTTCCATAAGGGTGGGGGTAATTTCCAACGTGTCCGATGTAGTCGGTCCGCATAGCACCATGTTGAGCTCAGCGAACTCCTCTTGCAACCTTGGGTGCATCCTTCCCATTAGGGCATTCACGGTGCCTTGTTTTCTGCTGAGAGCGTCCGCGACCACATTGGCTTTCCCCGGATGATAATTTATCCCAATATCATAGTCCTTGACTAGCTCAAGCCATCTTCGTTGCATGAGATTCAGCTCCGACTGAGTGAAAATATACTTAAGACTCTTATGGTCCGTGTATATTTCACAGCATTGGCCAATGAGATAATGCCTCCAAATCTTCAGGGCGTGCACTACGGCTGCTAGCTCCAAATCATGCATAGGGTAATTCTCATGAGGTCATAGCTGTCTGGATGCATATGCTACAACCTTCCCTTCTTGCATCAATACGCAGCCGAGTCCACGTCTGGAAGCGTCGTAGTATATATCAAAGCTTTTATGTATGTCTGGAAGAACTAGAACAGGGGCGGTAGTGAGCAGGAAACTACTGTCACCTTCCGCCGTCCAGACAAACCTTTGGTTCTTCTTGAGCAACTCCGTCAGGGGCTTGGCTATCTTAGAGAAGCCTTCTATGAAGCATCGGTAATAGCCTGCCAATCCCAGGAAACTGCGGACTTCTGTCACCGTGGCTGGGGTCTTCCAGTTTAATACTGCGGTTACCTTGCTGGGGTCGACGGCTACTCCTTGTTCTGACAGAATGTGCCCCAGAAATCCCACCTCTTTTAGCCAAAATTCACACTTGCTAAACTTGGCGTACAAGCGGTGGTCTCTTAACCTTTCCAGGACAGCACGGAGATGCTTCTTATGCTCCTCTTCATCTTTGGACTATATCAGGATATCATCGATGAATACTACCACGAATTTGTCCAGAAAGTCCATGAAGACTTTGTTCATCATGCTCATGAAGTAGGCTGGAGCATTTGTTAGTCCAAATGACATGACTGTGAATTCATACAGTCCGTATCGGGTGGTGAACGCTGTCTTGGGGATATCCTCTTTTCGAATCTTTAGCTGATGATATCCAGTTCGAAGGTCAATCTTTGAGAATACCCGGGCTCCGTTCAGCTGGTCGAACAAGTCATCAACGCGAGGAAGCGGGTACTTGTTCTTGATGGTGACCTCGTTCAGCTGACGATAATCTACGCACATACGTAGACTTCCATCCTTCTTCTTGACAAAGAGCACGGGTGATCCCCATGGCGAGATACTTGGGCGAATATACCCTTTTTGCAGCAATTCATCCAGTTGCTTCTTTAACTCTGCCAACTCTGGTCCTGGCATACGATAGTATTTCTTGTAAATTGGAGCAGTGCCGGGAACCACTTCGATTGCAAACTCCAATTCCCGGTCTGGAGGCATTCCGGGTAACTCTTCGGGAAATACGTCCGGAAACTCGCAAACTACCGGAATCAAGTTTATATCTGTGGCAGTAGCTTGATATGCCATTCCTTCCTTTGATATCATCTTGCTGGCAAGGAATTGGACGGTTTGTCCGGTTGGGTTGACCAGGGTTACTGTCCTGCTGGCACAGTTGATGCACACCTTATGTGGTGTCAACCAGTCCATTCCCAGTATTACGTCCAATCCCGAGGATTCAATGGCAATGAGGGCAGCTGGGAACTTTACTCCTTGTATTGAAATTTCCAGATCTCTATAGATCAAATTTGTTTTGAGCAGGGAGCCAGGGGATTGTACCACCATGATTTTGTCTAAAAGCGACGGCGAAAATTTGTGCAAGGTGCCAAAACTCCGCGAAATAAACGAGTGGGAAGCCCCGGAATCAAATAAAATAACTGCAGGTATGTCGTTAATAGAAAACATACCCAGGACTACTTCTGGGGCTTCGCAGGCTTCCTCGGCGGAGATATGGTGGACACGTCCATGGCAGAGGTTATGATTGGGGCGGCGTCCTATGGTGTTGACCTGCGGCTTGACTTCAGTGGATGGCTTCCCATTGTTGGTGGGACACTGTTTGGAGTAGTGTCCACTCTGGCCGCAAGTGAAACAGGTATTGTTGCGGCGGCAGTCTTCTATCACAGGCTGTTTGCCGAAGGTCTTGGTCTGGCTCACTGTCTTGTTATTGTTGCTACCATTGCTCCAGGTAGGCTTATATTCAAAGGTGCCTGGCTGCCAGGTGCGCGGCTTCTGAGCATATGACTCCCGGTTGTCCTTCTTGGGTTCGAACTTCCGCTTATGGTTGTCTTGTTCGGACTTGTGCTCCCTTTCGGCTATAAAGGCCTTGTTCACCAGTGTCTGGAAGTCAGGGAAGTCTAACATGCATAGCTGACAACAGAGAGAGTGGTTCAGTCCTCCCAAGAACCGATCTATCTTTCTCTCTTCGGTGGCCACATCATATGTAGAGTACCATGACAGATTGTTGAACTTGTTGAGGTACGCTGCTACCGACATGCTTCCTTGTGTCAAAGCAAGGAACTCCCTTTGTTTCACCTTCATTATGCCTGTAGGAATATGATATTTGCGGAACAATTCCTTGAACTTCTCCCAAGTGATTTCTTCTTCAGCAGACCATGTTGCCTTTGTGTTATCCCACCATATGGCTGCTGGCCCTTCCAGGTAATGAGTGGCAAACGGAACCTTGTCTGAATCCTCACAACGGGCTATCTCCAACTTCTTCTCGATGGTCCTTAGCCAATCATCTGCTTCTATTGGATCCACAGCCTGACCAAAATTTGGTGGCTTGGTGCGCTGGAAATCAGACAGCCTGGAGTGTGACCCATTGTGATTGTGATTCTGACCTACCATAGTCTGCATACTCTTCAAGAATTCCATAAGATCCTGGTTTCTCTTTTCCTCAAACATTCACATGATCTGATCAGTAGTAGGTGCTTGAGGTGGTGGGGGTGGTAGATCTTCCGGTGCTTGACCTGCTTGTCTGGCGGATCGACGGACGGGGGTTCCATCGCTGCCTTGGCTACAACTTCTCTTCATCCTAAATTTGTTCCCATTGCCAAAATACCGACTCGATGAGCAATATCCATCAGGGGAAACACAGTATATGACACCAGCAAGAAAAAAACACGAAGAAAAAGGCGAATAAAGCAAACCACATAATTATACAAGATAACCCAACATCATACATGGCAAGCTAGTAGGGGAATAACATGGCTAGACTGCTCATACGGCAGTTGACATATGCAAAGATGCATGCTCCACAGCTCCAGCCTCCACTCTAGTGGCGCTGATGGCACGAACACTGCCAAACCACAGACTCCTCGTCATCTGATCCTGAGTCAGAGTCAGAGCTGATGATATGGATCTCGTCCTCCGGATCAAAGGAAACATGACGACGCTGCTGGGACGGTTCTCCCTCTGGGGTAGAAGGAGCACGACGCCTCAGCATCGGAGCTGCTGGAGTGGCAAGAAGCGAGGCCCACTTAGCTGGGGTCTCACGACGGCTACCAGGCGGAAAGCCTGGTTGCACAGTGGAGGTAGAAGGAGCATCAAATCTAGGCGGCAGTGGAACTGGCGGTGGATGCATGGGTGGAGGGGTAGTCTGAGGTGGAGGTGGCACCGGGGCTACGGCTGCAAGCGCCGCTAAAACACGAGACAGCTCCTCAGCCAGTGATATGATCGTACGGTAGCTGGCGTTCAGATAGCGAGACAGCACAGCAGTCGCACGGTCACATGCCGGGTCAACAGGAGCGAAAATGACTCGCCCTGTCGTAGGCGACAGGGTGGGATAATAGAGGAAACCTGGATGAGTCTGCATCTCAACCTCGTAGAAGCGCAAGTCAGTGAGAGCCTCCATTGCGGCAAACTCAATCGCCAACTCCGGAGTGGAAGGCGTTCCGCCCTTGGTAGAGCGAGAGTAGCATCCAAGGTCCGAGCTTGCGATCATGAAAGCCTCTGCATGGTACTCGTACACCGACTCGGCAAGCTGCTCCCGAAACACCTGGTACACTGGATCTTCACCGTGAGGGTACAGCCGAAGCCAGACGTTCCGGAGCAGTACTGGAAAGGTGGATGGTGCAGGCTCAAAATGATAATGCAATGGAACCGGTGCCATCTACACTCACAAGACCACCGTTAGTAGAATGAATTATGATGCATGCCATGCAACAATCAAATGCAACAATCAAATGCAGCAATCAAATGCACACTCAGGATCCTATACTAATCGCGGTACTAGCGCTGGCTAACTAGGGTGCCCTACAGTCAGCACGGCTCTGATACCAAGCGTTGTGGCACCCCGGCTCAGAGAACCGGATTACCAGTGTTTCCAACCCAGAGATCATGTCTTCTGGAAACACACAACAACTTGGCACAGAACAGAACTGAATTTTATTGATAGGAGTCGAGTACAAACGCATATCTTACAATGGAAACGAGGCCAAAGGCACCCTCGGTGCTCTGATAGTATCTACATTAATTATGCCACATAGCAGGGCCTCGGATACTGGGTACTTCTACGGCGTAGCGGAACATAGCGCAACTCCATCCACAGGGACACTGCTGTGGACACATCCTAGTTAGCATAGCCAGCACCCTCAGGACCTCCGTCCTCGGATTCTCCTGCATCTGGCATGATACGCCAGGTGAGTACTTTGAATGTACTCGCAAGCTCACGACAACCAAGTAATGCAGCAAACAATAGCATGGCAATCAACACAATATCAGTTAAGCAATTTACTCACTGTTACCGATCATCAACTTACTCTCTTTCGGGTTGTCCCACAACCCTCGGAATACTCATACCCACTGAGTACTTCCGAACACAAGACGAGTTCTTCCATCATTAATATCAACGTTCCGGTTGATCCTCTACTGAGGTCTGGACGGGCTGTCCAATACCGTGGACTCGGCTATTCGAATAGATTTTTACACTCTGTAGAGGTTGCGCACTTTACCCACACCATGAAGCACCTGGCCCATGGCCTCGAGACCACTCGGGTGGACCAGCATTGCTTCAACAAAACCTGCCTAACCCGTGACCCTTCATCGTACCACCGGCACTCTTCCTCCCTCGGAGGTCAGCCTTGGGTGGCCCCTGTGTCCTCATGACACCTGCCACCGTCGTGGCCAAACTCTGTAGACCCAAACGGGGACGCCGGCATAAACTCAACTATCAACTGGGCTCACAGGGTTATCACCGCTTACCTGATCAGGGTAGCACGCCGTGCATAACCCTCCCTCTTTGGAGGTACCGGTGAAAGATCACGCAGCCAGACCCGGTCAGGGCCGTCCCATACCGGCAAATGTGGTTGCACGAGTATGCCCGGACAGGTGACTCAAGATCAACCACTAAGTTTATAAAACAACAGTAGTGGTTCAACATAATTCTTGAGTATTTAATTATTACTATGAATTAACTATATTAAATTAAATTAAATCAACCTAATGTATAAACAAAATGCAATGCTATGAGAATGCATGCATGAATTGGGTATCATGGCTTGCCTTGCTCTGTTGGGTGGTTCAAACACTCTGGATCTTCACAACCACCAAATTCTTCTTCTGAAAGTACTTTCAAATCCAATAGGAAAATGTCACATAAAGCCATTCTGTTAAATAGAAATTCTGTGAACATTGGAAAAATACCAAAAATTACCAGAAAATAAAGGGGCTTAAGACAAACACAATGCAAAAAGAATCAACTGCATTGGAGTTGTAGATAAAAAGTTATTGATGGTCAAAGTTGGGTCAAAAATCTGTTTTAAATTAAATAAAACTTTAATTCCAGAAATCCCAGAGCCGGCCACGTCGAAGGCGCAAAACCAGAGTACGCCTCCACTAGCGTACCGCTTCGGCAGCGGCTGACCCACTGACGGGTGGGGTCGGCTCTATTTAAACAGAAGGAGGGAGGAGGGGACAGAGGAGGGCGGCGCTCCGGCGACGGTCGCCGGCGACAGAGGCGGCGATAGGGTCGGGGAGCTACGGGAATGGATCGGGCACTGAAGGGCGATCATGCACGTACCCGCAAAATGCCAAGAGCTGGCCGGACGGCGTCGTCCCCTTCGTCTCTGGCGGCGGCGGTGCTCGGGTGGGATCGGAGACAGCGATTCCGGCGATGGGAAGCTTGGGCAGAAGGACGGGGAGCACCAGGGAACTGCCCTGAGCTCGATGGAGAGGTCGGACGGGCTCTAGAAGGCGAGGAACTGCTGGCACTGAGGAGACCTCAGATGGCGGAGCTCCGGCGAGGTTCGAGGCCAGAGGGCCTCTCGGCCTTGGCTCGTTGCTCGGGGACGCGATTCAGAGGGTGAGGAGGTGGCTGACGAGCTAGGAGGGACGGGGAGGCTTTAAATAGGCGGAGGTCGAGGCGCGGCGATCCCTCCCGAAGCGGTGAGGCTCAGCCACGTCGCCGGCGCCCGTACGGTGCGCTGGCTGGCGGGGAGCGTCGACGGGATGGAAGAGGGCAGGCAGGGGCGACGGGACGGGTCCGGAGCCATCAATGGCGTGCGGACGACCACAGTGGCCGAAGGCCACTGTTCTGCCTGTGGCGGCGCTTGGCCTGGAGCGGCGGCGACCTTCTCCGGCGACCGGGAGGGTTCGCGAGAGTCCACGCGTCTACCTGCAACGTCGTCGGCACCAGAGGACAAGGAGGGAGCGGCGATGGACGGCTCGGGCGAGTTGACCCGTCTCTGGCGCTGCGCAGAGCGCGCGCTGTGGCATGCCAGCCCCGTGGTCACCACTGGTGTGGCCACCAGGAGGACACGCCTGCCTGGCACACCTTGTCCATGGGGTCGACCCTTGACCATTTAGCCTCCCTGGGTCACTGGCTCGACCAGGTTCACCCTGCCATGAGGTGTAGCCTCAGCTACATATCTTGCCAGCAAACTTGAGGAGACTCTAGAGAGAAAAGGAGATAGGGATGGGGCCAGAGGAGATGTCTAGGGCTATCAGGATTGGAAGGACTATCTTCTGGCAAAAATTAAGAAGGTTTGAAGAAGAAATGGATAGGGTTCCTTTGGAAACTATCATTCTGGTCCAGAACACAAATGAGCTTGTGCACTCAGCTGGTTGCTCTGCAAATGGTGAAACTTGGTAGAAGGGAGTTATTTTGCACATAGCAGATGCCATAAAAATCTCAGGATGATAAGGCATCTCTAGCTAGCACTTCCTTCACAGAGGTTTCAAAAATGCAGAAACTTGCCAGAGCCCTGCTGCTCAAAAGTTGTACTGGCCAAGATGATATTTTTGTATATTGGTGCAAGATAGGAGCCCTAGGAGCTTGAGGAATTTATTGGGAATTTTCTGGAATAGAAATAATAGGGTTGCTTCACAATGGACAGATTCTGGTCAGAAACAAAATAATTATTCTGGCCAAAATTCCCCATTGAGCAATAAAATATTTTTGAATAAAATAAAATCTTATGATGATAAGAAGATGGGGAAAAAGTTTGGGAGTTAATTGACCATCCAAACTATAGGTTGCTTCACAACCCATAGGGATAACCTAAATTCCCAAATTAAGAAAATGATTTTATTGCAAAGATAAAATATTGAAAAAATTATCCAAGAGAGCATGGAAAGGTTTTATCAAGATGATAAAGGTTTGGAGATGCTTGAAGAAAATTTTAGCAAGGCATAGATCAACTCTTCTGAAAAGGTTTTGAAAGTCAGCTGTATTGCAAATAAACTCCAAATAATTTTGGAAAAAAAGTTGCCAAAAATCAGGGTGTCGCATAAAGGTGGGACTCATGGAGGCCGAGGTGGTAATAACAAGCGGAAGCAGCCCGAAGGCGGATCCGAATTCATGGCTAACACCGGCTCAGTTTTCAAAGGCCAGCGTCAAGGCCATCAGCAGGGAAGGACCCGTCAGGACGGCAGGACACGCAACTACGGGGATGCACTCAGAGCGCCTTGTCCCAAGCATGGAACCCTAGATAAGCCGGCTAATCATTCATGGAAACATTGCTATATCATGCAGGAATTCCGAAGCCGGGAGTTTCAAAATCATCAAGAGGGACGTCCGGGTCATCATGACCTAGACGAGTCGTGCGCCGGCTCGCCTGGAAGTTCTAAATGACGGAATACCGGGCAGTATCCTGTGTTCACCACCAATACTTGCAAGCAAAATGGGAAATCGAAACAGAGGGCCCTCAACGTAGTCGAGCCGGCAACTCCCAATACCCCAATTGAATAAAATGAAATCTTATGATGATAAGAAGATGGGGAAAAAGTTTGGGGGTTAATTGACCATCCAAACTATAGGTTGCTTCACAACCCATAGGGATAACCCATAGGGTTTGGCGTTGGTGGTAGCACCTCAGGTGGGGGGATATACCCTCACCAAGGTTTTGATGGATGGAGGTAACAGCATTAACATCCTTTATTACGACACCTGTCGACGGATGAATCTCCCTGATAGCTGTTTGCAACCTTCAGCTACTGTTTTCCACGGCGTGGTCCCTGGAAAGTCGGCGTACCCAATCGGGCGAGTTACACTCGATGTTGCTTTCGGTGATGAGTATAACTACAGGTGCGAGCCTCTCGTTTTTGAGGTGGTCAAAATAAAAAGCCCCTACCACGCTCTCTTTGGAAGACCGGCTTACGCTCGTTTCATGGCTCGCCCGTGCTATGTCTACCTCCAGCTTAAAATGTTGGGTCTCAAAGGTACAATCACCATGAAGGGCAACAAGGAAATTGCTCGAAAGTGCGAGGAAGGAGACGCAGCCTATGCTGAGTCGGCTTGCGCTACCGAGGAACTGAAGTTCTACACGGCCAATGTCGACCCGGCTAACATGAGTCCTCTCAAGAAACCAACCACAGAGTCGGAGTCATCACTCAAGTTCAAGCCAGCTGAAGATACCAAACAGGTAGATTTCGGGGAAGGCGACTCATCCAAGCAGTTCACCATTGGGACCGGCTTAGATCCCGAACAGGAAAGTGCACTCATCGAGTTCATCCGTGAGAATCAGGACATCTTCGCATGGAAACCTTCTGACATGCCCGGAGTCCCAAGAAAACTCACTGAGCACCGCCTCAACGTGGATCCTAAAATGAAACCAGTACGTCAATATCTCCGTCATTTCAACGAGGAAAAATGCAAGGCTATTGGAGAAGAGGTAGCCCGGCTCCTAGCTGCTGGGTTTATGTTGAAGTCTTTCACCCTGAGTGGTTGGCTAACCCCGTACTTGTTTTGAAAAACAACATCAGCTGGCGCATGTGTGTTGATTACACAGATCTCAATAAAGCTTGTTCCAAGGACCCTTTTGCTCTCCCCCGTATCGATCAAATCATTGACTCTACAGCGGGTTCCAAGCGCTTGTGTTTCCTGGATGCGTACTCTGGTTATCACCAGATCAACATGGCAAAGGATAATCAGGAAAAGACGGCTTTCATAACCCCCTTTGGAGCTTTCTGCTATGTCTCTATGCCCTTCGGGCTCAAAAGCGCGGGGGCGACTTATCAACGCTGTGTTCAGAATTGCCTTCACTCACAAATCGGGCGTAACGTTGATGCTTATGTTGATGATATCGTGGTGAAATCCCAAAAGAAGGAGGTGCTTTTGGACAATCTTAAGGAGACGTTTGATAATCTATGAGTGTACCAAATGAAGCTCAACCCGGCGAAATGCGTTTTCGGTGTTCCTGCGGGCAAGCTATTGGGTTTCCTGGTGTCTGAGCGAGGCATCGAAGCTAACCCGGACAAGATCAAAGTGTCGGGGCACGGATGCTCACGATCACCTATGGGACCAGAGGTCCCTTGTGGTTTGATAGGGGGGGTCATGTTGCACGAAGAGCGGAGAGCATGAGACGGCGTGACGATCAGGACTCAGGCATTTTACCCAGGTTCGGGCCACTGCTAAGCGTAAAACCCTTCTCCTATTTTTTGGTGGATTGATCGGAGGAACATGAAGAACGCGCAGCACATAACCCCGGAAAGGACTGCTGTCGGGGAAGGAGCTGCTACGCGAGTACAAGCGTTCGGGGGTTTGAATTGCCAACCTTGAGCTAGGTTGCCTTGGGCCTCCTTTTATAGTGCAAGGGGCTACCACAATGGCAAAACAGTCATTAACTATTGATTAGATAGCTAAGCAGAGATATCATACCTAACTCTGGCATTTAGGACAAAATGCCATGATTACCTGCCTAGGTGGCGCTTGGGGGCGCATCCCCGACAAGCTCTTGCCACCGCTTTTCGGTCGTTGCTTATGGTCTTGACACGCTGCAGGGCGGGTGTCAACCGAGCGTAACTTGCATTCCGATGTGTCGCCACGTGCTTAGCAAGAGCTGATTAGCCGCTTGAGGGCTCGACACCGCATCGATAAGTGACAGGCGTAGCGATGCGGTGGAGCGGTGGCTGGCTGGCTCGCGCCTGTCGGGGAGTGGTCTGTCGGGTCTTCTGGGAGGTGTGCATGTCTTGGTCCCCGGCAAGCGTCGGGGACGTGCTTGGCGCGTTGCAGTCCGGGCTTGGGCTGCCGCGTTGAACTCGTTGGAGTCTGGTCTTGATCATTCGCCGGGTTTTTGCTTCTACCGCCTGTGCATAAGTCAGGGGCATTGGGTACCCCTGTACTAGTGCACCGACAGGAGCCCTCGAGAGTGGCCCACACGTGCTCGCCAAGTGCCGTTGGCTCAGGCCCAAATTTCATGCACATGCGCGCAATGTGAGGGAGTAACTGCTAATTTATTGGTCAGCACTGACCCACCACCTCAGGCCGTTTCCGCCACACGCGCCGCATGCATAGCGGGGAGTTAGCGACGGGCGCGCGTGACTTAAAGTCCTAATAGTGGCAGAAACCGCAGCGCCATGGATTGGAGCAATGGGGCGGTTACCTGTTCGCCCGTGATCGTGGGAGATGGAATTGGTGGAGACGGGCGGCGACCCTTGGAGTGGAGGAGAGCCAGCCCCCACACCCTCCCCTATAAATTGGGGGTCGCGAGGGGCGATGCTCATCCATCCTTTCTTCCTCCTAGAGTGCAAACCCACAGGGCTCGCCCTTCTGCTTCTTTGTCTTTAGTTGCGCTCGCCGCTAGCATGCCTAGGGGACGAGGGCGTCCTCCGGCCTCTGCCTCAATGGCAAGGGGTTCCCGTCGGGATCATGCCACCGCTTCAGCCGTGGAGGCGGAGGGTGGCTCGAGTGCGCGCGGCGGAGGAGCTGGGAGGGGGCGAAGTCGACGCGAGGCCCATGGTCGGGGGAGACGAAGCGCCGCTGCTCTTCCTTCTCCGCCATCAGACCCACCCCTTGAGGAGACTCACGCCGAGGGAACGGCGCTGGAGTTCGTCACCAAGCTGCGTGGTCCTCTCCGAAGCCGCCTACACCTTCCTCACCCTTACGCCAGGGTGATGGAGGTTGACAAGTCGCACGCCTTGTGGCTGCGGGCGCATGGTTGCTGTAATGGCGCTGTACGGGTGGATGTCGAGTATCCGGAGAGTCGCGTCATGCTTCTCAGGCACGGTTGGAAAACCTTCGCCCGTGCCCACAACCTCATGGATGGGCACGTCCTCCGCTTCAAGATGATTGAGGCCGACCTGCTCTCCGTCAAGATTTACGGGCGTTCGGGTGCCCGTCTTGGCTGCGACGAGGAGAGCTCGAGCGATGTCGAAAGCTCCTCCTCGAGCGATAGCGACGAGGAGGACAGTGTTGGTGAAGACGACGACGACGAGTCCCAGTCCGTCAAGTCGGAGTACGACGACCTGGGCTCCAGCTGATCGTTGGCCGCACCATCACCGTCATCGCGCTCCTCCTCCTCCCGACAGAGTGATTTGCCGGGGGTTCTCGACTTGGGCGCCACCTCTTCCTCTCAGCTGGACCACGGCAGGCTCGTGGACTTCGGCTTCGTCTTTCTTTCCGGTGGGCCTGCCGTCCGCGCAATGCTGGTCCTGACGGGGTCAGGCTGGGCTTCTGTTGGGGCCCTCCCTTTGCTCTTTTTCTCTTGTAATCTACCCCTAGGGAAGAAAGCCAAATAAAGATTTATTAAAAAGGAGTGCCCTCTTATGTAATCTTTATCCCGCTTGTATCGGAAATGAATGAGAATAAAGGCGCCATTTTCTTACTACAAGTACTATCCTTTTCTTTCCCTGTTTATGCTATTTTGGGATGTTTGGTCCTTGCTACACGGAGCCACTTGCCGGGCCACAACTTAACCACGAGTGCCAAGGGGAAACGAGCCCCCGGCAACAGGTTGGCATTGTTCCCCGGTAGAGCTCCTTGCCGGTGTTGGCGCAACCCCCCGTAGTTGTTGATCAAAAAAGACAGGGGGGCGGCTCGTCCCGGCACTACTAGGAGAAACCCTACTAGTAGCGCTTGAAAAACCAATAGTAGTAGCACTGGGTCCAGAGCTACTGCTAACGCGCTACAGCTAAGTTGTAGCAGTAGCGCTGGTTGGTGCAGCGCTACAGCTAAGTATGATTAGCAGTAGCGCTGCGCTGACCAGCGCTACTGCTAACTATCTGTAGCGCTGCAGAAATGCAAGCGCTGCTGCTAATCCAGCGCTGCTACTAGATGCCTTCCAGCGCTGCTGCTAGTATTCCTGCTTTCACAGATTCATACCCCCTCTACGTATTTGTGATGTATTTATACAGGCTCTATACAGTAGTTTCATCAGATCACAATAAACATACACTATTCTCATCATATCATACACATACAGTAGTCTCGTCATACCATCATCATCATCATTCAACACAAATATCATCACATCTCGAAAATAGCAATACACAAGTCATGTCATGTCTCGAATAAGTGCAACTGCATGGTCATGGCACACACACAAGTTTCATCATCTCTATCTAAACCATGATGTAGAAGAAAAGAGCGATCAGCATGAGCAAGACCGCGACTATGTAGTACTTGAGGCACCGACGGTTCCGCCCCCCGCTCTTGCCGGAGTGTCCACCTCAAGTAACTACTTTCCGCTTCGGCTCTGCTGTCGAACCCTCTGTGGCTAGCACCCGGGTACTTGTCCACCTGGGCCTGAGTGTCTGGCCAGTGGTCGTAGACTCCTGGAACCCTCCCAACGAACACGGCGTAGCAGTCCTTCGCCATCTCTGATCTATGTACCTGCATCGTCAGTTGATGAACTGAACGATAATATGCAACATAATGTACTTAAGAAAACAAAGAGGCATAATTAGCAAAATACAAGCAACCTATAGTAAACATAAATGACGAAGTTCCTCATAGCCAAACTAATTAACTAGAGCGATCTACGCTAGTTCAGGACCACGGTTTAATTACATCACATAGTTTCGTCTGGACGCTAGTGACACATATATTGTCAACGACAATCAGTCCTCGGTCCAATCTTCATAGTCAGGGAGGAAGCACCCGAGCTTCTTGAAAGGCTTCAGGTCCAGACGCTGAGGGATTAGCAGTGCTCGGACATCATCCCGCGTGATTGGCCCATGGTAGAACATCCATGTTGGTTCGAGGACCTGCTTCATGATCACTTGGGCAAGTTCACACTGTACGTGATAAAACTCAGCTCGGGTTCGATGATCCGGTGTCTTTCCTATGCTTGTGGCCCAGTTGACAATCTCGGCATCGTTGGTAGCAGCTGACATGCGAAGGCATTGATTATCCCTTCTGAACTCGAGCAGGTGATGCATGAGGTAGAATCCATCAGCCTTACTGTTGTGCGGTTGCTGGATGTAGCAGAAGTCGGTCTTATGGCTGAAAACCAGCCCGTTCTTCCTGTGCTTTTTCACCTTGATATATCCACCAGACAGGCTGAAGGTTAACAGGGCACTATCGAGAACACTCTTTATGTGCTTGTAATCCTTTTTCTTGATGTTCTTCGATGAGTCCAAGTATATAGCATGGGAGTATTCTGGGTACAGAACGATGAGGACGGCGCCCCCCCCCCCCCCCCCCCGCTGCGCAAATTAAGTACACCTCAAATTAGCCTCCATGCTTGCAAAGGAATGATTAACACTTACGAAAGGATATGCGCGGATGACTTACGTGGGATGATAAGGCAGGAGAATCGCTTCCTTGTCCTTATTAGCGATCATGAAGCCGCCGATGTACTTGCTCGCATAGTCACGGTGCTCTTTACAGACATCCAAGAAGCTCTCGTGCATATGGTACGGGTCTGCGACGCAGATATATTTTATGTTCTCGATCCTGATGATGTAGTTGAGATACAGCGCATACATGCGGATGAACTGGAAATCCAGGTTGGTCATGTGGAACATGTCGTAGATGTAGTCAAATCGCAGGATGAACTTATCCGCGGGCCATCCCTCGACGTACAACTTCCCACCCAGCACCTGAGCCGCGTAAAGCTGGTATCCTAGTTTTTCCGAGATGAGAAGGCTTTTCTCTCTGGCCAGCACATCATCATGAAGTCTCCTTAGATCATTGTTCAGTATGTCCTCTAGCGCTTTCTGAGGTAGGATCGGGTGGCCGGCGACATGGAAACGCTCCACACCTATGACAGGTATTCTGTCTACCTCCCGGGGCTTCAGAGGCGGCTGGCTGCTTGAAGCAGCTCTGGCGCCTTTAGGGCCTTTCCTATCCGGTCTCCTCCTTTGCTTCTTGGCGGGTGGCGGTAGTGAGCCCACCATACCTTCCCTAACTGTCACCCCCAGTGTCGTCGGGCTAATCAGTGGACGGCCCTCGGGTTGTTGCTGGGTAGAGGCGGCATCTGGAGGCGTCTCCTGCGAGGATCGCTTGAAGAGAGACTTTTTGCATTCGCCTTAGGACGTTCCGGCTCCGGCAAATCAGGCAGCATCAAGTCATCATCTCCACGCTCATAGCCTGAGTCTTCGTCGTCCTGAGCCATCAATCCTCCATCATCATAGGCGGTATTGAAATACTTGTCTGGGTCATCATCCTCCTCCTCCATGTCATCATCAGCATTTGCTTCTTCGACAACGGGGGCGACGTCATCTGGCACTAATGGAGGCTCTCCCTCACGTCGTCCGCTATCACCCGCCACGACAGGTGCAGGTAATTTGGTAGGTGGGGTGGTGTTCATACCATCTTGAGAAGCTGTCGTTGGTGTGATACTGGGCGCCTCGACACGAAGAAGAGTCTTCGGCCAAGGCAAGAACCAGCTCTTGCATGCGCCAATCCGTTGAGGGGTCTCCTCGTCATCGACTGGTACCGGAGGAGGCAAATCCTCGAAGCCCGCTAAGACACTGGCCACGTTAACCTTGAAGACGCCATCGGGCATCTCTCGGTTGTGGAACATGCGGTCCTTCGGCTTCACGATCGTTGCCTTTCCCACGGCCACCTTCTGTCCCTTGATGTCATACAGTAGGGTGCACGGGGTATCGTCTGCCTACGAAGACATGTCTGCGATGTCAAACATCCGAAAGGCAATTGAAACGGAAGACTATATAGACATGCTGGTGAAAAGGGTATGATGCGTAATTACCGTGAGGGCGTTGAGCTCAGCCATAGACGAAGGCCCGCCGAGTAGGCCAGAGACGGAGGACGGGCTGCTATGAACAGGAGCGGGAGCATGTGCGGTGGCGTGAGCAGGTGCTGGTGGTGCGATGTTCACCGAATTGCTCCCGACGTAGCTGGGAAGGGGAAAGTCCGCTGGCCCTTTATCTAGATTTTTCTTCGTCCATTCAAAAAATGCCGGAAGCAAGCTGGAAATGGAAGATGTGAAGTCAGCCGTGACGCCAGCTACCGCTGCACTGACCCTTGCATCGACTATCTGTTCCAACTCTGCTTTGGTCTCAGCTTTGGACTTATTGATCGCAAGCGCGACCTTCTGGTCGATGGTCTGTTGAGTAAGCAACTTTCTCTTCCTTCTTTCCTCTAGCTCCTCGCGGTAGCACGTCTTCCACGAGGCGCCATCTCCAACGCCGTGCACACGTCCATAGGATGGCGGTGTGTCCTCCGGGACCTTTTTCAGTATGTTCAGGGCCCGGTTGAAATGGGTGTCCCACTTGGGCCTCGTCGACTACTGTGACGACTCGTCGCTTTCGGCTGCCTTTTGGTGCTGCTCTTTCTGCAAAAGGAACGTGGATGGTTTACTAATAATGTGACAAAACTTGTAGTCGAATTGATTGGAAGCTAATAAGATAATGTGGTAATATAACAATTACCAGAAGTCTCATGAACTCCCTTGTGTTCGGGTCCTTGTAAAAGGTCTTCTTGACGCGGTCCCACTTGTACCGGGCCCTGATCCAGTCACGCTCCAGCGGGTCGGTGAACTCCGCCAACGGGTCTGGGATTCCGTGACTTTCACGTTCGGCGTCCTCCTTGTCCCATACGTGCCTCTTCCCCTCGTAACCACGGCTTCCGAGGCGGTGGGGAGGCGTGTTCCTGGCCTGGAGCGTCTTCATTTTCTCTGACTTTTTCTTGGTTTCATCTTTAGTGCAAGTCTCCTTGAATTTTTCAAAGTCCTCTTCCGTAAGTGTCGGATTGTCAGCATGAATCTTGGACCACGGTTCATTCTTATCAATCGCTTTTTTCACCCGAACTTTCCTGGCGGACAAGTCGTTGGTGAATGTCACCATCGCCTTGTTGTTTATCTTTGTCATGGCGTCGTCGTCCCACGGTTCTTTGCTTTCTGTGCGGCCGGGGAACAGGAACCTATTGTGCAACTTCTTTAGGAGCATGTGCTCCATATGTGGTATCTTCTTCAACTTCTCGTCGTTGATGTTGGCGGTTTCCCTGAGGATGCATCCTAGTTGATTGCCCCAGCACGAGTGCGCTTCATCCGGCGTTGTTGGCTCTAATTTCTTGGGGTGCATCTCCGTGACCACAATTTGTCTGATGCCGAGCTCGTTTGGTCTTCGTGACCTCTTCTGCTTCGGTGCTTTACCGGCTACGACAGCATCGTTGCCGGTCTTGGGGGTGGTGTCGGTGCCGGTGCTAGTGCTGGTGCCGGTGTCGGCGTCGGCGTCGGGGTTGGTGCCACTGCCGCCACCATGCACCCCCATCTGGTGTTCTTCCAGGTAATCGAAATAGTGATTTGCTGCCTCGATGGGGTCTTCTTCGAGGCGAGCAGAACCACCGGCTGAGGCGTGGCTAGACATGTTTCCTATTCAACAATTGTAAATAAAAGATATAATGAAGAGAAAAAGGGGCCTCTATTTGGTCGGAATGTTGATTCATTCCCCTTCCGGCAAATCCCGGGCACTCCATATGTCCTAGTTTCTAGCACAAGTCATGCCGAAAATCACGAAAATTTTCGGCATGACCTTTGCTAAAAAGTGGACATGTGGAGCGCCTGAAATTTGTCGGAACGGAAATGAATCAACATTCCGGCAAAACATAGGCCACTCGGACATTCCGGCAAAACATCAATGACATATATCATATAACAAATGAACATATATCATATATCATATAGCAACAATGAACAACAATGAACATATATCATACTACATTTTGCCCTAGCTATTTTTTTTCCTAGCTAGTTTTTTGTCCTAGCTAATTTTTTGTCCTAGCTAACCAAGCAACAATGAACATCAATGAAAACTAAATGCTACTGTTTTTTGCCCAAGCAAATTTCCAAAAAAAATTGCCCTAACTAATTTCCTAATTTTTTTTGCCTTAGCTAAAGAGAGAGGAGGGCAGGGGAGAGGAGAGCGAGAGGTTTACGGCGGCGAGTTCTAGGGCAGGCAGGGAAAAGGGCGGCGGCGGCGGTGAGGTCGAGGGCGGGCTCGGGCGGCTAGCGGCGAGGTCGAGGGCGGGCAGGGGAGAGGGCGGCGGCGGCGTGCGGCGTGAGGTCGAGGGAGGCCTCAGGCGGCGGCGATAGAGGAGAGGGGGGAGAGAGGGGAGAGAGTGTAGAGGGCGGCGGCGGCGTGAGTTCGAGGGCGGCCTCGGACAGAGGCGACAGAGGAGAGGGGGGAGAGGGGGGAGAGAGGGTCGAGGGCGGCGGCGGCGGAGAGGTCGACGGCGTGCTCGGGGGAGAGAGGGGAGAGGGCGGCGGCCGGCGTCGAGGTCGAGGGCGGGCAAGGCAACGGCGGCGACAGAGGTGGAGAGGGGGGGAAAAGGACTTGGCGAAATTTTGAGCCCGCGCGGCGGGGGGTTAACTAAAAATAGCAGTAGCGCTGGATTAGGACCCAGCGCTATAGCTAACTTAGCTATAGCGCTGGGTCCTAATCCAGCGCTACTGCTAGATGTTCCAACTTTTAGGTTTTTTAATTCTAAAATACACATAGCAGTAGCGCTTGATTAGGATCCAGCGCTATAGCTAGTTTTTAGTTTCTTTTCTTTTTATTATTTTCCTTTTCTAGTTTTTAGTTTTCTTTTCTTTTTATTATTTTCCTTTCCTTTTCTGTTTACTTTTCTTTTTCTTTTGTATTGCTTTCTCCCATTTGTTTTTGTTTTTTGTTTTTCTCCTGACGGCCTCGCACGCAGTCGACGAGAACGTCGATCTCCCTCTCCCACACTGCGCGAATATCACCGGAATCATGTGGTGGTAATTGAAGGGGATACGATGTATACATCATTTGACCGATAACGGTTACTTAAGTGCGTACACAAAATAGATACATATATATAAATGATGGTTTCTCAACTGCGTCGACGACGTTTCACATTGAGCTTCTTCCCTTTCTTGTTCGTTGCCGAATAATTGAGCCCCTCCTTGTGACTTTTCCGGAACCATGGAGTACGATCTTTCTTACGTAATGTAGTATTGATTCTTCTTTTCACGTATGCTTCATCGTCATCGTCATCTTCCCTCATCGGGTTGCCGTATTGGTCGTAATCTTCCTCGTTGGCGACTCCATCCATTCCGACGATGCTCCTTTTGCCTCTCCTCACGACAACACGGCTGGGATTGGTCGGGTCGGTTATGAAGAAGCATTGTGTCACGTGCTTAGCGTGTACCCATGGCTCAGTTTTGGCGATGACGTTAACGTTCACGGTTGCGCTCTTCGCGTCGGGTATAGAAGTGGTAGTGAAATACTTGTTTTCTCTTACGACGTCCTTAGCCCATTTGACACGGAACATCGTCGCATCGTGCATTCCAGCATAGTCAAGTTCCCAGATCTCTTCGACCCTTCCGTAGAATCTTTCAGTTGTGCCGTTGGCGTCGGTCATCATCACGCTTACTGGTCTCTGCAACTTCTTCGACGTTATCTCTCGAAAGTGATTGTCAATTATCCCTCTAATGGCAACCGGGAGTATCTGCGTCATCATCACGTGACAGTCATGAGACTTCATCCCGCTGAACCTTTTCTTCTTGGGGTCTAGAAATCTGCTTATCTTCCCACAGTAACCAGAACTGACTTTGATTCCCATAAGGCACTTGATGAATTGATCGATCTCCTTCGCACTTAAGGTGAAGCAAGAAGGGGGGCAATAATTTTCCTCCTTCTTGTTGACTTTTCTGCCCCTTTCCCCCTCCTCCGTCTCCGTCTCCGTCTCCTCCGTCGACTTTTTACGGTGGAGATCTTTCCTGATCTTGAAATCTTCCAAGTCTTTCCTTGCCTTCGGCCCATCCTTGGTCTTCTCCGGCATGTTCATCAGTGTGCCAAGCAAGCTCTCGAGGACATTCTTCGTGATATGCATTTGATCAAGGCAATGAGGCATGTCGTGATTGGGCCAGTACTCCAAGTCCCAGAAAACAGACCTCGTTTTCCATACCTTCAGTAGCGGCTCCGGCGCCTTTTTCATCGTTCCCGGCGCGGGGCACTGTTCCCAGTTTTTCAACAGCTCGTTGATTTTGGCGCCGCTCCTCTTACGTGGAGGTCCTCGATGCTCAGCCAACCCATTGAATAGATCTCCACGCTTTCTCCACGGGTCATCCTTCTCGAGCCATCTACGATGCCCCATATACACGATTTTCCCGGACCCGCCATCTTTCGTTGACGTAAGCTGCTGAGACGTTGTATCATCCATGCACCTCGTGCATCTGCAGTATCCGTGGCACACCTGGCCTGAGGTGTACCCATAACCGAGATAGTCGTGCACCGTCGTCATCAGCGCGGCTCTCATATAGAAATACTCTCCTTTGCTGGCGTCCCATGTCCATGCCGGTGTTTTCCATAACGTGTCTAGCTCCTCTTTCAGAAGCCCCATATACAGGTTAATATTATTTCCCGGTTGTTTCGGCCCTTGAATCAGCATGCTCATGTGTATGTACTTTGTCTTCATGCACTTCCATGGGGGGAGGTTGTACATCCATACAAAGACGGGCCATGTGCTGTGGTTGGTGTTTTGGTTTCCAAACGGATTCATGCCATCGGTACTCGCACCAAGCACGATGTTCCTTGGATCTTCTACAGCAAATCCATATACGGTGTTGAATACTCTCCATTGGCTACCATCTACGAGGTGTCTCAGCTTCGGATCATCTCCATCGTCGGGCTTCTTCCTCTCCGTGTGCCAGCGCATGAGCTTTGCTTCCTTAGGATCTACGAAATACCGCCGCAGACGGGGAGTGATCGGAAAGTACCATACAACTTTCTGAGGAGCTTTCTTTCCTGCCTTCTTGTATCGAGAAGCATTGCACACTGGACAGCTAGTTTTTTCCGCGTGCTCCCCCCGATAAATGATGCAATCGTTGGTGCATGCATGGTACCTAATGTGCGGCAAATCAAAAGGGCAAAGGATTTTCTTGGCCTCATCGACACTAGTAGGACACAGGTTCCCCGCGGGAAGAACTTTATTATGTAGATACTTCAAATGCTCATCGAGGCTTTTGTTTGTCCATTTGTTTTTGGCCTTCGTCTTTAGAAGTTCGAGCGTGAAACCTAAGCGGGTCACCTCGGGATCGCAACCGTCATACAATGGAGTCTTCGAGTCTACTTCAAGTTGCGCTAGCTTGGCCTCCTCTCTAGAAGCAGCTCTCTCGCTAGTCGTACTCTTGCGAAGGAGGTCTCGAACATGAGGGTCCTGCACGACTACACTTAGTAGCGTCGAAGACTGTGGCGTGACCGCCGCCTCTGCTTCTCCGCCATGTCCGGACTCTTCTTCGCCATGTCCGGAATCTTCTCCGCCGCCGTCATTTAACTCTTCCCCGCCGCCATGTCCGACGCCATCGTCTTCATGTCGATCGGTCATCTCTTCGTCTAGCCCCATGTCGTTATTCCCTGGCATGTGGACGTCCTCATCATCATCATCTTCACTTATCCACCGAGTATAGCCATCCATGGAACCATTCATCAGCAGGTGCGCCTTCAACCTGCCACGATCAAAAGGGTCCAAAAGGACTCCTTCTTTGCATCTTGTACACGGACATCTAATCCTAGTCCGATTATTTGCATGCATGTCCATCACCGCGGATTGCATGTATCGCTCCACCTTCCATCCACTCACCTTCATGACCGACTGCATGCACGGTATAACAAGCAAAAGGGTTATAAACAAAATGCATGCATGCATCAAAGTCATATAAAAATTTGGCATGACCTTGCCTAAAAATAGGACATATCGAGTTTGCTCGAAATTCACCGAAACGGAAATAAATCGACATTTCGGCAAAACATAAGCAACTCGGGGGCATGTCACTCGCACAAATCTCTCCATATCCCAAACACACATATTCCCATTCACACACATATTCCCATTCTTGAAATGAACAACTTTTTACTCACCTATCTCCCGAGAGAGATCGATCGACCGGATGAGGCCTTTCGCTACCTATAGGGATCGAAAGTGTGGATGGCCAAATAGCTAGCTAGATCTAGTTGTTGGGGAGGAGAGATGACTCTAGGTAACTAATGGAGAGGGAGAGAGATGAGCTAGCTAGATCTATATCTAATGGAATGGAGGGAGAGCCAAATAAATGAGGTAGGGGGCATTTATGGAGCTAGCTAGAGATGAGAAGGCCATTTATGGAGGAGAGTTATGGTGGAGGGGGCATTAATGGGGAGAGAAGAGAGGTGGGAGGAAGAGAGAAGAAGGGCAACAATGGTGAGGGGAGAGGGGAAAGGAGGGGGAGAGAGGGCAAAGGGGGGGAGGGGGAGGGGGGTGAAAAGGTGGCACCAGCCACGCATAGCAGTAGCGTTGTTTTTCAACAAGCGCTACTGCTATGTTACTTAGTAGTAGCGCTTTAACGAAAGAGCGCTACTATTAAGTGGGGCCCATTATCAGTAGCGGTTCCACGAAAAAAAGCGCTACTACTAAAATCTTAGTAGTAGCGATGTATTCTAGACAGCGTTGCTACTGCCAACAGTGTCGGTGGGCTCGTCGGGTCCCCCTTAGCAGTAGCGCTCTTTTTGCTTCCAGCGCTACTGCTAAGTCTTTACTTGTAGCGCTGCCAAAATCCAGCGCTACTGGTAATTACCAGCAGCGCCTGTTACTTTCCAGCGCTACGGATAGTGTCCTGCCTTTAAGGTTTCTCCTAGTAGTGCGGCAAGGGTTTTCACCACGTGGAGGACTCCACTACCCACAGCGAGGGAGATACTAAGGGTTTCCTTGAGAAATCGAGAAGTACTGAACTGGAAATATGCGATATACTTATCTTTCCCAAGAAGTATCTTCTTTTCGAGCGTGATGGGCCGCCATCTTTGTTTCTTTGTCCCCCTTTCCTATTTTCTCGATGGTAAAACATGTAGGGTGAGAACAGTAACAAAGATTACGGTTTCATCAAGTATTCTACCAGATCTTTATAACTTAAAAGCGATAACATTGCAGTCATAAAAAATGCGTAATGAGCATGTAAGGATGATGATATGATGCAATGCCTAGCTTTATTATTGTTGCACAGTGTCTGCGCCTCGCTTTGTACAAAGGGTTACGTGCAACATCGGCAAGGCTTGTACAAAAGGTGGCTGCCGGGGACTGAGCCCGGCAGCCGCGCCTTACGGGTAGAACTTACGAAGATGCTCAATGTTCCATGAGTTCTGCACCTTGGTGCCATCTTCGGTCTCCAGACGGACTGTGTCGGATTTCGGGCTCCGCAAAACCCTCAAGGTTCGAACACAGGGGCGTGTGCGAAGATCCTCAGCAGCTTCGCCCTACCTAGCTCGCTACTCGATGGTTAGGACGGCGAACTCGCACGATGACGAGGAAGAAGATGAACACGGTGGTTTACCCAGGTTCGGGCCGCTGCGAAGCGTAATACCCTACTCCTGCTTTGGTGGATTGCCTCTCGGGGAGGTGTGGCGGATGAACTAGTACAGTGGTGAGAGGCCTCATGAGGGCGTTTCAGTGGTGTTCTTGGCCTACTGCTAGCCTTGTGGGTCTCCTCCCCTCCACGGTGCAGCCAAGCCTCTATAAATAGCGGTGGCCCGGGTCCTCCTCCCTTATCACAATGGCGGGAAGGGATCCCACAACGGCCAAATTTGAGGGGGACAGGAGTACATCTCCGCCCTGTCCAAAGGTGGTCTTCGCCTGCAAAGTAGCTGTCGATGATGCAGAGGTGGGCTCGGCGATGACATACGCCCTGCGGGGCTCGTGGTCGTGGTCTTGTTGCACCGGAATGGAAACCTTTGGGAGGCGCTTTGGGAACCCGCGTACGTCCCTGCTCCCTTTGCACCAAAGGAGAAACTGCACCGCCTGGCGTGCTGGCGCCCGCCTGTCCTTCCTTGCGTCATCCTTGACTCCTGAGGCCGGGTTCCGCATGGAGATCTCCGCCGCTCCGGAGGGGGCCTGAGGAGGCCCACCCCCTGCCGATCCTGGTGTCGTTCTTCCTCGCGAGCCTGGGGTCCTCGCGAGGGCCTTAACTTTAGTGGAGTCGTGCCAGGCCGTGTTTGGCTGACGTGGTGGGCCATGCCCTGGGCCGCAGGCAGGCAGGTCTGGGTACCCCCGTTCCCAGAACGCCGACAGACTGCACCAGGTCTAGTGACTCGTACTACCCGGTAAGGGCCTTCCCACTTCGGCGTCAACTTGTTTGTACCCTTGGCGGACTGAACTTGCCGAAGGACAAGGTCGCCTTCCTCAAGGCTCCGGGCATGAACCCTGCGGCTATGGTAGCGGCGCAGAGCTTGCTGGTATCGTGCTGCACGCACAGCATCCCGGAGACGGTCTTCCTCGAGGAGCGTGGCATCGTCATGCCGCAGCTGCTGTTGCTCTACTTCATCGTAGGCAAGCACTCGAGGTGACCCGTATATGAGTTTTGTGGGGAGCACTGCTTCTGCCCCATACACTAGGGAGAAGGGCGTCTGGCCGGTAGCTCGATTTGGTGTCGTTCTGAGGGACCAAAGAACGACTGGCAGCTCATCTATCCAGCGTCTGCCGCTCTTCCGCAGCTTATCAAAAGTCCTTGTCTTGAGTCCTCGCAGCACTTCAGCATTCATCCTCTCGACTTGCCCGTTGCTTCTCGGGTGAGTAACAGAGGCAAAGGAAACCTTGCTTCCAAGGTTTTGGATATATTGCATGAAGGCGCGGCTCGTGAACTGGGTGCCGTTGTCGGCGATCACTCTGTTAGGCACTCCAAAGCGGCACACCAGTCCTTTCATGAACTTGATAGCTGCTTGTGCGGTCACCTTTCTCGCTGGTTCCACCTCAGGCCACTTTGTGAACTTGTCGGTTGCCACGAACAAGAACTCAAAGCCCCCGACAGCACGGGGGAAGGGGCCCAAGATATCGAGCCCCCAGACCGAGAATGGCCAGGATAGAGGGATTGTTTGCAGGGCTTGTGCTGGTTGATGGATGTTCTTGGAATGGAACTGGCAGGCTTCACACTTGGTGACCAGTTCAGTAGCGTCCTGGAGGGCAGTGGGCCAATAGAAACCCTGCCGGAAAGCTTTCCCGGCAAGGGCCCTTGATCCAATGTGGGAACCACATACTCCTCCGTGAATCTCCGCAAACAGCCTCAGTCCATCCTCCCGGCAGATACACCTTAATTTCACACCATTCGGTCGTCTTCTATACAGGGTGTCGTCGACAAACTGGTACATACTTGACCGACGGGCTACTCTTTCGGCTTCCTCTTGCTCTTTGGGGAGTTCTCCTATTTGGAGGAAATGGACTATATGCTGTGCCCAGGTTGGAGCCTGTGGCTCGACAACAAGGACTAAAGGCATCTCCTTGTCTCCGGGAGCGCTTGTCTCGACCGCTAGACCCTGAGGTCCTGCGGGAGGGAGCTGCTCGTTAACCGGAACGGGATTTTCCCCGACAGCTTCTCTACCAGCGGCTTCGGGAAGCTTTGCCGGGAAATGCTTGCCGGAGTTCAGCTTTCTTCTCTTCTTGGACATCATTGATGGGGATACTGATGGTTGACTGAGGCGGAGAACAAAGGTTCCTGGTTCCACAGGAAGCTTCTGCACAGCGCACTTCGACAGATGGTCAGCAATGTTGTTTTCCGCTCGCGGCACATGCTCTGTTTGCAGCCCATCGAAGTGCTCCTCCAATTTCCTCACTTCTTCCACGTATGCCTCCATCAACGGGCTCTGGTAATCCTTTTTGACTTGCTTTATCACAAGCTGAGAATCTCCTCGGACGATCAGCCTCTTTATTCCTAACTCCACCATGATTCTGACTCCGGCAAGGAGCCCCTCGTACTCAGCGGTATTGTTGGTGGCTTCCTCCCAGGGAAAGTGCATCTGGACGACGTACTTGAGGTGCTCTCCGGTAGGGGCGATGAGGAGCACACCTGCTCCAGCCCCCTGGAGTGAGAAAGCACCGTCAAAGTACATGATCCAATCCTTGGGTGCTTCTTTGCCGGGGAGGATTGTCTCCAGAGCTTCATCATCTGGCGTGGGTGTCCATTCTGCAATAAACTCCGCCAACGCCCTGCTTCGAATGGTGGAAGTGCTCTCATACTTTAATTCGAAGCTTGACAATTCCAATGCCCACTCAACTATCCTGCCAGTGGCTTCGGGGTTCCTCAGTATGCATTGCAACGGGAAACGGGTGACAACTGTTATCTCATGGGCTTGGAAGTAGTGGCGCAGCTTCCTCGAGGCCATGATGAGGCCGAAGATCAGCTTTTGTACTCCAGAGTACCTTGACCTAGCCCCCTGTAGCAGGGAACTGACAAAGTACACGGGCCGCTGCACCATTTTCTTCTTTGCCACTTCTTTTGATTCGCTGTCAATCATTTGCTGAGATCCCCCTTCATCTGTGTTAAGTCCTACCGCGGAAGTTTCTTCCCCACCCCCGGCAGCATCAGCAGCGGCTGCTGAATCTCCATCCACTCCCCACTGTGCCACCAGCGCTGCACTAACCACTTGATTCGTCGCTGCCAAATATAGCAGCAATCGCTCTTGCGGTTTAGGAGCGACCAAGGCGGGAGCAGAGGATAGGTATTTCTTCAGGTCTTGCAGCGCTGCATCTGCCTCCGGGGTCCACTTCATCGGGCTAGCCTTTTTCAAGATTTTGAAGAACGGCAAGGCGCGCTCAGCGGACTTGGAGACGAATCTACTCAATGCGGCAACACATCTGGTCAAGCGTCTGATATCTTTGATGGTCTTGGGTGCCTGTATCTATTCAATCGCCTTGATCTTGTCGGGATTGGCTTCTATTCCTCGTTGAGATACGAAGAACCCAAGCAGCTTGCCGGATGGGACGCCGAACACACACTTTTCAGGGTTGAGCTTCAGGTTGATCTTGCGCAAGTTTGCGAAAGTTTCCTCCAGATCTTGTATGAGAGTGGCTTCATCCTTGGTCTTGACCACGATGTCATCCATGTAGGATTCCACATTTCTGTGCAGCTAAGGTCCAAAACCAATTTGAACAGCCCTGGCAAAGGTCAAACCAGCACTCTTTAACCCGAAGGGCATACGCACAAAGCGGTACGTGCCACAGGGAGTTATGAATGCGGTCTTCTCCTCATCTTCCTTGGTCATAAATATCTGGTGGTAACCGGAGTAGGCATCCAAAAAGGAGAGCAAGTCACATCCGGAGGTGGAATCAACAATTTGATCTATGCGTGGCAAGGGGAAAGGGTCCTTCGAGCAAGCCTTGTTCAAGTCAGTGAAGTCTATGCAAAGCCTCCATTTCCCATTTGCCTTTCGTACCACCACCGGGTTTGCCAGCCAAGTTGGATGCAGCACCCCTCTGACCAAACCAGCTGCTTCAAGCTTCTTGATTTCCTCGTCAATGAACTGCTACCACTCCAAGGCATGTTTCCTAACCTTTTGCTTGACGGGCCGGGCATGAGGACAGACAGCAAGGTGGTTCTCAATTACCTCCCTGGGAACACCAGGGATGTCAGATGGTTGCCAGGCAAACACATCGACATTCTCCCGCAGGAAGGTAACGAGCGCGCTTTCCTATTTGACAGTAAGGGTAGCACTGATGGTGAAGGTACCACCAGTGCCATCCTCCCTTGCCGGGACTTTCTTCATCTTAGGATAGACGACCCTGGTATTCTTGCTAGCGGAACTCTCCGGCAGGTCATCGTCGGGTGCAGCGCACTCCGAAGAGGCGTGCTTCCCGGAGTCCTTGCCGGTGTTCTTGCCCGTCTTCTTTATTTTCTTTGTGTCCTTGGCGGGAGCTGGGATTTCTGTGGCATCAGCTGCTACCGCGTCGCGATACATCTGGTCCACGCAGATAACTGCGTTCTTCTTGTCGGATGGGATGGAAATGACCCCAATGGGCCCTGGCATCTTTAAGGTATTGTAGGCATAGTGGGATGATGCCATGAACTTTGCCAGAGCTGGGCGTCCGAGGATTCCGTTGTAAGGCAGTGGGATTTCGGCGACGTCGAACACTATCCTCTCTGTCCGGAAGTTCAACTCCCCGCCAAATGTCACAGGCAGAGTGATCTTTCCCTTGGGTCGGCTCCTGTCGGGGTTGATTCCTTGGAATGTACCCGTAGCTTCGAGCTCTTCATCAAGGATCTGCGGTTT
Source organism: Elymus sibiricus (assembly GCA_039707655.1). Lineage (NCBI taxonomy): Eukaryota > Viridiplantae > Streptophyta > Magnoliopsida > Poales > Poaceae > Elymus > Elymus sibiricus. Next base: position 401,289,484 of record CM077671.1, read on the forward strand.
CTCAGCCACTCTAGGGGAGATCAAGTTCAATCCGACCCCGCCGTCAAATAACATCTTAGACACCTTGAGGTTGCGGACTGTCGGGGAAACCAACAATGGCAAACATCCGACCGTAGTGGTATGGTCAGGCTGATCCTCTTCGTCAAAGATGATAGGCATGCAGGACCATCTGAGTGGCTTCCTAGATTCTGCAGTTGGTTCCACAACATTGACTTCGTGTGCCCACTGCTTGAGCTGGCGGCGAGAGGAATGCAAGGATGTACCCCCGTCAACGCACATGGCTTCGGTTGCCTTCTGAAACTCCCTGTCTCGTTCCGCACGAGGTGCACGCCCAACAATCTCGCTGGGCGCCCCGTCTCATTCCGCACGAGGTGCACGCCCAACAATCTCGCTGGCGACGGGTGCGGCCAGAGGGTCACGGCTCGCACCGGACCGGGCGCCGCTGAGGCGGCCTCGGCCATCCGCAAGGCGGGGAGGTGATGGACGGATGTTTCCCTCGCCCATGGCGTCGGGGCCGAGCACGCCATGTTGTTGTTGTAGTTGCTCCTCTCCGGCGCCTCCTGCTCCATCTCCGGCCGCGAAGGACTGGACGGGGGCACCGCCTGCGCCGGCCGCGTCCTCCACGATGCCTGCCTCGCCCGCAGCCGCCGTGGCGTCTACGGCGCCGGCGGTCGCGTGTGAGGGAGCCTTCGAAGTGTAGGGATGTGTGGTCGCGCCGGATTTCTTCTTGGGAGCCATTGTTGAAGAAGATGACGATGGAGATCGATTTGCCGTTCACGAACTCGGGTTCGCGCAAATGATGCACGCCCCCTACCTGGTGCACCAAAGATGTCGGGGCACAGATGCTCACGATCACCTATGGGACCAGAGCTCCCTTGTGGTTCGGCAAGGGGGTCTCGTTGCACGAAGAGCGGAGAGCATGAGACGGCGTGACGAACAGGACTCAGGCATTTCACCCAGGTTCGGGCCGCTGCTAAGCGTAAAACCCTACTCCTGATTTTTGGTGGATTGATCGGAGGAACACAAAGAATGCATAGCACATAACCCCAGCAAGGACTGCTGTCGGGGAAGGAGCTGCTACGCGAGTACAAGCGTTCGGGGGTTCGAATTGCCAACCTTGAGCTAGGTTGCCTTGGGCCTCCTTTTATAGTGCAATGGGTTACCACAATGGCAAAACAGTCATTAACTATTGATTAGATAGCTAAGCAGAGCTATCATACCTAACTCTGGCATTTAGGACAAAATGCCATGATTACCTGCCTAGGTGGCGCTTGGGGGCCCATCTCCGGCAAGCTCTTGCCACCGCTTGGCCAGTCGTTGCTTATGGTCTTGACACGCTGCATGGGCGGGTGTCAACCGAGCGTAACTTGCATTCCGATGTGTCGCCACGTGCTTAGCGAGAGCTGATTAGCCGCCTGAGGGTTCGACACCAAATCGATAAGTGACAGGCGTAGCAATGCGGTGGAGCGGTGGCTGGCTGGCTCGCGCCTGCCGGGGAGTGGTCTGCCGGGTCTTCTGGGAGGTGTGCATGTCTTGGTCCCCGGCAAGCGTCGGGGACGTGCTTGGCGCGTTGCAGTCCGGGCTTGGGCTGCCGCATTGAGCTCGTTGGAGTATGGTCTTGATCATTCACCAGGTTTTTGCTTCTACCGCCTGTGCATAAGTCAGGGGCACTGGGTACCCCTGTACTAGTGCACCGACACAAAGTAGTTACCTCACTGGCCAAGCCGGCTAACATAAACCAGGTCCAGCGCATGGCTGGCCGCATAGCGGCATTAAGCCGGTTTATAAGCCGCCTTGGTGAGAAGGCGATTCCCCTCTACCAGTTGTTAAGAAAAACGGACAAGTTTGTCTGGACCGATGCGGCTAACGAAGCTTTTGAAGCTCTCACGAAGCAGCTGGTTGAGCCGCCCATTTTGGCCGCCCCGACTAACAAAGAGCCCATGCTCCTATACATTGCCGCTAATTCAAAGGCGGTAAGTGTCGCGGTTGTCGTTGAAAGGAAGGATACAGGAAAAGAGTACCCTGTTCAGCGGCCGGTCTACTTTATTAGTGAAGTTTTAACCTTGTCCAAGCAACAATATCCACATTAGCAGAAGCTGATTTTTGGAGTATTCATGGCAAGCCGGAAACCGAAGCATTATTTTCAGGAACATCCAATTACAGTGGTCAGTTCAGCGCCTCTTGGGGACATTATACAGAATTGGGAGGCTACTGGCCGGATCGCCAAATGGGCGATCGAGCTTGGCCCTCACCACGTGAAGTACATGCCCCGTACGGCCATCAAGTCCCAAGCTTTGGTCGATTTCATCAATAATTGGATAGAGTTGCAGATTCCAGAGGATAGGCCAGATAACACCTACTGGACTATACACTTTGATGGATCCAGGTAGTTGTAAGGCTCGGGGGCTGGAGTCATTATATCCTCTCCAAAAGGTGACAAGTTTTGTTATGTTTTACGGCTCATGTTCCCATGTACTAACAATGCAGCCGAATACGAGGCCCTCTTGCACGGACTCAGAGTGGCTAAAGAGATGAATCTTAGCCGGGTCAGGTGTCTGGATGACTCAGACTTGGTGGCTCAGCAAGTCTCAGGGACTTGGGATTCAAAAGACCCATTAATGGCGGCTTACCGATGGGCAGTCTCAGATGTGGCGGGTCATTTTCAAGGCTACCAGGTCGATCATATCGATCGTCGGCAAAACGAGGCGGCTGACGCCCTATCACGACTCGGCTCTCAGCGAAAGCCGGTTCCTCCCAGTGTCTTTTTAGATGCCCTTCACAACCCTTCAGTAAAATTGCCATCAGAAGAGGGTATAGCTATTCCTAACCCGGAATCACACATGGTGGCAGCTCTTCATGCTATCCCTGATTGGACAATCCCGTATTTGGCTTAACCCGAGGCGAGCTCCCAGCAGAGGAAGTCGAGGCTCGTCAGATAATCCGGCGGTCCAAGTCTATGACTATTGTCAGAGGCGAGTTACATCGACGGAGCAGCACTGGTGTGTTTCAGCGTTGTATTTCTCCAGAAGAAGGGCAAGAAATTCTCAATGAGATCCATGCTGGCGACTGTGGACACCATGCGGGCTCAAGATCCTTAGTGGCAAAAGCTTTTCGTCATGGGTTTTATTGGTTGACGGCTCATGCAGACGCGGAAGACATTGTACGCAAGTGTGATGGATGTCAAAAGTTTGCCCGACAAGCCCATGTGCCGGCTCAGGAGTTGCGTATGATCCCAATTACTTGGCCGTTTGTGGTCTGGGGGCTTGATATGGTTGTCCCATTCAAGATGTCCTCCGATAAAAAGACTCACCTGCTGGTCGCGGTTGATAAATTCACCAAATGGATTGAAGCAGAGCCAGTTAGCAGTTGTGATGTGGAGACGCCAGTCAAGTTTCTAAAAAAAGTTAATCTATCGCTTTGGTATCCTCATAGTATTATTACTGACAATGGTACCAATTTATCCTAAGGAGCTATGGAGCAGTTTTGTCAGAGAGAGCACATCCGGCTTGACCTAGCTACAGTAGCACACCCACAGTCGAACGGACAAGCCGAGCAAGCTAATCAAGAAATTTTGAGAGGGATGAAGCCCCGGCTCATGGTCCCATTGCAACGTACCCCGGGTTGTTGGGTCGAGGAGCTCCCATATGTACTTTGGAGCAACAGAACAACACCTAACAGGTCCACTGGTTACACGCCTTTCTTCTTGGTCTATGGTGCTGAGGCGGTTTTGCCAAGTGATATTCATCATGATTCTCCGAGAGTCGCCACTTATTTCGAAGCCGACAACGAACAAGCACGTCAAGACTCTTTGGATGCTTTGGAAGAAGAACGCGACTTGGCAGCAGCCAGGTCAGCCTTATATCAACAAGACCTACGTCGCTATCATAGCCATAGAGTTAGAAGCCGCACTTTTCAAGAAGGCGACTTGGTCCTCCGTCTGATTCAAGATCAAATAGGGATGCACAAACTTTCGCCTCTATGGGAGGGCCCTTTTGTGGTCAGCAAAAATCTTCACAATGGCTCCTACTACTTGGTCGATTTACGATCAGGAAAATCTACATCTGAAGAAGAGACGACCCGGCCCTGGAACATTGCTCAACTTTGGCCTTATTATACTTAGAGCCACTGGCTCATCAAAATTTGTACTTTCCCAAAAAAAATGTACAAACTTATATATATGTTCAAATATAATAAAGTTGGCACCCCCGAAACTCGGGGTCTCTGTCGTTTCAGCCTATAAATTAAGCATGAGCCTTTATTATTTGAAACATAAGGTCACTTGGGGTCTTCTAACTCATCGAGTTCCGCTTTCTCACCCTCTTGATCGACAAATTACGCCACAATACATGATTAAACCTGCATGTATGCTTGATGTGACTCCAATAAGATGACCCCATGTACTCTTGTTAAAGTTATTCCATTATGGACCCTGAACTTTCAAGGGTAAAACATTGGTTGTGTCATGTGAGAGCCGGCATACAGAAAGCTAGGATAAATCATGGGTTATCATACACGCTTCATTGAAGCAAGACTCGAGCTTCGAAAGTCGGTCTCTTTACCGCGACTCACTGAGCCGGCTTATTACGATTTTTGCATATTATTGCTATCATCATGTGATTGTTTCAGGTATTGAGGAGAACTTCCAGGGAGCAAAGTTACAATAACCTACCCCATTCTTATTCAAGCAGCAAAGATATTAAGCAAGGATCAACCAAGGCAAAACAGATTAAAAGACTCAAGTTATCTGACTCATATGCATCAAGATTAAAGGCGAATTAACAAAGACTTGGCCATACATAGATCCCTTGTCATCATGACAAGATCAAGAGTTTGAAATGTGCACAAAGGCACGGCAAAGGCAAAACAGTTGTTGGCTTCAAAATATTACAAGGCACTTTAGGCCTGACCAGTAGAATCAAAAGTTTTCCCGTAACCCAGCCTTTATGCTTTCCGGGTTAAGCCTCATTTTGCTCTTGAGCATCAAATGTCTTCGGGTTGTCCTCCGTTGGAGTTTCTGGGTCTACGATCTGGAGGTCGTCCAAGTTCCAGTTACAATGAGATAAGGCTTCAAATACGGCTTCATCATTCAAAACAGGCGACGGATCAACATTAGGGGCTAAGAGGTGTTTCCGGCGTTGCGGAGTCAGACTCACTGATTTCAACACGGGTGGTTGAACTCGGGCATTGTTTGCATCATAAGCTGGATGATAGTTCTTCAATGACATGTCATTTACAAACTGACTAGCAAACACACGAGCCGCCTTGACACATTGCAGATAGTCGTCTTTAGTAAAAGCTGACCCATCCACCTTCAGCGCTAGAAATCCCCCGGCCATCTCCGTCGGGTCAAGCTCTGTTGCGTAAGCCAAAGCTCGACTCAAGGAATAGGTAGCTCCGGCTCGGGCGGCTGATCTCTTGAGCTCTACAATTTGCCTAGGGATCGTAGAGAGGAACGTGAACACATATTTTATGAGTTTCACCGGCTCTTTGTTCCCCATAACGGCTTTGAATGTGCATAGGCTTCCAGTGTAAAGTTGCTCCGTTAATGCATACACAGCCTTGAGCTTTAGCAAGCAATTGCCCTGAAGATTGCATGTGTGGTGGCCTACAAACAATTCAAGTGCATGACTCGCCGGGCGATTTATCTTTATAAATGAGTATTACATGGATTAAAAGTTTTTTAAGATACTCACCAAAGATGGCTTGAGTCATGTGGTCAATATGCCGTTTTAACCTGAACAATTCTTCAGAGACTGTTTTCAGAGGATTCTCGGCTTTTTCAGAATGCTGGATCAAGGCAGTTTTCTCAGCTTCAAATGATTTCCTCTCTTTTTCAAAGCCTGCCTTGGCTTTCTCCAGCTGCTCTAAAGATAACTGCGGTTTCTGTCAAGCTCTGCCCGGGCAGTTTGCCCCATTGCAAGATCCTTCTTCAAGTCACTCACATTACACTCAGACGCCTTCAAAGTTTCTTGTGTATTCAAAGTTATCACCGTGATCAACAACAAAAATACAGTGTGACTAACAAGCAAAGTCTCAAGCAGATTGCAAGCAATATACTCGACACTTGGGGGCTAATGCATATCAGTTTTCTCCAAAGAATACAATGATGAAGACCCGACTCATCTCAAGCGGCTTATGATGACAATAATGTGCGAGTCTGGGCGCCCACGTTTGAGCCGAAAAACCTGACTCCCCAATGCCATAAGCACATATTTGCCCCTGATGTTGATCCGTCTCCAATCTTGCATGACAAAGCTGAATTTGAAGCCTTAATCAATTGCCACTGGGATGTGGACAACCTTCAGATCCAGGAGACCGAAGACCCGGCGCAGGATGACCCGTCAACGAGTTAGGCGAGGTGCTGGCCACAGATGAAGGTAACCCGGGCATGCTGATCTGCCGGGTTATAATTTTTGTAAAAAACTTGAGTCCACAAATTTTGGGCTCTATATGGCCTTGTAATAGCCATAGCTAAAACTGATTGCCTATGTCGTGCCTTCGTGCACGTTTGGAGCTTTTAACAACTCTTGTTCTGGCAGTTTTAGTGCTACAAATTTTATCTGCATGTTTGATGCAATCATATCTTCTGATGCCCGTTGGCGGGTCATAATGGCCAAAACCTTAGATCAATGAGCAATACTAAGCCAGGAGAAATTATCATCCAAGGACTTAGAATCATATCATGACACAAATTCCTGCAAAATAACAAGCAGAAACATATGTATATTTTGTAGTATAGTTTAGGCGGCTTTGAAGGCACAGCCCAAAGAGATCAACTCTTGTTTATATTTTTTGAGAAAAACTCTAGTATTTTGCTTCAAAGAAGCTAGGCATGAGTGCCCAAAATCCCATAAGCCGGCTCTCACGTGACATAAATCCGTCGTTTTAACCTTAACCAGTTCAGGGTCTTAAAAAAGATTGACTGTTAAGAGTACGAACGGGCCACATAGCGGAGAGACTACAGCAGATAGGTGAGTTTATCCTAGCTCTCTGTAAGCCGGCTCTCTCGTGACATAAGCCGCCATTTTAACTTTGACTAGTTCAGGGTCTTAAGAAAGATTGACTGTCAAACGTTCGGCGGGTCACCTGGCAGAGTAGCAAGTTGCAAACAGGCAGGTTTAACTCAGATATGGCTTTTAAGCCGGTCAAGAGGATATGAAAGCTAAACTCAGTGAGTTGGAAGCCCCCAAGTGACCTTATTATAAACCAACTTTTGCACAAGACTGTTGGCGGAAAAACGACAGAGGCCCCGAATTATGGGGATGCCAGCTTTATTATAAAAAGTGGTATATACAATGACAGAAGTATGTACATTGATGAGAGCCGATGGCTCAAGTGTAGTAAGGCCGAAGATGAGCAATGTTCCATGGCCTGGCAGTCTCCTCCCCAGAAGTGCGTGACTTGTCGCTCTCCCGCACATCAATGAGATAATATGAACCATTGTTGAGATTTCTGCTGATCACAAAAGGTCCTTCCCAGGGGGTGATAACTTATGCATATCTGTCTGGTCTTGAATCAGACGAAGCACTAAGTCGCCTTCTTGGAACGTCCGGGTCTTGACCCTGTGGCTATGATAGCGGCGCAGATCTTGTTGGTAAATCGCCGACCGTGCTGCTGCAAGATCCCATTCTTCATCCAAGGCATCCAATGCGTCCTGACGCGCCGTCTCATTATCAGTTTCAACGTAAGCCGCCACCCTGGGCGAGTCATGACGGATATCACTGGGGAGAACAACTTCCGCGCCATAAACCATGAAGAAAGGCGTATAGCATGTTGATCTGTTGGGAGTGGTTCTGATGCTCCAAAGAGCTGAAGGTAATTCCTCCACCCAACAACCCGGCGTTCATTCCAAAGGAACCATAAGCCGGGGTTTTATCCCTCTCAAAATTTCCTGGTTAGCACGCTCTGCTTGACCATTAGACTGTGGATGAGCCACGGAGGAGACATCGAGGTGGATGTGTTCATTTTCGCAGAACTCTTTCATAGCCCCCTTGGACAGATTTGTACCATTGTCAGTAATTATACTGTGAGGGTAACCAAAACGAAAGATCAGCTTCTTGACGAACTGAACTGCCGTTGTTGCGTCGCACTTGCTGACCGGCTCTGCCTCAACCCACTTGGTAAATTTATCAACCGCCACCAAGAGCTGGGTCTTCTTATCTTTGGACCTCTTAAACGGTCCAACCATATCAAGCCCCCAGACCGCAAATGGCCAGGTGATTGGAATCATCCGCAATTCTTGAGCCGGCACATGAGCACGTCGTCCAAATTTCTGACACCCATCACATTTGCTGACCAAATACTCTGCATCTGCATGAGCTGTCAACCAGTAAAAACCGTGCCGGAAAGCTTTGGCCGCCAAGGATTTTGACCCGGCATGGTGACCACAATCGCCGGCATGTATCTCTTGCAAGATTTCACGGCCCTCCTCTGGAGAAACACAGCGTTGAAAAACGCCAGTCACGCTGCACCTGTGTAACTCGCCATTGACAATAGTCATGGATTTAGACCGCCTCATGATTTGCCGCGCCAATGTCTCGTCCTCGGGTAACTCGCCACGCGTCAGATATGCCAAATAAGGCAGCGTCCAATCAGGAATAGCGCGAAGAACCGCCACCAACTGTCCTTCCGGGTCAGGGATTGCAAGATCCTCCTCCGAAGGTAATTTGACTGACGGATGATGCAATACGTCCAAGAACACATTAGGTGGCACCGGCTTATGCTGAGACCCCAAACGTGATAATGCATCAGCCGCCTCATTCTTCCGACGATCAATATGATCCACCTGATAACCTTTAAAGTGGCCAGCAATGACATCAACTGCCTGGCGATAAGCCGCCATACGAGCGTCCTTAGAATCCCACGTGCCTGAGACTTGCTGGGCCACAAGGTCTGAGTCGCCGAGACATATGACCCGGCTCAAATTCATCTCCTTAGCCACACGGAGACCATGAAGCAAGGCTTCATACTTAGCTGCATTGTTAGTACAAGGAAACAGTAACCTTAATACATAACAAAATTTATCACCTCTAGTGGAAGTTAAAACAACTCCAGCCCCCGAGCCTTCCAATTGTCTGGATCCATCAAAATGAATTGTCCAATATGTATTGTCCGGCTTCTCCTCAGGTGCTTGACACTCCGTCCAGTCATTGATAAAATCCACCAGGGCTTAAGACTTGACGGTTGTACGAGGTACATACCTCAAATTAAGAGGCCCAAGCTCAATTGCCCACTTAGCAATCCTGTCAGTGGCTTCTCTATTCTGAATAATATCTCCCAAAGGGGCAGAGCTGACCACCGTGATTGGATGTCCAAGGAAATAATGCTTCAACTTGCGATTTGCCATGAACACTCCAAACACCAACTTTTGCCAATGCGGGTACCTTTGCTTGGACTCTGTCAAAACCTCACTGACGTAATAAACCGGCCGCTGGATTGGATACTCTTTGCCTGCCTCCTTGCGCTCCACAACGACTGCATCACTCACGGCTTTGTTATTAACCGCCACGTACAGGAGCAATGGCTCTTTTTCCACGGGAGCGGCCAAGATAGGCGGCTCAACCAACTATTTTTTGAGCGCCTCAAACGCATCATTGGCAGCATCACTCCAGACAAAATCATCTGTCTTCTTCATCATCTGATGCAAAGGGATAGCCTTCTCGCCCAGGCGGCTTATGAACCAGCTTAAAGCGGCAATACGACCCGCCAAGCGCTGGACGTCATTGATGCACGCCGGCTTAGATAATGAGGTGATGGCCTTTATTTTATCCGGGTTAGCTTCAATGCCCCGCTCTGAAACCAAAAATCCCAGGAGCTTCCCTGCAGGAACACCAAAAACACACTTAGCTGGATTAAGCATCATCTTGTAAACCCATAGATTATCAAAGGTTTCCTTCAAGTCATCAAGCAGAGTCTCCTTCTTCCTTGACTTGACCACAATATCATCCACATAAGCATGAACATTGCGTCCGATTTGACTGTGAAGACAGTTCTGCACACAGCGTTGATAAGTCGCATGCGCACTTTTGAGTCCAAAAGGCATGGACACGTAGCAGAAATCTCCAAAAGGTGTGATGAAAGACGTCTTCTCTTGGTCTTTGACTGCCATCTTGATCTGATGAAAACACGAATAAGCGTCCAGGAAACATAAACTCTCACAACCCGCCATTGCATCAATGATCTGGTTGATACGGGGGAGAGCAAATGGATCAACCGGACACGCCTTGTTGAGATCTGTGTAATCTACACACATGCGCCACGTGCCGTTCTTCTTAAGTACGAGCACGGGGTTAGCCAACCACTCCGGGTGAAAAACCTCTATGATAAACCCTGCTGCTAAGAGCCGGGCTACCTCTTCCCCAATAGCTTTACGCCGCTCTTCATTGAAACGACGGAGGAATTGTTTGACCGGCTTAAACTTAGGATCCACATTAAGGTGGTGCTCAGTGAATTCTCTCGGTACACCCGGCATGTCAGAAGGCTTCCATGCAAAGATGTCCCGATTCTCACGGATGAATTCGATAAGCGCGCTTTCCTATTTGGGGTCCATATTGGCCCCGATAATGAACTGCTGCGATGAGTCGCCAGGAACAAAGTCCACCAACTTGGTATCCTCTACCACAAATTTCAGGGGCGGGTCAGATTCTGTGCTGGGCTTCTTTAATGGGGTCATATCCGTCGGGTCAACATTGTCTTTATAAAACTTGAACTCTGCCTCAGCACAACTTGACTCCGCATACGCAGCATCGCCTTCCTCGCACTCAAGAGCAATCTTCCGATCACCATGCACCGTAACCGTCCCCTTCAGACCAGGCATCTTGAGCTGCAAGTAAACATAACAGGGCCGAGCCATGAACTTGGCATAAGCCGGCCTTCCAAACAGAGCATGATATGGGCTCTTGATTTTAACCACCTCAAACCACAAGGTCTCTACCCTGTAGTTGAACTCATCATCAAAAGCTACCTCAAGGGCAATTTTTTCTACTGGATAAGCTGACTTGCCAGGGATGCCGCCAAGAAATACTGTGGACGATGACTTGAGATCCTTATCAGTCAGATTCATCCGGCGAAAGGTGTCATAGTATAAGATGTTGATGCTGCTGCCACCGTCCATCAGTACCTTGGTGAACATGTAACCTCCGACCTGAGGGGCTACCACAAGGGCCAAGTGCCCCGGGTTATCGACTCGCAGCGGGTGATCCTCCATGCTCCATGATATCGTGTGCTCAGACCACTTTAAGTACTGCGGAAGAGCCGGCATGGCTGCATTAACCGCCCTCTTGTGCACCTTCTGATCACGTTTATCAAGACTCATGGTGAAGACGTGATTCTGGCCTCCATTAAGCTGCTTCGGATTACTCTGATACCCTGATTGGTTGTTTTGCTGCTGACTACCATTACCGGGTTGCTGATTATGGCCACCATGATTGCCTTGACCCTGATAACCTGATCCTGAGCCACCCGCACCGAAACCTGGACCGTGACAGCCGGATCCTGAGCCGCCAGGCGGTCGGGTGCCGTTACCGTGATGCTGGTTAAGGCTGTAATGCCGGAACTCCCGCATGATATAACAATCCTTCCAAGCATGAGTGGACGGCTTGTTAGGTAGACTGTGCTTCGGACAGGGGTCATTAAGCATTGCCTCCATGTTGAAAGGCTTGCCCTTGCCAAAGGGTGGTTTGCCGTTGCCCTTGCCGCGGTTGTTCCCAGTGTTGGTATTGGCCACCAGATCTGACCCGCCGTCTGGATGCTTCCGTTTACCGCCATTACCTAGGTTGTTATTTCCTGCCCCATTCTGCTGTTGACCCTTGCCGTTGCCATTCTTCTTACCCTTAGCCGATTTCTCATCATCAGACCCAGGATCCTTCGTGTTGTCCGAATCTGCATATTTAGTGAGAGCCGCCATGAGCTCCCCCATGTCCTAGCAAGAATGCTTGAGCTGTCCAAGGTTCTGCTTAAGGGGCAAAAAATGACAATTCTTCTCCAGAATCAGAACCGCCTGAGCCGCCGTGATATTGTCAGACAAGTGGATAATGGTTGAGACCCGCCGGACCCAATGGTGGGCCGACTCATCCTCGTGCTGCACGCAATGATCCAAATCAACGATCGTCATAGGCTGCTTGCACGTCCCTTGAAAATTCTTGATGAACCTTGCTTTCAACTCGGCCCAGGAATTAATGGTATTGGGTGGCAAACCCTTTAACCATGTACGAGCCGGTTCGTCCAACATCATGATGAAATACTTAGCACAGACTGCGTCACTGACATCTAACATCTCCATGGCTAGCTCATAACTCTCGATCCAGGCTTCTGGAGGCAGATCAGTTGTATAATTAGGCACTTTGCACGGACCCTTAAAATCCTTCGGCAGACGCTTGTTCCGCAGAGCCGGTGCTAAACACGGCACTCCCACAGCTCTGGAGGTGACTCCGGCTCCCACCGAAGTTGAAGGTGTTACTGGGGGCGGCTCTTGGTAAGCCGCCGCAGCCACCGCCTCGCGCTGAGCTCTGGCATGATCCACAATTGCCTAAGCGTTGACAACGGGTGGGTCATCACGGGGCGGGTTCCGACGTCGCTCACTGCTAGAGACCGCCGGTGACTCCAAACGCCGACTATAACTGCGGCTTGGGATGGGGGTTGAGTGCACACGACTCCGGCTGTAAGTATACTTCTCCTGTTGAGCCACTGCTGTCTGCAAGTACCCAATGGCATTCCTTGCCTCTTCGACGAAAGGTGTCCCCTCAGCAAAGGGGAGCGCATTGAGCCTGGCAGCCGCTGCTATCATGTTCTCCACCGGGTTAGAGTAATGACCAGGTGGTGTCAGAAAACGCTGCGGTGGGGTCTGATTCCTGCGGGGCGGGTCCGGCTGCCGATGCTGAGTCGCCGCCCTATTCCCAGGCACTTCCGTCGTTCGGGTCATGGTCAGAGGCGCGCTCGGTCCTGCCCCCGGCGTGTTAAAAAGATTTCTGGGCTCATATTGATCAGGCAGGCGGGTCTGATGCCTCATCCGAATTACTGCCTCTGAGGCTTGTTGATCCAGATTAAGGCGAAAAGCTTCAGCCCTGAGACGCTCTGACTCAGCATCCGTCTGAGCCTGCAACGCATTGATCTCCTCTTGGGCCCTGGTCATCTAGTCCTTCAGCCTCGCGATCTCTGCGTTACGGTTTGCTTGGTTTTCCGTTGTGACCTCGGTTCCCATCAGAGTTGTCAGCTCATTCATCAGATCTAGCAAAACCTGAGCCGGCGGCCTGGCCGACCCGGATCCTGCCGCGCCTGCAGCCGTTGCCCCAGCCAATGTGCTGCTGGAAACCGGCACCGTGCCTGCCATGAAGATGGCGGCTTGGCTCGGCGGCTCATAGGGCTCCGGAATACTGTCACCATCGAAGTAGCCCCCAAGCTCGCCGTTATGAAGCTGGTAGATTGATTCTGCCTCTCCGCTCGAGGATCCATCCTCTGAGCAGATGAGGGTTTCTTCTCGTGACACAGAACCTTCCTCAAGTTCCGTGCCTTGGGTGAAGCCGACGAAGACGTGCTTCTGGCCCAGCTGAATCCGGGCGGGTTGCGCGCGCCGGGCCGACTCGACGAGGTTGGTGCGGATGTCCGGCCCGGGCTTAGATCCGCCAATCTTGCCGATGAAAACGTGAATTCCGCCGAAGGGGACCCGGTATCCGTACTCGATTGAGTCGGCCTCGGGGCCCCAGCCAGCGTCGTCGACTCTTAGTCATCCTGCCAACGGCGTATCCCTCGATCCCTGGGAGAGAGCCCTTCGAGTACTCCAAACCACCGCGCATTTTCCCCACGGTGGGCGCCAACTGTCGTGGTTTTGTCACGGCAGATGTCCTAAGGCAAGGACTTAAGGGTGAAGCCATCGCTACGGCGGTTAACTCGAAGGGGTTGATCGGGACGAAAGACACAGGTTTACCCAGGTTCGGCCCCTCTCGAAGGGAGCGGATTCGCTTGACCTAGCACTCGATTAAAGGTTGTATTGATTAGATATAGCCTACGTCCTGCTTTGAGTTGTATTGATTAGGTATCGATTACAAGGGAGCGGATTCGCTTGAACTAGCACTCGATTAAAGGTTTTGTGTGTTAAGCCGCCCAGGGAACCCGCCTTTATATATACAGGTCGAGGCCCTGGGCTTACAAGAGTCTGGGCCGGGTTACATCTAGTAACCGACCTTATCTCCAAATCGCCTTGCCTTATCTGGCAAATCATCTCCCGGCGGCTTACACCTCCGGGTCATACACTGCCTTCCGGCTCTGGGCCTCCGCCCGGCCCATCCGACAAGTTACTTCCAGGCCTTGTCTTAGTCTTCCGGCCTGCTTAAGGCCTCACTGTTAAAGTCGCCAACTTCCTAACCCGGCCCCTCCTGGGCGGGTTATACCACGGGGTTATATTCCCAACACAGGGGGAGAAAAACCTCTGAGAAGGTGATCTATGAAAACTACAACTTCTCCTTCACCGGGGTTTGGGTGTGTTTCTCCATGAGCAGCCCGCCATCCAATTGCCTCCTGAGATGGCAACAGACCTTGGTCCTCATATTCTTTAAGCACCTCTTCCAAGACTTGTGAAGGCACCCAGTTATAGATGGAAGTCTTTGACATAATGAAACGCCTAGATAACAGGCAAAGAGATTACAAGAACACATGTGTTATAACCAAGGATAAGACAGCACAAGTATCTACAGCAAAAGAGACGCCCAAAATATAAGCCGCCTGATGGAAGCAAGGAAGATTGACATGAACAAGTTCAAATCAACCTGGGGCCTAATGTCGGGGATATAACCCGGCGGTATAACCCGCCACCTGGGCCAGGTTAGACCGTGGGCAGCTTTGGAGAGCATACACATGATGGGACATAGAGATGACGGAAGGGCATGAGAAGGAGGCTTACCAAGCAAGCCATCTGGCGGCCCAGTACATGAAGACGGCGACTCAAGGCCCATGAGGTGGAAGACGCACGAAGCTTTCCAAACTTAGGAAACCAAATAAGGTAGAATTGTAATAGGTCACGAGACGCAATATGACTCGGACTCTTGTAAACCCGGGGGCCTCAACCTGTATATAAAGGTGAGCCCCTGAGGTCAATAGGACACGTTAGAAGCTCTCAAAAGCTAGGTTAGCGATTCCGCACCCTTGTAATCGAGATCATCATCAATCTAGACACAAAGCAGGGCATAGGCTTTTACCTCCATAGGAGGGGCCGAACCTGGGTAAATCCGTCTCTCATTCCCGATCAACCCCTTCGAGTCGCCACACAGCGACGATGGCCTCACACCTAAGTTCTCCTACGAGAACATCTGTCGTGACAAAACCATGACACCGTCTCTGTTATGTTTCTTGCGCCTTCTCTATTTGATTTTTAGAACAAATAAAGATATTACATTCTCAAGAACGAAGCACATGAGCAAAATGCAGCGGTGGAGACCGCTCGCTTAGCTGAGGAGGCGGCACGGAACACCTCCACGAGCTACCACTTTGATTATTATCCAGACCAGTGATACTTGTGATCTGCGTTGGGTTTTTTCCCTAAGAGGAAGGGGATGATGCAGCACAGTATAGATATGTATTTCCTTGAGTGAGAACCAACGTTATCGAACCAATAGAAGGATCACACAACTTCCCGTCTTCGGCGCATACACACAAAAGAGCACATACTTGCACCCAGCGCGGGCAAGAGGGTTGTCAATCCCCTTGAACTCGTTACTTGCACGCGATAAGTAGTGTAGATGATAGTTGATAATTATAAATTGCAAAATAAAAGGAAAAGAAATAAATGGCAGCAAGGAAATAATAGTGTTTGTGTGTATGTGTGTGTGTGTGTGTGTGTGTGTGTGTGTGTGTGTGTGTGTAAATAGACCCGGGGGCCATAGTGTTCGCTAGAGGCTTCTCTCTCGAAGAAAGCATACGGTGGGTTAACAAATTACTGTTGGGCAAATGATAGAAAAGCGCATAGTTATGCAATATTTATTCACGGCAATGATCATGTGTATATAGGCATCACGTCCATAAACAAGTAGACCGACTCCTTCCTCCATCTACTACTATTACTCCACCCATCAACCGCTATCCAGCATGCATCTAGAGTATTAAGTGAAACAGAGTAATGCTTGGAGAATGATGACATGATGTAGACAAAGTAAACTCAATTAATATGAATAGACCCCATCTTTTTATCCTTAGTGGCAGCAATACAAAGACGTGTCTTGTCCCCTACTATGTCACTGGGATATACAGCACCGCTAGATTGAACCCACTACAACGCACCCCTCTCATTGAAGATAAACCAATCTAGTTGGACAAACTAAACCGATAGATCGGAGAGAATTACGAAGCTATAATAATCATGCAAATAAAATACCAGCAAGTATTTGTTATCTTTTCATGAATAATCTGAACATAAACCCACAATTCATCGGATCCCAACAAACACACCGCAAATGGATTACATAAGATAGATCACCGTGGGAATCGCGGTGATCATGGCAATGAAGAACATAGGGAGAGAGATAACCATCTAGGTACTAACTACGGACCCGTAGGTCTGTGGTGAACTACTAACACATCACCATGGGAGCAGCAAGAATGATGTAGAGGCCCTTTGTGATCGATCCCCCCTTCGGCAGGGCACCGGAAAACGGCTCCAGATGAGATCGCGGCGGAACAGAGACTTGCGACGGCGGAAAAAGTGTTTCGGGAGCTCCCCTAGGGTTTTTAGAATATATACAAATTTATAGGCCAGAGTACAGGGCTAGGAGACGAGGGGGCGGCCGCAAGCTATCAGGGCGTGGCCACCACCCCTAGGCACACCCTGTTAGCTTGAGGGGCCCTCCTGTGGCCTCCAGTCTTCTCCCGAAGCTTCCATGTCTTCTTTTGGTCCAAAAAATCATCAAAAAGTTTCATAGCAATTGGACTTCGTTTGGTACTGTAAACCTGAAAAGCCTAAAACATGCAGAAAACAGCAACTGGCACTTGCCATTGGGTTAATAGGTTAGTGCTCAAAAATAATATAAAACATGAAATAAATGCTTTAAATGTATCCTAGAATGATAATATTATTGCATGGAACAATCAAAAATTATAGATACGTTGGAGAGGTATCAGCATCCCCAAGCTTAATTCCTACTCGTCCTCGATTAGGTAAATGATAAAAACATAATTTTTGATGTGACATGCTACCCAACATGTAATCACTTGCATGTATGCTCATTGAGAAATGATGAATTAACAAACATCAACATAGTAATCTTTATAAGCATAAGTAACACAATCATGAATCTTTTGAAATATACGATCCTCAAAGAATGTTTACCCCCATTCATTTTATCATATTAGTAAGGCATGGCTCCGTCTTCACCACATTAATAAAAATGTGAAGCACCACGGTGTCCAAGTCAGGCAATTGGATCGTACTTTTTAACGCGCTTCAGCTTTTTATTCTTCACGCAATACATGAGCGTGAACCATGGACATAGCATATAAGTGGAATAGAATATGGTTGTAGATATCAAAGGGGTAAAAGTGGAGAAGAAAGTCTCGCATCAACTAGGCGTATTAACGGGCTATGGAGATGCCCATCAATAGATATCAACGCGAGGAGTAGGGATTGCCATGCAACGGATGCACTAGAGCTATAAGTGTATGAAAGCTCAACTGAAGCTAAGTGGGTGTGCATCCAACTTTCTTGCTCATGAAGACCTCGGGCATTTGTGAAAGCTCATCATCGGAATATACAAGCCAAGTTCTATAATGAAAAATTCCCACTAGCATATGTAAGTGACAAAACATGAGACTCTCTATATGAATAACATGGTGCTACTTTGAAGCACAAGTGTGGAAAAAGAGGTAGTAGCACTGTCCCTTCTCTCTTTTCTCTCATTTATTTTATTTTTTATTTTCTCTCTTTTTTCTTTTTCTTTATTTCGTTTTTTCTTTCTTTTTCTTTTCTTCTTTTTTTCCTTTTTTCTCCTTTTTTGTTTATTTTTTGTCTCGAGTCTCATCCCGACTTGTGGGGGAATCATTGTCTCCATCATCCTTTCCTCACTAAGACAGTGCCCTAATAATGATGATCATCACACTTTTATTTACTTACAACTCGATATGAAAAACTATGAAACAATATAACTCAATATGAATGTGTGTGGTAGTGTACCAGGATGTGCAACGATCTAGCGTAACATGTAAACAATGATGAACGGTGGTTTTTCCACAAAAACCTTGTCAGCTACATGATTATGCAAAGCAATATAACAATGAATGTACTAGTCATATGATGTAACGATGGAAATTGCATGGCAATATATCTCGGAATGGCTACGGAAATAACATAATAGGTAGGTATGGTGGCTGTTTTGCGGAAGATATAAGTAGGCTTATGTGCAACATAGTGTGTCATGACGCGGGGTTTGGATGCACCAGCGAAGTTCACACTGATCCTCGAGGTGAGAATGGCCAATGCACGGTACCGGAGAGGCTAGCAAAATATAAGGAGGTGAGAGTGCGTATGTCCATGGATTCACATAGTCATAGAGAACTCATATACTTATTGCAAAGTTTTATTATGTTTCTCGAAGCAAAGTACTACTCGCATGCCCTAGGGAGGAGGTTGGGAGGAGTTAACCATCGCGCGCCTACGACTCAAAACAACACTAGGATTTCAACGAGGAATAAGAATGCTCACACATCTCCACCATGCCATAACCAATATTTAGACAAACAAGAAATGAACAAATTTCAATATCGATACTCCTATGAACCGACAACCATGCACCACACCCTTTCACATTACCACATCAATATTATTAACCCATAATTTCTCTTCTATGTGCTACATGAAGGTTTTGATTATGCACTCCTTGAATACCTATTATTTTTGGACTAGTCTTATAACCCATGCAAATTACCATCACTATTTATTAGCTCTCAAACAAATATAAGTGAAGAACGAGAGTGCAATTATTTCTATAAAATCTATGTGCCATCATGCTCAAAAAGATATAAGTGAAGCACCAGAGCAACTGCTAAGCTGAAAAGATATAAGTGAAGCACATAGAGTATTCAAATAAATAATGGTGAAGGTGTGTCTCTCTCAAATAGGTGTGTCCAGCAAACAATAATTGTGGCAAACTAAAAAAAACAAAAGCAAATGAAGCTCCAAGCAAAACTCATATCATGTGATGAATAAAAATATAGCTCCAAGTGACATACTGATGGATTGAGACGAAAGAGGGGATGCCTTCTGGGGCATCCCCAAGCTTAGACGCCCGAGTCTTCCTAGAATTTTACTAGGTGTGGCTTGGGCATCCCCAAGCTTAGGCTCTTGCCGCTCCTTATTCCTTCATCCATCATGATAACACCCAAAACTTGAAAACTTTAGCACACAAAACTCAACAGAAACCTTCATGAGATCCGTTAGTACAATAAACATATCAAATACTTTAGGTATTGTTATAAATTGATTCATATTTTATTATTGCATAAGGTACTGTATTCTAACTTCTCCATGGATTATACCCCCCGATACTATCCATAGCATCATCAAAACAAGCAAACTATGCAAGCAAAAACAGAATTTATCTAAAACAGAACAGTCTGTAATGATCTGTAAAGAAACTATACTTCTGTAACTCAAAAGATTCTGACAAATAGGAAAACCTGTGGAATTTGTATACCAATAGTGTGTACAAAATTCAGATCAAAAGACATTCCAGTAAAATCATAGAAATTCTGCACTGGACACAAAAGTTTCTATTTTTGCATCGTATCAATTCTACTTATCATGCAAGACATCCCAAAGGCCTTACTTGGTACAAACACTAATTTAAACATAAAAAGACAACCATTACAGAGGCAACAATCATGCTATCTAAAATAATAAGAAAGTAAAAACAAAAATTTAATGATAACTATTGGGTTGCCTCCCAACAAGCGCTATTGTTTTACGCCCCTAGCTAGGCATAATGCATAGTATGAAGTGTTGTAATAGTCGTGAGGACGATCCATCATGCTATAATCATATTCCCTTCTCTCAGCAGCAAGTTTTCTAATTGGTAAGAAAAGGTAATTGAAGGGACTAAACTTCACAACACAGGGGTCTGTGAGATCTATCTCGGGAGGAATAGAAGGCTCCTCCTTGGGTTTTTCATAAGTGATAGTCAACTCTTCATTGTACAAGTTTCGATAAAGGTATTTCCTTAATTCTCTCTCAAGCACGTGACCCAATCCAATATTTGGTATAACAAATTGATCATTGTGTTCCGAAATTTTATCAACTAGGACTTTAGGTGGAAACTTTTTTCTAAGGTTTTCATCATAAGCAACATAGTCTGTTGATCTTAATTTTCTTAATTCTTCCAAAACATAAAGAATCCCTTCTATTTGTGGGAACTCACCGTTAACCCTATAATGAGCAAATATATCTCTAGCCTCTTGCATGATATGATTAAATTCATGAATGAGAAGTATTGTGGCTAGACGTTTAGTAGAGGCATCCTGAATATTAGAGAATTCTAGAAACAACCTTTGTATGAAATGATACATATGAACGAATTGTCCTTCCAATTCAACTATAAGAAAAGATATAGCATCCGCATAATTAGTAGTTCTAGCAAAAATAGAGCCTCCTATCAAGGGTAACGAGCCCGCACAAGTTTTTCTTTAGCAACTTCATCAAAATTTCTTTTATCATTTTCATTACATGGTGAAGTTGAATCATGAAAAGCTTCCGCACTAGAGGCAGAAGCACCACTAATTTCAAACTCAAACATGATAGCAACTTCAAGCAAGCACACAAGTAAAGCTAAATATTTTTGTATTTTTAATTTTATAGCAAGCAAAATATAACAGCAAATAAAAAGTAGAACAACTGAATGATAATTTTTGAGAAGGTACTTGATAAGAAGTTGGTGATACTCCCCGATAATGGCGCCAGAAATCCTTCCTGATACTTATGATCTGCGTTGGGTTTTTCTCCGGAGAGGAGGGAATGATGCAGCACAGTATAGATAAGTATTTCCCTCAGTGATAACCAAGGTTATCGAACCAATAGTAGGATCACACAAATTCCCGTCTTCAGCGCCTACACACAAAAGAGTACACACTTGCACCCAATGCGGGCAAGAGGGTTGTCAATCCCCTTGAACTCGTTACTTGCAAGCGATAAGTAGTGTAGATGATAGTTAATCATTATAAATTGTAAAGTAAAAGGAAAGCAAATAAATGGCAGCAAGGAAATAATAGCATTTGTGTATATATGTACATGTGTGTGTGTGTGTGTGTGTGTGTGTGTGTGTGTGTGTGTGTGTGTGTGTGTGTGTGTGAATAGACCCGGGGGCCATAGTGTTCGCTAGAGGATTCTCACTCGAAGAAAGCATACGGTGGGTAAACAAATTATTGTTGGGCAATTGATAGAAAAGCGCATAGTTATGCAATATTTATTCATGGCAATGATCATGTGTATATAGGCATCACGTCCATAAACAACTAGACCAACTCCTGCGTGCATCTACTACTATTACTTCACCCATCGACCGCTATCCAGCATGCATCTAGAGTATTAAGTGAAATAGAGTAATGCTTGGAGAATGATGACATGATGTAGATAAAGTAAACTCAATTAATATGAATAAACCCCGTCGTTTTATGCTTAGTGGCAGGAATATAAAGACGTGTCTTGTCCCCTACTATGTCACTGGGATATAGAGCACTGCCAGATTGAACCCACTACAACGCACCCCTCTCACTGAAGATAAACCAATCTAGTTGGCCAAACTAAACCGATAGATCGGAGAGAATTACGAACCTATAATAATCATGCAAATAAAATATCAGCAAGTATTCAATATATTTTCATGAATAGTCTGAGCATAAACCCACAATCCATCGGATCCCAACAAACACACCGCAAAGATGGATTACATAAGATAGATCACTGCAGGAATCGCGGTGATCATGGCAATGAAGAACATAGATAGATAGATAGAGAGAGAGAGAGAGAGAGAGAGAGAGAGAGAGAGAGAGAGAGATAGCCATCTAGGTACTAACTACGGACCCGTAGGTCTTTGGTGAACTACTCACACAACACCATGGGAGCAGCAAGGATGATGTAGAGGCCCTCCATGATCGATCCCCCCTCCGGCAGGGCACCGGAAAATGGCTCCAGATAAGATCGTGGCGGAATAGAGACTTCCGGTGGCGGAAAAGGTGTTTTGGGAGCTCCCCTAGGGTTTTTGGAATATATGTGAATTTATAGGCCAGTGTACGGGGCCAGGAGACGAGGGGGCGGCCACAAGCTATCAGGGTGCGACCACCCCCCTAGGCACGGCCTGTTAGCATGTGGGGCCCTCGTCTGGCCTGCGGTCTTCTCCCGAAGCTTCCACGTCTTTTTTTTGGTCTAGAAAAAACCATCAAAAAGTTTCATTGCAATTGAACTTCGTTTGGTACTGTAAACCTGAAAAGCCAAAAACATGCAGAAAACATCAACTGGCACTTGGCACTGGGTTAATAGGTTAGTGCTCAAAAATAATATAAAACAACAAATAAATGCTTTAAAAGTATCGTAGAATGATAATATTATAGCATGGAACAATCAAAAATTATGGATACGTTGGAGACGTATCAACCAGCAGTGGTGATCACCAAGCTAGGCCAAAAGCCTAAGCTTGAGGAATATGTATTTCTCACCGACATTACATTCATGTTCACACACTTCATTCCAATTGTCAGTGTTCATCCTCTTTCATTTTATATCCATGTTAGTTTTATTTTTCTCGTTTTCTTCTTGTGTGTTTGAAAAACTTTGAAAATCCAAAAATATTTATCGCTTCTTTTTGGTTTTTCTTTCTTGTTTAATTAGTTTGTAGTATTAAAAGAAAACCCAAAATGATTTCCTTTGCTTGTTGGGAGCTTTCCCGTGTAAATAGTTTTTCTCGTTTTTGTTTTTCCTTTGTTTATTTGCTTTCTACGGAAGAAAAAAAACTCCAAAAATATTTCAGTATGTTTCTCTGAAATTCTTTTTCTTTTGTTGAGTCGTTGAAATGAGAAGACCACGATGAAATGTTGAGTGGCTCTCATATGCATTATTGTTGATCTAACAAAGAGCCAATATTACCTTGTCTTCTCCTTTGCATAAACTGTTTTGCAGATTCCATCTTAGTCTGCGGCACACTTGCACTGTCATTATTTTCACGTCATTCGGTCGTGGAAGTGAAAGGCAATAATGACAATATTTGATGAAGTGGTCGTGGTAAATGAAGCTGGTATGAACTCTTCTTGTTTTCATGTTTGTAAATATATTTAGCTCGTTCGATCTTGATCCAGCATATTATGAGTAAACATGTTTATGGTGACAATTAGAGATTATAGTTGCTCATGCCATGCTTAAATAGCTAAGAGTGAATACAGATTTATCTTATGTGTCAACATGCATTAAAATGATTGTGATGTGATATGGTAGTATGGTATCTTCCTCTGAGTAATTCGAGCGGCTTGACTTAGCCCATGAGCAAAATGTAGTTAATTCAGAACCAATGTAGCCTTCATATTTATGTTCAAAGTGTTTATATCCTACTCGTGCTAGTGTTCAATGTTAATTATTCTCAATGCATGACTATGACCATTTTCGCTCTCTAGCTGGTCGCTTCTCAATCTATTACTAGCCTTCACCTGTACTAAGCGAGAATGTTGCTTGTGCATCCAAAATCCTTAAACTCAAGTTGTACCAAATGAGTCCACCATATCTACCTATATGCGGTATTACCCTGGCGTTCCAACTAAATTTGCATGTGCCACCTCTAAACCTTCAAATAAACATCCGTTTTGTGAGCTCGTACCGCTCATGGTGAGACGGGGCGATCAGTATCTTCCATGCTAAGCAGGTTATTCTCAAGATGGGCATTTATTCGCCTGTCATTGCACGAGAGAGGCTGGTAAAAGGGATGACCAGTCCTGCATAATCAAAAATAAATTAAACAAAACTCCCAGGACAGTTGACATGTTGGAGGGCACCCGTGGATTCGGTCAGCCATGGCTTGTGTATGTATGGTGGATGTGAGCATGACTGGATCTTCTCTACTCTGAATTACAATGTTTAGTCGCTGCTTGGACCTCAGAGGTGCTCTGCATTTATGTTTTCCAGTCTCAGAAAGGGCTAGCGAGATACCATATCATCATATTATATCATGATTGTTTTGACAAATTGTTGGCATGTGAGATATTTTATTATTGCTCGCTAGTTGGTTATTTTATTGTCATGAGTGAATATAATAGCTAAGTGTTATCATCGATGTGGTTATTTATGATTTATGCTGAAAACCTGAACACTAGCTAAGCATATATATGGCAACGGGAATAAAGGAGTTTGTAAAAGTTTTCTTTATCACTTTCAGTTTATCAACTAAATTACTTGAGGACAAGCAATGAGTCTGTTTGGAGCCGCCGCCACCTCCTGTTCTTCCTTGGGAGGGCTGATCTGGTGTCTGTTTGGGGCTCCGGAGAGGGGGATTCGTCGCCGTCATCATCACCAAGTCTTCTCCATCAACAATTCCTTGATGCTCACCACTGGGAGTGAGTAATTCCTCTATAGGCTTGTTGGACGATGATGGGATTTGATGAGATTGATCATGTAATCGAGTTATTTTGATAGGGCTTGATCCCTAGTATCCACTATGTTCTGAGATTGATGTTGCTATGAATTTGCTATGCTTAATGCTTGTCACTAGGGCTCAAGTGCCATGATTTCAGATCTGAACCTATTATGTCTTCGTAATTATGAGAGTGTTTTGGATCCTATCTTGCAAGTTGTATGCACCTATTACGTGTCATGATCCACATACCCCAAGGTGACAATAATTGGGATTCTTTCCGGTGATTGCCATAGTTTGAGGAGTTCATGTATTCACCGTGTGTTAATGCTTTGTTTCGGTTCTCTATTAAAAGGAGGCCTTAATATCCCTTAGATTTCCTTCTGTACCCCGCTGCCACGGGAGGGTAGGACAAAAGATGTCATGCAAGTTCTTATTGCAAGCACGTAGACTATATACGGAATACATGCCTACATTATATTGATGAATTGGAGCTAGTTCTGTGTCGCTCTAGTGTGTAACTGTTACATGATTGATGTCATCAAAATCATTATCCATCACCGATACATGGCCTATGCTTTTACATACTGAATCTTGCTAAGTTACTATTGCTTCTATTGTTGTTATCGCTACAAAACTGCTGCTGTTACCATTACTATTATTACTACTATTTTTGTGCTACTAAATCTTTGTGTGACAGAGAGTATCCTGGTGTGGTTGAATTGACAACTCAACTGCTAAGACCGATAAATATTCTTTGTCTCCCCTTGTGTCGAATCAACAAATTTGGGTAAAATACTTCCTTCGAAGACTGTTACGATCCCCTATACTTACGGGTTATCAACGGAAAAACTATTTCGTGTGGCTCTCTATTGGTTTCCCAATTTTAGAGAATTTATAGGGGTAGAATTAGGTTAGACAGAGCCACGAGGGGCCCACAAGGCATCAGGGTGCACCTACCCCCACCCCCTGGGCACGACCTGTTGCCTTGTCGTCTCCTTGTGTGTCGTCTGGTCTCCCTCCGAAGCTTCCAGGTCCTCTTTTGGTCCAGAAAAAACCATCAAAAAGTTTCGTAGCGTTTGGACTCCGTTTGGTATCGGTTTCCTGAAAAGCCAAAATCATGCAGAAAACAGCAACTGGCACTAGGCACTGGGTTAATAGTTTAGTTTCCAAAAATGATATAAAATAGCATATAATTGCATATAAAGTATCCTCGATTGATAATATAATAGCATGGAAGAATCAAAAATTATCTATACGTTGGAGACGTATCAGTGATGCCTAAGTAAAGATACAATATACTAATACACTATAATACAAATAGTGAGTGTGGAATAGTGGTGGTATGGTGTGTGGAATTGTCCCTAGGATTAGCTAAGTTACTAAACGGATCATCATTGGAAGTTTATATGTGGGAGAGGTCTCTCCTAGCATGCAATTGCTTACTAGGAATTTGTGCACTTATGATTGAAACTATTAACAAGCATCCACGACTACTAACAAGTTCATTAAGTTAAAATCCAACCATAGAATATATATATATATATATGTGTGTGTGTGTGTGTGTGTGTGTGTGTGTGTGTGTGTGTCTATATAGATTAACTATTCATCACCCAGGGTGCAGAATAAGTTATTCTTCACCCGGGGTAATATTACGATCATTTCATAAATAAATTACATTTGGAATACAATTATTTACATTCATATTGATTCTCTACGTAAAATTTGGTATATGAAAACAAAAATATAGGTCATAAGATAAGAACATTTAAATTTTATGTATATTTTACACTACGTTATTATGTTTGCAATCTTACGTAACGTAAAATATTTTTTACGGCGACTATATACTTTCTTACGTTATATTTTTACGTAGTAAATTAGACAAAATTTACGGAGCGTAAAATTGCGGTGCATTGATGTTAAAATAGAGGGGGTGAAGAATAACTATTCCTCACCCAGGGTGACAAATAGTCAATCCTTGTGTAATTGTGTATGTGTGTTGGTCCCCATCAATCACGCATGTGTCAATTTCCATGGTCTGGTAAGGTTTCAGTCACTCATGCCCCCATATGCATAGTCCATCAACATACAACTAACCCTATGGTGTGATACATGCGCACGCTCATATGATGGGCACCAAAGGACAATAACATAACCACAAGAAACTCGAACCAATCATGGCAATTCACCAATTAACCCAAAGGATGAAAGTAATCTACTTAGACACAAAGAAGATGCAAGAAATTATCATCATAATAATCAGTAGCATCCAACATCATGTTCAAGTAGGGGATTACACTGGGTTGTGGGAGAGTGGGCCGCTGAAAAGAGTTGACGAAGGTGATGAAGATGTTGGTGAAGACGGCGATGTTGATGAAGACGATCGCCACATTGATGGTTCCCCCAGCTGCACCTCTGGCGCCTTCGGGGGAGAGGTCCCCCCTCTGGCTTCTTCCTCCATGGCCTCCCCCTGGATGGGGAGAGGTTTTCCCCTCTGGTCCTTGGCCTCCATGGCTCATGGTGGGCAAGAGCCCCTCTCTGTTTTCGGTACTGTTTTCTGGCCAAACATCGTTTATTAAATAGTTGGAGATCCGTAACTCCGATCGGGCTAAAATTTTAAAGAGATTTTTTCCCAAAAAATTAGCTTTCTTTCGGCCAAAGTAGAGCACCAACCTACTTAAGGAGGTCCCACATGCCCCCCGAGGCGCCTAGGGGCCAGGGCGCGCCGTGTGGCCGTGTCCCTCCATCGTGCACCACCTTACATTTATTCATGTGCCCCAAATTCTGATTATTCCCATAAAAAATTCACAAAAATTTCAGGTCATTCTTGCTCCATGAATTTTTCACCTAAAACCCCAAAAAATAATAGAAAATGGGAACTGGACTTTGCACTAGGTTAATAGGTTAATACAAATAAAAATAATATAAAGAGAAAAGTATGTTTTTGGTCCTTCAAGTTCCCCAAAATTATAGACTTGGTCTCTCAAGATATTTTGGTAGACATTTGGTCCTTCAAGTCTCAAAACCGGATAAGTTTTGTCCAACACCAAATTTTGACCACGTTGACCGGGTTTGACCGATAAATAATAAATTCAAAAAAATCTGAATTTTTTGGCAATGCTCAAGTGCTCAAGGTGCTGCAAAATTTCCTTGTCTTTGGTCACTTGAGGAGCTCGTGGCAAAAAAAATACAAATCTACTCTAGGTCATCAATAAATTCACAACAAATAGCAAAAAAATCAGAAAAAACTAAAAAATTGTGGCAACCAAGATTCTTGGGTGCGCAAGGTGCATGAAAACGTGTGTGGTGATTTAACATTCGAGGAGCTCGTGGCATAAAAAAACAAATTTTGGATCAAAAAGGCCGAAAAAAGATATTTTTTTGGGGTTAGAGCTCCTCAGATGTTAGTTGACCACAAAGCTTTGCACGCACCTAGAGCACCCAAGAATCTTAGTTGCCACAAAATTTTAGATTTTTTTACTATGTTTGCTGTTTTTTCGAATTTATAGTTCACCCAGAGTAAATTTGTATTTTTTTGCCACGAGCTCCTCGAGTGTCCAAACACTACGAAAATTTACACGCACCTTGAGCACTTAAACATATTGGATGCCAAACTATTCATAATTTTTTGATTTTTTTTTTGCTATTGTCGAATTTGTTGTTCGTCGGTCAAACCTGGTCAGCATGGTCAAATCTGGTCAACGTGGTCAAAATCTGGTTTTGGACCAAACATGTCCGGTTTTGAGACTTGAAGGACCAAATGTCTACCAAAAAATATTGAGGGACCAAGTCTATACTTTTGGGGAACTTAAGGGACCAAAAACATACTTTTCTCTAATATAAAATGATACAAAAAGTATGTAAAAGTAGTATGATAATAGCATGAAACAATCAAAAATATATAGATACGTCAGAGACATACTAAGGACAAAATTTATCTTGAGGAGTTCCAAGTACTAAGAAATCGATAGGATAGTTAATCTTACCACATAGAACCACAACATCCCTTACAATCCCTATAGGTGAAATAGTAGCCCTATTTGCAAGCTTAGGTCCAGATTTCTAGCTTTCCGGCAATTCCTCCCTCTCTCTATACCTTGGATTTTAAGAGAGTAAAGGCATTAGAAATTAATCATAGTGTGACATATATAATTAAAAAGGATAAATTATAGTATGAAATAGTGATGCAAAATAGACGTATCACCCACACGTGTGGAAGTCGGTGGCCCGGATATGGGTCCCTCAGGTCATGCTCTTACAGGCTTTCAAGGCCCAATCCCTGAGAGGCACAAGTCTGTAAAGGGGGAAACCGCATTCCCCTCGACATGGCGCACTTGATTTCATCATATTAATATTGGTATAGCTCAGCCTTGGTGGATTTGAAGAAAAAAGTGTGTGGAGTGAATGTAACTTTTCGTTTCTTAATATCAAGAGGGATGGTAATGTAGTAACACATGAGATTGCAATAATTTGTATGTCTACAAAGTGTGATGGGTTTCACGTAGGTGGGTTGCCATCATGTGTGATATAGTGTGTAAACATTTCGTTTCTTAATATCAAGAGGGATGGTAATGTAGTAACACATGAGATTGCAATAATTTGTATGTCTACGAAGTGTGATGGGTTTCTCATAGGTGGGTTGCCATCATGTGTGATATAGTGTGTAAACATTGATCATATATGGTTTTAAGTTGATGTCATATGTTCGATTATCTTACTAGCCATGTGGGAGCTCTGGAAGCACAAGAATGTGATAGTGTTTGATCGAGATACACCTTTGTTGGAATGTGTTCTCCACAAGATCGGTTGTGGGGATCGTGCTTGCAAGCAGTCATGTCTTCTATGTGGTGATTGGGAACCCTTCTTTGGGGTGATGGCTAGGTGGGGTTTCAATGAGTAATCTACTTAACTTCTCCGAGTAGTGATTGTAGTGTGAATTAAGCGTAACTTAGATGGTTGGGTTCCTTGTGGTGGAACCCTCCCACCTAGCAAGTCGTAGACTTGCCATGGGTGCTTGCATATTTCCTAGATTTATTTCAGGTTCTTCGTTGTTATTCTTTCAACGGTATGGTGTGCCCATCAACTATGAGGCACTTGTGATGACTTTGTCAATCTCATGATATGTCGGCTCAGTCTCTCAAAGGTGCTCGTAGGGTTAGGGAGTGTGTGTGCCTATGTTAATAGGGGTGGGTGTGCATGCATGTATGTGTGGGTCTGCGTTTGTTACTGTATGTCTGTAAAAAAGGAAAGGGTAGTGGTGGTAGTGGTGGTTAAGATGTTTGGATTGTACATAAGGGCATATCCATCATGGACCCTCAAACTACCCACAACTGTCCGGACAGAGCGGTCCGGACACACTTTGTCATCTAATGCGGTACCCCATCGGTCCGTGGACCGATCCGGACGTCAGTTTTCCCGTAAACCAGAAGCAAACAAGGGGACTTTCGGTAGTCCAGACCTCCGCCGTGTAGGACTCAAACACTGCATGCCCATCCAAATCCGTGCCGGAGCCCACGCAATTGGAGCAGTCTGCATTGTTTTCGCGCCACCCCCCCCCCCCCACACACACACACTTTATCCATCCTCTCCGCTCCAATCATCGCCGCTCTCCACCCTAATTCTCACCATTTTTGTATCGACCTCCGCATGGACCCGATCCACGAGAAGCCGGAGCCGGTGGTGGTGGAGGATCCATAGAAGGGGGAGGCCTGGAGGATCAACTGGGCGACACGGCAAACCAATCGCCTCAAAAAGAAGGCAAAGGAAGGTGCTAGCAAAAGGGCGGGCGTGGCGGGGGACGGGGTGCATGGTCTAGGCGGGGCCAGGGACGCAGGGTGCCACTGCCGCAGTAGCCGTCCATGCACACACTGTGCTGGCTGCAGGGTTGCCGAACTGTATCTTTTGTGATCAGACGCATGTAAAAGCTATGGACATCCACCTCTTTTTGGTTGTGCTCGGCTGCTATGAACGCCGCACTTTAATGTGATCCATATTGTTATGCATTTGAAATGAAAATTGGTGCCAGAACTGGGCACAGATATAGGGATGCGGTTATGGACCAGTCCATAGTGTGTCTGTTTTAGGGGACGGCGTTGGAGATGCCCTAAGAGCATCTCTCTAGCAGATCCCGCAAACCGGGGTCCCGCATAACTCGTTTACGGGATCCCGTAAACATTTTGTGCATGATGCCTCCCTCTCCGCAAGAACAGATATCGCAAATCGATACTGCAAATTCAAACAAAGTAGTTCGCGCTAAAAACAGCTCGGTGGAGTTCATCACACAGATATAGCATAGCATAGTAGTTCATCACACGCATAGGGGAGTTGTAGTTTTACAAACCATAATTATACATAAATAAAAACGGAATTTAAAAACCCTAGATCTAGTCGCTGCAGGAGTCGATGGCGGCGGCGGGCGGCGGCTCATCGTTGTGCGGGGTATGGTACATCAGGGTGGAGTAGAGTGTGGCATGCAGGTCGAACTCCTCCTGTAGTGCCGGCAACCGCGCGGCCGCAGCCAAACATATCCAATATCTACTTCTTCTAATGGATCGGCCGATGTAAAACCTTGTCCAAGTTTATCCATATCACCTAACTCCTCTATAGACTCATACATATCGTTCCCATTGGACCGATATTCTGCAAGCCGCTTTTGTAACCACTCAGAGTTAGGATCCATTCAAATACGTCATACCTTGGAGCCGATTTCCACCAACCGGCTTTAAAGAAACGGGTACAAAACCACTCTTGGTGGCGCTGAGAAAGTCAAACTCTGGTAAGTCCCGTCCCGTCAAGCAAGCAGCATTGGGGTGTTGCCAATCCACCGGTGTATCGGCTAAAGCAACGCAAGCCGAATTATCCGCATGAACGATCTCCACTTCATCATCAACCCATTGAATTAAAAATTGGTGCATAGTGGATGGCACACATTGGTTTGCATGAACCCAATCATGGCCTAGAATGACGTTGTAGTTACCTTGCACCTCGGCGACAAAGAATGCAGTAGCCAAAGTTTTGCTCCCAACCGTAAGCTCCACGCACATCACCCCTTTGGCTTCGATTTTCTCTTTGCCTTCAAATCCATTGAGCACCATATTGGTCTTCATCAATCCTTCGTCGGGCAAACCCAATTTCTTGAAGACTGAATAAGGCATGAGATTCACTACAGCACCACCATCGACAAGCATTCGAGTAATCGGTGACCCGTTGATATGGCCTCTGAGGTACAACGGTTTCAAGTGCGTCACTGGTTCTTTTGGCTTCTCAAATATTGCATTCTTAGGACCAAAATCCAGCTGAGCCACCTCCCCTTCTTCATCTATAGCACGAAACTCAGCGGGTAAATAAAACACCATGTTGATATCCATTCCTTCATGTACTGGTGTAGGCTCACAATCTACCACGTCGCCCTCCTCCTCGGGTGTGTTCAGTGCCGGGCTTGCCGATGTTGGGCTTGCCGGTGCTGGGCTTGCCCTCTTCATTGATTCTGAAATCTGTTCGGGCGAAACGGAATCAATAGGCGTTGTAGACGATGTAACAGCAGTAGCATCGTCCTTCCTTGATGGTACATGTGCTGATGTGACAGATGTAGAAACCACCGCACTTTGTATTTGCTTAGGCACCCATACTTGTTCTGTAGGTACCATGGGCCGAACGTCATTGAACCATTCATCTCTTTGCTTCTCGGCCTCCTGTTCTGCCATCTCATGACTCCTAAACCTCTGTAGTTTCCTCTTTTGTGTTTTTGTTAGCCCTGGAGGACACCACTTAGGCTGCATGTACTCTGGATCTTTGAACTTGGCTTTGCTTGTGCTAGCTTCATGATCATTAGCCGAGTGCTTTGGTGCGATAGCAAGTATCGGCTCAGTAGGGTTGTTCCGCACAGTCGGCTGTTGTATAGTGAATGTCTTAGTGCCCAAGATGAGTGAACCGACATCAACTCTTTCTTTGCCCTTTCCAGACTCGACCACTGCACTTGGTGACTTGGCACGCCACACTTGCTTATTGATCCTTCCTTGATTATTCTGCATTGGCCGATTGACTCCTTTGTTCAAACGGCCTCGTGTGGGATAAGAAAACTTCTCACGTATAGGCCTCCTTGGTTCTGCCCATCCTGGATGAAAAGCATAAGGGGCTATTGGGGGCTGCCCCCATCCTCCATTAAATCCTCCCACGTGGTATGGTGCATAGGGAGGTGGCGCCATCCACAGTCCTGGTGCCCATGACCCATATGGCCTTGTGCGATGTTGCAATTCTTGTTTTGGAGGTGATCTTGGGCGCTTCAAATATGATGACCGGTTAGAGCTAGAACCGGCCGCTTGATTGGCATACTTGGACAGCAACATATCAAAAGTTGGCTTGATTTTCTTGCGCTGCACTTTGGCTTCATTCAGCTTCCACTTGCCAACTTCTGGACTCTTGGGCTTGACAAACTTAACACGGGTATTCTCTTGCTCTTGCGGTTGCCCCCCGAGTGTAGGATTCTTGACGGTGATCTTGATTATCTCCCCACCATCGGGTTGCTTGTCAAGCACCACTTGCCTTCCTAGGACCTTGTCGCCATCTTTGTTTTTCCTAGGCTCACCAATGACAACATTAGTTTTATTAGCAGATTCGGCCACCTCCGGCCGAATGAGTAACTTTTTCCCCTCCAAATCCAGAGTATTCATTGGGAAGGGCTGCTTATCAACTTGCATCTCAGAAAAGTTCAATCGTCCGTCATTAATGGCCGATTGTATCTGTCGTCGAAAAACATTGCAATCATTAGTAGCATGAGAAAAAGAATTATGATACTTGCAATAAGCACGCCGTTTCAGCTCTTCAAACGGCGGTAAAGTATGAGATATTCTAATAATCTTAGCTTGTAGAAAAGCATCAAATATTCTATCACATTTAGCAATGTTAAAAGTGAACTTCATCTCATCATCGCGATTCTTATGAATCGGCTTTAAATCATGACAAGTAAAAGGTTTGGCCTTCGAGGGCCAAACAAATTCAGCAGCATAAATATCACCCTCATCGTCTGAATGATCACTATCATATTCAACCATATTCATCTTAGGACGATCAGTTTTGTATCTATGCACTTCTTTGAGGTCCTTGCTTCGGCTTTCATGAGCCAAAGCCCTCTGTAAGACTTGGTTGATGCTTATAAATTCATAGCCTTCTAGCTTTTCTCTAATATGAGTTCTCAAACCATTGAGCACAAGATCAGCCAAGTCTCTCTCAGTTATCACTAAACTATAGCACCGGTTCTTTGTCTCTCTAAATCTCTTGACGTAATCGGAGACCGATTCGTCATGCTTCTGCTTAACCGATGTAAGATGTGACAACTTAAGTTCATTGTCGCCGCTATAAAAATGATCATGAAATTTTTGCTCTAGTTGTGACCAAACACGAATAGAGCCATGCGGCAAAGAAGAAAACCATGAAAAAGCAGTACCAGTTAATGACAAAGGAAATAAACGCACTTTCAATTCATTTATCGAGCCTGCTTCACCCAATTGTGCTAGGTATTGGTTAACATGCTCCCATGTGGTTTTCGTGCTCTCTCCATTGAACTTAACAAAATCTGGAATTTTATATCCTTGGGGGCACGGAATTGCATCAAAGTACTCAGGATACGGCTTTTGATAAATCCGATTCCTAGGTAATTCAACGCCAAAATTCTCTCGAAGCGTTTTAGTCATCTCCTCTCTAAAATTAGCTAAAGCATCATCCATAGTAGACGATGGAGCTTGTGGCAATGGCATAGGAGGATTAGGGTTAGCAACTATGGGTGTAAATTGTGGCATGTTGGCCGAACCATAGTTCGGCGATGATCTAGCAATGTTTCCACCTATCGGTAAGGTTTGGTTCGGCGTTGCCACCGAACTCT
Organism: Elymus sibiricus; assembly: GCA_039707655.1. NCBI lineage: Eukaryota > Viridiplantae > Streptophyta > Magnoliopsida > Poales > Poaceae > Elymus > Elymus sibiricus. Next base: position 401,323,942 of record CM077671.1, read on the forward strand.
GCATATTCATGAAGGGATTAAGCGGTGCAGCCACAATTTGATTGGTATGGGTGGGAAAATAATTCATCGGCATGGGGGGCGCCGATGAGATAGGCAAAGCTGAATTAAGGCTTCCCATACTAGCAGGCATATTAGGCATATTCTTCTGAGCATTATTATTTTCTAAGAAAGCTTGATAGATCAGAGTATTGCTATCAGAAATACGGCTCTCAATTTCAGCCAACTGCTCAGGAGAAAAGGTAGTACTTACAGAAGGTTTAACCTAATCGGCTTGAAGAGGAGGGAACTTGATTTCTCCAACCGGAGTGATATTGCCTTGGCGGTCCTTCTTGAAGTTTCCAAGGAACTCCTGCAACTCCTTCTCTTCACGCGCCTTCTTGTACTCCTCATAAGCTTGGCGATGCTCGGCCGATAACTCTTCCAGATTGGGCTTGATGATGTTATCGGCGTCAACTTCCGAGGGATTGGGAAGATTGGACATGATGGATGATGATGATGGATCAAAGTTCCCCAGCGGAGTCGCCAAAAAGTGTGTTGACACACGAACGCGTCACGCGTACCCTCGACGCCGGGAGTGATGCACCGCAGCTCACGAAGAGGGAGGCCTGCCGGAAGCGCGATACGCAAGACAATCCGGCCGACGCTTTTGAGACCCGAAACCCCACACTCCCGGGAGGGACCCCGTCAGGGAGCGCGGCGGCAATGGGCTGCCCTAGGTCGATTCGCTCGCCCCTAGGGCCTCGGAGTTCGCAGCTCTCCAACACGAAGAACGACGAAGAACGAGGAAGAAAATACGAGGGTAGGAGACAAAACGTAGGTGAAAAAAGTAGTATATTGATTTGTTCGATTGTTGTGTTGTTTCAATCGGCCATCACCTCTTCTATTTAAGAGGGGGTTGGACTTCCCGTACAAGTTATGGATTCATCTAGGCCTTCCTTACAAGAGAATTACATCAATTCACGTCCTAGAGTCCTAGCTCTAGCCTAACTCGGATTCAAACTGAACCTGCCTGAATCTGTGCGTCGACAAGCGGTAGTACCGCTCTAGGCAAGCGGTAGTACCGCTTCCAGCAGTAGTACCGCCCTGGAGTGCCGCGCCACTTCCGCTTGGGGTCCTCGGGATTCCAGAAGTATTTTCGTAAGCGGTAGTCGATGCGGTAGTAAAACACGGTAGTACCGCCCAAGCGGTAGTACCGCTTATACAGGCGGTAGTACCGCTCCAGAAGCTGTCTTGATGAGCCGGCACGTCCATCTTGATCCCCGGTCTTCGACGGGCTGCCGCCTTCCCGGGAGTACCATCAGGGTATCTTGCCGGGTCGCTTTGCCGGATCGTCCTTGCCGGATCACCTCCTCGCCGGACCATCTCCTTGCCGGATTGCCTCCTGCCGGGTCATCTCCTTGCCGGGCCGTCTCCTCGCCGGATCGCCTCCTGCCGGGTCATTTCCTTGCCGAGCCGTCTCCTTGCCGGATCATCTCCTTGCCGGGCCGTCTCCTCGCCGGATCGCCTCCTGCCGGGTCGTTTCCTTGCCGAGCCGTCTCCTCGCCGAGTCGCCTCCTTGCCGGGTCATCTCCTTGCCGGGCCGTCTTCTACTTTTGTCTGGGCCTCCACTGAAACCGGCAAGCACTCAAATCAGCAAGCCAAAACCGGCAAGCCTTTCGCTCGAGCGGCAAGATTTCACCGGCAAGCTTTTCATGCCGGCAATGTGAATTTCCTCATATACAAGACCTTCTCATCTTGAGTCCACCTTTACTGTATTTTGCACCGTGCCAAAATCAGGTGTCAACACTGTGTATCCGCTCGGGCCGCTACGGGCGCTTAGTCCCCTTGGTGGTGGATCTTCCGAGGAACAACTACCCACTGCACATCGTCCTTCTCACTTACAACTCACCAGGTGAGAGCGGGATCATGAAAGTTTACTTCTTTTTTCTTCTTTCTACCTGTTCTCTCGTTCTCTGAATCTCATGTGATTCCATATTGTCATCTTGAATTCAGCGGAGACAGCACTGCGATACCCGAACGTTGATGCCTAGAGATTGCTTCTCCAAGATCAAAGCACTGCTATTATCACATCACTGCTGTGGGAGTCTACAGGATCTATCGAACTGAGCAAAATAAATCTAGTCTGTCTGTGTTCAATCATTGCACTTGTTTGTTTGAGTCTGAGTCTTAATATTCTGTCAGTATCTTGTTCGTGTGTCCTTTGTGTCAATCAGTGCAATGCTATTTTTGGGTTTGTATCAAGTCTTTTGAGACTATTGAGTCGTGGACCAGATCAGTAAGCGCAAACTTGTAACGTATGTTTGAGTTTGTATCGAATCTTTTAAGAGTATCAAGTGCTTGTCTACGGTTGGTGAAAACCTCTTGCTGCAGCTCCACTGTTGCAGTGGTTGTAACCGGCTACTGCAGGATGATGAACCTTTGGCTCTTTATGAACTGGGATGTCATATCCGAGAAATCTCTGTTCTTCATGTTGAGTTGAATCATTTATGATTCCCCTGCAAAAAAAGAGAATCATTTATGATTTTCTTTCATTGCTTGTATGCCATTGAAAAAACTTGGGATGTTTTTTTCTCTTGTTTTCCATGAATTTTTCATTTCTGTTGCCATACCTGAATAACAATTGGCCTACTCTCTGTTTTATGTTTGATCCCTTTGTTGAATATATATAAATAAGATTTGGTATTGCTTTGATCTATTGTGTTATACTATAGTATCTGGGGGTGTCATTTGCTGTCCCTTGGCCAATTTTAACTTCTTTTCATTGAATTAGCCTAGTTGCTTAATGCCATGCCTGTAATTATATTATGTACCTTAGCAGCCCAGTCACAGAGCTCAATAATTGCTAGAGGCATGTTTTTGTGATTGAGATGTTTGTGCTTTCTGGTTACGCGTCTGTTAATTTAACTCCTTTTTGTTTTGCTTACTAGTATGAGTGCCCAATTCATGCTTCTATGTAAAAGGCCATAACCCATTGATTTTGAATCATTCTAACAGTACTGTTGCTTTGTTTGACCCTTATAATAGTAGCATCATTCCGTGATATAGATGGAAGTTGGAATATAAATTCTTTTGTTGAATTCATGTGTCCTTTTCACATGTACCAATGTTTGGATGTGCCTTTGAGTTGTTGTCTATTTGATCAACAAACCAGTGGTTATTGATTGTATCTAGAATGTAAAGAAATGTGACAATCCAAAACTCATTGGACAACTATATGGTATTGATGATTTGTAAGTTGGACCAGGCCTTCAAATATGGTAAGACACATGGCTTGCACTTATGCCATTGTTAGAAAAAAAATTAGATAACCTGGGGTATACTTGTATATCTCTAGAACAATAATTCTGGTGAAGAAGCTTTCAGTGCATATAGATAACATGCCAAGTACCCTTCTTGCTATTTATTTTGATTTTGACGGTGCCAAAAATCACATTTGGGAGGCATTTTTTTCTGTCTTTTCTAGGTGCAAATAGTTCAACAGATAAATCATGATGGAGAAGTTAATCGAGCTCGATATATGCCCCAAAATTCATTTATTATCGCTACCAAGACAGTCAGTGCAGAAGTGTATGTCTTTGATTATAGCAAGCACCCATCAAAGCCTCCACTAGATGGCGCGTGCAATCCTGATTTACGGCTGAAGGGACACAACTCTGAAGGATATGGCCTGTCTTGGAGTGTCTTTAAAGAGGGTCATTTGCTGAGTGGATCAGATGATGCTCAAATTTGCTTATGGGATATCACAGCAAATGGTAAAAATAAAACTCTTGACGCATACCAGATTTTTAAGGTATGGCTCACGATCCTCTCTCCATTTGAGTGCATTAACAGAGCCTTGTTTATACCATTGGTTAAAGCTTTCCTCATGACATGCCATTGTGATAGTATCCTGATAGCATCTTTCTCTGAATGGGTTTGTGTGCTAGTCATATCTGGAATGTATCCTTGGAGAAATAATACACAGAATATATTCCTGATGGTTTACATTAAGATTATGGTACACATGAGGAAAAAGTCTATCTGCAGCCTAATTAAAATACTGTTTCATTTACACCCTCCTAGTAAAAACCATTCAAATTAGGTCCAAAAGCAGTTTTAATGGGTAATTTTGGGTGATGCGGTGTGCGTCCACGTCAACTTGTTTTGTTGTGTTATCCTCCACTAGAAGTCCAGAATATTTGGAGGGAAGGATGCAAGGAAGCTGCCCGTGAGTAGTAACTGGTAGAGAGGGATGGAAGAGAAGAAAACAGGGAAAAGAGAGGGTAGGAGAAGAAGGCATAGGGGTGGGTAGGGGCACACATTGCTCTGGCATTAGGTGTTGAGGGTGCAAACTATTTGGTATTGACATTTGGGGTGCAAATTAAGTCCCTGCAATAGTTGAGGCAAACAGTGGTATACTTTTTCCCTCTATATTATTATCCAGTGTTGACACTTAATCATAATTATGAAAAGGTTTCCATTCTCCTTCATAGCACATTGGACAGCTCTTTGTTCATGTATACTGAAGAAAGAATAGAATGATGGTCTGTATTTCACACTCAGACATGGCTCTGTTAGTGTTATGAAATCTAAGAACGTCAATTCCATCCTTTTGGTCCATAGTCAGTTAAGCATCATAAGTCATAGCAATAATACTGTTTAATGCTCGTTGTGTTGTACTCCCTCCGTTCCTAAATAAAAGTCTTTTTAGACATTCCAATAGGGGACTGCATACGGAGCAAAATGAGTGAACCTACACTCTAAAATATGTCTATATACATCCGTATGTAGTTCAATAGTGGAATCTCTAAAAAGACTTATATTTAGGAACGGAGGGAGTATATGTGAACAAATGAGATCGCTGATCTGGTATTTGTGCTGGTTTTGTTTTGAAGTTTATCTTTGTAAGAAGCTGTGATCAACTCTTGCTTGAACTTCTGCTTTGCAGAATGCAAGGCCATACAAAATTCAGTACCACACAGTTCCAATACTCAATTGGAAACATATTGGTAGTGCACGGATAACTTCACCTTTTAGGAAAATAAGGGGGCCTGTTTTTCTTTTCAACCAAGCAGCCAATAAAAAAATCTTTTAGCACCATGTGTATTTTCAGTCATTAACATGGTCCCCAGTATGGACATTGGACCAATAATTTTCCTAGTTATACTATAGCAAAAACATGCAAGTTTCACTTATGACCAGCACATACTTCTGGTAAGTGGTTTAACATGATATTCTTTTGGTTCTGTTCTGTTTAGTTTCATGATGGCGTAGTTGAAGATGTTGCTTGGCATTTGAGGCATGAATACCTATTCGGCTCAGTCGGTGATGATCATCATCTCCTAATTTGGGATTTGCGTACTCCTGCACCTACCAAGCCTGTACAGTCTGTGGTGGCACACCAGGGCGAGGTAGGTTTCCCTGGGAGTGTCAAGTCTCTACTTTTGGTTTAATACTGTTAACATTACGTGGCACTAAGAATACAATATCATGGTTAGATATCTTATTAATTTGTTTATTGGTTATTTCCCCTGAAGCTGATGCAGCCAATGGTGGTTCTAGTACTTCCTAGTCTTGCATGATTTGTATTCAGAGGCTGTTATCACTGGACACACCTTGCTCCCTATATTGTTCTTCTGAAAGAGCCCATTTCCTTTGCTTCTATTGTTTCTATGAAGAATACATTCTTACACCTTCCACTTTGTTTCCTTATGTCACATTTATAGGTGAATTGCCTGGCTTTCAATCCTTTCAATGAATGGGTTGTTGCAACTGGTTCAACCGACAAGACTGTGAAATTATTTGATCTTCGGAAGATTGATACTTCGTTGCACACTTTTGACTGTCATAAGTACGCTTCAGCTTTCAACGCCACTTTTCAGTTTGAAGTTCCTTCCTACTTTTAGCTTATAGAAGAAAATAAGCATGTTTCTTCTACTATGTATGGTTGTGTTATTCATCAAATGATTGTCATTATTGACCTTGAATCTGAATTTTATTGTGTAATCAGAGAGGAAGTATTTCAAGTTGGATGGAGCCCGAAGAATGAAACTATACTTGCATCTTGTTGCCTGGGAAGGAGGCTGATGGTTTGGGATCTAAGCAGGTAAACAGCCGTCCAGCTTTCAGAGTTTTTTCAGTATCCCTTTCTGTTTCCTCACTTCCCTCTTGATCTGAATGATGTTTGTGTTGACAGAATTGATCAGGAGCAAACACCAGAGGATGCGGAGGACGGCCCTCCTGAGCTCTTGTTCATTCATGGGGGCCACACAAGCAAAATCTCTGACTTTTCCTGGAACCCGTGTGAGGACTGGGTGCTTGCTGTTATGAATGAGCAACTAACATTCAGTGTGGGCCAAAGGCCAGTACATATACATGTGAGGTATTACAAGCGGTAGTACCGCACTCAGAGCGGTAGTACCGCCTCAGGCGGTAGTACCGCAGAGAACACACCAAACACACATCTAACACCCCCCCTCAAACTCATGGTGGATCAACAACACTGAGTTTGGAGAGAAAGAAGCCATGCTGCGCTCGAGTCTGTGCCTTCGTGAAGAAGTCCGCCAACTGTAACTCAGAGGGCACATAGTGAAGAGCCAGTGTCTGATCCTGCACAGCAGCACGTACAAAGTGGGCATCCACACCGATGTGCTTGGTGAGCTTATGCTTCACCGGGTCACGCGCAATACTGATAGCACCGGTACTGTCTGACAGTAAGGGAGTCGATGTAGTAGCAGACACACCAAAGTCCTCAAGTAACCATCGTAACCAGATCACCTCAGTCGTCAGCATAGCCATCGCTCGCAACTCAGCCTCTGTACTCGAGCGAGAAACCGCAGTCTGTTTCTTTGTCTTCCAGGCAATAAGAGAGCCACCAAGGAAGACACAGTAAGCAGACAACGAGCGTCGATCAGAGGGATCACTAGCCCACGTAGCATCAGAGTAGGCCTGGAGCTCGAGAGAACTGGAGCGGGGAAAGAAAAGGCGATGAGAGATCGTGCCACGAAGATATCGTAGAACACGGAGGAGGTGACTATAGTGGACAGAGGTGGGGGCTGAAACAAACTGACTGAGAATGTGGACAGGATAGGAGATGTCAGGACGCGTAACAGCAAGATAGACAAGGCTCCCAACGAGGTGGCGATAGCGAGTGGGATTAGGAAGAGGGTCACCGTCAGAAGCACGAAGCTGAACGTTGAGCTCCATAGGAGTCACAACAGTGCGCTCATCACCGAGAGCGGCACGAGTAAGAAGATCCTGAATATATTTTTCCTGGGAGATGAAGAAGCCTGCAGAGGTCTCAGAAATCTCGATCCCAAGAAAGTAGCGAAGAGGACCAAGGTCAGACATCAGAAACTGTTCCCGGAGGCGGGCCTTAACAAAGGCAATATACTCAGAATCGTCACCAGTGATGATCATGTCATCCACATATAGAAGGAGAAGAGTCCGACCACGAGAAGAGGTGTGGACAAACAGTGCTGGATCATGATCACTAGGCAAGAAGCCAGCGGCAGTAACGACAGAGGCGAACCGCGAGAACCAGGCGCGAGGGGCCTGTTTAAGACCATAGAGGGAGCGGCGAAGTCGGCAGACCATACCATCAGGAGCATAGTACCCCGGTGGTGGCTGCATATAAACCTCCTCGCGCAACTCACCATTGAGAAAAGCGTTTTGGACATCAAGCTGAGATACAAACCAATGACGAACAGAAGCCACAGCAAGGAGAGTGCGGACAGTCGTCATGTGGGCCACAGGAGCGAATGTCTCATCATAATCGCGTCCCTGCTCCTGCTGAAAGCCATGAGCCACAAGACGAGCTTTGTATCGCTCAAGGGAACCATCGAAGCGAGTCTTAATCTTATAGACCCACTTGCAGGTGATGGGACGAACACCGGAGGGAAGAGAAACCAGATCCCACGTGCCATTGCGCTCAAGCGCCGCAAGCTCCTCGGCCATCGCAAGCTGCCATTCAGGCTGAGTCATGGCAGCCCGATAGGTGGTGGGCCCAGCAATGGCAGAAAGACCATACCGGTCAGGAGAATAGCGATCAGGAGGGGGACAAGGCCTAACACGGAGGTTATGGACCGGCGGAGGCGTGAGAGGAGGTGCACTGGAAGTAGAGGGCACATCAGTAGGATCATCCACAGCACGAGGACGACGAGTGTAGTGGAGAGGAAACGGGGAGTGAGGTCGAAAGACTGGGGAGGAGGGTGGGGAGGGAGGGGATGGTGGAGACGGTGGTGTAGGGGGACGCACCGTGGGAGAGGGAAGAACAGGAGGCACAGTGGGAGATGTGTCAGGAAGGAGAAGGAAGGAAATATCTTCCACGGAAAAGCTCGAGGAGGAGGGACGCGGATAGTAAGAACGAGACTCATCGAACGTCACATCACGAGAAATGCGCAGACGGCGACCAACAGAATCCCAACAGCGATAGCCCTTGTGCTCATCACTGTAGCCAAGGAAAACACACTCAACTGACTGAGCAGTCAACTTGGTTCGTTCTCGCGGAGCAAGAAGAACATAGCATACGCATCCAAACATACGAAGAGCAGAGTAGTCAGGAGAGCGACCAGAGAGACGCTCCATAGGAATACCACCCTTCAAGGCAGCCGAAGGCTGAATGTTGATGAGGTGGGTGGATGCGGAAACGGCCTCAGCCCAAAAATGGGGTGGAAGAGAGGCGGCGATCATCATCGCCCGAGCCGTCTCAAGCAAATGGCGATGTTTGCGTTCAGCAACTCCATTCTGAGCATGGGCACCAGGGCAAGAGAATTGGGCAAGAGTGCCCTGCTCCGCAAGAAAACCACGCAACATGTGAGAGATATACTCTCCAGCTGAGTCAGCACGGAAGATACGGACAGGCGTGGAAAATTGAGTGCGAACCATGGCAGCAAAACGTTTGTATATAGGGAGAACCTCGCTGCGAGATTTCATACAATAAAGCCAAGTGTAGCGAGAGAAATCATCAATAAACAGAACATAGTAGCGATGACCCCCTTTCGAGTCAAAAGGAGCAGGGCCCCATACATCAGAATGAACTAAGTCAAAAGGACGCTGAGATACAGACTTACTGGTAGGATACGGTAACTGAGTCTGTTTGCCAAGCCTACAACCTTCACAATGCAACGAAACATCACCGGAGACAGACCCTAAGACGCCTTGGTGTACTAATGAGGACAAGCGAGAGCCACAGATGTGACCAAGTCGATGATGCCACTGCTGGAAGGACGCAGAAGAGGAGGCAGCAAGAGCATGAGAACTGGCGTATGTAGTAGCAGCGGAAGGAACACGAAGCCAGTCAACCTCCCAAAGGCCCTCAGACTCACGGCGCCGAGGGCCACCGCCAACCGGAGCCTGAGTGCGACGATCCTGAATAGAGCAAGAGTCGGCATCAAGAATGACACGACAACCAGAATCAGTAAGTTGGGCAGCGGAAAAGAGATTCATGGTAAGACGAGGAACATGAGAAACACTAGGAACCAAAAAAGACGGAGTGGAAAGGATGCCACGACTAGCAACAGGAAGAGGTGTGCCATCGGCAGTGAGAACATTAAGAGGAAAATCAAGAGGTCGAAGAGAAGATAAAGCAGAAGAATCAGGAGACATATGGAAAGAAGCTCCAGAATCCAGAACCCACGAGGATGTACCTGACTGAGTAGGCTCCGGCGGGGGCGGAGTGGTTGTGGCAGTCACAGCGGCAACAGAACCCGTCGAGGAAGAACCAGAGGAAGCCAACATGCGCTTGAGCCGCACAATATCCTGGTCAGTGAGCGACAAAGTCGATGAGGACGCACGAGTCCCACTAGAAGAAGAGCGCTTCAGGTCTTTCCGCTTCTTGTGACAATCAGACTCTGGGTGACCTGGACGCCAGGTTACTCCGCCCGGGGCTTCGTCGCCGCTGAGCAACTCCGGCCGCCCCTGCTCGGCGCCGTCGCCGGCCGCCCCCTGTCCGGCCGCGCCTCCCCAGCCCCGTTCCCGGCTCGGCCTCGGCCGCCCCCGTCCAGCCTCCTCCTCCCCTGTCCGGCCGCGCTGCTGGCCGCCCCTGCTCGGCGCCGTCCGGCCTTCTCGCGCGCCTCCCCAGCCTCGTCTCCGGTCTCTGGGTGACCCGGCTCGGCTTCGGCCGCCCCTGCCCAGTCTCTTCTCCGGCCACCCAGCGCCCGGCTCTGGAGAGCAGCGCCTCGCCGCTCGCCCCTGCTCAGTCGCGATCCAGATCCGCCCGCAGCGGACCATGCAGAGCGGTACTACCGCTGGCAAGAGCGGTACTACCGCCCAAAGCGGTACTACCGCCCGTTACTGCCGCTCTACTTCCGCTTGAAGGCCAGGCATACCAGAAGACATAAAATAAGCGGAAGTGCCCACGGCACTGGACCGCGGAAGTACCGCACAAGCGGTACTACCACGTAGCATAGCGGTACTACCGCCCTGTGCAGCGCGGTACTACCGCTGGCAAGGGCGGTACTACCGCTGAGAAGTGTGGTACTACCGCGCACTCAGGCGTCATGTCTTCGTCGGGCTATGTGGCTGTTCCTCGGTGCTCGGTGATCTTCGATGGCACCAACTATGCTGAGTTTGTTGGTTTCATGCGCATCCACATGCGCGGTCTTCTCCTGTGGGGCGTTCTCTCTGGCGAGGTTCCCTGTCCGCCTTGCCCTGTTGCACCTGTGGCTCCTACCCCGCCGGTGCCGCCTGTTCTTGCTGTTGATGCTTCTCAGGCTGATCGGGATACAGCCAAGGCCCTTGACGATGCTGCGGTTGATGCTTATGATCAGCAGGTATCTGCCTACTCAGATGCTCTTTCTGCTTACCGAGATGATCTGTCTGCTTACACTCAGTGGTGCAACGATGATGCTTGAGCTGCTGCTGTTCTTACTGCGAGTGTCTTACCTCAGTTTGCGTCTGAGTTCATGGGTCTCGGTCCTGTTGCTGCGATGTGGTCCTATCTTTGTCAGCGATATCAGCCATCTGGTGATGCTCTCTACTTATCTGTGGTGCGTCAGGAGCACGCTCTTCATCAGGGTGACTCTTCTGTTGATGAGTTCTACTCACAGAGCTCTGCCATCTGGCGCCAGCTTGACTCTCTCAGGACAGTTATTTGTGGTACTTGCCGGTGTTGCCAGACTGTGCGGTCTGGCTTGGAGTTTCATCGCCTCCATGAGTTCTTATCTCGCCTTCGTCCAGAGTTTGAGCCTCGGCGTGCTCACCTGCTTGCTCGTGGTCGTGTTCCTATTTTGGAGGTGCTTGCAGAGCTTCGTGCTGAGGAGACACGCCTCCGTTCTGCTGGTCTGCTTGTGGTTCCCACTGTTCTTGCTGCCCGAGCTCCTGTGTCGTCTGCTCGCCTCACCACTCCACCGCTCCTGCCTACACCTCCAGGGGGGCGGGTCACCCTCCTTCTTCAGGAGAGGGTCGGCCGCGCTCTGATACCATGTTATGAATGAGCAACTAACATTCACTGTGGGCCAAAGGCCAGTACATATACATGTGAGGTATTACAAGCGGTAGTACCGCACTCAGAGCGGTAGTACCGCCTCGGGCGGTAGTACCGCACTCGGGCGGTAGTACCGCAGAGAACACACCAAACACACATCTAACACTTGCCAGCGTTGCTGAAGACAACATCCTTCAGATATGGCAGATGGCGGAGAACATCTACCATGATGAGGATGATCTTCCCAGCGATGAGCCCGCAAAGGCTTCGTGAAACCCTTGATGGTAGGACATCAGAATGGAGACAAGATAATACCTAGCTTTGTCGATTTTAGGTAACCTTCTGTGATTGAACATGTTGTCTTGGTGGCTTTGTATGTGCGTTGTACTCGGTACTTCCAGCATAGTACATACCAATTAGACTACCTGTGGTTGTAGTTGATGCATTTACCTGTTTCACCGTATCGTCAGTCCTGGGGATTATACCGTTAGATGTCTAGGCTACTAAGTTGGGCAAGGCTGCAAGAGATCTCTTTTGAAAAATGTTTTTTGAATTGCAGATTTCCTTTTTGTTGCAAAACGGGTCAGGGTAATTCAAGATGTTACTTTCAGAACAATGTTTGCCTAAACGCATCCGCGTTGATTCGTTGTGTAGAGATGCAGGTCCAACGCGTTGGTGTTTGTTCATGGACTGGTACTCTGAAACTATTATTTTTTTTTTGAACAATCACCGGGGGGGAGAGGGTCCCCACCTGAATATATTACTCAAAGGCCCGGAGGCAGTTGTCGTTACATTACGGGTTACATCGAGAGGAGAGGTACAGGCGCCAAGACATGGCAGCCTCCCTACTAACCGGGTCCTTGAATCTGAAGGCCCAAAGCGTAAAATCTGAGATGATGTTCCTAACCGTATCTAGGGTGGAGTGCATCTCGTTACGGAAAACACAAGCATTCCTAGAGTCCCACAGCTTCCAGAGGATGGAGAGGGCGACTGTAGGCCAAATGTTGATGTCGAGGCCGATCGGAGTCGTAGTATCCCAGATGAGGTCGACGGCGAGAGGGACCTGGAAGCCCAAGCGTGACCAGACCTGAGCGGCCCATGGGCAGAGTAGGGCGAGGTGAGTCGCATCCTCGAGAGCAACGCCGCAACGAGGGCAAGACGAGCCAGTAGTGATGGTCTTGCGCTGTAAGTTCGCCATCGTGCTTAGCCTGTTACGATAGAGGAGCCAACCGAAGATCTTGACCTTGATAGGTGCCTTGGAACCCCAGATGTACCCAGCGTTGAAGTCGAGCTCAGGGTCGGAGGAGAGCAATGAGTAGGCGCACCTCGAGGTGAACGAGGAACCATGGGTGAGGAACCTGTCATCAGGCGCATCGCAAATGGTAACATCCTGCAACAAGGACAAAACAGACGCAAGCTCGGCAGCAGCAACATTAGTTAGGCGGTTCCGAAGAGTAGCGAGTAAACCATTATGCATGACATGAGATACCAGGACAGAGGGGCAAGTGGAGTGCGAGAAGATGTGTGGGTAGGTTTCCGCAAGTGGAGTTGACAGGAGCCAAATGTCCAGCCAGAAGAAGGTTGACGTGCCATTGTTGGTGAGAACGAAGGAAATTTTGCGAAGGTGGCATAGTTGTTGGTTTACGAGTTTCCATAGGTAGGGGGTGTTTTGGCTTATTGGCTTATTGGCGAAGTCTAGAGAGTAGTGTTGTAGGAACCAGTTTACCCAGGGAAGGTCTGGTTTTTGGAGGAGCTTGGAGGCGAATTTCATGAGGAGGCAGTTGTTTTGGAGAGCGAGATTTTTTATACCAAGACCCCCAGCCGGTTTGGGTTTGCAAACATTATTCCAGGCAACTAGACATTTTGCTCCGGAGCAGGACTCCTCGGCGGCCCAGAAGAAGGACCGGCGGATGGCATCTAACTTTTTAAGGATCTTCTTGGGGAGTCTAAAAACAGACATGAAGTGAGTGGCGAGGGCGTCTAGAGTAGAGGAGATGAGGGTAAGTCTGGCGCCACGAGATAAAAGTTTTGCCACCCATCCAGAGAGGTATTTTAGGAAGCGCTGGATGATGGGCTCGAAAGCAGAGGACGGAAGTCGCGTGAGAGAGAGGAAGTCCGAGATAGATTTGGGGGAAGGAGGAAAGCTCGCACTCGAAAGTGAGGGCAATGTTGAGGCTAATGGCGTGGTCTGTGTTGATGGGTACGTAGGTAGTCTTCTGGAAGTTGATAGAGAGGCCAGTAGCAAGAGCGAACTTGTCGAGGATATCTTTGAGAATGTTTGCAGCTTGGGTAGAGGCGTGGGCAATGATTAGGGTGTCGTCAGCGTATTGAAGAACAGTCGGCGGTCGATCCTTATAGATCGGGTGGCAGAGCTGGTTGGGCTTGAAAGCATGTAGGATTAATCGTTGAAGCAGGTCGGCGACAATGATAAAGAGATAGGGGGGGAGCGGGTCACCTTGCCTAAAACCATTCTTACAGTTAATCCAGGCGCCGGGAGTTCCATTGAGCATGACCGCAGTTTTGCTGGAGATAAGCAGCGTTCTGATCCAACTTATGGTTTTCGATGGGAACCCCCGAGAGCGGAGGATTAGGAGGAGGGAGTCCCAACTGATGGAGTCGAAGGCTTTTCGGAAGTCCAGTTTAACCACCATAGTGGGCGCCTTCCGAATATGGCAAGCACTGAGGAGGTCAGCAGCGAAGATGAAGTTCTCGGCAATGCATCTGCCAGAGATGAAGCCGGTCTGATTTCCGTGAACTAGAAGAGGGATGAGCGGTTTAATCCTGTTGGTGATAATTTTAGCGAGCGCCTTGGGAGGGCAGTTCTGCAGGGATATAGGTCTGAAATCGTCGGGAGATCTGGCAGAGTCTTTTTTGGGCAGAAGGATCATGTGGGCTCTGTTGAAACGCTCGACATCTACCCGAAGGTTGGCGAAGTCATCACAGAAGGGTAGGATTGTATGTTTAATGTTGTGCCAAAATTTGCGGTAGAATTCGGGGCCGAGGCCGTCAGGTCCAGGGCTAGCATTGACGTTCATCTGGAGGAATGCTTGTTGGACTTCGTTAGCGGAGAAAGCGGTGTCAAGGTGCCGCAACTGAGGAAGCGAGGTTGGATATAGTTCCTGAAGGGAGAAGAGCCAGGTTGACGCTTTTGAGGTGCCGAGAAGGCTGTGAAAGAAGTTATGAAGGATGGCGGCTTTTCTGTCATGGGTAGAGAATTCGACCCCATTGTCATCGAGGATGGCGATGTTGTTTTTGCGGAACCTCTGAGAGGCAGACACATGAAAGAATTTGGAGTTTTCGTCCCCGTCGATGACGGCCTTGACTTTCCCCCGTTGCTTCCAGAAAAGGACTTTCTGACGGATGGCTCTTTGAAGGGCGGTGATAACGACTACTCTGAGGGAGGACTCAGGTCGAGAGAGAGTTCTTTTTTCTTCAAGGTGGTCAATCCTGTCGATGATAAGCTTGCAGTCAATTTCACGCTGTTGGACAGGTCGAATAGTCTTAGACCAGATTTTCAGCTTTGATCTAGTACATTTGATGGCAGTGGCAAGGGCTAGGTCGGAGGTGATATAAGTGTGATCGGAAGGCCTCTCAAACTATTATGAGGGCAGTGTATGATGATCACCTGCCCACGCGCGCACCTTCTGCCTTCTGACCTCCACCAGCACAACCATTATCATCAGGGGTAGTGTCACAGTGCATTCGTTGACGCTCCAACCATTCATCTGTCGAGGACAGCCGTGCAATGCACAGTGCAGTCGTTGACCTTGGCTGGTCGAATACGTGTCTCGTATCGGACTTCTCATTCTTAACGACAGTTGTGGATACATCTCATATCATCAAGCTCCCTATACCGTCTCGATGCACACAAAAAAAAACTCCCTATACCGTCGTACGGAGTAGCAGTATAGCAGATATCGTCATCACCATCAATTCAATTGGTGGGCTCTGTAGGAGATACGTAATATCATCTGTATAACTGAACCGGGGCATCGCTGTCGTACTTCTTCTCTTTCTATACCAGATGAATATATGAGGCATGATATTTTCAGTACCTGTCATGGAGCAAGGACATTCCACTAGGCCGGGTGTGGTTACTGGTAACCAATTAGTACATTTCATTTTACCAGCATTCTAATCCAAATCTGAATATTTGTGCATTGTGTATCATCTGTGTCAGGTGCATACTCCGTTCGCTTTTCAATACAGAATTCTCACGATAGCCACAGTTTACTGAATATTTGTCAATACCAAAGTTGCCACACACCGGCAAAAAAAAAAAAAAAAAAAAGAGAAACATGCCTTACAAATACGGATTGTCCGAAAGAGCGTAAATCGAGAAGATTGCGGACACGTTAGGCATAGGTAAAGTATACTCGTCTTGGCCGGCCGGTTTAGCTTTCCCGGCGGCGCTTCGGCTAGGCACTTTATGTAGCATGGGTGACAAATGCCAGTTGGACAGGAGCTGGCTCCATCTTATCTTAGCTTAACGTCTGATATCTTTTCACAAAACGATATTCAGTTGCACGTGTGCGCCGTCTGTCGTTGTTTCTTTTCTTTTGTGTGTGTACGTGTTGACGAGGCGAGGAAAGCTCGGAGGAAGGAGCGGAGCAACCACCGGGCGAGGGCGATACGTCCGATTCCGGGGGAGAGATCTCCATGTCCGAGCGGCGCCTAGCAGCCCCAACCACTCCCGGCTTGTTAATTCGCAATATATACCGTTTAATTAAGCCAGCTGCATGTTCATGCACCCCGAGTTTCGGCACACGGACAAAGGAGGGCACTGTCCCCATCTCTGTCTTCAGTTGCTCATCAAGCCTGCCGATCGATCGATCGATCAGACCAAGAAAAAAGAGCTTGTTTGGACTATCGTTCGTACTAGGTGGCCTGGCTCTGGCAGCAAGGTCGCCGTGACAAGAGTATCTAAACGTGATTATTTGTTTTCGAGTAGCCCTTGCTGATTAGCGGGTAATGGCAACCAATCATGTGGATGGATCATCATAATCACATTAAGTAATTTGCTAATGAGCGGTGTGTACGTGGTTGTGATGCTGCGACGATCGGCTATTAGTTTATCAAGCCTTCGGATTTCTCAATCCACGAGCATCAACTCGGCAAAAACTCAATCATGTAATGATAATAATGGCGTCGCTGTTCGCAGGCGATCTTAGGAAAAAAAACACATCGGTCGCTATAATAATCGATTAACGTGAGTCTTATTTCTCCTGCCGCCCTCTTCCTCCCGCCGCCCTTCGACGCCGGCGGGCCGTATGTCTCGGGCTCTTGTCTTGGCCACCGACGGTCGGCGATGCTGTCACATGGGCCACTTCAATCCCTCCCTTTTCAAGCCGCCGCCCCCGCCCCTCCGTCCCTTTAACCTCACACAGTTCTTCTTCTTCGGCGTCGGTATTCCACCCCGCAACCTAAATCGCCAACCTATGACTCCGCTCCAATGATGACCTCACCTCATTGCTGCTTGCCATGACGCCCCCTCTCCATCTAAAGGTTCCGCTCCGAAAATCGACCGACGCGAGTTGTAAATTCAGGCGACTTGCCAATAGCAAAGACGGATAACAATTTTGCACGTGCGTCGACCCAAATGGGAGCAGGCCAAACCTTCGCCAAACCTTGAAAACAGACCTAGCAATAGATCTATGCTCCCGAGAGCTTTGGCAGTTTGATGCTTGGCTCTAGTTTGAAACTTTCACCTGTTCACTAAAATATAATCCTTCCGTCCCATAATATAAGAGCCTTTTTACACTAGTGTAGTGTCAAAAAGGTTCTTATATTATGGGACGGAGGGAGTATATTTTCTTTTCGTGGGAGAAGGGCGGGTTGCCAAATGCCAATGCCAACGATACGTTTGTAGTTGGGAGATGCTAGCTGCGTTTTGTAGGTTTGGCTGTATTTTGGCAAAACTGCCATTGCCACGGCACGGCTTGGCTGTGCGTTTGTACGTACCGTACGTACGTATGGTCCTGATTCCCGAGTCCTGGCCCGGAGAAACTTGCTCGGTTGGTGTCGGCAAGTACGCTGTCGCCGGCCGACGCATTAACGAAGCCAGCCAGCCAGCCAGCCAGCCAGCCAGCCACGCCAGACCGATCGTAGATCTGTGGGTGTCGCGTTTCATCACATCCTGCATTTCTCCTTGGATCGAATCTACGTACGTACTACCCTACCGCCACTTGCTCCGGTCTCTCTCTCCTCCTCCTCGTCGAATCCAAGTGACAGCCACTGAGCCACATGAACATCGGCACGTGTGAACGAATCTACCACGTACGAGTACTGAACTACTGCAGCCTGGATCTACTTTGCTGTGAAGTCTGACCTGTAGTACGGCACGTACTTCGCACCTGCACAGTGGCCTACGCCCCTCACGTGTGCAAAAGAAAAGAAACCACGTCGACAAACAGCGGTGGCGCTCCCACTCCCAGATCCAGCGCCGACGCTCTGCCCCTGCCCCTGCCGCCATTAACTGTGCCGACCTGTACCACCGTACTTGCTCCACTCTCCTCTCCGGTGCGGCGCACCCGTCGGGCCTCCGGCTGACGCGCGGGCCCCGTCCGACGTGGCCAGATCCCAGTGGCACTCGCCGGATCGCCCCGGGTCAGCCGCTGTCTCGCCCAGCCCCGATCCCGTCGGTGACCGGGGCCCGCCGAGCCCAATCACGAGCTGCCTTCCGGGCCCGCCGGACAGCCGGTCCACGCGCCGCGCGCCGCACGCGCGCGCGGTGTTCGAGGGGAAGCTTCCCGCCCGCCTCGTGCCGCGCCGGGATCGCGGCCGACGGACAGCGACGGACGCTTCCTGTTCCTGCAGGCCGACTCCACGCGGTCGCATCCCGGCCGTCCATCGCGGGGCCGACGGCCGCGGCGCGTCCGTACCAGGCTGTCGGGCGCGGCTTGATGAAGCGTGCGCTTCCCTCCCTCGCGCGCCATGTACGCACGTACGTACGCGTGGCTCCCTCTGCTGCCTCCGCCTCCGTGTATATATGGCCTCGACTTGGACTCAGTGGACACCATCGCACTCACTCGCAGCACCATCAAGCATCAACATCCATTGCAACCATCGCAACCTGAGCTAGCTCCTGTGCAGGCAGAGCGCACAGTAAGACGTGCCAGGTAGTACGTGCAAGTGCAAGTGCCGCGCTTCGCAGCTGAGATGGAAGCCATGGCGTCGCCGGCTCCCATGGACGTCGACAAGCTCAGCTACGAGATCTTCGCCTTGCTGGAGAGCAAGTTCCTGTTCGGCGCCGGAGGGGCCGGGTGCCTGTCCGGCCCTGGCACGCCGTTCCGGGGCGCCAACGACGGCCGCGTGCGCGTGCTGGCCGTCGACGGCTGCGGGGCCGGCGCGGGCGACGCGCTCCTCGCCGCGGCCGCGCTCGCCAGGCTCGAGGCTGGCCTGCGCCAGCGCGCCGGCGACCCCGACGCGCGCGTCGCCGACTTCTTCGACGTGGCCGCCGGTGCCGGCGCGGGTGGCGTGCTCGCGGCCATGCTGTTCTTGAAGGGCGCCGACGGGCGGCCAAGGTACACGGCCGAGGAGGCGCTGGCTTTCGTGGCCGGGAGCGTCGGTAAGGACTGGGGCGGCCGGCGCCGCGGGTGGGCCAAGCTGTTCCGCGGCGGCGCGAGGAAGGCTGAGAGGTCCTTCCGGCGGGTGTTCGGCGACGCCACGCTAAGGGACACCGTGGCCCCGGTGCTCGTGCCCTGCTACGACCTCGCCACGGGCGCGCCGTTCATGTTCTCGCGCGCCGACGCCGTCCAGAGCGACAGCTTCGACTTCCGCCTCGCCGACGTCTGCGCGGCAACCTGCGCCGCCGGCGGTGCGGCCGCGGCCGTCAGGTCGGTCGACGGGCACACGGCCATCGCCGCCGCGTCCAGCGCCGTGGCGGCCATGGGCAACCCGGCCTCCGCGGCGATCACGCACGTCCTCCACAACAAGCAGGAGTTCCCCCTCGCCGTCAGCATGGACGACATCCTCGTACTGTCCATCGGCACCGGCGCGTCGTCCTCTGCCGCCACCTGCGGCCACGGGTGGAGCACGCCGATGCCCACGCGCTCGCCGTCGCGAGACGAGCTGGCGCGCGTCACCGCCCAGGGGGTCGCGGACATGGTGGACGAGGCCGTCGCCATGGCATTCGGGCACGCGAGCGACAGCAACTACGTCCGCTTACAGGCTAGCAGCGCACTCGATTCTCCGCGCACGCAGACGGCAGGCGCGGCGGCCGGAGCAATGCTCTCGCAGCGGAACGTGGAGTCCGTGCTCTTCCGCGGGCGGAGGCTGTCGGACAGGACGAACGCCGAGAAGGTCGACGCCCTGGCGGCGGAGCTGGTGAAGGAGCATGAGCGGCGGATGCGAAGCCCTCTCCCGAACGTGGTCATCAAGCAAGTGGCCTCGCCGCGGCTGTCGTCGGCGACCACCGCGTCGTCGGTGACCGCGACGGTGAGGACGGCGTCGACGATGCCGTCGCCGGCGTCGTGGGATTCTCGCCAGTAGCTAAGTCGTTGGGTAGGCCCTTGACGTGACAGGGAACTCGTGTACGTGCAATTACGCATGACGCTGAGGCCGCGCTGACACAGCGAGCGCGTGTTCTTTTGTTCTTTCCACTTGTGAGACACTGACGTCTGGGGTTCGTGTTTGAAAATGTGATTTGGTTATGCAAATTAGCCGAGTTTGGACGTCCAATGGAGGAACTGAATGTCTGATAGCCTGAGACCACCTTGAAACGAAGGTGGGTGATCATGTGGTACATTGTGAAAGTAGTATACTCCTACTACGGTACGACAATGTTTTGCTTGATCGGGAATGGCGTTCTCTGCTGGGAGTAACCTCTGATTGACACCTGGTCAGACGTACCGAGGCCAGGACGAATACCCCTTTTCCATGCTACAATGCCCGGGTGTATTGGAGGACCTTATTTTAAAATACTTTAAAAATCACATTTCAAGTTTCAAAAAATTCTGAAAAAAATTCTACGTGATCATATGGATGTATATTACATATGTGTAAAGTTTGGTGATGAAATAAGTAAACATGTAAGCTATACAAAAATGATAAAATGGTGATTTCCAAATAGTGAATAGTACATGCACTATTCATCTTTACAAAAATCACGATTTTGTCATTTTTGTGTAACTCACATGGTTACTTATTTCAACATCAAACTTTGCACATGTGTAATATACATCCATATAAACATGTTGATTTATTGTCAGAATTTTTTGAAACTTTAAAATAGCATTTTGTCACTATTCAAAATATAGGGCTCCAATGCACCCGTCCTCCAAAGTGACTTTTTGCGCATCAACACCACTTCTCTTTTCACATGCTGCTACTCGTTTCGTTCACAAGTAGTGCATATAGATTATTTAGAAAATCAAATTTTATAAATTTGACCAAGTTTAGAGAGAAAATTATTTATCGACAATATTAAAGACATACAATGAAAGTACGCCTTGTGATGTATCTAAGGATATGTATTTGGTATTATAAATGTATATGTTTTTCTTTACAAACTTAATCAAAGTTTAAAAGGTTTGACATTTTAAATAATTAATACGCGCTACATTGTGCAACGGAGGGAGTACTGGTTAACTAACCAGAGAGTCAGAGTACACACAAACTTGTACAAATATTTCAAATAAAAATAAATAAAAGTTGGATGTGTAGAAAGATCAAAATTGTCATCTCTAGATCAACTTTAGTTACTAAGAGCATATACAACCGGGCATTTCAAACCGTCCTCAAACGCTCGACGGACGCCCTGGTAAAAAAAACCAAACTAGTCGAACGCCTTAAACCGGCCTAAGACGTCCGGGCTTTCCGTCGCCCCTCATATCCAGCCCAAATTTAGGGTGGATATGGGATGGCCCGGGCGCATCGAGCGCTTCCGTCACGTCGGCTTGGCACAACTTGACCTACCCGTGCCCCACAAATATCCCCACTTGAAAAACCCTAGACGGCAGTCAATCCGCACACCACTTTAGTCCCCCCTCCGTCCACTTCATTTCCAATCCCCTTCTATCCGAATCGATGGACGGCGACAGAAGCAACGCTGGCTTCGATGGAGAATCCGGCGCCTCCGACGACTGGGCTAGCTCGTTGCGCGAAGCGGAGCCCGACGATGTGGAGGAGGTCGCCCTCTGCATCGTGTTGAGGCGGTCGCGGCTCGACCAAGATGGCATCGACGGCTCATCCTCAGCGCCCATCGCCCGTCGACACAACGCCGACAACGTCGTCAGCCCGTCGGCAATAACAGTGTGTTGGCCGTTGCTAAAGAGGTTAGATCGTGCTAAAGTTTTATGCACGAGTCATTTTGCAATAAACTTTCTCAAAAGGGCCAACACAGTAATTTTGGCCAAAAAAATTTCAACCGTCAAAAGTTGTTCTCGGCAGAGTTATTCTTTTACCGAGGGGCGAGGGATCAAAGTTCTAGGTAGTTTTGTTGGCTAATTTCTATTTTACATGTTCACTAGACAACGAAGATTAATTTGTAATTTGCACCAAAAAACATTTCAATTCATAAGTTGTATAAAAAGATGAAGTGTTTACAGTTATGGTTCGAAACCAAACGTCTTTCATATATAGAGTACCATACAAATTTGAAATTTGTATCGTCATATGTTTTTTCAGGACGCCAATAACCACCACACGTGTGGTGGGAGTAACACCCGACCACACGTCCTATGAGTAGATATTGTGCCACGTCACCGCATGCATGCACGAGTGATGAAACTGATGATGTCAGCGAGAATCTTTTTGATTTTTAGTTTTTAAAATGTTTTATCTCTTAAATGAAAAATCTGATTTAAAACCCGTTTTCACCATTAAATCTACCGCGATGAGATCGTCGAAACTAGATCTCGTATCGATATGTTTCAACGACTTTTTTTGGTTAAAAGTTGCTATGTCTATTGCACATAAATTATCATAGTGTTTATACTGACGTTGACATGATATGTTTCAACTACTTTTTTTTCTACGAATAAATAAATTTTGACATGTTACAAAAAAGGGAATAAAGGATCTAAACTTGCCATGGTGAATTGATTGAATATGCAATGATCCATGAAATAATTTTGACATGTTTCATAATTAAAAAGAACTGCGTCATCAATTACTTTAAAAATGCATGGTCAATGACTCAAATTTTCCATGAACCATAAATTAAAATTTCCATGATGAATTATTTAAATTTTCCATCATACATGCACTAAAATTTGCCATGGTTCATACAAAAAATATTTTCCATGGTCAAAAAACTAGATTGATTGCCATGGTTAAAAATACTAAAAATGCCATGATCTATAAACTAATAATGCCATGATCAATAAACTAAATTTGACATGATGAGTTACTAAAAATTGCCATGATCGATGAATTAAATTTTTTTGTGGTTAATTACTAAAAATTGCCATGGTCAATTAATAAATTTTGCCGTGAAAAGTAGTTGAAAATACAACGGTAGCGTTAAATCTAGAAGAGAAAAATAGATGAAACATATCATGGCAAACTTAGTGTAAACTCTATGTTCAATTGAGTGTAAACATCATGGCAACTTTTGCCCCCCAAAAAAGGCGTCGAAACATATGAATATGAGATAGTTCTAAAGATATCGTCGAGACGGATTTGATGATGAAAATGAATTTTTAATTAGATTTTTTATTTAAGAGATAAAACATTTTTAAGTTCAAAAAACCAAAAAGATTCCATTGATCTAATCTGTATGATGTGGCAAAATGGATGGTGATGAGGACGTTTGGACCATGTTACTTCGTGGCACACGTGTGGCACTTATCATTTGTTTTTTTATAGTTTGTATATTGTTATTTTAGAAATCATGGTAAAATATTGTTGATTTGTTTATCTTCCTTTTTCAAGGCATTGCTATGGGAGTAAGTAAATTAGTCGTAGGTGTTTTCATTATCTTGTAAATTGTTGTGCCATTGTTGTCTATCTCATTATCCCGCTTGTTGATAGGTTCAACATTGTGGTATTGTCGCGTCAACTTTGACAGTGTTATAAATGTCTCGATCCATAGATACACGGGTTGGGAGGTTTTAGGGAATCTCCAAGGCTGACCCTCAAATCACTCGTATCCATCTGGACCGAGTTGTCCAGACCCATTTTGCCATCCAACGCGGTACCCCAACGGTCGACGGACCGATTCAGGCGTCTTTTTCCCGTGGACCGGAAGCAAACTCGTGGAGGGGGCTTTGCGGGAGTCTGGACCGTCGCCACGTAGGACTTTAACACCCATGACCCACACAAATCCCCCTCCCGGTACAGTTTTCTTCCACTCCGCCCCTGTCCCCTTGCCTTGCATCCACTCACTCCTCGTCCGCCGCCGCCGTTGTACCTCTCTGGCCGCCGCCCAGGCATTGTAGGACGTCTACATCCCCCACCAACACGTCTACCCTCCTTGGACTACACCGCCGTCCACCCAGGATCCCTCCCCAGCTAGGTACCTTCCGCCCCTGCCGACGACATACATGACAGACACCACGTACGACAGGTGTTTGATCAAATGTCATTGAGCTTTTTTGTTGAATTTCTTGTTGTTTTCTAGAGATGGCGGGGTACTCGGTAAAGGAGGATGAGTTGTTGTGCGATGCGTGGTTGGCCGTATATGCGGACTTTGTAGGTAGGATCTCAAAGGGCTCGATCTTTTGGCAGCGCGTGCATGCTTCGTTTCATGCGCAAAAGCACTTCGCGCCCTACGACATGCACATCATCGATGAACGCAATGTGAAGTCGACATCACATCAATGTTCCACCATCTGCATCTCTGTAATGAAGTTTTGCGGCGATGTTGTACACGTGGCGACAATGTGGCCATTGGGCGCGTCAACCGTGGAGATCATAAGTTTTGCTGCATGTTGCTCTACATGTTGGTTAATTCATTCATTCACTCAGTGTTGTTCTACATGTTGTATAGCTTGCACGCTCCATCATGATGTACAGGACCGGGGACAAGTCATTCAAGCACATACATTGTTGGATGAACCTCAAGGGACGACATATGTAGGCTCTGATTCTAGAATCGTTGAGTTTGGAATCAATAAATTGGGAAAAGTTGTTGAACACCCGATTATCTCGGATGTAATATTTACATTTGAACTACTATTTATGGAAGAATTATGCTATTTTTCTATAGTTACTCCAAGTGTTGCAGGTTTAGAAAATAAATAGAGGCGGACATGAAGTTTTTAGTTATCATCCATTTTATTTTTAAATACAAAAGGGAATAAAGGAACTAAACTTGCCATGCTGAATTGATAAAATTTGCAACGATTCATGAAATAATTTAGACATGTTTCATAATTAAAAAGAACTCTGTCATCAATTACTTTAAAAATGCATGATCAATGACTCAAATTTGCCATGAACCATAAATTAAATTTGCCATGATACATGCAATAAAATTTGCCATGGTTCATAAAAAAAAAATTTACATGGTAAAAAAACTAGAATTGCCATGGTTAAAAATACTAAAATTGCCATGATCTATAAACTAAATTTGACATGATGAATTACTAAAAATTGTCATGAACCATGAATTAAATTTGTCATGGTTAATTAATAAAAATTGACATGGTCAATTAATAATTTTGCCGTGAAAAGTAGCTGAAAATACAATGGTAGCTTTAAATGTAGAAGAGAAAAATAGATGAAACATATCATGGCAAACTTAGTGTAAACTCTATGGCAAATTCAGTGTAAACATCATGACAATTTTTGGCCTCCAAAAAAGTCGTCGAAACATATGAATATGAGATATAGTTTTAAAGATATCGTCGAGACGGATTTAATGATGAAAACGGAATTTTAATCGTATTTTTTATTTAAGAAATAAAACATTTTTAAGTCCGGAAAATCGAAAAGATTCCATTGATCTAATCTTTATGATGTGGCAAAATGGATGGTGATGAGGGCGTTTGGACCATGTTGCTTCGTGCCACACGTGTGACACTAGCCATTTGTTTTTTTATTAAAGTTTGTATATTGTTATTTTAGAAATCATGGTAAAATATTGTTTTTTTTTATCTTCCTTTTTTCAAGGCATTGCTACGGGAGTATGTAAATTAGTCATAGGTGTTTTCATTATCTTGGAAATTGTTGTGCCATTGTTGTCTATCTCATTATCCCGCTTGATATGTCGGCTCTGATTCTCGAACCGTTGAGTTTGGAATTAGTGAATTTTAAAAACTTGTTGAACACCCGATTATCTCGGATGTAATATTTACATTTGAACTACTATTTATGGAAGAATTATGCTATTTTTCTATAATTACTCCAAGTGTTGCAGGTTTAAAAAAAAAGGCGGACATGAAGTTTTTAGTTATCATCCATTTTATATTTAAACCATGTCCAAACTTTATGCAATTATACCGTGTTTGATGCAATTCTGACTTGTTTGTTTAACTTTGTTTTGAAATCGATGTCCGCATCACTGTCTGTGGGACGGATAAAATAAATAATCAAACCGGATGCATACTGATCATGTGCATAAAGTTCAGCACCATATGTTCTGTAGATCTTCTTCTAGTATACGACATACTATATGCTGGTCTCGTCGTCACTCGGGGCAGTGCCACACAAAACGCCGCACCCACTAACCAGGCCACCAATGTACTGTAGCACACGTTCATCGTGCTGCTGCTTCCCTACTGACCCTACAGCAGATCTGGCCGCGCTAATACAAGGCCACCACTCCACCAGTATCGTGTCCCATTATTCTGTCTACGCAGGATAATTAAGCCCGCCGCGGCGGATTCCGCGCTCGGCGACGAGCGAGTTTGACCGGCCACTCGACGCGACACGGGTGGCCTGGGGCTGGGTAGGTTGGCGCCTGGCGGTGGTGGGTGGACGGGTCCCCGCCGCGCACTGCCCGTGATCTGCGCCGCGACGAGTAAACGTTCCTTGTCCGGGAGTACGTGTCCGGCCGCCGTCGGGCCAGGCGCAGCTAGCACTAGCAGCGGCCTACTGGCGCCGGAGCGCCGAATTATATTCCCGATGCTATAAATCTGGCTGACATCGGCGGAGGGGCTTCATCGATCGTGCGTCGCACGACGACTCCGCATTGGAACGTGTGATTTTGACCTCCTCGGTCCGTCCTCCCTCCGACCCGATTATCCTGAGCTCGTCGTGCGGCGGGCGAGCTTGGCTTTGTTTAGATTAGATTTGAATTGAATTTTGGTGACGATCAGCCGGATGATTTCAGCACTGCTTTGGTGTCATCTGATTGCGCCTTGGGGTTCGTACTCTGTGATCAGATTTGGTTGAATTCAGATCGATGTATTTCATCCGGTGTTCCTTTTGGTCCGCTCAGGCGTGCCACGGCCCAACGCGACGACCCATTTCATGAATCTGTCTATGGGCACTGGCGAGGGACGACGGGAGCAACTATCTCAGGAGCCTTCCTTCGGAAGCCTTTCAAGGATCACTCTGAGGCGCTGTCACTTGGTGCGGTCTTAGCCGCCGTCACGTTTTACTTTTTCGCATGCGTTTTCGGCTTTTAAAATAGTTTTTTTCTTTTTTTGGTTTTTCATCGGTCTTTCTTAGCTTTTGGACGGAAAAAATTAAAAAAAATTATGCGAATAAACACGTTTTCTTTTTCCCCCTTCCTCGAGAGGCAAGGCCGTGCTTGTCGTGAAACGGAAAAAAACGCATGTTTTTTCCTTTCTCCAGAGACACGGATTTGTTTTCGCGAGAGGCACAGTCGTACGTCTTGGAAACGAAAAAAAAATGCTTTTTCTTTTTTTATCCTTCCTCAAGAGGCACGGTTATGTTTCCGCGAGAGACGAATTTGCTTCCGCGAGAGGCACGGCCGTGCCTCTCGGAAACGAAAAAAACACGTTTTTTTCCTTCCGCTAGGGGCACGGGTTTGCTTCCGCGGCGTGCCTCTCGGAAACGAAAAAACACGCTTTCATTTTTTTTCTTCCGCTAGGGGCACGGGTTTGCTTCCGCGACGTGCCTCTCAGAAACAAAAAAAACGCGTTTTCATTTAGTTTTCTTCCGCTAGGGGCACGGGTTTGCATCCGCGAGAGGCACAGATTTGCTTGTGCGAGAGGCACGACTGTGCCTCTCGAAAACGAAAAGACGCGTTTTTTTTTCCTTCCGCACGAGGTACGGTCTTTTCGTCCGTTTTTTTTCGTGAAACAAAGTTCGTCAAAACCTATCAACATTGGATCTACTTTTGAAAATCTCAATGCGAGGAATACAACATTGAAAATGGTTCGAGATTTGGACGCATGGTTTAAGAGATAAAACATTCTGAATAAACGGATCTACGAAAAAAAAGAGAACTCCCAGATTACGACAAGTGACATACATGCAGTGAGCCACTTTGTCTCAATGTGGAAAGGTGGGAATGACCTTTGGAGGAAGTACTCCTCAATTAGTGATTTCGAGGGACTCAATACTCGACGCATGGCGCGCTCGAAAAATGCCAAATGCCAGTGCGCACCAACAATCCTACACTCACGGACAATAGATGGATCTTTATGGATGACGCACTCGAAACATATTTTTTTCCTTCCGCGGGAGGCACGGTTTTTTCATCCAATTTTTTTCATGTAATAAAAGTTCGTCAAAACCTATCAACATGGGATCTAGTTTTGAAGATCTCGCCAGGAGGAATCCAACGATGAAAATGGTTTGAGATTTAGACGCACGGTTTAAGAGACAAAACGTTTTAAATAAACGGATCTACGAAAAAATGGAAAACTCCCGGGTTACGACAAATGGCATATATGCAGTGCGCCACTTATCGCAACCTGAAGAGGTTAAAATGACCTTTGGAGGAAGTACTCTCAATTAGTGATTTCAAGGAACTCCATAGTTTGACACATGACGCGCTCGCCCCCCCCCCCCCCCCCCCCCCTCCACAAATTTCAGGTGGGTGGGCCGCCGCCTCTCCCTAATCCTAATAAAAAAATGCCACCTGTGCCCGTTCGTTGAGTCTGCAAAATTTACTCCGTGTGTCTAACATCTCTCTAGCGCGCACCCACTCCCCTCCCGCGCGGCACTATCGGGCCGGCCCATGAGCAGGGATGGACGGGCCTAGTTTGTTTTTAATTTTTAATTTTTCTTATTTAAAGTAATTCCGAATTTGAAAAAATTCCAAATTTCATAAAAACAAATTTTGAAAAAAATTGTTCCAGAAAATCATATAATTTTCGTGGTTTAAAAAATGGTAAATTCAAAAACAATTCATGAATGTCAAAAATTGTTCGTGATTTCAAAAATAAAGGTCCATGTATTCAGAAGTTGTTCCTGAATTTAAAAAATGTTCGCCTATGCAAAGAACTTGTTCACGAGTTCCAGGAAAGTTCAAGATTTAGAAAAAAATTCACGAATTGTAAAAAATGTTCATGAATTTTGATTTTTTTCGAAATTTCATAAATAAAAGGAGGATAACTGTTATGAGCATTTTCAACAATGATGGACATTTGTTTTGTATTTCATGAACAAATTTTGAATTTGATGAACACTTTTTGAACTTTATGAACAAAAATTGTATTCAAGAACATTTTTTTGAAAAATGGATGAATTTGTTTTTGAATTCAATGAACACAGTTTTAATTTTATGAACATTTTTTGAAATCGATGAACATTTTTTAATTTGACTAACAAATTTTGAATTTTGATGAACATTTTTTCAGTTTGATAATTTTTAAAAAATTCGATGAGCATTCCTTTACATTATATGAACACGTTTTGAATTCCATGAACAGAAAGAAGTTTGCGAATTTGAAAAGAAAATTCGCAAAAAGAGTGAAAAAGTAAATAAGAATAAATAGAAAAGAAAAAGGGAAACAGAAAAGAAAAAGAATAAGAAAAAAAGAAAAAATTAAAAGGAAGAAAAACTAAAGACAAAAACCCAAAAAATGGGCCGACCCATACCAGCGCCTAGCGAGTGAGCGGAGTGCGCGCCAGGTGCTCTAGGGTGACCTGCGCGCCGTATAGGACCCCCCCC
Organism: Elymus sibiricus; assembly: GCA_039707655.1. Lineage (NCBI taxonomy): Eukaryota > Viridiplantae > Streptophyta > Magnoliopsida > Poales > Poaceae > Elymus > Elymus sibiricus. The sequence goes on from CM077671.1 coordinate 401,353,320, forward strand.
CCCCCCCACTAGTGAAGCTACAACAAGGCTACATGGCCCATGGCCCGCCTAGCTCTGGTGGATCACGCCTATTACTGCCAGCTTATGGATCGATAAAAGCCTAATTTCTTGTAGTTTAGTCTGTCCAGCCCGCCCAGTATATTGTTGCAAGCTTCGCCACTGCCCATGGAACGCAAATCCACCAGATTTCCAACCCCACGGACAGAGCAAATCCTTTTTAATGCAAGCATGCGGGAAAGGGGGGCATCTTTAACCAAGCCAGCGACTCTTCTGCCTCTCTCTGCCCCCCCCCCCCCCCCCCCGACAATCAACCCTCGCCATCACCCACCGCCCACCGACGGTGCAAATATCATCGAAGTAGATCCCCAGGAAGGTCGGGAAGCACGACCACGATGTCGACTCTTCCTCGGGGCGACGTCGCGCAACCAAGTTCACCGTGACGCCGTCGGGTGCGGCACCACAGCGGGAACGCTTCTACGTCAACCAGTGCCAATGCTACTGGGATGAGGCCATCCTCGCGCCGTGGCCCGACATCCACTTGTCGACGGGTGGCATATGGACCCGGGGAGGATTTCAGTGCCGACCATTCCGACCTCGGGACGTGTGAGGTTAGTGGGGGTCTGTCGCCGTCTGGCTCAACTCCCATGACAACCTCCGCAACGACCCGACGTTTGTCGAGGACTCACCGCGCTGGGACACCTAGTTCTACGATGAGCACGACAAGCGGCATCAATCGTTTTTCGGCGCTCCGGTGGCCCGTGTTCTAGCACGTCCACTATGCATGCGTGCTCCAATGCACGAGGCGCTTGCGCGGGCCTGTGGTGAAGGAGGAGGTGGAGGACGAGGCCTTCAAGAAGGCCCTCAAGGACTCCTAACTCGACGAGCTCGCCGAGTGGCCTCGATCGCCACTGACGTCACGCCCGAGGCAGCGAGAGCCGTGGCCACTGGTGCCGCTTATGTGGCACTCGTTGGGCTGGACAACCACAATGCCTTGAATGCCTTGAAATCCCGAGTGGGTGTAGTTGGAGCAGCAGGAGGCGCTGGCGACGACACCGTGTGCGTAGACGCGTGTGACCATTTGGTCGGCTTCGGGGTACATCGATGTCGTCGACGAGAATGACGATGAGGACAAGTGTCGACGACGATGACAAGGACGAGGTCCAGTAGAGTAGATACATTTTTATTTTAATTAAAATGTAAATGGACGGACTTTTGATGGTATCTTTTTTTAAATTTCGAAACAAAAGTTAAAATGCGACCGTGCGTTGGGGGCACCTTTTGGCCGGCAGACATGACCGAACTTTCGGTGTGCGTCTCATACTTATAGTATTCTATTTCGGCTTGCTTGAGTTCATTCAAGGCATCTCATCTTCATCTTCATCTCTTGAGTAAAGAAATCAATCAGGTCCTAATTAGGTCCCCCAACGTGTGACCATCCAAACAGAAAAAAGGGATATATTATGTGTCCGTTTAGTTTGGTTACGCTGTACTCCGGAAGAGATAGACAGTTTATGTAAGGCAGACTGTAATGAACCCACTTAATCAATGAAACCTTTTCATTCGCAAAAAAAGATTGGCCTGTGGAACTTGCCCTTAATGGGACAGCCGTATATTGTGTGTCATTACGTATTTACGTTGGAATATGAAGTACTTGTTTTAGGGGTACGTTAAAATATACTAGGAGACGAGAAAATCACACAGTTGTTAGGTTTACTAGACTAGAAAAAGCTTGCATCATGGCCGAGATTTGCGGAGCCCCTGTGGAGGGGATCTGGAGGCGACCGCAGGGCAATCCCACCCTGCTCGTCCCCCCGACGAGATCCCTTGAGACTAAGAGGGCAGGAGATCGTGGTGATGAGGACTGGCGGTCTGCCAGGGAAGAGAATCTGTGGAAATCGAGGGAATCATGGATCGACTCAAGGCTCGCGATTCAGAGGTATGTGAGGCGAACCCTAAAAAGGAAGCATTTTATGCAATTGCGGAAACGAATCAACAGGGGGGGAGCTTGGAGAAGATCAGAGTGAAAATGCAACAATTGAGGGAAGATTTGTGCGCCAGATTGAGAGAAAGAGATCGGGATGTAAAGGAAAGTATGAGCGGGGGCTCCCAACTTGCGGATCCACCTGACGACGGAAGAGGAAGGAATCAAAAATTCAGCGTTCAGATCTGCAGCAGGGAGGCAAGAGATCATCCCCACCCAATGACTACGGCTAGAACAAGATCGCCTGGGAGAGACACAGGGGGTATAAAGGGTCTGAGAAAAGGGGACAATGCTCGTCAGATTTCCAACACACCCACGATCAAACCCTCAAGCATGGCGGACCAAGAACTCCGGAAGAACAAGGCACCGGTGGACCAGAGCGAGGAGGTGGCCTCAAACGGCAAGGCCGGGCTGGGAGGGAGGCCAATGGAGCGCGGGGGGTCGTCCCACTTCCGGGACGACCTGTACCACACGCCGGTGGATCAGGGAATGAAAGCACCTCAAGATGCAAGGTATGGAGCGGCTGGGGACGCAGTTACTCCAGTGTTTCCTGTCCATATGAAAGAGCAGGCTGCACATGTGGTTGGCCTTGACCTGTCCAAGCAGAGGGCAGCCATGCGCTCCAGGTGGATCGCCATTGGCCTCTTCTTCTCCGTGCAGCTGTTTGGCGTAGGTGGCCTGTTCCAGGAGCTGAAGAACAAGTGGGGGCTGAGAGGGCGCCTCAACTACTTCCCGCTCAAGAACAACAGGTTTCTCCTAGAGTTCGAGCGCGAGGGAGATCTTCGTTTCATCCTCAACAACGGGCCCTGGACACACAAAGGGGACCCGTTCGTGATGGTTGCAGTGGACGGAGGAGCCAGGCCGGGTGACGTGGAAGTCGCCCACATGCCGATCTGGGCACGCATCTTTGATGCGCCCCCGATCATGTTCTTCGATCATGTGGCACGTAAGATAGGTGGTGAACTCGGTGAAGTACTCGAGGTGGACTCGGATAGTGAGGGCAGAATATGGGGAGAGTCTATAAGGATCAGGATTAATCATGATGTGGACGAGCCCCTACGTAGCAAACTAGAGTTTCATGAGCTGGGAGAGAATGAGTTGTATCGTCTCAATGTAAAATATGAGAGGCTCCCTCGGTTTTGTAGTTTTTGTGGACATCTTGGGCATGGCCAACGCGAGTGTAAGCTGCCGGCAAACCTCCAAAAGATGAGGTTTTCGGCAGCGCTGCGTGCCTCCCCGTTCAAGAGAAGTAACAGTAGAGGAGGCTTCGTAGTCCCAGAGACAGCCAGTGCCAGAAGGTTCCTGCACTTCGAATCTGCAGCAGAAGGAGAAGCACGGTCTGCACCACCAAAGCTTGCTTCAGAGAGATACAAAGATGTACCGAAAGATATCCTTGCTGATCCGTTGGTGCAGGAAGCGATCGCTGCGGTCAGTGCCATAAAGCTGGGCACTGGGATGGAAAATAATGATGCAGGAAACACTCTGCTCAAGGCGCCCAGGCTTGAAGATACAGGGTGTGAGCGCAATGGAAATGATGATGGCACCAACAAAAACCAAGGGGCTGACACCCCAGTGACGAACACGGTCGGGCAGGGTGGGATGGGCAGGGCTCAAACGCCTGAATTCCCCCCTGGTTTTGAACCTGTCCCCCACCCTCACATGGTCACAGCAACGCCACCGGCCCTGGATCTGCTGGGTTCAGTGGAAGAAGAAGGTACAGTCAAAATCAAGGGTCAGACGGCACCAGGCATGGCAAGCATGGAGGAGGGCGGGCAAGGACAGGGGTTCAGCACGGAGAAAGCACAGGAGACGCAGCATATGGACGCTGCGTACATGCAAGACGATCAGTTTCAGCAGGGTATCAAAGTTGATCCGAAAATTGTAACAGCAAAAAAGGCCATAAGATTAGGGAAGAACGGACAGGGAAAGAAGAAGCATGGGGGAAATCCCAAGAGTACCAACTCGGTGCTTGGGAAGAGAGGTGAACGCATGCTTGAGGGGGGAACCCCGACAGAGATGGACCTCACCGTTGGGGAGTCTGATCACTATAAGAAAAAACGAGGTGCAGATGGGCAGCAGGACGGGGAAGAGGCAGGGCAAGGGGAAGTATTGGCAGCAACCGGGCCAGGGGCTCCCGGTGAACTGGCGGACGCGACTGAAAGCGTCCGTCAGGAGCCATGAAGCTCCTCAGCTGGAACTGCCGGGGTTTGGGACAGCCCCGGACAGTTCAGGAGCTAGTGTGCTTGGTAAGCACGCACCGTCCATCTATCGTTTTCCTTTCGGAAACTAGGCAGAATAAAGAGAGGGTCGGTAGTCTCAGGTGGAGAGTAGGCCTAAAAAATTGCATGCTTCATGATGGAAGGGGAAAAGGGGCTGGAATTGCTCTGTACTGGGATGATTCAGTTGAAATAAAGAAGTTATCCATTGGCCCGCGTTATATTGATGTGTTAATTCGGAATAACCCGAATGAGATGTGGTGGAGAGGAACCTTTGTGTATGGTGAGCCGAGGGTGCAAGACATGAGTCACATGTGGAACCTCTTGAAAAGAATTAAACACCACTCAAATGCCCCATGGCTTGTAATGGGGGATTTTAATGAGACGCTTTGGCAAAGCGAACACTTTTCAGCCTCTAGGAGATCAGAGAAGCAGATGGCAGACTTCAGAGAAGTGTTGAGCTAGTGTAACTTGCATGATCTGGGTTACAGGGGTCCAGGATGGACGTATGATAACAAGCAGGAAGGGAGGAAAAATGTAAAGGCAAGGCTTGACCGTGGTGTGGCCACACCATGTTGGAGCAATAGGTTTCAGAATGCGCAGGTAGAGCATATCTGCTCCACCAGGTCGGACCACCTGCCGCTGCTCCTTCAGTTTGGCAAGAAATTAGAGTACATGAAGAAAAAAGAATTCAGGTACGAAGCACTCTGGGAGAGAGAGGAGTCCCTACAACCTACGGTAGAAGAGAGCTGGAATAGCTCGAGGCCGACGACAAGTTTACAGGATATACAGGAGAAGCTACGTATAATGCAGCAAAGATTAAGGAAGTGGAGCTCGGAGAAAATTGGGTCCATCATACAACAAACAAGCAAACTCAGGAAGCGGCTGCGTACTCTGATGTACAGACCGGCATGTGCAGCAAATGACACGGAGATCAGAAAGGTTACTAAGGAGCTAGATGAACTATTACTAAGGGAAGAGATACTATGGAGACAACGGTCAAGGGCCACACACCTGCGAGAAGGGGACAGAAACACGGAATGGTTTCACCGCCAAGCTACATGGAGAAGAAAACAAAACAGTATCACAAAATTGATGAATGAGAAGGGGCAGTGGATAGAGCAAAAAGCGGATCTTCATAAAATGTCGACAGAATTTTTCAAGGTGCTCTACACTGAAGACAAAAATGTAAAACCACAGGAAGTCTTGGGCCTGTTCAGTGAGCTCGTGAGTCAGGGGATGAATGAGGAACTTGAGAAGGAATACACGGAGAAAGAAATCAGTGATGCCTTGTTCCAGATAGGCCCCCTAAAAGCCCCAGGACCAGACGGTTTCCATGCTAGGTTTTACCAAAGGAATTGGGGGGTATTAAAAAGTGAGGTGGTGACTGCGGTAAAGAGATTCTTTGTAGAAGGCACAATGCCGGAGGGGCTGAACGACACGGTCATAGTGTTAATTCCCAAAGGCAACGATCCCAAAAATCTGAAGGACTTCCGGCCGATCAGTCTGTGCAACGTGATTTATAAGGTGATCTCGAAGTGCCTGGTTAACCGGTTGAGACCACTTTTGGATGAGCTTATCTCTGAGACTCAAAGCGCCTTCATACCGGGGAGAATGATTACGGACAATGCCTTGATAGCTTTCGAGTGCTTCTATAAGATCAACCACAGTAAGTTTCCACAAAACACACACTGTGCCTATAAGCTCGATCTCGCCAAAGCTTATGATAGAGTAGATTGGAACTTCCTAAAGGGTGTTTTGGTTAAGTACGGGTTCAGCAAGAAGTGGATCTCCTGGATCATGGTATGTGTCCGATTTGTTAGCTACACAGTGAAATTTAACGAAGAGCTACTGGAGCATTTTAAACCGACGAGAGGCTTAAGGCAGGGAGACCCACTGAGCCCATATCTGTTCCTGTTTGTGGTGGAAGGCTTGACATGCATACTGCAAAAAGAAACAGAGGAAGGAACCATCACGCCAATCAAGATCGCACGAGGGAGCCCAGGCATCTCAAACCTGCTCTTCGCGGATGATAGTTTGTTGTTCTTTCGTGCATCCGTAGATCAAGCAAAGGTGGTACGGAGTGTTCTGGACAGATTTCAAAGTGGTACAGGACAACTCCTAAGTACAAATAAATGCTCGGTATTGTTCTCTGAGAAGTGCCCAAGTGACATTCAGACTGAGGTCAAGAATATTTTGATGGTGGAAACCTCTACGTTCGAAAGTAAATACCTTGGGCTTCCAACGCCGGAGGGTAGAATGAAGGATGAGAATTTCCAACCCATCATGGAAAGGTTCATGAAGAGATGTAATTACTGGAATGGAAGACACATGTCTTTTGCTGCGAAAGAGGTGCACGTCAAATCAATTGTGCAAGCACTACCGACCTTCACCATGGGTGTGTTTAAAATGTCAGTTGGCTTCTGCGAGAAATATGAAAGATTAATAAGAGAATTCTGGTGGGGAGAAGAAGAGGGCCAGCGCAAAGTTCATTGGATGTCGTGGGACAAAATGACGAAACCAAAGAGAGGAGGAGGTATTGGTTTTAGGGACATGCACTTGTTTAACCAAGCACTGCTGGCCAGGCAAGGATGGAGATTGATCCAAAACCCAGACAGTTTGTGTGCTAGAGTGCTGAAATCGAAATATTATCTGAACGGGGAGCTGATGGACACGGTGTTTGCCGCTGATGCATCGCAGTCTTGGAGAGGCATTGAATTTGGCCTTGAGCTCCTTAAGAAAGGTCTGATATGGCGGGTAGGAGATGGGAGGAGTATCCAGGTACATAGGGACCAATGGATACCAAGAAGAGAGGGCCTCAAAGTGACCAACTTTACCTATAGATCTCGAATCCGGTGGGTGAACCAACTTATAGACCCAACATCCAAAAACTGGAACCAGGAGCTCATCCAGCGAATATTCAATCAGTTTGATGCCTCGGAGATTCTCAATATCAGAATACCACAAGGGGAGGTGACAGACTGCATTGCATGGCACTATGAGAAGTCAGGCGTGTTTACGGTCAGGAGTGCCTACAAGCTCGCAATGAGGCTCAAGGGGACCGGCCCTCAAACGTCAAGCTCAACCGCTGGTGTAGATGACCGTAGTAGTTGGGACCTCATATGGAAAGCAAGTATACCGGAGAAGATAAAGATATTTGCCTGGAGGGTAGCCACTACTACATTAGCAACTAAGATGAACAAATGCAAACGTACTCTTGCAATTGATAATATCTGTAACATTTGCGGCAACGCAGAGGAGAACGAGTACCATGCAGTTGTGGAATGCACCAAGAGCAGAGCACTATGGCAGGAAATGAGAGCTAAATGGGCCTTACCGAGAGAGGAGTCTTTTCGCTATACTGGTGCAGACTAGCTCCAAAGCCTGCTAAGCTCATGTGATGGAGTGACACGGAACAGGGTTCTTCTTCTGCTGTGGCGGGCATGGTTCCTGCGTGAGAACATAATCCATGGGGATGGCAAAGAGCACATATCGAGGTCGGTCGCTTTTCTGGTTCAGTATGAGCAGGAGTTTAGTGCAGCCCAAGACAAACCGAATTCTGGGAGAGCAAACGGCTGCCAAAATCTGTTTGGGGACCAGAGGATCCAGGTGTCAACTCCTGTATCGACACGCTGGATGCCGCCGCCAGAGGATGTTACCAAATTAAACACGGATGCGGCCTATGAGGCCTCCTCCGGAGCAAGTGCATGTGGAGCCATTGCTAGAAATGCCCAGGGATTGATTCACTTCTCAATGGGATGCAAGCTGGAACAATGCTCGTCGGTGGAAGAGGCAGAGGGGCTATCGTTAATGCATGGCTTACGGGAACTAGCGAAGATCTGTAATGGTCCAATCCAGGTAGAGGTGGACTGCTCGTCACTGGCTTCTGCGCTATCCCCAGGATCGACGAATAGATCAAGCCTTTTCCCAATCATTGCTGAACTCCACTCAATCCTGGCCGGATTCAGGGCCGTAGAAATTGGATGGATCAGTAGGAGCGGGAACAAAGCTGCACACTGTCTTGCAGCCCGCGTGAGGACCCATGGCGACTTTCTTCACATTGGCTATGCTCCGAATGAGCTGCAGGAAACTTTGTCAAAGGATTGTAGTCTGGCTGTGTAACCCTTCTGGGTTTCCCTCAAAAAAAAATACTAGGAGACGATTATAAGCGAAGGACTAGCATGCACAACACAACTTTCGTCACTTATTACATCTAGGTGAGAGAGCACGATAGAATTTCTTTGCCAGAGCACTTGATGGATTTCATTGTACCAATATATGACACTAGATTGAGACACATACAATTATTTTCTGTTGGTTGGATAAAGAGTAAATGTATGTTCCCGCAAAGAAGAGAGTAAATGTATGATTTACAAATTTTCCAACCTTACTTGAAAGTTTATGGATATAATAAATTTTACTCCCTCCGCTTCTAAATATAAGTCTTTTTAGAGATTCCAATGCGAACTACATACTGATGTATATAGACGTATTTTAAAGTGTGGATTCACTCATTTTGCTCCGTATGTAGTTTGCATTGGAATCTCTAAAAAGATCTGTTAGGCTGGTTCCATTGCATGGGTGCTTAGATGAGGTGCTAAGCATATTAAATGGCTTAGCAACCAAACTCTCCAATGCATAGGTTCTTATTTTTCTGTAGCTTAGCTCTCTTCATTTAATTACTAGCAGGATCTAAGTAGTATGTAAACTTTGTAGCCTATTTGTGGCATGTATGTAGCAATTAAAATTCCTTAAATAAATCACATGAACATATATTTGAACCGAGTCCATACATAAAGTGCCAATAAGTTATCATCAAAATATATCAAATTATACTCAGAGGTGCATAAAGTACTAATGATATTCTATTTTGGCCCGAACTTTTTCCAAATATGCTCTACCAAATCGGTTTTGAGTGCTCTATGAGTTGCGCGATCCCGGATTCTTGCATCCCTTTGTAGCACTTGCGCGAATACGGGTATATCACCATGAGTGAACACTGATGGTAGGACAATGGATGTGCCCGCCTCCTCGTTCAAATCAAGAATATTAGCTGCCTCTTCTTTTTCATCCTCAACTATCATATTGTGAAGAATGATGCAAGCCATCATGACATTCTTGATATCGTTCCGATCGTACAAACGTGCAGGACGATGCAGAATAGAGAATCGACTTTGTAAAACACCAAAAGCGCGTTCCACATCCTTCCTTGCCCCTTCCTGATGTTTCAGCAAACAACTTGTGTTTCTCTATTTGTGGCATCGATATTGTCTTCACGAACGCTGCCCATTCTGGATATATTCCATCTACAAGGTAATAACCATGTTGATATTCCTTCTGGTTGACAAAAAAGTTCACTCGAGGAGCTTGTCCTTTCAGCTGCTTGATGAACAACGGTGATTGATTTAGCACATTGATGTCATTGTTTGACCCTGCAAGACCAAAGTAGGCATGCCAGATCCGAAGATCTTGTGAAGCAACTGCCTCAAGAATAAGAGTAGGACACCCTTTATCACCGCGAGTAAATTGGCCCTTCCATGCCATAGGACATTTTTCCCAACGCCAATGCATACAATCGAGGCTTCCTAACATGCCAGGAAACCCGCGACCTTCGCCAATTCGGAGTAAGCGCTCTGTATCTTCAGTGTTGGGGCTTCGTAAATACTCCATCGCATAGGTATCAATCACTCCTTGCATGAAGTTCTTCAAGCAATCAATTGTGGTAGTCTTGCCGATCTTGAGATATTCATCAAGATTGTCTGCGGGTGTGCCATAAGCCAATTGACGTATTGCCGCTGTGCATTTTTGAAGCAGAGAGAGCCCTTCACGGTTAAGGGCATCTTTCCTTGCGGTGAAGTATGGAGACCACTCTCCAACGCATTGACAATCGAAGAAACAGAGGTCGCCTCATCCTGAATCTTCTCCAGAAAATTTTGGCGGGGTACAGAGGGTTGGCGGAGAAGTAATCTCGTACAAGTTGTTGATGGACTTCTTCACGCGGCCTATTGATGTAAATCCTCAGACAACTCCTGCTAAGTGATCTTGCTTGAAGAGCTTCAAGTGTTCCCTTCAACTCCACAGCAATCTTTTCGGCAAAGGAGTCTAGCATATCCTCCTCAACTAGGAATTCATCAACTGTGTATAGGTCCGCTGGATATGTAGTGTTTCTGGTATCATCTTGTTCAAGTGTATCATCAGGGTCATCCACTGGATGGGTATACATTGGCCTGCGCCACGTAACAAACACGACAACAATTCAACACATCAGCATAAGATCGAACCAAGAATTCTGCACCATGTAGCAAACAAGACCTATTCTATATATTGACAGAATGGGTCTGATGCCAAGAAAAGATATCCAATGTGCAAAATTCTGCTAAAAAGTTTGATTATGAACTAAAATCAATTTCTAGTGTTCCCTTCAAGATCCAAGTCCGATACAGAGATAAATCTCAACTAAGGAAGCATACGAGGGACCGAGCATGAGGAGTAGTAGGATCAACAGAACGTATTTTTGATTTTGTGAAAGAAAGGAATACCATTGAGCAGTTTGTGCTTGGCCGGAGGAGCTACCGACGGCAGCAAACTGAGCCGAGGGCGCCGGTGGTGTCCCAGATGCCTTCTCCCGGCGGCGGTCCATGGAGGCGACGATTGAGAGGCGTGGCAGCGCCACGGGGCGAAGAAGAAGTGGTTGCGGCGGCCAAGGGGCCGTTTGCTGGGCATGAAGACGGGAAAAGGAAGAAGCCGGATGGTTCGGCCCTGCGCACGGGATCAAATTAATTGCGTTCTGCCTAGGTACGTGCGTCCGGAGTCGTTTCTTCGTGGGGTTACCGATTCCCTCTCTCTCCTTCTTAATTGAGTTGCCACGTGATTTTTTCCTATGTGGCAGGCTTAGCACCCATACAGTGTCAGCGACCTGCCAGACAGCGGCACTGGCGTGCTGGGTCAGCAGGAGGGAAACGCCCAGACGACCAGGCCCAAGAGAGAAAGGCGACCCAACCACAAGTTCACAGGCCCGCAGTGAATCTCCTACATGTTCGAGCCCAAGGCCCATACACAGCAAGGATAAGAGGAGAGACGACCCGCAAGGAAGGGCATCTCGGCTAGGATCAGGAATAGAACGGCGGCGGCTTGTATCTCAATTATTCTTAGCTACTTCTTCTTCCTCCGCAAGTTGTAATCCCTCCCTTGTACTCCATTGATCCAGAGATATATAGTTGGTACCTAACACCTGGTATCAGTCGCCACCCACCACCCTTCGTTGTCGCCCTGGAGACACGCCGGCAGACGAGCGAGCGTCAACAGCTGCTCGCGACCATGGATCCAGCCCTTAAATCATACCTCAACAAGCTCTCCGAGACCTTGACCAAGGCCAGCAACGACACGCGCGCCGACATCAAGGACCTCAAGGCCCAGCTCGACACACAAACGGCGCAGGTGGAGGAGCTCACGGCTTGGAAGCCTGATCTCGAGGCCCGCCTCTCCAAGCTCCACGAGGCGGTCGCGGTCCTGCAAGGTGCGCCCCCACACCGGCGACAGCACCAATTGGTGGATCATCAGGCGCGGATCTTCCCGATCTGGCAGCCGGCCCCACGATCCACGGGCCCGATGGCCACAGCAACGATCTACACCTACGGAGCGAGCTGTTGGGGGGGAACACCTCCCTGGCAGCCACTCCGGCTAATGGTATGACCAATTTCCAGACTCCACTCCTTCAGCGCATTTCCAATTCATCCCCGAGCTCTAGTTTCACCACGGGACAGATCATGGCAGGGATGGGGCAAGCACCACCATCTCTGAATTTTCCCCAATTTTCGGGTGAAAATCCAAAAATTTGGAAGACTATGTGCGAGCAGTATTTCGCAATGTTTAACATCCATGAGTCATACTATGTACCTATGTCCACTCTGCATTTCTCCGGAGCCGCCGCCATCTGGCTACAGTCTGTGCAATCTAAGATAGGTGCCCTTGATTGGGAGGCATTCTGTACACTCTTATGCACTCGCTTTGGGCGTGATCGACATCAGCTATTAATTCGTCAATTTTACTCTCTGAAACAAACTGCTACAGTGGCTGAATATATAGAACAATTTGAAACACTGATGAACCATTTGGTCTCATATTCTGATGCTATACATCCGCTCTATTTTCTGACGAGGTTCGTGGAAGGACTACGCGGCGACATACGAGCAGTGGTCATGGTGCAGCGACCGGTCGACCTTGACACGGCGTGCGCCCTAGCGATCCTGCAGGAGGAGGTGGTTGATGGCCAACGGCAGAAATGCTTCGAGCACGCGGAATTCTCGCCGTATGCCGTGCGGGCCAAGCCGACCACTCCGACTCTGCTGCAAACACCACCGCCTCGTACATCCAGCAATTCAACGACCGCGGATGACCGCCGCGGCACGGAAGCAGATCGTGCCAATGGTGATGCAGCCAAGGTAGCAGCTCTGCGCAACTACCGCTGTGCCAAGGGGCTTTGCTTCAAGTGTGGGGAGCGGTGGGGCCATGATCATATATGTCCACCTTCGGTCAAATTACATGTCATTGAGGAGCTCCTTGATCTGTTTCAACTGGAAGCTCTGACACAACCAGATGAAGCGTCAACAGAACCAACGGACAGTACCACAACGGAGCAGGTATGGCACCTTTCAGTGCACGCAGTAGCTGGAACTGAAGCCCCGAGCTGCTTACAGATACATGGATGGGTGCAAGGCCAGGAAGTTCTCATGTTGATCGATTCGGGCAGCTCTGCATCCTTCATCTCACAGCAGTTGCTACCCAGGCTTGTCGGAGTTCAGAACATGGCCAGGCCAATAAGAGTATCTGTTGCAAATGGTAACGAGCTGCAATGCACACAGGAAGTGGTTGATTGTCCCTAGTTTACTCAAGGGCATGCTTTTTCCTCCACATTTAAAGTCTTGACTCTGGGATCTTATGATGCAATCCTCGGAATGGACTGGTTGGAATACCATAGCCCAATGTTGATCGACTGGCCACGCAAGTGTATGCAGATTGAGGATCGTGGGCACACAATTGTACTCCAGGGAGTAGCAGCCAAACAACACACATGTTCACTAATATCCAGTACAGACCTGGCCAGCGTACACAAGAGATCTGCAGTGGCTTTTGCAGTCCACTTGTGCTACAAGTCTGAAGCAGAACAAGGAGTGGAAATCCAGTACCAAGAACTTCCTCCTGGAGTAGCGGAAATCTTGCTTGAATTTGAAGATATCTTCAAGGAACCAACTGAGCTTCCTCCACCAAGATCATGTGACCACAAGATTCCACTTATGCCAGGAGCACAACCTGTGAACATACGGCCGTACAGACACAAACCTGAGCTCAAGGACGAGATCGAGAGGCAGATACGGGAGTTGTTGGAAGCAGGGTTAATCCAAAAAAGTGACAGTCCTTTCTCTTCACCAATAATCCCCGTGAAGAAAAAAGACGGAACATGGCGTCTGTGCATTGACTATCGGCGGTTGAACGCACTCACAATCGTCAGTCGTTACCCAGTGCCCATCATTGAAGAAATATTAGATGAACTGTCCTGAGCTCGGTGGTTTTCAAAGCTTGATTTACGTGCGGGATACCATCAAATCCGCCTCGCACCGGGTGAAGAACACAAAACAGCTTTCCAGTCCCACTCTGGACACTTCGAATACAAGGTGGTGCCATTTGGACTCGCGGGAGGACCAGCCACCTTCCTAGGGGCTATGAACACAACTCTGCACCCCGTCCTCAGAATCTGTGCAATGGTCTTCTTTGATGATATCATCATCTTCAGTCGCTCACTGGCACAACATCTCCAACACCTGCGCGAAGTGCTCTCACTGTTACGAAAGGACCAATGGGTCGTCAAAAGATCTAAATGTGAATTTGCTCGGCAAGAATTGAACTACCTGGGCCATACTATCTTAGCTGAAGGTGTTTCGATGGATAAGAGCAAGATTCAGCAAGTGGCAGCATGGCCAACACCAACTACAGTGAAAGAGGTGCGCGGATTCTTGGGATTGGCAGGTTACTACCGGCGATTTGTTCGCCACTTCGGCACAATTGCACGGCCGCTCACCATTCTCCTGCGCAAGAACCAGCAGTTTCAATGGACGACGGTTACAGACGAAGCATTTTCAGCTCTGAAAGACGCATTGGTGTTGGCCCCTACATTGGCGCTTCCAGATTTCACTAAACCGTTCATCATAGAGACTGACGCCTGTGAGTACGGGGTTGGAGCAGTCTTACAGCAGGAGGGCCATCCGATTGCCTACCTCAGCAAGGCCCTGGGTCCCAGGACAAGAGGGCTTTCCACCTACGAAAAAGAATACCTTTCAATGGTACTTGCAGTGGATCAATGGCGCGCCTACCTTCAGTTCTCAGAGTTCACCATCAAAACAGACCAGAAAAGTCTGGTACACCTGGAAGAACAGCGACTCCACACACCATGGCAGCAAAAGGCTTTCACCAAACTCCTGGGGCTGCAGTATCGCATCTGTTATCGTAAAGGAACTGAAAATAGTGCCGCCGATGCCTTGTCAAGACGACCAGTGGCAAGCAATGCCCAACTACACACAGTTTCAGTCTGCCAACCTGCGTGGATGCAAGAAGTCACTCAAGGCTACGGGCAAGACCCCAAAACCCAACAATTGATCACACAGTTGGCACTAGCGCCCATAGCGGATGGCAAGTTCACGTTCAATCAAGGGATCCTCCGGTTCAGAGGGAGAGTGTGGCTGGGTAATAATCATAAGATGCAGACACAAATCATGAAAGCTATGCATGACAACGCATTAGGGGGGCACTCGGGGTTCCCCGCGACGTACAGCCGGATCAAGCAGCTATTTGCGTGGCCAGGCATGAAAGCGCAGATTAAGGCACACGTGCAGGCGTGCCACATTTGCAAGCAGGCGAAACCGGATCGTTCGCCGTACCCAGGGTTGCTACATCCTTTACCTGTGGCCAAACGATGCTGGGACATCGTGTCACTCGACTTCATCGAGGGGTTGCCAGCATCAGGGAGAACAAATTGCATACTGGTCGTGGTTGACACGTTCTCCAAGTACGCACACTTCTTACCAGTGGCTCACCCCTATACAGCTCAAGGAATTGCGCAGCTTTATATCGACCACATCTACAAACTGTACGGTATGCCAGAAGCTCTTGTATCAGACAGAGATGCAGTTTTTACAAGCAAAGTTTGGCAGGCCATATTCAAGCTGCAAGGAGTTGATTTGAAAATGAGCTCCGCACATCATCCGCAGACGGACGGCCAAACGGAGCGAGTCAACCAATGTCTTGAGACATACCTTCGCTGCTATGTTCAGAGTGCACCCAAAACTTGGAGTAAGTGGCTGCCATTAGCGGAGTTCTGGTACAACACGGCATTTCACTCCACGTTGGGGAAGACACCATTTGTGGTGGTGTACGGACAAGAACCCAGGCAGCTGGGGATCACTTCCACCCATGCAACACCACTACCAGAACTAAACACTTGGTTGGAAGAGCGACAACTCATGCAAGACCTCCTGAGACAGCATCTGGTGAGGGCAAAGCAACTCATGAAAGACCAAGCAGATAAGAAGCGATCATGGCGTGAATTCCAAGTGGGGGACCAAGTTTTTCTGAAGCTGCAACCCTACATTCAAACGCCTATGGCACGGCGAGCCAGCCACAAACTCAGTTTCAAGTTCTTCAGACCGTTTCCGGTGATCAGATGAGTCAACGCAGTCACGTACGAGCTCCAGCTACCCGAGGGGTCCTCCATCTCCCCGGTGTTCCACGTCTCCCAACTCCGGCAAGCCCTCACTCCAGGTACAAGTGCTTCATCCCAGTTGCCTGCAGAGTCGAGCATGACCGCCACACCAATGAAGATCCTGGATCGTCGTTGGCACCGTGACACCCACAAGATGCGCGAACAAGGGCTCGTGCAGTGGACAGGCAATCAAATGGTGCCAGATACCTGGGAGGACTTGGATGACCTGCGTCGCCGTTTCCCCGATGCTCCGACTTGGGGTCAAGTCGGGTCTAAAGGAGGAGGGGGTGTCAGCGACTTGCCAGACAGCGGCACTGGCGTGCTGGGTCAGCAGGAGGGAAACGCCCAGACGACCAGGCCCAAGAGAGAAAGGCGACCCAACCACAAGTTCACAGGCCCGCAGTGGATCTCCTACATGTTCGAGCCCAAGGCCCATACACAGCAAGGATAAGAGGAGAGACGACCCGCAAGGAAGGGCATCCCGGCTAGGATTAGGAACAGAACGGCGGCGGCTTGTATCTCAATTATTCTTAGCTACTTCTTCTTCCTCCGCAAGTTGTAATCCCTCCCTTGTACTCCATTGATCCAGAGATATATAGTTGGTACCTAACATACAGGGTGGAGCATTGGAACCAGCCTTAAGAAACAGAGAGAGCATATGAAGAGTAGTGTATTTTTTTTAAGTAGAATATGAAGATTGAAGACTAGGACCCTGTTCGGCAACCATCTAGCTTCATAAAATACGGGAGCGAACGGAGCGTCACTTTCGCGACTCCATAAAAATAGGCTGCAGGCCGCTCCGCTCCGGCCGCGAAGCTGCGGAGCGAAAAGCTGCCGAACAGGGCCTAGGTATAGGGCGTGAGCGGCTGGCCGAACAACAGTGCCAAGCCGGAGCCCGGAGGCCCCGGGACCTGCTGAAAATCGCTTTACCGGACGGGCGTCGCACGTCCGCACCGATGATGCGTGTGCGTAATTTTTGCTGGGGGATGTTGGGCCAGCCCGATACACTGCGGCGGCGCGCACCGCTCCAGGTAAGCTCTCAGACTTGCCTAAAAAAAAAAGGGCTTCGGACTCCCGTCTCCCCCAAAAGGAACAAAAACTCTCAGACTCCCGGTTCTGCTTGCTGTACTTTATTAGTACCACACCGCTCGCGTAAGAAAGATTGAACGTGTTTATAATGTTGTTTGGCGAGCAGGCTATCACCGGGTGGCAGACTCGGTTAGCAATATCAACCTTTGAATATGCAATTACATTTCATAGGCACACCATGGATGACCACACGACACGTTGTGGGTTGCTTTTTTTTCCCTTCTCCGTAGACGGGATACTGTCATCTTATATATTTGATCTGCTTTTCCCCCCTTCTCCTTAGACGACATAGTGTCATCTTATATATTCGATCATGCTCTTTCTATAAATTTGATTTTTTCTCCTTAGGCTTTTCTCCCTTAGATGTGATACGGTATTCGATGATGAATCTAATGATGTTGATTTCGTATTGCAAATGCTAAAATATATTAATAGACTTGATCAAAGTTTGTAAAACTTGACTTCAAACAAAGTTAATATGTGAAGTAATGTTTTTTCTACTTATACGGGATACTGTCGGGGTTATGAATACAGGGTAGGCCCAAGTATACAAATGGCCCACTGAAGGCCCGATACTCGTAAGACATACGACCCAAAAGGCAATGGGTCATGGGGCCTCGCCACCAACTCATCAGAGACGATGAGGGTGGCCCAAAATCGCACTAAGTCTTAATAATCGGATGTCGGGCTAGTCGCCTGTCAAACACCAACACCCGGTCGAAGATGAAGGAAGAAGTTAGCTAGATCACCAGTCGGCGGCTACCTAGGATACCTCTCGGCCACGATGCCTTAATGACGACAGCTACCCAACGATAATATAATCTAGTTAAATATGATAGTTACCAATAGTAAATGTCATGAACAGTCGACCATACCCGAGGCCACAAATAACATTAATACCTTGAGCATCCACATCTTGTACCTTATGCCAAGAGCTAAGAGCATCAAAGGAGTAGGGTATTACCTCCATTGCAGAGGGCACGAACCTTTATAAATCCTTGAACGTACTCTCATTCGCACCGTTCGCTAGATACGATTGCCTCTATATTCCTACCTCATAGTATTGTCACGATTATGTCCATGACAGTCATCTTATATATTCGATGATGAATCTGTTGATGTTGATTTGGTGTTGTATATCCTTGAAAGGCAAAAATGCTCTTTGGAGGACGAGCTCCATGGAGCTCGTTTTTTTGAAAAATTCGAAAATCATATTTTTAAGTTTCAAAAAATTCTGAAAAAAATCATACACGTTCATACGGATGTATAATACATGTGTGTGAAATCTGAGGATGAAATACATTAGGGCGAGAGCTACACAAAAAAGACAAAACCGTGTTTTTTAGAAAGAGTAAACAGTACATTCACTGTTCACCGAAAAAATGGAGGAATTTGTCTTTTTTGTGTAGCTCGCACCATAATGTATTTCATCGTCAGATTTTACACACATGTAAAACACATCCATATGAACGTGTATGATTTTTTTCAGAATTTTTTGAAACTTAAAAATATGATTTTTGAATTTTTCAAAAAAACAAGCTTCATGGAGCTCGTCCTCCAAAACGCAATGGCATAATTGCTTACGAGAGAGGCATTCTACACTGCAATGATTTATTTCCATAAAAAGAATGAGTAAATCTCTCTCAGAGTGGAAGGGAATAAATTTCCGAATTTTTTTATCAGGGCATGATACTGCGAACAACCGTAAAATCAGCTTCCGTATGACAAAAAAAAAAGAAAAGAGAAAAGAAATACTCGGGTAATAGAATAAATAAATAAATAAATAAAAATTGAAAAGGATAGTCCGGCAGACAGGGAGGAGTGGGGGCGTGCCCGGTGCCCCAGGCGCTCCTCCCGTGCCGCGTGTGTATCCGCACGCCAGCCCCTGTCGACACAGCCAAACCCACCCAACTGATAAAGTGGACCCGCACCACCTCCGGACCCACGTCTCATGGGAGAAGCCCGAACCGCACCGGTGTTCCTGGAACGAAGCATTCCGTTCAACGCTGCAACGGCTACTAAAAAGCCCAAAAAGCCTGCGAAGTGCCCGTTGGGCTCGGCGCCACACACCTCGCTCGCACTAAGACAGGGGGAAAAAGAGGATCTCTCTCTCTGCTCCTCTCAGTAGCACTTGCCATTTTCCAAAATCTGTTAGAGAGAGAGAGAGAGAGAGAAAGAGAGAGAGAGAGAGAGAGAGAGGGAGAGCTAGGTTTTCTCTGCGCTCGGGCGATCCAGCAGGAGGAGCGGCCATGAACATCTTCAAGAAGAAGGTCGACCCCAAAGGTACGGCCCCGTTCCTGGATTCGCGCCGCTGCTCTGGTTTAGATTGGGGGGATTCGGCGATTCTAGTGGGGTTCTAACCTCGCCTCGATTCGTCCCGCCGATTTGGTCTGATCTGCGGCTCGGGCTTCGGTGACGCGCGCGTTTCTGTGATCCAAAGCGAGATCTTTCATGTATTTTGGCCGCCTTCTTGATCCGGGGAGAAAAACTTCTCCGTAAGTAGGGTTTTAGGGTAACCTAGCGCTAGTGTGGATGGAGGATAAATCGAGACTCTTATGGGTGTCGGAGTGGGGAAGCTCGCTGAATTCATCCATGGGTGTGCAAATTGGGAATTAACTGACAGTGTGGAGTTTGGTGTTGCGAACTAATGGCGTGATGCTTTTGTCACCTGCAGAGGCTCTCAGGACGAGCAAGCGAGAGATGTCAGTCGCCACAAGAGGTCAGAGCAAAATCTGGTGTATTATTCCCGTTACTTCTTATTGGTCCCTAAAATACATGGCTCATTCAACAATGCTGTTGTGAATTTGTCATGTATGTGACATTTGAACATGTGCTATATTGACAGAGGCAAACCCACACAAGTTCAGAAATCGGTGTCTCTTTTGGGGGCAATCGATGATTGTCACGAAACAGAATTGCACGGAATAAGATTACAACAGACAGCGAAAAATAGCTTAAGTAGCAGCTCTTGAAGAAAATGTAGTTGGCAATGTGCTAATTTCTGACACCATTTCTCTCCTTTTGCATATTTTAGGAGTTGAGCGAGAGATTGGCTCCCTGCAAATGGAGGTATGTAGTAAGTGAAGGGCCTTTTCTTTTTCTTTCCACAAGGCAAACAATGGGCAGATTTCACAAAGTTGCTTGGTTGGGTTGAATCCACTGTTCTCACATAGTATGAGTAACTGATTAATACAAACACATCTTGGAGCCCATAGAATTTTTTTCTTCTAGGAGTGTGATAGTAGTTCCACTGCCATACTGAACTAGAATAGAATGGATGTCAAGCTCCCACCACACAATAGAGCCAAGACTGACTCGGTCGAGATTAGCTAGCGCTGCCACTGTTGATATTATTCTATTGTTATGCTTCTGGTGTGCAATGGACCAGACACCAGGTTTGCTCCTGAGATGTTTTTGGATAGTACCAAAAACAACTTTTCTGGAAAATATCTCACTTATTTGTTTTTGGATTCTTTGTTCAGCAATTAAAGCAACAAATTGTAAATCTGATCAGTGCCATATTGCAGTTGATACTTCATTTTGGACTTTACACTTAAATTTATGTCTTGGTTTTCTTCGATAAAATTGTACTATTAAACAAAATTGTGCTAAATATTATCATTTTTGCAACCGAAATGCTTACACACACTTTTAATGAGTCTGTGAGGTGCCTCAAAGTCCTAGAGGTCTTCATGCCCTCTTCTGCTGTCATACCCTCATGCTCTAGGAGTGGAAAACCCAGCAGTTTAGTCCAGGAAGGGCGTGAAACAGCAGCATCACTTTGCATCTTTATTTATTATTACTGTATCATTATGGTAGTTCCATTTGCCACTCTGCAATTGCTTGTGTCTATTGTATTGTTTGGTTTCCTAACGCCGTAGTGGTACCATTCCAGGAGAAGAAGCTGGTTGCTGAGATAAAAAAGACTGCTAAGACTGGAAATGAGGTAAGTATGTTAAGATTTTGTGTAAGATCCCTAATCCATAACATTTTTCTTGTTGATGTCTTACAATACGTGTTCTGTATTGCTATAGGCTGCAACCAAAATTCTAGCCCGGCAACTAGTCAGGCTTAGGCAACAAATCGTCAATTTGCAAGGTACACGGGCGCAGATACGTGGAGTAGCTACTCACACACAGGTATGCCTAGCTTTCAGTTTGATTTATACAACTGCAAATTTTGAGCATGGACAAAATACGCTTACTATGTGTGAACCATCTATTTGTCAAGGCAATGTATGCTGGAACTTCAATATCTGCTGGAATGAAAGGCGCAAGCAAAGCGATGGCAGCAATGAATAAGGTATGACGAAAAACAGCCATGGTTGGTTGGCTGTTCTTTAACTATCGACCTTTTCCAATCTCTAGTCAGTCTTTTCCTGTGAACTTATTTTTGAACTGTGTATCCTGAGATGGTTAGTGCAATTTATTACCTTTTGTTTCAGCAAATGGAACCAACGAAGCAGATGAAGCAGATGAGAGAATTCCAGAAGCAATCATCTCAATTGGACATGACGGTAATAGCATTTCAGACATTCTTTAATTGTTTATTGTGGTGTTAATTGCAGATGCTTAGTTATATCGCATTATATAGATATGCATGAGTTAGCCATGATGGTAATAAAATTGTGGACATGCCTTATTTCTTTACTGTAGTGTTACGTGGATATTCTTAGATATATCACATTATGAGAAGTGTTTGTTGGTTAGTTATTACTGTACTTGCTTAGCACATATGAATAAACAGATCAGGGTGCCCAGACGAGATGCAATCATTGTTGGTGGGCATGATTCATCCATTTATTGTATTTACTGTGGATTTCTCATGATCTAGTATGAGCATTCTGAGATATCATCCACTCAAATTGTTAGTGCTTCCACTCCATATTCATCTGTTCTGAGAGTTCTTTTGTAAATTTGTACGCAGATTCACTATGTTTCCCTCCATTGTGCTGTTTCAGATATTCTTATGAAGTATGAATCAGTACAGCATCTTATAGTAATTAGTTGTTTCATCCTATTTATTGTACAGCAATCATTGTTTTCTGTGGACGATTCATCCTATTTATTGTGGACTTTTCATGATCTACACTGTATGAGCATTCTGAGATATCCACTCAAATTGCTCACTACATATCCATGTGTTCTGAGAATTCCTTTTGTAATTTTGTACACACATTAGCTATGTTTCCCTCCATTGTGTCGTTTCATATATATCTATGAATCCATACAGCATCTTAGAATAGTTAGCTGTTTCAGTGTCTTCATTACTTATTTGTCAGTTCGGTCAGATATGTCACTGTTCTTACAGATAGATGTGTTCAAAGAAATGTTGTAGCTGTCAGCTTAAGATCAATAACTTATTGCCAAGATCCCTTTAAATTGTTTTTTTTTTCTGAAAATTAAGATCAACTATTTCCATGCAGCTTGAGATGATGTCTGATGCCATCGATGAAACACTAGATAAGGATGAGGCTGAAGAGGAAACAGAAGAGCTCACGAACCAGGTAAAATGCTAATTATATTCTGCTTTTTGACGAGGGAGAGCGTTTTGGCTCCCTGGTGGGCAAGCATTTTTGGCACAGTTGTTAGCTGCCTGGCAAAGCTAACTTTCTTTCATGTTAGCTACCAAAACGGACCCCCTCATTGCGAAGCAAGACTAAAAAAGACCTTGTATTGAAACGTTCTCTAACTGTTTCATGATATGTGATATACCCCTCTGCCCTCGATGCAGGTTCTGGATGAGATTGGTGTTGATGTGGCTTCTCAGGTAAATACGCCCTGTTCATTCTACATGTACCAGCGTGCTGAATCTTAATTCTAAATGCTGATTTTGACTCATTCGTGATACTGCAGCTGTCTTCTGCACCTAAAGGCCGTATTGGAGCCAGTAACAAGAAGGCCGAGAACAACCAAGCACGGTATACAATCATTTCTTCCCCCACAATCATAGCTAAAATGTCCATCTCAACAGATGAGCAAACCGTGTTCTTTTTTTTTATTCTGGGCCTTTGTATCTGTCGCCTTTTTTACCCGATGGAAATGTCATGCTATCAGGAATGCTGCTCCAGCGAAAAATGTGGCGCCCGAACCTAATGCCGCTGAAGTTGATGATCTGGAGAGGAGATTGGCATTTCTCCGCCGCATCTGAACTGCTGCTGCGAGAAAGTTTATATAGCCTTATATATGTAAATCTGTTTACTGGTGCCTTGTTTCCAAATTCTGGTAGCTTAATATTGTAAGCAGGAAACAAGCTAGTACATGTGACTTGATTGAACCTGAATTTTTCTGTTTGGTGTAGCATAAACTGTCGTGTTGCCAATCAAATGTGGCTGAAAAGAAATACCCCCTCCGTCCCAAAAAGCTTTTTCGTGTTAGATACACCTGTATCTAGACAAATGTAAGACAAGGTTTTTGGGACGGAGGTAATATGGTGGAGCATAAATTATTTATGAAGCGAACAAATTACACATGTTTAGAAAATAGAAGGACCTGCACACGTTTTCTTTTTGCCTGGCCAAACACTGCAGAAATTCCAGGCAAAACATGTTGATTCACAACTAATTCCAAACACACCGAATGACCGTAGGGGAGTACTTAGAACGTGCTGCCTATAGTATAATCATGTAAGTTATTCAATAATTAGATTTACCACCACGTTTATGTTATTATGCCTTTGAAATACCTTCCATCACCTTGAGAGATGCTACTAGTGAAAGTACTCTGCCCCACGCCTCTATTTTCATGATTGTTATACATTTTTACACTATGTTTGCTACTTCTAAAATTAGCTCTTTAAAATACAAAAATATAATCTCTTGCTTTTAATCAATTTCTTTTTATGGCTTACACTAGTTGAAGGTGACGGCTCTTCTAGAGTGTTTGGGGACACAAGGGAAACACTCTAGTTGGATCTTGCTCGGCGCTTGAGGGGAATTCTACTCCAACAAGCCTCCCACGGGTTCGATAAACCTTGGTCATCAAGGAAAATTGCTCTGATGCTTTGCTAAATGTGGAGCCCGTTCGGTTTGAGCCCCATGGTTTGAAGATAGTTCATATCTTAACCAATTATTGTCGTCGGGTCCGGATCCTCAACGACATGATTGTGGGACCACTAGAAGGGATGTCTAGAGAAGGGGTGAATAGACTACTTGACAAATTAAAAACCTAACATTTTCCCAAGTTAATTGGTTGGCAGATTGTAGCAATTCTAACAAGTCTAATGCACCCTACACATGCTAGTCAACAAGTATGGCAGCGGAAAGTAAAGACAAGCATATGTAAAAGAGTAGAGATAGGAAGATCAAACACAATTTGGAGACACGAAGATTTTTCCCGTGGTTCCGATAGGTGGTGCTATCGTACGGCCACGTTTATGGAGACTTCAACCCACGGAGGGTAACGGTCGCGAGAGTCCACGGAGGGCTCCACCCACGAAGGGTCCATGAAGTAGCAACCTCGTCTATTCCATGATGGCCTACGTCCACGGAGGACTAGCCTTACTCGGGGTAGATCTTCACGAAGTAGGCGATCTCCTTGCCCTTATAAACTCTTGGTTCAACTCCACAATCACGAAGAAGGAGGCTCCCAAGCGACACCTAACCAATCTAGAAGGCACCACCCTCCAAAAGGTAATATATGTGGTAGTATGATGAACTCCTTGCTCTTGTGCTTCAAAAGATAGTCTCCTCAACACTCAATCACTCTCTCACAGATTTGGCATGGGTAGAAGAGATTGATTGGATGGAAAGCAACTTGGGGAGGCTAGAAATCAAGATCCATATGGTTGGAGTGGATGATCTTGACCTCAACACAAGGGTAGGTGGTTCTTTCTCAACAAATTGGATATGAAAAGTGGGTGTATGTTCTGAGTGCTTCTCTTGCGAGTGATAGGTGGTGGAGGGGTATATATAGGCATCTCCAAAAATCCAACCGTTACAACATTATTGCCCAACTCGGTGAAACCGAAGTAGAAACTCGGTGGCACCGACTAGTTCAAAATGTGGCAACCTTGGTGTTTTCGGTGAGACCGATATATGAATCTCGGTGGTACCGATATGGGTGACCTAGGCAGTTACCAAATCTCGGTGAGAACGATTCCTCAAACTCGGCGGGACCGATTTAGAGAAATGGTCTAACAGAAAGTTGGTCCAACTTCTCGGTGGTACCGATTCTCAGAACTCGGTGGGACTGAATCTAGAAAATGGCTCACCAGGAAGTTGGTCACTATTTTCGGTGGCACCGAATGAAAAACTGGTAGTATCGAGATGCTAGGGTTTGGTTTGGCTTCTGTCTTGGATAAACTCGTTGGATCCTAATGGGAATGTTGGTGCCACCGAATTTTGACTTTAGGCTTTGGACAGAGGATATGTGTGGGAAAGTGGGTGAGTATTTTTGGTGGCTACCTCTAAGCACTTGAGCAACCAGATCATCATATTTACCTCATCCCCTTTTAATAGTATTGGCTTTCCTATGGACTCAAAGTGATTTCTCACAAAATATAAAATGTAGAGTCCTTGATCTTGAAGCATGGCCAATCCTATTCCTTCCTTTCCTTGGTGAGGTTCTCCACACAATCTTTAGCCAATCCTCTCTGTGGACTAAGCCTGAAATAAGCTAGATAAAACTATTAGTCCAAGAGACAATGTATGTTGTCATGAATTATCAAAACCACAAAAGGGAGCATATGTGCTTTCAGTGATGCTACAGATAAAGTTGTTTGAATCATAGTCTAGATCAAATCTCAAGATGGTTGCCAACGGACTTCCAAGATACGGTTTGGCAAGATCACACTTTCGTCGAGGATATATATAACCACCCCTAACCCTGTGTAGGGTAATCGATAATAGCCATGACCAGAAGTTGGTTATCGAGCTTTCGCCATCAACAAGTCGAGAGCTATGAGTATCAACACCAAGCCCCGCCTCGCCGTCGCTGTATTGCCATCCCGTGATCTACCCGAGGCCTACGACCAGCATGTCGATCATGACATTGCCACGCTACTTCGACGGTAATTGTTGATCTCTGGTTTCTTTACCTTCTACGATTAGTTTACGCTTCCCGTCGTAAGGTATCCATGTAGAGGTGTTATGTCTATTGGTTATCTAGTTCCAACCACGTAGGTGGGCACACTACCGCTTTGCCATTAGATGTGAACATGGTCTCATTATGCCGAGCTCGGGCAGCGACCACCTCATGCCCGGGTACAACTCGGATTCAACCCCATCGTCAAGGCTGTAGTGCTTATGCGCCTAGATCAAGCTCTGCAAAACGCTGCAAGGGTTTGGGTGTCGTATAATTCCGGCTGAGCACCTACAACTTAACAACCCAAGCTTCTGTTGATGCGTGATGGTCATCATGTCGGCAGAGCTCTTCGGATCTGACTTCTATCCCGTTTGGTGAAGTTCGGCGAGAGGACTTCTCTTCCATCCGAGCTCTTCGATAACAACATGTTTGATAACTAATTGGGTTGGGGAATGGGAGTTTGCGCCAGGGAGGTGATGAAGGGATTAGGCATGGGAAGTAGATTTTTACTCCCATTCCCTTATTTGGTTTATGATAGGAATTAGTGTGGGATGAAACTCTACCCATGAATTAAAGGGTACGCCATGGAAAGAAAACTGTGGGAGTTGGCTTCCTCAGCTCCCATTCCCCTTCCCACTTAAACTCGCATTCCCTCTAATCAATAAGTGAACTTTTACACCCCTCAACTTCCATTCCCCGTCTCTAATTCCCATGAACCAAACATGATGTAGTTGTTTTCAGGTGCTGGCAGTGGAAGGTCTCGGTTAAATTCCCATGAAGAAAGGTGTTTTTGACGTCTAGCTGATGAATGGGCCACGATGCAGAGATGACAAGAGAAAGAACGAATCGGATAGTGTTGGGTTTAACATGGGTGAGGAAATCTCATCATAGTCAATACCCTTAGTTTGAGAAAACCATGGACGACCCACCACACTTTATAGTGAGCTAGGGTTCCATGAGAATGATACTTGACACGGAAAACCCACTTGCGCTGACTACATGAGCGTTGGCAGGACGTGGGGAAAGTGACCAAGTGTCGTTCTGAAGGAGTGCTTGATACTTATCGGTCATGGCACTGGGCCAGTTAGGATCAGTGAGGGTAGCATGCTAGGTACGCGACAGAGGGGAGATGGTGAGAGTATTGACAAGAAAATTAAGCTTTCAGGAGACTGGCGTGAGTACTCATAGTGTGTGGGTTGTTAGGGGGTTGAACTTTGACATCGTGGGGAGGTAGTGATCCTGGAGGCATGCTCAGGATAGAGGAACCAGATCCGGTCGTCGTCGGAATGGGAGAGGTGGCTGGCCCACCGATGCGAGGAGGTGAGATGGTGTTGATGGAGGGTGTCACATCGGGCGAGACAGTTGGTGAGGCGTTACCGAGGGGCGAGCCTGCTTGTGAGGCACAAGAGGCGGACAAGGTAGTGGGTGTAGTGGGTGTCGTGGAAGGCGAGGGAGGTGCCACGCTAGCGGTTTGGGTGGGAGCTGGCAGGTTGGGAATGGCTGCCATGGCATGCATTTTAGGTGCCATGGCAGCATTTCGGGAGGGAGGCAGGTCGATCGGTTTGGATGCCATGGCGGGGATTTCCGGTGCCATGGTAGGAAAAATCGGTAGGAGCTGACTGGTAGCAAGATTTGGGCCAACAGAAAAATCAGAAAGAGATCTTCGATTGAGGGTTTTGAGGAAGGTTGGATGGCAAAGGGAAACACGTTCTCATCAAAGATTACATTTCGAGATGCGTGAACACGATGTGTGGAGAGATCAAGAAAATGATATACTTTATGATCGCTGGTATACCCTAGAAAAAGGCAGGGCATAGACCGCGGCGCCAGTTTTTGAGGCGCAGTAGCGGACGTGCCGGGAAAACAAAGACACCCGAAAACCCTAAGGTGATCATACGAGAGAGGTTTGGAGAATTAGAGCCTCGTAGGAGGTAGATCTTATGAGAGATTTGGTTGGGTGGAGGTTCAAAAGATGTGTAGCGATGTCAAGGGCGCCAGCCTAGTACCTTGGCGGCATACACGCATGAATAAGATGAGTTCTCAAGATGTCATTAGTTGAGCAGATGACATGCTCGGTGGTGCCATTTTGTGGGGACGTGGGGCAAGAAAAACGCATGATCGTGCCAAAAGGGAGGAAAAGTCATAATTGCTAGTGTTGTCGAATTCCCTACCGTTGTTGCACCGGAACGTGGCGATGTTACAATGAAAATCAGTGCGAGCGAAGGCATGAAATGAATGAAAAATTGCATGCACATCGGATTAAGTGTAAGGGAGAATGTCCACTGGTACTTAGTGTAATCATCAATAATCAAAAGATAGTATTTTTTGCCGGAAACAGAAGACACATGGGCGTTCCAAAGATCACAATGCATGAGCTCAAACGCAACATTAGTCGAACTAAGGGAGGAAGAAAAAGGAAAACAAACTTGTCGAGTTAACAAGCACGAGAAAGACTACCACAAGCTAAATCTTTATTACATGTGGGAAACCCTTTATTGGAGTACGTGGCAGCATCGGGGTGGCCAAGCGGCATTGCCAATGACCCCTGAGCCAAGAGACTACGGTGGCACTGTAGGTTACTGAGTCGACGACATGGGAACTGTTGGTGAAGATGGGGTACAAGTCGTCGTCACTGTTGCATCGGTGAATGGCCGCCATGGTGGCGAAGTCCTTCACAATTAAGCCAAACAGATCAAACTCAATCACAAGATTATATCAGTGGTAAGACGGCGCATGGATAAGAGGTCTTTAACAATTTGAGGTGTGAATAAAATGTCTAGGAAATATAAATGACGAATAGGATTCGAGTGAGAAGCCGAGCCTACGTGAGTGACATGCATGGATTGTCCATTACCGATGTAAACAGGGGGATAATTCGAAATCGAGGAGACTGGCGAGAGCATACGTAGATCGGCGGCAAGGTGCATGGAGGTGTCGGAGTCCGCGATCCAGTCGTTGGTGGAGTTTTGCACCGTCAGGTTGTGCAGAGCGCCCATGAGCGCGGCGTGATCCACTCGAGTGGCGTCAGGTGCAGGCGTGGAGTGGGGCTGCTACAACGTTGGGGGTGCAGACAGGTACTACACATCGAAACACCCGTCTCTCCTATCGGCCTCCCTCCGTGCTGGTGTCAGGAACACACCCATCTCTCCTATCGGCCTCCCTCTGTGCTGGTGTCGGGAACTAGACATCGGAGCACCCGTCTCTCCTACCAGCCTCCCCACCGAAACCACCATGTTTCACCCCACCATAGTCGAAGGCCCGGACCACCGCAACCAAGGATGGCCATAAGGGAGGCCCTCACGCATCGAGCGCCGCCGTCCAGCCGCAAGGGCCCGACTGCACGGCAAGGGAGGCTGCTCGCGACCCAGGGTGTCTTGCATGTAATTTAAAGATGACAATAAAACATGTATAGAGTGGGTTATCTCTTAGCCTCATTTTTAATAACTAGCTACTTCTAAAAACATGGTGAGACATATTGTGCTGAGAGACCATCTTTTATAAAGTTAAATAAAAGAAGACAAGCATTTTCTTATAATTTCACTTTTCTCCACCTCAACAGTTATCCTAACGTGGCACTCCTAAATAGCATCATTTACATGTCCGTAGTTACATCATGGAGAGAGAGAGAGAGGAGGTCTCACGCACACAACAACCTAACCACCGATCCTATCTCTACGTGAGTGTGGCGGTGTAGTGCATGGCGCATGCATAGGAGATAAGGCTGTGACCGGTTCATCTCAAGCCAACTATAGTCTAACAACTTGAACCCACAACAAGCGATGCATTCCCCAATCCCCATCGCGCTGGAAACCCGGCCAGTGGCGGCGACTCTGCTTCTCACCCACCCAAATTGCTGCGATTTCTCCCTCCCGCGACACAGGAGCTGGCGGCCATGAGTCCGAAGGAGCTCTTCGGGCTTTTCCTCGGAAAGGTTAGATGGAGGCGCCTCCGATTCCTCCTCCGTCGTCATCCGATCATCCAAGGGACTGATTTTCTGCCGCTGATGTGATGCAGGAGCGTGGGGAGGCGATTCAGGATCTGGAGATCTCCCTGCGGGCCAAGGTTTCGCTCCTGTTTTCACCTGTTGCTGCTACTGGACTGGTGGTTTCTTGCTTCCCTTTGCAGGGTCCGCTCACACAGGCGGAGGACGCCACGCTCCGGAAATTCAGCACCACCGCGGACGTGGCCTTCGCCATGGCCTCTACGTTCTTCACTCTCCCTCTCTGTTTTTCCGTAAATCAAGGTGCATCAACCTCCATCTATAATCATCAGATGCGAATTTTCTTTCAACCTAGTACACGGTGATATATACTACTGTTATTTGTGGGCTAGCTACAACTCTAAATGAAGAAACCTTTTATTCGACCCAGTGGTCCAAGTTATATGTT
This sequence comes from Elymus sibiricus, assembly GCA_039707655.1. Lineage (NCBI taxonomy): Eukaryota > Viridiplantae > Streptophyta > Magnoliopsida > Poales > Poaceae > Elymus > Elymus sibiricus. The sequence goes on from CM077671.1 coordinate 401,383,769, forward strand.
CCAGAAAAGATGTAAGTTAAGAGATCTGTCAAATTAGATAAAGAATGTAAAAAACCACTACCCCCTCAGATCCAAATTAATTGACGCAGCCTCTATACACATTGAATAGAGGTTGTGTCAATTAATTCGGATCGGAGGGAGTAGTTGTTATTTGCCAGGTTGGTAAGTTATGCAGAATTGCACCTATTATTCAGATTGGAAATGTAAGACGAATTTACTAGTAACCCATTTGGAATACATGTATTCACAATGATGAGTATCAATGTTGGAAACTTGCAAAGCTAATCATTGTTGAATTTGTTGCTAGATTCTTACTTATACTCTTTAATGCAGCACATAAATTGCTTGCTATTCCACCTCCGCATAGATTACTGACGTTGGGATACTCTGCTGGTAAATCTCTTGCCTTCTTAACTTGTTTCTGTCTTGCTGAAATCTCTAAATATGAAGAGAATATTTAATTTAATTTGGAATCGGGCAGATTGGCCACTACTAAGAATAAACCCATTCATGCACATTTTCTTCATATAAATCCTGTTGTTACTACCTATAAGCATTTAGGCTTGAAAAGTACTCCCTCCGTCCCATAATATAAGAGCATTTTTTACACTATACTAGTGTAAAAAACGCTCTTATCTTATGGGAGTGGGATGGAGGGAGTATCAAATAACATTTTTAGATACACTCGCAAGTAGATGGGCTTTCAAATTTTGGATTTGATTTACATCTTCTACTTTGTCCCTCCCTAGTTTTTCGAAAGGAAAACGGATTCAGGGGGCATGACGTTTGGACAGAAACTTTATAAACGCCATCCCTACTCTTTTTCACTATAAGTGCTAATTTTATGAACCAATGTATCAGGCGGTGCTTGCGTGCTCGGGAAGTTGACATATTATCAGTACCTTTATGGATGCGCTATAAATGTTTTGGACAATGGTGAAGAACGCATGAAGATGGAGCTAGCTAACATGTGTGGATCATTAACTAGTGATGCTTTATTTATTTTCATTGTCAGTCAAAGATATTTTATATTAGTAAGTCGTTTCATTTACAGAATACTTACTAAGCATAGCAATGAAAAATCACTGGTTAAACTTGTTAAAAAGCACTTCATAGCTGAGCACCTGTTCAGTGATCAGCATCAAGATAGTCCACTTTTCAGCTGGCGCCAACGCCATTCGTATGTGGACAGCAGTTTTGTGGAAAGGATGAAGGAGACTGAAGCAAATAACTCTGCCGTGGCTAGACCAATTTCTGGGCGAACAATTGTAGACACTGTGAGTTACAACCAAGTAAATTTGCAGTTTGTTAGATCCAATGAATCTAATCCTCATTAACTTATGAAACAAAAATATAGACTTTCTCCTCCCCTCAATTTACCAGGTAGCTAAAAACAACAATATTGACCTAATTTTATGTTTGCGTTTTGCAGATTGAAAAGGACCCATTGGCTTGTATTGGCTCTCCAGACATCAACAATCTCTCGGAGGACAAAAGCACGATTCTGATGAGACAACACTTGCAAGCCCACAGAAGAAGTTACTGGCATCGTCCTAGGCATGCGGAGAAAATTATGCTATAAATTCTTATGGATCACAGGAAGCGGCATTTTATATGGCGACTTGGACGTGATTACTGCTCTGCTTATATTCCATATGTTCCGTGTTCTTAGAGTCATTGGCAGATGGGCACTAGAAGTCTTACTTGCCTAATATGTCTCCTTGATTGTTGGACCGATGAGATTGGAGTTAGTCCCTAAGTACCTCTATGGAGTTATATTGGTTTGCTGTTGGTGCTTTGGTGGTCACACTGATTTATTCAGAAATCTTCATTTCTTTTTTGAACCTTCAAAGACAGTAGGAAAGGTTCCTACTGACATATATTAACTCATGAATCACAATTCACAATTACATGCTAGAGTCTCACCCTATTCCTTCTCTCAAATATTCATTTCTAGCACCTGTAACTCGTAATGTTGGAAAAAGGAAGTCACAACAGCGGGGACTAAAAATAACATTTTATTCGATGGATGGCTCAATCTTCTAAACACTTGATAGCACTTGGATTCTTTGGATGACTTCTAGAAATCCAGAGTGGTTTATGGCTCTATGCAAAATATGATAAATCATGTATCCATCTAGCTAGCAGATTTTAATTTTCTGGGTGCTTCGCAATCAGACTTGTTAGTTATCTACCCGTGATTCTGTCACTAGTTCAGAGAGGCAAGTGGAATTTTTCAGGAAGCATACGTGGGAAAGCTTATGAATTTATTGGATGGCCGAAGTTTATTGCACTTGACAACCCCTAGCTTGGCATGAAGATTACTCTAATGAATTCAATGTCGAAAACCTCCTCGCCTGAGGGGGGGGGGGGGGGGGGACCTAACTCCGCCATCGCCGCCAACTTCACCCTCTCCTCCTTCGCCGCCGCCAGGGCGCGCCGCCGGGCAAAGCCCGGCCGGCGGCGGCGGCGGGGCCCTGGTCTCCCTCCTGCGAGGCAGGGTCGTCGCGGGGTGGCCCCCTCGTGCGGTGGCGCGGTGCCGGCGGACTATTCGGCGACTCGGGAGGCTGGTGGAGACGGCGTGGAGGGCTGCTAGGCGACGTGGGGGCCGGCGTGCTCTGCGGGGGTTGCTTCTATTGAGGTGATGCGGGGGGCGGCGCGATTTCTCCGGCGGATCTGAGCTTCCGTCGGGGTGGCTCGGTGGCGGGCACGGTCTGCGGCCTGATGGGGTCGTGGCTATGGCCATGGACCTCGGTGGCGCGTCGCAGCTGCAACAGGAGGCGGTGTTGCCGGCCAGATTAGCTCAGATCTGGCCCATGGCCGCCGGCGAGCGGTTCGGGCGTGGCCCTCGGGGTCCTGGCGAGGATGTGTGCTGCCACGGCGTGGTGGTGGCTCATGTCGATGGTGTGGGTCGTCTCACGGCGGCGTTGGGCCTGTCCGTGCGCGGCTCACGAGGGGGCAGGTCTGTTGCGGCAGCGGCTGGCTTGTTCCGGCGTCGGTCCGTCCGTAGTCGATCTGCGTCGGCCTTTGTCCCCTCTCCTCGTCGTTCGGTCACTACTTCTGTCGAAGGGCTGGCCCGCTCCCAGCTGTGGTCCATCACCCGTCTCGTGCCCGGTGCGGCAGGACCGAGCTCCTCTCGCGCACGGTGGGTAGGACCGAGCTCGTCTCGCGCACAGTGCAGCAGGACCGACCTCGTCTCGCACACGGTGCCGCAGGACTGAGCTAGTCTTGCGCCCGGTGCTGCAAGACGAGTCGATGGAGGCCAGTTTTGGCCGGCATTTGGGTCTCGACGCTGGGGGCTGTCCAGGAGTGGAAAAGGCGGCTCCTTTTCGCTCGTCTCTTTGGCTGGGGTAGCGGCGGTGTTGGAAATATGCCCTAGAGGCAATAATAAAGTAGTTATTATTATATTTCCTTGTTCATGATAATCGTTTATTATCCATGCTATAATTGTATTGATTGGAAACACATTGCATGTGTGGATACATAGACAACACTGTGTCCCTAGTATGCCTCTAGTAGACTAGCTCGTTGATCAAAGATGGTCAAGGTTTCCTAGCCATAGACATGAGATGTCATTTGATAACGGGATCACATCATTAGGAGAATGATGTGATGGACAAGACCCAAACTATGAACGTAACATATGATCGTGTCAGTTTATTGCTATTATTTTCTGCATGTCAAGTATCTGTTCCTATGACCATGAGATCATGCAACTCACTGACACCGGAGGAATACCTTGTGTGTATCAAACATCACAACGTAACTGGGTGACTATAAAGATGCTCTACAGGTATCTCCGAAGGTGTTTGTTGAGTTGGCATGGATCGAGAATGGGATTTGTTACTCCGTATGACGGAGAGGTATCTCAGGGCCCACTCGGTAATACAACATCACAATAAGCCTTGCAAGCAATGTGACTAAAGTATTAGCCATGTGATCTTGTATTACGGAACGAGTAAAGAGAATTGCCGGTAACGAGATTGAACTAGGTATAGAGATATCGACGATCGAATCTCGGGCAAGTAACATGCCGAAGAACAAAGGGAACAACATACGGGATTAACTGAATCCTTGACATAGAGGTTCAACCGATAAAGATCTTCGTAGAATATGTAGGAACCAATATGGGCATCCAGGTCCCGCTATTGGTTATTGACCGTAGAGGCGTCTCGGTCATGTCTACATAGTTCTCGAACCCGCAGGGTCTGCACACTTAACGTTCGGTGACGTTTCGGTAGTATTGAGTTATGTATAGTGGTGACCGAAGGTTGTTTGGAGTCCCGGATGAGATCCCGGACGTCACGAGGAGCTCCGGAATGGTCCGGAGGTAAAGATTGATATATAGGAAGTCCCGTTTTGGCCACCAGAAAAGTTTCGGATATTTCCGGTAGAGTACCGGGAGTGCCGGAGGGCCATCGGGAGGGGCCACCCACGCCGGGAGGCCACATGGGCCTGAGGGGTGTTGCACCAGCCCTTAGTGGGCTGGGAAAACCAGCCCCACAAGGCCCATGCGGCTAGGAAAGGTGGGAAAGAAAAAAAACCAAGCGGAGAAGGTTTCCAAGTAGGAAGAAGGAATCCTACTAGGAGTAGGATTGGTGGGAGGCTCCACCTCCACCTCCTTCGGCCGAACCCCTAGGGGAAACCCTAGGGAGGCTGCCTCCTCCCCTCCCTCCTATATATACTAGAGGAATAGAGGCCCCAAAGACACAAGTCCACGTGCTAGTTCTCTATTCCCTAGTTCCTCCACCAAATAGATTCCGACGGTGCTTAGGCGAAGCCCTGCCGGAATTGTTCCACCACTACCGCCGCCGCGCCGTCGCGCTGCCGGAGAAGTCATCTACCTCTCCGCTCCCTCTTGCTGGATCAAGAAGGCGGAGATCATCATCGAGCTGTACGTGTGCTGAACGCGGAGGTGCCGTCCGTTCGGTGCTAGATCGTGATTGGATCGCGGGACGGCTAGTGATTTGGATCGCGAAGACGTTCGACTACATCAACCGCGTTTCTTAATGCTTCCCGCTTAGCGATCTACAAGGGTATGTAGATCCACTCTCCCTCTCGTAGATGCTCATCACCATGGATAGATCTTGCGTGTGCGTAGGAAATTTTTTGTTTCCCATGCAACGTTCCCCAACAGTGGCATCATGAGCTAGGTCTATGTGTAGATGAGATCACGAGTAGAACACAAAGGAGTTTGTGGGCGTTGATATTCAGATTGCTTCCTTCCTTGGTCTTTTCTTGATTCGGCGGTATTGTGGGATGAAGCGGCCCGGACCAACCTTACTCGTACGCTTACGAGAGACCGGTTCCATCAACTGACATGTAACTTCGTTGCATAAAGATGGCTGGCGGGTGTCTGTCTCTCCCACTTTAGTTGGATCGGATTCGACAAAGGCGGTCCTTGAGAAGGTTGAATAGCAATTTGTGTATCACCGTTGTGGTTTATGCGTAGGTAAGAATTGTTCTTGCTAGATACCCGTAGCAGCCACGTAAAACATGCAACAACAATTAGAGGACGTCTAACTTGTTTTTGCAGGGTATGTTGTGATGTGATATGGCCAATTACATGATGAGATATATGTGATGTATGAGATGATCATGTTTTGTATAGAATATCACGACTTGCATGTCGATGAGTACGGCAACCGGCAGGAGCCATAGGGTTGTCTTTAATTTATTTTCGCCGTTTTTGCTTTACTTTATCGCTATGAGTTAGCAATAGTCGTAGAAGCAACAGTCGGCCCGACAACCTCATGGCGACACGTTGATGGATTTCATGGTGTCATGCCGGTGACGATGGAGATCATGCCGGTGCTTTGGAGATGGAGATCAAAAGCACAAGTTCATGGCCATATCATGTCACTTATGATTTGCATGTGATGTTAATCCTTTTATGCATCTTATTTTGCTTAGGACGACGGTAGCATTATAAGGTGATCCCTCACTAAAATTTCAAGATAAAATTGTGTTCTCCCTGAGTGTGCACCGTTGCGAAAGTTCGTCATTTCGAGACACCACGTGATGATCGGGTGTGATAGACTCTACGTTCACATACAACGGGTGCAAGCCAGTGTTGCACATGCGGAACACTCGGGTTAAACTTGACGAGCCTAGCATGTACAGACATGGCCTCAGAACACAAGAGACCGAAAGGTCGAACATTAGTCATATAGTAGATATGATCAACATGAAGATGTTCACCGTTGAAACCACCTCATCTCACGTGATGATCGGACTTGAGTTGGTGAATTTGGATCATGTGACACTCGAATGACCGGAGGGATGTCAATTTGAGTGGGAGTTTTTAAGTAATATGATTAACTAAACTCATTATCTTGAACAATAGTCTAAGTTGTTTTTGCAAAATTTATGTTGTAGATCAATGGCTCGCGCAGTAGCACCCCTGAATTTTAATGCGTTCCTAGAGAAAGCTAAGTTGAAAGATGATGGAAGTAACTTTGTGGACTGGGCCCGTAATCTAAGGATTATCCTTACGGCTTCCCAAAAGGCTTATGTCCTTGATGCACCGCTTGGTGATCCACTTGCTCCAGTAGAGTCTGCAGACGTTGCGAACGCCTGGCAGGAACGTTCTGATGATTATTCAATGGTTCAATGTGCAATGTTGTATGGATTAGAACCGGGACTTCAAAGACATTTTGAACGTCATGGAGCATATGATATGTTCCTGGAGTTGAAGTTTATCTTTCAGAAGAATGCCCGAATTGAGAGGTATGAGACCTCCGATAAGTTCTATGCCTGCAAGATGGAGGAGAACGGGTCTGTCAGTGAACACATACTCAGAATGTCTGGGTATTCCACCCGTCTGGCTGAATTGGGGATGCCCCTTCCTCCAGAGGCGATCACTGACAGAGTTCTTCAATCACTGCCACCTAGCTACAAGAGCTTCGTGTTGAACTATAACATGCACGGGATGAACAAGTCAGTCGCCGAGCTGTTTGCGATGTTGAAAGTCACCGAGTCTGAGATTCAGAAGGAGCATCAAGTGTTGATGGTCAATAAAACCACTAGTTTCAAGAAGAATGGCAAGGGTAAGAAGGGTAACTCCAAGAAGAGTGGCAAAGCAGTTGCCCCTCCCGTGAAGAAACCCAAGGCTGGACCCAAGCCAGAAACTGAGTGCTTTCATTGCAAGGGAACTGGTCACTGGAAGCGGAACTGCCCCAAGTATCTGGCTGACAAGAAGGCGGCCAACACCAAACAAGGTATATATGATATACATGTTATTGATGTGTACCTTACCAACTCTCGTTGTAGTGCCTGTGTATTTGATACCGGTTCGGTTGCTCACATTTGCAACTCAAAACAGGAACTGCGGAATAGACGGAGGCTGGCAAAGGACGAAGTGACGATGCGCGTGGGAAATGATTCCAAGGTTGATGTGATCGCCGTCGGCACGCTCGCTCATCGATTACCATCGGGATTAGTGATGAACCTAAATAATTGTTATTTAGTGTCTGCGTTAAGCATGAACATTATATCTGGATCTTGTTTATTGCGAGACGGTTACTCATTTAAATCAGAGAATAATGGTTGTTCTATTTATATGAGTAATATCTTTTATGGTCATGCACCCAATGTGAGGGGTTTATTCTTATTAAATCTCGATAGTGATGATACACATGTTCATAACATTGATGCCAAAAGATGTAGAGTTGATACTGATAGTACCACTTTCTTGTGGCACTGCCGCTTAGGTCATATTGGTGTAAAACGCATGAAGAAGCTCCATGCTGATGGACTTTTGGAGTCACTTGATTTTGAATCACTTGACACATGTGAACCATGCCTCATGGGCAAGATGACTAAGACCCCGTTCTCTGGAACAATGGAACGGGCAAGTGAGTTGTTGGAAATCATACATACTGATGTGTGCAGTCCGATGAGCATTGAGGCGCGCGGTGGTTATCGTTACTTTCTCACCTTCACTGATGACTTAAGTAGATATGGGTATATTTACTTAATGAAACATAAGTCTGAAACGTTTGAAAAGTTCAAGCAATTTCAGAGTGAAGTTGAGAATCATCGTAACAAGAAGATTAAATTCGTACAATCTGATCGAGGAGGAGAATATCTGAGTTATGAGTTTGGCAGTCACTTAAGACAATGTGGAATTGTTTCACAATTGACACCGCCTGGAACACCACAGCGTAATGGTGTGTCCGAACGTCGTAATCGAACCTTATTGGATATGGTACGATCTATGATGTCTCTTGCCGATTTGCCACTATCGTTTTGGGGTTATGCATTAGAGACAGCTGCATTCACTTTAAATAGGGCACCATCAAAATCCGTTGAGACGACGCCATATGAACTGTGGTTTGGCAAGAAGCCAAAGTTGTCGTTTCTTAAAGTTTGGGGATGTGATGCTTATGTCAAAAAGTTTCAGCCTGAAAAGCTGGAACCCAAAGCGGAGAAATGCGTCTTCATAGGATACCCAAAAGAGACAGTTGGGTATACCTTCTATCTCAGATCCGAAGGCAAAGTGTTTGTCGCTAAAAACGGAACATTTCTTGAGAAAGAGTTTCTCTCGAAAGAATTGAGTGGGAGGAAGTTAGAACTTGATGAGGTTGTTGAACCTTTGTTTCAACCAGAGAGTAGCGCAGCGCATAAAGTTGTTTCTGTGGAGCCTACGTCAGTTGAAGAGGAAATTAATGATGATGATCATGAAACTTCGGATCAAGTTACTATCGAACCTCGTAGGTCGACAAGGACGCGTACTGCTCCCGAGTGGTATGGCAACCCTGTCTTAGAGGTCATGTTATTGGACAACGATGAACCTACGAGCTATGGAGAAGCGATGATGGGCCCGGATTCCGAGAAATGGTTAGAGGCAATGAAATCCGAGATGGGATCCATGTATGAAAACAAAGTATGGGCTTTGGAAATATTACCTGAAGGGCGAAAGGCCATTCAGAACAAATGGATCTTTAAGAAGAAGACGGACGCGGATGGGAATGTCACCGTCTATAAAGCTCAACTTGTGGCAAAGGGTTTTTCACAAGTTCAAGGAGTTGACTACGATGAGACCTTCTCACCCTTAGCGATGCTTAAGTCCGTCAGAATCATGTTAGCAATAGCTGCATTTTTCGATTATGAAATTTGGCAGATGGATGTCAAAACAGCGTTCCTTAACGGTTTCCTTAAGGAAGAGTTGTATATGATGCAACCAGAAGGTTTTGTCGATCCAGAGAATGCTGACAAAGTTTGCAAACTCCAGCGATCCATTTATGGACTGGTGCAAGCATCTCGTAGTTGGAATCTTCACTTTGATGAGGTGATCAAAGCGTTCGGGTTTATACAAGTTTACGGAGAAGCATGTATTTACAAGAAAGTGAGTGGGAGCTCTATAGCGTTTCTAATACTATATGTGGATGACATATTGCTGATTGGAAACAATATAGAAATGTTGGAAAGCGTGAAGGAATATTTGAACAAGAGTTTTTCAATGAAGGACCTAGGAGAAGCTGCTTTCATGTTAGGCATCAAGATCTATAGAGATAGATCGAGACGCTTAATAGGACTTTCACAGAGCACATACCTTGACAAAGTTTTGAAGAAGTTCAAAATGGATCAGTCCAAGAAGGGGTTCTTGCCTGTATTGCAAGGTGTGAAGTTGAGTAAGACTCAATGCCTAGTGACTGCAAAAGATAGAGAAAAGATGAGTGTCGTCCCCTATGCTTCAGCCATAGGCTCTATCATGTATGCAATGCTGTGCACAATACCCGATGTCAGCCTTGCCATAAGTATGGCCGGAAGGTTTCAAAGTGATCCAGGAATGGAACACTGGACGGCGGTCAAGAATATCCTGAAGTACCTGAAAAGGACTAAGGACATGTTTCTCGTTTATGGAGGTGATCAAGAGCTCGTCGTAAAGGGTTACGTCGATGCAAGCTTTGACACTGATCCGGATGACTCTAAGTCTCAAACCGGATACGTATTTATTCTCAATGGGGGTGCGGTAAGCTGGTGCAGTTCCAAGCAAAGCGTGGTAGCTGATTCTACATGCGAAGCGGAGTACATCGCTGCCTCGGAGGCTGCGAAGGAAGGTGTCTGGATGAAGCAGTTCATGACAGATCTTGGAGTAGTGCCCAGTGCACTAAACCCAATGACTCTGTTCTGTGACAACACTGGTGCCATTGCTCTAGCCAAGGAACCAAGGTTTCACAAGAGGACCAGACACATAAAGCGACGTTTCAATTCCATCCGCGATTACATCAAGGAGGAGGACATAAATATTTGCAAAGTACACACGGATCTGAATGTTCCAGACCCGATGACTAAATCTCTTCCAAGGGCTAAGCATGATCAACACCAGAACTGTATGGGTGTTAGATCCATTACAATGTAAATCACATAGTGATGTTAGCTAGATTATTGACTCAAGTGCAAGTGGGAGACTGTTGGAAATATGCCCTAGAGGCAATAATAAAGTAGTTATTATTATATTTCCTTGTTCATGATAATCGTTTATTATCCATGCTATAATTGTATTGATTGGAAACACATTGCATGTGTGGATACATAGACAACACTATGTCCCTAGTATGCCTCTAGTAGACTAGCTCGTTAATCAAAGATGGTCAAGGTTTCCTAGCCATAGACATGAGATGTCATTTGATAACGGGATCACATCATTAGGAGAATGATGTCATGGACAAGACCCAAACTATGAACATAGCATATGATCGTGTCAGTTTATTGCTATTGTTTTCTGCATGTCAAGTATATGTTCCTATGACCATGAGATCATGCAACTCACTGACACCGGAGGAATACCTAGTGTGTATCAAACGTCACAACATAACTGGGTGACTATAAAGATGCTCTACAGGTATCTCCGAAGGTGTCTGTTGAGTTGGCATGGATCGAGAATGGGATTTGTTACTCCGTATGACGGAGAGGTATCTCAGGGCCCACTCGGTAATACAACATCACAATAAGCCTTGCAAGCAATGTGACTAAAGTGTTAGCCACGGGATCTTGTATTACGGAACGAGTAAAGAGACTTGCCGGTAACGAGATTGAACTAGGTATAGAGATACCGACGATCGAATCTCGGGCAAGTAACATGCCGAAGAACAAAGGGAACAACATACGAGATTAACTGAATCCTTGACATAGAGGTTCAACCGATAAAGATCTTCGTAGAATATGTAGGAACCAATATGGGCATCCAGGTCCCGCTATTGGTTATTGACCGTAGATGTGTCTCGGTCATGTCTACATAGTTCTCGAACCCGCAGGGTCTGCACACTTAACGTTCGGTGACGTTTCAGTAGTATTGAGTTATGTATAGTGGTGACCGAAGGTTGTTCGGAGTCCCGGATGAGATCCCGGACGTCACGAGGAGCTCCGAAATGGTCCGGAGGTAAAGATTGATATATAGGAAGTCCCGTTTTGGCCATCGAAAAAGTTTCGGGTATTTCCGGTAGAGTACCGGGAGTGCCGGAGGGCCATCGAAAGGGGCCACCCACGCCGGGAGGCCACATGGGCCTGAGGGGTGTTGCACCAGCCCTTAGTGGGCTGGGAAAACCAGCCCCACAAGGCCCATGCGGCTAGGAAAGGTGGGAAAGAAAAAAAACCCAAGCGGAGAAGGTTTCCAAGTAGGAAGAAGGAATCCTACTAGGAGTAGGATTGGTGGGAGGCTCCACCTCCACCTCCTTTGGCCGAACCCCTAGGGGAAACCGTAGGGAGGCTGCCTCCTCCCCTCCCTCCTATATATACTAGAGGAATAGAGGCCCCAAAGACACAAGTCCATGTGCTAGTTCTCTATTCCCTAGTTCCTCCACCAAATAGATTCCGACGGTGCTTAGGCGAAGCCCTGCCGGAATTGTTCCACCACTACCGCCGCCGCGCCGTCGCGCTGCCGGAGAACTCATCTACCTCTCCGCTCCCTCTTGCTGGATCAAGAAGGCGGAGATCGTCATCGAGCTGTACGTGTGCTGAACGCGGAGGTGCCGTCCGTTCGGCGCTAGATCGTGATTGGATCGCGGGACGGCTAGCGATTTGGATCGCGGAGACGTTCGACTACATCAACCGCGTTTCTTAACGCTTCCCGCTTAGCGATCTACAAGGGTATGTAGATCCACTCTCCCTCTCGTAGATGCTCATCACCATGGATAGATCTTGCGTGTGCGTAGGAAATTTTTTGTTTCCCATGCAACATTCCCCAACAGGCGGATCTCGGGCGAGGTGGTGTCAAGGTCTTGGATGCCGGGGCAGCGGCCCTAGAGGTGGTTTCGCGGTGCTCATGGGCAGAGCCCGTGGCTCGGCGTTGCCTGGTGGCCATGGCCGTGTGAGCGGCGTGGTAGCCAGGGTGTGGCGATCGGTGGCGGTGAGTGTTGGCCGGGGTGAAAACCTGCTCTATCTTTGGACGGATCAGCGGCGGCGAAGCTCGTTCCCTTCTTGAAGGCGTCATCGCGGCTCTCATCCCCCGTCGTGCCGCTCCAGGGGAAACTCTGATCCTCGGATCGGGCGGTGGCGGTGCTCCGGTGTCGTATCCTTCCTAAAGGCGCCGCCTTGGAGCCAACAGTTCGTCGTATGCGGCTTTATCTCTTCGCCGTGGCGTGTTCCCGGTTGAGTCCCCGGTTCCTCTTGTAGTGCTAGGGGTGGTGTTGCTGCGATCAGCGCCTATGTATCATGCCTTGGGTGTGTGAGTGTGTTGTGTTGGCGTGTGTTTGTATCGGGTTGTTGTCGATCATTGCTTTATATATAAAGCGAGGCGAAAGCCTTTTTCGGTAATAAATTCAATGTCACATGCTGTCCCCAGGTATGCATTGGTGTTGTCATGTGTTCTTATTTGGATAAAGAAGGAGCTAGTCTGTCCTTCAGATGGTGATATGTTGGCATGACACGCTTTCTGATTTTGTAAATAGAGCATCAGCTGCATGATAACCTCGAATCACTCCTGCACAACTGGCCAGGCCATGCTTATCTCTGATTTCAAACCCCAACCTTTCAAAGTAATGTATTACTAATGGATTACCTTATTGAAATGCATGTAACCTATTGGAGAAGATATACAACTTCACCTTATGTTTATAATTAGGCTTGGTGGTAGGCGGGACTTTGCACTTATGGGGCCTTGTTCCTCCTCTTTTTTCAAGCGTCATAAGTATAACTGTTTTTATTTTGGTCTACTTATTTTTATAAGATTGGAGTTAGTCCCTAAGTACCTCTATGGAGTTATATTGGTTTGTTGTTGGTGCTTTGGAGGTCACACCGATTTAGTCAGAAATCTTCATTTCTTTTTTTGAATCTTCAAAGACAGTAGGAAAGGTTCCTATTGACATGGATTCCCTCCGAGCTAATGGCGTGCGACACACGCTGCCGAGTGGCATTCGCGCCGGATCTAGCGGCGGCGCGCACGTCCCGATTCGACGATGGGGAGATCTTCCTCCGGCAGGACACCATGCACTTGGTCCTCCTCAACGACCGCGGTGACACGGTGGATGCACGCTACCTGCGGGAGGGTGATAGGATCGACATCGGAGGTTTCATCTCTTTCCCCTGTCATTTTGTGAAGATTTGCGATCGGCTGCCGGTGGTAGGTACGCCGCGAGGGAGTTTTCCGGCGAGCGGAGCCGGCAGACACTACCGGGATGACGAGGCGGCGTGTGGGGCAAAGGCGGTCGCGATGTGGGCACACGAACCCCCTTGCGGTGCACCGTGCATGGCTGCGGGCCCCGGGGTTCTCGGTCCTGCCCCGGCCCGCCATGGCATGGATCCTCGACACGTGGGTGAGGGCAAGGTAGACCGCCACGATTCCATCGCTACTAGGGTTTCCGTGGCCGACCCAGGTATAAAAACCACAAACCCTAGCTCCCGTGCCCCCATTTTAGATCTGGACGAGTGCTTGCTCCACTTCTGGGAGGCGCCGCCGAGGAGTGAGTCTAGGGTTCCTCCCTCCTTCTCCTGGTGGTAAGGAAAGATCCGAGGGGACGACCGTTGATTTGCGCAGGTTGCTGCCGCCCACCTTCCACCAAATCCAGTAGCTAGATCAGATCGGGGGGAGAAGGGGGCGATGAGGGAGGAGGGTTTCGGCGCAGGGAGGCATGGCCGTGGTGCTGTCGATTCGACCGTAGCCGCGGTCGTGGATTCGACAGCAACGTCTGGAAGCGGAAGACCGATGCTGGGTCGACCTCTAGGGCGTCTGGATCCGGTGATTCTGGATGCAGCAAGTGGGATGTTGCTGCGGGCGACGAGGCGGATCCTCCGCGAGCCGGTCGCTGGGGCCCTGATGGGGGCGACAGAGGAGGAGGAGATGACAAAGCTGCGCAACAAGCTGCCGGAAAATCTGTCACCCCTCCGAGAGCTCGCGATCCCCCTGATTTGCCTGGTAACACAAATCTTGCTCCTGAGTCTTGTCAGATCTGTGGTATTGGGGGGCATTACACTGCTAGATGTCCCCAAGCGCTGTGTGATAGATGTAAGAAGAGGAGGCACATGTCTGTTATTTGCAATGATTTGCTTCCCTGGGAGTGCATTCCTGCTATGTGTGGATTCCAATCCAAGGGTCAGGGCTTTCACTATTTCCATGATTATAGTGTTGATAGACAGCCTAAGAGAGAGAATACTAATGTCCTGATCACTATTGTTGAGGGGTCGATTACTGCTAAAGAGTTGCAGGATGATATGGGGATTTACATAGGGCAGGGGTGGAGATGCTCTGCACACCTGATAGCTCCCAAAAAATATGTAATGAGATTCCCCAATATGAGAGAAGTTGAGAGAGCCTTGTTTGTGGAGTACATCACGCTAAAAGCTCATAAAACTGTGGTCAGAATTACTCCATGGTCTGATGACATGGACTGCGAGGGGTTGCTAGAGATTGGGTGGGTGAAGATTAGTAGGATCCCTATGAACAAAAGACGTGACAGAAATGTGGCCTATGTTGGGGGTCTAGTGGGGGTAACTTTGGAAATTGATAAGTCCACTCTTAAACGTCCATCTTCGATACGGGCCAAAATTGGATGTCGGAACATTGATAAGCTTCCCGCATCTGCTGAAAGATGTATGGGGGGGACGTTTTTACAGGTTTCAATATAAGGTTGAGGAGGTGTTGGTTAGGAATCCTGTGGTGGAGGAGGATGTTATACATGTTCAGACCGATCAGCAAGAGGAAAAAAACCAGACTCCTAAGAGGAAACATCAAGAAATCGAAGGGAAGAAAAAAACTCAGTCTCCTGCTCCTGTTGAGCATGGGTCACAGAGCTTCAGGGGGGGGGGGGGGGGCAAGGCCTGTTGCCTGCCAGCCCAAACTGAAGAATCTAACTCTACATCTCAAAGTGAGGATGACTCTCAGCTGTTTATTGAAAATCTGGCTCGTGAAAATGATATTGCCATGGGAAAAAGTGGTGGTGATAATATGTTAGTCACTATAGCTGGTGCTAATCAATCTGATGCTGAGTCCAAGCTGGACTTTGATGGGGGTGTTCAGGTGAATTCATTTCCTGCCAGTAATTCTGTAAGATCTTATGTTGCAGTTGTATCTAACAGTACTCAGGTTGACGAGGTGGAAGGTGAGGTGGATCCTACTCTGAAGGTGTCCGATGACTATCTAATACATCTCCCTTCTCCTAACTGTGATGATGAGATTGTACCTACCCCACCACTGGTGCGAGAGGTTAACATGAGGTTCAGCCGTCGCAATGCTCAGGAGGTTCAGAAGAATGTGATGGACAGAGCAAAGCATCAGGCGATGAAGAGAAATCTAGAAGGTATTGATACCAACCCTAGATCTAATTCTTTTGCTGTTTTGGGCGATGCTGAAATCATTTGTAGAGCTAGGGATATGGGTGTGCTTATTCCTGATGATGAGTTTGCTTGCGTAGATATCCTTTGTGAGTTAGAAACTGCTAGGGGGAACCTGAACACTAAATCTGAGGACATTAGGGAGGTTGTTGATATGGATGAAGATCTGTTAGTTACCAATGGTTTGGGAAAGACGGCCCCTGTCAACCTGACCTGGTTAGAACAGGATGAAATTATCTATGATAAACATAGTTCCGATGGGGAAAAAAGCAGGAGGAAAAACCATAACCCCTCTGTTAAGATTTCTAGGCCTGTGACTAGAAGTCAAAAAGAGGCAGGAATAGCCCAAAACTCTCCTGGTAACTCTACCCTGCCTTCTGGTAGGGTTACCAAATCCAAAAAACAAACCAATCGTTCCAAATGAGAGGCCTCATTTGGAACTGCAGAGGGGTGGGCAAGAAAGGAATGGCCACCTGCCTCTCTGATCTCATCAGTGACCATTCGCTTGACTTTTTGGGGCTGCAGGAAACTATGAAGAAATCCTTTTCCCCTAAATGTTTTAGAAGGATTGATCCTTTTGGTGTCTTCGAGTGGGAATGGATCCCCTCAGTTGGCAAATCTGGTGGCATCCTGGTTGGAGCTAGAAAAGATAAACTGGAGATCATTGCATGTAAGAAGGGAAAATTTATTGTCCAGGTCATAATCAAAGATATTAAGAGGAAAATTGAGTGGGGTCTGCTGGTGGTTTATGGCTCTGCACATGAAGAAACAAAGGAAGAATTCCTGCTGGAATTAGCTAGTTTCTGTGCAAGCCTGCAGATTCCATATGTGGTTGGTGGGGATTTTAACATCCTCCGCCATTGCGGAGAGAAAAATAAGAAAATGCAACACTACAGGTCGACTGACTTGTTCAATTCCATCATTAATTCTCTGAGCTTGCGTGAAATTTCCATTAGCGGAGGTCAATACACATGGACTAATAATCAGACTCATCCTACACTAGAAAAGCTTGATAGGATTCTGATGTCCAGTGAATGGGAGGACTTATTCCCTATGGTCTCGATAAGAAAATTGGTTAGAGAGATCTCTGATCATAACCCTCTACTCCTTTGCTCTGGTGAGGAAGGCAGAGAGGCACCTAAACCTCGTGAATTCCGCTTTGAGCTATCCTGGCTAAGAAACGAGGAGTTCTATCCCATGGTGGAGAAAATCTGGTCTAGATCAGTAGCTTCCAAAGATCCTATTGACATCCTGAATATCAAACTTAAGAGAGTGAAAACATATTTCAAGGGATGGGGGTCGAACAAATTTGGGTATGAGAAAAAGCGTAAGGAGGAGCTCAGGATTGAGCTGGGGGTTTTGGAAGAACTAGAGGAGATAGGGCCTTTATCCCCTGAGATGTATAGCAGGAGAATGGATATCAATTTTGAATTGCATGAACTCCTCGCAAATGAAGAAATCTTCTGGTTACAACAGTCACACGAGCGCTGGTTGCTCAAAGGTGACCTGAATACGGACTATTTCCATAAAATTGCTAATGGCCGCAAGCGGAAGAATACCATACATGCGCTGAAATGTGGGGATATAGAGGGTATGGAAAATCTGATTGCGCATGCAATGGAATATTACAAAACTTTGTTTGGCCCGGCCCCGGGCAATCAGTTCCATATGGATCCTGGTGCTTGGGATGAGGATGAGAAACTTAGTGAGGCTGATAATACTGATTTAACTCGTGAATTCTCGGAGGAGGAAGTAAAAGAAGTGCTTTTCGCAATGGAGACCAATAGGGCGTCGGGGCCTGATAATATCCCTGCAGAGTTTTATCAGCATTGTTGGATGATTGTGAAAGATGATATCATGAATCTTTTTAAACATTTCCATAAAGGGTCGCTAGATGTTCAGCGGCTGAATTATGGGATCATTACCCTTCTGCCTAAGGTCTCGGGAGCAGAACGAATTCAGCAGTTTCTCCCGATATGCCTGCTTAGGTGCCCTTATATGCTGATCACTAAGACTTTGGATCGCAGGGTGGAAAAAATATGCAGATAAGTTGATTAGTTCTGCCCAGAATAGCTTTGTTAAAGGCAGAAATATCATGGATGGGATTTTGTCCTTGCTTGAGCTACTAAACTACACTCATGCTAAGAAAAAAGTTGGTGTGGTGCTCAAACTTGACTTTGAGAAAGCGTATGATAAGTTGAATTGGGAGTTTTTGTTGGAATGTCACAAAAACAGAGGGTTTTGTGCCACTTGGTGTCAATGGGTGGAGAAGATCCTGTATAATGGTACTGTTAGCATTAAGCTGAATAATGTCCTTGGGCCTTATTTCCAGAGTGCTAAAGGGGTTCGTCAGGGGGACCCGCACTCACCATTCCTGTTCAATCTTGCGGCTGATTGCCTTAATAAAATGATCAGGAAATCTCAAAGTAATGGTTTGCTGGTTGGTCTGGCCTCTGACCTCATCCCTAATGGTGTGGTTGTCCTGCAATATGCAGACGACACTATTATATGCCTGGAACATGATCTGGATAAGGCTGTCAACCTTAAAATCTTGTTATATATGTTTGAAATGATGTCTGGTCTGAAAGTTAACTTCCAAAAGAGTGAGATCCTTACTGTTGGGGGGGATGATGAAGTGGTTAAACAGTATGCAGAGCTGTTTAACTGTGAGATAGGACAGTTTCCTATTAAATATCTTGGAATGCCTGTCAGTTTCACTTCTCTGAAAGACTCAGTTTGGGAGTTTATTGTGGGCAAATACATGAAGTATTTTGATGCCTGGATAGGTAATGCTGCATCTATTGGGGGCAGGCACACCCTGCTTACTTCTGTGATTACACAGTTGTCCCTTTACCATATGTCCATGTGGATGCTTAGCAAAACCTTTGTGGAAAAATTGGACAAGCACCGCAGGAAATTCTTCTGGCAAGGGGGTAATAAAAAGAAGAGATACTATTTGTTCAAATGGACCAGAATCTGTAGATCCAAAGACAAAGGGGGTTTGGGAGTTAAAGATCTTAGAAAGCAAAACATAAGCCTTATAGTCAAGTGGTGGTGGAAACTTGAGACACAAAATGGGGTCTGGCAAGAAATTGTCAGGGCCAGATACTTGTCCAACAAAACGGTGGCTACAGTCATTCCCAGATTTTCGGACTCACCATGTTGGAAGGCTCTATTGAAAGTCAAGGAGCTATACATGGCTGGGAGGAGGATAAAGATAGAATCTGGGAATTTGGCTAGAGTTTGGAAGGATCCCGTGGGAGGGTTACCACCTCTCAGTATCCAATATCCCCATCTGTTTGACATCTGTGTTGATCAAGATTGTACGGTTGCAAACTTTGGATCGGTGTCAGCTGATTCTTTCTTTAGGCGGCGTTTAGGCCCAAAGCTAGCTGGGCAGTGGAGGGAGATGCGTGATCATATAGCGAGTTTTCCCCTCTCGAAGGAAAATGATGTGGTTTACTGGGGGCTAACTAAGAATGCTAGATTCTCTACTAAATCTGTATACAGATGGTTGGAAAAACCTCTAAGTGGATGCAATTATAAATGGATCTGGGAGGCAAAATTGCCTCTTAAGATTCAGATCTTTATGTGGCAATTATCGCAGGATGCGGTGCTCACTAGGCAAGTGATGAAAAAGAAAAAATGGCCTGATAACCCGATCTGCTCATTCTGCAATAATATTGAAACTGCTTCTCATCTGTTCTTTACTTGCCCAGTTGCTCGGGTGGTATGGAGATCGATTGGAGTTGTTTTGGGGACAGATATGTGCCCTAACAACTACTAGCAATTCTTTGTATGGTGCTACAAGTTCCTACCTGAGGAAAATAAATTTTATACTGTTGGATTAGCTGCAGTTGCCTGGGCAATCTGGCTGGCGCGCAACTGGGTTACTTTTGAAAAAAAGTTGATCAAAACACCCTTTGAGATTGTGTTTTCGGTTTGTTCCTTCCTTCTATACTGGGCTGGCCTTCAACCAGCTGGAGATGCGGAGAAGCTACGGCAAGGTGCGGAGATGATCAAGTCGAATACAATGAAGCCGTGCGAGGAATCCAGAAGGGCGAATGATGACGCGGGAGGAGGTCTGGTCTACTGATGAAGTCTGGGCAACGTTTGTACTTTGCTAGGCGAACGCTCCGTTCTACCTTGGTTATCATTTCGTTTCTAGTTTGCTTGATGGTTTTGGTCATCTAGACTATATTTCTGTTTCGGCCTGTGGAGCCGTGCCCAGTATGGGTTTGTAATAAGTTGGTTTAGAAGCTGGTGCTACCAGGTTTTCGCCCTGCAGCATTCGTTTCGATGGCGAGCGAATGCAGTGAGTTTCCTGGTAGTGCGTTGAACTCGCTTTACTCTCTTTCCCATTCCCTGAACTCTAAGACTGTTGTATTTCCGTTTTGAGTAAATGAAAAGGGGAACAAGCCCAGTTCAAAAAAAAAAACAATTCAAAATTACATGCTAGAGTCTCACCCTATTCCTTCTCTCAAATCTTCATTTCTAGCACCTGTAACTCGTAATGTTGGAAAAGGAAGTCACAACAGCGGGGACTAAAAATAACATTTTATTCGATGGATGGCTCAATCTTCTAAACACTTGATATCATTTGGCTTCTTTGGATGACTTCTAGAAATCCAGAGTGGTTTATGGCTCTATGCAAAATATGATAAATCATGTATCCATCTAGCTAGCACATTTTAATTTTCTGGGTGCTTCGCAGTCAGACTTGTTAGTTATCTACTCGGGATTTTGTCACTAGTTCAGAGAGGCAAGTGGAATTTTCCAGGAAGCATACGTGGGAAAGCTTCTGAATTTATTGGATGGCCGAAGTTTATTGCACTTGACAGCCCCTAGCTTGGCATGAAGTTGTGTGCAAGGAAGCGAAGTAAAAGCTGCTCTAATGAATTCAATGTCACATGCTGTCCCTAGGTATGCATTGGTGTTGTCATGTGTTCTAATTTGGATAAACAAGGAGCTAGTCTGTCCATCAGATGGTGATATGTTGGCATGACATGCTTCCTGATTTCGTAAACAGAGCATCAGCACCATGATAACCTCAAACCACTCCTGCACAACTGGCCTGGCCATGCTTATCTCTGATTTCAAACCCCAACCTTTCAAAGTAATGTATTACTAATGGATTACCTCATTGAAATGCATGTAACCTATTGGAGAAGATGATCACACTTCACCTTATGTTTATAATTAGGCTTGGTGGTTGGCGGGACTTTGCACTTATGGGGCCTTGTTCCTCCTCTTTCTTCAAGCATCAGAAGTATAACTGTTTTTATTTTGGTCTACTTATTTTTATAAAAATGAATGTTCCCATGAAAACTTATGTGAAAGACATATGAGCAGCTGTAGTTACATCCATTTAAGTGTTGGTTCGCGTTAAAGCATGTGTACCCAAAATTCGATATCAAATGTTGTTTCATTTATTCAGTTACACGTTCTATTTGTTTCTCCAAAAATTTGAAGGGTTGCAATTATCTATCGTAGTGCTGACTTGTTTTGCATTAAAAGAGGATCAAGTGTTAAATGCTTTATTTTTTACAGGAAATTGTCATTTGTAGCACTGAGAACACTTAGTTTTCATTTGCATTGAGGATGTATAATGACGATGGGTTCTATTGATGGTCGAAAGTTCTAAACCACCAAGAGCACTTGGGCTTCTGTTAATTTATGGATGTTCTGAACTTGATGCCACTCGAGCTTCCGCGGATTTCTGAATGTTCTAGAAAGCCACTAGTTCAGGGAGCAGGCATGTGATAGGAGGTCTGAATTCTCTTGGGTGTTGTGTTAGGCCAGTTCTTTTGAACTTTAAGCTGTAATCCCCAACCATGTATACTTGACCTGTAGTTTACCAGTCAAGAGAAAATGTGATTGTGTGCCATCTTGCTATGCCATTTGTCAACTTGTTACATGCCACAGCTGACTTGGTTTGGCTGGAATTTTTCCATATTAAGCACCCCAATATGATAGTGGCCTGTTTGGCTACCTGCACCAAGTCCAACCATGCCCGCTGGATGCAGGTTTTTTCATTTTCATGTTGTTTGGTTGTGCGCAAACACTATTGGGCCTGCATGACATGATGATTAAAGCACCTCTAGGCTTGGCTATGGAGGAACGGCCAAATCGGCCATTTTCAACGAGTCAGGTCCGAGGGATGCGAAGGGGCGCACATGGGTGAGGGCGGCTGTACACGCAGGGACACGTGATAGAAGCCGCGTTGGTTCCCGAAGTGGCGCCGTAACTCCCCTCACCCTCCTCCCACCGCCCACTCTCGCCTTGTGCCACCGCTTCACTCTCCTCTTCTCCCACCGCTCACTCTCCCCTCTACCCACTCTTTCTTTCTCACCGGAGGCGACCACAACATCTACACGGCAAGCACTCCCCTCCTCTTCAATGGTGGTATGACTTCCGTCAGGTAGTCCCCATTCTTCTCTCATGTTGTGGAGAAAATACTTTTTTATATGCTTGATCTTGGAAATATGGAACCTAGCAATTTAACCATTGACCTTGCTGATTCATCTAGTAAGAAACTCTAGGTAGAAAAGATGATGCTAAGGTTGAAGTGCAATTGAATATTATTCACACTGATTTTATTATACTTGAGATGAAGTGTGATTTTACTTGACCTATTACTTTGGGTAGACATTTTCTAAGAACTGCAGGTGCCACATTTTTCTCCCCTAACCTAGGCGGCTAGAACAAACTCTCCCCTCCAGACTTCACCGGTGAGCCCGTGGATTCACCTCCCCTCTGCTTACCGCTCCGGCGGTCGGTGGCGGGGATGGGAATCCCGGTGCCTCCGCTCCGGTTAGTAGTTTAGGTTACGTTTTTTTTAGTCTTCGTAGGTGTGGCGCTTAGGCGGATGGCGATGTTCCTTCTTTGAGTTTGTCTTTCAAGCTCCGATCTTCCTCGAGTTTGTCCGTCTGGTCATATTCGATGGAGCTCCGACGTAGATTCCTGATGTCTCCTTGGGGCGGTGAGGTTAGGGTTTCTCGTCACGTGGCGATATTTGATGTTAGATGGTTCAGATCTATGCAAGGGTTTAACAGCGACGACAACAGCTCCAAGGCATTGGTCCTTAGGGGCACGTGTACAAAGACTTTCCGATTGTCATCGACAAGGTCAAGGCGGCTCTGGTAGGGGAGCGGCGACAGCGGAGCAACGACGGCTCATTCTGGTGGCAGTAGTGGTCGCTCGGTGGTCTTGGAATCTCGATGTAATTTTTATTATGTTTGAGATGCTTTGTACCTTCGGTGAAATTTTATAATAGATGTGATCATTTTTCGAAAAAAAAATGCAAGTGCCCAAATTCACATGAAGGAAGCGACTTACAAAATCAAGTTTATGGCCACTTGCCTACAAAGAAGTTCAAGCCTACAAGTGGGAAGGTCAATTTAAGTGACCTTTCATAAGCTTTCAACAATGGACAGAGGTAACAAAGCCTTGCTTTAGGCTTAAAAAAAGCACTTGTAATGTAGTTTATCTTTCTACAGTTTACTTTTAGTATGGTAAAATGCCATGCTTAGTCTTCATTATGTTTTTAGGGGAATTTTCTGAAATTGGCTAGGTATAATTTCATCTTGTCTGTTTAGAGCTCCGGGTATTTCTTTTTCATCACAACAAAATCCATATACTCTCTCCGTCCAGAATTACTTGTCGCAAATATGGATAAAAATGGATATATCTAGAACTAAAATACGTCTAGAAACATCCATTTCTCGGACAAGTAATTCAGGATGAAGGGAGTATGTGATTAGAATAATCCTGTGAACGTTACGTAGAAAGCTGAGGACCGTGCGGCCGGCCGGGCGCACCAAACCCTGGTTGCTCCGCTGCATGCCATTTCTTTCGGTGTGTTCTACTCCGTTCCATAATATAAGATGTTTTTGCAAGCTATGTTAGCTTGCAAAAACGTCTTATATTATAAGACAAAGGGAGTAGTATTTAGCACCCTTGTTACGGTTCTGATTTTTTTATGTCTACTTCTGGTAATAGTTTTCTGCGTGAGCAATCATTTCAATTTCTAGTGCTTCAAGCTTATTGCTTTGATTGAATTTTCATATGAGATAAATTGTCTTTTCCCATGATTAACTTGTCAAGCTCTTTTTAGTGCTGGTGGATGGTGGTACATTGTTGCGGTTGTTACAGCAAACAACCAACATATCAAAATCCTAAGAACACAGCGTGTACCACTGGAACGTTCGCTTAGGTTTGGTGAAGAAAGGCCACTTTTAGCTGCTAGAATTCTGCTGCCAGACGCTATGGGGTCAAAATGCCTGGAATTGCGGTGCTAAACGGACGGGTTAGCGGTTTGTCTTCGGGGCTTGATGTTCATCGTCAGTCGTCATATACTTCTTCCTCCTCGGGTTGCGACGATGACTGCCCAAAAGCTAACAGGGCCTGATGCCTTGTTCCTTCTGGTATCATGGCTCGGACGACCTGCAAGTGTACCAAGTGTGGTTGTAAGGAAAAAGATGTGACGCTAGTACTCACAAAACGGTAAGGCCAATTGTTCATTAGAAGATCTTCTCCTTTTTCGCACCAAGTTTTTTTTTCCGTTTAACTGACTAATCAATATAGCAGGCATGTCCAAATATGTGAGTCGCATGGTGAAGGCTTTGACTTGGGAGCAGGTAAATAATGCGGTATGAAATGTTTCAAAACAGGTAGTGGTGAGGTAAATACTCGTCACTTGTAGCAGACTAATGTCTAAACAGCCCAGGTGTACAACAATCAAACAAACCTTTTCTATCTCATCGCAGACGGTTGGGTTCTCCCGGAGATACTGCAGTGACTTTTCTCTACCTTGACCCAGTCTGCACACAAATAAAAAGGAACATATGTAAGCTACATGTATACAGTTTATAAAAACAAAAATGAAATATACTCGATGTTACTTTAGTTCGAGGGAAGTTACATAATAACAGAACTACACTTATGTTGAATTGATTATAGAATGACCCTGTTTGGAGTGTACAAATCCACAGACAGACTTCCAAAGCAGTAAGACTCATTAAAAGCTTAAAGGAAATTATGTGAGACCACCTTGTAATTTTCTGGCTAGCTAGTTTCCTGTATGGAATATGCAACAGATGTTCATATCCTCATAATCCTCAAATTTAAGCAAATAAACATGAAGTAGAATTCAGACAGTATAGGGGTTGTGTTTTGCTAATGCATTCCTTCTAAAGCTACTGGCATACCTTATATCTTTGTAACTATACCATGAACCCTTCTTTGCAACAACTTCCATCAGCTCAGCACAATCAAGAATGCAACCCTGTATGAATTCTCTATTTAGCAAAAGATCTAGTGAGATCCAATGAGAATAGCTGAAAACTGTGTACACCAACCAATTTACTAACGCCCTCCCCAAACATGATCTCGAATTCAGCTTGCTTGTAGGGCCTGGAGACCTTGCAAAGAACAAAAGAAAAGACACTCATGCCCAATGTACAAAGTGTGGAGCAAAATACAAAACAACTAGACATGTTCACGACATACTTTACTCTTCTGCACTCTGACACGGACCTTGACACCAATATCTTCATCCCCCTTGGCCTTGGCAAAATAAGATGAATTTTCTCAAAGTCATGGCTTAGGGAAGGTGAAATATTTTGTTTATCTTACCGATTTTATCTTCCCAATGTGTCGTATCTCTAGGCGAACTGACGCAAAGAACTTCAAAGCTATCCCTCCACTAGTGACTTCAGGGTTCCCATAGAATACTCCAATCTAGAAAATACGAAATTTATCAGATGACAGAATAAGATGGAAATGAACAGTCGGCTGAAAGCTAATGTAGAACACCTTGTATCTTATTTGATTCAAGAACATTAGAGTACAACCAGCCTTTGAGGCATTGCCTGACATCTTTCTCAATGCTTGACTCATCAGACGAGCTTGTAAACCCATCTGCTGCATCCCTATCTCACCCTAGAAAATAGCTGAATCATATTTTTCATGCATCATACTGAATATAAATCTATGCTAAAAAAAGGAAAGAGAATCATACTTCAATTTCCGCACGTGGAGTGAGGGCTGATACTGAATCAATACAGATGAGATCTATTGCTCCAGATCTGCACATGCGGTCCGCAACTGGTAGAGAAAGAGACATATTAGTCAAATCACGAAAACAGAAGTCACGCAACCTCTAGGCTATGTTTGGCATCATGGGTGGATTCTGATAATCTGTTTGCACACAATAACTAACTATACCTTCAACAGTAGCATGTGCTTGAAATAGTATATGTACCAAAATAAAAATAGATATGTATGCACACATCAAAGTCATAATCCCAGAATTTCTGGTCATTAAATCAAAATAAGTCTATGAATAATAGTTAAGTTCAGAAGGGTTAACTTATTTTTTTGGCAAAAGATGCTAAAAATATATTAGATGCCACAAATGATAAAGAAAGGAAAATTATAAAGTTGAAGTGTCATTAATTATTGTTACATGCCAATCAGATGGTAGAAGATAAAATGTCAAGCAAAAAGTCCTCTATTGCAAGAGAAACTTTGTGTGCGAGAAATACAAAATAGTCACTAGTATGCGAAAATCCAAGTTATTCACTACTCACTATGAAACCCTGTTTATAGGTACAACAATATTACAACAGATGAAAGTAATATTATTCAAACAAAAGGTACTGAGCCCTCATAAGTAGAGAATGTATTACTTTCTAGTGCCATCTCTCCATTGTCAGGCTGGCAGACAATCAGATTTTCAATATCTACCCCAAGTGCTTTTGAATAAGCTGGATCAAAAGCATGCTCTGCATCAACAAGCATGGCATTTCCTCCTAGCTTCTGCATATAGGATGTTGGGAGTTTAAGGTATCGTTAAGTTCTACGGGAATCATGAAATATACGATGGCGTCATACTCTAATACCGGAAGAAAAAAAACCTGTATTTCAGCAATGGCATGTAGAGCTAGAGTGGTCTTTCCACTGCTTTCTGGACCATACACCTTCAATTTATTGTAAAGTTCCAAATATCAGAGAAAATGGTGATCCGAAGGTACCACGATGAAAGAAGATTAAACTATAGTAAGTTACCTCTACTACTCTTCCTTTTGGAAGGCCACCGCCCAAAGCAAAATCTAGTGTTAAGCAACCACTCGGAAAAGTCTCACTGTATAGACAAAGTAACAGCAAGTATGAATAGCATGCATGGAACTTATAAGGGAATTTTGATACATTTAAGCAATTAAGAACATACACAAAAGCACCACCAGCACTGCCTAATCTTGTAACGCTTCCTTTTCCAAAAGAATTGTTTATGTCGGTCATTGCTGCATCAAGAGCTTTTTGCTGCAGATGAAATTGTAAAGAGCATGTCATTTATCTTAATAAGAAGCAATATCTAACTATTTATCTACATCATCAACATGGGACAAAATAGCATAGCGATTTCCCAAAACAATGTCACGGCCTTGTACGGAAAATAATAATATGACATGCCTATATAAAGTTGAGACAGGATGCCTCTCTTAAGGCAACATATATGGTGAGAATAATACATCTGAAGTTCAGTATATATAGAACTAAAGCATTGTATGAAGTTTTGTCTCCAGTAAATTGCGCAGCAGAGGGTTGTCTTTTGAAATTCACTTTCATAATTCTTGTCCAAGTCAAACTTAGCATAACTGCACCAGCCAATAGGAGAGACCAGTAAGATGGCAACCAAATGCTAAACTACAAGACAATAATTTCCTGAAGTACACTCCAGTCACTGCAATGCCCCTTTGCACGCAAGGTATTCGACACAATGCACAGCCCAAGAAACGGACTATAAGCAGTAGCAGCAGCAGCAACCTATGTCGCAGAAAAGGCTAGAGTTGTTCTTGCTTCTAATTTCCACCTCACCGGCGGCCGGCGCCACACTCCAGGTTCTCAACGCCAGGAGAACGCACCGCGCCTTACTCGCGGACCGTGCATCACTTGTCCGACCAAATGGCCAGAGGAAACGAAAAATGGGAGGGAAAGAACAAGAAATAAGGAACGGGGAAGCTTCTTACGCGGTCTATCAGTCGAGGGTCGTCCTCACCCGAGAGCGCGCCGTTCCCGACGCTGGCAACGAACTCGCAGCGCAGCCGGCGGTTGCCGCGTCCGGAGGCGCTGCTCGCTGAGGCGCACGGCGCGGGGACCCTCCTGCGGGGACGGGGCAGGATGGCGGGGGTGAGACGTGCGGCGGCGGCGGCGGCGGCTGTGGCCATTGGTTGCGTGGCGGCTGAGGTCCACGGCGCCGACTGCTCGATTTGTGTAGGGGGTGGAGTGAAGGGGGAGAAGTGTTTCAAGAAGTTCGGACAGGGAGGGTTTAGAGGATCGATCGCGTCTAGATTCGTGCAGCGACACGGTGGGTTTAGGCCTTTTGGTTCATGATAGGATAGGAACGTCTTAAGAATAGGAAAGCTATATAAAATGAAATTGCATGTATCTTAAATTTTATGAACATGAACAAGAGAAGAGTTGTCATTTCATGATTTGGTTCATATGATAGGGATTTTTATCCATTCAGTTCAAGATAACGTTTCTTTTTTTTCTTTAAGATATGGAGGATAGGAGTCAATCCTGTATAGAAATGTGATTTTGTTCCTAGTATAAACCAAAGGACTAAAGGAAAATTTCCTACGGAAATCCTACCATACAGAATCCTTACAAAATTCATGTAAACCAAAGGAGGCCTTAGTTGATTGGATCTTGGATGTATGACCATCTTGTGTTGCTGGTGCGGCGGTGGATTTTCCACCGTCATAGGAGATGTGGAGGTAGGGGGGAAGGGCGGTGCAAGCAGCGTGACTGTCGAGATACCGTTAGCGGCAAATTTGATAGTGACGGGAGATGGTGGTTGGGGAAGGAATTTTTCGCAAATAAAAAACACATGTGTTGGGAGAGGGATTGGGGACCCAAAACATCCCGACTAAAGAAAATGGACGAATCTCCTCCCATTTGAACTTCCGCCGATTATGCAAATATTATTATTTCTTTCCTATCAAACCTTGCCAACCGATAGTTTGACTCGTGAAAACCTGAACAACAAAATTTTAAAGTATATGGATGGATTGTCGGTCCAGTTTCTTGAGGTATGGCCATAATTGCTTTACTCCTAATAGCGGCATTGTTTTGCGAATTCCAAATTTCTAGGGATCTGCTAGAGAATCTATAAGGACCTAAATCAATCCTACCATTTAGAGAAATTGCTCATGTGAAATTGTGAATACTAGTAAATAATATTGGTCTAGTAAAAATATTGATGTTAAGGTTTGTGATGTCCCGCTCATGAAAATGTCAATCATGGCATGGTCAAGAAGTTGGAGTGTAACTTATCCTTGATTGATATGCCTTTTATTGTCCGAATCGGAGGCGCGCGCGGTGGTTAACTCCTCCCAACCTCCCTCTCAGGAGCATGCGAGATTACTTTGCTTCGAGGCCTAATAAAACTTTCACAATAAATACTTGAGTTTTTTATGACTAATGTGAGTTTGTGGACTATAAGCACTTCCAGTTTTTCATATTTTGTTATCCTCTTCGGTATCATGCATTGTCCGTTCTCAACTCGAGACTTGATGCAAACTTTGCCGGTGCATCAAAACCCCGTTACACGATACACTCCATCACACATAAGCCTCATCATATCCTTTCTCAAAATAGTCACCATACCTACCTATTATAGCATTTTCATAGCCATTCCGAGATATATTGACATGCAACTTCTATTGTTACTATTCATTACATGACTTGAACATTCATTGTCATTTTGCTGTGCATTATCATATAGAGCTGACATTATATGTGTGGTAAAGCCACTGTTCATCATTGTTATACATGTTACGCTAGATCATTGCACATCTTGGTACACTACCAGAAGCATTCATATGTATTCATCATATTGTTCATATATCGAGTTGTAAGTAAAATAAAGTGTGATGCATTATTAGGGTGTGCCCCTACACATGAGGATAAAAAAAGAGGTCAGAAAGAACCCAACAAAAAGAGAAAAAAATGACAAAAAAAAAAGAAAAAGAGAGAGCGGGCACATTAATATCCTTTTCCACACTTGTGATTCAAAGTAGCATCATGTTCTTCATATAGAGAGTTCTCATATACTTCATGATTATGCTGGTAGGATTTTTACATTATATAACTTGGCTTGTATATTCCGATGATGAGCTTTCTCAAATGTTCGAGGTCTTCATGAGCAAACAAGTTGGATGCACACCCACTTAGTTGCAATAGGAGAGCTTTCATACACTTATAGCTCTAGTGCATCCGTTGCATGACAATCCCTATTCCTCACATTGACATCGATCGTAAGGTCTCTCCATTGCCTAATTATCAGCCGCGTCAATGCAAGACTTTCTATAATTTTTGTCTTCTTATAAACCCCAATCATCATTCTCTCTGCCATCCAAAGTTGCTAATTCCATGGCTCGCACTAATTTATTGAGTGATGTTGAAAAAGCTGAAGTGAGAAAAGGTATGATACAATTGTTTGATTTGGCACCGGAGTGTTCATGATTTATACTTTATGCTAGCAAGACCGAGCTACACCATGCTTACATGATTAAATGAATTAGAATAATGTTTTTTTATCATTCTTTATTTTGAAAGTCAATGATTACATTCTAGCAGTCCTGCATATTATCATTTTGATATCTATTAAGTCATCTCTTCACAACATTCATACCAAAAGAATTACATGACTAAGACATGTTAGGTAGCATTTCACATCAATTTTTATTATTATTTACCTACTCGAGGACGAGCATGAATTAAACTTGGGGATGCTGATACGTCTCCAATGTATTTATAATTTTTGATTGTTTCATGATATTATGTTATCAATCTTGTATGCTTTATATGCCATTTTATATTGTTTTTGTGGAATAACCTATTAACTTAGTGCCCAGTGTCTGTTTCTTTTTTTTTGCCTATTTCTTTGTTTCGCAGAAAAACCATACCAAAGAAGTCTAAACACGATGAATTTTTACGGTGATTTTTTTTGGAACAGAAGAGACCCTAGAAGCTTAGGGGGAGGCCAGAAGGCACACGAGGGAGCCACAAGCTCAAGGGGCATGCCCTCAGGGGGGGTGCGCTGTGTGAGCTTGTGGCCTCCCTGGGCACCGTCTTGACCTAATTCTAGTGCTATATATTTCATATATTCGGAAACCCTCAGAGCGAGACCCGAAACAATTTTATTGCCACCACAAGTCTTTGTTCTTCCATGATCCCATCTGGAGGTCTTTTTCGGAGTGTTCCCGGAGGGGGAATCCATCACGGAGGCCATCTTTATCAACCTTGCTGCCTCCATGATGATGTGTGAGTAGTTCTCACATGACCTATCGGTCCATAGCAGTATCTCTCTCTCTCTCTCTCTCTCTCTCTCTCTCTCTCTCTCTCTCTCTCTCTCTCTCTCTCTTATAATCTTCAATACAATGATCTCTTCAGAGACCTATTTGATGTAATTCTCACGGTGTCGGGTGCGTTTGTTGGGATCCGATGAATTGTGGGTTTATGATGATTATTCATTAAAGATAATTGCATCTTTTCAGATTTGTTATGTATAATTTGATAGCTATGTATGCTTTCCGATCTATAAGTTTTCCTTGGCCAATTAAATGAGTAGATCATCATAGGGAGTGGTGCATAGTAGTGGGTTCAATCTTGCGATGTCCTTACTCTGTGACAGGAGGAGTTGCAAGGCACATATTGTATTGTTGCTACTAAGAATAAAACGACGGGATCTGAACATATTGATTAGTCTTATCTTGTCTATATTATGTCATCTTGCTTCAAGCATTACTCTGTTTGTTATGAACTTAATACCTTGTGATACATGTTGGATAATGGTCAAGGGATGGAGTAATAGTAGTAGGAATCAGTAAGTTTAACGGTCTACTTATCACTGACGTAATGACTATATATGAATTATGCCATGAAGAATCACAATCATACCTATACGCTTTTCTATCTTTTACCCAACAATAATTTGTGTACCCACCGTATTATTCTTATGAGAGAGATACCTCCAGTGCTCTATATTTACTGTTGTTATCATTTACATTATTTTTTTATTTTTTTATTTACCTACCACTATTAGTTTTAATCCTTGCAATCGGCGAGGACAAGGGAATTGACAACCCTCTTGCCTTCGTTGGGTGCGAGCATTTGCTTTGTACGTGTGCATGTGTTGTTGACATTACCTGTGTGGTGTCTCCTATTGGCCCGGGAAGCAGTTCGGGCCGGGCTTAGGCTTACAAAAAATGGCATTTTACATGGAGGCCCGGCCCGGCCCGGCCTGGAAATCGTCTATTTAGTCCATTCGGGCCGGGCTCGGACCTGCAGATTGGTTTTTTTGGTCGGGCCAGGCCGGGCTCGGGCTTGGGATTTCTAGTTCGGGCTTTATAAAGCCTGGACCAAAACCCGGCCCGGCCTGGTGAATGCCCAGGTTTACCTGCTACTATATTGCTTTATCCTTTCCTCTTCAGGGAAAACCAAACACCTACACCAAGTAGCAAGAACACGGGTAGGGTTGGCAGCCACGTTTTTCATGGTGGTGGCCTTGCCAATGGTCGGCCCAGAGTTCCTCCTCGGCTGAACTCTTTGAGAAGCCGAAGTATGCTTCTGGCGTTTCGATAGACGACCCTTGCTAGAAGGGGGCAAAGGTGTTGGTTCGCTTTCACCTAGAAGGGCGAGGGGTGGCATGCGCGATGGGGGAAGGCAACTGCCCCAGGAGGTCAATGATGATGGCCACCTTGGTACCATCAACACTATCCTGGTAGATAACCCCATCGTTAAAGAAGAGGGCTACCTGAGGGTCCGCGGCAAAACCCAGGTCATCGTCTGGCACGTACTTCTCTGGTTGCGGATCGGGAGAACTCACCGTCTCAACCCATCTCCGCCAATTCTGCTTGGATGTTTTAAATAACTAATCATTAAGATAAATACCTTGCTCGGATAAACTGAAGCATTGGGTGAAGAAACTTATTGCCTCGATACGTTTGTGGTCATAAAAGCCATCAGGCATTGATCCCTTGACCAAATCCTCCTTTCCACCTTGTAGATGGCCTCCAGTGCGGCTGCCAGGTGTAACACCCCAAATTTTTTAATTTTTATTTTGGCAAATATTTTTATTCCTTTGAGATGGAATCTTTAAAACTTTTGATTTGATTTCCTATTTCAACCCAAAGGATGAAAATTTCTTATAAAACTTTTGACCAACTTTGGTTCTGACCTCCAAGGATTCCTGTTGGAGTTCCTTCCCTACAAAAATATTCACTTTGGCTTACTCTCTAAATTTTTGGTAATAATATCTTTGGGGATTTATTTCTAAAAATATTACTTTGGTGATTTTATTCACTCTGGACTTGCTCTATATTTCAAAATCCCTCTCTAATATTTCCCTCTCTGACCCAAGGGTTACAACCCAACTTTTCTCAAAGGACCCAACCAGGAAAATAATTTCTTTTCTTATTCTAATAACACAAAAACTATTTCTGTAATTTATTTTAAGGTCTCAAGATTTACAAAGGAAGTACCAGATTCCTTTTGATTTTGACCTCAAATAAATTACCACTAGTACTCCTTAGTACCCACAACTCAATTATGCAGAAACTTTCTGGTCCATAGTTCAAAATGTTTAAACCACATTCAAAAGAAAATTGGACGAGAAACAACTTTCTTGCTAGACACCTTTCTTCCTCTACTTCAAAAATTCTGGGAAAAATCAGGGAGCCTCTAGAAGCCCCAGTGGATAACCCCTCCAAGTTTCAGCCCCAGGAAAAATGTTTTGAGCCCTCTGGCAATCGGTCGAACACCTGGCGTGCACTGTTGCTGTAAATATTCAGTATATTCAGACTTTTTCAGAGATCGTCGTCAATCTCAACAGTAGCAGCAGTGGCACCTTGCGCACTGTGGCTCGACCCTATCCAGGGCGCCGCACGGTCGCTTGGCCACTTGTGGCCGTCGGTGGTGAGCTGGCACGCCGGCCCCGACCCCTTCCGCGGTGGCAGAGCCGTCTGTTGCAGCCGCCAGGAGCGACCGGCGCAGAACGGCGTTCCCCAACGCCGCCCAAGCACCCTGGGGACTCCGCGTGGCCGTCCCCCACCCTGCGCGCGCTGCAGCGCCGTCGGCGTGGCCCGAGCAGCGCAGAGCGTGCTCTCTGCAGCCGCCGTGGCCACGGGCTGCCGTTCCTTCGAGCTGCGGCCACCCTGCATTAACAGCCCCGGTTAGAGCTAAAATGGATCATAGGTAGATGCAGTAACTTGCCTAGCCACCGTAACCACCTGCCAAGCCCGCCGTTCGCCGTGATCCGCACCTTAGTAAATCTCCGTCACGGCAACCGCCTCGAATCGCCTATAAATAGGACGCCCCCGAGCACTGCGTAGACCATCACCACTCCACCGCTCCTCAGAGCCACTCCCAAGCCAGCAGAGGACCTCGGGGAGGTCTCCTTCCCCGACCCCGGCCGCCCCGATCCGCTGCGGGCTCCGGCAAAATTGACGCCGGTGAGTAGGCGCCCGCACCTCAAACCTAGCCACCAAGTGCTCTGACCCCCGCTCCAATTTGATGTTAGATACTCCCTCCTGTGAGATCCAGGGACGCCCGACGCCGTCGTCCGCCGGAGAAGAAGCCGTCGTCGACGACCGTTTCCACCACCCTCAGACGCGGAATAGTCCGGTGAGTGCGTTTGTGCCATTGGTTGCCCCTGGCTCGCCGTGGATCGTCGCCAGCGACCACCGCAGCCTCTGTCGCCGGTGGCCTTTTTAAACCTGACGGGTAGGACCCCCTCGTCAGGGTTCTCTTCTTTTCCGAAATGTTTTCTGAAAGCGCCCTGCTGCAGAGTACGTTTTCCCTTCGGGCTGGCGTATTCTTTTCAAAAGCGTTTTCTGTTTTCTCTGTCTACCCCCTGGAAAACCTTCTGGTTATCACAGATAGGTCCCTGGAATTATTTTCTTTATATCTTTTAAACAGAAAACGATTTTTAGTTGGTTCTTTTTTTGTCACCTATATTTTTCAGTCTAGTTTTTTATAGTATTTATTCAAAAATATTTTTAGACAATTTTTATATGCGCACGGTATTTACGTTAGTATTCGAATATTTGTATAACGTAGATACCGAAGGAGGAGACGGTGCCGTCAACTTCGCCGAGCTAGACTTCGACTACGTTGATCCAGGCAAGCATGTTTGAACCTTTGATATGATGAGTGTTTTTCATATTTGCTTGAATTGTTATTCTCATGGCATGTTTATATAAGAATCTGATGAATGTTATATTTCATGCATGATAAGTTGCAAGTGAGCTAAAAACTTGATGTGATCATGAATGATTGGACAACCTAGTCATGTGGTGACATGATAGGTTGTGTGATGGTATTGTTGGAGCATGCTGGTATTATCAAAGAAACTGTTTAACTCTAGTGTTGACATAGATCGAGTCTTGTCCCCGTTCGCCTTATTTTCGTGCTACCACATGCTTTCTACAAGGAATGCGGTTTAATTAGTAAGTTGTAAACCTCTTTCCATGTACACACCAAATAGAGGGGTCGTGATGAGGGTTCCATGGCCCTGGATTAAAGCCCGTCATCCGGTCAGGGGGCATGGGTTTTTCCGGTTGGGACCGAGAGGGGGGCACCCCTTAGTAGCGCGCGGTATAAATTTGATCCCATGCTATTCGAAGTGTTGGCCTCCCCGTCTTAAAGTTTTTCTTGAACGTTGCCTAGGGTGATACCTGGCATCGGGATGTGAAATGGGTGTGTACTGGTTAGGTGTGTTTTCTTCTAAAATACCGTAGACGGAACTAGTCCTTCGGGATTACTGAAATCCGTTGGCTGTGGGTAAAGAGTACGACCTCTGCAGAGTCAAAACTATTCGAATAGCCGTGTCCACGGTCAAGGACGTTGGTTGACAGGTCAAGTGTCGGTCTTAGTGTCAGTCTCTGGAGAACTAATATGTTAAATGACAGAAGTGAACTTGGCCGAATATTATTTCCATGAATGGACTAACCAGGTTTTTACTGTGATGTGCCGAGTATTCCTTGGGATGGTGCTACCTCCTAGATACTCGTATTTGAATGTTGAAATATAAGCCCTTTATGTGATATCGCTCAGACGTCCGACTGTGGCATTCTTGTTGTTTACTTTCATTATAAGCCCTTTATGTGATGTCGCTCAGACGTCCGACCGTGGCATTTCTTGTTATTTATTTACAGTACAAGCCCTTTACGTGATGTCGCTCAGACGTCCGACTGTGGCATTTCTTGTTATTTATTTACAGTACAAGCCCTTTACGTGATGTCGCTCAGACGTCCGACTGTGGCATTCTTGTTATTTATTTTCAGTATAAGCCCTTTACGTGATGTCGCTCAGATGTCCGACTGTGGCATTCTGTTGTTTACTTTCATTATAAGCCCTTTATGCGATGTCGCTCAGACGTCCGACTGTGGCACGTACTGTTATTTATTTCCAGTATAAGCTCTTTATGTGGTGTCGCCTCGACGCCCGACTGAGGCATGTTTATTTATTTTTACCTTTCGAAGCGTCGCTTCAGACACCCGATCGGTCTTCCTTTATTTTATTGGGATTTCGGGAGGACTACCGCCCGACTTCCTTTTTATTTATCTTGCTGTGCAAATTTATGCCTGTGTGTACATTACTAACCTGCTTGTGTGCATCATGTTTGCATTTGTTATATCTTATGTCCAAACTGTCTTGCGAGTACATTCAAAGTACTCACCTGGCTTGTTGATTTGACCAGATGTTGACGAAGGCGATCTTATGGATGAAGAGTATGATAGCGAATCCGACGCCTAGAGGAGTCCCAGTCAGTCCCTTGCGATCCTGGAGTTTGCCACTTGTATTATACACGCTTCCGCTACACAGATAAAATCGTCGAGCCTCACTCCGACACTTGGCGAGTTGTAAGATATTAGAGTCATGTCACCCACTCCACTGTGACATATCCACCACCACTATATATTGCGAGTCAGTAGTACTGCCACCTTTTCCATTGTGTCATATCCGCCTTTATGATTAATATTGGCGTGCTTGTAATAAATTGTTGAGCAGCCTCAGCTCAACACTGTATAATATTAAGTACTACTGGATTTCTGTATCAAGGATTTGTCTACCAGTACAAATTATTTTCTGTGCTGGTCTACCTGAAGGGGCGATTTTTCAATAATTATTTTATTGAAAAACCGGTCCTGACACCAGGGCTTCGTGATTCACAATCGAGTGGCATCGCTGGCCCTGGTTGTATTGCCATAGTGGATGGTAGCGTCGTTGAAGAGGTTGGACTCCTCGAACCATAGCCACCGCCATCACATTAATGATGGTGATCTTGTTATGGGCAAGGCAAGCTATTTGAGCGGTCAGCCTGGTCACCTCGGCGTCTTCCTCCTAGGAGTTACTCCTCGGACGCTAGTTGTACCGCTTCTTCGGTGTCTTATGAGAAAAGATGGGAAGACCTTGACCAACAGGACCCTCAAGGGGTACGTCAGCAATATAGAACCACTCAGTGGGCCACGTCCAAGCATCCTCTTTTGGGGTACCAGGGAGGTCAGTCCCAGCAATTCGACACACTTCGACTCCTCCGACTTTGAAGAGGATGTCGCCTTGAATATGAGGAATCAAACAAAAATATCTGCGCCATAGCCCGGAGTGGGTTTCGCAGCAAAGGAAGGCTTCGTAGAGGGTGACAAAGCCAGATATTTGGAGAATAGAATTGGGTGTGAGGTGGTGCAGTTGGATCCCATAAAACTCTAGAAGGCCCAAGAGGAAGGGGTGAATCGGGAAGCCTAGACCGCACAATAGGAAGGATATGAAGCAGATTCGCTCTGCACCATGAGGAGTGGGGAAGCTATCATTAAGAACCCCTGGATTTATGGACATTAGACCAGGACACATCTGCACAAACTCTGGGTCAGGCAGAAACCCTTGAGTCATGAGTCGATTCAGTTGCCCTAGGGTGACTGAGCAACTCAGCCAGTCTCCCTCGAGGGGGGCGGAAGGATGAGTCGATGATCGAGGAAGGTTCGCCATTATATTGAAGCTCTAGATGCGACAATGGAGAAAGAAGTGACACAAGAACAAGGGAAGGGTTGGGAGGGTGCGATATGGTTTATCACTGCCCGATCTTTATATACTCTATGATATGTCATGACGGGGCGTTTGGGTCTTTAATGGATTAATAACCCGCTAGTTTCCCAGGCGTCATGCCCTGTGTGGGAATGAAAAACGAGAAAAGAGAATTAAATATATGCTTTAAGGCGGAATTAGGGGACTTGTGGGTCCCCCAGATCACTTGAAACCGTTAGCATCTTTGGAGGAACATGCTTCACCTGTAGGAATCTACCTCGACGCAAAAAAGATTTCGGATCCCGATGGGTCCTCGGATTTAGTAGCCGAACTTGGAAGATGGAACTCGCCTATGAAGCCGAAGACCAGAATATAAAGTTGTCAAGAGAAGGCGATCAGAATCCTCAGCTTGAAGACTACTTTAGGGGCTATTGACGGTGTCCTGGATTACGAGGCGCTCACCACGTTGGCCTGCCACTCATGGGACGGGTCGGGGACCCACCGACAAACTGAAGAATGGTCCATGGAAACATGGACCCGACGTACTCAAGACGGAACTCTCTGAAGACTTGGCGCATACTCCAAGGCATATTTGAATGGTCGGCATATTTTATCCCTAGGTGTAGCCGACATACTTATAACCCTAGATACCCCGGTGTCTATATAAGCCGAGAGGTTTAGACCGTAGAAGGGGAGATAATTCATTTATATGATCTCGAGGTAGATCATCATGTTCTTTGTACCCCGTCATACTCAATATAATCAGAGCAGGACGTAGGGTTCTACCTCTTAGAGAGGGTCTGAACCCGGGTAAAGATCATGTCTTTTTCTTCTTCCTATTACTATCTAGCTGAGACCACCGGCTCGGGACCCCTACCGAGATTTGCCGGTTTTAGCACCGACACTTGGTCCGTGGCAAAGAGGCCCATCCGATTCAAACTTCTGTCGATTCCATACAAAGTTACCGGTGATCTTTAGTTCTGGCACGTAATTACTCTACTGATGAAATTCTCGAGGGGAAGATGCCCATGATGAAATCATGGGAGAAGCCAACGCCTGAACTGATACGTTTGCTCTTTTTATGGACGGCTCATTTTTGGTTGAAGATGGTATGGCGGCTGCTGGTATGATACTCCGGACGCATGACGATAATGTCATATTTGTAACATGCATGTTTCTATTATACTATACTGTCATTTGGAAGCATAGATACATGCCATGATGCAATGTATTGTATGATTGAAACTATACAACACCGTGAGCTTTCGGTCATGATGCAGTCAGACTCTTTGCAAGCACTATCGATCTTTACGAGTGACCAAGTGGACCGCCCCTTTTATGGACATCTTTTAATGCCTTGATGGTTGAACGGAAGTTTGTTTTACATAAGCTTCATCCGGAACCAAATGGAGTGGTAGATTGTTTGACACTTTATAGTCGTACTGAGCGTAGAACTATTGTTTGTCTACACAGAGGGCCCCATGTATCGAGGATCTCTTGATTCATAATTATAACTCTATAACTACAGAATGAAACTTACTTTACAAAACAAAAAAACAAAATTAATAATGAAAAAATAATAGTCAGAAAAAATATTAAGATCAAACTTGCACGCCGTCATCACTGTGACGAGTGGACATCTCTACTTTGCCGTTGACCTCGGTGCCTTTTGGTTTCTCGACGTACACCACGTCCATGTTGTACAGTATCGGGATGATGAGCATGGAGGACAGGCACGCCAGCACCGGCCCGAAGATCCAGAGCACGAGGGGAATGCCGCCGTAGAAGAGCCTGTTCCCCATGAAGTTGAGCATGAATCCTCTGTCCAGTACGTCGACGATGTAGTCCTTGGTCACCGGCAGGTGCTGGCTATGAGAAGCGCCAGCATCGGAGGGGAGGACGAAGAGCTTGGAGAGGGCGTTGACGAGGAAGCTGGCCTGGTTGAGGGAGCAGATGGCGAGGGTGTGGCAAAGGAAGGAGAGGAGGAAGGCGGTGAGGAGGGCCACGAACTTGAGCGCCGTCACGTACTCGCCGTGCGCGCCGAACGTGGCGTCGTTGATGGGCTGCTTGATGGCGTAGGTGCTGCTGAGCACGGCTGCCACGCCGGTGCTGAAGAGGACGGACGTTGTGGCTACTAGCGTGGAACCCATGAGCACGTTCCGGATGGACTGCACCACCAGCACCGCCTTCTTGTCGTTGTCTTCCATCATGCTAAACACCC
The DNA here is from genome assembly GCA_039707655.1 of Elymus sibiricus. NCBI lineage: Eukaryota > Viridiplantae > Streptophyta > Magnoliopsida > Poales > Poaceae > Elymus > Elymus sibiricus. The sequence continues at coordinate 401,423,853 of CM077671.1, forward strand.
AGATGCGGCGGGCGGCGGCGTTGATTCCGATGACGGAGCGGAGCGGGCAGCGCCGGGTGGTGTGCCACAGCCACGCGTGGTAGGCGATGGGGGCGAGGAGGCCCAGCGGGATCAGCACCACGTCCAAGTCGCTCTCCCTCCACGCCATGATCACTCGATCACTTGTTTCTGTGGGGGCACGCTGGCTCTCTAGATCTGAGGCGTTTCGGTTGTCTGTCTACTCATGGTGGAGATCATTGAACGTTTATATACAATATACATGAGAATTTAGTTCCACGTTGTACAACAATATTGACCGTTTTGCCATCTTCCAAACAATTATAGTAGTAATCTTACACGGCTGCTTAAGTAATATATATACTGTACGTATGTATTCGTATTGACTCAGTGGTCAAAATTGTCCTGCGTCCACTTTTAGTACAACCTGTATTTTATTCCTAGTAGCAGCATTCTAACTACTGTGTGCATGTCCTAGATGTATTATGTTTTGCCGTGCACGATGGATTCAATGAAAGGACACAATTTTCAGTATTTAGCTGTTTGTGTGGTAGTGTACACCATATATGGTTGTGCTTTTGTGATGTTGTGTGTGATCAATTTGGTCGGTCATGTTAGAATATATGCAACGGTGACTCTTGACGTATTGTATAAATGTGGAGTGTGCAGCCCAAGTTGGTTGAGTTTTGTGGTAACCAGACTCTATAATTTCTTTGTGATTGTCTTTCTTAGGGGGCTTCCTTGTGTGTGCTTGTCAATATATATGACACAACTGCGAGGGGGTAGATACGCTTCCAACCTATTTAGGGCATCTCCAGCGGACCCTTAAACCTCCCGCAAGCGTCAGGCCAAGCTGTCCGGACATAGTTTGTCATTCAATACCGTCATGTATCTGTCTGGACACAGTTTGCCATCCAACACCGTTCTACATCTGTCCGCAGACCAGTCCGGACGTTCCTTTTCCCGTAAACCGGAGACAAACCTAGAGGGATTTGCGGGAGTCCGGACATCCACGTACCCCTCTCTCTTCTCCGTCCATTTGATGGTTTGGAGGATAACATGTTTAAAGTTTGATTGAAGCCACTAATCACTTTGTTTCTATTTTTTTATTTTTTAAATGCCACGAGATTTGGCAGAAGCAAGCAAACCGCGCACTAGATTTGATGGAAGTTAGCTAAAGCACCTGTAGAAATATGTCATAGAGGCAATAATAAATTGGTTTTTATCGCATTTCCCTGTTCATGATAAACATTTATTATCCATGCTAGAATTGTATTGACCAGAAACTTAAATACATGTGTGGATATATAAACAACACTGTGTCCCTAGTGAGCCTCTACTAGACTAGCTCGTTGATAAAAAATGGTTAATGTTTTCTAACCATAGACATGAGTTGTCATTTGATAATGGGATCACATCACTAGGAGAATGATGTGATGGACAAGACCCAACCATAAGCATATCATTTGATCGTATCACTTAGTTTATTGCTACTGTTTTCTTCATGTCAAGTATCTGTTCCTAAGACCATGAGATCATGTAACTCCCTAACACCGGAGAATTACCTTATGTGCTATCAAACGTCACTTCATAACTGGGTGATCATAAAGGTGCTCTACACGTATCTCCGAGGGTGTCTGTTTGGTTGGCATGAATCGAGACTGGGATTAGTCACTCCGTATGACGGAGAGGTATCTTTCGGCCCTCTCGGTAATACAACATCACAAGAAACTTGCAAGCAATGTGACGAATGAGTTGGTCACGGGATCTTGTATTACGGAACGAGTAAAGAGACATGCCAGTAACGAGATTGAATTAGGTATGGAGATACCAACGATCGAATCTCGGGCAAGTAACATACCGCTGGACAAAGGGAACTGCATACGGGGTTGACTGAATCCTTGACATCGTGGTTCGACCGATAAAGATCTTCGTGGAATATGTAGGAACCAATATGGACATCCATGTCTCTCTATTGATTATTGACCGGAGAGGTGTCTTGGTCATGTCTACATGATTCTCGAACCCGTAGGGCCCGCACGCTTAACGTTCAATGGCGCTAGGGTAGTATTAGGATATGTACGTTAGTGACCGAATGGTGTTCAGAGTCCCGGATGAGATCCCGGACGTCACGAGGAACTCCGGAATGGCCCGGAGGTAAAGATTTATATATGGGAAGTCATCTTAAGGGTTCCGGAAAATGTTCGGGATTTTTCGGTATTGTACCGAAAAGGTTCTAAAAGGTTCCGGAGTGGGGCGCACCTGCATGGGGGACCCATATGGACATGGGTAGTCGGGCAAGGCCCCAAACCCCTGGTCTAGGCGCACCAAGATCCCCCCTAAAAGGAATGGGATCATATCCCGAAGGAATAAGATCAAGATCCCTAAAAAGGGGGGATAGCGATCGGCGGGGAAGGAAAGGAGGGATTTTCTTCCTCCCCCCTTGGCCAACGACCCTAGGGGCTTGGAGGGCAAGCCACCAGCCCCTCCCATGCCTTATAAAGGTGGGGAGGCGCAAGGGGCAGCACACCAATTCCAACGCCCCAGCGGCATCCCTCCCTCTCCCGGTACTCCCGTTTCTCCTTGGATTCGTTTCGGCAGCGTTTGGCGAAGCCCTGCCAACACTGAACCACCACCATCTCCACCATGTCGTCATGCTGGTCGATATCCCATCTACTTCTCCGCCCTCGCTTGCTGGATCAAGGAGGCGGAGACGTCATCGAGCCGCACAAGTGTTGAACGCGGGGGTGCCGTCCGTTCGGCGCTGTATCGGATTGGATCCCGATTGGATCGTAGAGAGTACAACTACATCAACCGCGTAATATACGCTTCCGCTTAACGGTCTATGAGGGTACTTAGACACACTCTTCCATATCGTTGCTATGCATCTCCATAGATAGATCTTGAATGTTCGTAGAATTTTTTTGTTTTCCGTGCTTCGTTCCCCAACAGTGGCACCATGAGTTAGGTCTATACATAGATGACATGCACGAGTAGAACACAAAGAAGTTGTGGTCGTTGATGTTCAGATTGCTTACCTCTATTTGTTATTTTGGGTTCAGCGGTATTGTGGGATGAAGCGGCCCGGACCAACCTTACTTGTCCTCGCATAAGAGACCGGTTCTACCGACAAACATGCAACTTGTATTGTATAAGGTGTCGGGCGGGTGTCTGTCTCTTCTACTTTAGTTTAACTTGATTTGACATTAGCGGTCCTTGTAGAAGGTTAAAAGGCAACTTGAATATCACCGTTGTGGCTTTGCCTAGGTAAGAACGGTTCTTGCTAGTTGCCCATAGCAGCCACGTAAAACTTGTAACAACAAAGTAGAGGACGTCTAACTTGTTTTTGCAGGGCATGTTGTGATGTGATATGGCCAAGACGTGATTTGATATATGTTGATGTATGAGATGATCATTTTTTGTATATCACGACTTGCATGTCGATGAGAACGGCAACCGGCAGGAGCCATACAGTTGTCTTTAATTTATTTTATGACATGCATGTCAATTGTTAAACGCCATGTAATTGCTTTACTTTATCGCTATGCGTAAGCAATAGTTGGAGAGACAACCATGTGACGACACGATGATGGAGATCATGGTTTCATGCCGGTGATGATGAAGATCATGCCGGTGCTTTGGAGATGGAGATCAAAAGCACAAGATGATGATGGCCATATCATGTCACTTATTGATTGCATGTGATGTTTATCTTTTTATGCATCTTATTTTTCTTAGGACGACGGTAGCATTATAAGATGATCCCTCACTTAATTTCAAGATAAAATGTGTGCTCCCTAAGTATGCACCATTGCGAAAGTTCATCGTTTCGAAGCACCTCGTGATGATCGGGTGTGATAGAATCTTCGTTCAGATATAACAGGTGTAAGCCAGTTTTACACATGCAGAATACTTTGTTAAACTTGATGAGCCTAGCATGTATAGACATGGCCTCGTAACCCAGTAAACCGAAAGGTCGAACATGAGTCATATAGTAGATATGATCAACATGGAGATGTTCACCATTGAAACCACCTCATCTCACGTAATGATCGGACTTGGGTTGGTGAATTTGGATCATGTAACACTTAGACAACCTGAGGGGTGTTGATTTAAGTGTGAGTTCATTAGTAATATGATTAACTGAAACAATTATCATGAACATAGTCTAAAGGGTTTTCTATTTCTGTGCCCCTGGTTCCTTAGTTGTGCTCAGTTTTGCCCAAGGAGTCTAAATTTCCTCACTTTTGCCCTCTCCCACTCGCACCACTCTCACAAAAGCCCGAACGGAGGCTTGTCGTCGGATCAACGCAGTTGACCGTTACCTCCTCAGCTACTGACTCCTAGGGTCGGAGATCTTAAGACATGTGGGCGCGCATGACATGTGGGCCTGGCCGTTACAGCCTATGGCAAGTGGGACCTAGGTTGGGTGAGATGTCGTTGTTTTTTTCCTAATTTATCTCGACCTGACCCTGATACGTCCATTTTGCATCATGATTTCCTATTGTTATTTACTTTGTTTTGTTGAATAATAATGCCTTGGGGAGTGATTCTAATGCCTTTTCTCTCATAATATGCAAGGTTTACACAAAGAGGGAGAATACCGGCAGCTGGAATTCTGGACCTAAGAAAAGCATGTCAGAGATACCTATTCTGCACAACTCCAATGAAGCTGAAATTTTACAGAGATTATTTTTGTATTTAATAAAAAATACTGGAGCAGAAAACTACCGGAGGGGGCCTGCCAGGTGGGCACAACCCACCAGGGCGCGCCAGGCCCCCCTAGGCGCGCCCTGATGGGTTTTGGCCACCTCGGCCCACCTCCGGTGCCCATCTTCTGGTATATGGTCACTCTTGACCTAGAAAAATCAGAGGAGGACTTTCGGGACGAAGCGCCGCCGCCTCGAGGCGGAACTTGGGCAGGAGCACTTTTGCCCTCCGGCGGAGCGATTTCGCCGGGGGAACTTCCCTCCCGGAGGGGGAAATCGAAGCTATCGTCATCACCAACACCCCTCTCATCTTTGGGAGGCCAATCTCCATCAACATATTCAACATCACCATCTCCTCTCAAACCCTAGTTCATCTCTTGTGTTCAATCTTTGTACCGGAACCTCAGATTGGTACCTGTGGGTGACTAGTAGTGTTGGTTACCTTGCGTAGTTGATTACTATATGGATTATTTGGTGGAAGATCATATGTTCAGATCCATTATGCTATTCAATACTCCTCTGATCTTGATCATGATTATTATTTGTGAGTAGTTACCTTTGTTCTTGAGGTCACGGGAGAAGTCATGTTGCAAGTAATCATGTGAATTTGATATGTGTTCGATATTTTGATGATATGTATGTTGTGATTCCCTTAGTGGTGTCATGTGAACGTCGACTACATGACACTTCACCATTCATGGGCCTAAGGGAATGCATTGTGGAGTAGTTATTAGATGATGGGTTGCTAGAGTGACAGAAGCTTAAACCCTAGTTTATGCGCTACTTCGTAAGGGGCTGATTTGGATCCACATGTTTAATGCTATGGTTAGACTTTGTCTTAATACTTTTCTCGTAGTTGTGGATGCTTGCGAGGGGGTTAATCATAAGTAAGTTGTTAGTTCAAGTAAGAATAGCACCTTAGCACTGGTCCACCCACATATCAAATTATCAAAGTAGCGAACACGAATCAAACCAACATGATAAAAGTCACTAGATGAAATTCCCGTGTACCCTCAAGAACACTTTGCCTATTACTAGTGATTGTTCTGGCCTGTCCTTTGCCTCAAAAGGATTGGGCTACCTTGCTGCACCTTGTTTACCATTACCGTTACTTGCTTGCTACCAATTATCTTGCTATCAAACTATCTGTTACCTACAATTTATGTGCTTGCAGAAATTACCTTGCTGAAATCCGCTTGTCATTTCCTTCTGCTCCTCGTTGGGTTCGACACTCTTACTTATCGAAAGGACTACGATTGATCCCCTATACTTGTGGGTCATCAAGATTCTTTTCTGGCACCGTTGCCGGGGAGTGAAGCGCTCTTGGTAAGTGGAAATCGGTAAAGAAAAACTTATACTACGTGCTGAAATTTATCGCTACTTACTACTATGGAGAACAATCCTTTGAGGGGTTTGTTCGGGGTATCTTCACCTCAACCGGAACCACAATTAGTTGCCCCTCAACCTACAACACCTACTGAAAATGTTACTTATGAAATTCCTTCGGGTATGTTAGAACAACTGCTTGCTAAACCTTATGCAGGTGATGGAACTGAACATCCTGATATGCACCTTTTATATGTGAACAAAATTTGTGGATTATTTAAGCTTGCAGGTTTACCCGGAGATGAAGTTAAGAAGAAGGTTTTCCCTTTATCTATGGAGGGAAAAGCATTGACATGGTATAGGCTATGTGATGATCTTGGATCGTGGAACTGGAATCGTTTGCAATTGGAGTTTCACCAAAAGTTTTATCCCATGCATCTGGTTCATCATGATCAGAATTATATATATAATTTTTGGCCTCGTGAAGGAGAAAGTATCGCTCTAGCTTGGGGGAGGCTTAAGTCAATGTTATATTCATGCCCCAATCATGACATTCCGAGAGAAGTTATCATTCGGAATTTTTATGCTCGGCTTTCTCATAATGACCAATCCATGCTCGATACTTCTTGTGTTGGCTCTTATTTGAAGAAGACTATTGAATTCAAGTGGGATCTCTTAGAAAGAATTAAACGCAACTCTGAAGATTGGGAACTCGATGAAGGTAATGAGTCAGGTATAAAGCTTGAATTTGATTGTGTTAAATCTTTTATGAATACCGATACTTTTCACAAGTTTAGCACTAAATATGGACTTGACCCTGAGATAATAGCCTCTTTCTGCGAAGCATTTGCTACTCACGTTGTTCTCCCTAAGGAGAAGTGGTTTAAATATCACCCCCCTATTAAAGAAGAAATTAAAGAACCGGTCATAGCTAAAGAAGAAACCATCTTTTACAATGTTGATCCAGTTGTGCCTACCGCTCATATTGAAAAACCACCTTTCCCTGTTAGGATAAAGGAACATGCTAAGGTATCAACTGTGGTTCGTAAAAGTAATATAAAAGCACCTAAACCCCCTGAGCAAATCAAAGTAGAACCTAGTGTTGCTATGGTTAAAGATCTCTTGGTAGAAAATATTGATGGGCATGTTATCTACTTCTGTGATGAAGCTGCTAGAATTGCTAAATGTGATGAAAAAGTTAAACATAGACCCATAGAAGGCATGCCTGTTGTCTCTGTCAAAATAGGAGATCATTGCTATCATGGTTTATGTGATTTGGGTGCTAGTGTGAGTGCTATACCTTTTACTCTTTACCAAGAAATTATGGATGAAATAGCACCTGCTGAAATGGAAGACATTGATGTTACTATTAAACTTGCTAATAGAGACACTATCACACCACTTGGGATTGTTAGAGATGTTGAAGTCTTGTGCGGGAAAGGAAATACCCTACTGATTTTCTAGTCCTTGGTTCCCCACAAGATGACTTTTGACCCATTATCTTTGGTAGACAATTCTTGAGCACCGTCAATGCTAAGATAGATTGTGAAAAACAAACTGTCGGTGTCAGTTTTGGTAATGTGTCTCATGAGTTTAATTTTTCCAAGTTTAGTAGACAACCTCGTGATAAAGCGTTATCTAGTAAGGATGAAATAATTGGTCTTGCTTCAATTCTTGTGCCTCCTACTGATCCATTGGAACAATATTTGCTCTACCATGAAAATGATATGCACCTGCGTGAAAGAAATGAAATAGATCAAATTTTCTTCGAACAACAACCTCTCTTGAAACACAATTTGCCTATTGAAACTCTTGGAGGTCCTCCTCCACCTAAAGGTGATCCTGTGTTTGAATTGAAACAATTGCCTGACACTTTGAAGTATGCTTATCTTGATGAGAAAAGGATATATCCTGTTATTATTAGTGCTAACCTTTCAGAACATGAAGAAGAAGGATTATTAAAAGTTCTAAGGAAGCATCGGGATGCTATTGGATATACTCTTGACGATCTTCAGGGCATTAGTCCCACTCCATGTCATCACAAGATTAATATGGAACCTGATGCTAAACCCGTTGTTGATCACCAACGGCGATTGAATCCTAAGATGAAAGAAGTGGTAAGAACTGAAATATAAAAGCTTCTAGAAGCAGATATAATCTACCCCATAGCTGATAGTAGATGGGTAAGTCCCGTTCATTGTGTCCCTAAGAAAGGAGGTATTACCGTTGTTCCCAATGATAAGAATGAACTCATTCCACAAAGAATTGTTACTGGCTATAAAATGGTAATTGATTTTAGAAAATTAAATAAAGCTACTAGGAAAGATCATTACCCTCTACCATTCATTGATCAAATGCTTGAAAGACTATCTAAGCACACACATTTTTGCTTCTTAGATGGATATTCTGGTTTCTCTCAAATACCTGTGTCACATTCTGATCAAGAGAAAACTACCTTTACTTGCCCTTTTGGAACTTATGCTTATAGACGTATGCCTTTTGGTTTGTGCAATGCACCTGCTACCATTCAAAGATGTATGACTGCTATATTCTCTGATTTTTGTGAAAAGATTGTGGAGGTTTTCATGGATGATTTTTCCGTTTACGGAACTTCTTTTGATGATTGCTTAAGCAACCTTGATCGAGTTTTGCAGAGATGTGAACAAACTAATCTCGTCTTGAATTGGGAGAAGTGACACTTTATGGTTAATGAAGGCATTGTCTTGGGACCGAAAATATCTGAACGAGGTATTGAGGTGGATAAAGCTAAAGTTGATGCAATTGAGAAAATGCCATGTCCTAAAGATATTAAAGGTATTCGAAGTTTCCTTGGTCATGCTGGTTTTTATAGGAGGTTCATTAAAGACTTCTCTAAAATTTCTAGGCCCCTTACTAATCTTTTGCAAAAGGATATTCCTTTTGTTTTTTATGATGATTGTGTGGAAGCCTTTGAAACACTCAAGAAAGCCTTAACCTCTGCACCTATTGTTCAACCACCTGATTGGAACTTGCCTTTTGAAATTATGTGTGATGCTAGTGATTATGTTGTTGGTGCTGTCCTAGGACAAAGAGTTGATAAGAAATTGAATGTTATCCATTATGCTAGTAAAACTCTAGACAGTGCCCAATGAAACTATGCTACTACTGAAAAAGAATTTTTAGCAGTTGTGTTTGCTTGTGACAAATTTAGATCCTATATTGTTGATTCCAAAGTTATTGTTCACACCGATCATGCTGCTATAAAATACCTTATGGAAAAGAAACATGCTAAACCTAGACTCATTAGGTGGGTTCTCTTGCTTCAAGAATTTGACTTACACATCGTTGATAGGAAGGGAGCTGAGAACCCCGTAGCTGATAACTTGTCTAGGTTAGAAAATATTCTTGATGACCCACTACCTATTGATGATAGTTTCCCTGACGAACAGTTAGCTACAATAAGTGTCTCACAAAACACACCTTGGTATGCTGATTATGCTAACTACATTGTCGGTAAATATATACCACCTAGCTTCACTTATCAACAAAAGAGAAAAAAATTCTATGACTTAAGACATTACTTTTGGGATGACCCACACCTTTATAAAGAAGGAGTAGATGGTATTATTAGACGTTGTGTACCTGAGCATGAACAGGAACAAATCCTACGGAAATGTCATTCCGAAGCTTATGGAGGACATCATGCGGGAGATAGAACTGCTCATAAGGTATTACAATCTGGTTTTATTGGCCAACTCTCTTCAAGGATGCCCGTAAGTTTGTCTTGTCTTGTGATGAATGTCAAAGAATTGGTAATATCGGTAAGCGCCAGGAAATGCCTACGAATTATTCACTTGTTGTTGAACCATTTGATGTTTGGGGTTTTGATTATATGGGGCCTTTTCCTTCCTCCAACGGGTACACTCATATTTTGGTTGCGGTTGATTATGTCACTAAGTGGGTAGAAGCTATTCCAACTAGTAGTGCTGATCACCACACCTCCATTAAAATGCTTAAAGAGGTCATCTTCTCGAGGTTTGGAGTCCCTAGATATTTAATGACTGATGGTGGTTCACACTTTATCCATGGTGCATTCCGTAAGATGCTTGCTAAATATGATGTTAACCATAGAATTGCATCCCCCTATCATCCTCAATCTAGTGGTCAAGTTGAACTTAGCAATAGGGAAATAAAATTAATATTACAAAAAACTGTCAATAGGTCTCGTAAGAATTGGTCTAAGAAATTAGATGATGCACTTTGGGCCTATAGAACAGCCTATAAAAATCCTATGGGCATGTCTCCGTATAAAATGGTGTATGGGAAAGCTTGTCATTTGCCTCTAGAATTAGAACACAAAGCATTTTGGGCAATTAAAGAACTTAATTATGATTTCAAACTTGCCGGTGAGAAGAGGCTATTTGATATTAGCTCACTAGATGAATGGAGAACCCAAGCGTATGAAAATGCCAAGCTATTCAAAGAAAAAGTAAAAATATGGCATGACAAAAGAATCCAAAAGCGGGAATTCAAAATAGGAGATTATGTTCTTTTGTTCAACTCTCGTTTAAGATTTTTTGCAGGGATGCTTCTCTCAAAATGGGAAGGACCATATATTATCGAAGATGTTTATCGTTCTGGAGCTATCAAGATTAATAACGCCGAAGGTACTAACCCGAAGGTGGTCAATGGACAAAGAATTAAGCATTATATCTCAGGTACGCCTATTAACGTTGAAAGCAATGTTGTCCAAACCATGACACCGGAGGAACACATAAAAGAAACCTTCTGGAACACTCCAGAATTCTTAAAAATAGGAGGTACATGATACGGTAAGTAAACGGACTCCGAAAAATCTACAAAAGTATTTTTTGTCAGTTTTTGAATATTTTAGAATTTTGGAAATAAAGAAATAAACCGGAAGGTGATCGAGGTGAGCACGATACACCAGGGCGCGCCAGGCACCTCTGGGCGCGCCCACCTCGGATGCCTTCCCGACTCCGTTTTCTTTCCATATACTTGTTTCCCAAGAATAAAAATTCTCTATATATACCCCCGACTGTTTTGACAACTGCATCGCAGAAAAATCCTCTGTTCTTGTTTCTTGCAGTTTTCTCATTAGATCTATATCTCCATGGCTCCACCATGCTCCTCCAAGGTGAACTTCTTCGAGAAGGTCATCAACCCGTACTTGCCGGAGGTGATGAAACACCCTCAAGCCATTGAGATGCGTGAGGGGGTGCTCCAGATCCGCGATGTTCAGGGACCCAAGAAGACCGGAAGCATGGAGGCTAGGCTCGAGGTGGTGGAACAGGAAATCTTCAAGTGCCAGAAGATGGTGGAGCGTGGACTTAGTGCTAATCACTCCATGATCACGGAATTCACCCGTGATCAGACGGTGGATGGCCGGTCTATGAAGGACATCATCTCCACCCTCAATGAGCGAATTAATTTTCTACACAGTCAAGTTTACGATCTTCAAAACCAAGTCTTCGACTATGAAGCGAGATTTAAAGGTATGAGTTTAGCTGCCAGTTGCAGGACTCAGGGGACTCTCGCGTCAACCTTTGATGGGGAGCCCTTACCCTGGAAGCTGGAGGACAAGCTTACTACCTCATCACCACCACCTACATCTACTCCTCCGCCTTCTTCAACACCACCACCAAAGGAGAATTGAGCACGCGGGTATGGGCACTCCCCTTGGCTTGAGCCAAGCTTGGGGGAGGTGCCCCGGTATCGTATCACCACCACTTTTATTCAGCTTTACCTATTTCAGTTCGACCTTTAGTTTCTCTTTGCTTTAGTTGAATAAAGTTTAGCATGATCTATTTTCGTGTGTTAGTTCTGTGATCTATCTATCTATGTAATCGAGTGCGAGTTATATAATAAAGTTTAGTTTGAGTTTTTGCCTCTCTACTTTCTTGTTGCAATCAATATAAAGAAAAGAAAAACAAATGAAAAGAATCATATGCTAATCTTATGGTGAGTAATGACATCACATAAGGAAAAGTATAAGTAGTAAAATTTATTGGAGATTGACAAACATAGCATTGGTCAATGATGCAATTCATGAAAGAATTAATAAAGGAAGAGAAGATTCACATGCAAATACACTATCTTGGACATCTTTTATGATTGTGAGCCCCCATCAAATATTATATGTCAAAATTGTTGACGTTGGACAAGGAAGACAACGTAATGATTCATGTTTGTTCATATCCACATTGAAGTTATATTGTCATAGATCCTTTAACATGTGGTGCTTGCTCAATATCTTTGCTAGCCAAAAATTTCGCACTAAGTAGAGATACTACTTGTGCATCCAAAAACCCAAACCCAAATTCTTTCTTTGAGTGTCCACCATACCTACCTCTGGATCAATAGAGATCCTTCAAGTAAGTTGTCATCAGTGCAATAAGGCAATAAAAATTGCTTCTAAAAGTGTTTTGATCAATTAGTGTAAGAGAAAATTGAGCGCTATACGAACTTATGATGGCAAAGTAATAAAAGCGACGGACTGCATAATAAAGGTTGCTATCATAGGGGGCAATATAGTGTGGTTCTTTTACATTAAGGGATTGGGCATACAAACCAATAAGCGCATGACAACCTCTGCGAAGGACCTATCTTTTACTTTTATGTATTTACTTTTATGCAAAGAGTCAAAGTATTCTTCCCTATTCCTTTTTTACTTTTTCTTTTGCGAGCATCATGTGGCGAGGAAAGATCTAGGGACATATAACCAGTTGGATATGGGTGGGCATGAGTTATTATTGTTGACATCACCCTTGAGGTGAGTAAGTTGGGAGGCGAAACTATAAGCCCCTATCTTCCTACGTGTTCGGTTGAAACTTTTTGTTCATGGGTATGCAGTGAGTGTTAGCAATCATAGAAGACTAAATGATGGTTGAGTATGTGGACTTGCCAAAAGGCTCCGACATGAGACCCTTGCTGAAAATATGATGAATTGTAGTTGCAAAGTTGACCGAGAACATAGTTTGTTGGTTCCCAATAAGGTTTATGATCCATACTTCTATGTTGTGATGAATTCTTACTTGTTCATGAGAAGCTATATGATAAAAATATATTGAAATAAGTTCTTATGTTAGAGTTTGTTGTTGTTATATTAATAAGCATGATGCTTCTATGTCCGTATTTTGTTTTTATCGACACCTCTCTCTCAAACCATGTGGACATGCTTTTCAATATCGGCTTTCGCTTGAGGACAAGCGAGGTCTAAGCTTGGGGGAGTTGATACGTCCATTTTGCATCATGATTTCCTACTGTTATTTACTTTGTTTTGTAGAATAACAATGCCTTGGGGAGTGATTCTAATGCCTTTTCTCTCATAATATGCAAGGTTTACACAAAGAGGGAGAATACCGGCAGCTGGAATTCTGGACCTAAGAGACCCCCTAGGGAGTAGTCGCATACCCCACACAGTCGCACGCCGCCGCCGTCGTGCCCCTAACAACCCCGCCGCCGCCGTGCCCCTAGCAGTTGTCGGCGTCCACTCCGGCCGTGCGCCCGAGCTTCAATGGCGAATCGGCCTGGTACGACGCCGCCCATCGGCCCGTCTGCACCTAGTTGGGTCGGTACGTTTCTAATCGAAAACCCTCATTATAAGTCGATTGAATGGGCGATCGAGCAATTCAATTTGCCTTTATTTAATTTGAAGTCTATTTAGGATTGGATACGTGCCAGTGGTACTTGTGGCAGCTAGTTTGGAAATAGAAAACCCTCAAAATTAGGATTCGTTCATAGGAGCCCATTTTTAATCTGAATAATCAAGTTCATTTTTAATTCTTTGAGTTGCAAACTTGGTCATTGATTTATGGCTATCAGGTCCCGGGTGGAAGAGGGCGATGGTAGAGTTTTGCGCCCGAGACGAGTTGTTGATGGCCAGGTGTAAAGAAATCAACCCTGGTTTCTGGGCATGAAAGCTCTGGTGCTGCACTCGGAGGTCCTCGTCATGGAAGTGAGGAAGAGCGAGCTGAAGCGGATGGTACCAAAAGGCAGGGGCGCAAAGTCAATGGAGATTCTCCTCTGGGCAATGGCAAAGGTGATGGAGTCGCCGGATCCTTGTCAGCGGGCTCACTGGTATGAGTACCGCTCCCGCATCTCGTCGTTGAATCCATAGGCGGAAGGGCCGGTTAATTTACGTATTATTGAGGATTCTGATGATGAGGAGGAGGAAGAAGAAGCAGAGGAGAAAGAACAGGTAGAGGAGGCATAGGATTCTAACGAGGACGATGATTCTGACAAGGAGGAAGAGCAGGAGGATTCTGACGAGGAGGAGGACGCAGAAGAAGGCATCTACTAGGGGGTTTTGGAGATCGTAGCCTAGGAGGAGGTTGCAGACGAGGTGGCCTATCAGGGGGTATGGAGATCGTCGCTCATCCTTCGCCGGCAGACATGAATCTGATCATTCAGTTGGATGGCGAAGACGAGCAGATGGATGACCAGGAGCTATTGGAGGATGCGTGCCAATGTTAAGATTGGAGGCCACTCCGGGCTGCAAGACTGTCCCCATAGTGGTGGAAGAGTATGAGCTCTCGGCTCACTTTGAGCAGAATGCTCAATGGTCCAACCGCCACTTGGCTTGCCATCTTAAGCGTCTCCAACCCCTTTCTAGGTAGTGTTGAGGATCTGACATGTGGATGCCCGTTGTTAACTTAAAACAGGGAGAGCTGTTAACTTTTGTTTAGCTTGGCCCGTTGTTGACTTAAAACAGGGAGAGCTGTTAACTTTTCTTTAGCTTGGCTTAATCATGTTGTTAAATTTTGTTTGAATGTGCTTACTACATTGGTGTATCCTTAAAATGATTTTTGCCAGTTTTCAGGACCTACATACATCAAACCTGTAGTTCAAATTTGAACAATTCCTCATAAATCTCTAGGTATTCATGAAATGGATGAAATATAGGAAAAAAACTAGAAAAATCATGAAACTTGGGCATTGTGCATCAAATGTGGTCTACTTTGGATGAAAAATTATAGGGACCCATTTTCATACTGTAATGTTGTATGGGTATTGATGTTCCAGTGCATTCTCAAGTTTTATGCACGTTCGGTGATCAATCCAAGCACTTTGATGAAGTAAAACTCATATTCATGAAAAATGTGCTCCAAATGAGCTCCAAAGCTAGGGTAAAGAACCCTATTTCTAAGCATTTTTTCAAACTTATCTAAATGATCTAAGCAATCTTGTTCGTGATAGATAGGGTAAACAACCCTATTTCTAAGAAAATATAGGGTCCATGCCCAATATGGGATCGTTTGGACAAACTATGTCATGGTTAACTATAAACCCTAGCTCAATCCCCTTGAAAACCATGTAATCTTGTTCGTGATAGCTAGGGTAAACAACCCTATTTCTAAGCAAATAAAGGGTCCATGCCCAATATGGGATTGTTTGGACAAACTATGTCATGGTTAACCATAAACCCTAGCTCAATCCCCTTGAAAACCATGCAATCTTGTTTGTGATATCTAGGGTAAACAACCCTATTTCTAAGCAAATACAGGGTCCATGCCCAATATGGGACCGTTTGGACAAATTATGTCATGGTTAACTATAAACCCTAGCTCAATCCCCTTGAAAACCATGCAATCTTGTTTGTGATAGCTAAGTTATGTGAAGGGAATTTCATGAAAATATAGAACGATGATGCGCGCAAGTTTTACATTTTTCTGATTTTTTAAATTACTTATGGTAAACCCTAACCCCTCAAACCCCTCTCAAAACCCACCAAACCCCTCCTGAAACCCCACACCATCCAGGTCATTGGATCACCGTCGCGGGGACGGTTTGGATCACGCGCTAGGGTTACACATGGTCGATCTACAAGAGGCGGCCTGATTGGCTGGATTCAGTCAGGTCCTGATGTGAGTGGCTCACCTGGTAGCGGTGGAAGAGGGACAAGCGACAGCGGCAGTGGGCGGAAAGTGAGCACGCGGTTGGGGACACTCGTTGGAACTATGGATGGGTCGTGGTTCCTGCTCGCCGTCTTAGCCATGCACACGCGCGTAGCCAGGCCGTTGCCATGCACGCGTGCGTGAACTGACGCATCGTCGCACCAGGGCTATTAAAATGTGTGGAGCCACACCGCCGCTATGCATGCGCGCGCAGCCAACGAAGTGTCATCGCATCAATGCTATTAAAACGCACACAACTTTACTGATCAACACGCCCCAATTCAGTGTGAAAAACGCATAGGGCTCCGTTCGGCGCAGTAGGTCATTGAATGTGTGAACGTGGAGACCGTGCCACGATGAATACAATAGAATGGGTCCATGGCTATTTAAACACCTCCCGTCTATATATCTCTCAACTCGATCTCACATCCATCTATGCCCTCTTCTACTTCACCAAAAGACCAAAGCCATAGTAGAGAAGATCCAGTTCACCTGCCCAACCTACCATCTGCCAGCCACTGTGCGGGAGAGGCAGTACCCTTCCGGGGTCATCGTCGAGCAAACCCTTCGGGTGTGGGCCATCTGAAGGTGGAGAGTCCCAACGGAGCTGGCGAACTACTTCCTCATGGCCGGCTACCGCCACCTCCCACGCGGCTCTCCAAGGATGTTCCGCGTCGAAGAGGTTCATGCCAATGGCCTTGTGATTGGGCTCCTTCTCACTTCACCAACCGCTTCGACGCCTACTTCCTCCTCGCCAAAGTGTTCTGGTGTGGGTGCGAGTTCATTGGCTTCACCACCCACAACATCTTCACCAACTTTGACAACATCTTCCCCACCCATGAAGGCATGAACACTCTCCCCTACATCTTCCCCGAGGATGAGGAGTGAGCGGGTGCCCGGAGTGAGCTTGGGGGTGTAGGGGCCTATCTATAGGGACCTATCTATGTAATGTGCATGTTCCCAATATATTAAGGGAATATATCATATATTAATGTTCTGTTTGTGCGATTGCATTTTTATTTTTTGAATATTTAATTGCATCAAATTGAATTTTAATGTGGTTATCTTTGGAGTGAAAGAACATAAGGTACTCTTTGGATGAAAATATTTTAAAAAGAAGAAACGAAAAAAAACTTGATTCTTGGTGTCATTTGAACCCGGAATACTTAAATGGTGTAAAAAATATTGAAAAACAGAAAGGAAGAGCGAGGAGTGTTTCAAATGACGCGTAGACGTATTTGGTCAGCTCGCGTTTGCATCGCTCTTTCAATGGGTGATCTCAAGTTCGAGTAAACTTTCTGCCGTAATAAGCCGCCTTCTTTGCCCTATGCCCACCCCGCAACCGCAGACCGATGGGCCCTCCATTGGGGTCCCACGCATCAGTAAGTGCACACACGACCAACTACCAAGCTACCACTGACATGGTGTCCTACGCGTCAGTGAGACCACCCACCTACGACCACGCGGCCGCTGAAAGACGGGTCCTACAAATTAGTATATGCACCCACTATCTACAACTATGCAGACGTTGACAGGGGTGTTCCACGAGTCAGTAACCGCGCCAAGTAATGGTCAAAGGCTTTGACCCAACGGCAGACCCCGGTTTGGGTTTTTGAGAGGGTGGGTCGCCTGGTGGAGGGGAAAAGTGAGGACTGCAAAAGAGTGGGCACTACTGGAATCTATGGATTTGCCATCTGCGAGCTCTTTGCCGTCTGCTGGCAGATGGCAAAGAGGGGCTTTGTCATCAGCTCAACAGAAACAGACGGCAAAGCCCAGGCAGATGGCAAAGATACTATTTGCCATCTGCTCGGGCTTTGCCGTCTGCCAGCTGACGGCAAAGAGCCGGAAGGCAGACGGCAAAGAGCCCACCTCGGCCCCACTGGCCCGTGGGGGTGGTGGGCCGTCTGCCAGCTCTTTGCCGTCCGCTAGCAGACGGCAAAGCGGACGGCTAGCTTAACGGAGTCGGCCCGACCCCCACCCCATCCCCTCTCACTCTCTCTTTCTCTCTCTCTCTCTCTCTCTCTCTCTCTCTCTCTCTCTCTCTCTCGCTCTCTCGCTCTCTCTCTCTCTCTCTCGCCCCGATCCCCCCCGCCGCCCCACTCGCCTCGCCGCTGGCCGCCCCCGCAACCGCCACCGGTCGCCCCCGCACCCGCCGTCGGCCGCCCCGCCGCTGGCAGCCTCCGCCACTGCCACCGGACGCCCCGCCGCCAGAAGCCCCTGCCCCTGCCACCGGCCGCCCCGCCGCCAGACGACCCCGCCCCTGCCACCGGCCGCCCCGCCGCCAGAAGCCCCTCCGCCAGACGGGCCCGCCTCCGCCACCGGCCGCCGCCTGCCGCCCAGGCCGCCCCGCCACCGTCCGCCCCGCCGCCCTGGCCACCGCCTGCCACCCAGGCCGCCCCCGCCGCCCCGGCCGCCGCCACCACCTCCGGTGAGTACCGGCCGCCCCCTTCTTTTTTTTCTGTTAATTAGTTAGTTAGGTTAGTTTATTAGGTTAGTTAATTAGTTAGTTAGGTTCGTTTATTAGGTTAGTTAGGTTAGTGTTAATTAGGCAAGTGTTAATTAGGCTAGTGTTAGTTTAGGTTAATTAGGTTAGTGCAAAAAGAAGAAGAAACAGAAGAAGAAGAAGAGGAGGAGAAGAAGAAAAGAAGAAGAGGAAGAAGAAGAAGAGGAGAAGAAGAAGAGGAGAAGAAGAAGAGGAGAAGAAGAAGAGGAAAAAGGAAAAGAAGAAGAAAAAGAGGAGAAGAGGAGAAGAGGAGAAGAAGAGGAAAAAGGAAAAGAAGAAGAAGAATAAGAAGAAGAAGAAGAAGAAGAAGAAGAAGAAGAAGAAGAGAAGAAGAAGAAGAAGAAGAAGAAAAGGAAGAAGAGGGAAAAAAGAAGAAAAGGAAGAAGAAGAAAACGAGACCTCGACACGACGCCCCGCCAAGAACCCCGACACCCCGACACGACACCCCGACACCCAGACACGACGCCCAGACACCCCGACACGACGCCCGGACACCCCGACACGACGCCCCGACACCCCGACACGACGCCCCGACACCCCGACACGATGCCCCGTCACCCCGACACGACGCCCCGACACCCCGACACCCCGACACGACGCCCCGACACCCCGACACCCCGACACGACACCCCGACACCCCGACACCCCGACGCCCCGACACCCCGACACCCCGACACGACGCCCCGACACCCCGACACGACACCCCGACACCCCGACGCCCCGACTCCCCGACACCCAGACACCCCGACACGACAACCCGACACCCCGACACGACACCCCGACACCCCGACACGACGCCCCGCCAAGAACCCCGACACCCAACACGACACCCCGACACCCAGACACGACGCCCAGACACCCCGACATGACGCCCCGACACCCCGAGAAGACGCCCCGACACGACAGCCCGACACCCAGACACGACACCCAGACACCCCGGCACGACACTCCGCACAACTGTTAATACGCCGCCCCCGACGCCACTGACCCCTGACCCCTGATACCGCTTCGGCCTCCTGTTGACCGAAAAGGTGCTCTTTGTCCTTCCAGAGGCCGACGGGGTCATAGTCTTGTAATTATGTGTTAGGTCATATATTTTCCGATTTTGTTATGGAAAACATCATATTTGTGTTGATCGGGTGGATTTCAATGTGCAGCTGTTTCGTCGCTGCGAGGGTCTGGTGTTCGACGACCTACCCCGTGCGTTGGACGAGCTCCCCTGATGCGTTCGTGGGTGAGCACAAATGACATCTCCTCCCCCCCTTAATTTGCTCTGTTCCGGTCTTCGTGTCGATGAAACTTGCTAGCTATAGGTGTCTTCAATTCAACAGTATGCGTGACCAGTATGCATCTCCCGTTCGAAAGGGCGGCATCTATAAATATGCATCTCTTTGCATATTTATAACTGCCATCCTTTCGAATTGTCCAACGTTATCCATGGACAGCCCGAGTATGTGTAGATTGGGTTCGTTTTCCCTTATGCTCTGCTCCGGATCCGATGCGGAATTTCGTTAGTGCCTCCCTGTTGTTCTCCGGGTACACATCCTCTCTGCTTATTTCCGAGACGTGTATCAGGAGAACAGCGGGGAGGTGCTGCGGAAATTCTGCGTCGGATCCGGAGCAGAGCATAGGAAAACGAACCCAATCTACACATACTCGGGTGGGATTAGGACCTATCTTTACCTATTAGCGTGTAGGTTGCATGGACGTAATAAAACTGATAAACTTGATTAACTGATGAATATAGATGATGAATTATATATATATTTCTTGTGTGTTTAGTAGGTAGGCAAGATGAGTGATCGTGCGTTGATGTACACCGGTCACCCTAGTCAGAAAGACATGACCATTGAATGGTTAACAAAAACCAAGGGGTTTCTAAGAGACGCATTTGCAAATGGCCAGGAAATAACCTGGTGCCCCTGTGTCTGGTGCGACAACCATAAAAAGTGGACACGGGATGAAATGGGTAAACACCTGCAGAAGTGGGGTTTTACGCCTGATTATACGGTGTGGACATTTCATGGTGAGTCTGCCCAACGTGCCAGAGCTGAGGTGGTTCGTCGTCGCACCGACAAGCATGGTACCGGGATCGAAGACATGGTGCAAGACTTTGATGATGCTCGGGATTCGGACGATGAGATGGAGGAATCTGCAAAGGCCTTCTATGAAATGTTGGAGTCTTCAAAATGTCCTCTCCACGAGCACACTGAGCTTTGTCACCTGGATGCCATCGCGCAAGTAATGTCTCTGAAGGCTCAGTTCAACCTGGGCAGAGAATGCTACGACACGATGATGACAATATTTGGGCGCTTTCTACCCAAAGGCCATGTATTTCCTGCAAACCTGTACCAGTCGGACAAAATCCTACGTGCGCTTAAGATGCCCTATGAGAAGATAGATGCCTGTGAGAATGGATGTGCCTTATTAGGCTTGAGTATGCGGGCTTGAACTATTGTCCCATTTGCAAGTCTTCCAGATATGTTGTGGTAGACAACGGTATGGGTGAGAAGAGTCAGACCAAAATCCCAGTTAATGTTCTTCGGTATATGCCAATCATACCAAGACTTCAACATCTTTTCATGGTCGAAGAGACGGCCAGACAGATGACGTGGCACAAATTGCGCAAAAGAACATGTCGTGGTTTTGTCACGGCAGATGTCCTAGTGCCAGGACTTAGGTGTGAAGCCATCGCTACGGCAGTTAACTCGAAGGGGTTGGACGGGACGAAAGACACAGGTTTACCCAGGTTCGGCCCCTCTCGAAGGAGGTAATAACCTACGTCCTGCTTTGAGTTGTATTGATTGGATATCGATTACAAGGGAGCGGATTCGCTAGACCTAGTACTCGATCAATGGTTTCGTGGCCTAAGCCGCCCAGGTAACCCGCCTTTATATACACAGGTCGAGGCCCTGGGCTTACAAGAGTCCGGGCCGGGTCATACTTGATAACCGACCTTGCCTCTAACTACTCCTGCCTTGTCGGACAAGCCGCCACCGGCGGCTTACGCCACCGGGTCATACATTGTCTTCTCCCTCTGGGCCTCCAGGCCCATTGAGCAAGCCTCTTCCAAACCTCATCACTAAGCCGCCAACCTCATGACCCGGCCCCACCTGGGCGGGTCTCACCACGGGGTTATATACCCAACATTAGGCCCCAGATTGATTTGAACCGGTTCATGTCAATCTTCAAGTCTTCTGGTTGGCGGATCTTGCATTTTTTGACAAATCTTCATGACCCGCCATATCTGAAAAATGGGTGTCGTTGTTTCTGATAAATCTTCACGACCCACCGTGACGTCATCTCAGGAAAATCAAAAAGATTCCCCTGACGTCACAACGGATCTTTCTTCATTAATTTGACCAGCTCGAGAATGGAGGCACTTTCTTAGTCAATCGTCATCGTGTCTCCTCGATTCCCGCACCGGACTGTTGCTATTCCATCACCTCCTCATAAATAGGCGCGGGGGCCCCCATCATTTTCACTTTCCCCCGCTGTCATCTTCTTCTTCTTCCTCGTGACGCCCGCGCCGCCGAAGCTCGCCGCGCCGTCTGGGCCTCGCCGCCGTCTCTGACACTGGCCGCTGCATCATCCTGATTACGTCCAGAGCACTCCCGAGTTCGCCCGCACCTTCAAGGTTCCATCTTTGCCCCTTGTCTAGATCTGCACTAGCTTTATAGATTTCCCCCGAGTTCATCGGGTTTTCTTCGTGTTCATCACCGCCCATCGGAACATTCTTCGTAGATCAGAGAAAGAACACTTCTTTAGGCTTTATAATGTTACTCGAATCATGCGGCCATCTACTCAATAGGCATGCCATGTTTATTATAGATTGCTAGCTCACTCTAATCCATATAGGAACTGCCTGTTCTTCCACTGGCTTTCTAGGTTTAGGAATATTTTTTCTTTTATCTCGCCCGTAGATCTTGATTCAGCAGCTGTAGCTGTTGAAATCTGTTTTTTCATACTTAGCAAATTTTCCAATACTCACTGGCAACTTGACCCGCCGTCGTACTGCCGGCTCATGTTGTTATATTGCGGCCTGCTTCGGCGGCTCATAATTTTATACTGACCCGCCAAACACCATCACCATTTTTAGAGTCATAACTGCCTTGGTCATAATACGTTTTTAACCCGCCATATGTTCATGCCCTTCCGTAGTCTTTTAAGCCGCCGCCATGTCTAAAGTCCCAGCTTCCTGCAACTGGGAAAGGTCCGGGGTGACTGAGGAATCACTTAAGGACTTTGTCACCATGGGAGTTTTGCCGGCTCAGGATGTTATCCACTGGCGGGTTCCGGGTAATGAAACCACTCCTAAGCCCGAGGATGGGGAAGTTATTGTGTTCACAAACCATCTTCTCCGCGGTTTTTCTCCACCCGGGTCTAAATTTTTCCGAGACACCTTACACTCATTCAACCTGCACCCCCAGGACATTGGCCCCAATTCTGTCACCAACCTGTGTCAATTCCAAACCCTCGGCGAAGCTTATTTGCAAGAAGAGCCGTCTGTTGACCTCTTCAAGGAATATTTTTACATCAACCGCCAAACAGAAATGGCGGATGGATTAAGTCTTGAACTCGGAGGTGTCACTCTTCAAAGACGGAGGGATGTACTCTTTCCAGTAGCAACTCTGCCGAGTCATCCCAAAGAATGGAATAAAACTTGGTTTTATTGCAAAGACACTTCCCCAGAAGGAGAGACTCCACTGCCGGGTTATCGCCCTTATCGGCTCAGCACTGACACGGAACTCCCAGACCGGATGTCCGCTATAGAGCGCGCTCAATATGGCCCAACCTTCTCAAAAATAAGGGCCCTGTTAGCCAACGGGTTAACAGGTGTTGATCTGACCCGCTGCTGGGTCTCTTGGAGGATTCTGCTGTTGAGCCGCCACAGCGCTTTAATGTGCCAATATACCGGTGAAGTAAACGACCCTTAACGCTTCAACCAGAATCCCTTGACAGACCAGGATCTCAATAGAATTGTCAAGTCCTTGCTGGGAGAACCTCAAGCCGCCTGCAACCAGACCGGGTAAAAACCGTTCTGTGTTCTCAACCCGGTCCAGGGGTAGAAATCTTTTGAACAAACTGTTTTCTTTTCTTTAAATTTTGTGTCTCATACTCTTTCTGACCCTTCCATGACTCATATGCAGGACAAATCCTCTTTTTGGAGAAAGAAATACACCGCCGCTCCCAAGAAAAAGGTGAAGGCGACCAAGGCCCGTGTTCCGGGTCGTAAGAAGAAATCAACCGCTGCCGAACTACTCGACTTTGATGACTCGGAGGTAGATCTTAACACTCTTGGTCTTCTCTTTATGCAACTCATTGACTATGATTACTCACAGGAGGAAGCAGAAACAAGTCATGCTGATGTTGCAGAGGTAACCATTATCTCCTCTGACTCAGAATTTTTACCAGTAAAGAGAATACGGCGGGCTGTACGGAAGGTAAAATGTTCTAGCCCCTTTGCTCACTTGGATCCCAACTTTCTTTTGAAGAAGCAGCAAGATGACAACAGACGTCACACCCGGAGCACCGGCTCTGAAGATCTTTTAACCGGCTTACCAAATGATCCGGCTCCTCGGAAACGGCGCACTGAAGTACTTCCTTGCCTTGAATTTATTTCTTCTGTATGCTAATCTTGTGTTGCAGCTCACTTGTATTTGACAACGCTAACTTTCCAGGACTCGCCTCCTTCTTCCGGTGACTCAACCGCCTCAAAGTTGCCTCCTCTTATTATCAACCCGGGGTAAGTATTTTTATATCCCACTCCGTGTGTTAATAGTCTATCCTTGCTTATTGACATGTAACTTCAACTTTGCTCATAGGGCTCAAGCCAAACGGAGGAAGGTAGGCGGGTCAACCGCTACTCCTCATGTTCCAGAGTCGGAAAACCCGAAGCCTAGCACCCCTGAAGCTCACATTGAACCTTCTGAAGCTGACAAAGACGGACATGAAAAGGCTCCTCGGCATAATGAGCCGGCTGATATGGATGTTGAGGCTCCTGAGGCCTATCCAGAAACTGATCCTAAGCCGCCCAGCCCCCATTCGACAACTGAAAACGTGGCTTCTCATGAAGAAGTTACTGTTACCGGGGCGGCTTATAAATCTCCAGCTCCCTCCAATGTACTATCAAAACATACCAGTGAAGACGAGGCGGCTCCTCTTAAGGAAGAAAAGATTCAATTTGATCTTGCTAACTTAGTAAAACTTACTGCCGACGAGTTACACTCTGGCTATCTGAGCCGTCTCTCTGCAAGCAGGGACATGGAGGCCAACTTGGTTGGCATGATGAAGAAAAGATACGAGGTACTCCACTTCCCTTGCCTTTCCATACATATACTTATGTAGCCCCCAAGAGCCGGTTTACCTCTCAAAAGGTCAGCCGGGTCTTCAATCACTTGCAATCTTTCAATGAATCGCCATGTAGCCCCCAAGGGCCGGGTCATTATGTAAGTAATGAGCCGGCACTCAATCATAGAATAAGAGCCGACTGTAGCCCCCAAGGGCCGGGTCATTATGTAAGTAATGAGCCGGTACTCAATCATAGAATAAGAGCCAACTGTAGCCCCCAAGGGTCGGGTTATCTTCATGAAGATGATCCGGGTCTTATGTGCCTTGTAAATGTAAGAAAGAACTGAGACATATTAGCCCCCAAGTGTCAAGTATATTACTTGCAATCTGCTTGGGACTTGTAATGAGTCTGCCAAACTTCTAAAAAAACCGGTATGAACCGGACAGGTGGCTTAAAACTGACAAACTTGCCTTGTTATGACTTGTCTTGTGCAGGAATCTTTAAATGCCGCTGAGTCTAACGTGTCGGGCCTTAAGAAGAGTCTGGCACTGCAACAAGAAGGCCGAGCGGAAGCCAACGCCAAGTATCAAATCGCTTTGACTGAGCTGGATGTAATCAAGACTGAGCTCAAAACACTTAAGAAATCTGCTGAAACGAGCCAAGCCGCCCTGACCAAGCGCGTAGAACACGCAGAAGGCCGTCTTAAAACGGTGACTGAAGAGCTAACCGGCCTGAAGCGGCACATAAGCCGGATGACCGAAGCCGTCTTTGGTAAGTATTTGTTGACTTGCAATTACGCTTGACATGATCCTACGGAGACTCGCTCGGCGACTTACAATCTCAATCTCTTTTGCAGGTCAACGAACTCGCCAACTTCCGGATGACAGCCTGTTGAAGCTGAAGGCCTTATATTCACTTACTGAATAGCTGTATGCCGGATCCCTTTTCACCATTAAGGCTATTATGACTGAGAGGGGCGTTCCAAAGTTTATGAAGGGTGTGCTAGAAGTCCTCTCTACCATCCCAAAGCAGATAGAAGAGTTGAAGAGATCATCCGCCTGTAAGGGCGGAATGGCTGCTTTGAGCTGGTCACTGGCTTATGCACCCGAGGTTAACTCGACCGAGATGATGGATGGTTTTCCTCAGCTGAATGACGATGGCTCGCAGTTCACTCAAGAGGACTATGCCCGTTGCATGAAGGCATCCCGAATATTGGCAAGCCGGCTGGCTGCAGATGCCGACCTGTCGTCATATCAGGCGGCTTACTCTGAGGATAATAAGCGAGTTCGAGGGCCCACCTTTGAAGCAA
Source organism: Elymus sibiricus (assembly GCA_039707655.1). Classification (NCBI taxonomy): domain Eukaryota; kingdom Viridiplantae; phylum Streptophyta; class Magnoliopsida; order Poales; family Poaceae; genus Elymus; species Elymus sibiricus. Next base: position 401,449,885 of record CM077671.1, read on the forward strand.
AAAGTCTGATTCCTCAACGCCGTAAGCACCTCTTTGCCCCTGACGTTGACCCATCTCCAATCATGCATGACGAAGCCGAATTTGAGGCCTTAACAAACTGCAACTGGGATGTGGACAACCTTCAGATCCGGGAGACCGAAGACCCGGCGCAGGATGATCCGGCGATGAGATAAATGAAGAGTTGGCTTCATGTGAAGGTAACCCGGCCCTGTTAATATGCCGGGTTATATTTTGTTGCAAAAAACTTAAGTCCGCAGATTTTGGGCTCCTTGACAGCCTTGTAATAGCAGTAGAAAACACTTAATCGCCTGCTCTTGTGCCTTCGTGCACTTTTTAAGGTTCTTTCAGCCCATACACTGGCGACTTAGCATAATTGTCTTGATATATAATCGTCTGACTGCCTTGACTCGCCCGGCGGGTTGTATGCCATGAACAATGCTAAGCCGGGGTTACCCAAAAAACTTAGACTCTTATCATGAAAAATGCCTGCAAAAACAAGCAATAGAATATGCATTTGCGTATCCCCTGCCTAATGAACCGGCTTTAAAGGCACAACAAGACAGGAGAACTTTATTTTTTGAAGAATTTTTTTGTATTACTTCCGAAGAAGCTAGGCATAAAAGCCTAAAACCTCGTAAGCCGGCTCTCACGTGACATAAATCCATCGTTTAAACCTTAGCAAGTTCAGGGTCTTTAAAAGATTGACATTGCTAAGAGTACGAACAGGCCACATAGCGGAGAGACTACAGCAGACAAGGCGAGTTTATCCTAGCTCACTGTAAGCCAGCTCTCTCGTGACAAAAGCCGCCGTTTAAACCTTGACAAGTTCAGGGTCTTTGTGCGAGATTGACTATGCAAGTTCAGGGTCTCTGAGCAAGATTGACTGTCAAGAGTTCGGCGGGTCACATGGTGGAGTAGCAAGTTGCAAACAGGCAGGTTTAACTCAAACATGGCATATAAAGCTTGTCCAAGAGGGTATGAAAGCTAAACCCCGTGGGTTGGAAGCCCCCAAGTGACCTGATGAAGGATCAACTCCTTTGCACAAAACTTAGTGCAGAAAAAACGGCAGAGGCCCCTAATCATGGGGATGCCAACTTTATTATATCATAAAAGATGGTATATACAATGACAGGAATATGTACATTGATGAGAGCCGGACCGGCGGCTCAAGTATAGTATGGCCGAAGGTGAGCAATATTCCATGGCCTAGCAGTCTCTTCACCAGAAGTACGTGACTTGTCGCTCTCCCGTATATCGATGAGATAGTAGGAACCATTGTTGAGATTTCTGCTGATCACAAAGGGTCCTTCCCAAGGAGGTGACAACTTATGCATATTTGACTGGTCTTGAATCAACCGGAGTACTAAGTCGCCTTCTTGGAATGTCCGGGTCTTGACCCTGCGGCTATGATAGCGACACAGGTCTTGCTGGTAAATCACGGACCGTGCTGCTGCAAGATCCCGTTCTTCGTCTAAGGCATCCAAAGCATCCTGACGCGTCGCCTCATTATCAGCTTCCACGTAAGCCGCCACTCTGGGCGAGTCATGACGAATATCACTGGGGAGGACAGCTTCTGCACCATAAACCATGAAGAAAGGCGTATAGCCTGTTGACCTGTTGGGGGTGGTTCTTATGCTCCAAAGAACTGAAGGTAACTCCTCCACCCAACAGCCCGGCGTGCGCTCCAAAGGAACCATAAGCCGGCGTGCGCTCCAAAGGAACCATAAGCCTCGCAAGCCGAAGACTTCGACGTACAAGATTATCCGGATATACCTCGGCGTTGGAGGCTAGTCCGGGGGCTACTGAGGGAGTCCTGGTTTAAGGGGTCCTCGGGAGGCCGACCTATTTCCTATGGGCCGGACTGTATGGGCCGTGCGCCGCACACTGGATGGATCGAAGATGTTGTCTCCAGGATGGAAGCTTCAAGGATCGTGGCATGTCCTCCAAGTCTAAAGTAGCGAATAGGCACGTTATCCCTTCAACGTGTAACCAACCATGTATAAACCCTAGGTACCCTCGGCGTCTATATAAGCCGGAGGGTTTTAGGTTGTAGGTCAACAGAACTCATCTAGGGTTTTAGTCATACGATCTTGTGGTAGATCAACTCTGTAATCCCCATACAATCAATATAATCAAGCAGGACGTAGGGTATTACCTCCATAGGAGGGCCCGAACCTGGGTAAAACCTTGTCCCCTTCGTCTCTCGTTACCATCGATCCTAGTCTCACAGCTCGGGACCCCATACCCGAGATCCGCCGGTTTTGACACCGACATTGGTGCTTTCATTGAGAGTTCCGCTGTGATCGCCGGAAGGAATCGATGGCTCGCCTTCTTATCAACAGCGAGATCTATGCCCAGGGAATTCTCGTCCCGGGTCAGATCCGCGTGAGCAGCGACATCTCGTCGCGCACTTACCCGATCGGCCATCCATGCCAGATCGGAAACTTTTTCCCCGACCAAGGGATCAGGTTTGGAACCCTAGAGTTCTCAGCTGATTCCCGGGGAGAACTCGTACTGATGGAATCCTTGACCCCTATGGAGAGGCCCGCAGATCCCGACGCCTCGGCGCCGAAGACATCGGGCCTTGTCTCCGGAGATGAAATTGCTGTCTCCGGACCGTCTGGGCCACCCGGTCCGGTCTTCGCTACCGGATCTACCATGGTTGAACAGAATCCGAACACGCTTTCACGTGACTCTGGAACTGCGACGCCGCACGCCGACCCCACTCGCTTCAGCGACACGCATCCCACCATCGCCTCGTTTCTCAACGAGTTGTTTGATCGGATGGAGATTATGCGAATGGCCGATGACCAGACCCCGGTCTATGACCGGCTCGGGCTTAAACCCGACCATAGGGAGATTCACGTCCCCACGGTCACCCACCTTGTCGCCACCATCGAGTGTCCGGCGGAGGGCTCGACTTCCCAGCTATCGGAATTAAAAACGGTTTATACTCCAATCTCCGATCACCGATACCCTGCTTGCAACCCGGACTCTGGTTTTCATTCCGGAGGCAGTCCGGTATCGACCCCTGTTCTATCGCACAGTTCGGAATCCTTGATCCCGAACTCTCACCGTGGCGTGGAGTCAAACCTTCTGCCATCCACCTCCCAAGCCGATGACTCGAGCATCGCAACAGAGCCCAAGTCTTCGGACTTACCGGACATTGTGCATTTATCAGGGGAGTCGGTCCATCATTACTGGGCCAGACTACTACTCGCCCGAAACAAAATACGGGGCCTTAGTTATCAAGATATAATGGCAACCTTCAAACGTAACTGCCATGACAAGGGGATCCTAAATGCCCTGGCGCGGCGGCACATCATTGACTTTGCCGAGCTGTCAAGCTTGGTACAGAAGTATTGTGCCATGGAAAGTGCTTGGCAAGCTGAGCGGCTATTTTCGGAACCAACCTCTACCGAATACCCTAGAGGAGATCGGCATAAGAGGATACCTCCGAACCGGCCAGCCAAACCCGAGCCCGCAAAAAAGAGGAACAGGCCCCTTCCAGGGGTCAATACTGTCCTGGATGGACTACTGGACAAACCCTGCCCTATACACTCTGTTTTGCTGAACACAGCTCCGACTCACAGCCTTAGAACTTGTTGGGTCGTCAGGCAGATCGCAAAAAGTGGTGAAGCCATTCTTGAGGAATCACCGTCTAACTGGCGCTCTACAACCCCATCGGAATATAACACCGAAGTCCTGACGATCTACGAAACATTCCCGTCAAGGAACAGGAGGAAAAGAGCTCTTAAAGAACTCGAACAGGTATATCATGTGGCAGCAACAAGTGCATGGGCAGATATACCCATTACCTTCGGAGATGCTGACCGACCAGCCATTCTTCCCGGTCATTCACCGGCCGCACTAGTCCTGAACCCCATCATTGATGGCTTCAGATTACATAAGGTCCTAATGGACGGCGGCAGTGGGTTAAACCTAATCTACGAAGATACTCTAGAAAAAATACAGTTTGACCGATCTCGCGTCGAGCATAGCAGCACAACTTTCCGGGGAATAATCCCGAGGAGGGAGGCGCGCTATTCAGGATGTATCACCCTGGACGTAGTGTTCGGCACGCCCAACAACTACCGATCTGAAGAACTTCTCTTCCACATCGTGCCCTTCCCCAGTGGCTACCACGCCCTGTTGGGACGTGATGCCTTCGCAAAATTCCAGGCTATACCACATTACGGGTATATGAAACTTAAGATGCCAGGACCAAACGGAGTAATCACAGCTGCTAGTGACCCGAATATAGCCCTGCGGGCCGAAAACAAAACAGCGGCACTTGTCCTCGAGGCTCTAGCTGAGACCTTTGCTGCAGAGGAGCTGGCCGCACTTCGGTCAACAGTGGACAAAGACGACGTGACCCTCAGCAAGAGGCCCAAATCAATGTCCTTTAAGCCGGCAAAGGAAACCATTATATTCCAGGTACACCCGACGGACCCTAACAAGACAGCGTCCATCGGAGCTCAGCTCGATCCCGTAGTGGACGAAGCGTTGCGAGCTTTCTTACAAGAAAACTGGGACATCTTCGCCTGGCACCCTTCCGATATGCCTGGCATCCCATGACGGCTGGTAGAACATAGTCTGAACATCATCGTAGGCTTTAAGCCCGTAAAACAGACTCTGCGCCGCTTCTCCAAGCCCAAACGACAAGCTATGGGTGAAGAACTAGCTAAATTGCTAGAGGCCGGGTTCATTCGGGACATTAAGCACCCCGAATGGTTGGCAAACCTGGTTATGGTACCAAACAAAGATAAATCCTGGCGGCCATGTGTCGACTTTAAAGACCTCAACAAGGCCTGCCCCAAGGACCCTTTCCCTCTACCACGAATAGACCAGATTATTGATGCCACAGCCGGACACGACTCGCTGTGTTTCCTCGATGCTTATTCCGGGTACCATCAGATTAAAATGAAGGAATCCGATCAAGCGGCAACCGCATTCATCACCCCTTATGGGCCATTTTGCTTCAACACAATGCCTTTCGGGCTAAAGAACGCTGGGGCTACATACCAGCGCATGATCCAGACATGTCTCGAAAAACAGGTTGACAAAACAGTCGAGGTGTACGTGGATGATGTGGTCATTAAAACCAAACATGTTAGCAATTTGATCGATGACTTAAGGCAAACCTTTGCCAGCCTACGCGAATACGATATTCGGCTCAATCCGGAGAAGTGTGTATTCGGCGTTCCCGCTGGTAAATTGCTCGGATTCATCGTTTCCCACAGAGGAATAGAAGCGAATCCGGCCAAGATCCGCGCCTTATCCGAACTTGCTGTTCCTACAGAGCTAAAGCATGTCCAAAGATTGGCGGGTTGCGTGGCGGCATTAAGTCGCTTTATCTCCCGCCTCGGTGAAAAAGCTTTACCACTGTACAAGTTGCTGAAACGGACCAAGAATTTTGAATGGACCGACGAAGCAAAGGCTGCGTTAGAAGAAATTAAGACACTCCTGGCAAGTAACCCCATACTCACAGCACCAGGCGCTGGTGAGCCCATGTTATTGTACATATCGGCCACCAACCAAGTGGTTAGTGCGGTGCTCGTCGTCGAACGAGAGGAGGAGGGACACAAATTCCGTATACAGAAGCCGGTCTACTACGTGTCAGAAGTACTAACGCAATGCAAGTCCAGATACCCGCACTATCAGAAGATAGCCTATACAGTTTGTATGGCATCACGGAAGTTAAGACACTACTTCCAAGAGTGTTCGGTTACGGTGGCATCCGAAGTCCCCTTGAATGATATAATCAATAATAGGGACGCCACCGGCCGCATAGCCAAATGGGCAATCGAGCTCCTTCCTTTCGAGATTACCTACAAACCACGCCGAGCTATTAAATCTCAGGCATTGGCAGATTTCCTCGCCGAATGGACAGAAGCCGAACTCCCTAGAGAATATAGTACATACTCCCATTGGACGATGTACTTTGAAGGATCCAAAACTTTGGCCGGACTGGGGGCTGGAGTTGTTCTCACATCCCCCACAGGTGACAACGTTCGATACGTGTTACAGATCATGTATGCCGACTCCAACAATGTAGCCGAATACGAAGCCCTCTTGCACGGTCTTCGGATGGCAGCTTCAATGTGCATACAGCGGCTGGAGGTACGGGGAGATTCCAATTTGGCCATCTCTCAAGTCAACGGTGAGTTTGATGCTAAGAATCCGAAGATGGTGGCATATAGAAACGCTGTCCTCAAGATATCCACACGGTTCGAGGGGCTGGAATTTCACCACGTCGCTAGAGACGACAACCAAGTTGCCGATATACTGGCTCGAATAGGAGCCAAACGTGATCCTGTCCCACCAAACACTTTTCTGGAACGACTCTTTAAGCCATCTGTGGTTTGGCCAGATCAAGAGGACGCCGATCCATCCAGTGCAAACAAGGTTGTGCCCCCTGTAGACGAACCAGACGATCAAATCATCGACGGCTCCGTCATGGACGAAACGCCCTCGGCTCACGAGGTCATGGCAGTAATCGCGCCATGGACCGAGCCCTTCCTCGCCTACCTCCTTCGCAAAGAACTCCCCGACGATCAGACGGAGGCGCGACGCATAGTTCGGCGCTCCAAAGCCTTCAAGGTACACGAAGGAGAGCTATACAAAAAGAGCACCACCGGAGTGCTACAGCGGTGCATATCTGAGGAAGAAGGGCGGCAGCTATTAGCCGAAGTACACGCAGGGATGGGCGGTCATCACACTGCAGCAAGAGCCTTAGTAAGCAAGGCCTTCCGGGCTGGGTTCTTTTCGCCTACAGCTCGGGCGGACGCCCAGTCACTTGTCAAATATTGCGTGGGGTGTCAACTTTTCGCAAACCAAAGTCACATGCCCCCAACAGCTCTTCGGACTATTCCGATCACCTGGCACTTCGCGGTCTGGGGGCTGGACATGGTCGGACCACTTAAAGGGGGGACCAAGAAAAATAAATACTTACTGGTCATGGTCGACAAGTTCACCAAATGGATAGAGGCCAAACCTGTTAAATCAGCCAAATCCGGACCAGTAATCGACTTTATATCCGGCGTGGTACACCGTTACGGTGTCCCGCACAATATAATAACTGATAATGGATCCAATTTCACAGCCCAGGAGGTCAAAGACTGGTGCGCAAAGATGGGCATCAAGCTCGATTACGCATCGGTTTATCACCCGCAGACTAATGGACAAGTCGAACGAGCAAACGGCCTCATAATGAGCGGCATCATGCCACGTTTGGTCCGGTCTCTTCAAGAGTCCGATTGTCAGTGGGTAGAGGAGCTCGACTCCGTTCTATGGGGCTTGCGCACCACCCCGAATAGATCAACGGGATACACACCGTTCTTCATGGTCTACGGGGCCAAAGCGGTCCTTCCTTGTGATATCATTCACGACACACCAAGAGTGCGCATGTACGAGGAAAGAGAGGCCGAGTTAGATCGGCAGGACGATTTGGACGCCTTGGAAGAGGAGCGTGACATAGCTCGTGCCCATTCTACTTTTTATCAGCAGTAGGCCCGGCGTTACCAGAGCAGGGAGGTCAGGGCACAAGCATACAACGTGGGCGAACTAGTCTTACGACTACCGGAGAAGCAGAAGCATAAACTCAAGCCCAAATGGGAAGGCCCCTTCATCATCGACGAGGTACTCACAGGAGGAGCTTACCGTCTTCGGAACCCGCAGGATAACCGCCTTGAACCAAACCCATGGAACGCAGCTCGTCTTCGGCACTTCTACGGTTAGACCGGTGTTGTCATACTTTTTACCTTTCTCCTTTTTTTTTTCTCTTTTCATTGTTATTTCTTCTCCCTCCCACCTTGATTTCTGGCAGGGTTGATTTCTTTTTCTTCCCACCTCTATGTTCGGTTCAACCGATCTTGTACTAATGATTTTTTTCGGCCTACACCTTTAAGTGTTAAATCCGAACATAGTACCCGGGGGCTTCCTTTCCGAAGCCAATGCTTTTATGTTATAAGCACTTGTGCACATTTCTTGTGTACGCATACTTTCCTTGTCGTTCTTTACGCCATCTTATGCATCAATTAGAACTAAGAATTTGCCAAGCTGGGTTGCCTTGCTCCTGTGCTTACCCTCTATGTTCCCGATTGTTCGGCTAGAGGGTAAAGGGAGCACCTCTGCGATTGTTACGACCGGGTCATCCGGATACGTACCTCAGACGGGTGAAGCCAAAAGCTAGCTATCTTCAGTACACAATTGATCGGCTACGACGGATTCAATTATGGCCGTTCAGGACCATTATTCGGGCTTTTTTCCTTCACACAAGCCCTCGGCCGCACACTATCAATATACGGCCTTTTCTCCTACGATTTACGTAGCACCCCTGAAGGAAAGTATCGATAGAGTTACTATTTTCTTCAGAAGATGTTTCTTACGCTCAGCAGTAATATAACATATCTCCCTATGTGCTTTCTGTCCGTTCGCACCACATGGCCGGATTGCCTGGTTCCCCGAACATAGTTCCCTCCCCGTCGGGTGATAACTTACAAGGAACACTCCCAAGATCTTAGCACGGGAGGTTAAAGCCGATGGACGGTTAAGACAAAGTTCACAACACAGATGGAGTAATTTTTCGATTATAAAAGTACATAGCTACATATGATCATACATCTGGCTGCTGATCGAGATTATCGATTATGGTGTCCAGGGAGCAGTCTTGTTGTGAGAGACGGGCGGCAGGCATCACCTGGTCGTATACCAGGTGAAGCGGCACTTCTTGTCCATCTGCCCCCACTGGTCCAACCTGAGCCATATGCTCGGGGTCAAGTCCGGTATAGCGGGTCTTGATCATCGCCCATGCCTCTCGTGCTCCCTCCCGGCAAGCCGATGTCGGGCTCCCTTGAAGCGATCAATTAGTTCGGTCATCCTCTCCGGAGGTTGCCCGGCAGGCCATAGTGCCTTCACCATGCTTTTCATGGCCTTCCGAGCCCGCTCATGAAGGGCGGACAACTCCTTCAACAGATTCCCCTAGTAGGATCCGATTTCCTCTTCGGGTCGCCCGGACAATAGACCTGCATATGAGTCACGGCATGCGTATCACACCTCACTTATAAGAGATACTTTCCGATGTTCAAATCATACTTACTGAACATGCCTCTCTGTAGATTCTGGTTTTCTCCTTGGGCCTGGGCCAATTGAGCTTTTAAGCTCTCAATCTGTTCGGCTTGTTGTCTATTCTCCTCCTTCAGGCGGTTCTTCTCTTCAAGATGAGGTTGTGAAACACAATGGCCAGCTTCCAGCTGGGACTCGGCATATTGCTGAGATTCTCGGGCTACATCCAAATCTTTTTGTAATTTCCCTATAGATTCAGCTGCTACATAGTACCCTTGCGTAAGCATGGGGATATACTAAAGATCAGCAGTATATATATATATACTAACCATGTGCTTCCCGATTAAAGCTCTTCACTTGCTCTAGTTCGGCCTTCACAGATTCGATCTGTGTTCGGCTGGCTTCTAGTTCCTTGGCCAGTTGCTCGCACCGCTGCTTCGAAGCCTACATTACCAGTCAATTAGTACGGGGATTCTTAATTCGGTCGTACGGACCAATTTAAGGCTCGGGGGCTACTAAGTCTATACAAGTGTTCGGACTTTAATAAACAACTACTTACCTGCAGGCTGGACGATATCAACTTTACAGCCTCCCCGAACCCAGCTCGGGCGGCCTCGAGGTGTGCATCCGCCGTGCGTAGAGCACCGGACTCTTGTTCGGAAAAGGCCGGATGATGCAGGGCTTCTCGTCGCCGCCGATGGTGCATAGCGCTCCCAACCTCTGATTTGGTGACAGATATGGCGTCAGCAGAATCGGCTGGGGCAGGATCGATGGTGGGGGCTCCCGCAGCAGGATCGGCATGGGTGGAAGGCCTGGAATCTGGGGCACCGCCGGACGTCCTGACGACGTCCTCGGCGGGTGACGGCCGAACACTTTGCCTGAATATTTTGGCAAAATGGTCTCTTGTTAGGCCTTATCAAATCACGATACTGAATCAAGCGATTAAGCAAAATACCTTTGGGATGAACTCGTAGGCGCACTCGCCCCCGCGACCGGCTCATTTGCCGGATCCTCATAGCCTTCCGGTTCAGGCGTGGCCGCCGCGGCTGGTGTATGTCGCGCGGATCTACGGCGTTTGGGTGTAGAAGCCGGCGTGTTAGGGCCAGTGGAGGACACTTGCCTCTTGCGGGATGTTTTCTTCTTCTTGCTTGTTGCGGGAGAAGGGAAGGACCCAGGGTAATCGGCGATAATGGCCACCTTGGAGCCGTCAAGGCCCTCTTGGTAGAAAACCCCGACTTCGAGTTCGATTGACAGATCTGGGTCTTCATGATAGCCCGGATCGTCGTCACGGGAATAGTCTTCGGGCTGAGGGGCCGGACAATGGACTATCTCGATAAAGCTCCTCCATTCCTGTTTGCATAAAAATAAAGACTTCGGTCAAGAAGGGACAAATTGGGAATCTGAACTATGGTCGCGGGATTGAAAGGCTCACCCATTCGATGGGATTATGGCTTGAGTATCCCTCTTTGGTCAATCGCCGAATGAAATCTTCTTGCTCCCCTTTGTATAGGTCAGCAAGTGCGGCGGCCAAAGCCGTTTGATCGGCAGGACCCAGTCTTCGGGAGCGAGTAGTATCGCTTGTCCCGTTGTAATGCCACAAGGGGTGTATCCTCTGTTGGAGGGGTTGGACGCACCGGGAGATGGCGGCGGCCATGACATCTATCATGGTCAACTTATGATGGGCTAGTATCCTCACACGAGCTGCTAAGCACTGCACCTCAATGCTGTCTTCTTGGGACAGGCTCTTCGGGCGCCAGTTGTACCTCTTCCTCAAAGGGGCATCGGAGTATTCGGGCAGACCCTTACGAGCTGGATCGAATAAAGGGACGTCCTCGATATAAAACCATTCCGAAGTCCATAGTTTGGACTCCTTCGGTGTCCCCACGGGGTATCCCGTCCCAGCTATGCGGCATACTTCGGCTCCGCCGACCTCAAAGATTGTCTTATCTCGAGTGCGAGGGACGAGGCAAAAGTATTTCCTCCACAACTCGAAGTGTGCCTCGCAACCCAAGAACATCTCGCAAAGGGCGACGAAACCCGAGATGTGCAGAATAGACCCTGGAGTGAGGTGGTGGAGCTGAATCCCATAAAACACCAGTAACCCTCTCAGGAACGGATGAATGGGAAACCCGAGCCCTCGTAGGAGGAATGGCACAAAAAACACATTCTCCCCCTTATGTGGATGGGGGAAATTCACCGCGAGGGCCTCGCCGTTGAATAACGTCAAGCCGGCGCGGACGGCTGTCAGATCCGAGGAAGGAAGATACCCTTGGGTCTCGAGGTCGCGGAGTCGAAGAAGCGGCACGGAGCAGCTGGTCCAGTCCCTGGGACGGGATCCGTAAGGATCTGAGGAGGAACTGGGGGCGCTCGCCATTTTTGGTGGAAACCTTTCGCTGGAGGTTTTTTCCGATGGGGAAGGAGAAGGTGTGGTTTGGATCACGATTCAGTTTGTTTAAATGGGTGGTGCCTCCCTTGTGGAGGGGCAGTTTTGTCAAAGGCTGCTGAGCCGCTCGTCTCCCCACGACGCGCGAAGATCGAGAAACGCTATTACTTTGGACCCAGCAATCCCGTGATGTTTGGGATTTCACCGATGACAAGACGGTTGCCGAATAGGAAGGGATGGAGGGACTCGCCTCGCAAGCCGAAGACTTCGACGTACAAGATTATCCGGATATACCTCGGCGTTGGAGGCTAGTCCGGGGGCTACTGAGGGAGTCCTGGTTTAAGGGGTCCTCGGGAGGCCGACCTATTTCCTATGGGCCGGACTGTATGGGCCGTGCGCCGGACACTGGATGGATCGAAGATGTTGTCTCCAGGATGGAAGCTTCAAGGATCGTGGCGTGTCCTCCAAGTCTAAAGTAGCGAATAGGCACGTTATCCCTTCAACGTGTAACCAACCATGTATAAACCCTAGGTACCCTCGGCGTCTATATAAGCCGGAGGGTTTTAGGTTGTAGGTCAACAGAACTCATCTAGGGTTTTAGTCATACGATCTCGTGGTAGATCAACTCTGTAATCCCCATACAATCAATATAATCAAGCAGGACGTAGGGTATTACCTCCATAGGAGGGCCCGAACCTGGGTAAAACTTTGTCCCCTTTGTCTCTCGTTACCATCGATCCTAGTCTCACAGCTCGGGACCCCCTACCCGAGATCCGCCGGTTTTGACACCGACAATAACCACACTGAAAGATCAACTTTTTGATGAACTGAACTGTTGTTGCTGCATCACACTTACTGACCGGCTCAGCTTCGACCCACTTAGTAAACTTGTCAACCGCCACCAAGAGGTGGGTCTTCTTGTCTTTAGACCTCTTAAAAGGTCCCACCATATCAAGCCCCCAGACTGCAAACGGCCAGGTGATTGGAATCATCCGTAACTCTTGAGCCGGCACATGGGCACGTCGCCCAAATTTCTGGCACCCATCACATTTACTGACCAAGTACTCTGCATCTTTATGAGCTGTTAACCAGTAGAAACCGTGTCGAAAAGCCTTAGCCACCAAAGATTTTGACCCGGCATGATGACCACAATCGCCGGCATGGATTTCTTGCAAGATCTCATGGCCCTCATCCGGAGAAACACATCGCTGGAAGACGCCAGTCACACTGCACCTGTGTAACTCACCATTGACAATAGTCATGGATTTAGACCGTCTTATGATCTGCCGCGCCAGATTCTCATCTTGAGGTAACTCGCCGCGGGTCAGATACGCCAGATAAGGCAATGTCCAATCAGGGATTGCACGGAGAGCCGCCACCAATTGTCCTTCCGGGTCAGGTATAGCTAAATCCTCTTCCGATGGTAATTTACCGACGGGTGATGCAATACGTCCAGGAACACATTAGGTGGCACCGGCTTATGCTGAGATCCCAGTCTTGATAATGCGTCAGCCGCCTCATTCTTCCGCCGATCAATATGATCCACCTGATAGCCCTTGAAGTGGCCAGCGATAACATCAACCGCCTGGCGATAAGCCGCCATGCGAGGGTCCTTAGAATCCCACGTGCCAGAGACTTGCTGAGCTACTAGCTCTGAGTCGCCAAGACATCTGACCCGGCTCAAATTCATCTCCTTGGCAAAACGGAGCCCATGAAGCAAAGCCTCATATTCAGCTGCATTGTTAGTACAAGGAAACATTAACCTCAAAACATAACAGAACTTGTCACCTCGCGGGGAAGTTAAAACAGCTCCAGCCACCGAGCCTTCCAATTGCCTTGAGCCGTCAAAATGAATTGTCCAATATGTATTGTCCGGCTTCTCCTCAGGTGCTTGACACTCTGTCCAGTCATTGATAAAATCCACCAGGGCTTGAGATTTGATAGCCGTCCGGGGCACATATTTCAGATTGAGAGGCCCAAGCTCAATTGCCCACTTAGCAATCCTGCCAGTAGCTTCTCTGTTTTGAATGATATCTCCCAAAGGAGCAGAGCTGACCACTATTATTGGATGCCCAAGGAAATAATGTTCAGCTTGCGATTGGCCATGAATACCCCAAACACCAGCTTTTGCCAATGTGGATACCTTTGCTTGGACTCCGTCAAGACCTCACTGACATAATAAACCGGCCGCTCGTCTGGGTATTCCTTACCCGCCTCCTTGCGTTCCACCACAACTGTAGCACTGACGGCTCTATTGTTAGCCGCCACGTACAGGAGCAAAGGCTCTTTCTCCACCGAGGCAGCCAAAACGGGTGGCTCAGCCAACTGTTTCTTGAGCGCCTCAAATGCCTCATTAGCCGCATCACTCCAGACAAAGTCATCTGTCTTCTTCATCATCTGATATAGAGGAATAGCTTTCTCACCCAGGCGGCTTATGAACCGGCTTAGAGCGGCGATACGACCCGCCAAATGCTGAACATCATTAATACACGCCGGCTTAGACAAAGAAGTGATGGCTTTTATCTTGTCTGGGTTAGCCTCGATGCCACGCTCGGAAACCAAGAATCCCAAGAGCTTGCTTGCAGGTACACCAAACACACACTTTGCCGGGTTAAGCATCATCTTGTAAACCCGCAGATTATCAAAAGTTTCCTTCAAATCAGCCAACAGAGTCTCCTTCTTCCTTGATTTGACCACAATATCATCCACATAAGCATGAACATTGCGCCCAATTTGACCATGAAGACAGTTCTGCACACAACGCTGATAAGTCACCTGAGCGCTCTTGAGCCAGAAAGGCATAGACACATAGCAGAAAGCTCCAAAAGGCGTAATGAAAGACGTCTTCTCTTGATCTTTGACTGCCATCTTGATCTGATGATAACCTGAATAAGCATTCAGGAAACATAAACTTTCACAACCCGCCGTTGCATCAATGATCTGGTTGATACGGGGGAGAGCAAATGGATCAACCGGACATGCCTTGTTGAGATCGGTGTAATCCACACACATGCGGCAAGTGCCATTCTTCTTGAGTACCAACACCGGGTTAGCTAACCATTCCGGGTGAAAAACTTCGACGACAAACCCTGCTGCCAAGAGCCGGGCCACCTCTCGCTGTGCTCTCGCACGATCTACCAACGCCTGGGCATCAACAGCAGGCGGGTCATCCCGCGCCGGATTCTGACGTCGATCGCTGCTAGAAATCGCAGGCGACTCTATACGCCGACTGTGACTGCGGCTTGGGATAGGGGTCGAGTGCACGCGGCTCCGGCTATAGGTATACTTCTCTTGTTGGGCCACCGCTGTCTACAAATATCCAATGGCGTTCCGCACTTCTTCCGCAAAAGGCATTCCATCAGGGATGGGGAGCGCGCCAAGTCTGACCGCCGCTGCCACCATGTTCTCCACCGGGTTAGAATAATGACCGGGTGGTGTCGGAAAGTGTTGCGGCGGGGTCTAGTTCCTGCGGGGAGGGTCTGGCTGCCGATGCTGAACCGCCGCCCTACTCCCAGGTACTTCCGCCATCCGGGTCAAGGTCAGAGGTGCATTCCGTCCTGTCCCTGGTGTGTTGAAAAGATTCCTAGGCTCATACTGATCCAGTAGGCGGGTCTGGTGCCTCATCCACCGGACTGCATCTGCGGTCTATTGATCCAGGTCCAGGCGAAAAGCTTCCGCCCTGAGGTGCTCCGACTCAGCATCCATCTGAGCTTTCAGCGCATTGATTTCCTCTTGGGCACCGGCCATCTGGTCCTTCAACCTCGCGATCTCCGTGTTACGGGCTGCTTGGTTTTCGGCCGTGACCTCGGTCCCCATCAGAGTTGTAAGTTCATTCATCAGATCTAGCAAAACTTGAGCCGGCGGCCTGCCTGATCCAGATCCGGTCGCACCAGCAGCCGTGCTACCAGGAGCCGGTGCCGATCCTGCCATGAAGACGGCGGCTCGGCTCGGCGGCTCATAGTATTCCGGCTCACAGTATTCCGGCTCATGGTAGCCCTCGAAGTAGCCCCCAAGCCCGCTGTTGTGAAGCTGGTAGATTGAATCCGCCTCTCCGCTCGAGGATCCATCCTCTGAGCAGATGAGGGTTTCCTCCCGCGACATAGAACCTTCAAGTTCCGTGCCTTGGGTGAAGCCGACGAAGACATGCTTCCGGACCGGGT
Organism: Elymus sibiricus; assembly: GCA_039707655.1. NCBI lineage: Eukaryota > Viridiplantae > Streptophyta > Magnoliopsida > Poales > Poaceae > Elymus > Elymus sibiricus. The sequence continues at coordinate 401,465,494 of CM077671.1, forward strand.
TAAGCCGGGCGGGTTGCGCGTGCCGGGCCGGCTCGACGAGGTCGGTGCAGATGTCCGGCCCGAGTTTAGATCCGCCAATCTTGCCGATGAAGATGTGAATTCCGCTGAAGGGGACCCGGTACCCGTACTCGATTGAGTCGGCCTCGGGGCCCCAGCCGGCGTCGTCGATGTAGAGCTTGCCGCGACGACTCTTGGTCATCCTGCCGACGGCGTATCCCATGATCCCAGGGAGAGAGCCCTTCGAGTACTCCAAACCACCGAGCATCTGCCCCACGGTGGGCGCCAACTGTCGTGGTTTTGTCACGGCAGATGTCCTAGTGCCAGGACTTAGGTGTGAAGCCATCGCTACGGCGGTTAACTCGAAGGGGTTGGACGGGAATAAAGACACAGGTTTACCCAGGTTCGGCCCCTCTAGAAGGAGGTAATAGCCTACGTCCTGCTTTGAGTTGTATTGATTGGATATCGATTACAAGGGAGCGGATTCGCTAGACCTAGTACTCGATCAATGGTTTCGTGGCCTAAGCCGCCCAGGTAACCCGCCTTTATATACAAGGTCGAGGCCTTGGGCTTACAACAGTCCGGGCCGAGTCATACTTGATAACCGACCTTGCCTCTAACTACTCCTGCCTTGTCGGACAAGCCACCACCGGCGGCTTACGCCACCGGGTCATACATTGTCTTCTCCCTCTAGGCCTCCAGGCCCATTGAGCAAGCCTCTTCCAAACCTCATCGCTAAGCCGCCAACCTCATGACCCGGCCCCACCTGGGCGGGTCTCACCAGGGGGTTATATCCCCAACAGAACCGAACTAGATGCAGATGGGAATCCGATGTTGGGACACACTTCAGACGCTTTTGCGTGGAAGCACTTCGATGCATTACATAAGGATAAAGCGGCAGATCCAAGGCATCCTCGAGTCGCCGTCAGCACGGATGGGTTCAATGTGTTTGGTATGATGGCAACCCAATACAGTTGTTGGCCTGTATTTGTCATTCCACTCAATCTCCCCCCCCGGACAGATTATGCAAAGAAAGAACATTTTCCTGACGTTGATAATTCCAGGGCCCAACTATCCAGGGAAGAATATGAATGTGTACATGCAGCCGCTTAAGGATGAATTGTCAGAAGCTTGGGATAATGGGATCAAGACATATGACGCTGCTACAAAACAAAACTTCAAAATGCATGTGTGGTACATGTACTCGACGCATGACTTGCCGGCGTATGCGCTATTCGTTGGCTGGTGTGTGCATGGAAGGTTCCCGTGCCCCACATGCAAGGCAGCTCTTCAGTTCCGTTGGCTGCAGGCGGGTCGCCAGTTTTCTTGCTTCGACTTGCATAGACAGTTCCTGGATCCTCGCCATAAGTTCAAAAAAGACAAGAAGAATTTCATCAAAGGTAGAGTTGTCAAAAACTCTGCACCACCTGCATTGACAGGCCAACAGACCCTGGATCAGTTAAACGCTCTCGAGCCTGATCCAGCGCGTCCAGGATATTTCAAAGGGTATAATTCGGAACACGTCTGGACTCACAAGATATGCTTGTGGGATCCGCCTTACTTTAAAGACCTCCTTTGCCCACACAACATCGACGTGATGCAGACTGAAAAGAATATCACCGAGGCCCTTTTTGGTACATTGTTCGGTATAGAGGGGAAGTCAAAGGATAATCCTAAGGCTAGAGTCGATCAGGAAGCTCTATGTGATAAACCGTTACAAAACATGCGACAACCGAAAGGAAAGAAGAACTGGAGGAAGCCAAAGGCATGGTTCAATCTTGGAAGGCCATCTATGAGGGAAATGATCTTGTGGGTGAAAATGCAGTTGATGTTCCCCGATGGGTATGCAGCGAATCTAAAGAGGGGAGTGAGTCTTGACAAATTGAAAATATTTGGTCTCAAGAGTCATGATTGGCACATATGGCTTGAGCGGGTAATGCCGGTGATGTTGCGTGGCTTTATCCCTGAGGATGAATGGCTAGTACTGGCAGAGTTGAGCTATTTCTTCCGTGCTCTTTGTGCGAAAGAACTATCGCCTGATGTTCTGGATGAACTGGAAGAGTTGGCGCGGGAGTTGATCTGCAAGTTAGAGAAGATCTTTCCACCGGCTTCTTTAATCCAATGCGGCATTTGATTTTGCATCTCCCGACCGAGGCAAGATTGGGGGGGCCGTGCAAAATCGTTGGTGCTACGCAACTGAGAGGATGCAGAAGACGCTTCGAGCAAAATGTAAAAATAAACGTAGAATTGAAGCATCGATGGCCGAGGCATTCATTACTGAGGAGGCGGCAAACTTCATGACAGCACACTATGAAGCCAAGAATCATCATTTGCATAATCCGAAGCCTCGGTACAATGATGGCGACCCTGAAAAAGGTCGATCCAACCTCAGCCTATTCAAAGGGAAGCTCGCACCAGCCGGTGCTTCGAAAGCAATAGCGTTGGATGTCGAAGAATGGCGGACCATTTTGTTGTATATCTTCAACAACCTAACAGAAGTGCGGCCGTACATCGAGTAAGTTCTCGATACATTGTTTCGCAACTTCTAATTCCTTTGAACTGCTCTTATTCCCGGATATGTGATACAGTCGATACGTCGCCAAATTCTCAGATGGAGCGATGATCCAAAAGGATTCCATTGAAGAGTATGAGCTTCTGGCAAAGCATGGAGGAGGCTATCCCGGTTTCATCTCTTGGTTCAAACAAATGGTAATTTCCATTAGACCATTTCATTTCTTCGTCTAGTTTGTGGCTAATGCAACAATCCTTTCGTATTAAACTTGTAGGCTAATTCAGAGTCTATGGATGCCGAATTGAGACAAGTCGCTAATGGTTTTGACTATAAGGTCCGTTCATTTGACAAATACGACATCAACGGGTTTCGCTTTCGTACTTTTGGCAAAGAGCTATCTATGGCCGACCGAAAGTCTACAAATTGTTGTGTCTCTGCTATCGGCGAAGGAGGTATCGAGTATTATGGAAGAGTTGAAGCAATTTATGAACTTATATTCTTTGGTGAAGACCCACCGAACGTCGTAGTCTTCAAATGTTATTGGTTCCAGCCGAAGGAGACTAGAAGGACTCATTAACATATAGGGCTAGTCGAAATCAAACAAAGCACCCATTTAGATGTTCCCGATGTCTATATTACGGCTCAACAGGCGACCCAAGTTTTCTATCTACCATGGGCCTGCCAAACTAATCCAAATCTGAATGGTTGGGATGTCGTTTATGATGTGCCGCCACGTTTTAGACCACCTCCCCTCAATGAAGATGATTATGAACCTCACATTAACCCAGACACATATGAAGGACAATTCTTCCAAGAAACACGTGAAAGTGCGTTATATCGACTAGAGGGGGGGGGGAATAGGCGATTTTTACATATTTGTCACTTGAGGAAATACTAGTTGAGGAATTTGCTAAGTGACGAACTACTCGCAGCGGAATAAGTACACAAGTGCAAGCGAAACATAGCAGTAGCATAGTCATCATGATGAAATTAAACATACACAGAGCATGAGAAGCGTGAACAGGATAAGCAGGCTGAAGATAATGTGACTGAAGAATTTGAGATGAGGAAATTGAGAAAGTCTTCAGTCAAATTCTTCAAACAGTAATGATCAGATTCATCAACAAGTACTTCGAGGAAATAAGGGGTTGAGGAAATAGAACCAGGAGCTCGATGAAGACAATGGTTTGATGACCCAGTTCCAACTGCTGTGACAGTCGTACGTCTGGTTCAGAGCGGCTTGGTATTTAAACCAAAGGACACACAGTCCCAGGACACACAGTCCTTACCGTATTCTCCTTGAGCAAAGGTCACACAGACCTCGCCCAACACTCGTGGTAAGTCTTCAGGGTAGACTTCCAAAACCCTCACAAACTGGTCACCCGGGAATCCACAATTTACTGCTGGATGCTCTAGACCACGGTCACCCGGCAATCCCCAATTGACTGCAGGATGCACTAGACCATGACGCCTAACCATCTGGAAGATACACAGTCTTCAAAGGTAAAAAGCGTCGGTTCCACACAGGAACAATTTCTTCAGTGATGCTCAATCACTATGGGTTTTGGTTGTTTGGGGTTTTTCCTCACTGATGATTTTCGCTCAAAGTCCTCGAGGAATGGGATGCTCTCAAATGACAAGTGTCAAGTTCTCTCTCGGAGCAGCCAACCAGCTAGTGGTTGTGGGGGGGCGGCTATTTATAGCCAAGGTGCATCCCGACATGATAAGACATAAATGCCCCCCAATGATATGACCGTTAGGTGGATAAAATATCTGGACAGCTGGCGCAAAGCACAGCAACGGTCGGAATTTGAACTGTCAAATTCCTCAGGGCTTATCAGTTTCCTCACTTGTAGGCAATTTGCACTGACAAAATCCTAACTCCTCAGTCAGACCAATTTCCTCAGAAACCAGAAGAACACCGTCTCTATCTCTGAATAACTTGACTGAACTGCAAGAGGTTTCCAAAGCCTTCACTCGAAGGATTGGGTTATGTTGAGGCTTTTGAGTTGAGCATCAGATGGAAATTTTTCCTTAGTGTTACCTCGACCCCCTTTAACAGTACGGTGTTTCCTATGACTCAAAGAAAAGAAATGAAATAGTAAAAACAAAAGTCTTCACGCTTCATTGTCCTCATTCATATCTTCAAGGTCACACCATCTTCTTCAATTTCAAAGTCTTCAGGGAATACCAAAGTCTTCAGCAAAGTCTTCACCAAAGTCTTCAGTTGAAGACATTCATTTTTAGGGGTCAATATTCTTCGAATATACCAAACTCCTCCTCGACTTATAGAGCCTGTGTACACTCACAAACGTATTAGTCCCTTAACCTATAAGTCTTCAATACACGAAAATCACTAAGGGGCACTAGATGCACTTACAATCTCCCCCTTTTTGGTGATTGATGACAAATAGGTTAAGTTTTCAACGGGGATAAACATATGAAGTGTAAGTACTGAGTTTGAGGAATTTGATTGCAAGATATAGAGGAACTCCCCCTGAAGATGTGCATATTTGAGGAATTTGCTTTGGACTGCAAATGCACATGGCAGGATAAAAACTTGGAGATCTCCCCCTATATCTTGTAATCCATACACGCATTTTATATATATCATGAGGAAATTGAAATGCATGATGGAAAATGGGGTCTGAGGAAATTCAGCATGCGTGCATTATGATACTTGAGGAAATAAGCATGCAGAAAGCAGTTCAAAAGTATCAGACCACCATCGGACTTAAGTTTACAACTCAACCAACAAAAGTTTCAGAAGAGCGAGACTTGTAACTTAAACAAAAACAACCCATATAAACAGACCCGCTTGAAGACTAACTCAAATTTCTCCCCCTTTGTCATCAAGTGACCAAAAGGGACGAAATTGAGGACAAATGCCCCTGAAGAATTTCATCTTGAAGGTGGTGGAGGAGCACCAGCGTTGTCAGGATTGGTTGGTGGAGCAGGGCCTACAGCAGTGTCGTCAATATCCTCAGCTTCATCCGTTGCACGCGATGAAGAATATGAGCTTGTCACCAGCTGAGGAACTTGAACTTTCTTCCACTTCTTCTTCGGAGGAATCGACCAGTCAAATTTCATCTGAAAGTCCATCTCCTTGAGTTCTTCAGGAGTCTTGAGGTGTGACAAAATGGCCCAAGTGCGATCGAAGACTTCAGGAAGATAATAGTGGTTCTTCCTCACAGAATTGTGCGTGACAGTCATGTCGCAAAGAAGTGAACCAAACTGACGCTTGACCCACTTGTGATTGCGATCAACCTTCTGATGAAGACTTAGGAGAAGCTCGCGATCGGTCATCACACGAGGGGCAGCAGCTTGAGGATTTTGTGCTGAGGCTTTTGCAGCAGAATCTTGGGTAGCAGAGTCATCATTGGTGGAATAGGATGCAGCTTTGCGAAATTGGCCATCCAATGGACGAGTACCTTCATCAACAACAACTTTTCCTTTTCCCTCAATTGAGGAAAATGTATTCTTGAGGACTTCAATCGGAGGCAGAAAGCTGAAGTGATTCTGAAAGTCAGCCTTGAAGGGAATTGAAGACTTTGATCTGAGGAACTTCATGATCCAGGGAGCGTAAGGCTTCAATTCAAATGGTGACATTGCTGCATTGGCCAAAGTCCTCATGAAGAAATCGTGGTAATTGATGGGAATCCCATGAATGATGTTGAATAGCATAGTCTTCATGATTCCTTCAACAGCTTCTTCTTCCGAGTTGTGACCCTTGATGGGATTGAGGGTTTTGGTCAGTATGCGGTATATGGTCCTGGGCACATAGAGAAAATCCTTCACTAGGAAGGTGGTCTTTTGAGTTTTGCCAGGAGCCAAAGGCTTCATCAGTACTTGCATCAAGTGGTTGGGCAGTTCAGGTTCATCATAGATGCAGCGTGCCCCTTCTGAAGGAATTGCTATTGGCACAGCCTGAAGCAATTCAGTGGCTGAGGCAGTGTAGTGAGTAGATCTAGTCATCCAGTCCAGAATCCATGAATTGACATCAGAAGCATCACCTGAGATATGCAAGGTTGCATAGAATTGAAGAATCAGCTCTTCATTCCAGTCGCATATGTCAACGCAGAGGGGAAAAATCCCAGCATCATGAAGAACTGCGAGCACAGGTGTGAAGCATGGAATGGATTCCATATCCACATGAGGAATTTGCTGATGCTCGAAGACTTTCTCTTTGTCAAATAGTACTGATGCATAGAAATTCATCTGCGAAGGAGTCCAGAATCTTGTGCGTCCGATCCTTGCTGAGGCATATGGATTTGGTCCTGTGAAGAATATGTGCTCGTCGAAGAAATTCGCCTTGATGAATTTGGGGCGCTTCGTGCCTTTGAAAGGCAATTTCGGCTTCGGCTGAAGATTTGGCTTGAAGCGGCCCACAATTTCTTTTGGCATAGCCAGGACTTGTTCAGACTGAGGATTCTGAGTAGCAATTTCCTCAGGTGCGGTCTGGGTATCAATTTCTTCAGCTGTTGCAGCTGGAATTTCTTCATGAATAGAAGTGAGAGGTGTGACCAAACCTTCAGATCTTGTTTGAATTTCCTCAGTCTGGGCAGGTGACTGAGGAATTTGAGTGAGGGGAGTGGTCATGGGAGAATTGGGGTGTGCAGCTTCCCAGTATTCATCATTAATCAGTGGAGTGGTATTCCCAATGTCCACATCCTCATCAATTTCTTCAACTCCAGCCTTTTCAGCAGTTAACTGAGGCTGGGGCGATGATACCAGAGGGGTTGAAGCATTTGCTTCCACCTCTATTTCTTCATCAATCTGCTCTGAGGAAGCTGCAGATTGAGTTTCTTCATCATCGTCCTCACTTGGGATGACATAGTCTTCACCAAATGGGACTATGTCATATGCTGGAACTGATGAAATAGGAACAGCATCAATTGGTTCATTTTAAGAACTTGGCAAAGTCTTCAATTTCTTCGCAGCTGAGGAATCTGCGGATGGTGATGCTTTCCTCTTCAGAGCAACAGCTTTTTTTGCAGCCTTGGTTTTCTTCGCTTCTGATGCAGAAGGAAGTGTGACAGTCTTCACCTTTGATGATTTTGCTGGGGGAGCCTGGGGTGAAGTTGGAGCAGTTTCTTCAGGCACAGCAGTTTCTATAGCTGGCCTCTCAATTTCTTCAGGCGCAACATTTGGAGTTGCCCTGGGAATTTCTTCAGCAGCGTGAGTTTCTTCAGCTGCACTTGCAGTTTCTTCAGCAGGCTGAGCAGAAGTTTCAGCCTGAGGAATTTGTGGTTGCGATCGTGCTGCAACCCTTGAGTTGTGATCTTTGATGACTTTGTCAGCAATGTTGACAAATCGAACCTTGGCACCGTTCCAGTCAGCATAGTACTTGTTGAATTCATCGCTGAGGCCTTAGATGTTCTTTTGGACAGAGATGAGTTGGTCAAGCGTCAGATTGAGAACATTGTTATTCATGAAGCACTCTTTCTTGAACTGAGCCTTCTTTGCCTTTCTGGCATTCTCGAACTTCCACTTTTCTTCACCGATGAACGCGGTGAGGACATGGCTAGGACCGAGAGGAAGCTTCAAGTCATCAATTGGAGTGTTTGGGTCATTGTGCCATATGTCAATGAAGTCAAGTACAGTCCTTGGATCCAGCAGAAGAGGAATTGAAGTGCTCTTGGCTTGAGCCACTCTTTCTTGCTTATTTCTGACAATGGCAGCAAGCTCTCCATCACTTGCTTCATCTTCCTCAGTTGCTGAGGGAATATTGAAGACTACTTGCTTCTTGTGAGGACTTGGCCTCCTGCCTTGTCCTGCTGTTGACTTCACTTTCAGCAAAGTGGGACTGCTTGAGGAATGTGCTTGGGCAGATGAAGTTGCAGATGCCCTTGAAGCAATTGAAAAACCGGCAGTCCTCTGACAAGATGCCAGATGCACTGGTGTTGATGACATGGCAGCAGTCGTTGAAGATTTTGTAGTCACTGAGGGCATTGCAGCAGCCCTTGAAGATTTTGCAGCCACCGAGGGCATTGCAGGAGCCCTTGAAGATTTTGCTTGAGGCATTTGTTGTGAGGAACTTGGGGCTGAGGACTTTGATGCTGAGGATTTTGATGCGGATTTCTTCACCACTGACTTCTTCGCAGCAGGTGCACTAGCAGAGGCAGCAGCAGCAGCAGAGTCCACATTGAATTGCCTCACAGCTTCTTTAGAGATCTTTTGAAGCTTTCTCTGACGTTTTGCCCATTCTTCAGGAAAATCCTCAGCTCTCATGAGGCTAGAGGGGTCAGCTGCCTGGTTATTTCCCAGTGGAGGTCTTCTGCAAGGTGGTTTCAGTGCAAACTTCTTCATGCACTTAGGAGTGACATACCGATATTCTCGCCATTCCTTCCTCCATCTCCTCTCAATCCTTTGGATGCGAATTTTTTGCTTTTCTTTGGTCTCTTTCCCATAGATTTCTTCATCAGGTGTGCAATACTCAGGATAGATATCATCAGGAATCTCAAATGCAGTGTTGGATTCAAGCTTCTTTCCTCCTTTCTGAGGTCTTTTCCCATTATCCATTTTCTTCAACTGAGGATTATGAACTGCTGAAGTTTCTGAGGAAGTGTGCAGCTTTTCTTCGAGGAACACTGCAAATGAGTTAACTTGATGAGGACCTAGAGATTCATCAGCTGACATTTGTACCTGTGAATAGAGTATAGGTGCGAAGAATTTGAAGAGGTCATATGCGTTCTCAGAATTTTTTGCAAAACTATCAAGTTTGAGGAATTTGACCATAGATGCCTTGAAGAATTTCACTAAGTGTTCTTGACTTAGGTTCCAGAGTTGTATAGATTTGAGGATCCACACAATTGAGGAATCTTGAAGAAAATCATAACTTAGTGAAATAGATCAAGAGAAGGAGTTTGTTTGGTGCTTAAGATATGGATTGCTTGAAGAATAAACACCTTTTGAGGATTTAGTGAAAATCATCGGGATCAAAAATGGCAATAAAAGTGGATTTTATTTACCGTACACGATGAACACGACGAACAGTGAAGTGAGGTGAAGGAGTTCGTCAGTCCAGATCTCCCACGCCCTAGCTTGGCAGAGGGAGATAGCTACAGTGGCGGCGGGGTGAAGACTTCCGCGGCCGATGCGAGTATGACGACGGCGAGGTCGAGGCAGTGAAGCTCTTCCTCTCCGGCGATGATGAGGCTAGCGGCGGCGCTAGGTCTGGAGCTCGGGAGAGATGGGAGTGAGGAGTAACCCGAGCAAGTGGAAGGGAGGGGGTATTTATAGCGGCAGTAAAAACCAACTGGCCCGAAGAGTTTGGACCAGTATGCCCCTGACACTTGCCATCCATGCGACATGTGTCACCCACGTACTGTGTAGTGGAGATAGTGGGGGATCGTGGGTTATCCAGTCATGGGAATCGGAACGGTTTGAGCGGCAATCGCCAAAAATTGAGATTGAAAATTTTTAAAGTTTCGTTCGCAAATTCTTCAGCTGTCAAGGACACAGTGAAGACTTTGAACGGGTTTCAAAGTAGAACGCATATGAAGAATTTGTGAACAGACTTGGTTGAGTTTAGCATAGAGGGGGAATGGGTACGATCACATTCACTTAGAAGAAAATCAACTTGAACAAATAGCTATAAGTGAATGCTGTTGAGGACATTGAAAAACTCTCTCTCTCTCTCTCTCTCTCTCTCTCTCTCTATATATATATATATATATATATATATATATAGTTAATGAAGAAAAACTCATGTGAGGAACATCAATTGAAAAGTTTGAAGAATTTGAAATTTTGAGGAATTTGCAAGCTTGAAGAATTTGACAATTTTTGAACAATTTGCAAAATGATGAAAAACTCAAACTTGAAGAATTTCAACTGTTGTTGGTGGCGTTACCCACCGTATAAGAATGATGATTTCAGACACCGCGTACAATTATCGTAGGGTTCTGAGAATCAAATTCTTCATTAATTTCTTCACACTTAGAGTGTTAGTCTTCATTTATTGAAGAAAAACGTTACTTTGTGTGTTGCACATCAAAGTCATCAATTTTGCATAAGTGTTAGGATGTGTGTCCTTTCAAAGAACATTCAAAGATTCTAAGATATTTAGCTCACACCGCAACTTGCAAAATCTCTTCTCATCCAAGGGCTTTGTGAAGATATCAGCCAGCTGTTCTTCAGTCTTCACGTGGTCAAGGAAGATATCGCCCTTCATCACATTGTCACGAAGAAAATGATGAAGAATCTGGATGTGCTTGGTCTTTGAGTGCTGAACCGGGTTGTGAGCAATCTTGATGGCACTCTCGTTGTCGCAGTAGAGACGTACATTCTTCACGTTGATGTTGTAGTCCTTTAGGGTTTGCTTCATCCATAGCAATTGAGCACAGCAGGAACCAGCAGCAATGTACTCAGCTTCAGCAGTGGATAGTGACACGCAGTTCTGCTTCTTCGAGGACCAACAGACTAAGGATCGTCCGAGGAAATGACAAGTGCCTGACGTTGACTTGCGGTCCACACGATCACCAGCATAATCAGAATCAGAATATCCAATGAGGTCAAGATCTGATCCCTTAGGGTACCATAATCCTAGTGTTGGAGTGTGAGCTAGATATCGAAGAATATGTTTCACAGCCTTATGGTGTGATTCCTTCGGTTTGCTTGAAATCAGACACACATGCAAACACTAAGCATAATATCTAGCCTAGATGCACATAAGTACAATAAAGAACCAATCATGGAGCGGTATACCTTCTGATCAATCTTTACCACTTTCGTCAGAGCAGAGTTGAGCCGATGTGGGCATAGGGATCTTGACGCCTTTGCAATCCTGCATGCCGAATTTGTTCAGGACATCCTTGAGGTATTTCTCTTGAGATATGAAGATCCCATTGCGTTGTTGACGAATTTGAAGCCCTAGGAAGAATTTGAGCTCTCCCATCATAGACATTTGATATTCTTCACCCATCATATAGGCAAATTCGTCGCTGTAACGTTTGTCAGTACATCCAAAGATAATATCGTCCACATATATTTGGCACACAAATAATTCATCATCATATGATTTTGTGAAAAGAGTTGGGTCAAGTGAACCGGGTTTGAAGCCTTTCTTCATGAGGAATTCCTTCAGTGTGTCATACCACGCCCGAGGGGCTTGCTTGAGGCCATAGAGAGCCTTGTTGAGTCTGAAGACTTTGTCCGGAAACTTAGGATCTTCAAAACCTGGGGGTTGAGCAACATATACTTCTTCCTCAAGCTTACCATTGAGGAATGCACTTTTCACATCCATTTGATATAAGATGATATTGTGATGGTTAGCATAAGCAAGCAATATGCGAATAGCTTCAAGTCTAGCAACAGGTGCAAAAGTTTCATCAAAGTCAATTCCCTCAACCTGTGTGTAGCCCTGTGCCACAAGTCGAGCCTTATTCCTCACTACCTGACCAAGTTCATCTTGTTTGTTGCGGTAGATCCACTTGGTACCTATGATATTGTGCTTGCGAGGATCTGGGCGTTTGACGAGTTTCCACACATTGTTGAGTTTGAATTGATGCAATTCCTCTTGCATGGCTTGAATCCACTCAGGCTCCAAGAATGCTTCATCAACTTTGGTGGGCTCTGTGATAGAGACAAAAGCAAAGTGCCCACAAAAGTTAGACAAATGTGAAGCTTTTGAGCGTGTGAGGGGACCTGGTGCATTGATGTCGTCGAGGATTTTCTCGATTTGCACTTCATTTGCAAGTCGTGGATGAGCAGGTTGAAGACTTTGTTGAGGCTGAGCATTTTCTTCAGCACCATTGTCTTCAGGTGTATCAGCATGAATGTCTTCAGCGTTGGGTACAACTTCTTCAGAGAGTGGTTGTTCTTCAGTAGGGATCACATCTTCAGTGGCCTTGAACCTAATGGATTCCTCAGGAGGCATTTCATCTAGCACAGGAGGCAGGTGCTCTCTTTGCGAGCCGTTAGTTTCATCGAACCGCACATCTACAGTTTCAACAACCTTGTTGTGATAGGTGTTGAAGACTCTGTAGGTGTGCGAGTCCTTACCGTAGCCAATCATAAAACCTTCATATGCTTTCGGTGCAAATTTAGAACTATGGTGAGGATCTCTAATCCAGCATTTAGCACCGAAGACTTTGAAATAACTCACATTGGGTTTCTTGTCAGTGAGGAGTTCATATGAAGTCTTCTTGAGGAATTTGTGAAGATATACCCTGTTTTTGATGTGGCAAGCAGTATTGATTGCCTCAGGCCAGAAGCAACGAGGGGTCTTGTATTCATCAAGCATGGTGCAAGCCATCTCAACAAGAGTCATGTTCTTGCGCTCCACAACGCCATTCTGCTGAGGAGTATAAGGGGCAGATAACTCATGAGTAATACCAAGTTCATCAAGATATTCATCAAGACCAGTGTTCTTGAACTCAGTGCCATTATCACTCCTGATATGCTTGATTTTGACGCCGAAGTTCGTCGAGGCCCTTGAAGAAAATCGTCTGAAGACATTCTGCACTTCAGATTTGTACAGGATAATGTGCACCCAAGTATAGCGAGAGAAATCATCAACAATAACAAAGCCATATAAGCAGGGAGTATTTGTTAGTGGGACCAAAGAGATCCATATGAAGCAATTCAAAAGGACGAGTGGTAGTCATGATGGTCTTGGATGGATGCTTGGGTCTGGTCATCTTTCCAGACTCACAAGCCCCACACAAGTGATCCTTGAGGAATTTGACACCCTCAATGCCAATGACGTGCTTTTTCTTCGCGAGTGTGTGCAAGTTCCTCATGCCAGCGTGTCCAAGTCGTCGATGCCATAGCCAGCCTTCTGAAGCTTTTGCAAGTAGACATGTAGCCGGCTGTGGACCTGTAGAGAAATCAACAATATACAAGTCTCCTCTCCTAAAGCCTTCGAAGACTTTGGATTTGTCAGATTCCATGATGACAACACAACGATATTTGCCAAAGATGACAACCATATCAAGATCACAAAGCATTGAGACAGACATGAGGTTGAATCCAAGGGACTCGACAAGCATCACCTTATCCATGTGTCGATCCTTCGAGATTGCAACCTTACCTAGACCCAATACCTTGCTTTTTCCTTTGTCAGCGTAGGTGATATGCTTCAGATGAGAGGGAGCCAGTGGAATATTCATCAATAGGTTCTTGTCACCAGTCATGTGGTTGGTGCATCCACTGTCGAGGACCCACTCGGTAGCTTTGGGTGTTTCATCCTGCAGATGAATTAGTACAGTTTACGGACGCATATGCTTCAGAGCGAAGAATATGACTTCAAATTCATCAGATTGAATTTCATCACATAGTATAGTAAGCAAAGTAATGTGAGGACGTGAGAAATGAATAATTCATTTCTTCATGATTAGCTTGCGTCCTTTCAAGCATTTCCTCAGGTCTCCAGCAAATTCATCAGACGTTCAAGTTCGTCTGGAGACTTGACCCTGCATAAGAGATTAGTTCAATTTCTTCACCACCCACATCTGGAGGGGTGGCAAAGAGTTCATCATTCTGCGAGCTCCATATGAGAAGGGTGGCATAGAAGCAAGTGCACTTCGTTTCACAGGACGGGGGTTAGAGTACTCATATGAATAAGCAGATAAATTCTTCGAGGACTTATGAACATAATGATTTGAAGAATAATGAGCATATTCATGACCCTTAGATTTTCCCTGCGAAACAGAAGCATTAGCACGAGAATGATATGATTTTTGACCATATGAGGAATTTGGTCCATGTGAGGACTTTGGTCCTTGTGAAGACTTTGATCCAACTGAAGAATTTGATCTGGGGTTCCTGTTCTTCACTGGTGATGTCATGAGGACATTCACTTGAAGACTTTCCAAGCAGCTCTTGGGAACCCAGATTTTCCTCAGGGGGGACCATTCCTGCAGTTAGTTCCAACATATCTAGCAAATACTTCACCATTCTGATTTTTGAACAGTTTATAGTTGGAGTCAATTGACTCATCAGAGGAATATGAAGATTCACAAGTAAAGCCAGATAAAGTGGATGGGTCTACAGGAGGTCCTTTTGCAGCAACCCATGAGATTTTGGGATACTGCTCAGGTTTCCAGTAAGATCCATCGGCATTGAGTTTCCTCTCAAATGCAATACCCTCTTTCCTAGGGTTCCTGTTCAGAATCTGCTTTTTGAGCACATCGCAAAGGGTTTGATGCCCTTTTAGACTTTTGTATATGCCTGTCACATACAATTCCTTCAACCCTGCATTTTCGTCAGTGATACTTGTGGTATCCTCAGATGAGGAATTTGTGACCACAGAAATAGTTGAAGAATTTGCAGCAATAGAAGCATTTGAACATTCAGGTGAAGAATGAGCACTTTCATGTTCGATGCATTTCAAGCAAGGCGGAACAAAATCTTCCTGAGCGGTACTGATCTGTTGAGCAAGCAAGGAGTCATTATCCCTTTGAAGATCATCACGAGACACCCTTAGTTTCTCAAGATCTTGCTTTCTTTGAAGAAATTCATAAGAAAGCTTCTCATGATCGACTAAGAGGGCCTCATGACGAGTTTGAAGGTTATCATACTTGGACTGAAGACTTTGAAGGTCCTTAGTCAAAGTTTGACTATGATCCACTTCCTCATTCAACAGATCGTCGCTTTTGTCTAGCTGTTTCTGAAGCTTTTCAATGACACTTTGTTGTTTAGTAGCAATATTAGGAAGTTTGGAATAGCTAGGTTTCATGTAATCCTCAGATTCACCATCACTTGATTCAGAGGAGGAATGGTATGAGAGTACCCTTGATCCTTTTGCCATGAGTAGTCCTGGCCATGGGAAGCCCGACCCGGTCGGCCCGGCCCGACCTTGCCCACGGGCCGGACTCGGGCCTAGATTTTGAGCCCGACGGCCGGGCCGGGGCGGGCCCGGGCCCGTCATATTCACACTTTAACAAAGAGGCCCGGCCCGAGGCCCGACGGGCTTTACCAGTGATGGGCCGGGCTCGGGCCTAAAAATCAGGCCCGACGGCCGGGCCGGGCCGGGCTCGGGCCTAGGTTTTTTGGCTCGGGCTTGGTTAGGCTCGGCCCGAAGCCCGGCCCGGCCCGTTGGATGGCCAGGTATAGCCATGAGACACATAGATGAGGAAGATGAAGTTGGATTAGTCTTCTGCGTTTTGAGGAAATTCTTGTATTCGATGAACCTGGGATCTTGACGAGTGTGATAGCCTTCATGCACATCAGAGAGCCTGTCCCAGATGAGCTTTGCATTGGGAAGATGGTAGATGCTTTTGAACATGACCTTTGACAAGCTAGAGCAGATGATATTCTTCACCTGGGCGTCCAGCTGTGTGTACTTAAGAATGTCTTTAGCATTTGCCATCTTGCAGAGATCAGTCAGTCCAAGCTCAGTAACAGTCCATAGCTCGATGTTCTTCGATATGAGATGCTTCCACATGAGGACTTTCCATTTGGGATAGTCAGATCCATCAAAGACAGGACATACTGTGGTTGCATGGGCACTGCTTGCCATGAAGCAATAAGTGGGAGCATAGTCATCATTGCTGATGTCAGAGTCGTTTGAGTTGCCATTTTCCTCATCGTTGAAGATGGATTTGTTGACGAAAGTAGTAGCAGAGCCAGGCTTGCAAAACAAGAGTCCGACTCTTCCTCAGATTCCTCCTCTTCCTCATATTCTTCAGATTCTTCTTCAGAATCCATTTCCTTGCCAATAAGTGCCCGAGCCTTCCTTAAGCTCTTCTTCTTGTGCGATGAGGACTTTGCAGATGAGGACTTTGAAGATGAGGACTTTGAAGATTTCTTCTTTTTCTTCGAGTCATCAGAACTGTCATCCTTGTATTTCTTCTTTCTTGACTCTTTTTCCCAGAGAGGACAGTCAGAGATAAAGTGACCAGATTTCTTGCATTTGTGGCAAGTTCTCTTCTCGTAGTCGCTTGATGAAGAATCTGATTTCTTCATGCCACTTTTTGATGATTTTCTAAACCGACCTCTCCTTGAGAACTTCTGGAATTTCCTCACGAGCATTGCTAGCTCCTGACTCAGTTCTTCAGGATCACCAAGGCTACTATCAGATTCTTTGTCTTCAGATGAGGAAATTGCCTTAGCCTTCAAAGCACAAGATCTTCCATAACTTGGCCCGTAGAGGTCTCTCTTCTTAGCTTGTTGGAATTCATGAGTATTGAGTCTTTCAAGAATATCAACAGGATCTAGTGACTTGTAGTCTTGATACGTCTCCATCGTATCTACTTTTCCAAACTCTTTGGCCTTTGTTTTGGAGTCTAATTTGCATGATTTGAATGGAACTAACCCAGACTGACGCTGTTTTCAGCAGAATTGCCTTGGTGTTATTTTTGTGCAGAAATAAAAGTTCTCGGATTGACCTGAAAATTTACGGAGAATATTTTTGGATTTAATAAAAAATACTGGCGAAAGAATCAACCGGAGGGGGCCCACCCATTGGCCACAAGCCAGGGGGCGCGCCGCCCTAGGGCGCGCCCTGCAGGCTTGTGGGCCCCCTGGAGCTCCTCCGACCTCAACTCCAACTCTATATATTCCTATTCGGGGAGAAAAAATCAGAGAGAAGAGTTCATCGCGTTTCACGATACGGAGCTGCCGCCACCTCCTGTTCTTCCTCGGGAGGACAGATCTGGAGTCTGTTTTGGGCTCCGGAGAGGGGAAATCGACGCCGTCGTCATCACCAATTTCATGATGCTCTCCGCCGTTCGTGAGTAATCCCATCGTAGGCTTGCTGGACGGTGATGGGTTGGATGAGATTTACCATGTAATCGAGTTATTTTTGTTAGGGTTTGATCCCTAGTATCCACTATGTTCTGAGATTGATGTTGCTATGACTTTGCTATGCTTAATGCTTGTCACTAGGGCCCGAGTGCCATGATTTCAGATCTGAACCTATTATGTTTTCATGAATATATGTGTGTTCTTGATCCTATCTTGCAAGTTGTAGACACCTATTACGAGTTATGATCCGCATCCCCCAGGGTGACAATAACTGGGATTCTTTCCGGTGATTACCGTAGTTTGAGGAGTTCATGTATTCACTAAGTGCTAATGCTTTGGTCCGGTTCTCTATTAAAAGGAGGCCTTAATATCCCTTAGTTTCCATTAGGACCCCGCTGCCACGGGAGGGTAGGACAAAAGATGTCATGCAAGTTCTTTTCCATAAGCACGTATGACTATATATGGAATACATGCCTACATTACATTGATGAATTGGAGCTAGTTCTGTGTCACCCTGTGTTATAACCATTGCATGATGAATGCTATCCAACATAATTATCCATCACTGAACCATTGCCTACGAGCTTTTCACATATTAATCTTTGCTAAGTTACTTTTCTGTTGCTACTGTTACAATCACTACAAAACTGCTACTGTCACTTTTGCCATCGTTACCGCTACTTCCATACTACTTTGCTACTAAATACTTTGCTGCAGACATTAAGTCTTTCAGGTGTGGTTGAATTGACAACTCAGCTGCTAATACTCGAGAATATTCTTTGGCTCCCCTTGTGTCGAATCAATAAATTTGGGTTGAATACTCTACCCTCGAAAACTGTTGCGATCCCCTATACTTGTGGGTTATCAAGTCTCCACGTTCTTGGATCATCAAAGCAAGTGTATCAAATGAGGAATTAAGGGATCTCAGCAGTTTCTTCACCACCTCATGGTTGGTGATGTCAGTGGCACCAAGAGCCTGTAGCTCATTGGAGATATCAGTGAGGCGATCGAATGTTTGCTGAACATTTTCGTTGTCAAGTCTTTTGAAGCGGTTGAAGAGATTGCGAAGAACATCAACTCGAGAGTCACGTTGAGTTGAGATGCCTTCATTGACTTTGGACAGCCTATCCCAGATAAGCTTAGCAGTCTCCAAAGCACTCACTCTGCCATACTGACCTTTGCTCAGATGGCCACATATGATATTCTTCGCTTGAGAGTCGAGTTGCTTGAATCTCTTCACATCAGCAGCAGTAACAGTGGGAGTGACGCAAGGAACACCATTTTCCACAACATACCAGAGATCGTTGTCAATTGCCTCAAGATGCATGCACATCTTGTTCTTCCAGTAGGGGTAGTCCGTCCCATCGAAGGTAGGACACCTAGCTGAGACCTTGATCATGCCTGCAGTCGACATAACTAAAACTCTAGGTGGTTAAACCAAAATCACACAGAACAAGAGAGTACCTTGCTATGATACCAATTGAAAGTGCGTTATATCGACTAGAGGGGGTGAATAGGTGATTTTTACAAATTCGTCACTTGAGGAAATACTAGTTGAGGAATTTGCTAAGTGACGAACTACTCGCAGCGGAATAAGTACTCAAGTGCATGTGAAACATAGCAGTAGCATAGTCATCATGATGAAATGAAACATACACAAAGCATGAGAAGCATGAACAGGATAAGCAGGCTGAAGATAATGTGACTGAAGAATTTGAGATGAGGAAATTGAGAAAGTCTTCAGTCAAATTCTTCAAACAGTAACGATCAGATTCATCAACAAGTACTTCGAGGAAATAAGGGGTTGAGGAAATAGAACCAGGAGCTCGATGAAGACAATGGTTTGATGACCCAGTTCCAACTGCTGTGACAATTGTACGTCTGGTTCGGAGCGGCTTGGTATTTAAACCAAAGGACACACAGTCCCAGGACACACAGTCCTTACCGTATTCTCCTTGAGCTAACGTCACACAGACCTCGCCCAACACTCGTGGTAAGTCTTCAGGGTAGACTTCCAAAACCCTCACAAACTGGTCACCCGGCAATCCACAATTTACTGCTGGATGCTCTAGACCACGGTCACCCGGCAATCCCCAATTGACTGCAGGATGCACTAGACCATGACGCCTAACCATCTGGAAGATACACAGTCTTCAAAGGTAAAAAGCGTCGGTTCCACACAGGAACAATTTCTTCAGTGATGCTCAATCACTATGGGTTTTGGTTGTTTGGGGTTTTTCCTCACTGATGATTTTCGCTCAAAGTCCTCGAGGAATGGGATGCTCTCAAATGACAAGTGTCAAGTTCTCTCTCGGAGCAGCCAACCAGCAAGTGGTTGTGGGGGTGGCTATTTATAGCCAGGTTGCATCCTGACATGATAAGACATAAATGCCCCCCAATGATATGACCGTCAGGTGGATAAAATATCTGGACAGCTGGCGCAAAGCACAACAACGGTCGGAATTTGAACTGTCAAATTCCTCAGGGCTTATCATTTTCCTCACTTGTAGGCAATTCGCACTGGCGTAACCCTAACTCCTCAGTCAGACCAATTTCCTCAGAAACCAGAAGAACATCGTCTCTGTCTCTGAAGAACTTGACTGAAGTGCAAGAGGTTTCCAAAGGCTTCACTCGAAGGATTGGGTTATGTTGAGGCTTTTGAGTTGAGCATCAGATTTCCCTAGTGTTACCTCCACCCCCTTTAACAGTACGGTGTTTCCTATGACTCAAAGAAAAGAAATGAAACAGTAAAAACAAAAGTCTTCACGCTTCATTGTCCTCGTTCATATCTTCAAGGTCACACCATCTTCTTCAATTTCAAAGTCTTCAGGGAATACCAAAGTCTTCAGCAAAGTCTTCACCAAAGTCTTCAGTTGAAGACATTCATTTTTAGGGGTTGATATTCTTCGAATATACCAAACTCCTCATAGACTTATAGAGCCTGTGTACACTCACAAACGTATTAGTCCCTTAACCTATAAGTCTTCAATACACCAAAATCACTGAGGGGCACTAGATGTACTTACACCACGTCTTTCCAAAAAACGTTTCAAGAACCGCTCTACTTCACCCCAGAACATTGAAGTAGACATCGACAGTGAATCTGACTTCACCCCTGAGCCGGAACAAGAAGAGACGGAAGAAGAAGAGGTTACTGTTGCGGATGACCTCTCAATGCTTGACCGATTACATAAAGGAGGCCTTCCACATGTTGTTCCCGATAGTGATGATGATGATGCATTTATTGATGATAGTGATGATGATGATGATGCATTTATTGATCCCGGAGCATATATAGACGATCAAGATTATTATTAGTTCATGTTAGGTACTATTCAGTTTTTATTATATACATGATGATGATACACTCAAATTATATACATATTATTATTCATGTCGGTGTTCAATTTTTTTATGTTGTACTAATTTCGTTTACTCTTTGTCATGGCAGCTGTTGAAAGATGGTGGGCGCGGGTCGAGAGCGATCCGAAGCTCCTTCTTCGTCGGCGCGTGGTGGGAGGGGTACTTCCATTCCACCCCAAACTCTTCGGAGAGCGTTGTACGACAGTATGGGGACACCCGAGGGCGCTTCTTCGTCGGCGAAGTTGCCCACCGGGAGAGGAGGTCGGGGGAAGAAGAGAGCTCCTAAAGGTACACGTGATGGCCACGGGAGAGGTACGAAGGCTGCTACGCCTTCCTCGCCGCCACCCCCAGCTGAGTCACCCGAGCACAGGACTGCTACGGTGGACCCGTCTGAGGTGGAGGCTACGCGGACTCCTGTCCACGAGCCTCGGGTCGACGATCCTTCTGTCCTAGACGCTTCGACCTGCGAGACTCCTGTGCCAGACGATTCGTCCTACGAGACTCCACACGCCTCGACCGGATGGGATACCTGGCCGGATCTGCATCAGCCGGAGCCGAGTGGCCATGCTGATGGTGGCGGGGATCAGTTTTCTGATAGCGGGGACGAGGTGGTTGAGGGGGGCATCGTCTACCAGCGTGGGTGTACACGGCTCCCGCCCGTGCCGGCGACCCGCGAGCAGAGGTGGTCGATTAGGCCTGATGGGCAGAAGTAAGTGCATTTACTCTTTTTTGACCTTTTTCCTTCACGTTTCTTCAAATATCTAATGTGTTGGCTTTGTCATACTGCAGGGGTTGGATTCACGCCAAGGATGTCCGCATGCCCAACTCCATCCTTGGTGTGATTTGCCGGCATAACTTCCCGGGGTTTGTCACGTTGCCCGGCGAGGGTCAGCTTCCAGAGTTAGGATTGAGCTGGGAGCACTACTTGGCTGCCCCGGCCCCGCCGGAGGAGATGATCGATGGTGTCTTGTCCCACAAGAGGGCCGACATGGTGATCAGAAAGTTTTGGGTAATTTCTCCTTTACACAATTAAAAATCAACAATAGCTAGTTATTGTACTAATCAGTGTTGTCTCCTTTGATTGCAGACCTTCTACAGGTGTGAGGAGGGATACGAGGAGGCCGTGGCAAAGGTTATCGATGGCGAGTGCAGGTGCCTACTACAGAACTTACGGCACGAGGCTCGGATACAGGATGTTCGAGACTACTATGCCTCGCGGCGTATTAAGAAGGACAAGTCGTCGTGCTGCAGAAAGTTTCTGCACAAGGAGCAGTACATGAAGGTAATTACCTATTCTTAAGGCCTTTTACTTAGTTTCCTTGCTTTGATTCGTAGGCGTAGCGCTCAAATTTCTCTTCACTAACTTAGCTGCCCCCGAGATGGTGTGCGGATAAGATGGATTGTTGGGAGGCGATGGTGAATGAGTGGTGCTCTGACGAATGGTGAGCCGTCCACAACAATGCCAAGGAACGGCGTGCCCAAATGGAAGGTGTGCCACACCATCAAGGTAGCGCCAACTTATTTCAGTTCGGGCGGAACTAGGTATGTGGTTTGCTTCATGATTCATGCAATTCATTCTTGATGCTAGCTTGACCCCTTTATTAATACTTTGTTCCTCTCTTTTAGGCGCATTACAATAAGATGGAGGTGCCACAGGTGTACGACCTCTATGCCATGGCCCATACTGCCTCGTACAAGAAGGCCAAGGCATTTTCTGAGTCTGACCTCGATAATCCTGACAACTTCACCAACATCTCCTCCCACAACAAGCTCGTGAGGTACAGAGATGTGGGGAAGGCGGTGAATGGGGAGGACTTCAACCCGAGCCAGCATCCTATTGATCTAGAGATGGTGATGATAGCTCGCGGCGGGAGGCCCCATGGCTCGATAGCCATTGGAGATGGACTTATACGGTCTTCGTGCACTCTCCGGCAGATCAAGGCGCTCCAAACGAGCTCCTGTCCTGAGATAACGCCTCGTCCACGGCCAGTCGAGCTCGCCATCGAGGTTAGTCATTAGGGCTCAGATAGGTTTCCTCCATTACATTGTGTGTGCGAACAAAGATGATTACAATGCTAATGAGGAGTTGTGTTGCAGGCTGCTCTACAGAAAGAGAGAGCGGCAACCCAGGCGCTTCTGGAGGAACAGGTGTCGGTGTCAAAACCGGCGGATCTCGGGTAGGGGGTCCCGAGCTGTGAGACTAGGATCGATGGTAACAAAGGGACGAAGGAGACGATGTTTACCCAGGTTCGGGCCCTCCTATGGAGGTAAAACCCTACGTCCTGCTTGATTATATTGATGGTATGAAGGTTACAGAGTTGATCTACCTCGAGATCGACTAGCTAAAACCCTAGATGAGTTTCTCTGCCTTATAATCTAAAACCCTCCCGGTTTATATAGACACCGGGGAGTTCCTAGGGTTTACACATGACAGGTCACCTGCCAGGGATGGAAAATGCCGATCTCCTCGTCTTGACTTGGAGTGCACGACGTGCCTTCGGGGCTTCCTTCTGGAACGTGGAGTCTCGATGTAACCGGCCTTTCCTGTGATAGCCAAAGAACGGCCCATCGAGCCGGCCTATTAAGAGATGGGCCAGCAGCCCGAGGACACCCTAGTCTGGGACTCCCTCAGTAGCCCCCGAACTAGCCCCCAACGCCAAGAGGCTCAGCTCCAGCTGCTTCATATGATCAGAGTCTTCGGCTTGCGGGTGAGTTCTTCTTCCCTTTCAATGATCGGCTAAGACTAGTTTGGCTTCCGATGACACGCATTTCATCCGATCATATAATTGACCGAACACCATGAATTGCTTAGCCCCGAAGGCCACTCGTCAAAGTGTAAACAGTGTTTTCTGACACCCCCCTCTAACGAAGGGTCGTGGCCTACCACGACCACTGAACCAGTTATGAGAACTTGATTCGCGGTTCGAGGCCATTTTTACAGCAACACGACTTATCAATGCGTAGATCGTGCTCCGTTTCACATGGGATATGATTAATCTTCATGTGCGCATAACAGCACGCACGTCTTGGGAAGCGGAGGGATTTGCGGCGCGATAAGGGAGGCTAATCGGCGGCACGTCTCATAAAAAGGGAAAAAACTCCAAGGCCCATTCACGCTTCCCATTCGCATCCTCCGCCTCCTCAATCTCCCCAAGCTTCGAGAGCCCAGATCCAGTTCTTCCTCGCCCTCTCCTCCGAGCTTAGCCATGGCAGGTTCGGGCTCCAATGGCAAGTGGGAGGCCTCCACGGTCACTGACCAGGATATCCGGGACCTAAAGCAGGCCGGCTACCTCCTCGCCAACGTCTTCCACCGCGACCCGGAGAAGAACCAGGTGATTCCCACCCCCAAGGCAGGCGAGAGGGTGGTGTTCGTCCCCCCACTTCATCCGGGGACTGAGCTTTCCACTCCACCCCTTTGTCAGGGGTCTCATGTTCTTCAATGGGCTGGACTTCCACGACCTTCCGCTGAACTCCTTCATGCACATATCGGCATTCATCATCGTCTGCGAAGCCTTTCTGTGGGTCGAACCGCACTTCGGCCTGTGGCTCAAGGTCTTCAACGTCAAGCCGAAGACCATGGCAAGCGAGCATGTGGAACGCGGAGGGGCAGTCATCAGCAAGCTCCCCTGCGTCGAGTGGCCATCCGGCACCTTCATCAACACGATCAAAATCTGGCAGAAGGAGTGGTTCTACATCACCGAGCCAAGGGACGAGAGCTGGGCGACACCCGCCGAATTCAGATCCGGACCCCCCACGAGATTGACCTCGTGGCTCAGGAAGGGCCTCGGCTGGGGGTCGGATGCTGAGGTTAAGCTGCTGCAGAAGCGCATCACCTCGGTGATCGAAGCCAAGGTGGAGCTGGTTAACGTAGTCCAGGTTATGCTCCACTGCCGTGTTCTTCCCTGCCAGTGCCGGGCATCCCCCATGTGGGCTTACCGGCCTGATGACGAGCCTACCGTGCGCCAACTCTTCCGCACCACCCCCGAGAAGCTGTGGAAGGCTTTGTTCAAGCCTCAGAAAAGCTGGCCAGCCACGGAAGAGGATTCGGGCCTAAGCACCGATAACCCCCCCCCCCCCCACCAAGGTATGGCATAATTTTAATCCGCTGACTCTGTTTCTTCGGCAAAAAGACTGAACGCCTTCTCCCTTACTTTCGCAGAAGTGGCTGAGCAAAGCCGCGAAGGTTAACTGCCCGGCTCCACAACCCGAAGACCCCAGGTCGGAGCTGTTGGCGGTGATGCTTGTTGTGGCGCCGTACTCGGCGCCCGACAAGAAAGAGAAGAAGAAGAAGGCCAGAGAGGGTCTCCGCATCAAGGACCAGCCGGACGCCGCGTCCGAGGAAACCCATACCTCCTCGAGTCACGAGGAGGAGCGTGAAGACGGAGGGGAAGTTGTTTCCCCCCTCCCAAGGAAGAGGGCGGCGTCATCGGATGCCGCGGAGGACGCAGCTCCTCCTGCCCTGAAGAGGGCGCGCCGGGCGAGGTTGATCTTGCCCGATGACAGCTCGGATTCTGACGCAGAATCCGAGGAATTTGAGAGGGTTCCCCGAAGGAGCTTAAGGGTCAAGCCCCCCGCTCAAAGGAATGAATCCGAAGACTCCCGGGTTATTTATGCAGGGCTTTTCAATGCTTTAAAAACAAGCGCGTCTTTTGATTTGCAGCCCACCACGTGTTCTCCCCACCGACCAAATATCGTACGGGGAGTCCCCACCCGCCGAGCTAGCGGAGAGTGGGACTGCATCGCACTCCACACCTCCCGGGGTCGCGAAGGATGCCGCGGAGGTGTCATCCAGCCAGGCTCCGTTGGAGCCAAACATGAGCGGAGGGGTCGACCACACCATGGCCGAGGCTGACGCCGCGGCCGCCAAAGGCCAGGGAGAAGAAATTCCCCAGGCTGCTAAGGACCAGGGGGAGAATACTCCCCTGGCCGCCGAAGGGGAAAGGCGAAGAGATGCCCAGTCCCCTCCGAGGACGTCTCCGGAGCACGCTGTGCCTCCGGAGCTACCGGCTCAGTCCCCGGTCAGAGATCGGACTGTTCGGTCACCACCGATGCCACCGACGGCTGGGTGGCCAGTTATGGAGGAGGCGCTAGCAAGCGCTCCCATCTCCGAGGATCACCGCACTCTTATGGGTGCGGTTTTACAAGGAATTCAGTCCGTTGATAGCGGACTGAAAGAGGCCTTCAATGGTCTCTTGGCGGGCTTCAAGGTGAGTCATGTAATACCTTTTTCCCAAACAACTTTAATTTTAAGTTTGTGCTATCTTTATATATGTAGTAGCCCCCGAGCCCTGGATGGGTTTGCAAAAGCGCATCCGGGGGTCAAACAATAAGGAATGAACAATGATGCACAAGGCACCATGTAGTCTTGCCATGTCTTAAGAGCCCTTAAGAGGACCAAGCAGAGGGTCATATCCTTGACAGTTCGGAGGTTGGAATGTACATAACTGGATGCATATTTTTTGTTCTTTGTAGGCCTCATCATCGGCGGCGGCCATTAATACTGCTGAGCTGACCGAGCTAAATCGGAAGCTCAAGATCTCCGAAGAGGAGCTTGATAGCCTGAACAAGAGGTTCGACGAGGCACAAGGTAAGCTGAATCTAATATCCGAGCTATATATTGGTAATGATCCGCACTGGTAACCCAGTGTAATTGGTTAGTTATTGCTTCTACAGCTTCAGCTGCGGAGGTTGAAAAACTCAAGGCCGAGCTCCAGGACATGAAGCAAAAGGCCGCGGAGGAGAAGGCGGCCGCCGAACAAGCAGCGGCCACGCTTTCCACTTTGAAGGCTACGAGTGCCAAGCATGAGGCCCGGGTGGAGGAGGTGCAGCAAGAGCTCAAGGATGCCGGCACAAAGTGCGAGGCCCTTGAGCAGAAGGGCAAAGAGCAAGCCACCGAGCTAGCTGCGCTAAAATCCGAGCTCCAAAAGGAGCGGGTGGAGAGGCGGTCCTTACAAGAGGAGGTTCGCCAAGTTAGGGTTGTCATCGATGGTAAGCCGTATTCACTGCAATGCACCTTTGGTGGTAGCAAGTTTGCTTTGCTCACCCAGGTGTGGCGTTCCTTAGGCGTCTGTGCGGATCTCCAGAAGAGTGCAGCGGACGCGAACAAGTTTTACGCTTCGCGGGGAGAGGATGATGAGGCCCGGCTATTCTGGGCGCAGTTTGAGTCCCCCGAGCGCTCTCCTCTCCTCGTCGAGCAAATGAAGCAATTGATGGAGATGCACAGAGTGGCGGAGCCGGCCATGAAGGACCTCTGCATCCATCTGTGGCCAGATGAGCCATTGCCGAGCAGCTACTTCGGCTTAGTGAAGAAACTATGCGAAGCTGCGCCTCGGGTAGATGTGCTGAAGCGTTCTACGTGCATCGAGGGCGCGCGGATGGCCTTTGCGAAGACCATGGTGCATTGGCCGAAGCTCAAGCCAACCGAGATGGCTACCGCACCTCTGCCTCCTGGAAAGGAGTATAGGCGCCCCGAGCGATACTTCACAGCAGTGATGGAGGGTGCTCGGGCAATAGAGGCTCAATGCTCCAAGGACGTTTTGTATGAATAAGCGCGTTGTAATATGTACGAAGACTTTTAACGCTTTATAACTAGTGATGCATGGTTTATCATGTCTTATAAGTATTTGATTTTTATTTTGACTCCTGTGTGGCCGGTTTATCTGAAATTAGCGAGTCGTTGGCTTCAGCCCCCACGTAGATACTACACGGGGTGTCTCTGTATCCACACTGTGACCCTTAGCCGAGGTATCGGTGCCCGAAGGCGGTAGTGCGGGGGGGGACAAGGCAATCGGACTATGATGCTTTATCGCTTTCACTTAGCCGTAGGAGCGTAGAAAAAATGCGGGGGCTGATAACCAGCCCCCAGTGTGATGTTCGGGGCCGAAGCCAGCATCACATGGTTTGTACAAGAATGAAACCCATCGTATAACACGGAATAACCTCTATCGATCTTTTAGTATGACACTTATGCTCGGATTTGCAGACCGGTTCTCGCTTACTATGACAGTCAGTTTTCGGCTTTTTCCCCTGAGGTGCTTGACCAGGTTAATTGGAAACACAATGGCAGTGGTTCTCCCTTTGCCCCTTTAGCCGAACGAGCGGAACGTAAGGGGGCAATCACAGGAGCCAGGCAACCCAACTATTGACCCAAGACATAGTTCGGATCTGATGCATATAAAGCAAAATCCAAGACGCCGAACACACTACCAGTTGTGCTGGGGTGCTGTTCAAGGCGATTTTTTTTATTTTTTTTAAATTCAAGCCCCCGGTCTATTAGCCGGTTGCATCATAATATATACCGAACAGTTTTCGCAAGAAGCGTTACCAAGGGAAGAACAGAGGATGTATAAAAGACAACGAAGTGGCCATATATGATGGTCTTGTACTTGCTCAATAATTCTTATAACTTGGATTGCCGAAGCAACTGTTTACAGGTTTTTGAAGATGAAATATAAAATTTACAGAGGGGAGTCTGTACCAGGGGTCTTCGATTGGTGACATGACGTCCTCGATGTGTCCTGTCGCCTGTCCGTTCATATTCCTCTGTGGGGGTTGCATCCCTTTAAGGGTGATGCTGTCGCCGAGCGGACCTTGAGAAGAAGGTCTTAAGAAGTCGCCGAAGTGTGGATGGGCATTACGCTTTTAGCAGGTCCTTGATGGTACCTGTGTTTTGTCCGAGGACGTGTACTAATGGTTCGGTCCAGCCGAACACTTACCCTTTAATGGTTTTTTCCCCATTGCTGCCCATGGAATCTCGAGTGCGAAGTTGTGCCTTCTTGGCACGTATTTGGCGATCGTTAGGGCTGTGCAATGGGGGGCGTGTCCCTATTTCTGGGGAGAAGAGGAATCTGGGAGTTCGGATTGAAACCGAACTCGTTTGTCGACCTTACGAGCCTTTATGGCAGATTTAGGTGTTTGCCGACTGTCCTCGTAGTGGAATTCGGCCGCCAGGGCCAATGCATGTTCCTCAGTTCGGAGGGAACGCTCTGTGTTGCCATTGATGGTGATGACCCCCTTGGGCCCCGGCATCTTGAGCTTGAGGTATGCGTAGTGTGGGACGGCGTTGAAGCGAGCGAACGTTGTACGGCCCAGCAGGGCGTGGTAGCCGCTGCGGAAAGGTACGATGTCGAAGATCAAGTCCTCGCTGCAGAAGTTATCGGGCGAGCCGAACACCACCTCCAGGCTCATAGAGCCCGTGCACTGGGCCTCGACGCCTGGGATCACCCCTTTAAAGGTAGTGTTGTTGGGTTTGATCCTTGATGGATCTATACCCATCTTTTTCACCGTATCTGAGTAGATTAGATTGAGGCTACTTCCTCCGTCCATTAGGACTTTAGTGAGGTGGTACCCATCGATAATGGGGTCTAAGACGAGGGCCGCCGAACCTCCATGACGGATACTGGTCGGGTGATCTCGTCGATCAAAGGTGATCGAGTAGGCCGACCATGGGTTAAACTTCGGGGCTACAGGCTCTACGGCGTAGACCTCTCGAAGGGCACGCTTCCTCTCCTTTTTCGGTATATGAGTGGCATATATCATGTTCACAGTTTTTACTTCTGGAGGGAATTGCTTCTGACCTCCATTGCTCGGACCGCAGGGCTCCTCGTCATCCTCGCTGCGTGGGCCTTTGCCCTGCTCCTCGGCGGCGAGTTTGCCGGCCTGTTTGAACACCCAACAGTTACGGTTGGTGTGGTTGGCGGGCTTGTCCGGAGTGCCATGGATCTGGCAAGGCCTCTCCATGATCTTGTCCAGCGGGGTGGGTCCGTCGCGGTTGCCTCTAGAAGGCTTCTTCCGCTGCCCGGATCTTGGGTTGCGAAAACCGGCGTTAACGGCCGTGTCATCGGCGTCGCTAGTGCTATGCCGGCATTTGTTTTTGTTGCGTCGTGGTTTCCCGTTTCCATCCCGGACTTCGGAAGTGCCGGGGTCTTCGGGGTTGTGGCTTCGCCTTGCTAGCCAGTTATCCTCGCCCGTGCAAAAGCGGGTCATGAGTGATGTAAGGGCGGACATGGTCCTAGGTTTATCCTGACCGAGCTGGCGAGCCAACCACTCGTCTCGAATATTATGCCTGAAAGAGGCTATAGCTTCGGCATCAGGGCAATCGACGATCTGGTTTTTCTTGGTCGAGAACCGATTCCAGAATTGTCGAGCGGACTCTCCTGCCTTTTGCACGACATTGCTTAGGTCGGGGGAGTCCGGGGGCCGTACATAGGTGCCCTGGAAGTTAGATCGGAATGCATCCTCGAGGTCCTCCCAGCTCCCGATAGAGTTTTCGGGGAGATTGTTTAGCCAGTGCCGAGCTGGCCCCTTAAGTTTAAGGGGTAGGTACTTGATGGCGTGGAGGTCGTCTCCTCGTGCCATGTGAATGTGGAGGAGGAAATCCTCGATCCACACTGCTGGGTCAGTTGTTCCGTCGTATTGCTCGATGTTCACGGGTTTAAACCCTTCCGGGAACTGATGTTGCATCACCTCGTCAGTGAAACAGAGTGGGTGGGCAGCGCCTCTGACCCGGGCTATATCACGCCGGTAGTCGGCGTCTGTTCTGGCCGGTTTTGGTCCCAAACTCTGTTGGTTCGGTCGAGCCAGGGCCGGTACTCGTCCCTTCTACCAGGGGAGTACCCTCTAGATCCGTAGATGGATCTCGTGCGGCCTGTTCTATCATCCAGGTCGCGTCGCAGGTCATACATGTCCTCATGCTCCATTGGCTCTTTTCCCCTTCTACGGGGTATCGCCGGCCTATAACCGGCCTCGCCAGCCGTCCTATCTCGTCCTCGGGGAGGGCGGTCCTGCTGGTCGTATGGAGTGTGCTTGGGGGACGGCGTATTGGGGAGCTCGCCGTCGAATTGTGGCAGCAACCACCGGCGGGTGTAACTATTGGGTTGGTCCCATAGACCGGCGCCGTGTTCTTCCTCGGCTGATAGAACCCTTGTCCATTTGTCGTTGAGGGTGTCTTGTTCGGCCTTGAGCTGCCGCACTTTTGCCTTTAGGCTTCGGGCAGTGGCTAAAAGCTGTTGCCTATACCGTTCCTGATCCTCAATGGTTGCGGGGGCGATGAGGTCCTCGTTTTCCGGGCTATCCTCCTCCTCTATAGGGGGAGGTAGTTGTCATCCTCGGAGTCGTTCGGATCTTCGGGGTCGCGCTGGGCCTCCGGCCTTTCCTGGTCCTCCAACGGATACTCGGGGATATCGGGATCGCCGAGGTCTTCCGGGGTATCGTTTTCCCCGGTGCCGGCAATAGCTTCCCTTCCATTTTTTGTCTTTGATCGCTTACGCGGTTTCCGGCGTCTTTACGGCGCCTCACCTGAGTCATCGCCATTGTTTGCTGGTGTGCGCTCACCGTTACCGGCTGGCGTATCCACCATGTAGACGTCATAGGTGGAGGTGGTGGTCCATCGCTCGGTGTTGACGGGGGTGGGAGCGCGATCCTCTTCCTCCATGTCTTCTGCCTCCTCGGAGGCGTAGTCCAACATATCGGTTAAGTCTTCGACAGTGGCTACTAAGTGGGTGGTGGATGGGACGAAAAATTCTTCTTGACCCACCTCAAGACCGATCGGAGTGTGGATCGGGGCTGGGTCATCAGTAATTTTCATCAATGAGATCCGATCTAGAGCTTCGTCGAGTGTCGAGAGCTCGATCGGGTCAATCTGCCCGGCGCGTTTGGAGTTAACTTCCGACGCATCCGCACGAGAAGTGTATTCGGTAGGAGTTGATGCCCGGCCATCTGGCGCTATAGCCGGATCCGAATTAAAGTCCAAATCATCATCGGGATTGGCCCCGTGAGCGGGATTGAAAACGACATCCAAGGTTAAGGCCTCGGAGTGTTCGGGCGCGTCAAATGAGACTGCGAGCCCGGTGAGCAAGAGATCGCCCCGAGGGTCTATGGAGAACTCTAAGTTCCCGAATCTGACTTCTTGATCAGGGGCGAAACTCCCGACCCGGCCAAGGTGGCCGGTCAGGTCAGCGTGCAGCACGATGTTGCCGAAAGCGAAGATCTGTCCAGGGACGAAGGAGTCCATGCCACAGACCTCTTCGTTGATGACAACACGAGCCATCGATTCCTTTGGAGATCACAGCGGAACTCTCAATGAAAGCACCAATGTCGGTGTCAAAACCGGCGGATCTCGGGTAGGGGATCCCGAGCTGTGAGACTAGGATCGATGGTAACAAAGGGACGAAGGAGACTATGTTTACCCAGGTTCGGGCCCTCCTATGGAGGTAAAACCCTACGTCCTGCTTGATTATATTGATGGTATGAAGGTTACAGAGTTGATCTACCTCGAGATCGACTAGCTAAAACCCTAGATGAGTTTCTCTGCCTTATAATCTAAAACCCTCCCGGTTTATATAGACACCGGGGGGTTCCTAGGGTTTACACATGACAGGTCACCTGCCGGGGATGGAAAATGACGATCTCCTCGTCTTGACTTGGAGTGCACGACGCGCCTTCGGGGCTTCCTTCTGGAACGTGGAGTCTCGATGTAACCAGCCTTTCCTGTGATAGCCAAAGAACGGCCCATCGAGCCGGCCTATTAAGAGATGGGCCAGCAGCCCGAGGACCCCCTAGTCCGGGACTCCCTCAACAGGCCCGGCAGGCGGCGGAGGAGAAGAGAGATTTGGAGGAGAGGACGGCTAGGTTGTTGGAGGAGGAGAGGGCATGGAACAATGCGTCTAACCGGGCCATGTACGAGCTCATCGTGGTAAGTTTCTTCTTCATATTAGCCCAATCATGCACTACATGTTCGTTTCATTAATAACCAATATGATTGACTTGTCAAAACCAAATGTGCAGTCTTTGTGTGAGAAGTCCGGCCAGACCCCTCCGCCGATGACAGTCATTACCACGGTGGGAACGGTGAGTTTCATTTGAATGGTCATTAGTTACTAGTCTTAACATTTCAGCGTCATCATGCTAACGCAAATGATCTTTGGTGGAGCATAACTCCCGAGCCGCACGATCCTTCTCCAGGGCCAAGTAGTGCTCCAGGTGACACCGGCCCGAGCAACCCCGGTGCTTCACCTCCGTGATGACGAGGACGGTAAGCCCTAATATGCCACTAACTTGGCTCATTTTCTCAAAGAAAGACAAACTTAGCACTTAGACAAAATTACGTACTTTCGGTCTGTCGGAGCTCCTTGTGAGAGTTTCATGTCTCTTCTTGATGGAGAAATCCCGACTGTTGTCGCGGGGGTCGTTTCTTCTTCTCCTTCTCTCGATATATACCTTGGTGTTGGGGAACGAAGTATGAATTTCAAAAATTTCCTACGCTCACGCAAGATCTATCCATGGAGATGCATCGCTACGAGAGGGGAGAGTGTGTCTACGTACCCTCGTAGACCGTTAGCGGAAGCGTCTCACAACGCGGTTGATGTAGTCGAACAATCCTTCGAGCTCCACCGATCGAGTAACGAACGTACGGCACCTCCGAGTTCTACACACGTGCAGCTCGGTGACGATCCTCGCCTTCTTGATCCAGCAAGACGTCGAGGAAGTAGATGAGTTCCATCAGCACGACGGCGTGGCTACGGTGACGGTGAAGTGATTCCGGCAGGGCTTCGCCTAAGCTCTCCGAAAATATGACCGAGGTGGAAAACGGAGATCGGGGCACCGCACACGGCTATGGGACAATTGTGTCTTCAAGGGGTGCCCCTCCTCCGTATATAAAGGAGGGAGGGAAGAGGCCGGCCCCCTAGGGGTGCGCTAAGTGTGGGGGGAAGGGAGAGGGAAAGGAAAGAGGGGGCTGCGCCCCCTCCCCTAGTCCAATTCGGTTTGGGCAAGGGGGGGCGCGCGCCTCCTCACGTGGCCTGCCTCTCCTTTTCCCGTATGGCCCAATAAGGCCCATTACTTCTCCCGGTGAATTCCCGTAACTCCCCGGTACTCCGAAAAATACCCGAATCACTCGGAACCTTTCCGACGTCCGAATATAGCCTTCCAATATATGAATCTTTACCTCTCGACCCTTTCGAGACTCCTCGTCATGTCCGTGATCTCATACGGGACTCCGAACAAACTTCGGCCACCAATCACATAACTCATATAATACTAAATCGTCATCGAACCTTAAGTGTGCGGACCCTACGGGTTCGGGAATGATGTAGACATGACCGAGACGACTCTCCAGTCAATAACCAACAGCGGAACCTGGATGCTCATATTGGTTCCTACATATTCCACGAAGATCTTTATCGGTGAACCTCATATGTCAACATACGTTGTTCCCTTTGTCTGGCGGTATGTTACTTGCCCGAGATTCGATCGTCGGTATCCAATACCTAGTTCAATCTCGTTACCGGCAAGTCTCTTTACTCGTTCCGTAATACATCATCTTACAACTAACTCTTTAGTCACGGTGCTTGCAAGGCTTCTGTGATGCTGTATTACTGAGAGGGCCCAGAGATACCTCTCTGATAGTCGGAGTGACAAATCCCAATCTCGATCCATGCCAACTCAACAAACACTTTCAGAGATACCTGTAGTGCACCTTTATAATCACCCAGTTACGTTGTGACGTTTGATACACCCAAAGTATTCCTACGGTATCCGGGAGTTGCATGATCTCATGGTCAGAGGAACGTGTATTTGACATAGTGAAAGCAATAGCAATAAACTGACCGATCATTTGCTATGCTAACGGTTGGGTCAAGTCCATCACATCATTCTCCTAATGATGTGATCCCGTTATCAAATGACAACTCATGTCCATGGTCAGGAAATCTTGACCATCTTTTGATCAACGAGCTAGTCTAGTAGAGGCTTACTAGGGACTCAGTATTTGTCTATTATCCACACATGTATTAAGTTTCCGGTCAATACAATTCTAGCATGAATAATAAACCATTATCATGAATGGAGAAATATGATAATAAACACTTTATTAATTGCCTCTAGGGCATATTTCCAACAGTCTCCCACTTGCACTAGAGTCAATAATCTAGTTTACATCTCCATGTAATTAACATCCAATCAGTGCTAGGGCTGATCATGTTTTGCTTGTGAGAGAGGTTTTAGTCAACGGGTCTGCAATATTCAGATCCGTGTGTTCTTGGCAAATCTCTATGTCATATGTAGATGCTACTACCACACTCTGCTTGGAGCTACTCCAAAAATGATTGTCCCACTTTACGTATCCGGTCTGAGACTCATAGTCTTCCGGATCGGTGTTTAAAGCTTGCATCGACGTAACCCTTTACGACGAACTCTTTATCACCTCTATTCCCGAGAAATTCTTCCTTAGTCCTTTTCAGGTACTTCAGGATATTCTTGACCGCTGTCCAGTGATCTACTCCTGGATCACTTTGGTACCTTCCCACCAAGCTAATAGCGAGGCATACATCAGGTCTAGTACGCAGCATGGCATACAAAATAGAGCCTATGGCTGAGGCATAGGGGATGACACTCATCTTCTCTTTGTCTTCTGCCGTGGTTGGGCTTTGAGTCTTACTCAATCTCACACCTTGCAATACAGGCAAGAACCCTTTCTTTGACTGATCCATTTTGAACTTCTTCAAAATCTTGTCAAGGTATGTGCTTCGTGAAAGTCCTATGAGGCATCTCAATCTATCTCTATAGATTTTGATGCCTAACATGTAAAACAACCTTTACCTAGATTTTCAAGTCTTACTCCACTTCACACCAGGCAAGAACTCATTTCTTTGACTTGATCCTATTTTGAACTTCTTCAAAAAAAACTCATCAAGATGTGTGAACTTTTATCAGGCGTTTTGATCTATCTCCATAGATCTCGATGCCCAATCTGTGGATAACTCAAAAACAGGTTTTTATTGAAAACCTCCTTTCAATTCTTTATGCTTTCCAGAAATTCTACATCATTTCCAATCAACAATATGTCATCCACATATACTATTAGAAATGCTATAGAGCTCCCACTCACTTTCTTGTAAATACAAGTTTCTCCATAAACTTTGTATAAACCCAAACGCTTTGATCACTTCATCAAAGTGAGTATTCCAGCTCCGAGATGCTTGCACCAGTCCATAGATGGATCGCTGGAGCTTGCATATTTTGTTAGCGCCTTTAGGATCGACAAAACCTTCCGGTTGTATCATATACAATTCTTCCTTAAGGAATCCGTAAAGGAATGCCGTTTTGACGTCCATTTGCCAGATTTCATAATCATAAAACGCGGCAATTGCTAATATAATTCTAACAGACTTTAGCATCGCTACGGGTGAGAAAGTCTCATCGTAGTCAACTCCTTGAACTTGTCGATAACCTTTAGCAACAAGTCGTGCTTTATAGATGGTGACATTACCATCAGCGTCCGTCTTCTTCTTAAAGATCCATTTATTTTCAATAGCTCGCCGTTCATCGGGCAAGTCTACCAAAGTCTATACTTTGTTCTCATACATGGATCCAATCTCGGATTTCATGGCCTCAAGCCATTTGTCGGAATCCGGGCTTGCCATCGCTTCTTCATAGTTCGAAGGTTCATCGTTGTCTAGCAACATGACCTCCAAGACTGGATTTCCGTACCACTCTGGTGCGGAACGTGTTCTGGTTGACCTTTGAAGTTCAGTAACAACTTGATCCGAAGTTTCATGATCATCATCATCAACTTCTTCTCTGGTCTGTGTCGATGTCACAGAAATTTCTTTCTGTGGCGTACTACTATCCAGAGGAGGTACAATTACCTCATCAAGTTCTACTTTCCTCCCACTCACTTCTTTCGAGAGAAACTCCTTCTCTAGAAAGGATCCATTCTTAGCAACGAATACTTTGCCTTCGGATCTGTGGTAGAAGGTGTACTCAACGGTATCCTTTGGGTATCCTATGAAGACGCACTTATCCGCTTTGGGTTCGAGCTTATCTGGCTGAAGCCTTTTGACATAAGCATTGCATCCCCAAACTTTCAGAAACGACAGCTTAGGTTTCTTACCAAACCACAGTTCATACGGCGTCGTCTTAACGGATTTAGACGGTGCCCTGTTTAAAGTGAATGCAGTTGTCTCTAATGCATAACCCCAAAATGATAGTGGCAAATCGGTAAGAGACATCATAGAATGCACCATATCTAATAGAGTACGATTACGACGTTTGGACACACCATTACGCTGTGGTGTTCCAGGTGGCGTGAGCTGTGAAACAATTCCACATTGTTTTAAGTGATTGCCAAACTCGTAACTCAAATATTCTCCTCCACGATCAGATCGTAAGAACTTTATTTTCTTGTTACGATGGTTCTCTACTTCACTCTGAAATTCTTTGAACTTTTCAAATGTTTCAGATTTATGCTTCATCAAGTAGACATAGCCATATCTACTCAAATCATCTGTGAACGTGAGAACATAACGATATCCACCGCATGCCTCAACACTCATCGGACCGCATACATCGGTATGTATTATTTCCAACAAGTCTGTTGCTCGCTCCATTGTTCCGGAGAACGGAGTCTTAGTCATCTTGCCCATGAGGCATGGTTCGCACGTCTCAAATGATTCATAATCAAGTGATTCCAAAAGTACATCTGTATGGAGTTTCTTCATGTGTTTTACACCAATATGACCTAAGCGGCAGTGCCACAAATATGTGGTACTATCATTATCTTTTGGCATTCGTGTTATGAACATATGTATTACTACGATCAAGATTCAACAAACCTTTCATTTTAAGTGCATGATCATCAATGATATTATCCAAATAAATAGAATAACAATTATTCTCTGAAATTGAATAACCGTCTTGCAATAAACACTATCAGATATAATGTTCATGCTTAACGCAAGCACCAAATAACAATTATTTAGGTTCATCACTAATCCTGAAGGTAGAGAGAGCGTGGCGATGGTGATCACATCAACCTTGGAGACACTTCCAATGCACATCGTCATCTCGTTCTTAGCTAGCCCTCGTTTATTCCGAAGCTCCATGTTTCAAGTTGTAAGCAACTGAACAAGTATCAAATACCCAGGTGCTCCTACGAGTACTAGTAAGGTACATATCAATAACATGTATATCAAATATCTTTGTTGACATTGCCAGTCTTATTATCTACCACTTACTTTGGGGAAGTTCCGCTCCCTGTGACATTTCCCTTTGCAATGGGAGCACTAAGTCTAGGGTTTGGTTCAGCCTTGGGTTTCTTCACGTGAGCGGCAACTGTTTTACCGGTCTTCTTGAAGTTCCCTTTTCTTTCCCTTGCCCTTCTTGAAACTACTGGTCTTATTAACCATCAACACTTGATGCTCCCTTTTTTGATTTCTACATCCGCAGATTGTAGCATCGTGAATAGCTTAAGGATCTTCTATCCCTTGCATGTTTATGTTCATCACGAAGATCCAGTAGCTTAGTGATAGTGACTAGAGAACTCTATCAATCACCACTTTATTCGGAAGTCTAACTCCCACTTGATTCAAGTGTTTGAAGTACTCAGACATTCTAAGTACATGCTCACTAACGGAGCTGTTCTCCTCCATCTTGTAGCTATAGAACTTGTCGAAGGTGTCATAACTCTCGACCCGGGTGTGAGTCTTGAAAAACAAATTTTTAGCTCTTGGAACATCTCATATGCTCCGTGTTGCTCAAAACATATTTGGAGCTCCGGTTCTAAGCCGTAAAGTATGGCGCACTGAACTATCGAGTAGTCATCTTTTCTTGTCTGCCAGACGTTCATAACGTCCTCAGACGAAGCCGTAGGGGTATTTCACTGAGCGGTGCATTAAGGACATAAGCCTTCTGTGCAGCAGTGAGGACAATCCTCAGATCACGGACCTAGTCCGCATAGTTGCTTCCATCAACTTTCAACTTCGTTTTCTCTAGGAACATAATAAAACAGGGGAACTACAGCGCGGTCTATTGATCTACAACATAAATTTGCTAAGACAAGTAAGACTATGTTCATGACAATTGAAGTTCAATTAATCAAATTACTTAAGAACTCCCACTTAGATTAACATCCCTCAAGTTGTCTAAGTGTAACATGATCCACATCAACTAAACCACGTCCGATCATCACGTGAGGTGGATTAGTTATCAATGGTGAACATCTTTCATGTTGATCATATCTACTATATGACTCATGTTCGACCTTTCGGTCTCTTGTGTTCCGAGGCCATGTCTGTACATGCTAGGCTCGTCAAGTTTAACCCAAGTATTCTACGTGTGTAAAACTGGCTTACACCCGTTGTATGCGTACGAAAGAATCCATCACACCCGATCATCACGTGGTGCTTAGAAGCGTCGAACCTTCGCAACGGTGCATACTAGGGGAGAACACTTATCTTGAAATTTAGTGAAGGGATCATCTTATAATGCTACCGTCGTCCTAAGCAAAATAAGATGCATAAAAGGATTAACATCACATGCAATTCAATATATATGTGACATGATATGGCCATCAACGTCTTGTGCTTTTGATCTCCATCAGCATAGCACTGTCATGATCTCCATCGTCACCGGGTTGACACCTTGATCACCATCGTAGCGTCGTGACACCTTGATCTCCATCGTAGCGTCGTGACACCTTGATCTCCATCGCAGCGTCGTGGTCGTCTCGCCGGCTATTGCTACTACTACTGCTGCTAACTTATAGCGGTAAAGTAAAGCAATTACATAGCGTTGGCATTGCATACAATAAAGAGACAACCATAAGGCTCCTGCCGGTTGCCTGATAACTTACAAAACATGATCATCTCATACAACAACTTATATCACATCATGTCTTGGCCATATCACATCACCAGCATACCCTGCAAAAACAAGTTAGACGTCCTCTACTTTGTTGTTGCAAGTTTTACGTGGCTGCTACGGGTTTGCAAGAACCATTCTTACCTACGCAAAACCACAACGTGGTGTAGTGATTGCTTTTTGATCTTCTAAAAGAACCCTCTTCATTGAAACCGATTCAACTAAAGTGAGAGAGACAGACACCTGCCAGTGACCTTTATGCAACGAGTGCACGTAGCGGTGAAACCTGTCTCGCGTAAGCGTACGCGTAATGTCGGTCCGGGCCGCTTCATCTCACAATACCGCCGAATCAAGTAACAACTAGTAACGGCAAGCAATATGTATACACCCACGCCCACAACTCACTTGTGTTCTACTCGTGCAAATCACATCTACGCATAGACCTGGCTCGGATGCCACTGTTGGGGAACGAAGCATGAATTTCAAAAATTTCCTACGCTCACGTAAGATCTATCCATGGAGATGCATCGCTACGAGAGGGGAGAGTGTGTCTACGTACCCTCGTAGACCGTTAGCGGAAGCGTCTCACAACGCGGTTGATGTAGTCGAACAATCCTTCGAGCTCCACCGATCGAGTACCGAACATACGGCACCTCCGAGTTCTACACACGTGCAGCTCGGTGACGATCCTCGTCTTCTTGATCCAGCAAGACGTTGAGGAAGTAGATGAGTTCCGTCAGCACGACGGCGTGGCGACGGTGACGGTGAAGTGATTCCGGCAGGGCTTCGCCTAAGCTCTCCGAAAATATGACCGAGGTGGAAAACGGAGATCGGGGCACCGCACACGGCTATGGGACAATTGTGTCTTCAAGGGGTGCCCCTCCTCCGTATATAAAGGAGGGAGGGAAGAGGCCGGCCCCCTAGGGGTGCGCCAAGTGTGGGGAGTCCTACTAGGACTCCTTAGTCCTAGTAGGATTCCACCTCCCATACGGAGTAGGAAAGGGGGAAGGGAGAGGGAAAGGAAAGAGGGGGCTGCGCCCCTTCCCCTAGTCCAATTCGGTTTGGGCAAGGGGGGGCCCGCGCCTCCTCACATGGCCTGCCTCTCCTTTTCCCGTATGGCCCAATAAGGCCCATTACTTCTCCCGGTGAATTCCCGTAACTCCCCGGTACTCCGAAAAATACCCGAATCACTCGGAACCTTTTCGACGTCCGAATATAGCCTTCCAATATATGAATCTTTACCTCTCGACCATTTCGAGACTCCTCGTTATGTCCGTGATCTCATCCGGGACTCCGAACAAACTTCGGCCACCAATCACATAACTCATATAATACTAAATCGTCATCGAACCTTAAGTGTGCGGACCCTACGGGTTCGGGAATGATGTAGACATGACCGAGACGACTCTCCAGTCAATAACCAACAGCGGAACCTGGATGCTCATATTGGTTCCTACATATTCCACGAAGATCTTTATCGGTGAACCTCATATGTCAACATACGTTGTTCCCTTTGTCTAGCGGTATGTTACTTGCCCGAGATTCGATCGTCGGTATCCAATACCTAGTTCAATCTCGTTACCGGCAAGTCTCTTTACTCGTTCCGTAATACATCATCTTGCAACTAACTCTTTAGTCACGGTGCTTGCAAGGCTTCTGTGATGCTGTATTACCGAGAGGGCCCAGAGATACCTCTCCGATAGTCGGAGTGACAAATCCCAATCTCGATCCATGCCAACTCAACAAACACTTTCGGAGATACCTGTAGTGCACCTTTATAATCACCCAGTTACGTTGTGACGTTTGATACACCCAAAGTATTCCTACGGTATCCGGGAGTTGCATGATCTCATGGTCAGAGGAACGTGTATTTGACATAGTGAAAGCAATAGCAATAAACTGAACGATCATTTGCTATGCTAACGGTTGGGTCAAGTCCATCACATCATTCTTCTAATGATGTGATCCCGTTATCAAATGACAACTCATGTCCATGGTCAGGAAATCTTGACCATCTTTTGATCAACGAGCTAGTCTAGTAGAGGCTTACTAGGGACTCAGTATTTGTCTATTATCCACACATGTATTAAGTTTCCGGTCAATACAATTCTAGCATGAATAATAAACCATTATCATGAATGGAGAAATATGATAATAAACACTTTATTAATTGCCTCTAGGGCATATTTCCAACACTTGGTATATTGCGGGAGAGGAGAAGGGGAAACGACCATCATCGACGGTCGAAATATTAGTGTTAGGTAGTGTCCACGAACATACACCACCATGTAAGTGTGAGTGAGTGCGCACCATACACACCATGAGGCATGAGAGTTTTTCTAAGGTAAACCTCGAAAGACCGAAAGTCAAGCTCAACAAATGGCATAATAACCTTGGTTAGCTGATATACTTAGCTTATTTAGTTCATTTATGACATAATTAGCTTACTTAGGTCAAAAGTGGCATAATAACCTTGGTTAGCTCATAAATGTCATATTTTACCTAAGTTAGCTTTGTTTCCTCCAAAATGACATAGTAAGCTTAGTTACCTCCAAAATGACATATTTTACCTAAGTTAGCTCTAAAATGACCTATACTTAGCATTGTTTTATCCAAAATGACATAGTAAGCTTACTTAGCTGATTAGCTCCGAAATGACCTATTTTACCTAAGTTAGCTCTAAAATGACCTATACTTAGCTTTGCTTCCTACAAAATGAGATAATAAGCTCACTTAGTTCCAGAATGACCTATTTTATGTAGGTTAGCTCTAAAATGACCTATACTTACCATTGTTTTCTCCAAAGTGACATAATAAGCTTACTTAGCTCCGAAATGACCTATTTTACCTAAGTTAGCTCTAAAATGACCTATACTTAGCTTTGCTTCCTACAAAATGAGATAATAAGCTCACTTAGCTCCAGAATGACCTATACTTAGCTTTGTTTCCTCCACAATGTCATAATAAGCTTAGTTAACTCAAAAATGGCATAATAGACTTGGTAACCTCATAAATGCCATAGACTTAGCTTATTTTCTTGCAAAATGACACAATAAGCTTAGTTAGGTCAAAAATGGGATAATTACCTAGGTTAGCTCTAAAATGACACAAATAAGCAATAAGAAGAAGAAAAACAAGAGGAGAAAGAGAGAGAGAAGAAAAACGCTTTTTCATCTTCTTCTTCTTCTAGATCTTCTTCTACTTCTTCTAGTATTCTTATTTTAACTTTCTTATTTCCAATTTTGCAGATTTGATTGACTTCACGGCGGCTTGCTTTGATGTGGTGCTAGTGTTTACTTTCTGTTTTCATTTTGTATCGATGAACTTATGTGAAACTTTCTACCTATGGATGAGACTATGTATGTATGGATGAAACTATTGTAATATGGTGAACAATGTGACATTTGATACTTTTAATTTGGTATAATTGTTGGTTGATCATATCCATATGGCAGGGATATTGTTTCTGTGAATTATATATATATACATATCATATATTTGCCTGTGAAAATTCTTGAATATAACAAAAACAGGCAAAAAAGAGGCAATACTGGCTCTTTGCCGTCTGCCACCGTCGGCAAAGACCTCTTTGCCGTCAGCCACCGACAGCAAAGAGGGCACGTGGCAGCCACCTGTTCAACCTGGGAACACCAGGCCTGGGCCATTTGGCCTCTTTGCCGTCCGGGGGCAGACGGCAAAGGGCTGGGTGGGGGCCGTCCGGGGGTAGACGGCAAAGGGCTGGGTGGGGGCCATCCGGGGGCAGACGGCAAAGGGCTGGGTGGGGGCCGTCCGGGGGCAGACGGCAAAGACCTGGGTGGGGGTCGTTCGGGGGCAGACGACAAAGGGCTGGGTGGGGGCCGTTAGCCACCTAACGGTGCTAACGTCAGTGCTACACCGTCCAGCCTCGTTGCCGTCTGCAGGCTGACGGCAAAAAAACTTTGCCGTCCGCTAGGCCAAGGCAGACGGCAAAGAACCCCTTTACCGGAGTTTATTCGGACGAAAATTTGGCCGTGTGCTGGCTGACGGCAAAGGCCTTTGTCGTCCGTGGTTCTGCCCTTTGCCGTCAGCCATGGCAGATGGCAAAGAGCCTGATTCCTATAGTGGGGGGCAAAACTGAGCAGAACTAAGCAAGGAGGGCACATAAATAGAAATCGCTAGTCTAAAAATGTCTTTGCCAATTAGGTTATAGATCAATGGATTGCGCTGTATTTTGATACGTTCCTAGAGAAAACTAAGTTGAAAGATGATGGTAGCAAATATGCGGATTGGGTCTGTGATCTGAGGATTGTTATCACTGCTGCACAGAAGGCTTATGTCCTTGATGCACCATTCC
The DNA here is from genome assembly GCA_039707655.1 of Elymus sibiricus. Lineage (NCBI taxonomy): Eukaryota > Viridiplantae > Streptophyta > Magnoliopsida > Poales > Poaceae > Elymus > Elymus sibiricus. The sequence goes on from CM077671.1 coordinate 401,509,026, forward strand.
GTGCGCCACCCCCTCAAGCATCGTCTGTGGATGTTCTGAATATCTGGCAGGCACGTTGAAAGGCCGTGGATGTCGCCTAGAGGGGGGTGAATAGGCGCTTTAAAATAATTACGGTTTAGGCTTGAACAAATGCGGAATAAAACTAACGTTTAATATGTCAAGCACAAAACCTAAAGCAACTAGGCTCACCTATGTGCACTAACAACTTATGCTAAGCAAGATAAACAACTAAGTGATAGCAAGATATATAACAAGAAACAATATGGCTATCACAAAGTAAAGTGCACAAGTAAAGGGCTCGGGTAAGAGATAACCGAGGCGCGTGGAGACGATGATGTATCCCGAAGTTCACACCCTTGCGGATGCTAATCTCCGTTCGGAGCGGTGTGGAGGCACAATGCTCCCCAAGAAGCCACTAGGTCCACCGTAATCTCCTCACGCCCTCGCACAATGCAAGATGATGTGATTCCACTAAGGGACCCTTGAGGGCGGTCACCGAACCCGTACAAATGGCAACCCTTGGGGGCGGTCACCGATACCCGTACACTTTGGCAACCCTTGGGGGCGGTCACCGGTACCCATACAAATTGCTCGGGGCAATCTCCACAACCTAATTGGAGACCCCGACGCTTGCCCGGAGCTTTACACCACAATGATTGAGCTCCGAGGCACCACCAACCGTCTAGGGCGCCAAGGCACCCAAGAGGAACAAGCTCTAGGGTGCTCAAACACCCAAGAGTAATAAGCTTCTCAAACTTCACTTCCACGTATCACCGTGGAGAACTCAAACCTATGCACCAAATGCAATGGCAAGGGCACACGGAGTGCCCAAGTTCTTCTCTCCCAAATCCCACCACAACAACTAATGCTATGGAGGAAAATGAGAGGAAGAACGAAGAAGAACACGAAGAACTCCAAGATCTAGATCCAAGGGGTTCCCCTCACATAGAGGAGAAAGTGATTGGTGGAAATGTGGATCTAGATCTCCTCTCCCTTTTCCCTCAAGAACTAGCAAGAATCATTGGAGGGATTGAGAGATAGCAAGCTCAAAGAAGGTCAACAATGGGGGGCAAAAACGAGCTCAAGAGTTGGGGAACCATTGGGGAAGAAGACCCCCTTAAATAGGTCCCCACGAATCTGCCCGTTATGTGCAGAATAACATAGGAGTGGTACAACCGCTATGAGAACCGGTACAACCGATAAAAAGCAATAAGCGGTACAACCAGCCCACAACCGCCCAAGAACCGCACCACAACAGAAACTAGTCCGGTGGTAGAGCGGTACATGGCCGGTACAACCTTCGGACCAATTCTGGAGCGGTACAACCGCTCGAAACACCGGTTGTACCGGTCAACCGGTACAACCTCTCTATGGGGCGGTACAACCTCTCTATGTAAAACAGGTAAGACTAAAACAGCCATAACTTTCGCATACGAGCTCCGATTTGAGCAAACTCGGGCTTGTTGGATAAAGGACAACAAGAGATATCCAACAATGACTAGTTAAATTAAGAACAAGCAATGGATAATAAATGCCACTAGGATAAGGAAGATGACCTTCCCAATAAATATCCGGCAAAATCTCCAACACCGAAAACACAATATGATGCATACGAAATCTGTTTTCGATGAGCTTGAACTTATCACAATGAAGACCATAAGCTCAAAAACTCACATAGAGAAAAACCAAATAAGGACCAAGAAAGATGATGATGCAAGGATGCAAATGGTTTGAGCTCTCAACGGATGATACGATCAAGCTACTCACTTGAGAGCCCCCCTTGATAGTACGGCAATCGATCCTATAACTCGGTCTCCCAACTACCACCATGAGACCGGTAAAATAGAAAACCTATCAAGGGCAAACCTATACCTTGCACATAGTCCACTTGAGCTAGATGATGATGATCTTGACTTCCTCAAGATGGACCACCTTTCTTGATTGTGTTGGCTCGATGAAGACTAGTTGATTGCTCCCCCATACTCCACTATGGGTGAGCCACTCTTCGTCACATCTTCACAAGTCCATTGTCACCACAATGGACGGCAAGCTTCAAGCATGATCTCTTCGTGATGCTCCACTTGAACTTGCACACCGCAATCTTGATGACGATCACCACTTGATGTCATCCTCCATGGGTTGTATGAGATCTTCCACTTGACGCAAGCCCATGGAAACATACCTAACCCCACATAGAACTCTCACGTAGACCATGGGTTAGTACACAAAGCGTAATGGACAATACTTACCATACCATGAGATCACCTGGTCCCTCTTGGTACATCTTGTACACTTTGTGTGTTGATCAGCTTGATTCACTCTTTGACTTAGTCTTGATCAACCTTGTATCATATCTTCTCTATGACCAATCTTTGGATAAAACCTTGAATACCACCTTGGTCACCATATAAACTCCTTGAAACCAACAGATGGACTTCAAGAAGTGCCTACGGACAAATCCTTCGAATATAACTCAAGGCAACCATTAGTCCATAGGGATTGTCATCAATTACCAAAACCACACATGGAGAAATGTGCTCTTACACACGTTCTGATGACTACTCGATAATTCAATACGCCATGCTTTACGACTTAGAACCGGGGCTCGAAAGACGTTTTGAGCACCACGGAGCATATGAGATGTTTCAAGAGATGAAATTGGTATTTCAGGCTCACGCCCGTTTCGAGAGGTATGAGACCTCCGACAAGTTTTTTTACTGAAAGATGGATGAGAACAACTCAATAGGTGAGCATGTGCTCTGAATGTTTGGGTGCTACAATCGCTTGAATCAAGTGGGAGTTAATCTTTTAAATAAGACAATGATTGACAAAGTTCTCCAGTCACCGCCACCAAGCTACAAGAGCTTTGTGATGAACTATAACATTCAAGGGATAGAGAATACGATCCCTGAGCTATTCACGATGCTTAAGGTCGCAGAGGTAGAAATCAAGAAGGAGCATCAAAGTGTTGATGGTTGATAAGACCACTAGTTTCAAGAAGGGCAAGGGTAAGAAAGGAAACTTCGAGAATGGCAAGCCAGTTGCCGCTCCAGTGCAGAAACCCAAGGTTGGACCCAAACCCGAGACCGAGTGCTTCTATTATAAGGGGAACAGTCACTTGAAGCGGAATTGCCCTAGATACTTGGCAGATAAGAAGGCTGACAACGTCAACAATGGTATATTTGATATACATGTTATGGATGTGTACCTTACTAGTGCTTGTAGTAGCCCCTGGGTATTTGATACCGGTTCAGTTGCTAATATTAGTAACTCGAAAAAGGAACTACGTAATAAACGAGACTAGCTAAGAACGAGGTGACGATGCGCGTTGGTAGGAGGACCCCCCCCCCCCCCCCCCCCACCGGCGACTACATGGCTTCATTGCGATACTGGTGGCTGGCGACATGGACTTCAACACCGGTGGCTTCATTGCAGCGCCGATTGCCGGTGACGAGGGGCTTCATTGCAGCACCAGCGGCTGGCGACATGGCTTCAATTCAGCACCGGTGGCTTCACCGCAGTGCCGGTGGCCAGCGACGAGGGGCTTTATTTCAGCACCAGTGGCCAGCGACGAGGGCTTCATAGCAACACCGCCACACTGGGACAAGGGCTGCATCGCAGCACCGACGAGTCGGTTGTAGGCTTGCCACACGGTGGATGTTGCAATGCAGCGTGCTAGGCACCCTCCTTCCCTTCGCGGCGCCGGCGATGCTCTGCAGCATCGGCTGGCAGAGCCCCCACTGCACTGAAGCGGCTGGTCCTTCGTGGCACCATGACGGATCCGTCATGAAGCAACGGCCATCGTGTCTCGCGACAAATGTGCGCTGTGCTCCATCGGACAAAGCGGGAGATGTCAAGGAGGGGATTGTGGGTGGGAGGGGGGAGGGGTGCACTTAGGAATCGTGAGGAGGAGCAGAGCTGAGAAAGCGGCTGGAGGAGCGGAGTTGAAAGGAATCACTGGCTAAAGAAGACGATGTGGTGGGCGACGAGAGCGAGACGTTTTGTGAAGAGAGGATAAGGCTAAGGGGGATCAGTGTGTGGGTCCCATAAGGACACGTGGTTGGCGATGAAAGCGGCTTGAGGGACGCGTGCGATCAACCGGCTGATTATAAACGTTTTTCATTAAAATTCGGGAAAAAACATACATTGCCACATTAAAATTCCATGTTCGTGCGGATTATTCCATCTTTGTTTACTTCTAGGAAAAACAGGGGCGGAGGACCCGATAGGGCGAGGTCGGGCCTCCGCCCCACCTTGATTTAGCGCAGAACTAATTATACCGGTACGCTGCATCTATGTGCACACATGCATCGAGTCGTGCATGCATCCCTGGATGGCTGGGAAGGCTGGAAAGAAGAGAGAAGGAAGGAAAAAGAGCGCCTAGTCCGCCAGTGAGAGCAAGTTTAATAAGGCCTACTCAGCAGGCTATAGCAAGTGCCACGTCAAAAAAATCCTAGCTGGATGAAAGAGAAAGGAGGAGAGAGAGCGCAGCGGGCGATAGAATTGTCGCCCGGCTGCAGCACACCTCGCGAGGAGAAGGAGCTCGCATGCAGCCGATGGCAGCGCTTGAGCCGGCGCTTTCTTCTTCCCTCCCAATCAGGCTTGTTTCTTTCTCTTTCTCACATAAGTAACCAAATACTAAAGGGGCAGCAGTTTGATTTTTCTAGTTTTTCTAACTTTATTTACTGCCTATAATGGGACTTTACATGGGGTTGTGTAGGTTGGTCGTTTGACCACTGAAAATATCTCCAGCCTGGAGTGTTCGGCGTTAGACCAGTCTAGAGAAGGCCAGTGCACTTAAAGCGGCGCCGCCAGACATCCTGGTCCCCAAAATCACTCTTTCACCTCCTGATTCTCCGTTTCTCCCGGTTCAGGGCACGGCGGCACTGGCAGCGCAGCAACACGTTGTCACCCCCACCTTCCAGCAGCACTCTGTTCTCTCCGTCGCCCTCCTCCACCGTCACGCCGCCGCGTTGAGCTCAGGTAGGCCATGCTGTGGGTCAGTACTGGCCGAGCTCGACGCGCGCAGACGAAAGATGATGCGTGGACAGAGCAGCGCGTGGGCGCGGAGATAAGGCGATGTGGGTAGTAGGAGGAAAGCCGCCGCCGGCTTCATGCCCGCGCCCGCAGCCGAAATTCTGGTGGTGTGCCCAGGGTTCGTCCTCCCATCACTATCCAGCTGCATATCCGTTCCTTGACCTACGCGTCTCTTCCGGAGCGTCGTCCTACTCGCACCGCTTTCGACGATACGGACGACAGCCAAGCCGCAGCGGGCGAGCTGCTCGACAAGTTGGTCAGCGGCTCAGAGTGATCCGGTTCCTCACCATGGATGTCAAGAAGGCCAACTCTGGTCACCCCGGAATGCCCATGGGCACGTCCTCTACGACGAGGTCATTAGGTACTTGAAGAATCCTTGACTGCTTCGTTCTCTTTGCGGACCACTACATAAGTAATTAAGTATACAGGTATAGTACTAAAAAGAAGCTAAGCTCTTTATGAATTAGCACCGAGGTCAAGTAAGAAAACAACCCAAAGAAATTAGCATTTAACATCTCATCAAACGCCTCTCAAGTCTCAATTAACTTCCGTAACAATTTTCTGCTGTTATTTTTTTCCCTAAATGTATTTTTCCCCTTTCAATGTAAACTGTAGTAAATAGGTATATCTTGGAGGCCTTCAATTGAGTGAAAGTTCATGCTCACAAAGGTACCAAGTTGAACTTTCGTTCTAGAGAAAATGAAGTTTGTTCTTGTTCTGAAGTGATTAGTAATGCCCTGTCTAAAGCAATATTTTCTAAGGTTGCTGCATGGGTGAAGATATTCGCCAGCCTCAAAGAATGAAACCTTTCTTTGGATGAGCTGAGGAGGGGAAAATTTAGAAGCTGTTTCGTAATTTGTTTTGTCCGCTATGTTCAGTCAATGAAAACTAGACATGTTTGCTATATTGGTCATGCACATACATGATGATCAACTCATGGCCAAGAAATTTATTTGCAAAAGAAGTTGATTGGGCCAAACTGAATGAGTTTTCTATTTGTGTGCCCAGGTGGAGTAGGAGTTCTCTATTTATGTGCCCAGGTGGAGCAGCATGGTGTTGTTTTATAAGCTGGTTGTTGCTCCAGCGACCAGATCATTCCATATTCAACTTATTCTTCAAATTCAGCTAAGGGCAGATCACTTCTCCTGCATCATATGCATTAGTCAGACATGCCAGTGTAATTATGTTTCAGAGAAAATTTCTCCAACTACTGAAACACACAAGCATTTCTAAGAGCTTTGACAAGGTTATTTGTTTTGTTTTTGAGAAATGATCATGCTGAGATTTAGTAGGTCAACTGAAAGTGATCTTGATGATATGAAGATTTGAGGATTTGCCGCTTCAGGCACAACATGCTCTTTCTTGGGGTGATACCACCTGGGCCATATACTGAGCATAAACAATAATCTCAATGTTATATATATCAGTTGTTCGATCTGGAACAAGCATATTACTGAATGTGTTTCGGTTGCATATTTCCACGTATATAAATTGTTATTCTCTTAGAGTATATTTCTATTTTATGTTAGATTTGCCTATTTAGAGTAGTAATCGTTTTCTGGTGGAGAAGTACACATATTTCTATACTGGTACAGAATAATTGGATTGGTTGGTAACTTCTATTTCTATTGAGAGGTTTACATTATCACATTTATCTTCTTATTCATTTGATAGCTTCTAACTGTAGAACCGGATTCATTTGTGTGTATCCCGTCATCTGAATAAAGAACTCTGGTATCCAAAACTCATGTTGCTAATTCTTTAAGTTGCCCAACTTTAGTTTTGGATCGTAATTACTATACATTATCTAGACCTTCATGTTATAATGGTTTGCATACTAAGTTACTAACACTTTCTTCCATCTTCTTTATTAACAGCTATAGTGGTTAAGTAAGCAAATGATCAGTTAATCTACCATCGTCCTATTCCTCTTAATGACTTAACAGCAGCTTCGGAAGATGTATTTCTTTTCGAATATTTGAATATCTTATTTACTTGGGACAATGTAATTATGTGGGCAAAGATATGCCTACAATGCGATGCTGATATGTAAATCGAATCTTTTACTTTTTGTGTGAAAACATAGTATAATTCTAACGAGGATCATTTTATTGTTAGAAATTCAGAACGTTTACCACGATGTCGACAACTATTGCTCTGTCCCTATTAATGCCCGTACTTGGACATTACTTGATAGAAAACAAGTAGACACCCTCGGCAGTCCAACGCCACCGGCGTCTGCAAGGACACCAGCACCAAGGGACACACTGTAAACTTCAGATGTCAATCAGGTTAGTAAACATTCATGCTGATGCCTTGGATGCCTCACTTTATATGCATCTAATTACTTGACTTAATTTTCCAGAGATCAGCAGCAACACGAGCTTCACTACCAAGAAGAGAGGACCAACGACCCCTGAGAATATGAACATGAGAGAACCAACAAGTGCAGACACCCTTTATAGATATTCAAATAGCCATCTATTTTCGGGAGTTTCTTTTGGAATACTATGAACTAGCCCTGGAGAATGCAAAGTAAGCAATAAAATACTAATGTCTGGTTTTTTTAATGGAACATAACAATGCCTCCCTGTGTGCTAATCACCCACTTATATTTTGGTTTTGTACAACTTATCAGTATCTATTCCGGCAGTTACCAACTACATAATTCTCAGTGTCCAACATGGCAAATTCCTACGCCCATGCAACACTCTTTATACTGATGTGTTATCTCATTCATTCCCAGGTGATCTTACCTCAATAGTGAGAGCCCACCAAAAATAGTTGCATTTACCTGAAGTGATGAATGACAACAAAACGAACATACTTTGAACCAGCTCCTACGACACAGTCGAAGTAGAACCGCGCAAAGAAGTGGCAGCTCAACAGGCTATACTGGTCTGAAACCGTCACAATCATGTAAAGATCATCTAGCAGTTGCAATGTCCAGTTTATCGCACGAACCAATCTGCAGGTGGCCGCACGGCCCACCCATAGACAAGGTCATACACCCATCAGAGACCCAACTCAGTCAGTATGGAGTATGGACATGGATGCAGGGCAGGAACTCTGTCTATGCATTATTAGGTTTTTTTTCCATATACATTTTATTTGAACAATTGCATCATTTGATTTGAATAATTTTGTTTCACATGTGAAATTAGAGGTTGTCTTCTGGATCATCTAGATAGACTGAACTGATGCTGCCTTTTGTGAGCACCTACACATCACACATTCTAATGATTACATCATACTGTTGGTTTACCTCTGTTCTTGAAACTTTACGACATGTGTCATGTAAGGACTGAATGGCGAAGCCCCCCACGTCCGAACTGAAGAAAAATGCTAAGCTGAATTTTCCGATCAACATAGCACTTGAAGGTTCAGTTTTAACACATCTTTAGAATTTTGACTTTTTTTATGTGTTCTCGCATTTGGGTGGATTCCTTACATGCTTCCCAACAGGAGACCTATAATGTATTGTTAGCCGAGACTTGAAACACTTTATGCAGTTTGCAGTGAACTGTACTTGCTTCCAAAAAGTATTATGTTTTTGCTTACCATTCATTGGCCAGTTCTAACCAACTATGCAAAGTCTCAGATTAGTTTCAAAAGAAATTTCTTCATCTAATATGATAATTATGACGCTACTTATATGTGCGGATAGATTTCATGTGCATAAAGAAAAAAAAAGAGTTAACTTATGAACTATTCACAATTGCTTTTAACATTTCTTCTTCGATCCTTATTCGGTGTAGCACATCAAGAACGAATCTGTGGTCAATCTGCCACTGGCACGATGCATTTTAAGATGTATCTCTTCCACGCGTTTAATGTTTCGACTCTTCTCTGGAAGCCTGATGTAACCAATGGAAAACACATGAAATTATTCACTAAACAAAAATTGTCAACGAATCAACCCTTTCACCGCGCTTCATGTAGCAATTTTTTTAATGACACAAACACCAATAAATCGTATGGGCACTCCTACGGGCGCGGCGTGCGCCGCGCGTCTTCAGTGCTAGTATAAACATTAAATACGCCAGTCTAGTAGCTATTCTATAGCTAGCCCATTATACCAGTCTACTCTTACAAAGGCTTTAGATGACGTGAAATTGATCTATAGCCAGCAGAAGGCTGCACTATTAACCATGCTCTGAGGCTTTAGCTGACTTGTTACTTGGGCCTAGTCCTGCTACTGTATTGGATTTACTTGGGCATAGTCCTGCTAATTGACGGACGAGGCAGTGATACAGAATTGCAGTCCATTGAATGAACGAAGAGACGTCGAGCGTAGACACCACGCACACCACAAGCACCGACCGACCGACGGACCGACCAACGCTGGCGCTATAGGTCACTGCGACGGAGGCGGTCGACCAGCGGGCAGGCGGACAACGGGAGCAGCGGAGGCTAGACAGGGCTCTGTCATGGGCGTTGGCGTGTGCGTGGGCGGCAGGTGAGCAGTAGCCGCATTGCTGGTGGCCGGTGCCGGGTGGCGCGAAGGTTGCCGGTGCATGGTTCGCCACACCTTGATTTTTTTTCGTCCTCCGCCACTGAGGAAAAACATGTTCACATTTCTTACTGCCTAAGTATACGACTAAGCTGTTGCATAGGATTTAATAAATAAAAAAATGAAAATGTAGAAGAAGCGTCGTGCATCTTGGCCCACAAAACGTGTATGAATCATCAACGAGCGTTATAGTAGAAAACAGACTGTTGATCCATTCAAACAAGGAGTTAGATTTTTGGGAGAATGCCACCAGCCGTGAGGCCATGAGCAAGAATCAGAACTTTCGACGATCGGAAAATATTCAGTGATACCAGACCTCACATGCTCTCATAGTACTAACTTACAAAATTTAAATTTAAACATTTCAAAAAATATGAAAAAATCAGGGATGTTCACAACCCATATGTCGACAACCCCTACAAAATTCAGATCATAATTCGAAATACACACTGAGAAACAAAAAGACAAATCCATCATAAATAGTGACAAAAGAAGAAAAACAAAAGACACAATTCACACCTGAATTTACCTTTTTTGTTTCTCCATGTACATTTCGATTTTTGATCTGAATATTTTAGGGTTTGTCTATGCATGCTATGTTGTGAACATCCATGAATTTTTTAGATTTTTTTTGAAATGTTTAAATTTATTTTTTAAGTTGGTAGCATGTGAGCATTTGAGGGTTGGTATCACCTGATACCTTCCCGCTAATGATCAAGGGAACTAGTTTGAAGCAGTTGCCGGTCATTGCTGAATCTGGTAGTTTAAAATCAGTATCCCTTACCCGCAAAAAAAAAAAAATTCAGTATCCCTTATTCTGAGAGCAAGTGAATATAGACCACAATATGATTCGTTTTGATAGAGATTCATGCCCTTTTTTTTTGCGGGGAAATCTCATTTCATTTCATTAAGGAGGCCTTTCAGCCATCACCAAGTTTACAATAAAGTCTGGTCCACCAGCAAACCAAACTGCCGTGCGAGGGGTGCTACGCCCATACGCGGCCAACTCATGACTAACACTGTTCTGCCAACGGCTACATTGAGTGAAAAAAATATCCCTAGCATCTAAAGCGATTAAACTCCTGGTGTCCTCTACATTGAGATTCATGCCCTTTTGATAGAGATAATTGGTGGCAAACCAATTGTTTCAATAAAATTTAATACGTCTGGTAATTTGGAACGGAGGAAGTATCATATCTTCATGATGAAAAAAAAAACATACCACCAGATCTAGCCTCGTGGCAGGCTGCAGTGAATGTATTTTTTGTTATTTTTTATGTTTCTTTTAACTACCATGATAGCTCTATTTTATCTATTTATTTAAAAGAAATGTAAGGTTTAATCTTTCATTTTTCTTTCCGTCATTCCGTCATCCAACATTTCCTCGTAGTATGATAATCGATCACCTTAGAGCATCTATAGCCGTACCTAGCAAATCTCACCCCTTAAACGCCCGCCGATGCGCCCGGTCAGTGACCGGGCGTGTCCGCTTTGAGCCCCTATAATTTGGTCCGTGCAACCACACTTCTCATTTTTCTTCTCTTATGTCCGGTCACTTGCACGTGATTGGTGGAGCAGAAGAGAGATAAAGAAAATAATGAATAAAAAAAAGAGAAAAGGTGGTCCGGAGTGGGGTCGCGTCCTACGTGGCGGACTGCCCGGTCGCGTCCGCGAGCCCTCATATCGTCCTCATATTTGAGATGGATATGAGGGGTGCCGGTCAGTCTGGGCGTTTGAGACGGATATGAGGGGTCCGGTTGGGTCGCAATTTTATGACCGGTCAGTGACCGGGAGAGCGTTTCGGACGTTTGAGGAGCATATAGGGGTCCGGTTGTAGATGCTCTTAATTTACTAACCTTCTGAACAAATTTTACTTTAATTTACTTACCAAGCTTCTCATCAAATCATGGGCAAGGTCTGATAAACATTTATCTACATCATGACATCGATATAGACAAGTACTCCCTCCGTAAATAAATATAAGACGTTTTAGATCACTAAAATAATGACCTAAAACGTCTTATATTTGTTTGAAAAATGTTTCACGCCAGCGCACCGGCCGAAACGTTCGGCCGGTCGCACGCGGGCCTTGCGATCGCGGGATCCCGTGAGTACTAGGCAACGGAAGCATTTGAAAAAAAAAAAGGTGACGGAAGCAATCTTATCTTATCGTCTTTCCCTCATCTTCTTCCTCACGACGCAGACTCCAAATAGCAGCGCTCGTCCGCACCACCGCACGCCGGCTGGACCGCTGCAAACCAGTTCGTCTCCGGCTGCGACCGCGGCATCCTCCGCCATGCGCGCGACCCCTCGCCCCCATTCGTAGCTCCCCGTTCGTTTCCCGCTGATAGCACCTTATGCCCCTGACAATTGAAGCTTTTCCCAGCAAGGTTGAAGCTTTTTTCCCTGACGGATGCAGCACCCGCACCAGTTGTAGCAAATCCATGTCGCTGCTCGTCGCACCACCGCACACCAGTTGCAGCAATTTGGTCGTCGGTGGTAGCTTTTCCCACTACCGGTTGCAACAAATACGAAACCCGTCGTCGCCGGCCACACTTCGTCGTCTTCCTGGTTGTAGCAAAAACGATTACTGGTTGTAGCTTTTCTCGTCGCCTATTGCAGCAAAAATCGTTGCTCGTTGCCTCGTCGCTCAGAAAAGCTTCAACCGTATTGTGAAAAAGCTTCAACCGTATTGTGAAAAGCTTCAACCATGAAAAAAGCTTCAACCGTATTATCGCCGCGGACGTGGGCGGCGACCGGCTGGTCGGCGAGGGCGCCGACCGGCGACGAGGGCGACCGGCAAGGGCGTCGACCGACGACGAGGACGCTGCAGTGATGCTTCAAGCTCGGGGCGGGTTGTCGGCGGCGATCGATGCGTTGACTCCCAAAAAGGACGAAGCGATAGGACAGATCTGACGGTTTTTAATCACTGAATCGGGCGGCTGGGCTCGACCGGCCCAACCGTTGGGCCGGCGCGCCGGTGCAGATCAGTCCCCTATTTGTTTACGGAGGAAGTAAGTCACAAGCTAACATACTAAAATACTTATAAGATCTCTAAAAAAAATAGCCTCGTGGCAGGGGTAGCATAAAATTAGTGCGACACGCAGGAGTAGAGAACCGAGGGAGAACCAACGCGTGAATAATCGGAAGTATTCCGCGGTTTTCCCCTTCGTCTGCCTCAAAACCGACGACGACGCTACCACTCTCCTTCCTTCCTCCCCTTCCTTCACCGCGTCTCCTCCCAGACAAAATCCCATCCCAAATCAACCTCTCCCCCTCCGATCCTCTTTCTCCCCCCTCCCCTGCCGCCTCCACCGGCGAGAATCGTCGCCGCGCCCGTCGCAACGACCCAGGAGCCCCCCGTCACGGGCGGGCCTCTCCCCGGAGCCACCGGAGGGCGGGGACGGGCGGCCAGTCTCGTCCAGAGCCGGTAAGCAGCCTCCCAACCCCACGCATCTTCTTTTCCACGATCGAGATCTCGAGCGAGCTCAGATCCGCGGGGAGCAGCCGGGGCGCGTTGTGCTCGCAGGGTAGATACAGTAGGGTTGGTTGGTCTCGCTTTCCCCAATCCTGTTCTCTCAGCCTCGCCGGGTCATTGGTCGGGCGATCAGATTTAGTTTTGGTGGATTTCGTTGGTTGCTGGCATCGTATCGACGCAACCTCCAATGCCTTGCTCCTTACGCCGCTGTCCCTCCTCTTTCTTCCCTTTCTTCGATTGCAGGTATGCAGAGCCAGATCGTGTGCCACCGTTGCCGGAGGGTGCTCGCCTACCCGTCAGGGGCGCCCAGCGTGTGCTGCGCCATGTGCCGAGCCATCACCACCGTGCCACCCCCAGCGCCAGGTACTGGATTGCAGCAAGCGTGATTTCCTTTCGGTTGCTCTTTTCGTGTTGGCATCGCCTCACAACGTGTATAACCATCCTGAGGTTCAACTTTGGGAATGTTAATTTGGAGGTAAGATAGAGTTATGACAAATGTTATAAAACCTATGTGGAAGGAAACATTTATGAGTACATGCTAGCCAAAGAGTTAGCATGGGGTTTAAATTTCACTCTGGCTACACACTTGTTTAGCTTCGTCAGATTCTTTTCTATGTTACTTCAGTTCAAGCTTCTGCACGCCTAGTTTCACTATCTGCTGCCTGTAGGATACTTACTCCAGGGCGGATAATATCAGCTTGACGGATAAATCTGTCTTTTGTTCTCAAAAACCCAAGTCGTTTTCTGCCAAAAGCATAGAGAAGTATTGTAAATTCACAGGAAAAAACAAAGCCGTTTATAATTTTGACTAAGAAAAGTTTGTTTGAGCTGGATCTATATATACACTATTTTCTTAAGAACAAAAATCTGTACATTCACAGCTCATAGCGGATACTTTTATTTTTTATCTGTACATGCAACTATTTGCACTGGGTTAGTGGTTAGTTTTATGTAGTGTTCGAATTATAACTGCTCTGTTGATAACTCTATGCTCATAGCATTGAAACTACAGTAGACCTGATAATTGTACCTCCTTTCATCCACTGACTAAATTGTGTTTTCTGGGTTCCTTTTCATTTGATACAATTTTCCATTTGTTATTCTTGTACTCCCTCCGTTTCAATTTACTCTGCATATTAGATTTTTCCTAAGTCGAACTTTATAGGTCTGACCAACTTTATAGGAAAAATATGATCATTTACAATAACAAATATATATGATATGAAAATATATCCAGTGTTAAATCTAATGGTATTGTAGATGTTGATATTTTTTTCATAAACTTGGTCAAAGTTTACAAAGTTTGACTTAGACAATACTTGTATGCGAAGTAAATTGAAACGGAGGGAGTATCCCAACTGTCACATCTCTGCTACCTCCTTGCTTACCAATGTAGTACCAAAGTGCTGTTTAGATTATCTGATTTTCACAACAATCTTGGATCATAATATTTTGTTTTTTTTTTCTTAGAAGGGTCACTCAAAAAATAGGAATGGAGTTGGTGAATTCCTACATAATGCATCTTCGTGCCCCCCTTAGGGAAATCAATATAGGCTCAAAGCTGATATGGATTTTCCTTTGAGAAGTCCAATCTCTAACGCATTTTTCTTTCTCTCTCTGCTGCCCCTCTTAAAAAAATGTTTGATTACAATTTTTTGAGGTTTTTTATACTGTCAATCATGCAAATGCGCCATCTACTATATTCTTCTGTCTTGAAATACCGCGGGATTCATAGTTCGATGCCATTCCATTCATGCATTATATTATGTTCCTGAGTTCCAAAGAGGCCAACCTAAAGAATGAATGTCTTTGCCATGTGTTACGCCAACCAGGCAACCATACTCACATTAGATCCCTTGGCTATCTTGCTTTTATGCTTCTGTTATATGGTGGATAAGTAGAAAACCTTTAGTATCCTCACTTAAATAGTTCTTCCCTTGAAGCGGCAATAAAAATCTTACCATGATATACAAGTGGCACAGACTTCCGAAGGATTAAAAGCTTTCTTCACAGGTCACCAATTGTGCAATCTATGCTTGAGACATATTTCATTGCTTTTCGCTTGCCACCATACCTTGCACTCCCATCATATTTTTTTATCATGTAGCTCGTGCAGTGCTGGTTTTATTGATTGTTTGCCATTGAAAGTGTCAATACTTGCAATAGCAGTCGTTTAGTAGTTTTTTGTCCCCTATGTTTACACGATTTCCAAAGGTGCTGTTTTAAGGTTTATACTTTGTTCAAGCAATATGAACATACTTATAGAGGTTTAATCTGAAACAAAAAATGCTTACATAAGTTACAAATTTTCTAATGCAGCAGTGGAAATGGCTCAGCTTATATGTGGTGGTTGCCGAACTTTGCTGATGTACACCCGTAATGCAGACACTGTGAGATGCTCATGTTGCAGTACAGTCAATCTTGTCAGACCAGGTAATGCTAATTCTGCTTCGTATTCTGGTATTTCTTCTTATGAGCATTCCATATTTATGCTGTTGATACATAGGCATTTTAATTTGTCAGAGGAATGGGAAATTTTGTTAATATATTGTTAGTAAATATGTATGTCATCCTGAAACTTTTGATGTGGTCAATTGTCTTCCTAATTTCACAAATACTGATGCAAGACCTTAGTTGCATGTGATATGGTTTAGAATGATAGCAGCCTCACATGGAGAAGCGTGTTATGGCCAGGTCGACTTTACATTGTTGGTCTATTGTTACTCTCTAGTACAGCCTAGATTGCATGCCGAAAATGTAATAGAACATGCTGTTTAGTTAATTGAAAATGTGCGTTGTGCTTTCCCTAGCAGGCCATGTTATACTGCCTCCATATGAAATATTACACTCCAATTATGTATGGATCTCTTTTCTTACTTTAGTTATTTCACTTCTGATCATAATGCAGTCAATAATATAGCCCACGTGAACTGTGGTCGGTGCCGGACAACTTTGATGTATCCACATGGAGCACCTTCTGTCAAATGTGCCATCTGCGATTTTATCACAAATACTGGAGTAAGTCAACTCTTGTCCTACATCATCATGCGCAAGTGCATGTAATTGTTCAGCAGCAAAAACTACTGATTTTAAACCATCTGTGTTCTGAATTTCAGATAAATACCATGTCACCCGCGCCATGTCCAAGGCCTACATCTAATGAATCTGCATATAATGCCTCATCAGCTTCTGCTGTATGTCCACAGACATGCATTGTATATTCACAAATTGTTCCTGGAGAGTAGAATGATTTATCTCATTTTTTCATCTTCTTGCAGCCCACACCCCAGCCACAGAATGTAACCGTTGTTGTTGAGAACCCTATGACAGTCGACGAAAAGGGTAAACTGGTAAGCCCCCCGTTTATTTATGTTGCAACAATCCGTTGAACTGCGTCTTTTACTCTTTTACAATGCTGATTCGATGAGTGCTTAGCGACCTCTGTTCACTTGACACAGGTCAGCAACGTCGTAGTTGGAATTACACCTGGGAAAAATTGAATGGTTGTTTCTCACCTGATGTATACCTGTTTTGTGTTCTATATAAGGACCTGGAAAGACCATGTACTGGTATTTCCAGCCTTTGGTGATTGGTTGCTGCCTGACCTGGAAGAACAAAGACACGTAAAGTGTTTTTTTGGAATTTCACCAAGGAAAGCATGCATGTCGAAAGCTGTATTCTGAAGATGTTGATTCTTTTGTCTGTATATGAGTTCTATCAGACTTCACTATGGGCATGACAAAATGGTATTATACATATTTTGAAACTTTGCATACTTTGTATGGCATGATATCTTTTTTGGTGTTTTGGTGCGCCCTATGCAAAAATAATTACTGCATCGAAGTTAATGTCAAAGCAGAAAAGTAATTAAATAAATAACTGAGCTAAGTCGAACACGCATACATCATACTTGTATTTAGGAACGGAGGGAGTAGTAGTGTAACCAGATATGATAGATTAACAACAAAAGTAGTAGTTTGACAACCACACATTTTCTCGAAAAGCAGGATAACCCTAGGCTCTTCATGTGATGTATATAGCCTGGTAAAGCCAATCATCGATGCCAAACAAATCAACCATAAAAGTAGTAGTTGGACAACCACACATTTTCTTGAAAAGCAGGATAACCCTAGGCTCTTCATGTGATGTACATAGCCAGCTAAAGCCAATCATCGATGTCAAACAAATCGGCTAAAGAAAAACTAAGACAATCCCATCTTCACAATCATCGATGCCAAACAAAATTGGCTTGAAAAAGCCAAGGCCATCCAATCTTCACAATCTTATCACAAACCCTATGACATGTCGTCAAACAACGATTATTTGCTGTTCTAGGCAAAGCCTATAAGAAGGGATTGTTGCATGTGCACTGTTGTTAACAAGTTCAACCAAAAGTTGAACTTAGGATTTTTCATCCCTGAGCTGAGCTTTGAGGCAACACTTTTAACAACGGCTCAGCACACCCCCGACATTTCCTGATCTAGCCCCCGCCATCCCACCCACCCATGCTATTGGAGAAAACAACAGAAACAATAGCTTGTAGCATCACTGATCACTTCCAGTCATTGTTGCCCCTTCTTTGAAACCGTCGATTACAGATGAATGACACTTAGTTGTGAGGCGATTATTAGATCTAGCCGTCCTTGCAACCATATGATAGATCCGTCAATGGCATCCTCGAGCACGCCGACTCAACGTCCTCCACCACGGCCACCATTAGTGGGATCACGCCAGTGCCAACATGGTTGCTGCCACCGGCTGCGATGCATGTCTGTCGCAAAGTCAAGCCACAACCACACACGCCCTGACCTAGATCGATGCACCATAACATAGATATGACCCGCATGCGACGATTCATCTCTCACATGACCCCCTCGCAAATCTGGCAGCCTCCAAGCGCACCCCCTACTCAGCATCTAGTGCAGATGCGCCCAGACGCGAAGGGAGGAGGTGTCGTCGATATCGTCTATCCCACAGGCTTTGCCTGTCGACAACCATGGAAGGTGGCGTGGGGAGGAACGGAGAAGGAGCAGCCAAGGCTGCCGGTGGCTAGGGTTGTCTACTTGTCGCCCAATGTGGGACGATACGGGAGCAACTCTCCTAATTTTGACTAAGCCCAGCGGTTCGATTCCGTGCCCAGTCATATACCTTATTAGGACGTGCAAAATGGCACTATATTAGCAATGACATGTAGAATAAGTGGTGGTGGAAGAGAAAGAAACGGAAAATCGAGTTTTATCTTCTCGTAGTTAAGAGATGATCTCTTAGGAAGAAAGATAAGACATTTATCTATGTTGTTTACACTTTCTTGATTTTAATTTTAATCGCTCATAATTTTAGGATCTCATAACATTAAATGCTAGAGACAAAATTACAAGATAACCTAGGTTATAACATGTTTATTGATTTCTCTATATGACGTGAAATACATAAGAAAAAACCAACTTATAAACCATTTTGCATGCCTTTACTGTATTGCTCAGTTGAACAATTATACTTAACCTAAGTGTCGTTCAAAAACAACACCACATGCTCCCTTGAATAGACGTAGGGGAGCGTAGTTTGTTAGCGGTAAAAGGGCAATCTAGCCTTTTGAAGTGACATCCGCCCCTAACAAGGGTTTTGGTGTTTAATGACAATAGATATTAGATGACTAAATATGTTCCGAGTGTTCTTTCCGTTCACACATCTATCAAAATAAAACATGTTGTTGGCCGGCGACCCCTAAACTAAAAGGACGAAAGAAGACAGACATGTCAATTTTCCCGCCGACAATTTCTCGTTCTTGAGTCGTAGGTGTGCCATGGTATTAAGAGGGGATGAGAAATGGATCTTGTGTGGAATATTTAACACATAAATCCAAATAGCATCCACATACTATGTGAGAAAGAGTGCCCTGTATTCTCCCTGTTTTGCGCTTCTGAACAGTGTTAGACATTTGGTCGGATTGTTTGAAAAAATATTCGACAGGTCCAACATTATGTCAGATATTCCAAGGCAACATTCGACCATGTCCAGAGGCTACTCGACAGGCTCAGACATTGCGTCGCACATCCTGTCAGAACAGGTCGGATTATCCGACATAACTGGACAATGCACAACGGGAAGATATTTGGGTCGAGCTTTATATACCCCGTCTTCCTTGAGAAGAGGACGACTCCACTACACTCACACAATTGATCCAAAGCTTTAATCTTCGATTCCTCCCTTTCTAGGCATCCAATCCACTCCATATTTTAGAGAGAGCAAGAGGATCACCCGATCTACCAAATCCATCCAAGGAAAACTCGAGTTTGCTGATTCCCTACGAGATCCTAGTAAGTTTTGTTACTCTTAGGTTTGTGCCTTTTTTTCTTTCTAAGAAGGCCGCTGGGTGAAGGATCTTGCAATTAAAAATATGTGCTTGACGAGAAAATGGCTCTACAAGATACCCATTGAGCATGGTGTTTGGCAAGAGGTTCTTAGGAATAAGTACCCGCACTCTAAAACCCTCTCTTAGGTTCAAGCCAGACCAACTGACTTGCTTTCCTGAAAGGGTTTATGGGGGTAAAAAAAGTGTTTTAGCAAGGGAGCTTTCGTGGTGGTCAATGGCTTAACCACTAGATTTTGGGAGAACATATGGCTAAGGGATGCACCTCTAGCTATGTCATACCTACGTCTCTCTCATATTGTGAGAGGAAGGATGTTTTTGTTGCCACGGTAATGGGCCAAGTCCTGTTGGATATTGAATTTTGACGGACACTCACTTGGAAAATGGAAAGATCGAGTACACCTCGTTACAAGGTTAATGACAGTTAACATTACCGAGGAAACAAACACATACCGTTGGAAGTTGCAGACTTCCGGTGCTTTTTCAGTCAAATCCATGTATATGAACTTCATTAATGACGGTAGACCTTTTCCCCGTAAATATATTTGGAAACTTAAAGTGTCATTGAAAATTAAAATCTTCATGTGTATCCGTTGAAAGGTGATCCTAACCAAAAGATAACTTGTAAAAAGTTACTGGCAGGGAATCACAAGGTGTTGCTTCTTTGGTACCAAGGAGTCGATTCAACATATATGCCTTGAATGCCCGCTTGCCAAACTTTCATGGCATTACATTCATATAGACTTTAATTTATCTCCACAGACGGGTAGTACGAATATGTTTAGAAACTGGTTAGCAGGGTTCAACATAAGTTGAAGTCTAAATCCAAGTGGGAGTTTATGCTTTAGTTTGGGCCATCTTAAATTGCCGTAATGATTGTATTTTTAACAGAACGAAAGTCCCAATTTTTTTGTAGGTTATCTCTATCAGGTGAATTATACGTGGTCCTTACTTTGCCGGAAGGAGTGTGCACCAACGTTCTTTGGGTGCAACTAGAACTAGTACGAGATGGTCACTCGGGATTTATTCAACGAGTTTGCTCGACAACCAACCAGTAGGATATGTGATGCACGATGCCTTATTTTGTTCCTACTTACTTTTCATTCCATATGCTCCATGAGATTTCAAATACTCCCTTCATTTCATAATATAGTGCGTATAGATTTTTTTCAAAAGTCAAACTTTACAAACTTTGATGTTTATATAGAAAACTATTTATATCTATAATAGCAAACACATAAAATATGAAACTATATCTTATAATGAATCTAATAATATATGTTTGGCATTCTAGATGAAAATATTTTTCTTCACAAACTTGTCCAAAGTTTGTGAAGTTGACTTTTTAAAAATATTACACTCATCAATTATGGGACCGAGGAAGTAGTTTTTATTTTTTGCGTCTGTATTGTGTTTAAGATGTAAATGCATGTCTATGTGCACTTGATTCAGGCAACAAAGTGTCCGCTGGCCTAAAATAGGGTAGCGGTTGGAGATGCTCTTCTATATCTAATTAATAATAAAGAACAACGCGTTTCTCTAATATTTTTGTCTATCCATCTACCCAAAGTTATCCATAAAATTGAAGTAAATTACCAACCTATCACCCGAAGGTGATAAAAAACTCTTCGTTAATTATTTCTATGATTTTTTCGTCTGTCAACGAAACTGCCCCTAAAATTAAGTAAATTATCCACCCTGTCACCCGTAAGTGAATATCACTCTTCTTAATTGCTTTATTTTTTTGTCTGTCATCAAAATTGCCTCTAAAGTTGAAGTAAATTACTCACCCCACCACCCGTAAGTGAAAAACTCTCCGTTAATTGCTTCTTTGATTTTTGCCGTCTATCATCAAAACTACCTCTAAAATTGAAGTAAATTGCCCATCCCGCCGCCCATAAGTTAAAAGCTCTTTGTTAATTGTTTCTCCGAATTTTTCATCTGTCCTCTAAACTATAGCTAAAGTTGAAGTAAATTATCCACCCTGTCACCCGTAAAAATGTCTGAATTATTCAGTGGACCCTTCAGTTTTCCATCCATGCTGAGACGAATTATTCGGATTTTTTTCCAGAAGTATGACTAAATTTATAGCAATTTTGAAAACTATATGGCGCAATGCAAGAAAACCGAAAATATGTCTCCGTCGGCCTGCGGTGGGCCGAAGGGGGGCCTGTCGGCCAGCAGTGGGCCGAAGGGAGGCCTGTCGGCCAGCAGTGGGCCGATTAGTGGCCTATCGGCCTCCAAGCGGCCGAGGGGGGCCTGTCGGCCTCCAGCTAGCCGAGGGGGTCCTGTCGGCCTCTGGTAAGCCGAGGGGCCCTAGTATCCCTGGATAAGGCCGACCGAGCCACTCCTTTCTTCCTCCTCTGCTCGCTAGCTCCTCCTCTTTCTCCCGTTGCTCTCTGGTGCTTCCACCCCCGCGCCGATCTCTTCCCTCGTCCACCCATTTTCCTATCCAACCCGCAGAAACAATAGATCATAGCATTCTCCGCCGGCCTATGGTATTTTTTTTTGCTACGGGGTAGTTTTCTGTGCGTGAGGAGGAGGAGTTCCGGTGGTGTTGTCTGGTGGTGCAAGGAGTCCGCGAGGTGGTAATGGCTTGCCCCTTTTGCCGAGCTCCAGGTGGCCCTTGTTCTTCCTTTGATTCTGGTGCGTCTGTCTTCATTTTGGTGCTGGATCGTCGCTGTTCAAGGCGTGTTGTAAGATTCTATATCTTGTTTATCTGATTGTGGCATATGGTTGATGTTGTTTTCGTTGGAATGTATTCTAATGCCTTTGTTTATATGATTATGATGTTTGCTTCCATTCTTTTTGTAGTATGTTCCCTGCAGTGTTAGATCACATCTTGCTCGGTACATTGAGGAGTGCAGAGCTTTAGCTATTCGGAGGGGTGACACAGATATTGATCTTGCTCTTCACAGCAGTGAGGGTAACTTATATGGTGTTCTGTTTAGTCATGGTCGGGTGAGCAGTAAATTCCATGGTCCTTCCTGGGAGGAACTTGTGAATGATTATGGTCTCCGTCATCGTGACATGATGACTGTTAGGCTTGAGCACTATGGAACTATGATTGGTGTTGATTTTCATCGGGATGGTGTTATGTTGTTCCCTTTACCCTGCGTTGGTAAGTTTTTTTTTGAGTGATTTAAAGTTTTGTTTCAGCTTATACGTTTTGTTGTTCTGCTCAATTTGTGAAATTATTTTTGTAGCTCTTGAGGATCTGAGTGAAACTCAGAGGGAACTTGTTGACAGTTGTTTTTATAGTCGTGGTGTCTTCAGTCTGAATTATCACCAAATGTATGTCATGTCGCGACAGCTCTTTGATGACAACTACATATTGTGTACTCCTTTTGTTCATAGGATTGATTCCATGAATGTTAATGGTCAACATATGGCGAGCTTTCTTTTTGGCTACTATTTATTTATTTGTTCTTTGCTGTAGTATACTATTTTAAATTTGTAAGCTGAACATCATATAACTAGATGTTTTTTGTCAGGTTATTCCGAGCATGGTTGTGAGGAGTTTGAAGGATTTTTTGTCAATTCCTAGGACTGGTTCTTTAACTCTTGAAATTACTTTGGATTCTGAAGATGATGATATATCTGTGAGCATTCCTTGTTCCTACTTTATTGGCTTGGGTGGTAGAATGGTGTTCAACAAGGAAGGTTTCGGTAATTTTCTTCGGGCATCGTCTATTGAAGTAAACAATTTGGTGCTCATAACCTTCAAAGAGCGTGATCAGGAGCTTGCTGTTGTTTTCAGCCCTCTGCCGCAGTGATCGTCATTTTCTTTTCCCGCCCTACTATCCCGCCATTTTCTTTCCCGCCCTTCTTTCCCGCCATTTTCTTTCCCGCCATTCTCTCCCGCCATTTTCTTTCCCGCCATTTTCTTTCCCGCCTTTATCTCCCGCCATTCTTTCCCGCCATCTTCTCTTCTGAACGTATATAACCCCCTCCGCAGTAAGGTGTGTGAGCAGGCAAGTGTAGTTTCGTGGAGATGTCCCATTATCCATTTGATCGTAGTTTTCACTCTGGTATGTCCGATCGTCTTCTCCGTCTAGCCGCCAATTTCAAGATCGACGATAGAGTAGTTCCATGGGAGGAACTCATCAGTAGTGACACCATAATGAATGAGTTGGCTCACTCATTAGCTAGGAGTGGGTGGCCTCCCAGGACATTTGAGGAGATACAGAAAGAACTTCTCAGGTTGCATGGCAGATGGCAGAAGCAACTGCATAAAGGTGAATCTTACCTCAGGCTTGCTATAAATAATTCCGATTTATGGTCAGAAGATAGTGAGGACGAAGACGACCTGTTCATGCCTAGCACGAAGGTCAAGACTACCGCATCGTCGAAGGGCAAGAGCTCTACATCGACGAAGGGCAAGAAATCTGCATCGACGGAGGACGAAGACGACCTCTTCATGCCGAGCACCATGGTCAAGAGTACCGCATCGTCGAAGGGCAAGAATTCTGCATCGACGAAGGGCAGGAGCTCTGCATCGATAAAGGGCAAGAGCTCTACATCGACAAAGGGCAAGAGCTCTGCATGGACGGACGAGGACGATGATGCATTCATGTAGTTTTTTAGCTATAATTTGTAATTTCAGTTGTATTGTTTAATTCAGCTGTATTTTATATTCTTGTTTTGTGGGCATTATGTTTTATGTAAAGCGCGGCGTTTAGTTTGGATGCATTTAGTTTGCAGTACAAGTGTTATCCCTCTAAACCAATTGACCACTTACATAGAACATGAATATGTCTCATACATAAGTAGATAGTAATTTGTCCCATACATAAAATAGACATATGTCTCACATACATAATTAGATAGTCATGTCTCATACATAGATAACCATATCACTGCTGGGGACGGCGACGAATCTTGGTCTTCCTCGGACGAGGACCGGAAGGCGATAAGCGCTCAGGCGGTGGACGAGTCTCACGATGACCACGACCATAGACCACCTCGTCTGTCAGTGTTTGTGTCTCCTGCGTCCATGGTAGTGGTGGAGTGTGAAGAACTGTCTGCGAGAACTCATAGGTGTTTGCAGCTCGGTCATCGTCGTCGCCGTCGCCGTCTAAGAACGAACCAGCACCACTAAGCATCGGTGACTGGACTGAATGCATGAACGGTTGCGACTGGCTGCCGACTGCGGAAAAGTAAAACATGTAAAATTGATTTCCGAACCTACAATGTTTAAAAGAATGTACAAAGTAGTGTTACCTAGGTCCATCTGATTATGCCAGGAAGAGCTCCCTGGTTGTGAAGGAGGTGGCTGCTGGTATAAATAGCTCCCTGGTTGTGAAGGAGGTGTCTGCTGCCAAGAAGAGCTCCTTGGTTGTGAAGGAGGTGTCTACTGCCAGGAAGAGCTCCCTGGTTGTGAAGGAGGTGTCTGCTGCCAGGAAGAGCTCCCTGGTTGTGAAGGAGGTGTCTGCTGCCAGGAAGAGCTCCCTGGTTGTGAAGGTCATGGTTCCGAACGGTGCACAGAGGGTCGAGGTTCTGAACGCTGCAGAGAGGGGCGTGGCGGACGATGTGCTGGACGAGGAATAGCAACATCCGAAGATCGTCTACATGTAACAGCTGCGTAAATCCCGCGTACCTTCTCATGAAGACCCCTCAACCATGAGACGTGCTCTCGCGGTGGGATATTATCTCCCCTCTCAGAGCGTTGCATTAAAGAAGACACCTCCTCTAGCACCTCGCATGCCAAGTCACCCTGTACACGAAGAGTTAACCAATTAGATCATCGTTGTATGGCAGACAACACGAATAGTTAACCAATTGTATATGTTCAGGTTAAAAAAACTTAACATGTGAGAACCATAGCACGTACCGCGTGGTGTCTGGTCCCCACAACAGAGGCAGTTGGGAACAGATCGTTGGTGAGAGGGGCTTCGATCTGATGAGGAGCTATTGATGGAACGAAGTAGATCCTCGTGCTATGCCGGTAACACTGCAGATACAACCCGAACTTGTCCCAGTCAAAGGGCCGAACTTCATCCCAGATATTTGTCGGCGCAGTAGTCCATTCGTCCACGTAAGGGCTAATGTCGCGAAGCCAAGAATCCTGGGACTTGTTTCCTCCTGCGCGACTGTACCTGAGATTGAAATGTTATATTCTGAATGCAGACATGAGTACTAAAATAGTATTACTTACTTGTGCACGTGATCTGGTAAGTGTGGAATAACTGGAATGTCAGGCTCTTGGCATAGACCGAAGTGTCTCATCACCCTATGAAGAGCCATCTCCTCAACCGTCACGTCGAACACCAACTTGGCCTTGGTCATCCAATAGTGCCGATCTCTAGTGCACAATCCAGAAATCCTAGCTGGACACCTGGATAATATAGCATGGACGGAGTATGGCTCCCAGATAACTTGATCCTCGTGCAAACTATCAATCTGCGTCGTGAAGGAGGGGTAGCAGCCCCTCACCTGGCTATGCGCAAACTGTCTCTATGCATGACAACAAATAAGCATTAGTAATTCTATTGAATGGCAAGAAATAAACATTAGTAATTCATATTGTTACTTAATATGAAAATACCTCTCTCCGTGTTCACATAGATCCCATAGTAGGCAAGTCGCCGATAGTAGGCTCATAAGTCCCAGCCATGTCCTCATAACCAAAAGGTTTATCAACGCAGACATAGGGTCGACCAATAGGGAATCTCTCGTATGACCAGAGCTGCAACAATAGTGGACATCCAACAAGAGCTGATTTTCTAGACTTCAACACGCAAGCTTTGCACAGGCCTCTGTACGTAGCCGCTAACACAGCAGAACCAAAACTCCTCTGCAGAATGTCCCCCGGGCAACGTGCGTCGGCTATCTCTCGTGCAATACCGATGAGTCGTGCATCGACAGTGGTCACGTGGTTCTCCGTGAACATCGTCTTGCCGAACAACCACATAATATATGCCTCTAGGGATCGGTCAATCCGTGCCTCTGACAACGGAACATCGGGATATCCTAAGGAGACAATCTACATAGAAAACGATTGTATGAACTATGCACTGAGGACAACAATGAAAACAACATTTTTTAAACATGTCATGAAGGTTACCTGAAACTGGCTCAACCACCTAAAACGAGGCCCGTGACGATCGTTGTCTAGGACTGATGCAGTTGGCACCGCAGCCAAAAAACGGGCCTGCATCGATGCTAGCCAACCAGGTTCTACCTCTAAAGGACCTATGGCAGCACCGGCCAGAGGTAATCCCAACAAGTAAGACACATCCTGTAAAGTAGGCGCCATCTCTCCCCAGGGAAAGTGAAACGTATGTGTCTCTGGTCTCCATCTATCTACTAAGCAGGTAAGGAGTGACCTGTCGTAAGAGAAACGTGTCACTTGCCTTTTGTGTAACTGCATTGGTTCACCCGCCTCATCCAATTCCGGAAGGTCAACCCACTCATCCAATGTACCCTGAACCAGCCGTGCCAACGGTAGAAGTCCAGCCCAACTTAACCTACAAAATAAAGAGAATGTAGCATACAGTTAGCGGCTATCAAAAGGATGTCAAACATAGTAAGTCATTATACCGACACATACCTATCAACGCATAAAGGGTGTATCATCCAGTTAGACTTTGGGGTGCGAGTGATCAACACGTCTAAGTCCTTGCCCGCTTCCATAAGTGCGGCCCGGTGCCCTCTATCGATATTACCATTAAGCAACGGATACGAAGCCATATCTGCAATTAAAACATAGTCCAGACATATTTCAAATTAAAACATAGTCCAGACATATTACAAATTATAACATAGTCCAGACATATTACAGAATAAAACATAGTCCGACATATTACACATTAAAACATAGTCCAGACATATTACAAATTAAAACATAGTCCGACACATTATATAGCTTGTGAGTTATTTCTTCCTTGTCCGCCCCTTCGGCCTCGACTTCCACGACCACCACGACTGCCACGACCACGTCCGCCTCTTGCTACTGTTGTCGCAGTCGTCGATGTGGAAGCACTCGTCGATGTGGAAGCACCGTCTTTGTTCAGGTCGGGACAATATTTCATCCTATGCCCATAAGCCGCGCATAGCAAACATTGTCTGGTTGCTCCACCAGCTTCAGATTGGTCCATATCGTTATGGATGCGCTTTACCTTGCGTCTGCCCCTGCTTTTTCGCCGAAGTTCTGGATCCGGAATGTATACTCTTTCCCCATCGTTTACCTTGTTGAAATTGCCGACGACTCTAAACCCTGTCATCTCACCTGTCCAGACATTGAGTACTGCATCTTTTAAATAGTACGGGGACACGAAGGAGATAGCGTCCAACTCAATCTGGCCACAGGCAACCAACACATGTGAGCAAGGCAGGTGCAACAACTTCAGTTTGTTGCATGTACACTCACAAGTTGGATAAAATTCCGTTCCAATTTTTACCTCGTGCGTCTTCACCTCATTTGCAGAACCAAAACCATCAGTAGGACGCTGAACCTCATACCTCCTTTCCTGATTACCTATGAGTCTGACAGTGTGCTTCTTTGCTTTCTCTATCTTCTGAACCATGTACTCCATGACACGGCTACAATAAGGTGTGTTCTGATTATCTGCAATATGCTTCTTTGCTAACTCGTGCCTTTCTCTAAAATATCTCAAAGTGCCATGGAATACATGTTGGAAATATGCCCTAGAGGCAATAATAAATTAGTTATTATCATATTTCCCCATTCATGATAATAGTTTATTATTCATGCTAGAATTGTATTGACCGGAAACTAAATACATGTGTGGATAATAGACAAATACTATGTCCCTAGTATGCCTCCACTAGACTAGCTCGTTGATCAAAAGATGGTCAAGGTTTCCTGACCATGGACATGAGTTGTCATTTGATAACGGGATCACATCATTAGGAGAATGATGTGATGGACATGACCCAACCGTCAGCATAGCATATGATCGTTCAGTTTAATGCTATTGCTTTCACTATGTCAAATACACGTTCCTCTGACCATGAGATCATGCAACTCCCGGATACCGTAGGAATACTTTGGGCGTATCAAACGTCACAACGTAACTGGGTGATTATAAAGGTGCACTACAGGTATCTCTGAAAGTGTTTGTTGAGTTGGCATGGATCAAGATTGGGATTTGTCACTCCGACTATCGGAGAGGTATCTCTGGGCCCTCTCGGTAATACAGCATCACAGAAGCCTTGCAAGCACCGTGACTAAAGAGTTAGTTGCTAGATGATGTATTACGGAACGAGTAAAGAGACTTGCCGGTAACGAGATTGAACTAGGTATTGGATACCGACGATCGAATCTCGGGCAAGTAACATACCGCCGGACAAAGGGAACAACGTATGTTGTCATATGAGGTTCACTGATAAAGATCTTCGTGGAATATGTAGGAACCAATATGAGCATCCAGGCTCCGCTGTTGGTTATTGACCGGAGAGTCGTCTCGGTCATGTCTACATCATTCCCGAACCCGTAGGGTCCGCACACTTAAGGTTCGATGACGATATAGTATTATATGAGTTATGTGATTGGTGACCGAAGTTTGTTCGGAGTCCCAGATGAGATCACGGACATGACGAGGAGTCTCGAAATGGTCGAGAGGTAAATATTCATATATTGGAAGGCTATATTCGGATGTCGGAAAGGTTCCGAGTGATTTGGATATTTTTCGGAGTACCAGGGAGTTACGGGAATTCACCGGGAGAAGTAATGGGCCTTATTGGGCCATACGGGAAAAGGAGAGGCAGGCCACGTGAGAAGGCGCGCGCCCCCCCTTGCCCAAACCGAATTGGACTAGGGGAGGGGGCGCAGCCCCCTCTTTCCTTTCCCTCTCCCTTCCCCCTTTCCTACTCCGTATGGGAGGTGGAATCCTACTAGGACTAAGGAGTCCTAGTAGGACTCCCCACACTTGGCGCACCCCTAGGGGGCCGGCCTCCTCCCTCCCTCCTTTATATACGGAGGAGGGGCACCCCTTGGAGACACACAATTGTCCCATAGCCGTGTGCGATGCCCCGATCTCCGTTTTCCACCTCGGTCATATTTTCGGAGAGCTTAGGCGAAGCCCTGCCGGAATCACTTCACCGTCACCGTCGCCACGCCGTCGTGCTGACGGAACTCATCTACTACCTCGACGTCTTGCTGGATCAAGAAGGCGAGGAACGTCACCGAGCTGCACGTGTGTAGAACTCGGAGGTGTCGTACGTTCGGTACTCGATCGGTGGAGCTCGAAGGATTGTTCGACTACATCAACCGCGTTGTGAGACGCTTCCGCTAAACGGTCTACGAAGGTACGTAGACACACTCTCCCCTCTCGTAGCGATGCATCTCCATGGATAGATCTTGCGTGAGCGTAGGAAATTTTTGAAATTCATGCTCCGTTCCCCAACAATACAGCCTCCACAATAGTTGTGAGTGGCAATGCTCTATTCCCTCTGAGTACAAAGTTATACACCTCTGCAAGATTGGTTGTCATGTGGCCATACCTAGCTCCATGGGTGTCATGCAGCAAAGACCAATTCACTGGAGGCTCTTTCTCTATCCACTCAGAAAAATTCTTTATTGCCCTGCCCTTCGTTCTCTGAGTATTAGGAGGGTCAATTGCCGGCAAGTCACAAAGAGCTACTGGCTCCTCTAGCTCCGCGATGAGTGCTGCTAATTTAACCTGGTCTTTTTCCATTTTCTTCCTGGCACGGACCTGCTTCTTAGTAAACTCATCTAGTTTTGACCAAATAAATTCGTATTTGCGCTGCTGGTTCTGCTTGCATAATTTTTTGAACAAGTTCATCAACCGTTTGTTCTTGAACTGTGAGAAAAAATTAGCCCCAAGATGGCGCATGCACCACCGGCTCTGCAAGTCCTTCCAAGGTGTTGGTTCGTCAGCTGTTAGATTCCTTAGTGTCTTCACGGCCTTCAATATACCAGCATGTCTGTCATGAATGACACACGCGTTTGGTCGGTCCTTCACGATCACAATTTTAACTTGCCGGAAGAACCATACCCAGCTCGGAAAGTTCTCACCCTCCACAAATGCCATGGCTAGTGGGATGATTTGATTGTTCCCGTCCACACCAATAGCAGTCAGGATTTGCCCTTTGTACTGACCAGTCAGGAATGTACCATCCACAAACATCACAGGAGGACAATGCCGGAAAGCTTCGATGCACATAGCGAAAGAGAAGAATACTCGTTTCAACACCTTGAAATATGGTATACTCTCCAACCTCGTGTGTTGTATGTTAACATAAGTGCCGGGATTCCTCTCCTTCAGTATATCAAGGAGACGGACAACATTATCATATGAGTCAAAGAACGTCCCAAACCTTTCCTCCATAGCCTTTTGCTTAGCCCTCCAAGCCTTCCCATAAGGAATGTCATAATTCCATCTGACCTTCACTGCTGTCTGGATGTGTTTTGCTTCCATATCTTTCTTCTCCACTATTTCAGTATACATGAGTTGCGCAATGAGAGTTGAAGTCAGGTTTGGATGACGAACCAGCAGGTTTTTCCTCACACAATTATGTGGGACCACATTGGTGACAACCCAGTGGATGTCATACTTCGGCACGTGCCCGTGCACCTTCCCAGGACAACCTGCTTCAACACACTTCACGGTATAGTTTGTTGGACTCGATATGTGTGTCCGGAAAACCCTCTGCGTAGACATAGCCCACTTTATCACCGCATACTTCAATTTTTTCTTTGTATCAAACATAGCCCCTATCTGGACTTGGTTCTGATTATATTGCCATGGAGTCTCATGGCCATCGTTGACAGTAAGGCTGGTGGATATGTCCTGATCCCATGCAGAAGGAATCGGTACCTCCACTTCATCCTAGGAATTTTCAGAATCCAGATCCTCCGCAAATCCATCCTCGTCCTCTTCCTCCATCACCCTCTGCATTTCATCGCCTTCCTCATCCCCATCAGCAACACCAGAACCAGCTAATATTATCGACTGAATACTCTGCCCAGTATCATGACCACAAACATTGTGTGGCACGTAGTCTGACTCTTTCTCGGCTTGGCTAGCATCCACATCCGGTGACTGTGACCCGGATAAATAAATATCGTTAGCCACTTGACTACCCTGGCCTGGTTCATACCCCACGTGGAGTTGTACGGTATTCTCCTCCTTCGCCACTGGTTGCACTAGGGCATATGGGTGGATTCTTCGGTCTCGGCAATGACTTAACAGGGTCACCCAATGCTGGCTCCTATCTATCGGCATCAACTCCCACTTGACATTTTTACAGGATTTGGTCCACAATGCATGAATACTGACGGAACATACTTCAGGATCCAGCCCAAAACTAGTAGTCAACCAGTGCTTCAACTGTCTAATGTCCAGTCTGTCAGGGTCTGAAAGTGTCATGACGCCATTTTTAAACTCGCTAAGATCAACCCCCAACTCATTATATCGAACATTACCAGGGCCATAGTAAACAGTCAAATTTACTGATTCAGACATTTTCACCTGTCATACATTGCCACATTCTCATTAATCGCAACGAACAATTTTTTTACCAGCTACACTAACTATCCGCTAAAATGACAATGTACACTAAATAAATTGTACAACTCATAGAAAATTATTACCGGCTACACTACCTATCCGCTAAAATGACTATGTACACTAAAATGACTATGTACACTAAATAAATTGTACACTAAAACTACACTAACTACACGAACAAAAATATATCTTCGACGCGTGTGTCCCCTTCTTCTTCCTCTCCACACCACCACCTCCTCACCAGCCACACCTCCTCCACCCCACCACCTCCTCACCTCCTCCACCCCACCATGGCTTCTCCTCACTTACGCACAAATAACTACCCCATATCAAAAAAAATGACCGTAGGCCGCTGGAGAATGCTATGATCTATTGATTCTGCCGCTTGGAAGGGAAAATGGGTGGAAAAATGAGTAGATCGGTGAGGGGGTGGAGAGTACAGAGAGGAAACGAGAGAGAGAGAAGTGCCAGCGACCAGGAACGAACGAGAGAGAGAGAGGAAGAAGAAAACGCGCGGCTGACCTTATCTACACACCTCTCGGCTTACCAGAGGCCGACAGGCCCCCCTCGGCCGGCTGGAGGCCGACAGGCCCCCCTCGGCCGCTTGGAGGCCGACAGGCCTCCCTTCGGCCCACTGCTGGCCGACAGGACCCCTTCGGCCCACCACTGGCCGACGGGGACATATTTTCGGTTTTCTTGCATTTCGCCATATAGTTTTCAAATTTGCTATAAATTTAGTCATACTTCTGAAAAAAAATCAATTATTCGTACGAGTGACTTTGACATAGCCGCATGCGCGCGCGTGGAGTCGATCGAGTTGACGGGATGCAGGCCAGCGCCGGCTCCATGCATGGCGCGTCTGCAGGAGCATGCAAACAAATAAAGCTCATCTCTCTCCTGTTTGCGCCCGTGATTCTAAAACATATCACAAAGCTACAACATGACAGTACTCCCGTGTTCCCGCCGGTCGTTCATGCATGCATGCATGCGCCCCCACGGTCTCGCTTTCTTTCTCTCTCACACGCAGGCATACATACATCCAACAAAGTGACAGCGTATTCTCTGATCTCTCCCTCTCTCCCCCTTCTCTTTGTTCTCTTGTGGCATGTGGGCGCCCTCGTCGACCTCGAGCATCTCTGCTCAAAACTATGCCGATCCCATCCATCTCACCGGCCGTATGTACATTCTCTATGTACGACTGTGTCTGTACGTACTACCCTCTCCTTCTCTCACATTCACATTCTCTTGTCCGTTGCGCGCCTCCCACTTCCTGCTTGGTCGCTACCTTCGCTTCCCTCCCTCCCGCGAGGTCCACTCCAGTAGCCCAGTCAGTGCAAGCCGTCGTCGGCTCCAATGGCGGCCGCTTCTTCCAGCTCTGCTCGCGGGCGCCACCTTCTTCTTCGCCTCGTCGCGCTTCTCGCCGTTGTCGGTAATGCGGGCGCTGCCGGCATCGGCGCCCATGGTGGCCGGAGCGGCGGCGGCGTCGTTGGGAAGAAGAGCGCAGTGCTGCCGCTGCGTGAGTTGGAGTGGGGTGCTGCTGCGAGGAAGATCCAGGGCCGCTACGCGCAACAAAAGAAAGCTCAGATCCTAGGTAAGTATAGCAACTTGTTTTCTACTATGTACGAATTGTACCTGCCTTAGATTCGACTTATATCAAAGTATGGTCGAAGCATTCCTCGGAAACATCATTTTGAGATATAGTGACCGCACATTCACAATCCACTATTCCCGGAAAAAATAATCATGTACAACCGCCGATCGATAAGAATTCGAGGTGTCAATGCGCTTCAGCATAGTTATTTTTTGAAGAACAAAAATGCGAAGCTAGCTATGAACAGAATGACAAGCGTTCAAGTGTCGACATGGGCTCAGTCTTACAAATTAAGATGCATGCATGTGACCCTCAAAAAAAAAAAAAAGATGCATGCATGTGGATATACATGCATGCATGGTCTATATTCTCTGGCAGCCGTACCTGGAATTTTACCTTTGTATTTTCCGGTGGCCCTTCTCGTGGTTAGCTCCTCACGTGTACTACTCTGCTGACACTGGAAAAACCATACCATACATATCTAGAAGGATGTGTCTAAGGCACATCTAGATGTGACATAGTTATCGCACATCTAAATGACTAAATCAAACATAAAAAAGAAAAGAAAAAAAGAAAAGAAAATATCCACACGAATCTCCACGCAAGATTAATGATATAGGACTTAGATGTGCAATATTTATGTCACATCTAGATGTGTTTTAGCAAAACCGTATCTAGAATCCAACCCATGATCTAGTTCCAAAAATCGGATAAGAAAAATTCAAAAAAAAAAAATCGGATAAGAGAAACAAATTGCATGCATGTACGTACGATAATTGTAGAATCTACAGGTCTCTGATTCCTGATGGGCACTTACACTCGTCACTGGTGACTGGTCCATCTCATCTTCTCCAGGAGAGCACAGGAAAGCAGAGGGAGCAAGAAGAGCAACCACAGTGCTAGAGCTGAAGCACCATTCTCCGGCCACCATCTCCAACCAGCCCGCCGGCAGCGAAGGATATCTTAGCCGGTTCCTCGCCGCCGACGCTGCTCGTGCTGCCTCGTTGCAGCTCCCCACGGCAGCGTCCATACAGTCCCGCCAGGCGGCGGCCCAGGTCCCGCTGACCTCTGGCATTCGCTTCCAGACACTCAACTACGTCACCACCATCGCGCTCGGCAAAGGCTCCTCCGGCGCCGCCGCCAAGCTCAACGTCATCGTGGACACCGGCAGCGACCTCACCTGGGTGCAGTGCAAGCCCTGCCGTGCCTGCTACGAGCAGCGGGACCCACTCTTCGACCCCGCTAGCTCCGCCACCTACGCCGCCGTCCCGTGCAACGCCTCCGCCTGCGCGGCCTCTCTGAAGGAGGCCACCGGCGCGCCCGGATTCTGCGCCAGAGGCGGCAGCGGCGAGAGATGCTACTACGGGCTAGGCTACGGCGACGGGTCGTTCAGCCGCGGCGTGCTGGCCACGGACACGGTCGGCCTCGGCGGCGCCAACCTCGACGGCTTCGTGTTTGGCTGCGGGCTCAGCAACCACGGCCTGTTCGGTGGCACAGCGGGGCTCATGGGCCTCGGCCGGACCGAACTGTCGCTGGTCTCCCAGACGGCATCCCGGTTCGGCGGCGTGTTCTCCTACTGCTTGCCGGCGACCATGTCCGGCGACTCCACCGGGTCCCTCTCCCTAGGGAGCGACTCGTCCTCCTATCGCAACACGACGCCCGTGGCATACACCCGCATGATCGCGGACCCGGCGCAGCCCCCTTTCTACTTCATGAACGTCACGGGCGCGTCCGTCGGCGGCGCCGCGGTGACCGCGTCGGGGCTCGGCGCCGGCAACGTGCTCATCGACTCGGGCACGGTGATCACGCGGCTGGCGCCGTCCGTGTACCGGGCCATGCGCGCCGAGTTCGCGCGCCAGTTCACCGCCGCGGGGTACCCCGCCGCGCCCGCGTTCTCGCTCCTCGACACGTGCTACAACCTGACGGGCCACGACGAGGTGAACGTGCCGCTGCTCACGCTGCGGCTCGAGGGCGGCGCGGACATGACCGTGGAGGCCGCCGGGATGCTGTTCATGGCGAAGAAGGACGGGTCTCAGGTGTGCCTGGCGATGGCGAGCCTCCCATACGAAGACCAGACGCCTATCATAGGGAACTACCAGCAGAAGAACAAGAGGGTGGTGTATGACACGGTGCGCTCAGGGCTAGGTTTTGCTGACGAGGATTGCAGCTACAATATGTAATGGGAGCAGAAACTACTCAGAGTACGTAGAATTTTATTCAAGTGTTTGCAAAATGTAACTTGAAACGCAGATTTTCTTTTTGTTGACAATAATGTACGTTATGTTTCTCCCTTCTTCAGTGTGAACACTGGTGCATGCAAAAGGTTAACACTCTCTTCCGCCGACACAGTTTTGAACCGTCATCTTGCAAGGAGTGCCATATATACAGAGATCCATCACACATGATCCAGATTAATTGTCTGCGATAGCTCCTGAATCATACCCGATAAGCACTGAAGTGCACGTGTGCGATAGGTGAATCTATCACACGCCGGGATATATGGCAAATGGTTGTCTAGGACACCATTGAGTATCGGGGTTCAAGCTAAGTTGAAGTCTAAAATCTGTGAGCAGGTTGGTGCTTTGTTTTGGACCATTTGGAATGTCATAACAATTGTTTTGGGGATCCAATAAGTCCCGAACGTTCGGATTTTAGCATTTCGTCCCGAACGTTTTTTATGGCAACTTCAGTTGACGCGAGGTGGCAACTTTAGTTGTTAGGACATAGCAAATTTGTCCCAGTTCAGAAAATTGCCCTGTTTGCCACTAAAGTTGACACCTCATGTCAACTAAACTTGCCACCTCGTGGCAACTAAAGTTGCCAGTTCGGGCCGAAATGCTAAAATCTGAACGTTCGGATTTTATCATTACCGTTGTTTTTTTTAATTAAACAAAAGTCCAAAACTTTTTTGCAGGTTATTGTTAAGGCTATCATCTGAATTTATATGTGGTCTTTACTTAGCGGGTCCTTGAGTAATAGATGACCGCTCAAGTTTTACTCAACCAGTTTGGATGAGAGCCTACTAGTATGTGATGCACGAGGCATCATCTTATTTCTATTTACTTTTTGTTCCAGGCCCCTTCGGCTAAGAAATGTGACAATTTGGTTTTTAATTTCTACTTGTATTTGATTGTGTAAATGTCGCAATAATTACTGGATGGCTATGTGTATCACACGATGTAGATGCCGAGGGTATTTCCTCCTCATAAAAAAGAATGATCACCTCAATATATTCTCCTCGTGGCAGATTTGGCATGAGGGGCTCTTCATGGGCCACTCTACCATCAACCTACAACATGTTCTTGGAATGAAGTGAAGGCATATTTCTTCTGGAAAGAGGTTAATCCTTGTCTCTGCATCATTACGATGCACAAAACCATAGACGAAGGACTTTTTACCCTAGCGTTAGTCTTCGGACTTTGTCCGCCCCGTGGGGGCTTCAACCATGCATGTGTGTACTGGCCATTTCATGCGTGTATCTCTGTAGTAGCTACTGGGTAGCACGGGTGTGCCGTGGCACACCCAGAATTCTGACAATGTTTTCTTTATCATGTCATATTTTACAGATTTCGAGTGTGTGCACCCTTTTTTGTTAAAAATTGTATGACACTTGAACTAAATAGAATTTTTCTGAGTGTGCACACCCTTCATTTTACTCCTAGCTACGCCACTGGACACTGAACCTTATTTCTTCTATCATGAAACTATGCCCGAGTCTCTAGTAAATTTGAAACAAAAGAAAGTCTTTGGCGGTGGATATTTAGGGCCTTCATTTTACATTTTGAAATGTGTATTTAGACAATGGGTGCATATAAACCTATGAGCCAAAGTGATTTTCCGAAAAATGCACTGCTATATTATACATATACCAATCAATCAACCATCCCAGATACCTGAAATGCAAGTACATCAAGCTCCGCAACTTCCCCGATATTCAGAAGGTGTTGTGTATGAGGACGTGAGTGTGTGCAATAATTGGTGTTTCTAAAAAAAATAAAGTTAACATAAACATATCTTTAGATGGTTTTCTAATAATTAACACTTAATTGATCTTTTTTTTAAAACAACACATGTTGTGTTTAGTTAATTTGTAGTACTTTTTTTACATTGATATGAGGCGGTGTGTCTAGGTCTCAGACGACTGAGACTTTGCGAAGTCTCAGTCAAGTAATATAGTATGCAAGAAGGAAAAAAAACTGAAAAACAATTGTTTGCACGAATCTCGATGCAAAATCAACAGATTATAATGTCGACCGAGACTTCACGAAGTCTCAGTCGACTAATTTTTAGCAGGGCCGTTTGTTTTTTGGGAGTTCCTTTTTCATACTTAACATCAAGAATCCCAGATAGGGCCAAACGCCGGGATGTCGGCCTTCTTGCACCCCCTCACGACGTCCCTGCTCCCCTCCGGGTTGCTCGTCACCACCACCGCCTCCGCGTTCCACCGCCGTGCCGCGCCAACGGCCAGCTCCGCGACGTCCGAACGCCTCATGGTCGTCGTGTCATGCACGATCACACGCCCCCCAAGGTTCTCATTGCTCATCACTATAGCACTCATCCCGTCGCCGTAGTTGGCGTCGATACCCTCTCTCGAAACAGGCTTTCGTCCCGCTTTATAAATAAAGCACCGAACCAAAGTACATGGCCGAACGATACAGTATGGTGGGGAGGACCCCTTACAAAGCAGATCGAAGATAGAGCAAAAAACCTAGAACAAGCCTAACACCTCGTCGATGCTCGAACAGGGGCCCTGAGCTCAAAGACAACGCCCCAGGAGGGTTACGGCGCGAAGCGTCGCCGCTGCCGAGTCTGAGAACAGACAACAGTTTTCACCGTGAGCCCTGGCACAGGAACGGGATCCACGACGCCGTCTTCAATAAGCAAGCGGCACCCACAGGCGTCGCCGTCGTCGGCGCCAGAAGCACAGAGCATTCACTCGATCACTCGCCTGCACCACCACAAGGAGACCCGGCTACCACCTCAACAAGGGACAGGCTTGCCCACCCCAGATCTGGGCACTGCCAGAGCAGTCCTGGGCCTCCCGCCACTACATCCCTAGTCGTCATCACGACCTAAAGATGGAGCCACCACCGCCACCACGAAGCCTGCCAGAAAGCCAACCGTGAGGCCCGCCGACCGAGGCCGCCGCCCTGGCATCCATGCCCTAGGAGCCGCCGACCATCTCCATCACGAGCACCCGACCACAGTAGTAAGAGTGAAAGGGGCCATCTTTCACTCCTAGCCCGGCATCAGCCACCGGGTTTGGGTCAGCACCTCCATAGTCGGAAGCGCCCACGCCTGTGTCCCCAGCCGGTCCCGGTGGACGGGGGGGAGACAACCCGATGACTACCGACGGCCACCGCTGAGCACGCTCGAACGCCGCCATGCCCGTGGTCAATGGTGCTGATCTGAACGACGGCACGGCGACGCCTGACGAGCCACCTCGGACCGACGCCACCACAACACAACAATGGAGAAGAGCACTAACGCATAGGCTTGCACCCATGCGGACCAAGTCGTCCCCCTACACCGCGCGCCGTCGAGCGCCGTCCACCACCGCCTACCAGATCTGCACCGTCCCGACAAGCCGGAGAGGCAAGCCGCCACCACCGACCGCCGGAAGCACGGACCGCCACTGCCAAGGAGCAGCAGGCCACCCCGCTGCTGCCCGGGGGACCCCGAGAAGCACCACCTCGCCAGACCCGAGCCGCACAGCCAGATCTGCCCAGATCCAGGTCGCCGGCCAGAGTCTGCCGCCCACCATGCAACCCGCCCGACGAGCGAGCCGCGGCTCCCCATAGTGACCCGGACCAGGCCGCCACGACGTCCGCCGCCCGCGCCGCCCGCCAGGCCGCCAGATCAGGTGACCCGACGGCGCACGCAACCGCCAGAGAGCCCCGCGTGAAGCCGCCGCACAGCGAGCCCGCGCGCATGGCGTCGTTGCCCGCACCACCGCGCACGCCGTCACCACCCGCGCCTTCCGCCGCGCCGGCGGCCCCTCACGAGCGCGGCGCCCCCGCCCGGCCAGATCGGCCCGCGCCAACCCCGGGCCGAGCAAAGGGGGGGAAGCTTCCCGCCGCCGCCGACGCCACTAGGGCTTTGCCCAGCGGCGGGGGAGGGAGACGGGAGGGAGGGGGAGAGAGGCCGGCGGCTAGGGTTGCCCCGCTCGGCCGCCCGCAGGGGCGACGCGAGGGGGAGAGGGGGAGGTCAAAAACATGCCCAACTAGGCAATAGGATTCTAGCCGGCGTCGATACCCTTGGCCACCCACACTAGAGATACCTCTGCCCAACTCGGCTGCATTAGGATTTAGGAACGACAGGAACACGCATATGCCGGAGCCCGTCGCGACCATTGTGACTCTCCGGTACATGTTGATGAGGTAGGGCAGACCGGCGAAGTGGACTGTACGCACCCAGAGGTGGCTGGGCGGGTCGGAGACGAGGCCTCGGGTGAAGTCTCCCACTGCGCCAGTGAGCATGGCGTGTGTGTCCCCGTCGTCGGAGATGATGCCGAAGGCGTGCCACTCGGAGAGCGGCGAACGGCTGATGCGACCGAGCAGGCCGGCCTTGACGCCGCCTTGGAAGGTTATGATGGACGCGTGGGTAGACGGCGCGGTGACCGTGACCGGCACGCGGCGCACGGTGAGCCACGGGAGGAAGGTGAAGAAGGTGACGGCGGCCGCGAGCCATAGCTCCAGCCGCTTAGCCAGGGAGGCGGCGGTGAGCCTGCCGTAAGATCTGGTCGCCGGGTCGTAGCCAGCAGTGAGCACGACGAAAGCCCAGAGCAGTGCGAGAGCGCTCCAGCCGGCGAACCGGTGCGTGCGCTCGAACACGTTGTGATGGAGGTGGCGCACGAGCGGAAACGCCGCGACGCACGAGAGCGCGAGCAGGCCGAGCATTGCAGACGCGACGGCCACAATCTCAGGGGGCGTCACGTGGCGTAGCTGGAGCGCCTGCACGAGCGCGTACACCGACCACGCCAGCGACGACACGCCGCAGCCGCTGTGGACACCGCCAAGGGACTGGAGGACAGCCGTGACGCCGGTCTTGACGGCGAGCGGCACCCATGGCCGGCCGAGGAACGCGACGGCGAGCCAGAAGACTGCCCGGAGCACCGCCTCGGAGCGACACAGCGTGAGCGCCAGTATATTCCCGATGGCGAAGACGGCGGCGTGGCGCTTAGCGCAAGGGAAGCGGCCGGTCGCCGCGTTGAGCGCGACGCAGAGCACGAAGAGGCGCTTGTACACGGTGACCAGGCCTTGGTCGAGCAGTATGACGCCGAGCCTCGAGTGCCCCTGCCCAACCGCCGCCCTCACAGGCTTGGCCGATGCGTTCGACCTCCTGCCCTGCGTCGCCAAAATGTCAGCACCAGCCGCGGCGGGAAGGGCCATCTCCTCGTCCGTAGCGACAGAGACAGACTCATCGTCCGTGTCGCCATCTCTGTCGTTGAGGTCGCAGAAGTGGCTACTGCTCGCACGGCTGCTGTGCGCCGTGAGAAACCTGGTGGAGTAATCACTGTCGAGAGGCGGAGGGAACCACACCCACCGGCCGGCGCTGGACACGGTAAGCTGGGAGTCGGAAGGAGAGGCGACAGGGTCCAGAGCCAAAGGCTTGATATCGAAGGCGACGCCACGGCAGCTAGAGAACCTGATGGCCATGGGCTTTACTGCGGGGGCTTGCTCCTCCATGGCAAGTACTTCCTCCGACCCAAAATAAGCGACTCAGAAATGACTCAATTTTGTACTAACTTTAGTACAAAGTTCCGACCCAAAATAAGTGACTTAAAAATGACTCAATTTTATACTAACTTTAGTACAAAGTTGAGTCATTTATTTTGGGACGGAGGAAGTAATAATGTGTTCTCTACACGCGTCAACCCTACTCTAGCAGTATACAGTACAACGGTTGCATATACGTATTTATAGGTTGGCAGATAGGCATATGAGTTGTTTATACTGAGTCCACTAATAGATTGAGTTGAAACGTCACGAAACTTATGGATTGTTAGGGTCTAAACGATGATACTATATTTTTTATTTTTTATTTTTGAAATTAACGATGATACTATATTACTAGGTTGAGTTGTTTATACTCATGCCGCCGCGCCGGCTGCACGATCGTCTCGACATAATGCACGACAGCACAGCCACAACCACCACAGCCCGTCACCCGCAATAGCCCGACACAGCCTTCTCTAGATGTAGCTGGATCTTGGTTTCTAGTAATGGAAATGGAAGGGGAAAAGCCCTTTTTTTTCTCAAAAAAAAAAAAGGCCGGCAGAGCAAAAAATGGAGGTCCTGGACTGAGGAGCAAGACGTAAATGTATCAAGGGGCATATGTAAATGTGTAAGTGAGTTTATCCTACCCGTCCACCTAGATCCAACACACCAGGAGGTCCAGGAGCAACGTATCATGTGATGGGCTGTAATCACAGGAAAATTTCCCCCTGGACTGGGGGCGGGAACACGACGTGTCAAGACAACCTCGTCAGCATGCGCCGGTTTACTAAGAGCATCTACAGCCGGACCCCTCGTACTCTTCTCGAACGCCCCGGCCACCCGCCCGGTCACTGACCGGTCACGAAAAAGCGATCTAGACGGACCCCTCATATCCATCTCAAACGTCCGGACTGACCGGCACCCCTCATATCCATCTCAAATATGAGGACGATATGAGGGGTCGCGGACGCGCCCGGGCACGCCCGGTCAGTCCGTCACGTAGAACGCGACCCCACCCCGGACCACCTTTTCTCTTTCTTTATTCATTCTTTTCTTTCTCTCTCTTCTTCTCTACCAATCACGTGCAAGTGACCGGACATACGAGGAAAAATATGAGAGATGCGGCTGCACGGACGAAAAAATAGGTGTTCAAAACGGACACGCCCGGTCACTGACCGGGCATGTCCGCGGGCGTTTGAGGGGCCGGATTTGCAAGTCGTGGATGAAGATGCTCTAATTAGGGTCGAACCTAGATGAACCCTGGACCTGGGATTTTGCCACAGGTTTAGAGGTCCAAACCAGACCGGACCACTTGAATCTAGAGCTAATATGATGGCACATTTCATCACCAGCCGCAGCTGCTACCAACAAAACTAACAAAAGGCTGCACCTCAGCTCCAACCTTCCGGCATCTAACAAATACTCCATCCATTTCTAAATACAAGTCTTTTTAAAGATTTCAATATGGACTACATACGGATGTATATAGACATACTTTAGAGTGTAGATTCATTTTTTTACTCCGTATATGTAGTCCATATTGAAATCTCTAAAAAGACTTTACGAACGGAGGGCAGCCGGAGTCGTTGCAACTTAGAAGTTGCAGCCCAAACAAACACACCCTAAATTGTCCATCGTGTTACCTTGGCTTCAAGATAGTATAGTATTATGATTACCATCCATCAAAGGGGTGAATACCAAAATGAAAAAAAAAAAAAAACAATCTTGTCTTGAACTTGCAAACGACAAAATGATAAAAGATAACAGAAGCAAACTTGACAGAGAGACATCGTGGTGTCATGAATCCAGATGGTCTCATTCACAAGCAACCTTGCAAACTTATCCTTCAAGGTTCTTGACACAGACAAGCTTGACGCTGCCAACCTAACAAACCCTGCACACAAAATCGTAAATACATCTTTTAACTCAAATAAGATTTAGGGTCCGTGGTGTGGCCCTGTGGTTCGTTGGACGATAGTACATCCAAATAAGATTTCAGGGTCGGAAAACTGACCACTACAGATGATGGATCATGGCCGCAGCACATTTAACTCAAATGCTCTTCATGGGTTTCTGTGACAGGTCCCTGCGGCGCGTCTTCACAAGTGAGGTCTCCAACTCCTGCAGGAAAAAGAAATGTAAGATGAGAAACTGTTGAAGTACAACCAAAACAAAAATACAATGCGCGCCTGCTTGCGGCTTTAAAAAGGACCATTTTAGCACATCTCCAAATTCAGACCTGGCATGAGAAAAAAGGTAACCATTGGTCTTCAAAACCTCATTATCTCTATCTCTTCTTCTCTACTCTCTATATATACTTATACTACTTAAAAAATAAGTAGCGTTCCTTTTCCTGTCAGGCAGAATTCTTCGTCAACCGGTTCACCCCCTCCCTCCATCAAAAAAAATTCCATCCTGACAGCTTCCCACCATGCCATATTGACCGCACCTTTCAAGTACGCCACTCAATCACATTATTTACTTACCTTTTGTAGCACTACATCAACTCCACCTTAATTAACTTACCTTTTGTAATAAAATGGTATAACGCCGCTCAATTCCATGTCATATTTCACCGCACCTACCCGTACGCCGCTCAATGACATTACTTTACTTACCATGCATGACCCAGGCTACCAAATTTATCGAGATAAAAAATATTTGCCACCTATGGCAACGCACGGACACGTACTAGTCCAATTAAAACGACATTAACTATTCCAGGCCTCTGATCCATTCAACTGTAAACAAATTCTTCAATGGTGAATTCTACAAAAAATGCATAATGTGCATAGCACATTTCTCTGTATACTTTGATATTTTTTGATGTCCATGTGTACTCTAACTTTGGCGGAGGTTGACAAGCAAAGGATGTGTTGTGAATAGTCTCACCTCTAACTATTCAAACTATTAGTTTTCACCGACATAAGGTTTTGCCTAGTCTTTCTAATTATTTAAATCATCTTTAATTTTTCTGCTACTGATGCACATTCACAAACCCATGTCTGGGAGCCGTACCTAATGGTCAAAAGTAAAGCCAATGGTTCACCTGGCAGCAATGAGATAATATTTGTGTACCTTACTATCTCATTGCTGACCAATGGTCGAACGCAGGTTGGAGAGGAGGGAGGAACCTCAATGGCAGGGAGCGCCCATCGGCTGGCGCGCCACCAAGCTGCCGCCGGACCGAGCATCAGGGAAACAGCAAATACCATGCCCACGGTCAGGATCCAGGCGGCTCAGGCAGCACCGTCACTGTCCATCTGCTGAACCTGCAGGCTAGCCAGGAGCGCCTCTTGGTCCCGCTACGATTGAAGGATGGCGTCACCGTGTGAACAAGACCTGCCGCCGCCATCCGCCGCTCAGGCAAAGTCCAGGAGAGACGGCGCTAGGGTTTTGCCATCCGGGGTGCATGTCGGAAGCAACGGCGGGGCTTTTTGTTTTTACTTTGTATTTCATTGAAACAATATGGGATCCTAAATTCATCATCTATCCAAAAC
This sequence comes from Elymus sibiricus, assembly GCA_039707655.1. Lineage (NCBI taxonomy): Eukaryota > Viridiplantae > Streptophyta > Magnoliopsida > Poales > Poaceae > Elymus > Elymus sibiricus. The sequence continues at coordinate 401,553,730 of CM077671.1, forward strand.
CCAGAGATAATCAGAATTTCTGTCCAGTTGTTGCTGCAATATGGAACACCCTGCTAGTAGCACATGTATAAGCCATATGATCACCAGATAGAGCTAACCTCCCTAAATGATTGGAAGATCAAGGCCTCTTAGGAGTTAAACACTTACAGAGCAAAAGACACGCAATTTCACATGGCACAGCATTGTCATTTCCTTCAGGTTGGCTGTTAACTTAAATACATAAAGCTTATCTAAAGTATCTGTTATTACGATTCTCAACATTCTAGACTGTTTAATCACTGCACTAATTTGAACAGATAAATTTATTTTGAAAGATTTAATACACGTAAGAGAGCTTAGTTCACTACTTCAAAAAACGTTCAGAAAGAGCATCAATTCGCTGGCTATCTTTTGGAACCATCGTTACTAAAGTCCACGGTAAGTTTCTTCACATCTATTGTCTTCTCTTATAGAATTTTTGATTCAATCCCAGCATAACGGTAATGCCAACTCCATTATACTGGGATTAAGTACTCACTTCAGATAAAGCATCATTAACGCCAATATTGCTAAGAGCATAGAGGATTACAAAGTCAACAAATCTTTCATATTAAAACTTCAATTTCACAACACAAGCCACCAAAGAAATTTTCATTATGAAATCCACATACATGCAGTTGCGTAGTAACTTTAGTAATACGGAATTTATTAAATCATAAATATCAATGATGTGTTTGCACTTATCAGTAATTAGACACACCTGATACCAACTAATATTATGGGAAAGAACAACAAAGAGAAGTAATAACTGTAATATGTTTGGCTGACCTGAACAGAAATGTTAGGGGACACCGCCTTTGTCCAAATACTCTCCAAATCATAGTACTCTCTTGCTCTTTCTTCAAGCGCATGAATGATGATACTTCCTGAGGTTAATTGTTCAGAACAAGTGCAAAACATAAGTGATTAACACAGGAGCCACTTCAAAGACAGGTACACCATGATTACAAAATTCTAAAACACAAGAAACTAGACTTTAGAACATGATATACTGACTTCAAAAAACTTAATCAGAATTAAGGTACTACCATTTCAAACCTCAAACTAAAGAAACTAGAGATACCCCATTTATTTCATTTTTCTTTGGCCAGAACTGTGCCTGAGCCTCAAGTATCTTTTCATTCATACAAAGAAAACAGATCTACAACAGAAGCCAAGCGGCTAATCACATAACTGACATCGGCATCAAAACAGAAAAGAAAGAAGCACAAAAAACCCAGCTGCTATTCCCCACAACAAATATGACTGTCTAGAGCCTGCCAATCTCCACAGTCTGCACCTTCCCTTAATTTTGATTGCTAGACATTGAATCGATGTCCGAAGTTCGAGCACCCTTGGGCGCAGTAATTCCAGTGTTCCCAGATGGATCACATAGTTCACGGGAACGAAGTTACTAAGCCTTTTCACATGTTTGCTTGAAACATGATCCAGAAGGGTGCCCACCAATCATTTAAGACAGAATCCAACTGTGTCATTATCTGCTGCTCTCTTATCCAAGAAAAAAATGTTCAATTAAATTCGTCTCGCGAAGACGCATGAGCACAGCGGACGACAAATAAACCCTCGCCCTTGGTACGGAAAGGGAAAGGGAAACCCGAATAGTCATTACATGGCTTCGTCGCTCTAAAGGCTCATCTGTCAAACAACAGTTCAAGGAAGCTAACCAGCTAAAGTACCTGGCTTTAAGAGATGCCGCTAATTCAAGATTACTTTCAGCAAATTTCCATGGTGGAAGCCTGGCATAAAGCCTTCGCACGGGGAAGTTACCGAATATTTCCTAGAGCTGACCCAAAACCATGCAAAAGAAGGATAGTAGCGTGGGAGCCACAAATCGTAATGAGTAAATCTAGTCTAAAATCTAGAGATAAGCCTCTGTCTTAAGTTTCCTTTTTCTTTAAAGTTTATATAAGATCCTTTAGACAGGATCCTCTGCCATGTTTATATGTTTAGATTTGACAGTTAGGGTTCCTTTTGAATTGCTAAATAAAATTTCATCGTGACAGTAGTCTATGTCTAACCATTGCTTAAAACAAATTTTACAAAGAAAATTGCAGGGATACATATGAAATTTGGATGTTACCAGAATCAATGACAACCCACTTTCCAGCTTGCTGGCCTTCTACACTCGGCATCAATATTCGATTAGAACCCTTCTGTTTCTGCTTTATCTGATGAAAAAGGACAATTTCAGTGCCATATTAGTATAGCCTGTGTGGATGATCACAGACTTCAGATCACATGGCATGTCCACTGAAGCAGGCTTGTAAACTCCATATGACACCGGATAATATATCGTACAATACACTGAACAACATTAATTGTGAAAACCATAGAAATATACTGAGGAGGCAGAGGACCTCAGAACTAAGCCAGTTCTTTAACAACTCCCAGCTTGTGATTGGGAGGGGGGGGGGGGGGGGGGGGCAATTGATAATTAACTTTCTACAGTCCCCTTATGCTGTAGCAGCAGAGTTCATGCCATTGCCTAAGGGGATAGCTATGCAGAAGGGTGTGTGCTCATTGTGTTTGTATCCTTTTGATGTTCCATTTTGAGCAAATAAAATCCACCCTTCGGTCCAATCGAAATCATCCATCATGGAACAAATCATTGTACCATCTTTGCAGCTCACCATACTCCCTCCGTTTTTATTTAGTCCGCATATTAGCTTTGGTCAAAGTCAAGCTTCGTAAACTTTGACAAAGTTTATAAACAAAAATATTAACATATACAATAACAAATCAATACCATTAGATTCATTATTGAATGAACTTTCACATCATATAGATTTGTTATGGTAAATGTTTATATTATTTTCTATGAACTTTCACTTCAGTCAAATCTAATATGCAGAGTAAATAAAAACAGAGGGAGTATATTGTTCCATCCATATTAGTCACATTTTCTCAAGAATCATCAGCATACGAGTCCATCAAAGTACTAAAAGTAAAATTGATTAGTTCAATGAAAACAAATCATTGGACCCTTAGGGATTCCTAGAGCTAAAATCCGTTAGTTAGCTATATAATACTTCAAGATCATTCATGGATGCAAAGCAATCATATTGCGTCCCCGCAAATTCCAGTCACAACACACCAAATAACACGATAATTGATTCGCTTGCGCAGGCAAAGATTGGGCCAAATCATACATTTAAAAACAGGGGAGGGGGAGGGGGAGGGGGAGGGGGGCGTGCCTTGTAGAGTATGGCCTGTGCGATGTTGCGGACGTGCCAGTCGGAGCGGCCGGTGGCGACGACCATGTAGTCCGCACAGGCGCCGCCGTGGAGCCCGCCCTCACCGACGGGGAACACACGCACGTCCCCCGCCCGGACGTCGTGCAGCACCTTCTCCACCTCCGAGAGCTCGATAAGCTCCGCCGGCCGAGCCGACGAGGCGCTGGCGGAGGAGAGGAGGCGCGGAAGAAGGTGCGGCGGCGGGCTCCATCGGCCGAGGGCTCGGGATCGAACCGCGGAGAACATCGGTGCGGAGGAAAGGGGTTTCTCTTCGGCCGGAGTTTTTACGATTTCCACCCCCGAGAACGAGGAGCGATTGAAAAGAAGAGCTTTGCTAGACCTAGAGATTTTTCCTTTGGGGAAATGATATCTCGCGAACGTTCGCCAGGAGCCAGATCTTGTCGCGCGCCCCGAGATCCGTTAGATCTGCATCCGACGGTGGCATTTTTATACCCCCCCCCCCCCCTCCCGGCCCCATTTAAAATCTGGTAGTCTTTAAAAATGCCAACCCAGCCTCACGCACACAAAACTATCAGGTGGTCGTTCGTAAATGCCATGCTCCCAGCGAACGTTCACTGGGGATTGGCATCCTTCCCGTATATAATGACACGGCCCTATTTAATTGGATCTCACATGGGTCCCAAAGGAGAGTTGGAGCATTTCCAAGCACACCACAAACCTCATAGGGATGTGTCATGGGAGTAAGTCTGACAGTAGTACTGGGGGTAAGAATGAGGAAGGCGGAGCCTAGCTACGGCACAGGTGTAACACTCGGATGTACGAGTTCGGGCCCACTCGGAAGTGGTAAAGACCCTACGTCTAGAGCCCTGAGGCTTAGTGTTTGCTTATGGGGGGTGTCTGATTACAGAGAGTTCAGAACCCTCGCTCAGGCGCCAGGGGGTGGCTTATATAGAGTACGCCACCACCGGCCGAGCGCCATTACAAGGGCAATTAATGCCAATAACTGCCGGAGTTACTAGAAATTGCTGCTTTAACTAGGAACGTTACAGGTAACGTCGTCTTCACAACACTTTATGTGAGTTACGTCTCTCGAACGTTGTAGCTCCTGCGTCGCCTCTGCTTCTTCTCGTCCGAGTGCCGAAGCTTGGCCGACTGGCTGAATGACGTCCGAGCGACTTCCAAGGATCCGAGTGGATCTAGTAGAATCATCCGAATGCTAAAGCAGTCCAGTGACTTTCATGATCATGTAGGACCCCAGGTGGGCCCTAGATGTCAGGTCCATGACCCTACCTTGGGTAGGTGACCTCATCAGTAGCCCCCGAATCGGTTGAGGTTTGGGGGACGAGTGAACGATGCGTCGTGACGTCGTCGGCATCTCAGGGACGCCGGGAAACGAGTCGGGTCATTTCTCACCCGGCTTTAAAACCATAACGGATTCAGGTTGAATTGATTTAGAATGACCCAAACAGCCTGACTGTTTGAGCCACTCGGCTAGAGTCGGATTCGCTCTCGGGAGAAACAATCGAAAGACTCGAGTGTACGATCGTCAAAACTTCCGACTCGCAATGCTGGAAAGTTGCTGACCCTTCGAGTGTTCCTGCAACAGTTGGAAATTCATCCGAGTGCTCGACGAGTCTTCTTCGCACACCCGGCGGATTTTGGTATGTCAGAACGTGCCAGTGGGCGCAGAGCCCATTCGGACCACGTCGTGGCGAAATCTCCGCCGATTTTGAAATCGTGGGAGACGCGCGTGCGTGCGTGGACGGTTGCGTCGCAGATGTGAGGAAAGTGGATGCGGCGCCTCGATTTCCGCGCCGCAAATAACGCCACGCGTCCCCGAAGCGCTGCCCCAGAGATTTCACGAATCTCACACCGCCCATTGATTGCGCGATGCCCGCGGATCGGACGACCGAGAATGCACCGAGTCGAGGTATAAAAGTTGACTGGGGGGAGAGAGAGACAGTTCCTATTCCCCACCTCCTCAATCCCTCCATTGCTCCGCCGAGAACTCCGCCACCGCCGCAGCTCCAACGACCCGCCGCTCCAATCCGCCGGAGATGACGAAGAGCGCGACTGCGAAGGCCGAGAAGGCAAAGAGGTGGCGCTCTGGCGGGCTTCATCCAGGGCGACTGGATGCCGCCACGGACCACCGCCGGCCGGCTAAGGGAGCTGGAGAACCAGGGCCTCCTGGTCGTTGGGAGCTGGCGATTGCCGGCGGCAGGCGAGGTTGAGCCAGCACCGCGAGGGGACGAACGGGTCCTCCTCACGACCCGCATTGATTGAGGTTTTTCTTTGCCTCCCCATCCATTCTTCCTTTCCTTCTTGGATTTCTACGGAGCTCAGCTCCATCACCTTCCTCCCAACGCCATTTCCTATTTGGCGGCTTTCGTTTCCTTTTGCGAGAACTTCCTTGGTTGTCATCCCCACTAGGGGCTGTTCAAACATCTATTCACATGCCGAGTGATGACTGTAAAGAAGTCTGCTCAGGCTGGGGGAAAACAAATGTAGCGTAGCTATGCGGTGGATTAGGTATTCAGCTAAGGGGGAAGGGCAGTTTTCCCCAGATGAATTTCCCTGACACGGTCAAGGGGTGGCAAGGATCTTGGTTTTACTGCCAAGACGTTCCAGTCGGCGAGGGTCAATCGGGTCTCCCGTCGTATTCACCTGAGTGCATTCGGCGGCTTCCCAAACTGACTGTGACCAAAGAGGAGAAGACTGAAGTAGACATCCTTGTGATTGTGCTGGTAGCCTTGGTGAGGCCAGGCGTCAATGGTTTGGATCTGCTGGAGGTCTTCTTTCAAAGAAGAATTCAGCCGCTGCAGGCCCGAGCCCACCCCATGTGGCTGTACTCAGGGCCGAGTGACACTACACGCACGCACCCGGAGGAGCTCAGCGCTGAAGTCGTGGAGAACAAGCTCAAAGCGATCACTCCAGCTCGCGACAACCCCAGGGGGACGAGGCTGGTACCTCCATTCTCTGTGGAGAATCCATCGAATGAGGTAAACTCCGTGTATTGTTGTTTTTGTCCAAATGATTATGATGTTTGCTGACTAAAATCTTGGCTGACATAAACTTCACTCGGCAGGCCTTCACGGGCATGGTGAGCTTGATACCCGCTGTCAACCACGCCCCTGCTGACGTGACGAGTGACAACGAGCGCCAGGAGGACTCAGACGGCGAAGAGCAGTATGTGGAGGACAGCGAGGGCGACGAGGAAGAAGAAGACTCGGACTCAGGGGACGAGGTCGAATCCTCTCCGTCGGAGGAGATGCCCCCCGAGGCCCGTTCCAAGGCGCGCCAGGACCCGGGAGTCCGTGGAAGCAACCCCAAGGGGCCGAGTGCTGCCAAGTCCTCCGTGCCTACCCTTCCCACTCGCAGTTCGAAGCGCGGGCATGGCGAGCTCGCACCGTCACTCGAGAAGACCGCCAAGTAGCCAAAGGTCACTGTCAACAAGCCCCGGAAGGCTGTCTTGCCGAAGACCAAAATGAATGTGCCGGTGGACTCAGCGTAAGTATCTTTGCACCGATTGCTATTTCAGCTATTCAACCAAGTGACGTGACGCTCCGAATGGCTTCATTGTAGAGCTGACACTTCGACTGCTTCGCTGGAGAAGGATAAAGCTAACGTTGACGCTGCGTCTTCAAAAGGTAACCTTTGAACTCTCTCGGACATGCTTTTGAACTCTGCATTTTTCCTTTGTGTTTACTCCTGAATGATCTTTGAGTGATTACAGAGCCGCGCGAAGTGATAGAGCTTGACGGGGACGACAAGGTCGACCCACCGAACCCTTCTACCGACGCAGACGTCTCGATGCAGGACACTTCGCCTGCTAAGGCGTCAGCATTGGCTCGGGGAGCTTCTTCAGGGGCCGGGACCGCACTCGGATCCTCCTTGGCAACTCCTCCCACGGCTAACATCTTCACATTGCACCACGTCCCAGAGGACCAGGTGGGAGCGAGCAAGGAGGCGCTGATCCAACTGAAGTTGATGAACGACAGGCTGAAAGAGGCCTACAACGCCAGCGAGGCGCTGGAGAAGAGCGTCCGAGTAAGTACTCTTGTAAGTACCACCTTCAATCGTAATTTTTGTCTGCATGTAGTTTCTTGAGGTCCCGAGTGGGTTTGCGTCGGAGGCACACCCACCGGGTGTTCCCTGGTTCCAGTGGGGGCGCGCTGAGCGCACCCACTGGGTGTAGTCCCCGAGACTGCCGTCGACTGAAGCAGTCGGCGGGAGTCTTAGAGTCTGTGTGACGTTTGTAGAAATAAGTGTAGTGATACTTGTCGAAGAAGATGCGGTGATGTTCCATGGACCAGAGCCTCTCGACATTGACTGTCGAGGTGTAGAACATGTTACTCTTTGGTGGGGGCGCGCTGAGCGCACCCACTGGGTGTAGTCCTCGAGACTGCCGTCGACTGAAGCAGTCGGCGGGAGTCTTAGAGTCCGAATGATGCTTGTGGCAACATCTCATCCCGAGTGAAGCGATACTTGTCGAAGAGGATGCGGTGATGGTCCATGGACCAGAGCCTCTCAACATTGACCATCGGGGTGTAGAACCTGTTGCTGAGCTCGTGGAAGTACCTCATCGCGAGTGAGGAGGACCTCTTCCCGAGTGGGTAGTACCTGTTGCTGAGTTTATGGAAGTACCTCATCCCGAGTAGGTAGAACCTGTTGCTGAGTGATACGTCTCCAACGTATCTATAATTTTGGCTTGTTCCATGTTGTTATATTATCATTCTTGGATGTTTTACAATCATTTTATTATAACTTTATATCATTTTTTGGGACTAACCTATTGACATAGTGCCAAAGTGCCAGTTGTTGTTTTTGCTTGTTTTTTTTTACTTCGCAGAAAATCAGTACCCAACGGAGATAAAACACTGCGGGGATTTTTGTGGATTTTTTACGGACCAGAAGAAAGAAGATGGGCCAAAGAACACCAGAAGAGGGGGCCCAGGGTGGCCATCACCCACCAGGGCGCACCAGAGGCCCCCTGGCTCGTCCTGGTGGGTGCTGGGCGCCTCGGGCACCCCCCTCCACCGCCTTCGATGCCTATAAATTCCCAAATATTCGGAAACCCCCAAAAATAACCCTAGACTCTCCGTTCCGCCGCCGCAACTCTCTGTATCGACGAAAAACCAATCTGGAGACGTTCCAGTACCCTGCTGGAAAGGGGAATCCATCTTCGGTGGCCATCTTCATCATCCCGGCGGAGACCATGACGAGGAGGGAGTAGTCCACCCTCGGGGCTGAGGGTATGTACCAATAGCTATGTGTTCAATCTCTCTCTCTCTCTCGTGTTCTTGAGATGTCACGATCTTGATGTATCATGGGCTTTGTTAATATAGTCGGATCATATGATGTGTTTCCCTCTCTATCTAGTTGTGATGAATTGAGTTTTCCCTTTGAGATTTCGTTACCGGATTGAATACTTTTATGGATTTGAGAACACTTGATATATGTCTTGCATGCGGATACCCGTGGTGACAATGGGGTGTTCTATTGATTCACTTGATATATGTTTTGTTACTCAACTTGCGGATTCCCGCGGTGACATTGGGGTAATCTATGCATAGGGGTTGATACACGTTCTTGTCCTACTTTCTCCGATAGAAATCTTGGGGCACTCTTTGAGGTTCTTTGTGTGGATTGAGTATTATGAATCTGAAATTGTTTGACGCGTATCGTATAATTAACTCATGGATACTTGTGGTGACATTGGAGTATCTAGGTGACATTAGAGTTGGTTGATGCGTATCATATGGTGTTATTCTAGTACGAACTCTTAGACAGATCGAATGGAAAGGATAACTTGATGTTATCTTAGTACGAACTCTTGAATAGATCGATCGGAAAGGATAACTTTAAGGTGGTTTCGTACCCTACAAATAATTTCTTCTTATGTTCTCCGCTAGATAAGAACTTTGGAGTGATTCTTCGTTGCACGTTGAGGGATGGTTATGTGATCCAATTATATTAGCATTGTTGAGAGATTGCACTAGCGAAAGTACGGACCCTAGGCCTTGTTTTCAAGCATTGCAATACCGTTTGTGCTCACTTTTGTTACTTGCTACCTTGCTGTTTTTATATTTTCAGATTATAAAAACCTATATCTACCATCCATATTGCACTCGTATCACCATCTCTTCGCCGAACTAGTGCACCTATACAATTTGCCATTGTATTGGGTGTGTTGGGGACACAAGAGACTTTTTATTATTTGGTTGCAGGGTTGTTTGAGAGAGACCATCTTCATCCTAGACCTCCCACGGATTGATAAACCTTAGGTCATCCACTTGAGGAAAAATTGCTACTGTCCTACAAAACTCTGCGCTTGGAGGCCCAACAAAGTCTACAAGAATAAAGTTGCGTAGTAGACATCACTGAGTTTATGGAAGTACCTCATCTCGAGTAGGTAGAACCTGTTGCTGAGTTTATGGAAGTACCTCATCCTGAGTAGGTAGAACCTGTTGCTGAGTTTAGAGCATCTCCAACAGGCGCGCAACGCGCGGCGCACAAAAAAACGGTTTTAGCGCGCGCAAATAGCACTTTTTAGCGCGCCTGCGAGCGCTGGCTCCAGCGGCCGCTGCATAATTTTGCGCGCGCGCGGCGCTCCAGCAGGCGCTGGAAAAACACGGCGCGCGCACCCAACACAAACAACATATGCACTCCAAACAAAACCAAAAATATCAAACACATATAAAAAATAAATCAACAATAAATAGTTCAATTTTATTACAACTCAAACAAATAGTTTATCTTCGAATACAACAAATAGTTCAACAATACAACATCAATCATACAACATATAAAGTGTCGCAAGGGGCGGCGGCGACTAGAGGGAGGGGGAGGAAGCAGCAGCGGTGCGGGGATAGGTCCGGGAAGCGCCGTCGGGTCACCGGAGCAAATGGGGTGGCGCGGGCGGCGGCACGGGCGCTGGGTATGGAGGGAGGTGGAAGATGCGGCGCGAGCGCTTGAGTGTTTCCGCGCGCGGGAGCGGGCGCACGAAATAAGCGGCGCGCGATGTCGTTTTGCTCTGCGCGCGTTTTTTGCGTGGCCGCTGGAGCGCCCGGATCCGCTGCGCGCGCGCAAAAACGTGAAATTTTCAGCGCGGGGCTGTTTTTGGGCGCCTGTTGGAGATGCTCTTATGGAGGTACCTCATCACGAGCATAATTCCAGTGGGGGCGCGCTGAGCGCACCCACTGGGTGTAGTCCCCGAGACTGTCGTCGACTGAAGTAGTCGGCGGGAGTCTTAGAGCCTTGTAGCTTAACCGAATGAACCTTTACATAGTATCCGATTGTTATCACTGATGTTTCTTTGTTTTCTGTTGGCAGAGTGTGTGCGAGCTCGGGGCCCACTACAACACCCTCGAGAAGGAGGTGCAGGCCCCGTGCCTCAACCTTGAGGCTGAGAAGGCCAAGAACGTGCGTCTGGAGCAAGAGAAGCGATCACTCGGAGGTAAGCGCTTTCTGTCCGACTGCCAAAAAACGTGTGTCCTCTTCCGTCCGACTGAAATTACTTTATCAGATGTTCGTAGCGAAAATCTTCAACTTACTAAGAGGCTTCGGTCTTCCATTTCTATAGACGCCATGAAGGAGGCCTTGGAGAAGAAAGACACCGACCTAGAGTCCGCTCAGAAGGAGGCCAACCGGAAGATGAAAGAGGCCGAGGAAAAGTTGAAGCCACTCGGGAAGTGGGAGGAGGAGAAGAAGAGTCTGGAGGCTGCTACCAAGAAATCCGTGGAGGAGGCTGCCGAGGCCGAGTCAAAGTTGAAGCAGGTGTCATCCAAAAGACTTGAGCTGGAGAAGTTCATCAAAGACTTTGGCAACGAAATGAATGAGAAGCTCAAAGGTATGTCAATGACCCGGCTGCACTTCAAGTTGCTTTGATTCTTCACTCGTCCTCCATTAACTCCCCTTTCTCCATCTATTCAACAGAGTTCTACGTGGATGCTGAAGAAGAGACCTCCAAGATCGAGAAAGAACTGGATCCGGTTGTAGGCATTCTTCGTGATAGCTCGGCTCTCGCACTGCTTTGACTGGAGGAACGCATTGCGGAGGTGGCTGTCTTCCTCAATCGCCTGCGTACAACTGTTAAGGAGATCGACCGAGAAGTCGCCCCCGGGGAGGAGTTCTCGAACGACTTGGACGTCCTTATCAACTGTTTGCAAGATGTTCCTCGCCGAGTGAAATCTTGGAAGAAGTCTGCAGCCCGAGCTGGCGCCGACATTGCCCTCTCTCTCGTCCGCGTCCATTGCAGGGGCGTAGATGAGGAGAAGCTGAAGTCACTGAAGGTCGTCAACAGGAAGAATGCCAAGATAGAAGACTTCATGGAGACGTTCCTCGAGGCCGCCACTCGGATCGCGGACTTCATCGACCTCGACACCTTCACTGATGTAGCAGCTCCGACTACCGCCGAGTGATCCTCGGATAAAAAACTTTGAATGAAATTTTCCTCGGGATGTCGAGTGGTTTATGTAACCGTACATTTGACGTGACCTAACGACCACGACTATCTGCACTTTTGCTTTGAACTATATGCAGTTTGATTGCTTTCAATTGACTTTTTTTAGCGTTTGGCCCAGTCCCCGAGTGTGGACGATGTCCTCACTCGGGGTAATCTTTACGCTTAGGCGAAATCAGGTTCGCGGCTAAGCCCCCGAGTGTGGATGATGTCCTCACTCAGAGTAGTTTATTTAAACTTAGGCGAAATCAGGTTCGCGGCTAAGCCTCCGAGCGTGGACTCACTTGGAGTAGGTTTTATACTTAGGCGAAATCAGGTTCGCGGCTAAGGCCCCGAGTGTGGATGATGTCCTCACTTGGAGTAGTTTTTAACTTAGGTGATTACTGGATCGCAGCTAAGCCCCCGAGTGTGGATGATGTCCTCACTCGAAGTAGTTTTACACTTAGGCGATTACTGGATCGCAGCTAAGCCCCAGAGTGTGGATGATGTCCTCACTCGGAGTAGTTTTACACTTAGGCAATTACTGGATCGCGGCTAAGCCCCCATGTGTGGATGATGTCCTCACTCGGAATAGTTTTTTAACTTAGGAGATTACTAGATAGCAGCTAAGCCCCCGAGTGTGGATGATGTCCTCACTCGGAGTAGTTTTACACTTAGGCGATTACTGGATCGCAGCTAAGCCCCAGAGTGTGGATGCTGTCCTCACTCGGAGTAGTTTTACGCTTAGGCGATTACTGGATCGCGGCTAAGCTCCTGAGTGTGGATGATGTCCTCACTCGGAGTAGTTTTTTAAACTTAGGTGAAATCAAGTTCGTAGCTAAACCCCCGAGTGTGGATGATGTCCTCACTCGGAGTAGTTTTTATACTTAGGCGAAATTAGGTTCGCGGCTAAGCCCCCGAGTGCGGATGATGTCCTCACTCGGAGTAGTTTTTAAACTTAGGCGAAATCAGGTTCACGGCTAAGCCCCCAAGTGCGGATGATGTCCTCACTTGGAGTAGTTTTTTAAACTTAGGCGAAATCAGGTTTGCAGCTAAGCCCCCGAGTGTGGATGATGTCCTCACTCGGAGTAGTTTTTATACTTAGGCAAAATCAGGTCCGCGGCTAAGCCCCTGAGTGCGGATGATGTCCTCACTCGGAGTAATTTTTTAAACTTCGGCAAAATCAAGTTCGCGGCTAAGTCGATCCATACACCCACTGGGGGTGAGGAAAGCTACAGGAATCACCAGGGTGAAAAAAGCGAAAAGTTTTGACAAAGTGTAGGAAAAGTAAAGACTTTTATTCATCAAAGCCACTTGGCAGTTCATTATAGGAATGACAGCGTGTTTTCTATCTTAAGGGTATAACTTGCGGAGCAGATCCGCGTTCCACGTCCGGGGCTCTTCTGCCTCAGTATTGAAGTTATACAACCGATAAGCACCATTGTTCAGGACTTTGGAGATCGCGTAAGGCCCTTGCCACGGAGGCGCCAGCTTGTGTGGCTTTTGTTGGTCCTGTCGGAGGACAAGGTCGCCTTCCTGGAAAGCACACCCTTGACCTATCTGTCATGGTAACGCCTCAGGTCTTGCTGATAAAGTGTCAATCTGACTACGGCTAGCTCTCTTTCCTCTTCCAAGAGGTCCAGACCGTCTTGACGTAAAGTTCCACTCGGGGAGCGTTGTGATGCAAGTCACTCGGCAAGATGGCTTCGGATTCGTATACCATGAAAAACGGAGTGCTTGCTCGAGCAGTTCGGGGTCGTCCGAATTCCCCATAGGACAGACGGTAGCTCTTCGACCTAGGCTCCTGCAGCGTACTCCAGATCCCTCATCAGTCGGGGCTTCAATCCTTGTTAAATCATCCCATTCGCTCGCTCCGCTTGCCCATTCGACTGCGGGTGAGCCACAGAGGTATAGTTGACCCGAGTGCCTTGGGAGTAGCAAAACTCATGGAATTCATCCGAGTCAAAATTTTGCCCGTTGTTAGTGATGATATCATGTGGAACTCCGAATCTGAAGATAATCTGCCGAATGAAACTGACGGTAGTCATTGCATCCAAGCTTTTGATGGGCTTCGCTTTGACCCACTTGGTGAACTTATCCACCGCTACTAGCAGGTGGGTAAACCCACTTGACCCAGTACGCAGAGGGCCGGCCATATCGAGACCCCACACGACAAACGACCAGGTGAGCGAGATGGTCTTCAGTGCGGATGTAGGTTTGTGCGTCTGATTCTTATAAAACTGACACCCAACATAGATGTTGACCAAGTCTTTTGCTGCTTCATTGGCTCGGGGCCAATAAAAACCCGCGCGAAATGCTTTCGTGACCAACGTCCGAGAGGACACATGATGACTGCAGGTTTCCGAATGAATCTCTTGCAAGATATGCAGTCCTTCCTCTGGGGAAATGCATTTCTGAGTTACACTTGTAGTGCTTTTCTTGTACAACTGTTCTCCCATCACTTCAAAGGATTTAGACCGCCGGACAATCCGTCGGGCTTCCTCTTCGTCTTCAGGGGGCTCTTGCCGGAGCAAGTACGCTAAGTAAGGTTGGGTCCACGCGGGAGTGATTACCAACATTTCGTGGTCAAGGTCCACCACGGATGGAATGTCAACCTCAGTCGGATTTGAAGGCCCGACTGCTTGTGGGGGCTCCTCAATGAAAGGTTCTTCTTTGACTGAGGGAGAGCGCAGGTGCTCAAGGAATATGCCTTTCGGCACGACCCGCCGAGTCGAACCGATCTTAGCCAGGTCGTCTGCCGCCTGGTTCTTCGCTTGGGGTATGTGATGCAGATCCAAGCCTTCAAAATTCTTCTCTAGTTTCGTGACTGCATTGCAGTACCCAGTCATGGCCGGACTCCGTATATCCCACTCTTTCATCACTTGATTGACAACGAGGTCCGAATCACTGAATACCATCAAACGTCGGATACCGAGTGAGATGGCCATTCGGAGCCCGTACAGGAGGGCTTCGTATTCGGCCTCGTTGTTAGACGAATCAAAGTAGATTTGAAGGATGTAGCTCAATCGGTCTCCCCCGGGGGAGACGAGAACCACTCCGGCACCGGATCCTTGGAGCATCTTGGATCCATCAAAAAATATGGTCCAGTGTTCGGGGATACTTGGGGCTGGCTGTTCTTATTCTATCCACTCGGCCAAAAAGTCCACCAGCGCTTGAGACTTGATTGCCTTCTTGGCTTCAAACTTGATCTCCAACGGGAGGAGCTCAATCGCCCATTTTGCCACTCGGCCCGTGGCATCTCTGTTATGCAGGATTTCTGACAGGGGGGCATCGCTGATAACCGTGACCGAGTGCTCTTGGAATTAATGAGCCACCTTCTTAACAGTCAGGTAAATACCATAGACCAACTTCTGGTAGTGCGGATACCTTTGCTTGGAGGGGGTTAAGACTTCTGAGATGTAATATACAGGTCTTTGCACTTTGAATGCTTTTCCTGATTCTTCGCACTCCACAGTGAGGACAGTGCTGACCACTTGGCTGGTAGCCACGATGTATAAGAGCAAAGGCTCTTGGCTGCTCGGAGCAGCTAACACCGGCTGGGTGGAAAGAAAGGCCTTGAACTCTTCGAATGCGGATTGCGCTTCAGGTGTCCACTCAAAGCTACCAGACTTCTTCATCAATTGGTAAAGAGGCAATGCCTTCTCACCGAGTCTAGAGATGAATCTACTCAAGGCTGCAAGGCACCCCGTGAGCTTTTGCACGTCATGCAGACGTACTGGTTTCTTCATTCGGACAATAGCGCCGATTTTGTCAGGATTAGCATCGATTCCACGTTCGGAAACGAGAAAACCGAGTAGCTTGCCTGATGGCACTCCGAATGTGCATTTTGCTGGATTAAGCTTTATCTGAAAGCGCCGCAGGTTCGCGAAGGTTTTGGCGAGGTCTCTCAGGAGGTCGGAACCTTTCCTGGACTTGACCATGATGTCGTCCATGTACGCCTCGATGTTCCGACTGATTTGCTTTTGCAAGCATTTTTGAATCATGCGCATAAAAGTCGCCCCGGCATTTTTTGAGACCGTATGGCATAGTGATATAGCAGAAGCACCCGAATGGGGTGATGAAGGCTGTTTTTATTTCATCTGGTCCATACATTCGGAACTGGTGGTACCCGGAGTACACATCCAGGAACGACAGGCGTTCGCATCCGGCGATGGAATCTACTATCTGGTCTATGCAGGGAAGTGGAAAATGATATTTCGGGTAGGCCCGATCGAGATGCTTGAAGTCGATGCACATCCGGAGGGACTTGTCCTTCTTAGGCACCAAGACAGGGTTGGCGAGCCACTCAGAATGATACACCTCGCGAATGAACTCGGCAGCTAGGAGCCGAGCGATTTCTTCACCAATCGCCTTGCACTTCTCGACGGAGGATCGTCGCAAGTGCTCCTTGACTGGTTTGATCTTTGGATCGACTCGGAGTCGGTGCTTAGCCAGTTCCCTAGGAACCCCCTGCATGTCAGATGGTTTCCACGCGAAGATATCCCAGTTCTCACGAAGGAACTGGATGAGCTCGGCTTCCTATTTTTCACAGAGTGTCGTCGAGATGTTCGTGGGAGCGGCACTCGGATCGTTCCGGTGAATGTGAACTTGCTTGGTCTCACCGGCCGACTGGAAAGCTAATTCTGTAGCTGGTCGTTTGGACTTGAGCAAATATGCAGTGTCCACCATCTTCTTGTACCCGTCGAGGTCGACTGCGAGTACTTGCTCGTTAGCAATCTTGGAGCCCTGCTGGAGGCACTCCTCGGCGACTATCCGATCGCCAGTCACCGTGATCACTCCTTTCAGCCCAGGCATCTTAAGTTTAAGATACACATAACATGGAGGGGCCATGAAACGTGCGTAGGCGGGCCTATCCAGGATGGCGTGATAGGCGCTGCAAAAGTCCACCACTTCGAACGTGAGGTGTTCCTTTCGGAAATTCTTCTCGCTTCCGAACACAACGTCCAGAGCGATTTGGCCGATTGATTCATCCTTCTTCCCAGGGATGACCCCGTGGAAATGCATATTACTCTTGCTCAGTCGGGACATCGGAATGTCCATTGCCCTGAGCATGTCGGCGTAGATTATGTTGAGCCCACTGCCTCCATCCACCAGGACTTTGCGCAGTCGGACTCTATTGACGGCCGGGTCAACAACTAGCGCCTGCCGCCCAGGGGTGGCTATGTGGGCTGGATGATCCGACTGGTCGAAGGTAACTGGAGTCTTTGCCCAGTTGAGGTACTTGACGACAGTCGGAGCTGCCATGTTTACCTCCCGATTGACGACTTTCAACCGGCTCTTGCTTTCGACGTCAGCAAAAATCATATTGAGGACCTTGTCGACGTTCGGATACTCGGGAGCATCCTCACCTTCTTCGGCATCGTCCTTCTTCGCAGAGGGCTCTCTACCCATCTCTTGCTTGAGCATTCGGCACCCCCGAGTGGTGTGCTTCGGGAATATTACATTGCCCTCCTTGTCTTTTTTGGTGTGGACAACACAGGGTTGATCCAATACCTCAGACTTGTACTCGGGCTTCTTCTTGTTAGCCCATTCTTTCTTTTTCTTCTTTGGTTTGGGCTTCCCCTGGTCGGGGACCACCGCAACCTCTGCCTTTCCCAGAGGATCAGCTTTCTGCTTTTGCTTTTTACCAGCGTTTCCCCCCGATTGAGGGGTGTCGCCGGCTCACCCTTTGTCGCTCCGGAGGAGGTCTTCCTCTTCGCCATTAGCATACCGATTGGCAATTTTCATGGCTCGACTGAGGGATAGGTCCCCTGATCGGCCGAACTTCAAGATGAGCTCCCTATACCAAGTGCCTGCCTTGAAGGCGTAGACGGCTTGATGCTCGGTAACATTCTCGACGGTATTGTGCAGCGTGGTCCAGCACTGAATGTACTTTCGGAGAGTTTCATTGCTTTTTTGGACACAATGTTGCAGCTCCGTCAATCCACCTGGACGCTTGTACGTGCCCTCAAATGTCTTGATGAACACCTATGCCAGGTCCTCCTAGTAGTAGATGCTGCTAGGGCGCAACTGGTTCAACCAGGACCATGCAGATCCCTCCAACATGAGAGGAAGATGCTTCATCGCGACAAAGTCATCGACGCCACCAATTTGGACGGCCACTCGGTAATCCTCGAGCCAGGTTTCCGGCTTGGAATCGCCGTTAAACTTCCTGATCCCCGTCGCCAACCTGTAGTTGGAGGGGATCTCGGCCTCTCGGAGGTACCTACTGAAGCACTCGAGACCAGAAGTCCCCCATCCACTCACCCGATCTCTGATCAATCTGTTCTTGTCCACCACATTTTGCGATATGATGGATCTGGCATTGAGCAGTGGGGGTCGAATGCCACCTTCTTCATAGCCCTTGGGCCGAACGAGACTCCGATCGCGGTCTTCTCTATGAGGTCGACCGCCATCATAAGGCCGTCTACCATACGAACCGCCCCTCGGAGGGGGTGTCCGACTGACATCACTGTTATCGCGCCAACGTCCTCCATGCAGGCCTCATGGAGGAGGAGGAGGAGAATGCCGGCGCTTTCCGTATGCGTGCGAGCTGTGCGCAGACTGAACTGTATCGGCCCGAACGGATTTGTTGTGTATGCGTTGATGTGATTGTGATACCTCTGAATTCTGTCTCAGGACGGTCTTCAGCAGAGTCTGGATCTGCCGAATGCCCTCTCCTACTGTAGAACCGGACGGCTAAATAGATTCAGTGATCCGAGTGGCTGCAGCCAGGTTCTCCATCAGTGTGCGCATCACTGGAATTCTTGGCGGTCTATCGTTCGGATACAATTGCCACCGACTACGGCTGGAGCTGGGTTGCTCTCTGGCCGTGCGGTCGTCGAGTGACCGCTAGAGTCGCTCAAGCCACTCGCGCTCAGCCAAGGTGGCTTGGTGCGTGGCCTCCAAGGCTATTTCCTCCGGGGTAGTCCCCGTGATGGGAGTGAGCAGGACTTCATCGTCTCTCCTCCTCCTCCTCTCCTCCCGCTGCTCCCGGCTGAGAGGCTAGGGGATGTAACCGTCAGTTTTGCCGTCGTCGCGGCCACCATCTCGGCCACGAGAACCACCCGCGGAGTACCCAGGAGATCCATGGTTGGTGGTGTGGGCCACATCAGTATCTCTGCAGCGTTTCCGCTGCTCTCGCACTTGGACCCATCAGACAACTTGTCGCCCGATGAGGGGAACAAGCCGACGGTGGGCTCATCAGAATCGAGCATGGCCACTGATGACCTACAAGTATAGGGGGTCAATTGTAGTCCTTTCGATAAGTAAGAGTGCCAAACCCAACGAGGAGCAGAAGGAAATGACAAGCGGTTTTCAGCAAGGTAATTTCTGCAAGCACTGAAATTGTAGGTAACATATAGTTTGATAGCAAGATAATTGGTAACGAGCAAGTAACGGTAACGGTAAATAAAGTGCAGCAAGGTAGCCTAATCCTTTTGTGGCAAAGGACAGGCCAAAACAGTCTCTAATAATAGGCAAAGTGTTCTTGAGGGTACACGGGAATTTCATCTGGTCACTTTTATCATGTTGGTTTGATTCGCGTTCGCTACTTTGATAATTTGATATGTGGGTGGACCGGTGCTTGGGTGCTGTTCTTACTTGAACAAACCTCCCACTTATGATTAACCCCCTCGCAAGCATCCGCAACTACGAGAAAAGTATTAAGATAAAATCTAACCATAGCATTAAACGTTTGGATCCAAATCAGCCCCTTACGAAGTAGCGCATAAACTAGGGTTTAAGCTTCTGTCACTCTAGCAACCAATCATCTAATAACTACTCCACAATGCATTCCCTTAGGCCCAAGGATGGTCAAGTGTCATGTAGTCGACGTTCACATCACACCACTAAGGGAATCACAACATACATATCATCAAAATATCGAACACATATCAAATTCACATGATTACTTGCAACATGACTTCTCCCGTGACCTCAAGAACAAAGGTAACTACTCACAAATAATATTCATGCTCAAGATCAGAGGGGTATTGAATAGCATAATGGATCTGAACATATAATCTTCCACCGAATAAACCATATAGTAATCAACTACAAGATGTAATCAACACTACTAGTCACCCCCAGGTACCAATCTGAGGTTCCGGTACAAAGATTGAACACAAGTATTGAACTAGGGTATGAGAGGAGATGGTGCTGTTGAAGATGTTGATGAAGATTGGCCTCCCAAAGATGAGAGGGGTGTTGGTGATGACGATGGCTTCGATTTCCCCCTCCGGGAGGGAAGTTCCCCCGGCGGAATCGCTCCGCCGGAGGGCAAAAGTGCTCCTGCCCAAGTTCCGCCTCGAGACGGCGGCGTTCCGTCCCAAAAGTCCTCTCCTTATTTTTTCTAGGTCAAAAGACCTTAAATACCAAAAGGTGGGCACCGGAGGTGGGCCGTGTTGAGCACAACCCACCAGGGCGTGCCTGGGGGGCCTGGCGCGCCCTAGTGTCTTGTGCTCACCAGGTGGCCCCCCTCCGGTAGTTATTTGCTCCAGTAATTTTTATATATTCCAAAATAATTCTCCGTCAAGTTTTAGCTTATTTGGAGATGTGCAGAATAGGTATCTCTGATGTGCTTTTTCAGGTCCAAAATTCCAGCTGCCGGTATTCTCCCTCTTTGTGTAAACCTTGCATATTATGAGAGAAAAGGCATTATAATCACCCCTAAAGCATTATTATGCATAAAAACATTATAAATAACAGTAGGAAATCATGATGCAAAATGGACGTATCAACTCCCCCAAGCTTAGACCTCGCTTGTCCTCAAGCGATAGCCGATATTGAAAAGCATGTCCACATGTTTTGAGAGAGAGGTGTTGATAAAAACAAAATACGGACATAGCAGCATCATACTTATTATCATAGAAGCAACAAACTTTATCATAGAACTTATTCATATAACTTTTATTATATAACTTCTCATGAACAAGTAACAATTCATCACAACATAGAAGTATAAAGCATAAACCTTATTGACAACCAACAAACTATGTTCTCAGTCAACTTTGCAACTACAATTCATCATATTTTCAGGAAGGGTCTCGTGTCGGAGCCTTTTGGCAAGTCCACATACTCAACCATCATTTAGTCTTCTATGATTGCTAACACTCACAGCATACCCATGAGCAAAAAGTTTCAACCGGACACATAGAAAGATAGGGGCTTATAGTTTCGCCTCCCAACGTATTCACCTCAAGGGTGATGTCAACAATAATAACTCATGCTCACTCACATCCAACTGGATATATGTGCCTAGATCTTTCCTCACCACATGATGCTTGCAAAAAGAAAAAGTAAAAAGGAATAGGGAAGAATACTTTGACTCTTGCATAAAAGTTAATCATAAAAGTAAAAGATATGCCCTTCGCAGAGGGAAGCAGAGGTTGTCATGCGCTTATTGGTTTGTATGCCAAATCCCTTAATGTAAAAGAACGTCACGCTATATTGCCCCCTATGATAGCAACCTTTATTATGCAGTCCATCACTTTTATTACTTTGCCATCATAAGTTCATACAACGCTCAATTTTCTCTTACACTAATTGATCAAACACATTTAGAAGCAATTTTTATTGCCTTGGTGCACCAATGGCAACTTACTTGAAGGATCTTACTCGATCCATAGGTAGGTATGGTAGACTCTCAAAACATGAATTTGGGTTTTGGGTTTTTAGATGCACAAGTAGTATCTCTACTTAGTGCGGAATTTTTGGATAGCAAAGATATTGAGCAAGCACCACATGTTGAAGGATCTATGACAATATAACTTCTATGTGAATATGAACAAACATAAATCATTACGTTGTCTTCCTTGTCCAACGTCAACAATTTTGGCATATAATATTAATGGGGGCTCACAATCATAAAAGATGTCCAAGATGGTGTATTTGCATGTGAATCTTCTCTTCCCTTATTAGTTCTTTCATGAATTGCATCATTGACCAATGCTATGTTTGTCAATCTCCAATAAATTTTACCACTTATACTTTTCCTTATGTGATGTTATTACTTACCATAAGATTAGCATATGATTCTTTTCATTTATTTCCTTTCTATTTTGATTGCAAGAAGAAAGTAAAGAAGCAAAAGCTCAAACTAAACTTTATTATATAACTCTCACTCGATTACATAGATAGATCACGAAACTAGCACTCAAAAATAGATCATACTAAACTTTTATTCAACTAAATCACGAAAGAGCTAAGGATCGAACTAAAATAGGCAAAGGTAAATAAAAGTGATGGTGATACGATACCGGGGCATCTCCCGCAAGCTTGGCTCAAGCCAAGGGGAGTGCCCATACCCGTGTAATCAAGTCTCCTTTGGTGGTGAAGATGATGAAGGTGGTGGTGATGAAGTGGTAGGTTTGTCCTCCGGCTTCCAGGGCAAGGGCTCACCATCAAAAGTTGACGCACGAGTCCCTCGAGCCCTGCAACTGGCAGCTAAACTCATATCTTTAAATCTTGCTTCATATTCAAAAACTTGGTTTTGAAGATCATAGATTTGACTTTGCAGAAAATTGATTTGCTCGTTGAAGGTGAAGACGATGTCCTTCATAGACCAGCCATCCACCATCTGATCACGGGTGAATTCCGTGATCATGGAGTGATTGGCACTAAGTCCACGCTCCACCATCTTTTGGCACTTGAAGATGTCTTGTTCCACCGCCTCGAGTCTAGCCTCCATGCTTCCCATCCTCTTGGGTCCCTGAACATCGTGGATGTGGAGCACCCCCTCACACATCTCAATGGTTTGAGGGTTCTTCATCACCTCCGGCAAGTACGGGTTGATGACCTTCTCGAAGAACTTGTCCTTGGAGGAGCTTGGTGGGGCCATGGAGATCTAGATCTGACGAGAAAACGACATGAAACAAGAACAGAGAATTTTTCTGCGATGCGGTGGTCAAAACAATCGGGGGTATATATAAAGAATTTTTTATCTTGGGAAGCAAGGATATGGAAGGAAAACGGAGTCGGGAAGGTGTCCGAGGTGGGCACAACCCACCAGGGCGCGCCTGGCAGGGCTGGCGCGCCCTGGTGTATCGTGCTCACCTAGGTTGCTTTCCCATTTATTTCTTATTTTCCTAATTTTTGTAAAATTCCAAAACTAACAGAAAATATTTTTGCGGATTTTTCGGAGTCCGTTTACTTACCGTATGACGTACCTCCTCTTTTTCAGAATTCTGGAGTGTTCCGGAAGGTTTCTTTTATGTGTTCCTCCGGTGTCATGGTTTGGATAACATTGCTTTCAACATTAATAGGCGTACCTGAGATATAGTGTTTAATCCTTTGTCCATTGACCACCTTCGGATTAGTACCTTCGGCATTATTAATCTTGATAGCTCCAGAACGATAAACCTCTTCGATAACATATGGTCCTTCCCATTTGGAAAGAAGCTTGCCTGCAAAAAATCTTAAACGAGAGTTGTACAAAAGAACATATTCTCCAACTTTGAATTCCCGCTTTTGGATCCTGTTTTCATGCCATCTTTTAACTTTTTCTTTGAATAGTTTGGCATTTTCATAAGCTTGGGTTCTCCATTCATCTAGTGAGTTAATATCAAATAACCTCTTCTCACTGGCAAGTTTGAAATCATAATTGAGTTCTTTAATTGCCCAAAATGCTTTATGTTCTAACTCTAGATGCAAATGGCAAGCTTTTCCATATACCATTTTGTATGGAGACATACACATAGGATTTTTATAAGCTGTTCTATAGGCCCAAATTGCATCATCTAGTTTCTTAGACCAGTTCTTTCGAGACTTATTCACAGTTTTTTGTAATATTAATCTTATTTCTCTATTGCTAAGTTCAAGTTGACCACTAGATTGAGGGTGATAGGGTGATGCAATTCTATGGTTAACATCATATTTAGCAAGCATCTTATGGAAAGCACCATGAGTAAAGTGTGAACCACCATCAGTCATTAAATATCTAGGGACTCCAAACCTCGGGAAGATAACTTCTTTAAGCTTTTTAATGGAGGTGTTGTGATCAGAACTACTAGTTGGAATAGCTTCTACCCACTTAGTAACATAATCAACAACAACCAAAATATGAGTGTACCCATTAGAGGAAGGAAAAGGTCCCATATAATCAAAACCCCAAACAACAAATGGTTCAACAACAAGTGAATAGTTCATAGGCATTTCTTGACACTTACCGATATTACCAATTCTTTGACATTCATCACAAGACAATACAAACTTACGTGCATCCTTGAAGAGAGTAGGCCAATAAAAACCAGATTGCAATACCTTGTGAACAGTTCTATCTCCCGCATGATGTCCTCCATAAGCTTCGGAATGACATTTCCGTAGGATTTGTTCCTGTTCATGCTCAGGTACACAACGTATAATAATACCATCTACCGCTTCTTTATAAAGATGTAGATCATCCCAGAAGTAATGTCTTAAATCATAGATTTTTTTTTCTTTTGTTGGTATGTGAGACTAGGTGGTATATATTTAGCGACAATGTAGTTAGCATAATTAGCATACCAAGGAGTGCTTTGAGAAACATTTATTGCAGCTAACTGTTCATCAGGAAAACTGTCATCAGTAGGTAGTGGGTCATCAAGAATATTTTCTAACCTAGACAAGTTATCAGCTATGGGGTTCTCAACTCCCTTCCTATCAATGATATGTAAGTCAAATTCTTGAAGCAAGAGAACCCACCTAATGAGCCTAGGTTTAGCATCTTTCTTTTCCATAAGATATTTTATAGCAACATGATTGGTGTGAACAATAACTTTGGAGTCAAAAATGTAAGATCTAAATTTGTCACAAGCAAACACAACTGCTAAAAATTATTTTTCAGTAGTAGCATAATTTCGTTGGGCATTGTCTAGAGTTTTGGTTGCATAATGGATAACATTTAATTTCTTATCAACTCTTTGTCCTAGAACAGCACCAACAACATAATCACTGGCATCACGCATAATTTCAAAAGGCAAGTTCCAATCAGGTGGTTGAACGATAGGTGCAGAAGTTAAAGCTTTCTTGAGTGTTTCAAAGGCTTCTACACAATAATCATCAAAAACAAATGGAATATCCTTTTGTAAAAGATTAGTAAGAGGCCCAGGAATTTTTGAGAAATCTTTAATGAACCTCCTATAGAAACCAGCATGACCAAGGAAACTCCGAATACCTTTAATATCTTCAGGACATGGCATTTTCTCAATTGCATCAACTTTAGCTTTATCCACCTCAATACCTCGTTTAGATATTTTATTCCCCAAGACAATACCTTCATTAACCATAAAGTGGCACTTCTCCAAATTCAAGACGAGATTAGTTTGTTCATATCTCTGCAAAACTCGATCAAGGTTGCTTAAGCAATCATCAAAAGAAGTTCCGTAAACGGAGAAATCATCCATGAAAACCTCCACAATCTTTTCACAAAAATCAGAGAATATAGCAGTCATATATCTTTGAAAGGTAGCAGGTGCATTGCATAAACCAAAAGGCATACGTCTATAAGCATAGGTTCCAAAAGGACAAGTAAAGGTGGTTTTCTCTTGATCAGATTGTGATACAGGTATCTGAGAGAAACCAGAATATCCATCCAGAAAACAAAAGTGTGTGTGCTTAGATAATCTTTCTAGCATTTGATCAATGAAAGGTAGAGGGTAATGATCTTTTCTAGTAGCTTTATTTAATTTTTTAAAATCAATTACCATTCTATAGCCAGTGACAATTCTTTGTGGGATGAGTTCATTTTTATCATTAGGAACAACAGTAATACCTCCCTTCTTAGGGACACAATGAACGGGACTTACCCATCTACTACTAGCTATGGGATAGATTATACCTGCTTCAAGAAGCTTTAATATTTCAGTTCTTACCACTTCTTTCATCCCAGGATTCAATCACCGTTGGTGATCATTAACGGGTTTGGCATCAGGTTCCATATTAATCTTGTGTTGACATAGAGTGGGACTAATGCCCTTAAGATCATCAAGAGTATATCCGATAGCAGCCCGGTGCTTCCTCCGAATTTTTAATAATCTTTCTTCTTCATGTTCTGAAAGGTTAGCAATAATAATAACATGATATATCTTTTTCTCATCCAGATAAGCATACTTCAAAGTGTCAGGCAATTGTTTTAATTCAAACACAGGATCACCTTTAGGTGGAGGAGGACCTCCAAGAGTTTCAATAGGCAAATTGTGTTTTAGGAGAGGTTGTTGTTCAAAGAAAATTTTATCTATTTCATTTCTTTCACGCAAGTGCATATCATTTTCATGGTCAAGCAAATATTGTTCTAGTGGATCGGTAGGAGGCACGGCAATAGAAGCAAGACCAATTATTTCATCCTTACTGGATAATTATTTATCATGAGGTTGTCTGCTAAACTTGGAAAAGTTAAAGTCATGAGACACATCACCAAAACTAACATCGACAGTTTGTTTTTCACAATCTATCTTAGCATTAACGGTGTTCAGGAAAGGTCTACCAAAGATAATGGGACAAAAGTCATCTTGTGGGGAACCCAGAACTAGAAAATCAGTAGGATATTTTACTTTCCCACACAAGACTTCCACATCTCTAACAATCCCAAGTGGTGTGATGGTGTCTCTATTAGCAAGTTTAATAGTAACATCAATGTCTTCTATTTCAGGAGGTGCTATTTCATTCATAATTTCTTGGTATAAGGTAAAAGGAATAGCACTCACGCTAGCACCTGAATCACATAAACCATGATAGCAATGATCTCCTATTTTCACTGAGACAACAGGCATGCCCACTATGGGTTTATGTTTATCTTTTTCATCAGGTTTGGCAATTCTAGCAGCTTCATCACAGAAGTAAATAACATGCCCATCAATATTTTCTACTAAGAGATCCTTAACCATACCAACACTAGGTTCTACTTTAATTTGTTCAGAGGGCTTAGGTGCTCTAATATTACTCTTGCAAACCACAGTTGATACCTTAGCATGTTCCTTTATCCTAACAGGGAAATGTGGTTTTTCAATATAAGCAGTAGGCACAACTGGATCAACATTGTAAATGATGGTTTCATCCTTAGCTTTTGCTGGTTCTTTAATTTCTTATTTAATAGGGGGATGATATTTAAACCACTTCTCCTTAGGGAGATCAACATGAGTAGCAAATGATTCACAGAAAGAGGCTACTATCTCAGAGTCAAGTCCATATTTAGTGCGAAACTTGTGAAAGGCATCGGTATTCATAAAAGATTTAACATAATCAAACTTAAGCTTAATACCTAACTCATTACCTTCGTCGAGTTCCCAATCTTCAGAGTTGCGTTTAATTCTTTCTAAGAGATCCCACTTCAATTCAATAGTCTTCTTCATAAAAGAACCAGTGCAAGAAGTATCGAACATGGATTGATCATTATGAGAAAGCCGAGCATAAAAAATCTGAATAATAATTTCTCTCGGGATATCATGATTGGGGCATGAATATAACATTGACTTAAGCCTCCCCCAAGCTAGAGCGATTCTTTCTCCTTCACGAGGCCAAAAATTATATATATAATTCCGATCACGATGAACTAGAAATAGGAAAAAACTTTTGGTGGAATTCTAATTGCAATCGATTCCAGTTCCATGATCCAATGTCATCACATAGCCTATACCATGTCAATGCTTTTCCCTTCAAATATAAAGGGAAAACCTTCTTCTTAACTTCATCTCCGGGTAAACCTGCAAGCTTAAATAAACCACAAAATTCGTTCAGATGTATTAGGTGCATATCAGGATGTTCAGTTCCATCTCCTGCATAAGGCTTAGCTAGCATTTGTTCTACCATACCCGAAGGAATATCATAACCAATATTTTCAGTAGGTGCAATAGGTTGAGGGGCAACTAATTGTGGTTCCGGTCGAGGCGAAGATACCCCGAACAAACCCCTCAAAGGATTGTTTTCTATAGTAGCAAGTGACAATAAATTTCAGCATGTAGTATAAGTTTTTCCTTACCGATTTCCACTTACCAAGAGCGCTTCACTCCCCGGCAACGGCGCCAGAAAAGAGTCTTGATGACCCACAAGTATAGGGGGTCAATCATAGTCCTTTCGATAAGTAAGAGTGTCGAACCTAATGAGGAGCCGAAGGAAATGACAAGCAGTTTTCAGCAAGGTAATTTCTGCAAGCATTGAAATTGTAGGTTACAGATAGTTTGATAGCAAGATAATTGGTAACGAGCAAGTAACGGTAACGGTAAATAAAGTGCAGCAAGGTATCCCAATCCTTTTGTGGCAAAGGACAGGCCAGAACAGTCTCTAATAATAGGCAAAGTGTTCTTGAGGGTACACGGGAATTTCATCTGGTCACTTTTATCATGTTGGTTTGATTCGCGTTCGCTACTTTGATAATTTGATATGTGGGTGGACCGGTGCTTGGGTGCTGTTCTTACTTGACCAAACCTCCCACTTATGATTAACCCCCTCGCAAGCATTTGCAACTACAAGAAAAGTATTAAGATAAAATCTAACCATAGCATTAAACGTTTGGATCCAAATCAGCCCCTTACGAAGTAGCGCATAAACTAGGGTTTAAGCTTCTGTCACTCTAGAAACCCATCATCTAATAACTACTCCACAATGCATTCCCTTAGGACCAAGGATGGTGAAGTGTCATGTAGTCGACATTCACATGACACCACTAAGGGAATCACAACATACATATCATCAAAATATCGAACACATATCAAATTCCCATGATTACTTGCAACATGACTTCTCTCGTGACCTCAAGAACAAAGGTAACTACTCACAAATAATATTCATGCTCAAGATCAGAGGGGTATTGAATAGCATAATGGATCTGAACATATAATCTTCCACCAAATAAACCATATAGTAATCAACTACAAGATGTAATCAACACTACTAGTCACCCTCAGGTACCAATCTGAGGTTCCGGTACAAAGATTGAACACAAGAGATGAACTAGGGTTTGAGAGGAGGTGGTGCTGTTGAAGATGTTGATGAAGATTGGCCTCCCAAAGATGAGAGGGGTGTTGGTGATGACGAAGGCTTTGATTTCTCCCTTCGGGAGGGAAGTTCCCCCGGCAGAATCGCTCCGCCGGAGGGCAAAAGTGCTCCTACCCAAGTTCCGCCTCGAGACGGCGGCGTTCCGTCCCGAAAGTCCTCTCCTTATTTTTTCTAGGTCAAAAGACCTTAAATACCAGAAGATGGGCACCGGAGGTGGGCCGTGCTGAGCACAACCCACCAGGGCGCGCCTGGGGGGCCTAGCGCACCCTGGTGTCTTGTGCTCACCAGGTGGCCCCCTCCGGTAGTTATTTGCTCCAGTATTTTTTATATATTCCAAAATAATTCTTCATGAAGTTTCAGCTTATTTGGAGATGTGCAGAAAAGGTATCTCTGATGTGCTTTTTCAGGTCCAGAATTCCAGCTGTCGGTATTCTCCCTCTTTGTGTAAACCTTGCATATTATGAGAGAAAAGGCATTAGAATCACTCCCTAAAGCATTATTATGCATAAAAACATTCTAAATAACAGTAGGAAATCATGATGCAAAATGGACGTATCAGACACCTGCTCGGACGTGGACTGACACGCCACGACATGCTTGATCCATCGCTGCAGCCGCGAGCGCCCGGAGCGCTTGCGGCGGCCCGCAATGGGACAAGCAAGCACGGAGCTGTAAGGCTATGACGGCTGTCGAAGTAGAACTCCGTGCACCGCCGCGCTGAAATGCGTGGCACCACGGGCGGGGAACGCGTCCGGGTCCAACGATGCCTCATGCAACCATGCCAAACCGTCGGCGATGAAGCGGAGGGTACCGAAGAGGATCTCACCACCGAGTGCCATCATGATGACCAGAAAAAAAAATCTCCACCTGCGCCAGAGTTTGCTAGACGTGCTGCCCCACGGTGGGCGCCAACTATCGTGGGAGTAAGTCTGATAGTAGTACTGGGGGTACGAATGAGGAGGGGCGGAGCCTAGCTACGGCACATGTGTAACACTCGGATGTATGAGTTCGGGCCCCACTCGGAAGTGGTAAAGACCCTATGTCTCGAGCCTTGAGGCTCAGTGTTTGCTTATGGGGGGTGTCTGATTACAGAGAGTTTGGAACCCTCACTCAGGCGCGAAGGGGTGGCTTATATAGAGTACGCCACCACCGGCAATTAATGCCAGTAACTACCAGAGTTACTAGAAACTGCTGCTTTAATTAGGAACGTTACATGTAACGTCGTCTCCACAACACTTTATGTGAGTTAAGTCCCTCGAACGTTGTAGCTCCTACGTCGCCTTTGCTTCTTCTCGTCCGAGTGCCGAAGCTTGGCCGACTGGCTGAATGACGTCCGAGTGACTTCCAAGGATCCGAGTGGATCTAGTAGAATCATCAGAATGCTAAAGTAGTCTAGTGACTTCCATGATCATGTAGGACCCCAGGTGGGCCCTAGATGTCAGGTCCATGACCCTACCTTGGGTAGGTGACCTCATCAGGATGTAAAGAATGCGATAAATGGCACCATAAGACCCGTTTAGGTAGCTCAGTGGTTCATTTTTTCAAGAAAAAACTTTCTTGAACTGTTAGACCTATAAGTGGGCTTAGATAGGCTTAAACGGCACGTCATTTACATCCGTAAACGCTCACCATGTGTCCAGTCGAACAGTGCCTTAACAAAATGCCTCTTGAACCTTATACCATGCTTATTTGACCATATTAGTTTACCCCAAAACCTAACCCATATGGGCGGATTTAGTGTCGTCCGTATCGTGTGTCACGTCGTACCTGACATGTTGGACCAACCTTAAATCCTTTCAAATTGACCTTCACCCCTTGTTTCCGGCCTACTCTCTTCCTCTCATGTTTGGTCTGCATCCCATCGTGTCCTGTCCTGACCAGAAGCTATATCAGCATCCCCGTCCGCCCCCACCCTGAGCTCCACAGCCAACCCCGTACGGGCCTCACCTGAAGCTCTATCGTCACCCCCTCCATCCTAGGAGGTCGTTGTCTCCCGAATATGTTACTGCTCCACACACCACTCCAATACATCCTAGTCCACCCGCCATACACCTCATCCACCATGTGTACGACAAAACGGCTGAACTGTTTTTTAAGCGTTTGCTTGCATATTTCTAGGGACATGATATGAGGTTATTTACATGGAGTTCTTTGATTTGCTGTCGGATGGCGATGATGACGACGATAAAGAAAAGTTGTTGGTGGTGATGAGCATCCTTGGACAAATGGAGAAGGAAGAGGAAGATGTTATCAACTTTAGGGGGTCGATGCCTGGTAGGATAGCTGCTAGCCGGGATAGGATAAAGGTCCACATTGACCTCTATCCCGACTACTTCAGCGTCAAAACGGTATAACATGAGGGGAGGTTTCGCTCTCGATTTAGAAGGCACGGAAATTTGTTCTTGCGCATGGTGGATGGTGTGAAGGAATGTTATCTCTACTTCAGACGAGGGAGAAAAGTACCCGAGCATTGTCATTTTCTCCTCCCAAGAAATGCATTGTTGCTCTAAGCATGCTTGCATATGGTACAACTAGAGATGTCGTTGATGCGATCGTTTAGATGGAGTAGAGCACCCGAACTAATGCAATGGCGAGAATTATTGCTATTGTGGTGAAGTTGTTTGGTGATGAGTACTCAAGAGAACCAACCATGCGCCGAACCCCACACGATTTTTCACTCCCTCTCTTCTCTCTCATTTTAAAGGATCACGCTACGCGTCTCCGACGGATCTTTTTAGATCCACCGCCTCACGAGCCATTTGATTCAACGCGGGGTAGCCGTCAGATTCAGCTGCCAGCTTTGCAACAAGAATGATTTTGCGCTCGGACGTTTCCAACGGAGTTCATGTTGAGAAACTTTTTGCAACAGAGTTCATGTTGCAAAACTTTTGCAACATAGTTCATGTTGCATAACTTTTACAACAGAGGTATTGTTGCGGAAATTTTTCTGCAACAGAGTTAATGTTGCGAAAAAATTGTCTTCACCTTTATACACGTGTTACTGAAGAAAGTTTTGCAACATCACTAATGTTGTAGAAATGTTTCTTGCAAGAGGGAGGATGTTGCAAGAAAAAGACTAACTCGTTCGCCACAAGCTCCCGTCGAACAGTGCTGAGCGAGGAGCAGTGCCGCCCCTCACCGCTGGTGAGCGCCAGATCGCCGACCAGGTTGCCTCGCCGCCATCCTCCTCTCTGACGAGGCGGGTGCACTACGCACGCTCGACAGACGTGGTGAAGGCGGGCGAGAAGCACCACGAGGGCGACCGCGCTCAAGCCTCGGTTGCAACGGCGCACCACGACGGCGACCGCGTGTAACACCCCAAAAATTTAATAATGTTTTATTAAATAAAATGTTGCCAGAAATGATTATTTTCTACTTTCTGGATTTTCTTGTGATTCCAGAGCCACTCCTTTTGTCTGAATTTCAAAAAAAATTCTCCTCTCCTTTCTGAAACTTTTGAATAATATTGTGTAGCTTGAATGTTTCATTGAATCATTTTTATTGCATTTAGTAAAACCAGTGGAATAATTTTGATAATAAAATTTGCCAAGTTTTAATTCATTTAATAGCATTTTAACCCTTTTAAGAGCCTCATTTGCACTGCAACTATTTTATAACTCCATTTATAAATTCCACAAAAATTTGTAGAGGTCATGTGATGTCCCTGGATCACTTTTATGCAAAAACCCAACTTGGTGTTTGGGAAAATTTGAGCAAACCATCCTCATCTTCATTCTGGTCCAGTTTGGTAGTTTGTACTGCAACCCATCTTTATTTTGCCCTATTGCCATTGGGATTTTTCCTACTATTAGTGAGCCCTACCAAACCCCTAAGTCCAGAAGATCAGCCACATTAGAGTGATTTAAACACATGCAATAATGGCCTATATTTTCTGTCCAGAATTGAAGTTTTGCAAAACTTACACTAACAAGTTTCTGGTTTTCTCAAAATAACTTTGCCATCATTCTTAGAATCCAAAGAGACCCCAACCTGGAAAGTTTGGTGGCCAGAAAAGTCTTCTAGGTGTCCTTGGCATTTTGTCAAACACCTTGTGAGTCTGGCCAGATTTGGCATAGTGATAAGATTGTATTATGGGCTTGCTCTTCTGCTCAAACCAGCATGTCCTCTAACCTTGAAATTAACCCTAGCCTAATCCTGGTAATTTGCAGCTTCATCCAAGCCCCATATCATGCATTGGCATTTTGCCGAGCACATGGCGTGCGTGTCCAGGGCGCGAACAGAACATGCATTTTACACGTGCGTGCGCCCGAGCTGCCGCGTCCCAAGTTGACCCCTCCCCCGAGCTCCATCTGATCCGCTGGTGCCGCCGTGTCTCGCCCGCACTCGACCGCCCCCTGGCTCCCTACAGCGTCGCCGCAGCAAGCTTCTTGGCGGCACGCCTGCGGCTGCGTCTGCTCCTGCCATGGACGGCGCCGCCCAAGCACTCCCAGCTCGCCATCTGCCTCTAGGAACAGGCCGTTCTCATCCCCAAGCTCAACCGCAGCCACGCCGAGCCACCGCTAGCCTCGCCACGTCACCTCTGTCAACAGAAGCGGCGAGCCGCCGTGCTTATCCTCTGCCGCCGCGGAACCGACCTAGTCACGCTATAAATGGAGCATCCCGAGCCTCCAGCCAGAGCACGAACCCTCCAATGTCCCGCAGGAGCCCACCAAAGGAGCCAATTGAGACCAAGAGGGTCATCCTCTTCTTCTCCGGTGGCTTCGGCCGCCGCCGCCCCTCGGCTAAATTCGCCGTAGCCGGAGCCTCCTAGCCTTCCCCGCGCCACCATACACTCCCCCTCGACCCCATAGATCCACCCACCACTCAGACTCTACCGGGAACCACCCTAGGCCGAAACTCCATTAGCTCCCGAAGCCACCGTCCGCCTTGGAGCTCGCCGCCGACGAACCAACCCATCCCTCTGGCCATGTCGACCACTGGGAGGACCGCCCTGAAGCGGCGGATCCATTCCCGCCATCGGAGCCCCGTGAGAAGCCGCCGTTCGCCGGCAATGGTCGCCGGAGCTCCGCCTCCGCTCGGACAGAGGAGGGAGACGACCGGTAGGACCAGTCAAACCTGACTGGTGGACCCGCGGGCCCACGGTCAGGGAGACACAGGTCATCGGTTCGGCCCTAAGTGGAGGCGTATTCACCAGAATACGTTTTCATTTGAAGAAAAGCGTAAGCCAGACCGAACCGTTTTCTTTTTCTGATTTATTTTAAAACAGTATTTTTGACCAATCTTTGATTGGCTATAACTTCTAAAATAAAACTCCAATAGACTTGATTCTTTTTCCAACCTCTCTTAAAATCCCTCTAGTTTATTTTCATATTTATTCGAAAAATTTCCAAACAACTTTTCTGTACTGTTTTCAAATTGTGTGTTGATTCAAATATTTTTCAAAAATAGGATATTGGAGGGAAGATGAAAACTTTCAAAAAGTTTAGAGTGCACATCACCTACATACATATTTAAGGCAAGCATTCTGAACCTTGGTATAATATATGTTGTGTGTTGTTTGATGTGACAAATAAAACTTCATTCCATGTTGACATGAAATAAGTATTATTTCATGTGAAGATATGATCATGCTCATGAGTGCATGATGAAGATTCCTTGCTGATGGAATTGATATGCTTGTGACAGTATTCACCCTCATATGCCTTTCATGCCTACCGGAAGGAATCCGGAGAAGTCTCTGTCTTGGGTAGACACGAGCTTGATACTGATATTTCGTTGGGACGAGTATGATCAGTAAGGCATGGTGAGGTATGATGAGTGGTGATTCTGCCTGTTGGTGTGGAATATATTTGTTATGCTAATCATGCAGGAAACACTTTAACCTCCAGAGTCGACCGTAGATCGAGTCTTGTGCCAGTAACCCCCATACTTGTTTCGTGCTACCACTTGTCCCTGCTGCAGGTAGGGTACGGTTCAGTAAGTTGTCAACCCCTTTCTTAGCACACACCGTACAGAGAGGCCATAGTGAAAGATACCAGTGGCCCCTGGTAGGCATGTCACTTGGTCCGAGGGCATGGGTGTTCCGGTGAGTCCGAGGGGGTAGCTCCCCTGTTTTGCGCGCGATATAAATTTTGTGATCCCATGCTAATCGAGGTTGGAGCCTCCCCACTTAGAGTCTTTCTTAACGAGTGTCGTGGGTGATTCCAGGCACCGGTAAGTTAAGCTGGTGTGTGCGGGTCAGGTGTGTTTTCAATTAAAAGACCGTAAGCGGAATTAGTCCCAGTGGACTAAAGGAATCCGTTACTCGTGGGTAAAGAGTACACCCTCTGCAGAGTTTATATCTATTCGAATAGCCGTGTCCGCGGTTAAGGACTACAATCTGGGATGGGTCAAGTGTCGGTCTTAGTGTCGGTCTTCGGAGGAAAACTTCTAAACCGGAATATTGATCATGATGTGTGACAAGTGATGATTATGATTATTATTATGGACTAACCATTTATATTCTTTGAATTATTGAGTATCCCTGGGATGGTTCTACCTCCTGGATACTTATTGTGATTTTTATTATATAAGCCCTTTATGTGGCGTCGCACAGACCCCCGACTGTGGCATGCTTGGATTTATTTTTCCTTATAAGCCCTTTATGTGGCGTCGCACAGACGCCCGACTGTGGCATGCTTGGATTTATGTTTCCTTATAAGCCCTTTATGTGGCGTCGCTCAGACGCCCGACTGCGGCATGTGTGTTATTTAATTTTCTTATAAGCCCTTTATGTGGCGTCGCTCAGACGCCCGACTGTGGCATGCATGTTATTTATTTTTCTTCTAAGCCCTTTATGTGGCGTCGCTCAGACGCCCGACTAAGGCATGCTTTATATTATTATCCTTTCGAGGCGTCGCTTCAGACACCCGATCGATTTATTTTTATTCTCTGATTGCTTATTCATGTTTAATATGAATGACCTGCTTGCGTGCATCATGAATTTTATTTTGTGACTGACTAAGTGATCGTGGATTATTTCAGTGCATGATTATCATCTGTTATATTATACCTGTTTTCATTATGTTTGCGAGTACATTCAAAGTACTCACTGGCTTGTCCCTGGCTATTGTCTTGGCCAGATTTTCTGCTTGGAGAGAAGCGAAATGCCGACAGCCCCGGAGCCTAGGCATCGAAGATAGCAGCCACGCGAAGATAGGAGTTATCCAGGTCAGCTGTTCCTGTGGGAAATGGAGTCCCATAGACGCTGATGACCCCGAACCGCTTCCGCCATCAACCACTAGAAACCTTTTGTTGTACTCACAGACCATAATGGTCTTGTACTTCATATTTTGTAATTTTGCTTGGAATTTCTGTATCAAGAATGTGCCTCATCAGCTAACAGTAATCCTGGGGCTAGTGAGCACAAGGACCATTTGCTGGGAAATTAATATCCTGGAAAACCGGTCCTGACACCGCGCCCGACCCCCGGCTCATGGCAAGTGGGGACCCTGTTGTTGTGCTGCTGTCTCGGGATGACAAGAAGAAGATATGGAGGCGGTTGAGGATTCGTGTGAGATCCCGATCTTGCAATAGACTATTTGTTGTGGTGGTGGAGATTGCAACATCGACTCAGTTGCAAAACCTAAATTATGTGCATAGGTTGCTCCCCAACTCATTCGAATAAAATAGATCCGATGGACGCGTGTGTTGTCATCAGCTGGCTGATGGCAAGGGTTTTTTCTTTTTTCATTCACTTCTGTTTTGGTACACCCCCTAAACACAAGGATGGCTTAGATTAGGCTATACCTCTCCATAATAAAGGGCAAATTGATCATATTTGTAAACTCTTCGTCCGTCGTATATGTATACCCCAATCCCCTATTCGGCCCATTATAACGCTTTTTGCATCTTGGCGCACACCCACTTGTCGGCCTGGGCTCGGCCCATTTAGTTCCTTTCTTTCTTCTAAGATTCAAAAAATAAGCAAAAAATGCATGCATTGGGGAAAAATCGAACCTCAGACCTCCAGGTTCACTCTTATAGGCATGCTTATGTCTTTTTCTCTCTTTTGTCACAAATGTAACACATGCTTATGTCTTTTTCTCTCTTTTTTCACAAATATGAAGATCAAACCAATAAGAAGGATCATAGGATCAACCCATAGGATCATAGAATGTATCACAACTCAAACCAATCAAGATCATCAATCAACCCATAAGACAAAAGAAGTCTACTCAAACATCATAGGATGGCAACACATCATTGGATAATAGTATGAGGCATAAAGCACCATGTTCAAGTAGGGGGTACAGCGGGTTGCGGGGGAGTGGACTGCTGTAAATAGATGAGGGAAGGTGATGATGGTGTTGAGGAAGACGGCGGAGTTGTTGGTGTAGATCGCCGCCACGATGATTCCCCCGGTGACATTCCGACGCCACCGGGAGAGAGGGGGAGAGAGCCCCCCTCCTTCTTCTTCTTGCTTGGCCTCCCCCCTAGATGGGAGGAGAGTTTCCCCTCTGGTCCATGGCCGCCATGGCTCCCGAAGGGCAGGAGCCCCTCTGAGATTGGATCCCTCTCTGTTTCTCTTCTGTTTCGCGTTCTTGTTTTCTCGCATTTCACCGTTTCTTATATTCCTAGAGATCTGTAACTCCGACTGGGCTGAAATTTTGAGGGGGTTTTTATCCGGATATTATCTTCCTTGCGGCCGAAGGACACCCCAACCGACCACCAAGGGCCCCACAAGCTTGGTCGGCGTGCCCTACCCCCCAGGGCGCGCCCACCGAACATGTGGGCCCCTCGGACATCGTCTGGCGTTGATTCCTTTTCCAAAAATCACGCATAATCCAAAATAAATCTCCGTAAAAATTTATCGCGTTTGGACTTTGTTTGATATCGATTTTCTGCGAAACAAAAAACATGCAACAAACAGGAACTGACACTGGGCACTAGATATATTCGTTAGTCCAAGAAATCATATAAATTGTTGCCAAAAATATATAAAATTTGTAAAATAATGACATGAAACATTCAAAAATTATAGATACGACAGAGACGTATCAGAGCGGCGCCGCCCATCACCGCTGACGAGCGCCGAACCGCCGACTAGGTTGCCTCGCCGCCATCCTCCTCTTCGATGAGGCGGGTGCATCGCCCGCGGTCAACAGACATGGTGGAGGCGGGCGACAAGCAGCATGGCAGCAACCACACCCGACCCCCTGTTGCAACGGCGCACCACGGCGGCCACCACGCCTGACCCCGGCTCATGGCAAGTGGGGATCCCATTGTGCTGCCGCTGTCTCGGGATGACAGGATAAATAAGATATGGAGGCGGTCGAGGATTCACGTGAGATCCTGATCTTGCAATAGACTATTTGTTGCGGTGGTGGAGATTGCAACATCGGCTCAGTGGCAAAACCTAAATTATGTACATAGGTTGCTCCCCAAATCATTTGAACAAAATAGATCCTACGGACGCGCGTGTTGTCATCAGCCGGCTGATGGCAGTTTTTCTTTTCTTTTTTCATTTACTTCTGTTTCGGTACACCCCCACTAAACACAAGGACAACCCGGATTAGGCTATACCTCTTTATAAGAAAGGGCAAAATGGTCATATTTGGTAAACTCTTCGTTCGCCGCATACGTATACCCCAATCCCTGTTCGGCCCATCCGCTCGCCGTCCTGGGCTCGGCCCATTTAGTTCTTTTCTTTCTTCTAAGATTCAAAAAATAGGCAAAAAAAGCATGCATTGGGGCAAAATCGAACCTGGGACCTCCAGGTTCACTCTTATAGTCATGCTTATGTCTTTTTTCTCTCTCCCGTCACAAATATAACACATGCTTATGTCTTTTTCTCTCTTTTGTCACAAATATAACGTGTATGGCCTTCTTTTCTGGTTTGTTGGTTCTCTTTGGCCGTTTTTTCTATGATTTTTTTCTTTTCTCAATTCAAAAAAAATCTCAAATTAGTAAACCTTTTTAGTTATAGTATTTTTTTTAAAAAAAATCATGAACTTTTTTACAATATGCGTGAACATTTTATTAAAATTGATGAACTTTATAAAATCCATGATATTTTGTAAAAATCCGGTGAGTTTTTTTCAAATTCCTGAACATTATTTCCAAGATTGGTAAACTTTTTTCAAATTCGTACTTTTTTGTAAAAATACATGATTTTTTTAAATCTATAAGCGATGAACACTTTTCAAATTCGTGAACTTTTATTATCAAAATCGATGAACTTGTTTCAAATCTATGAACTTTCTTTCAAAATCCCGTGAATTTTTCTCGATTCTCGGGAACTTTTTTTAAAGTTAGTGAACTTTTTCAAATCTGAGATTTTTAAATTCAAAATCAATGAACTTTTTCAGAATTTTGAACTTTTTCCAATCATGTGAACTTTTTATTCAAGTTGATGGACTTTTATAAAATCCATGGTTTTTTTCCATAATCCTTTTTTTTAGAAATTCATGAAGTTTTTTTGTCAGAATCATGATTTTTTTTATTCTTGATTTTTTTATCCGCCCCAATTTGTCAAAATAAAAAAACGAAGAAAAAAAGGAGAAAAAAAATAAACTAGACTGAGAAGATGCACAACAAAAAGAATTAAAGAAGTAATTATTCATAACAAGTGAGTTGTCCCAATTCATTATTATAGGGCATGGAAGTAAACCAAAAGGTTGGGAGTTTGAATCCTACCTCTGGCACCTATTTTTTGATCTTTAAAAAGGAAAGAAAAATGGCCAGGGCCTAGGACGAAGGGGTGTGATGGGCGGGCTGATCGACTATTTACATCTAGGTACATCTCGTACATGCCACATACGGAGATGTATACTTATGGTCAAAAAATGATCATACTCTTTTTATATGGTTTGCGAGAGGATGTACCGAAGCAGTGCTCCTTTTCATTGGACAAGAGCTTGGTGAATATGGTTGGATGAAGCCATGAAGGGGCTCAGCGGTCCGTGGATATTTGATGACGTCCGTTTGATTATGCCCTGAGGCCCCAATCTCTCCCTAATAATAAAGCAGCTACCGCTTCTGTCGTACGTCGTCGGCGTATTTACAGAAAAGTCCTTCGTTTTTTTCGTATTCAACCCGCAGTCCTCGGTGAGTAAAAAAACGGTTCGGCATATTTTTTTGGATTGCAGATCGAGCAGCGACTCTCCCGATCCGATCGGGAGCAGGACGACGGCGGCAGGGCTCCGGGAGGCGGGGAACGACGGGGAAACGGAGCAGGACGACGGCGGCAGGGCTCCTGGAGGCGGGCGAGAGGAAAGGACGGAACGAAATTGCTCTAAACATGAAGGGAGCAAAAGGAAAGGAAAACATAATGGAGGAGGAATAAACTCCAAGTGGAAAGGAGCGAAGAAAATCGAACGGAAGGAAGAAAGGAAAGCTATGTAATCCCCTCGATCTAGGCGTGGAGAGCCTTGGGAGCTAGGCCCAACTTCGGAGCTGGAGGTGGCTGTGGCGGATGGGCTGACCCACCAGGTGGGCCGCGGCTGGACAAGAGCCGCCGCGAGGCGAGGACGAGCGGCGCGGGATCGGCCGGGGGTGGGGGGGGGGGCTCTGGGGCATGGCGCAGGGTGGCGGGGTGTCCGAATCGGGTCGGAGGCGAGCCTGCCGGCAGGATCCGGAGCACGGGGAGCCGACTGGGCTGGCGGCCAGATCGGGCGAAGGAAGCTCCAAGGCGCCCATCCATGGTGTCTTCAGCTGGTTCCTCACCAACAGGGGGGTTGCCCTGGCGCCGGCTAACACGACCGCGCACACTCCAGGAGTGGAGTCGTCGGCGCAGCACGCCCAGCTGTTGTGACTGCTGGGGTGGAGCACGGCGCGTCAGCCAGAAAATGAGAGAGCGGCGTGCTGGGGTGGTGTGGTGAGGTGGATGGAGAACAGAGGAGGAGTACCAGCTGTGGGAGATGAGAGGATAAGAGG
The DNA here is from genome assembly GCA_039707655.1 of Elymus sibiricus. Classification (NCBI taxonomy): domain Eukaryota; kingdom Viridiplantae; phylum Streptophyta; class Magnoliopsida; order Poales; family Poaceae; genus Elymus; species Elymus sibiricus. The sequence continues at coordinate 401,594,248 of CM077671.1, forward strand.
CAGTGGGCGCCTGGGCGGTGCTGTATACCTGTGAGATCTGGTGCAAAAAGATAACGCTGGTGGCTCCCATAGAGCACGTGCCAGTTGATGCGAGTACCGAGTGTCATGGTGGCGTTCGGTGTTTTTTTGGTTCCATTCACCCGCATTGGAATTAACGAATGAAGCGGTGCCCCGATCGGTTCGGTATTCGGTTTTAGACCGAACGGATCGGAAAGCTGGGTCCTGGCCGTGTTGGGTTGTGTTGGGCTGGCCATTAATTAAATCTTGTCTATTCTTGGTTTTTTCGGAGGTAATGTCTATTCTTTGCTGGGCTAGGAATTGTGTTGTGTGGGCTAGATAACATTACGTGAGCAAGACAGCAGGCAGCAACTATATTTGAAGCTGCTACATGTATGTGAATGGTGCACAATTACTTTCGCATCGAAGGAGTAGCCGTTGATCGACAAATGTTTAGATTCCTGTAATTATTTTTACGCGGTGTTGTTAGATAGCAACAACTTATTAGACATAATTCGATTTCTTTAGAGCGAGTTGACGGACTAGATTTTATTAGCAGAGAAGAAGATTGCGAGCTTTTGGAATACAAGGAATCTTCATAAAGCGGGTACTTATGAGTCTTACATCCAATTTAGAAAATCATATTATTCACCGTGATAGATAAACTCTCGAATACCACACGAACTGTCAGATATATTTTATACCCGTTGTAACGCACGGGCATTTTTGCTAGTGCATATCATTGTCGACCTGGCCACCTAGTTCGACAATCATTGTCGGGCTACCGATGCATCTTCCAAACACTTTCTCGAGCTCGACGGCACCATGGATGCTGCTGGCCTAACCGAATTCGATCCTCAACTTTTCTCTTGAAGAACAATAGTACTGCTTGCCAATGTTTGCGCCGCTGGCTTCATGTCTACCACCGTCATGGAAGCAGCCTGTGTTGAGCATTCAGAGGAGTCACCCTCGACTTCAAAGAGATTCTTATACCAGTTGGAAGTCAAATCCTTGGAAGAGCCATCGGATTCTTCGTCTTTTGAAGGTGTTGGAGTTGGATTGGAGGCAGAATAAATGATCACCAGAAGAAAGAAAAGAAAAGGTAAGAGGTGCGTATATTTTTTACGAAATGATTATGATCTACTATAGAAAGTTCATCAAAAGTACAAAACGCCTTAAACATAATAAAAATTATATTGAGATTCCCAGACCACATAATGACCACTCGACCACTACCGCCACCAGAACGAGCCGCCGACACGCCGCTATCGCTGCTCCCCTACCGGAGCAGACTTGACCTTGTCGATGATAGCCGGAAAGTCTTCGTGCACGTGCACCTAAAGACCAGTGCCTGGAGTCGCAGTCGTCGTCGTTGAACCATTGAATAGATCCGAAGCAATTGACACCAAATCTTGCCACATGACAAGAAACCCTCACCTCACCGTCCCAAGGACATGACAGAAATCTACGTCGGAGCTCGGTCAACTACGTTTGGATGGATGAACTCGAGGAGGATCAGAGCTCGGAAGACAAACTTCAAGAAGAAGCGTTGCCATCCAACGGAGCGTCGCGCCTGCGAGGACTAAAATACCCTAACCTAAACTACTAACCGAAGCGGAAGTACCGGAATCCCCCCCCCCCCCCCCCCCAACCAGCCCCCGGAGCGGCAGGCAGAGGGGAGGTGAATCCATGGGCTCGCCGGCGATGCCTGGAGGGGAGAGTTTGCCCTAACCGCCAAGGGACAAGGAAGGGAAAGAGAAACCCTAGATTCATTTCCTCTGCAATCTTTTCAGTTGATTAGTCTGTCACAACAGCAGTCTCGCGAGATACTAATACCGCAGCAATCAACAAAGAGATCTACATAGACCATGGAGAGTAAAACTCGCTACCAAAGCTGTAGAAGAGCAACATTCTCCTCTTCTAAAAGATATCTCCCTTAGTTGTTTCAGTTGTGCCTAAAGAAACCTATACAGCCATTTTAGGTGTTTACGAGGTCCTAGAAATCTTGTATCTTGGCAGCTTCTTTTAGTTTTTGTTGTTGAAAACGGAGAATTGCGCCGCCCTGTGCATCGGTTTATTCATACAGTTATATGTGCCCCTTCCTTTTTCCCCGATCATAAATAACCTGATCTTTTTTTTTCCTTTCATCCTTGTGTTATTTATTATTGAAAACAATGCCATGAAAAACCAAGCATTGATACCGAACAAATCATGCTAGAGAAAGAAGAATAAAAAAAAACATCTACATTGGACCTGGCTCGTGGCAGCATCCTCAAAATCCTATCACAAACGCTATTTTCTAGGTAAATACAAATGTGAAATCAAATTTCAACTCTCGACAAAAGAAATGGAAATTCCATATTAGTACAAGCAGGGTGCATGCCAACCCCGGGTAGCATCAAGAGCAAAACCCAAAAGGTTATATTAACAATATAATCAGTTAGCTAGACATTCGCATGATTTCCCAGCAAAAATGAAACATAAGAGATCCCCACGATTTGCTACAATTTTCCCGCCGGGATCTCAAAGGGGGCAGAAGATGGAAGAACTTGATTCCCATCGGCGTTTCCTCTGCTCCATATATACTGTTGCTGTGCCGCAGCAGCTCCTTTCCTTTTTATTGCTCCTCTTAACTTTTTTTCGTAATTGCCCTGTCATACATTTGAGAAGAAAATTTAGGACAATGAGTCATATGCTGCCATGACCCTGAAACTAGTTTTGTCTTTGAATTATTTGGGGTGCTTGTGACCGCTAGCTTGAAAAAAGAAGACATATATACCTACAGATGAAGACACAAGGGATGTGTACGTGGTGTGACCATTGAAAAGTATCCTGATGGCGACAAATTAAGAATGGTACAAACCATTGACATGGCTAGGTTAGCTGCACGTACCTACATGAGTTGGCTAGACACCAAATTCTTGGCATATGGGAGAAACTGTCCGAAAATGACGGATTCTCGCACCATGCTCCAAAGCTTATCTTGTTTTCAGATATTTCGTCTATTAACCGGGATTTTGTTGGCACTGAAGAAATGCAGAACCACTCGGTAATTGCCAGTTGAGGTGTAGTTTTCATATGATGGTAACACTCGAACATATGCATGCTGATGAGGTATAGCGTAGTTCAGGTCAGTGCTAGGAGTATCAAAATGAAAGAAATCTGCCAAGATGATGGAGACCATGTTTTGCCAACTTATTCGAATTCCATGCTGTGCAATCACGGGGCACATAGGAGACCCCATTCTTTTGTTTGGGAGTTTTTACATTATCTACTGGCAGAAGGTTTGGTTGACCCCGTAATCCCAAGATCATGCCTACTTTTAAAATTTGAGTTGTTTGAGTTAAAACTTAGGGTCAGGGTCCGGTCAGAGATACTCTTAGGGCGTGAAATTCTAATCGCGTCGATATGGCATGATGAGCGGCGTGGAGAGGAGACGAGGAAGAAGAGAACAATGAGATCTGGCGGCGGATCTGGTCGCAATGGCGGTAACAGCGAGCGGGGAGGAAGAAATTTGGTGAGAGAGGAGAGAAGATCGGCGGTGATGAGTGGGAGAAGATCGGTGGTGCGCATCTTAAGTTACAAACATCAAATGTTTCATTTCGCATTGTAGGAAAAAAACTTATTAGTTGCAGATGTAAAGCTTAGTTTGTGGGTGTTGAAATTATTTGATGTTAGTGAACACGTGATATTAACAAAAGAAGTGAACCAAACAGGCTTCCTTGTCCAAGCTTCGGAAGCTTCTCTTGCCCAAAAATAAAGAAAAAGGAAAAGAACAAAGAAGCTAGCACCTTCCCTGGAGGAGACATGAGAAGAGAAGCGTGCATATCTTACCTCATCTTTTGTTTGGGTGTATCGCGCTTCCCGGCGTGGTGTTGGCGGTAGCGGCAGGCGTGCCGCCGCCGCCGCCGCTGCCATTGGGCACGTGGTGGAGCACCGGACTCTGCTGCAGGGCCTTCGCCCCTAGCGGGTAGTAGCCCACCCCCTGCGCAAAATGCTGCCGGAAGAAACACCATCCATCTTATTAAAAAAATGGCGGGAGCATTGGAAATGAAATGGTTTTGGCGGCGGACGGACGGACGGAGACGGAACCTGGTGGTGGTGGTGTGACGGCGGCTGCAGGTGGTGGTGGTTGACGCCGAGGAAGTGCGCGTACTGCTCCGGAAGGCTCACGCCGTGGCCCTGCTGCTGCGGCGCCATGAAGGGCATCCGCGCCATGGACGGGGGCCCCATCTGCGGCAGGTACTGGTGCATGCCTGGGAACATCACCGCCGGCGGCGCCATGCCGCTGCCCATCCACATCATGTGCACCTGCATCTGCAGCGTCTTCAGGTACTCGATCGCCTCGTCCAGCATCGACGCCTTGTCAGTCTGCATGCCGCCCGCCCATCGCAAAAAACGGAATCAAAAACCCCAATCCAGCAGATCAAGAAAAGAAAGAAATATGCCATGGCGCGCGCGATGCGATCGGCACCTTGTTGCAGTGGGGTATGAGCTCTTGCAGCGCTCGCATCTTCTCGTTGATCCTGTCTCGTCTCCTCTGCAATCGTCGTCAGAAACAGCAGCCGTCAGCGTCAGAGATGTGATGAACAAGAAGAAATTAATCAGGCAACGCACCCTCTCGGAGAGGTTGTGCACCTCGGCGGCGCGGCTCCTCCGCGCCGTCGTGAGCTTCTGCGGCGGCTTGCGCTCGAGCGCCAAGGACTCTGACTCGGCGTCCTGCCGCAGTTGCAACACGTCCACGTCAGAAGAAGATGAATTATACGGTGGGCAGGGGACAAGTGAGAGAGAGATAGAGTGGCTTACCTCGCTGGGGCTCTCGGAGTCCTCCGTGTCGAGCCCCCGCTTGCGCTTGCTGCTCCGGTTGCTCGTGCTCGTCGGCTCGGTGCCGGTGGTGGTGGTGGTGGTGGTGGCGCCGCCGAAGCAGTAGTTGGACCGCTCCGACGAGGAGGCGACGGTGGCCTCGTGGCCCCTGCCTCTGGCGTTTGCATTTCCGCTCCCCACCGCCGACGGCAGAGCGCTGCCTGCGCCGCTGCCGCCATAGACAGTGGTGTGGCCGCCGGCGCGCCCCTGCTCGCTCACCGCGCGCTGCACCTGCACCTGGTTGCTCCCGCAGAAGCTCGCCCCGATCGCGCTCAGCGTCGACGACGCCCCCTCCTCCATCGCCGCCTTCCCGGCCCGGGCCTGGACGAGGTCCGACAGCACGCCGCCGGCGTTGTCGCCGCAGTCCGCGAGGCTCATCGATTGCTGCCTGCCGGAGCAGGACACGTGCGTGTGCGTGGACTTGGGAGGGGGCATTAGGTCGCTCGCCGCCGACACCGCGGACGACTGGCTGCTGCGCCTGTCGACGTCCCCTAATACCGGGGCACCGTCCCTGCCGGCCTTGTCGAGTCCGGCCGCCCCCGGCGGTTCTTCGCAGAAGAGGTCCGTGAAGATGTCCTTGTCGAGCGAGTCGGCGAGCGCGAACGGGAACCACAGGCCGGCCTCGTCTTCCTGCACGACCGCCGGCGCCGGAACCTTCTCCGGCCTCGGCGGCAACTTCCGATGGCCCTGGCTCTGCATGACGACATTGCCGTTGCACCACAGCAGCTCCATGAGGTCATCGTCCTCGCTGCAGCAACGCACACCATGCACCAAAACAAGAAAAGGTCAGCAACCATTAGCCCGCCAGAGGCCAGACCACAAATTTCAGTGCATCAAGCGGTCAAGAGCGAACCCGAGCGGCCTGGAGATGTCCCCCATGTTTCCCCAGTCAGGCACGAATTGGCTCATGGCTCAGATCATCACAAGCATCGACCGGCGACTCGCTTCACTGCAGAGGGCACGCTGCCGAAGCAAACAGAGGAGATGGCAAGAATCAAACAACAAAATCAGCTGCAGGAACGATGGTAGTAGTACTGAGAAACCGTGCTTCATCTGCATGCGGCATGGTATTTTAAATTTGTTTGGCAACGAGAAGAGACTGCTCCATAAAAAAATGTGCCACCTGCCAAGGATCCTACGGCATAGCCTGATTTGGTTTCAGATGAGGCAAGCAGGGCATGTGCGATGCCATGCCTTGCCAGACCGGGCCAACTATGGAAATTATAATGTTCTGAACCTCTGATATAGTAGTTCTTAAAAAAAGTAACTTGTGAGTTGTGACAGCAAAGAAAATCTCAGATAAAAAGTTGCCAAAAATATGTATCGGAAAGCAGGTGGAGTATGCAGGGGGGAACAGGGAGGCCAATGATAGGAAAGGTAGATGCAGTACGGGGAGCCTGCCTCTGCCTGCAGAAACCTACCGGTCATGTAAACCTGCAGCACATGCAGATGCAGAGGAGCAGCTAGCAACCAGCAACCAAACACAGTGAAAATGCTTTGTTTATTCGTTCTTTTTATCCACTCATCAATCAAGTCCACAGAGCACTAGCAACGATATCGTTTAAAAATATATTTGTCAAAGTACTAAAAGAAGTACTATTTTATAGGAACTTCAGAAGAGTGATTTACAAAGACCAAGAAGAGGCCTTGGGAGCAGTAAACGTATGACTATCCCGCCGTTAAGATCAGCGGGCATGGCGAAATCCACATCAGGTTGCGGAAGAGATTGGAAAACACGCATTAGGGATGCAGCTTTTGCAGAAACGTAATGAAAAAACAGAGGGGGGGAACGGAACCAGCAGCCATGGAACAAGAACTGACCGGTCCAGCTGCAAGATCCAGCAAGTAAGCTTCTTCGGGAGGATGCGCGGCGGGTCGCAGCTGTCTTCTTGGCTTGGATGGGAGGAGGGGCTAGTGTGGGGGAGGAAGGAGAAGGGCGGGCAAGTAGCAGGGGAACCTGGTCTTGGCTCCGGCAGTGGCTTTTAAGCAGCCGCGTGACATTGTGGCTGAGTTGAGGAGAGGAGAAGTGGATTCCCGCAGACAGAGACGGGGGAGGGGAGGGAGAAAGGGATAGAAGAAGAGAGGGAAGAAGAGGGAAGAGGAGGAGAGAGAGGGAAGGGAAGGGGGTCCGGACAGGCAAATGATTAGAGGAGCAGACGTGAGTACACCTCGCACCTGCTTGCTGCTGCTGCATCGGGAAGGGGGCGCGTGCATGCATGTATGCCGTTTTCTGTGTCCCGCTGGATTTTGCCATTTCGAGGACCGGGTAAACCTGCCTGATTTTTTTTTAAACTATGATGTTTTTTTTAGCAAATTCGGAAACTATATGACGTAACCCAAAATTTGCAAAAATATTACCCGTCGGCCTCGTGTTGGCCGAAGTTGGGCTTTTCGGCCTGCAGTTGGCCGAAGTAGGCTCTTCGGCTGACCGTGGGCCGAAGACAGGCCAGCCCGGCCGAAGACACAGTCTTCGGCTAACCACCGGCCGAAAAGGCCTGGATAAGCCACCGACGGGGTTTCTTCTTCCTCTCGCCTGCTGTTCTTCCTCTCTCCCTTCTAGCTCGCTCTCTCTCGCCTCCTTCGCCGATCTCTTCCCTTGTCCACCCATTTTCGCATCCAACCTGCAGAAAGAGTACATCGGAGCCATCTCCGGCGGCCTATGGTCGTATTTTTTCGAAGGGATAGTTATTTTTGCTCGTACAAGTGAGGTGAGGAGGAGCCATGGTGGAGGTGGTTCGGCCATGGTGGTGGTGGTGGTGAGGAGGAGGTGCTGCTGGGGAGGAGGAGGTGGTGTGGAGAGGAGCAAGCAGCAACAGAGTCACACATCGAAGGTATAACCATGTCATCGTATATTTTCTCTAATTATTCTTATCTGTACATAATAAGATTTAGTGTGTAGTTAGTGTAGATGAGTCATATTGCATACTTGTAGTGAATGTTAATATTTCTGTGGTGATATTTTATAGCTTAGTTAGTTAAGTGGGGATAAATTTTGCTTTGTGATTGATGACAAGATGAAAATGTCTGACAGGTGTGTCGTATGTAGTAGATGTGATAAAATAGAGCGTCGAGTATAAAGATTATTGGATAGTTTTGTAGACAGGGTTTTCAGTCTTCTGGTGGCTTTTTAGCGGTTAGTTAATGTAGCGGGTAATAATTTTGTTCGTCGTGATTAATGAGAAGATGAAAATGTCTGACAGGTGAAAATGTCCGAATCAGTAAATTTGACTGTTTACTATGGCGCTGGTAATGTTCGATACAATGAGTTGGGGGTTGATCCTAGCGAGTATAAAAATGGCGTCATGACACTTCCAGACCCGGACAGACTGGACATTAGACAGTTGAAGTACTGGTTGACTACTAGTTTTGGGCTGGATCCTGAAGTATGTTCCGTCAGTATTCATGCATTGTGGACCAAATCCTGTAAAAATGTCAAGTGGGAGTTGATGCCGATAGATAGGAGCCAACATTGGTTGACCCTGTTAAGTCGTTGCCGAGACCGAAGAATCCACCCATATGTCCTAGTGCAACCTGTGGCGAAGGAGGAGAATACCGTACAACTCCACATGGGGTATGAACCCGGCCACGGTAGTCAAGTGGCTAACGAGATTTATTTATCCGGGTCACAGCCATCGGATGTGGATGCTAGCCAAGCCGAGAAAGAGTCAGACTACGTGCCACACAATGTTTGTGGTCATGATACTGGCCAGAGTAGTCAGTCGATAATATTAGCTGGTTCTGGTGTTGCTGATGGGGATGAGGAAGGCGATGAAATGCAGAAGGTGATGGAGGAAGAGGACGAGGATAGATTTGCGGAGGATCTGGATTCTGAAAATTCTGAGGATGAAGTGGAGGTACCGATTCCTTCTGCATGGGATCAGGACATATCCACCGGTCTTACGGTCAACGATGGCCATGAAGTTCCATGTCAGTATAACCTGAACCAAGTCCAGATAGGGGCTATGTTTGATACAAAGAAAAAAATGAAGTATGCAGTGATCAAGTGGGCTATGTCTACGCAGAGGGTTTTCCGGACACACATTTCAAGTCCAACAAACTATACCGTGAAATGTGTTGAAACAGGTTGTCCTAGGAAGGTGCACGGGCACGTGCCGAAGTATAACATCCACTGGGTTGTGACCGATGTCGTCCCACATAATTGTGTGAGGAAAAACCTTCTGGTGAATCATCCAAACCTGACTTCAACTCTCATTGCGCAACTCATGTATACTGAGATAGTGCAGAAGAAAGATATGGAAGCAAAACATATCCAGACCGCAGTCAAGGTCAGATGGAATTATGACATTCCTTATGGGAAGGCTTGGAGGGCTAAGCAGAAGGCTATGGAGGAAAGGTTTGGGACGTTCTTCGACTCATATGATAATGTTGTCCGTCTCCTTGACATACTGAAGGAGAGGAATCCCGGCACTTATGTTAACGTACAACACACGAGGTTGGAGAGTATACCAGATTTCAAGGTTCTGAAACGAGTATTCTTCTCTTTCGCTATGTGCATCGAATCTTTCCAGCATTGTTCTCCTGTGATGTTTGTGGATGGTACATTCCTGACTGGTCAGTACAAAGGGCAAATCCTGACTGCTATTGGTGTGGACGGGAACAATCAAATCATCCCACTTGCCATGACATTTGTGGAGGGTGAGAACTTTACTAGCTGGGTATGGTTCTTCCGGCAAGTGAAAATTGCCATCGTGAAGGACCGCCCAAACGTGTGTGTCATTCATGACAGACATGCTGGTATATTGAAGGCCGTGAATACAGTAAGGAATCCAACAGAAGACGAACGAACACCTTGGAAGGACTTGCAGAGCCGGTGGTGCATGCGCCATCTTGGGGCTAATTTTTTCTCACAGTTCAAGAACAAGCGGTTGATGAACATGTTCAAAAAATTATGCAAGCAGAACCAGCAGCGTAAATACCATTTTATGTGGTCAAAACTTGATGAGTTTACTAAGAAGCAGGTCGGTGCCAGGAAGAAAATGGAACCAGCAGCGTAAATACCATTTTTTTTGGTCACCGTTTCTTTGCAGGTAATGGCTCGCCCCTTTTGCCGAGCTCCAGGTGGCCCTTGTTCTTCCTTTGATTCTTGTGCGTCTTTCTTCACTGTGGTGCTGGATCGTCGCTGTTCAAGGCGTGTTGTAAGATTCTATATCTTGTTTATCTGATTGTGGCATATGGTTGATGTTGTTTAGGTTGGAATGTATTCTAATGCCTTTGTTTATATGATTATGATGTTTGCTTCCATTCTTTTTGTAGTATGTTCCGTGCAGTGTTAGATCACATCTTGCTCGGTACATTGAGGAGTGCAGATCTTTAGCTATTCGGAGGGGTGACACGGATATTGATCTTGCTCTTCACAACAGTGAGGGTAACTTATATGGTGTTCTATTTACACATGGTCGGGTGAGCAGTAAATTCCATGGTCCTTCCTGGGAGGAACTTGTGAATGATTATGGTCTCCGTCATCGTGACATGATGACTGTTAGGCTTGAGCACTATGGAACTATGATTGGTGTTGATTTTCATCGGGATGGTGTTATGTTGTTCCCTTTACCCTGTGTTGGTAAGTTTTTCTTTTGAGTGATTTTAAGTTTTGTTTCAGCTTCTACGTTTTGCTGTTCTACTCAATTTGTGAAATTATTTTTTTGTAGCTCTTGAGGATCTGAGTGAAACTCAGAGGGAACTTGTTGACAGTTGTTTTTATAGTCGTGGTGTCTTCAGTCTGAATTATCACCAAATGTATGTCATGTCGCGACAGCTCTTTGATGACAACTACATATTGTGTACTCCTTTTGTTCATAGGATTGATTCCATGAATGTTAATGGTCAACATATGGTGAGCTATGTTTTTGGCTACTGTTTATTTATTTGTTCTTTGCTCTAGTATACTATTTTAAATTTGTAAGCTGAACATCATATAACTTGGTGTTTTTTGTCAGGTTATTCCCAGCATGGTTGTGAGGAGTTTGAAGGATTTTTTGTCAATTCCTAGGACTGGTTCTTTAACTCTTGAAATTACTTTGGATTCTGAAGATGATGATATATCTGTGAGCATTCCTTGTTCCTACTTTATTGGCTTGGGTGGTAGAATGGTGTTCAACAAGGAAGGTTTCGGTAATTTTCTTCGGGCATCGTCTATTGAAGTAAACAATTTGGTGCTCATAACCTTCAAAGAGCGTGATCAGGAGCTTGCTGTTGTTTTCAGCCCTCTGCCGCAGTGATCGTCATTTTCATTCCCGCCATTCTCTCCCGCCTTTATCTTTCCCGCCATTTTCTTTCCCGCCATTCTCTCCCGCCATTTTCTTTCCCGCCATTTTCTTTCCCGCCATTTTCTCTCCCGCCATTTTATTTCCCGCCTTTCTCTCCCGCCTTTCTCTCCCGCCATTCTTTCCCGCCATCTTCTCTTCTGAACCTATATAAACCCCTCCGCAGTAAGGTGTGTGAGCAGGCAAGTGTAGTTTCGTGGAGATGTCCCATTATCCATTTGGTCGTAATTTTCACTCTGGTATGTCCGATCGCCTTCTCCGTCTAGCCGCCAATTTCAAGATCGACGATAGAGTAGTTCCATGGGAGGAACTCATCAGTAGCGACACCATAATGAATGAGTTGGCTCACTCATTAGCTAGGAGTGGGTGGCCTCCCAGGACATATGAGGAGATACGGAAAGAACTTCTCAGGTTGCATGGCAGATGGCAGAAGCAACTGCATAAAGGTGAATCTTACCTCAGGCTTGCCGTAAATAATTCAGATTTATGGTCAGCAGACAGTGAGGACGAAGACGACCTCTTCATGCCGAGCACCAAGCCCAAGATACCTGCATCGTCGAAGTGCAAGAGTACTGCACCGTCGAAGGGCAAGAGTGCTGCATCAACGGAGGATGACGACGATGACTTCATGCGGAGCACCAAGGCCAGGAGACCCACATCGTTGAAGTCCAAGACTACCGCACCGTTGAAGGGGAAGAGTGCTGCATCAACGGAGGATGACGACGATGACTTCATGTAGTTTGTGGGATGTATTTTTCTAGTTAAGTCGTACCGTTTAATTCAGATGTACTTTTATCTTAATTATCTGTTGTAGTCTGTTTGGAAATGTATCTCGTACCGTTTAGTGGCTAGCAGCCGGTTTCTAGCTCCATCTACTAAATTTAATGGCGGGAAAGAAAATGGCGGGAGAGAATGGCGAGAAAGAAAATGGTGGGAGAGAATGGCGGGAGAAAATGGCGGGAGAAAATGGCGGGAGAGAACAGCGGGAAAGAAAATGGCGGGAATGGTTGTACAGGATTTGTAAGCCACTTTTAAATATAAAAAAACACTTCAGCCTAATATAAAAATACACCTCAACACTCTTTGGTCAACAGTAGGCCGAAGTTACTACTCTTCGGCCAACGGTTGACCAAAAAGTAGTAACTTCGGCCCATATGGGGACTCTTCGGCCAACGGTTGACCAAAGAGTGGTCTTCGGCAATGGTTGGCCGAAAAGGCCCTCTTCGGCCAACCCGCGGCTAACGGGGTCATACTTTCGATTTATATGCATTAGGGTGTATAGTTTCCGAATTTGCTAAAAAAACAGTCATAGTTTTAAAAAAAAATCAACCTGCCGCGCCTATACCGTTGTAAGAGCTTGGTTAATAATACAGCCAAAAATCGGCTATAAGACTACCTGAGAAGTAACATAGAGTAGTAACACTAGTCTAAGTTACTATCTCCATAGTAGGTAGTAACATAGGGGTAATAACATTGAGGCTTTCATTTATTAGATTATAGACTCATCTTATCTTGGTATGTGTTATGTTACTCATAGTAGTAATAACATAGTATGTTACTCAATTTCTCTCTCTTCTCATTAATTAGCTGCCACATCATATTTTTTGCTTAGGTGGCATCTATGTTACTATCTATGTTACTCCCACTATGGGTAGTCTAAGGAATTGTCATGTCATCTAGAGCCAACCTAATAGCCGGCATATACAATAGTAAGTTTTAGATGTGTACTACTTTATTAGTAGTTGGTCCACCTTACAACCTCACACCAAGTAACATACCGATGGACAAAGGTAACTGCATACGGGATTGATTGAATCCTTGACATCGTGGTTCGACCGATAAAGATATTCGTGGAATATGTGGGAACCAATATGGGAATCCAGGTCCCGCTATTGGTTATTTACCGGAGAGGTGTCTCGGTCACGTCCACATGATTCTCGAACCCGTAGGGTCCGCACGCTTAACGTTCGGTGACGATATAGTATTATTGGGTTATGTATGTTGGTGACCGAATGTTGTTCGGAGTCTCGTATGATATCCCAGACGTCACGAGGACCTCCGGAATGGTCCGAAGGTAAATATTTATATATGGGAAGTCATATTTTGGCTACCGGAAAAGTTTCGGGTTTTTTCGGTATTGTACCGGGAAGCTTCTATAAGGTTCCAGAAACTTCCGGAGGAGTCCGAAAGTCCACCAAGGGTTCCACCATGTCCCAAGTGTTTGCATGGGCTGAGGGGAGGTGCCCTAGCCTTATTGGGCCAGGCGCACAAGTCCCTCAAGGCCCATGTGGCTTGGGAGCGGTGGAAAGTCCACGTGTGTAAGGAAAGGGAGGGAATTGGATTAGTAGTCCAACTCCTCCCCCTTGGCTGCGCCCTAGGGCTTGGAGGGGCTGATACCCATGCCCCTCCACCTATATATAGAGGGGAGGGGGCACGCCAAGAGGACACACCAAGCCCTTGGCGCCTCCCTCTCTCCCTAGATCGTTCTCTCCTCCGTTCGTGGTACCGGTAGCGCTTGGTGAAGCCCTGCTGGCACTGCTCCACCACCACCTCCACCACACCGTCGTGTTGGTTGAGAACCCATCTAATACTATGCCCTCACTCGCTGGATCAAGGAGGCGGAGACGTCATCGAGCCGCACATGTGTTGTACGCGGAGGTGCCATCCGTTCGGTGCTAGATCGGGACGGATCGCGATTGGATCGTGAAGACGTACGACTACATCAACCGCGTTATATACGCTTCCTCTTAGCGATCTACAAGGGTATGTAGATACACTCCCCCTCTCATAGCTATGCATCTCCATGGATAGATCTTGCATGTGCGTAGGAAATTTTTTGTTTCCCATGCAACGTTCCCCAACAGTGGCATCATGAGCTAGGTCTATGCGTAGATGATATGCACGAGTAGAACACAAAAGAGTTTGTGGGTGTTGATGTTTAGATTGCTTACCTCCTTAGTCTTATCTTGATTCGGCGGTATTGTGGGATGAAGCGGCTCGGACCAACCTTACTCGTCCACGTACGAGAGACCGGTTCCATCGACTGATATGCAACTTGTTGCATAAAGATGGTTGGCGGGTGTCTGTCTCTCCCACTTTAGTTGAATCGGATTCGACCAAGGCGGTCCTTGTAGAAGGTTAAAAGGCAACTTGATTATCACCGTTGTGGCTTTGCGTAGGTGACGTCGCTTGAGACTGCGTCGGTATTTACCCAAAGAGGAAGGGATGATGCAGCACAACGACGGTCAGTATTTCCCTCAGTTATGAAACCAAGGTTATCGAACCAGTAGGAGGATCACCACCACCCAATAAGCAACACCTGGACACAAACAATAAATACTTGCTATCCGACGTGAAAGAGAGGTTGTCAATCTCTCTACGGTAAAAAGATAGATTAGGTAGTGATAGATAGGATAGATAGATCTCTCAAAAGCACAAAATAAAAAGGCAAATAAAATATGCACCAATATATTTTTGGGTTTTTGGTTTTGTAGATCTTAAAACAAAGATTGCAAAAAGATAGATCGGAAAGCAATATGTTGGAAAAGTAGACCCGGGGGCCGTAGGGTTTACTAGTGGCTTCTCTCATGAGTATAGCACACGGTGGGTGAATAAATTACTGTTGGGCAATTGATAGAAAATCAAATAGTCATGAAGATATCCAAGGCGATGATCATTATATAGGCATCATTTCCAAGATAGGTAGACCGACTCCTGCCTGCATCTACCTCTATTACTCCACACATCGACTGCTATCCAGCATGCATCTAGTGTATTAAGTTCATGTAAAAATGGAGTAATGCAATAAGAATGATGACATGATGTAGACAAGATCTATTCATGTAGGAATAGACCCCATCTTGTTATCCTTAATAGCAACGATACATGCGTGTCTTGCCGCCCCTTCTGTCACTGGGAAAGAACACCGCAAGATCGAACCCATCACAAAGCACCTCTTCCCATGGCAAGAAAAATCGATCTAGTCGGCCTAACTAAACCAAAGATTCGAAGAAGAAATACGAGGCTATAAGTAATCATGCATATAAGAGATCAAAGAAGACTCAAATAATATTCATGGATAGAAACTGATCATGAACTCAAAATTCATCGGATCCCAACAAACACACCGCAAAAGTTTACATCAAATAGATCTCCAAGAGACCATTGTATTGAGAATCATAAGAGAGAGAGAGGAAGCCATCTAGCTACTGCCTACGGACCCGTAGGTCTATCGTGGACTACTCACGCATCATCGGAGAGGCACCTATGAGGAAGATGAACCCCTCCGTGATGGTGTTTAGATTGGATCTCGAGGTTCTGGAACTTGCGGCGGCTGGAATTGTGTTTCGTCGACTCCCCTAGGGTTTTTGGAATATTTGGGAATTTATAGGCATCAAAGGCGGTGGAGAGGGGCCCCGAGGAGGGCACAACCCATCAGGGCGCGTCGGGGCCCCCCCTGGCGCGCCCTGGTGGGTTTTGGTCCACCGGGTGTCTTCTGGTCCAGAAAAAATCTCCAAAAAGTTTCGTCGTGATTGGACTCCGTTTGGTATTGATTTTCTGCGAAGTAAAAAACAAGCAAAAACAGCAACTGGCACTTTGGCACTATGTCAGTAGGTTAGTCCCAAAAAATGATATAAAGTTGTTATAAAATGATTGTAAAACATCCAAGAATGATAATATAACAGCATGGAACAAGCAAAAATTATAGATACGTTGGAGACGTATCAGCATCCCCAAGCTTAATTCCTACTCGTCCTCGAGTAGGTAAATGATAAAAACATAATTTTTGATGTGGAATGCTGCCTAACATGTTCATCACATATTCTTTTCTTTTGTATAGCATGGACATTTGGACTTGTAAATGATTCAAAGCAATAGTCTAGTTTTAACATAATGACTTCAATACTCAAGCATGTCAACAAGCAACGATGTCTTTCAAAATATCAACACTAAAGAAAGTTATCCCTAGCCCATCATGCTCAATCATTTATCCATTCATGAAACACACTCAAATATTAACTATGCCCAATGCTCAAGTACGATCATAGTGCCCCCTAGTTGGCGCTTTATAAGAGAAGATGGAGACTCAAAGCAAAAAATAAAAATTGCATAAAGTAAATAGATAGGCCCTTCGCAGAGGGAAGTAGGGATTTGTAGAGGTGCCAGGGCTCAAGGTTTAAATTGAGAGAGAGAAAATATTTTGGGTGGCATGCTTTTCCTGTCAACGAAAACGACAAAGTAGTTCACAATACTTTCCATGCTAGATATATCATAGGCGGTTCCCAAAGAGAAAATAAAGTTTATTCCTTTTTCCACCAAACTTTCACTTTCCATGGAGGGCCGTATCCACGGTTGCCTTCCATACCAACACTTTCCAAGGAATTTATTAATTGACAACATAAAGTAAATATTTTTTTCTTTTTCATTTCGGGAATGGGCATCCCTATTACCGTCGCACTCTCGTGCAATGACAAGTGAATAAACACTCATCTTGAGAATAACACATCTAGCATGGAAAAATATTGGACACTCCCCACCGTTTCATGAGCGGTACGGGCACACAAAAGAGAAAATTTATTTTGAAAATTTAGAGATGGCACATACAAATTTGCTTGGAATGGCATGGAAATACCGCATATAGGTAGGTATAGTGGACTCATAAGGCAAAACTTGGTTTAAGGATTTTGGATGCACAAGTAGTATTTCTACTTAGTACAAATGGAGGCTAGCAAATAGATTGGGAAGCAACCAAACCAAGAAACGAAAATTCACATAAGCGAGCATTGAGCATAACTAACACCGAATAATGCACCACAAGTAGGATGTAACTTCATTGCATAACTATTGACTTTCGTGCATGCATAGGGAATCATAAACCTTAACACCAATATTCCTACTAAGCATAATTACTCACTAACATGAATCACATATTACTATCATCATGTTTCAAAACTATTACAAATAATCAAGTTTAATTTGCCCAATGATCTTCATGAAAGTTTTTATTATATCCTCCTTGTATATCTATCACTTTGGGCCTAGTTTCATATATTGACATTGCTTTTTTGACAAGCTTAAACAAATTTAAGTGAAACACATGAGCATAAAGATTTCATCTCTCAAAAAGGTATAAGTGAAGCATGCGAGGATTTCTTCAAAATTTACTAACTCTCAAATTAATCTAAGTGAAGCATGAGAGTATTTCTACAAAAATTTCCAAGCACACCGTGCTCAAAAAGATATAAGTGAAGCACTAGAGCAATTCTATAGCTCAAAAAGTTTAAGTGAAGCACATAGAGCAATTCTAACAAATCATAGCATGATTTTGGCTCTCTAAAATAGGTGTGTCCAGCAAGGATACAAATGACAATCTAACAAACAAAGCAAGCAAAGATACAAGACACTCCAAGCAAAACTCATGATATGTGACGAATAAAAATATAGCTCCAAGTAAAATACCGATGGTCGTTAGAAGAAAGAGGGGATGCCACTCGGGGGAATCCCCAAGCTTAGTTGCTTGTTACTCTTTGGATATATATTGGGGGTGCGGTAGCATCCCCAAGCTTAGGATTTTTATCACTCCTTATTCCTTCATCCATCGTGATCTCACCCAAAACTTGAAAATTTCAATCACACAAAACTCACCAAAATCTTCGTGAGATCCGTTAGTATAATAAAGCAAATCACTACTTTAGGTGCTGTTGCAAACCTATTCATATTTTATTACTGCATTATACCTACTGTATTTTAACTTTACCATGGCTCATAACCTTTAATATAACCTATAGATTCATCAAAACAACCACACAATTCAACGAAAACAGAATCTGTCTTAAACAGAACAGTCTGTAGTAATCTGTACTCTAACAATACTTATGTAACTCTAAAAATTCTGAAAAATTAGGACAACGTAAGGAATTTGTATAGAAACACTGTGATAAAATTTCAGCTCAAGATCACGTCCAGCAAAAAATGAAAATTCATATACTGGATGCAAAGTTTCTGTTTCAGATTCAGCATCACTTCTACTCATCCTATGAATCATCCTAAAGGCTTTACTTGGCAAAAACACTAAATAAACCATAAAAACACAATCATAACAGTGGAATAATTGTGCCAACACTCAAAAATAGAAAGTAAAAAGCAAAAAATTATTTATTCATTGGGTTGCCTCCCAACAAGTGCTATCGTTTAACGCCCCTAGCTAGGCATAACACATAGATTCAAGTATTGTCATCTTTGGATCCATAGGATGCCCTCATGATTGATTCATATGGTGGATTAATTATTGTTCTAGGGAAGTGTTCCATACCCTTTCTCAAGGGAAATTGAAAACGAATATTGCCTTCTTTCATATCAATCACGGCACCTATAGTGCGTAAAAATTGTCTACCAAGTATAATGGGACAAGACGGATTGCAATCAATATCAAGCACAATAAAATCAATAGGCACATAGTTCCTATTTGCAATAATAAGAACATCATTAATTCTTTCCAAAGGTTTTTTAATAGTAGAATCCGCCAAGTGCAAATTAAGAGAGCATTCTTCAATATTGGTAGGACCAAGCACATCACATAGAGATTTCGGAATCGTGGAAACGGTAGCACCCAAATCACACAAAGAAAAGCATTAATAATTTTTAATCTTGACCTTAATGGTAGGTTCCCACTCATCATGTAATTTTCTAGGAATAGAAATCTCCAACTCCAACTTTTCTTCAAAAGATTTCATCATGGCATCAACGATATGTTTAGTAAAAGCTTTATTTTGCTCATAAGCATGGGGTGAATTCAACATGGATTGTAGCAAAGAAATACATTCAATCAAAGATCAACTATCATAATTAAAGTCTTTCAATCCAAAATAGTGGGCACATCATTAGTTAAAGTTTTGACCTCTTCAAACCCACTTTTAGCAAAATTTTCATCAAGATTTTCACCCTCCAAATTATTGGGACGCCTTCTAGCTAAAGTTGACTCTACTTCAGTCCCTTCATTATCAATCTTAATATTGCTAGACAAATAATCAATAGAAGAAACACCAATCACTTTAAGATCTTCATTTTTTTTAAGAAGGCAATCACTAGAAAACGATTTTTCTAAGATTTCTCTTTTAGATCTAAGCATAGCGGTTCTTTTCTTAATTTCATCCATGGAGACATATAAAGCTTTAATAGATTCATTAATATTAGGCACAAAAGCTTTCAACTTGAGATTTTCAACATCATGAGAAATTCTATCAATGCTTCTAGACATATCATCAATCGTATTCAACTTTTCTTCCATCGTAGTATTGAAAGCCTTTTGCGCATTGATAAATTTTTTAATATTACTCTCAAGATTAGAGGTGTTCCTATTATTATTGTAAGAAGAAGTACCATAGGAATTACCATAATTATTAGAGGAATTTCCAGGAAAAGGCCTAGGATTAAAATTACCTCTATAAGCATTGTTATTGAAATTGTTTCGCGAGACAAAATTCACATCTACGGAATCACTATTTTGCTCAATCTAGGTAGACAAAGGCACGTCATTAAGATCAATAGGAGCATTTTTACTAGCAACGAATTTCATGAAAGCATCAACCTTATCACTCAAAGTACTAATTTCCTCAAAAGAATTAACTTTTTTACTATAGTAGGTGCTCTTTCGGTATGCCATTGAGAATAATTAGCCATCATATTATCTAGGAATTTAGTAGCTTCACCCAAAGTAATCTCCCTAAAAGTACCACCCGCGGAGGAATCTAAAAGATTTCTAGAGACAAAATTCAACCCCGCATAAATTTTTTGTATGATCATCCAAAGATTCAAACCATGAGTAGGACAATTTCTTAGCATCAACTTCATTCTTTCCCAAGATTGTGCAACATGTTCATGCTCAAGTTGCTTAAAATTCATGATTTGTGTCCTAAGGGAAATAATTTTCGCGGGCGGAAAATACTTAGTGATAAAAGCATCCTTGCACTTATTCCAAGAATCGATACTATTGCGAGGCAAAGAAGAAAACCTAATTTTTGCACGATCCCGCAAGGAAAAAGGAAATAGTTTCAACTTAACAATATCATTGTCCACATCTTTTTTCTTTTGCATATCACACAATACTACGAACGTGTTTAGATGGGACGCGACATCCTCATTAGGAGTACCGGCAAATTGATCTTTCATGACAAGATTCAACAAAGCGGCATTAATATCACAAGACTCCACACTAGTGGCGAGAGGAGCAATAGGTGTACTAATAAAATCATTGTTATTAGTATTGGAAAAATTACACAACTTGGTGTTTTCTTGAGTCATCGTGACTACGCAAATAAGATCGCAAGCAAGGAAGAGATCCGGCAAGAAAAAGGGAAAACGAAAAAGAGGACGAATAAAACGGCAAATTGGTGAAGTGGGGGAGAGGAAAACGAGAGGCAAATGGCAAATAATGTAATTGCAAGGAGATGAGATTTGTGATTAGGAACCTGGTAGATGATGATGGAGTCCCCTCGGTGCCTACGATAGGCACGTAGAAGAGACCGCTTCCTCCCCGGCAATGGCCCCAGAAATTCCTTTGACGTGGCTTGAGACTGCGTCGGTATTTCCCCAAAGAGAAAGGGATGATGCAGCACAGCGATGGTAAGTATTTCCCTCAGTTATGAAACCAAGGTTATCGAACCAGTAGGAGGATCACCACCACCCAATAAGCAGCACCCGCACACAAACAACAAATACTTGCAACCCGACGCGAAAGAGAGGTTGTCAATCTCTCTACGGTAAAAAGATAGATTAGGTAGTGATAGATAGGAGAGATAGATCTCTCAAAAGCACAAAATAAAAAGGCAAATAAAATAGGCCGCAATATATTTTTGGGTTTTTGGTTTTGTAGATCTTAAAACAAAGATTGCAAAAAGATAGATCGGGAAGCAATATGTTGGAAAAGTAGACCCGGGGGCCGTAGGGTTCACTAGTGGTTTCTCTCATGAGTATAGCACACGGTGGGTTAACAAATTACTGTTGGGCAATTGATAGAAAATCGAATAGTCATGAAGATATCCAAGGTGATGATCATTATATAGGCATCACGTCCAAGATAGGTAGACCGACTCCTGCCTGCATCTACCTCTATTACTCCACACATCGACCGCTATCCAGCATGCATCTAGTGTATTAAGTTCATGGAAAAATGGAGTAATGCAATAAGAACGATGACATGGTGTAGACAAGATCTATTCATGTAGGAATAGACCCCATCTTGTTATCCTTAATAGCAACGATACATGCGTGTCTTGCTGCCCCTTCTGTCACTGGGAAAGAACACCGCAAGATCAAACCCATCACAAAGCACCTCTTCCCATGGCACGAAAAATCGATCTAATCAGCCTAACTAAACCAAAGATTCGAAGAAGAAATACGAGGCTATAAGTAATCATGCATATAAGAGATCAAAGAAGACTCAAATAATATTCATGGATAGAAACTGATCATGAACTCAAAATTCATCGGATCCCAACAAACACACCGCAAAAGTTTACATCAAATAGATCTTCAAGAGACCATTGTATTGAAAATCATTAGAGAGAGAGAGAGGAAGCCATCTAGCTACTGCCTACGGACCCGTAGGTCTATCGTGGACTACTCACGCATCATCGGAGAGGCACCTATGAGGAAGATGAACCCCTCCGTGATGGTGTTTAGATTGGATCTCGAGGTTCTGGAACTTGCGGCGGCTGGAATTGTGTTTCATCGACTCCCCTAGGGTTTTTGGAATATTTGGGAATTTATAGGCATCAGAGGCGGTGCGGAAGGGGGCCGAGGAGGGCACAACCCATCAGGGCGTGCCGGGGCCCCCTGGCGCGCCCTGGTGGGTTGTGGTCTCCTCGGCCCACTTCTCCAGCACTTCTTTGGCCCACCGGGTGTCTTCTGGTCCAGAAAAAATCTCCAAAAAGTTTCGTCGCGATTGGACTCCGTTTGGTATTGATTTTCTGCGAAGTAAAAAACAAGCAAAAACAACAACTGTCACTTTGGCACTATGTCAATAGGTTAGTCCCAAAAAATGATATAAAGTTGTTATAAAATGATTGTAAAACATCCAAGAATGATAATATAACAGCATGGAACAAGCAAAAATTATAGATACGTTGGAGACGTATCTGTAGGTAAGAACGGTTCTTACTAGTTGCCCATAGCATCCACGTAAAACTTGCAACAACAAAGTAGAGGACGTCTAACTTGTTTTTGCAGGGCATGTTGTGATGTGTTATGGACAAAGACATGATGTGATATATGTGATGTATGAGATGATCATGTTTTGTATAAATTATCACGACTTGCATGTCGATGAGTACGGCAACCGGCAGGAGCCATAGGGTTGTCTTTAATTTATTTTCGCCTTTTTGCTTTACTTTATCGCTATGAGTTAGCAATAGTTGTAGAAGCAATAGTTGGCGCGACAACCTCATGACGACACGATGATGGAGATCATGATGATGGAGATCATGGTGTCATGTAGGTGACGATGGATATCATGCCGGTGCTTTGGAGATGGAGATCAAAAGCACAAGATGATGATGGCCATATCATGTCACTTATATGATTTGCATGTGATGTTAATCCTTTTATGCATCTTATTTTGCTTAGGACGACGGTATCATTATAAGATGATCGCTCACTAAAATTTCAAGATAAAATTGTGTTCTCCCCAAGTGTGCACCGTTGCGAAGGTTCATCGTTTTGAAGCACCACGTGATGATCGGGTGTGATAGACTCTACGTTCGCATACAACGGGTGTAAGCCAGATTTACACACGCGGAATACTTGGGTTAAACTTGACGAGCCTAGCATGTACAGACATGGCCTCCGAACACAGGAGACCTAAAGGTCGAACATGAGTCATATAGTAGATATGATCAACATGGAGATGTTCACCATTGAAGCCAACCCATCTCACGTGATGACCAGACTTGGGTTGGTGGATTTGGATCATGTTACACTCGGTCAACCCGAGGGATGTTGATTTGAGTGGGAGTTCTTTAGTAATATGATTAATTGAACCCATTATCATGAACATAGTCAAAATATCTTTGCAAATTATGTTGTAGATCAATAGCTCGCGCTATAGCTCCCCTATATTTGATACGTTCCTAGAGGAAAACTAAGTTGAAAGATGGTAGTAGCAATTATGCGGACTGGGTTCGTAAACTGAGGATTGTCCTCATTGCTGCACAGAAGGCTTATGTCCTTGATGCACCGATCGATGCGCCAATCCCTCAAGCGTCGTCTGTGGATGTTGAGAACATCAGACATGCACGTTTTTGATGACTACTTGATAGTTCAGTGCGTCATGCTTTATGGCTTAGAAATTGAGGCTCCAAAGACATTTTGAACGTCATGAAGCATATGAAATGTTCCAAGGAAATTGGGATTTCAGGCTCGTGCCCGTGTTGAGAGGTATGAGACCTCCAACAAAGATTCTTTGCCTGCAAGATGAAGGAGAATTGCTCAATCGGTGAGCATGTGCTCAGAATGTCTGGGTGCTACAATCGCTTGAATCAAGTGGGAGTTGATCTTCCTGATAAGATAGTGATTGACATAGTTCTCCAAGTCACCACCACCAAGCTGCTAGAGCTTCGTGATGAACTATAACATGCCAGGAATGGACAAGATGATCCCTGAGCTATTCGCGATGTTTTACACCGAGAAAGGTAGAAATCAAGAAGGAGCATCAAGTGTTGATGGTTAGTAAAACCACTAGTTTCGAGAAGGGTAAGGGCAAGAAGGGAAACTTCAAGAATGGCAAAACAGTTGCTGCTCCAGTGAAGAAACCCAAGGTTGAACCCAAACCCAATACTAAGTGTTTCTATTGTAAGGGGAATGGTCACTGATAGCGGAACTACCCAAATACTTGGTAGATAAGAAGGATGGCAACGTCAACAAAAGTATATTTGATATACGTGTTATTGATGTGTACCTTACTAGTACTCCTAGTAGCACCTGAGTATTAGATACCGATTTAGTTGCTAATATTGGTAACTCGAAATAAAAGCTACGGAATAAACGGAGACTAGCTATAAGGGCGAGGTGACGATGTGTGTTGGAAGTGTTTCCAAGGTTGATGTGATCACCATCGCACGCTCCCTCTACCTTCGGGATTAGTGTTAAACCTGAATAAATGTTATTTGGTGTTTGCGTAGATCATGAACATGATTAGATCGTGTTTATCGCAATACGGTTATTCATTTAAATCAGAGAATAATGGTTATTCTGTTTTTATGAATAATACCTTCAATGGTCATGCACCCAATGTGAATGGTTTATTGAATTTCGGTCGTAGTGATACACATGTTCATAATATTGATGCCAAAAGATGCAAAGGTAATAATGATAGTACCACATACTTGTGGCACTGCTACTAAGGTCATATTGGCGTGAAGCGCATGAAGAAACTCCATGCTAATGGATCTTTGGACTCACTCGATTTCAAATCGGTTGAGACATGCGGACCATGCCTCATGGGCAAGATGATTGAGACCCCGTTTTCCGGTATGATGGAGCGGGCAAGTGACTTATTGGAAATGATACAGTTGATGTATGCGGTCCAATGAGTGTTGAAGCGTGCGGTGGATATCGTTATTTTCTTACCTTCACTGATGATTTGAGTAGATATGGGTATATTTAGTCTGAAACGTTTGAAAAGTTCAAGCAAATTCAGAGTGAAGTTTAAGATCATCGTGACAAGAAGATAAAATGTCTACCATCAGATCGTGGAGGTGAATATCTGAGTTACAAGTTTGGTATGCAACTTAAGACAATGTGGAAGTTGTTTCACAACTCACGCCACCTGGAACACCATAGTGTGATGGTGTGTCCGAACGTCGTAGTCGTGCTCTATTGGATATGGTGCGTACTATGATGTCTCTTACCGATTTTCCACTATCGTTTTGGGGTTATGCATTAGATACAACTACATTCACTTTAAATAGGGCACCATCTAATCCGTTGAGATGACACCGTATGAATTATTGTTTGGCAGAAACCTAAGCTGTCATTTCTTAGAGTTTGGGAATGCGACACTTATGTCTGATAAGCTCGAACCCAAAGTGGAAAAGTGCATCTTCATAAGATACCCTAAAGCAACAATTGGATATACCTTCTATCACAGATCCGAAGGCAAGGTCTTTGTTGCCAAGAATGGATCCTTTCCAGAGAAGGATGTTCTCTCAAAAGAAGTGAGTGGGAGGAAGGTAGAACTTGATGAGGTTATCGAACCTTCACTTGAATTGGAAAGTAGCACAGCGCAGAAAGGTGTTCATGTAATGCGTACACCAATTGAAGAGTAAGCTAATGATGATGATCATGAAGCTTCATATCAAGTTACTACCAAGCCTCGTAGGTCGACGAGGACTCGTACCGCCCCTAAGTGGCACGTCAATCCTGTCTTGGAGGTCATGTTGTTAGACAACAGTGAACCTACGAGCTATGAAGAAGCAATGGTGGGCCGGGATTCCAACAAATGGCTAGGAGCCATAAAATCCGAGATAGGATCCATGTATTAAAACCAAGTATGGACTTTGGTAGACTTTCCCGATGAACGGCAGGCCGTTAAGTACAAATGGACCTTTAAGAAGAAGACATACATTGATGGTAAATGTCACCATTTATAAAGCTCGACTTGTCGCAAAGAAGTTTCCGACAAGTTCAAGGAGTTGACTACGATGAGACTTTCTCACCCGTGGCGATGCTAAAGTCTGTTAGAATTATGTTAGCAGTTGCTGCATTTTTCGATTATGAAATCTGGCAGATGGATGTTAAAACAGTGGTTTCTCAATGGTTTCCTTGAGGAAAGGTTGTATGTGATATAACCAGAAGGTTTTGTCGATCCTAAGGATGCTAAAAGGTATGCAAGCTTTAGCAATCCTTCTATGGACTGGAGCAAGCATCTCGGAGTAGGAATATACGCTTTGACGAGGTGATCAAAGCTTTTGGGTTTATGCAAAGTTTATAAGAAACTTGTATTTACAAGAAAGTGAGTGGGAGCACTATAGAATTTCTGATAAGTATATGTGGTTGACATATTGTTGATCGGAAATAATGTTGAATTTCTGGAAAGCATAATGGGTTGTTTGAAAGGAGTTTTTTAAAGGAAGACCTGGAATGAAGCTACTTAAATATTGGGCATCAAGATCTATAGAGATAGATCAAGACGCTTAATAAAACTTTCAATGAATACATACCTTGACAAGATTTTGAAGGAGTTCAAAATAGATCAGTCAAAGAAGGAGTTCTTGGCTGTATTGTAAGGTATGAATTTGAGTAGGACTCAAAGCTCGACCACGGCAGAAGAAAGAGAAAGGACGAAGGTCGTCCCTTATGCCTTAGGCGTAGGCTCTATATAGTATGCCATGCTGTGTACCGCACCTGGTGTGTGCCTTGCCATGAGTCTGTCAAGGGGTATAAGAGTGATCCAGGAGTGGATCACTGGACAACGGTCAATGCAAGCTTAGACCGCAATCCGGATGACTCTAAGTAGCAATCCGGATACGTATAGTGGACCAGTCATTTGGAATAGCTCCAAGTGGAGCGTGGTAGCAGCATCTACAGTATGACATAGAGATTTGCATAGTACACATGGATCTGAATGTTGCAGACCCGTTAACTAAAACCACTCTCACAAGAAAAACATGATAAAACCCCAGAACTCATTGGGTGTTAATCACATGGTGATGTGAACTATATTTTTGACTCTAGTGCAAGTGGGAGACTGTTGGAAATATGCCCTAGAGGCAATAATAAATTGGTTATTATCATAATTCCTTGTTCATGATAATCGTTTATTATCCATGCTAGAATTGTATTGATCAGAAACTCAGATACATGTGTGGATACATAGACAACACCATATCCCTAGTGAGCCTCTACTAGACTAGCTCGTTGACCATAGATGGTCAAGGTTTCCTGACCATAGACATGAGTTGTCATCTGATAACGGGATCACATCATTAGGAGATTGATGTGATGGACAAGACCCAACCATAAGCATAGCATTTGATCGTGTTAGTTTATTGCTACTGCTTTATCCATGTCAAGTATCTGTTCCTACGACCATGAGATCATGCAACTCTCTGACACGGGAGGAATGCCTTGTGTGTATCAAACATCACAACGTAACTGGGTGACTATAAAGGTGCTCTACAGGTATCTCCGAGGGTGTCTGTTGGGTTGGCGTGGATCGAGACTGGGATTTGTCACTCCGTATGACGGAGAGGTATCTCTGGGCCCACTCGGTAATACAACATCACAAGAAGCTTGCAAGCAATGTGACTAAGGAGTTAGTCACAGGATCTTGTATTACGGAAAGAGTAAAGAGACTTGCCGGTAACGAGATTGAACTAGGTATGGAGATACCGACGATCGAATCTTAGGCAAGTAACATACCGATAGAGAATGGGAACTGCATACGGGATTGATTGAATCCTTGACATCGTGGTTCGACCGATAAAGATATTCGTGGAATATGTGGTTATTGACCGGAGAGGTGTCTCGGTCATGTACACATGATTCTCGAACCCGTAGGGTCCGCACGCTTAACGTTCGGTGACGATATAGTATTATTGGGTTATGTATGTTGGTGACCGAATGTTGCTCGGAGTCCCGGATGAGATCCCGGACATCACGAGGAGCTCCGGAGGTAAATATTTATATATGGGAAGTCATATTTTGGCTACCGGAAAAGTTTCGGGTTTTTACGGTATTGTACCAAGAAGCTTCTAGAAGGTTCCGAAAACTTCCGGAGGAGTCTGGAAGTCCACCAAGGGTTCCACCACGTCCCAAGTGTTTGCATGGGCTGAGGGGAGGCGTCCTAGCCTTATTGGGCCAGGCGCACAAGTCCCTCAAGGCCCATGTGGCTTGGGAGAGGTGGAAAGTCCACCCGTGTAAGGAAAGGGAGGGAATTGGACTAGGAGTCCAACTCCTCCCCCTTGGATGCGCCCTACTGCTTGGAGGGGCTGATCCCCACGCCCCTCCACCTATATATAGAGGGGAGGGGGGGCCAAGAGGAAACACCAAGCCCTTGGCGCCTCCCTCTCTCCCTAGACCGTTTTCTCCTCCGTTCGTGGTTCCGGCAGCGCTTGGCGAAGCCCTGCTGGCACTGCTCCACCACCACCTGCACCACGTCGTCGTGTTGGTTGAGAACCCATCTATTACTCCACCCTCACTTGCTAGATCGAGGAGGCGGAGACGTCATCGAGCCGCACGTGTGTTGAACGCGGAGGTGCCGTCCGTTCGGCGCCAGATCGGGACGGATCACAATTGGATCGTGAAGACGTACAACTACATAAACCGCGTTATATACGCTTCCGCTTAGCGATCTACAAGGGTATGTAGATACACTCCCCCTCTCGTAGCTACGCATCTCCATGGATAGATCTTGCATGTGCGTAGGAAATTTTTTGTTTCCCATGCAACGTTCCCCAACACCAACCACCAGTGCGCATTGACTATGGTCGGTGGGAGGTAGTTGGACCGCCGACACGTGGGCCCAAAGCGGACGCGAAGAGGACGCATGCTCGTCCATCCGTTGTTCGCGCGGCTGCAAAGCCGGTTTAACTTTGCACCTGGAATGGGTCGAGCCGGACCGAAAACGGAATTTTTTTGAGGATGGGGTTGCGCGTTGGGTCGGGTCATCTGTCCATTTGGGCCAAAACGGACGTGGCCGGATAGGATGGGGTCGCGCGTAGGAGTTGGCCTAAGGCATCCGCGCGCCTTCGTTTTAGTCACAAAAATCGCGGCCCAACACACGGATCCATTTTTGGTCTGCAGGTGACCTGTTTAGAGCAACTCAAACTGACCCTACCCATTTCATCCGCAGGTGTCCGTTTGGGTCGGAGCGAACACAAAAATCGGTCCAACGTGCCGATTCAAACGGACACGCGTCCGCTTTATGTCTGCCTCACGACCCATTTGAAGCCCAAATTTGGGCCTCCGCTTTATGTCCGCCTCGCGACCCATTTGAAGCCCAAATTTGGGTCTCGTTTGCGTTGGTGCGGGCACGAAGCGGATGCGTGCCTCGCCCACCTACTCCTTCCCCTGGCCCGCCCATCGGTGGCACATTGGGCAATCCATCTTCCTCCCACCACTCCCGGCCGGCACCCTCCGTCGTCGTTGTCACCCATCTCCGGATCCGCATCCACCCCTAACCGGCCACCTTCCAACGTATTCGTCGAATTGCCTCAAACCCACCACCGTCGGAGCATCTGTAGGCGCCGCCACCAACAACTCCTCGCCCGGTCCCTGCGGTCGGCAGCCCGTCCTCGCCCGCCTTTGCCCGCTGGCCAGACGCATACACGCTTGCTGGATGCTGCCGTCGTTGCCAGGACCTCCTCGCGCGCCCCTGCCAACTTCTTCGGCGACGCCCGCAAGCTGTTTGACGATTTGCCCGCAAGGTACAAATGGACTCCGCCGACGAGTTCTTTTACCACAATTTCATTTGCGACTAGGATGATTCTTCATCCGACGATGAGGAAATGGTGGCCGCTGTGTTGGTCATCCATGACCACCTTAGTAGGCAGCGGCTGATGTTCCGGGGCTCCATCCCGGGGCACACTCCAGCGTTGAATCGCAACTGAGAGAGCGGTAATTTCCTACTCTGAAAAGACTACTTCGAGGCACCTAAATCGCTCTTTCTGCTGCACCTATTCCAGCGCCATTTTCGGATGGCTAAACATGTTTTCAATCATATTCAGGGGGGGTGGTGGTGGTGGTGGGATACGATAAGTATTTTGAGTGCAAGGAGGATGCCCTAGGAAAGGTTGGCTTCTCATCTTATCAAAAATGCACCGCTTCTATTCAGATGCTTGCTTATAGAGTTCCTGGTGATCTCATTGATGAGTATGTTCGTATGAGCGAGTCCACATGCCTAGAATCCATGTATAGTTTCTGCAAGGCTGTGGTAGCAGTGTTTGGTCATAAGTACTTGAGAGAGCCTAATGCTGCGGATACTGCCCGACTGTTGGCGATGAATGCCAGCAGAGGCTTTCCGGGAATGCTTGGTAGCATAGATTGTATGCGTTGGTAGTGGAAGAACCGCCCTTCTGCTTGACAAGGGTAGTATAGGGGCCATGTCAAAGCTTGCACTGTCATACTCGAGGCCTTGGCATCACAAGATCTCTGGATCTGGCACTCTTTCTTCGGCATGGCCGGATCTCACAATGATATCAACGTGCTTCAACGATATCCGATGTTTGGAAGACTTGCAGAAGGCAACAGTCTGAAGGTCAAAGTTGAGATCAATGGCCACATGTACGAAAACGGATACTACCTAGCTGATGGTATCTATCCTCAGTGGACTACTCTTGTAAAGACAATCACCAGTCATGTAGGAGAGAAAAGGAAGAGATTTGCCCAGGAACAAGAGAGTGCTAGGAAGGATGTGGAGTGTGCCTTTGGTGTTCTTCAATCTAGATGATGCATCGTTCGGTACCCTGCTAGAACTTGGAGCACCAAGAAGTTGTGGGAGGGGATGACAACTTGTGTGATCATGGACAACATGATCGTTGAGGGTGAGCGCTCGGAACGTATCTACGACCAAGGGTTTCAGTTTCAGGGTGACAATGTTGTGCCTGCGCATGAAGGAGCGGCAACATTTGCACAGTTCACCAAATTTCACCATCAAATGCGTGATTGGGAAACTCATGTTCAACTTAAAGATAATTTGTTTGAGCATATGTGGGCTCATGTTGGCAACCGATAGATGTATTGGTCTATTTTATTTGAGAAATTTAATTTGCATTTGGCTTGTAAACAATGAAATATTTTTATTCGGTTGTGAAACTATGAGAAATTTTTATTTGCGGAAATTTAACTTCTACTTGACTAATAAACTATAAATTATGTGGCCTATGAATTGGGACGTCGGCCTGCCGCGTGGACGAAAATGCGTCCGTGTGTTGGGTGCAAAGCCGACCCAAACGCAAAAGGGGGCAGACGTGCCGACCCAAACGGACAAAAAGCGGACAAAGCGGGCGTTCATTTTTGTCATACCGTTGGAGTTGATCTTACGGCTCAAATTTGGTTTGGCTTTGCGTCGGAGCGGACACTGCACAGACGCACGCGACACTCTCCCATTTTTATGGTTAGGAAACTTTAACTATCTTTAATCAATGAGCTAGTCTAGTAGAGGTTCAGTAGGGACATAGTGTCTGTTTATGTATCCACACATGCATTTCAGTTTTTGGTTAATACAATTATGGCATGGAGAATACACACTTACCAAGAACAAGGAAATATGGTAATAACAACTTTATTATTGCCTCTAGGGCATATTTCCAACAGTATCCCACTTGCACTCGAGCCAGTAATCTAGCTTATAGCGTATTAAATCTAACAACCATGGAGGTCTAGTGCTGAGCATGTTTTTCTCGTGGAAGAGATTTAGTCAATGGGTCTGCAACATTCATATCTGCATCACCTTTGCAAATCTCTATGTCTCCTTCCTTGATGTAATCACGGATGGAAATGAAGCGGCGTTTGGTATATGTTTAGTTTTCTCGTGAAACTTTTGGCTCTTTGGCAATGGCACCGGTGTTGACACAATAGATAGTCATGGGACTCGATTCAGTAGCAACTACACCTAGATCGGATATGAACTCCTTCATCTAGACTCCTTCCCGCGTCGCTTCCGAAGCATCTATATATTCTGCTTCGCATGTTGATGCTGCTACAACACTCTGCTTGGAGTTACTCCAGCTGACTGCTCCACCATTGAAAATAAATACATATACGGGTTGATACTTTGAGTCATCTGGATCAGTATCAAAGCTAACATCGACGTAACCCTTTATGACGAGCTTTTCTTCGCCTCCATAAAGGAGAAACATTCCTTAGTCCTCTTAAGGTACTTAAGGATGTTTTTGACTGATGTCCAGTGTTCCACTCCGGGATCACTATGGTTCCTACCAGCCATGCTAATCGCAAGGCACACATAAAGTCTAGTACACAACATAATATACATGATAGAGCCTATGGCTGAGGCATAGGGGACAACTTTCATCTTTTCTCTTTGTTCTGTCGTAGCTAGGCATTGAGTCTTACTCAACTTCATACCTTGCAACATGGGCAAGAACCCCTTCTTTGAATGATCCATTTTGAAATTTTCCAAAATTTTGTCAAGGTATGTACTCTGTGAAAGTCCTAACAGGCGTCTTGATCTATCTCTATAGATGTTGATGCCCAATATGTAATCTGCTTCATCGAGGTCTTTCATTGAAAAAAATCTTGTTAAAATATCCCTTTATGCTTTCCAAAAATTATATATCATTTACAATCAATAATATGTCATCCACATATACTATTAGAAATGCTATAGAGCTCCCACTCACTTTCTTGTAAATACAAGCTTCTCATAAGTGTGGATAAATCCAAAAGCTTTGATCACCTCATTGACGATGTCCTGGAATGGGGGGGCCTAGTCTAGTCGGCCCAGGCTCCTCGGATTGGGCCGATGGGTCCTCCTCCTTCTCAAGATAGACTCTGGAAGCTGCACGATGGGGCGTGATTGGGACTGCATCTGCCGAAGGCTTGACGTATATTCCAAGACTTCTCCTACTGCCTCTACGCCAAGATACATACCTTGTAACCCTAGGTACCCTACCTGGCGTGTATATAAGCCGTAGGGTTTAGCTCGTAGAAGGGACATCAACACAATATCATTCACCTAGCCCTAGAGTTAGAACACATTTGACGATCTCAAGGTAGATCAACTCTGTACTCGATAGTTCTCCATCAATATAAACAAGAGCAGGACGTAGGGTATTACCTCCATCAAGAGAGCCCGAACCTGGGTAAACATCGTCTCTTTGCTCCTGTTACCATCTGTCTGAGATCCATAGCTCGGGACCCCTACCCGGAGGTCTTCCGGTTTGCACACCGATACTAGTGCTTTCATTGAGAGTTTCGTTGTGAGATCGATAGAAGGATCCATGGGATCCTCGGTCAACGACTCCAAACTCACGGGCATGATTCCCATGCCCGACACTTCCATCGTGAAAACGCATCCCCTCCTTTGTGGGATCAAGGCGACCCATGACTCCTCTCCGGCCTGGCCGAACCCTCCTTCAAGGACGAAGGGCCGAGGTATTTTTTGGAAAGCAACTCAGACATCACCCGACTAGAGGAGGTCGATGAAACTGATCGTCAAATCAGTCCGGCCGATCCGATGGCTACAAATCTGGCACGGGATGAGGATGATAGGGCTTCTGACCCGCGACCCTTTGAGATCAAAACTCACCCACCCACCTCCTACGTGCAACAATTTCCTGATGAGTCAATCAGGCAGTGCTGGGCTAGGTTTTTGTCTGTCAAAAACAAGATACCGAGCTACCAGGACTTAGATATAATAACAGCCCTCCAGCGGGGATGCAAGGATAAAGGCATTTCGAACGCCCTTGCTCACCACTGTGTCCAAACACTCCTGGAATTGACCGATCTGGTGTCCAGATTCTGCACCATCAAAGATGCCTGGCTGGCTGAGGAAAGCACAGATTCGATCTGTGAACACAATCCGAAATGCGATGTACCCGCACCTCGGCGCGAGCCCCGCAAGCGGAACACCTCGGTCGAACGACCTCGGAAGAAGAAGAAATCATGCAACCACCGCGGAACAACACTCGATGGCCTCCTGGATAAACCATGCCCAATACATGCTATTCTGCTTAATTCCTGCCCGACTCATAGCCTTCGCAACTGTTGGGTTAAGAGATAGGTGGATAAGGAAGGACCCGCCCTTCTGACAAGCGCCCCCAGCCACGTAGAACCGTCCTCAGACGAAGACGAAGTCATGATGATCTACGAGACCTTCGCGTCCAACAACCAGTGCAAGCAGGCCCTGCGTGAAATCAATTATGTCCAACAGGTACCAACCTGGGCGCATGGATAGACACACCGATCACCTTTGACCATAAAGATCAACCGAGGTTGACCCCGAGAAGATGCCCCGCCACGCTGGTCCTCAACCCTATTGTGGGTAGCTGCCGACTTTGGAAGGTGCTCATGGACGGAGGCATCAGCCTAAATCTGATATATGCAGACACTCTGGACAAAATGCATGTTGACAAATCACGCATAGAACAGAGTGGCACCACCTTTAAAGGTATAATACCCGGGCGAGAGGCACGTTGTAGCGGAAACATAACCCTAGATGTAGTCTTCAGAACACCGGACAATTACCGCTTCGAAGAGGTCACGTTCCACATCACCCCTTTTAAGAGTGGATATCATGCCCTCCTAGGGCGGGACGCCTTTTCCAAATTCTAGGTAGTACCACACTATGGCTACATGAAGCTCAAAATGTCGGGCCCAAATGTGATCATTACAATCTCGAGCGACCCTGACAGAGCACTCAGAGCCAAGAATAAAACAGCATCACTTGCCCTCGAATCCCTGTCCGAAGCCCTTGTTGCCGAGGAGCAGATCACACTACGTGCCGAAGTCGATCGAGATGATGTTATCCTCGACAAACGGCCGAAGTCTACTTCATTCAAGCTGGCTGGCGAGATACTAAAGTTCCAAGTACACCCCACGGACCCATCTAAAACGGCGTCCATTGGGGTGATGATGACCCACAGGTATAGGGGATCAATCGTAGTCCTTTTGATAAGTAGGAGTGTCGAACTGTAGGATCACTAGAAGTGTGTGTCTAGAGGGGGGGGGGGGGGTTGAATAGACTACTTGCAAATTTAAAACCTAACCTTTTCCCAAGTTAATTGGTTGGCAGATTTTAGCAATAATAGCAATTCAAGTACACCCTACACATGCATGTCAACAAGTATGGCAGCGGAAAGTAAAGACATTGCACATGGAATGAAAGAGTTGAGATAGGGAGATCAAACGCATGAGGGACACAAAGATTTTTCCCGTGGTTCCGATAGGTGGTGCTATTGTACGTCCACGTTTATGGAGTCTTCAACCCATGAAGGGTAATGGTCGCGAGAGTCCACGGAGGGCTCCACCCATAAGGGTCCACGAAGTAGCAACCTTGACTATTCCATAACGACTTCCGTCCACGAAGGACTAGCCTCACTATGGGTAGATCTTCACGAAGTAGGCGATCTCCTTGCCCGTACAAACTTCTTGGTTCAACTCCACAACACGAAGTAGGAGGCTCCCAAGCGACACCTAACCAATCTAGGAGGCACCACCCTCCAAAAGGTAATAGGCTCGGTAATGTCAATGAACTCCTTGCTCTTGTGCTTCAAGATGATAGACTCCTCAACACACAGTCATTCTCTCACAGATTTGGCTTTGGTGGAAGAGATTGATTTGGTGGAAAGCAACTTGGGGAGGCTAGAGATCAAGATTCATATGGATGGAGTGGAATGGCTTGATCTCAACACATGAGTATGTGGCTCTCTCTCAGAAAATTGGATGGGGCAAGTATGGAATAGTTCTGAGTGCTTCTCTTTGGAGGGGGTGGTGGTGAAGGGGCATATATAGGCATCCCCAAAAATCCAACCGTTACACCTAAAGTGACCAACTTGGTGACACCGAAGTATAAAATTCGGTGGTACCGAGTTGCTCCAAAGGTAGCAACTTTTGAATCTCGGTGAGACCGATACAAAAATCTCGGTGAGACAGATACGAAATCTCGGCGGTACCGATTAGGTGGCCAACGGTCAGTTTCCAAAACTCGGTGACGCCGATCCAAAATCTCGGAATTTCCAATTTTAAGAATCGAGGTAACAGAAAGTAGGCAAGCTGAACTCGGTGGCACCGAATCAGAATCGGTTGCACCGATGTGCTAGGGTTTGGCATGAGTCTGTCTGAGGTGGGAATTGGTGGGACCGAGTGGAAATGTTGGTAGCACCGATTTTCATGATAGGCTTGGACAGACTTCTAAGGAAGAGTTTGTGGGTGTTTTTGGTGACTATCACTTGTGCACGTGGAGCATCTTGTTCACCAACAGTACCTTACCCCCTTTTAATAGTATTGGCTTTCCTATGGACTCAAGGTGATTTCTCACAAAGTAAAATGTAGAGTCCTCTTGCTTGAAGCTTTGCCAATCCATTTCCTTGCATCTAGGGGTATCTCCTCACAATCCTTTTTGCCAACCCATCTCTCTCTATGGACTTTCACCTGAAATACACTAGGTAGAAATATTAGTCCAAGAGACATTGTATGTAGTCATGAATTATCAAAACCACCAAGGGAGCACATTGTGCTTTCACGAACCCAACGAGGAGCAGAAGGAAATGATAAGCAGTTTTCAGCAAGGTATTCCCTGCAAGTGATGTGAGTAGCAATAATAGATAGTTTTGTAGGAAGATAATTCGTAACAAGTGACAAGTAGCAAAAGTAACAAGTGTGCAACAAGATAGCCCAATACTTATTATAGCAAAGGACAGGCCGGAGAGTAGTCTTATATAAGGCAAACGCTCCCGAGGACACATGGGAATTTCCATCTAGTCATGTTCATCATGTTGAGTTGATTCGCTTTCGTTACTTTGATAATTTGATATGTGGGTCGACCGGTGCTAAGGTGTTGTTCTTACTTGAACAAGCAACCCACTTATGATTACCCCCTCTCGCAAGCATCCACAACTATGAAAGAAGAATTAAGATAAAGCTAACCATAGCATGAAACATGTGGATCCAAATCAGCCCCTTATGAAATAACGCATAAACTAGGGTGTAAGCTTCTGTCACTCTAGCAACCTAGCATATAATATTACTCCACAATGCCTTCCTTTAGGCCCAAATATAGTGAAGTGTCATGTAGTCGACATTCACACAACACCACTAAAGGAAGCAACAACATACATATCATCAAAATATCGAACGAATACCAACTTCACATGATTACTTATAACAAGACTTCTCCCATGTCCTCGGGAACAAAAGTAACTACTCACAATTAATCACCATGTTCAGTATTAGAGGTATAATAAATATGATTAAGGATCCGAACATATTATCTTCCACCAAGTAAACCAACAAGCATCAACTACAAGATATAATCTACACTACTAGTAGCCCCCAGGTATCAATCTGAGGTTTTGAGACAAAGATTAAATACAAGAGATGAAATAGCGTTTGAGACGAGATGGTGCTGGTGAAGATGTTGGTGAATATTGGTCCTCCCATGAAGGAGGAAGCGTTTGTGATGACGATGTCTTCGATTTCCCTCTCCCGAAGGGAAGTTTCCCTGACAGAATCTCTCTGTCGGGGATCACAACGGCCTCTGCCCAGGTTTCCACCTCAAGACGGCGGCGCTTCATCCCGAAAGTATCCTCTTGATTTTTTCTAGGTCCATCATTTATTAGAAGATGGGGGCCGGAGGCCGCCTGTGGGCCCCGCAAGCCATTCGGGCGCGCCCAGGGGGTCGGGCGCGCCCTATTGGCTTGGCACCAACAGGTGGCCCCCCTGTGGTATATTTTTGCTCTATAAATTCAGATATATTCCACAAAAATTCCTCGTGAAGTTTCAGGTCATTTGGAGTCCAGTGAATTTTCAGCCTTTTTCTTTGTTTTCAGGTCTAGAATTCCAGTTTCCAGCAATTTCCTTCTTTGTGATGTACCTTATAAATTCAGAGAGAAAAGGCATAAGAATTGTATCAAAAAGTGGAATAATGACCAAGAATAATATAAATATCAGTAAGAAATCATGATGCAAAATGGACATATCAACTCCCCCAAGCTTAGACCTCGCTTGTCCTCAAGCGAAAGCCAAACTCGATAATAATGATCACATAGTTAGAGAGTGAGGTGTCGATAAAAATAGAATACGGACATGAGAGCATCATGAATATTAACATAGCAACAAGTTTTCCATCATATAACTTCTCATAAACAAGTAACAATCTATCCACAACATTGAAGTATGAAGTATAAACTTTATTGACAATCAACAAACTATGTTCTTAGTCATTGAGACAATCACAATTCATCATATTTCAGAGTAGAGTCTATGGAAGAGCTTTTCATTTTAGCAAGTCCACATACTCAACCATCATTTAGTCTTCTATAATTGCTGACACTCAATGCATATTTTTGGAGCAAATGTTTCCATTGGACACATAGGAAGACAGGGGCTTTATTATTTCCGCCACCCAACTTATTTACCTCAAGGATAATGCCAACAATAATGACTCATGATAACCTACATCCAACTGGATATATGTGCCTGGATCTTTCCCCAACACATGACGCTTACCAATTAAAGAATTAATAGGTTGGAATAGGGATAAACAGTAGGGCTTTCTATTCATGTGCCCCTGGTTCCTTAGTTGTACTCACTCATCCCCACGCTCTTAACTTTTGCTCACTTTTCCCCACTCTCTTGTCCAAAACCCTAAAAAATGGTCACATCGGAGGATGCCGACGGGTCAATGGTTTGACCGTTAACTCTGACAAGTGGGGCCGTGCTGGACTGTGTCGCCCTTTGGACCTGACAAGTGGGGCCGCGTTGGATGGTTGCGCTGGTTGGACCATTGGGCCGTGGTTTCGTTGGACTATTGGACCGTTGCATGAAACGCCTGCATGCATGCGCTGATGCACGCTGCCACGATAAGCCTGCTATGCATGCGCGGCATGATCCAACTGGCCTGCCTGCATGTGCCGATGCGCGCCGCCACGGACGCAGGGACGGTCGCTGCCGCCGTTTCCTCTCTTCTCGCACGCGTCTCCACCTTCCAGGTGCCACAGACCGAGGCGAGGGTGCAGTACTACGTGCTGGCTTCCCCTACCTTTTTAACCCAACCATGTATCTATGTTATGCTTGCTTCTTTTATGGGGATGAATGTCACTCCCTCCATCTAAAAAAGCATGCAATATTTATTTATTTATTGAAAAAAGGGGTTCCCCCCCGCTCCATCTTTTATTATGAAGCATCAGCAAAAACAAAATAGTTCGGGTCGACATTATTACAATCATCCAGGACACTAGAGAATAGAACCAGCAACCGGAGTTAGCTAAACATAGCTCAGATAGCATAATAGCGAAAGCATGCAATATATATCATCCCTTATATCCATAGTTCCATACAAAAGCATGCAATATATATCCTATGTACTACCTAGTGCACTACGCATCTTCGTCGTCGGAGATGGCCTGATCCGCCTGCACCGGATCCTGGTCCGCCTGCGCCGGAGCCTAGTCCGCCTGCGTCGCCGCCTGCGCCTCCTCCTGCGCCGCCCGCGCCGCCCGCGCTGACTCCGAGCGGATGGAGTTGAGGATCGCCACCTGGTCGGGCCACAGATGCACGACCGGCGGCGCCTCCTCCTCCGGCTCATGCGGCTCTTGCGACGACGCCTCCTCCTCCGGCTCCTGTGGCTCCTCCTCTGGCTCGGAGTCCCCCATCTCCTCCCCCTCCTCGAAATCCTCCTCCGGTTCCAGAGGTAGCCTCGCTTGCCTCCGTATTTGGACCTGCCGAAGGAGGAAGAGACGGTGTTCGATTGTGTAGTACTGGCGGCGTGGTGGCATGGCTGAGGGGCTCAGAGAGGGGAGTGCTCGGGTGCTGGCGGAGAGAGGGAGCACGCGGATGAGCTAGGGCTGGGGGACGCCGTCCGGCTTAAATATCCGGCTATGGATAAGGACGGGGAGCCGGAGCGGTGCCTCCTTCCTTGACAGTCAACGCCCAATGAAGTCCCAACCAGTACTTGGTATTATTTTGCGCGGACGAGTGGGCGAGCAGAACCAACCTCTCACGGATCGCCCAACGATCCAACGATGCAGAGCCGTCCTTGTGATCCAACGGCGCGAAGCCTGCACGCAGCCCCTCGAAAATCCTTCTAGAAGACCATATCTGACGGTTGTCGCTTGGCGCTAGGGTATGATCGGACGGATGCAGTTCGACGTTAGGGTTTGGAGAGATGTTGCGGGGTTTTGAGCCGGTCAGCGGGATTATCTTAGGTTTGACCAACTTTCAAATGGCCTTAACTAATTCAAAAAAAATCAAAAAATATGAGACCTTCCCAGTTCGTCCTTTTATAAGACATAGTTTCCCTAAAAAATATATAAACTTGGTTTAGGGACATTTTTAAGAAAACACTTTTTTTGAGGTGAGCTACTGTTTCCAAGTTCAAATGAGCAGAACGAAATTCAATAAAAATCAAAACAATGTAAAACCTGCTCACAATGTCGTTATATGTGACATGGTCATGGCAAAAAAAAAATCTTGATTTATGGACATTTTCATGAAAAATCCTTCACACATACGAGCTATCACGTACGGTGTTGTATAGAGTTCGAGAAGAGAGTGGCAGTGAGTTTATGTTTACGAAAAATAAAAAAATAAAAAAAATCACCAGAGCTCCATTTCAGTGTGAGTAAGAAGGATTTGAACTTATTCTTCATTTTTTGTAAAATTGAACTGTCTTTATAATAATGGGTTTTGCAATGAAGGGTTAGGGTTTAGGAGTCTATTTTTGTTTTCTTTGCTGTTAGATCATTTCAACATAGGGTAACATTAAGGACAGTAAAACTGGACCTAAACCGAGCTCTCTCAGCGATTCGCATTTTTGACCGTCCATTTTGTCGATCTGAACGTTTGTGTCCGTTGGATGCATACATGAGACGTCGCTGTGCTGCAAACTGGCCACAACCTGGCCTACTGTCCGAGGGGCAGCTACTCCCGTGGCATTTTTGGACTTCTCTGGTTAATTGGGCCCGGCAGCCCTTCCTGGCCCATCTGCGACATCGCTACAATACATACATACAAAGGGATCCCCGACATCGCTACTAACGACTCCTCCTGGCCGCGTTCTTCCTCCTTCCTGGCGGCTCGCTTCCTCATTGCGCGGATCTCGCCTCCCAGCCCTGCCCTCCGCTTCGCGTCCATGATTCAGGCTATTGTTGTCTTCATCCCCCTCTTCACCCATCGCTCTCGCACTACCAAACCCACTAGAAACCGTGGTTCCTCTCTGTCGGTCTCCTCTCCCTCCGCCTTTCCCAGCACCCGGCTGTCCCGGCACCCGCGATGGAGACGGCGGTGGCTGCACTCACGCCCCTGCTCCTTAGCCATCTAAGTGTCCTTCCTCCTTGGCACTGGATTGATTTCCTGGTGGCGGCATGGTGTTATTGGTTTGCTCGGCGTTCACTGTCGTTTCATCTATTTCCTGGAGCAGCGGCGGCCGGCGGCCATTGGTTCGCCAATCGCCACTTCGATCTGCGGTATAAACGATTCAAGTGTTTGTTATTTCCGCTCCTTCTTCCTCCTGGTCGATTTGGTTCCTCCGATCTGAAGATTGCTCGAAAATATAGAGGACTCGGATCTCTTTTTGTTCATAAATGCGTTCCTGTAGTTTTTGTAAGATCAATTGATACGCAGGATAAAAAGCATCTTCACCGCGACATCATTTTCTGTGGAACTGAAACGGAGTTAATCAAGGTCAGTAATCAGTAGCATACCATGAATCTTGGTAAGGTTTCATTCATGTCCGTATAGCATTTACACCAAAAATGAACACACCATGTTGCTATTACAGACATGGATACTTTTGTGAATGGCGCAGAAGAGAAGAGAAGAGCACAGAACATGGATCAACTTTGTAAATGCAGAGCGTATACAGAAACACATGGAAAATAAGGAAAAGATGCCCCTTTGTTGTACAAGGCATCCCTCCAAAGGACACAACATCGCTGATGATGTTTCCTGCTTCGAAGTGACTTAGTACGGTGATACCTTCACAATGTAAATGGTGATCTTGTGAGTATATTTCTTCTTTGAGAGGGTAACGTGCAGATTACAAGAAGTTTTCCGTGGCTGGATTGGCCCAGTAATGAATCTCCACAATGCGGTTGTCGTGGTACTTCCTGAATGTATATCATATCCTCCCTGCTTTTCCCAAGCTCTCTCTCCACTCCAAATTCCTGTCAGAAGTACCGTTATGACTGGTGCTACAGTAGGGTATATACAAGATGGAAATATTTGGATGTTCTACTTATTGCCATATGCCGCTGATTTCTGAAAAAGTGTTACAGTACTAATTATCACTTTGATTAAGTTGTTGCAGGATAATGATGTGATGCAACTAGACAGGGTGCCGAATAAATAGAATTGCACTTTTGACCTTTCGATGATTGAATATAAGTGTACATATCAAGGAAAAAAAATAGCGTGCTATACAGAATTGCGTCGCCTCTGAAAATATGCTATTAGCGTGCTATACCACGCTATAGCGAGAAGTTGTACACTGATCAATTTAGCGTGACGATTCTCTACACGCTATAATGTGCTATTAGCGGCGTTATAGCGTGCTATTTTTTCAGTGATACATATTATAAGATGTGATGATGTACTCGTATGAGGCTGATTGGCTATTGATTTCTTTTTCTTTCTACTTTGAACACAGATGTAGTTATTGTAGAGCTGAGTTTGATGGACAATCTCCTTACGAGAGTTCACATTCAGGTTAGCTTTGCTTCTCCATGGCTGACACTGCGGCACTGCTTCATTGAGTTATACAAGTTGTGGTTTAGATTATGAACAAGCACTTCTCAGGGTGCTTAATGCCTATATAAACATGTTCATGCTTATAGCAATATAATATTCTAATGGCTAAGTCAAGGCGGTGCTTGTGCTTTTCTTTCTATATATTATATGCAGGTTGAGTTCGTTATAATGAGAATATTTTCTGGCCCCACTATGAAAATTCATATGACCACGATGCCTTCCCTCCGCCAAGGTACTGCTTGTCCTTCCGTCTTTGCTATTGTCAATTGATGAAGAATGGATGTTGTTGTGGGAAAATTAATGCAGCCAATTTTGATGGTGAGATTCTATATGGAGAAATGTCTAGACATAAGCTCCCATTAAACTTTTTGACGGCAGCTTGATGAAATTATTGAGATCCTAACGATCACTTTTTTTCTCTATTCGCTGCAAGCTTATCTTGCTTTCCCTCTCCCTGCTCTCATTCACTTCTCTGTGTTATTAACTTATTATTGATATATTGATGTCAATAATTTCTATACCAATGGACATGGCAATATACAAGGATCCAGATAGTGGAATTATAAAGAATCAAGTCAAAAGAATCGATGCAGAGATGCAATGATAAAATCAGTACATACAAATGCAGTTCCAAATTTCGGTAGAAACAAAGTCAAAAGGAACGATGTACTGTACTCGTAATGTTCAAGGAAGTGTCTCAAAC
Source organism: Elymus sibiricus (assembly GCA_039707655.1). Classification (NCBI taxonomy): domain Eukaryota; kingdom Viridiplantae; phylum Streptophyta; class Magnoliopsida; order Poales; family Poaceae; genus Elymus; species Elymus sibiricus. The sequence goes on from CM077671.1 coordinate 401,637,517, forward strand.
GAGAATAGTTTAGACCGTAAACTATATTTGCTGGAAGAGTCAAATATGACCTTAAAGTTCCAAGTGTATAGTTTGCTTTTCACTTTGCTAATTCAAAGTTACTTGATTTTTTTAATTCTATAATATATTTAAATGCACTTTACACTGTTACTCAAGAACATCTGACTATATCACATTAACATTGTTATTTACTTTGAAGCTAGACGACATGTTATTTATTTTTCGTTAGCTGGTATGCAATCATTGGTTAGGTCTAAATAACATGATTATAATCAAAAGGGTGATGATTGTACAATTTCATGGCATTTCTTATACACGGGGCAATCACCCCATTTCGAATATATTTATTAATCCAGGTGCTTTTCTATAGTCCCATATTAGTAAAGTGATATTATTCGATTCATAGTATATGTTCTGCACTCTTTGAAATAAACTTAGCCATTATGTCTTGCTTCATAGCTAATTTTGTACTTTCAGACGACTCGGTGTTTTACATAGGTTGTCCTGATTTAAAAGCTTTTGTGCATCTGAATCGATGTCCACACAAGGTTTGCTGGTTTTTCTTACATATAAATCAATTTGTCACTCTTATTTCATGCATCACCCTGGTCCTCCAGTTGGGAGTTGTGGTAAAGTACAAGGTTACATAGACCAAGCCCTCATATGTGACACCATTGAATTTACTGTAAAACAACCCATTGAAGTTACTGTAAAACAACCCATTGAAGTTACTGTAAAACAACCCATGAATTTACTGTAAAACAACACATGTCATCTTTGCACGTTGCTTTCTATTCCATGCATTCGATTAAACATGCATCTTTTCTGCAGGTGTAGTTTAGTCACCTGCAAGTTTTTTTTAGAGAAATGAAACTTCTAGATCAGCGGAGATGTTTTTTGTTTCCTATGATTGTAGGAGTAGTTGTTTATCAGAGGATCCATGTTTGTACTCTCATTTGGGATATGGCCAACGATGTCTCATCTGTTGTAACATTATAAAGTATTGAAGTATATCACTGGGACACTAGGTGAGTTGATGTCTATACCATTTTAGTGAAGAGCTGGTAGTTCAACCTGGTTGTTGAATGACTTAGAAACTATGGCTATATGTTGGTTGATTATTGACAATTCAGAGTTTGTCCTTGATTATTTTGTCAACAGGCTGTGTGTTTCATGCCATCAATGTATGAAATTTCCTATCATCTTATCGAAAAATGGACGGGCGCGGCAACGCGCGCCTATCATGATCTAGTGATCATTACAACTTAGGATCAACTTAGGCCTCTTCCAATGCAAAGGTGTTGAGTGCATTAAATAGCTTAGCAACTCAACTCTCCAATGGATAGGTGCTTAGCTTGTTGTTGCTAAGCTCACTTTATTCATTGATTTAGCACCTACTGTAAGCTCTTTTAGCACGGTGGAGCACTGGGAAGGGCCTTAGGATCAACATGTCGCTTAAAATTCAAATGTTAGTTCAAATTCGTTTTGCCTTAATTAAACATCAAATCACATCATATTCAAACATCACATCACATCACATCACATCATATCACCATGCATTAGCTTTAATTAAACATTAATGCCGACCACAGAGGCCGGCGATAGTTCTAGGGCATCCTAGTTCATTTGTTCAAAAAAAAACCTAATTCATAAGTCTGCCATGCATTAAAAATATACACAAGGCCGCCCGCCGCCGTCTTCAGGAGCGCCGTCCTACTCCTCGCCGTCGCTGGTGAGGTCGACGTAGGGAGGCGGCTGCCAAAGGTGGGCTGGCGGCCCCTGCCAAGCCGGAGGCGCTTGCGGCGCCTGCAACACCTCCTCTCGTGGCTCCTGCTCCGGTTCGGGTGACCGCGGCGGCGTGGGTGCCCACGGCTGGACAGCCAGCGTGTTGGCCATCTCCGACGCAGTGGCCGACCACCCCCACTTCTGGCCCAGCAGCCGGGGGTTCCACGCTGCAAGGGGCGGCTCCTCCCCCACCTCCTCCTTCACCTCCTCCTTGATGACGACGGCCATCTCCAGCTCAGGGATGGCCACATCGCCGGCCGCAGAGAGGGCCATCGCCCTCTCCATGTCCGCCCATTCACGCTCATCGTGCATGCATGTGGATTCCTCCATCACATGCCTAATGAGCTCGGACTCCTCCTCCTCGGTCATCGGAGGTGGTGGTGACGGGGACGGAGATGGTGTCGGGGTGAGGCCGCGGACACGCCTACGACCGTGCACTTGGGGCGGGCTAGCGGCACGTCATCGGCGTGGGCTAGGTGGACGATCGGCAAAAAATGACTGCCGCCGCAGGTCGTGCTCGTCGCGGAGCCACGTATCCCACAGCGGCAAGTTGATGCCGTACCTTGTGTCGTGGAGGAGATCCGGAGGCAGGCGTGCACGACGTCGGTCGATCTCCTCACGGTGGGCGCGGCCGCTCACCGGCATCGGAGGGATTGGCACCCGATCCGCGGATAGGTGCCAGTTGTCGGGGAGGTGGGCATTTCCCCACGGCAATGGCGTCACCGTCTCCCAGTACCTCCGGCATATTTCCACGCCGACGTATGGACACATGCGCTGCGGGGCGGCCGGCGGACCAAATGCAAATGCGGGCAGAGCAGGTGGTGGTGGTGGTGGTGGTGGGCTCCTAGAGCGACCGGAGCGGCGCCTACCAGAGGATGAGCCGGCCTAATGGCCGTGCTTCCCCTTCCCGGACCACGGCCAGGTCATGGCGATGGCGGCAGGCTAGGGTTTTTAGAACCTGCCGGGGGTGGAGGGGGCAGGATTGGCTTTGGAAGCGGAAGCTACTGTGTGGAGTGTGGACTGGCCGGTCCACGGGTTTCCACTTATAGAAGGACGATGACCCGAAGGTGGGTGGCTGACGACCGGGCCCCGCCGCGCATGCGCATATACTTTGGGCGGTGGGGGTAGGTGGGACGCCGCCACGAGTCCCCGAGGCGACGACCCGTCTGTCCGTTTTGCCCCAAGCGGACGTGGGCGTACGATTTAGAGTTGCCCTGACAACTTGGCCCCACTCGTCAGAGTTAACGGTCAAACCATTGACCCGACGGCATCCTCCGTTGTGACCTTTGGTGAGGGTTTCGGGCTAGGGAGTGGGGAAAAGTGAGCAAAAGTTAAGGACGTGGGGATGAATGAGCACAGCTAAGGAACCAGGGGCACAGATGTAAAATACCCTAAACATTATTAACTCTTGCATAAAAGTAATTGCATGAAAGTAAAAGATAGGCCCTTCGCAGAGGGAAGCAAAGGTTGTCATGCGCTTTTTATTTTTGGATGTGCAATCTCTTAATGTAAAGGAACGTCACTTTATATTGCCCCTTATGATAGCAACCTTTATTATGCAGTCTGTCGCTTTTATTTCTTTGCCATCACAAGATTGTACAAAGCTTATTTTACCTTACAATAAAAGATGATAGGTATTTAGGAGCAATTTTATTGCTTTTCTTACTGATGACAACTTACTTGAAGGATCTTAGTCAATCCATAGGTAGATATGGTGGACTCTCATGGCAAGAGACCGGGTTTAAGGATTATGGATGCACAAGTAGTATCTCTACTTAGTGCGGATTTTTGGATAGCAAAAGATCCTAAGCAAGCACGACATGTTAGAGGATTCATGACAATATAATTTCTATGTGAATGTAAACAAACATAACTCATTACGCTGTCTTCCTTGTCCAACATCAATAATTCGATCATTATATAATATTTGATGAGGGCTCACAATTTTATAAGATGTCCAAGATAGTATATTTGTATGTGAATATCCTCTTCTCTTTCATAATTCTGCATGGATTGTATCAATGACTAACATTATGTTTATGAACTCCCAACAACTTTTATCAAACACACATTTTCTATGTGAAGTCATTACTCCCCATGGGATTAGCATATGATTTCTCTATTTCTTTTATTTCAGTTCTATGATTGATGCATGAGAGTAAAGCAAACAAACTCAACTAATCTTTATTATATAACTCTCATACCCGATTACAAGGATAGATAGATCACTAAGCAAGCACTCTAAGAAAAGCAATACTAAACTTTTATTTCACTAGATCACGAACTATCTAAGGATCGAACTAAGATAAATGATAATAGCAAAAGTGGTGGTCATACGATACCGGGGCACCTGGCCCAAGCTTGGAACAAGCTAAGGGTGGTGCGCATACCCATGTACTCAAGCTCCTTCTTGGATGATGGTGGTGTCGAAGTGGTAGGCTTGTCCTCCATCTTCCAAGGCATGTGCTCCCCATCATAGAAAGAAGATCTTGTCTTCGGAATCCTGAAATCGGCCACGATGCTCATCCTTTTAAACCTGGATTCATACTCATAGTTTTGATTTTGTAGGTCATAGATTTGAGCTTGGAGATGCTCGATCCACTCTTGAAGCTTGAAGAGAGCCCCCCACGTTCCTAGTGTCCATCTTGTTCTCCCGGATGAATTCCGTGATCATAGAGTGATTAGCACTCAAACCATGTTCAACCATCCCTTGGCACTTGAAGATTTCCTGCTCCATCGCTGCTAGCCTAGCCTTCTCGCTCCCCTCCTTCTTTGGACCTTGGACGTCCTGGATGTGGAGCACCCCCTCATGCATCTCAATGGCTTGAGGGTGATTCATCACCTTCGACAGGTAGGGGTTGATGACCTTCTCGGAGAACTTGTCCTTGGGGGAGCTTGACGGCATCATGGCGATCTAGATCTGCTAGAAAAAAAGCCCGAAACAAGAATAGAGGAGAAACTTGCGATGTGGTGGTCAAAACATACGTGAGTATATATAATGAATTTTCTAGGTCAGAATACGTGACCAGGAAGAAACCGGAGTCCGGGAGGCACACAAGGTGCTCCCAAGCCATCAGGGCGCGCCCAGGGGGGTGGTCGCGCCCTGTTGGCTTGGGACCCCCTCGTGGGTCCCCCGGTCTGGTTTTTATTTTCGTAATTTTTCTAATATTCCAAAACTGACAGAATTTTTTTATGGAATTTTTGGAGTTGGTTTATTTACCGTATCACATACCTACCCCTTTTTCAGGACTTTGGAGTGTTCCGGAAGGTCTCTCTTATGTGTTCTTCCGGTGTAATTACTTGAATAACATTAGTTTCAGTATTAATAGACATACCTGAGATATAATGTTTAATTCTTTGCCCATTGACCACTCTCGGATTTGTGCCTTCGGCATTATTGATCTTAATGGCTCCAGAGCGATAAACTTCTTCGACGGTATATGGTCCTTCCCATTTGGAGAGAAGTTTTCCTGCAAAAAATCTAAAACGAGAATTGTACAAAAGAACTAGATCACCATTTTAAATTCTCTCTTTCGGATTCTTTTGTCATGCCATATTTTAACTTTTTCTTTAAATAGCTTGGCTTTTTCATAGGCTTGTGTCCTCCATTCATCTAGAGAGCCAATATCGAATAACCTCTTTTCACCGGCAAGTTTGAAATCATAATTAATTTCTTTAATTTCCCAATAAGCTTTGTGTTCTAACTCAAGTGGTAAATGACATGCTTTCCTATAGACCATTTTATATGGGGACATTCCCATAGGATTTTTATAAGCAGTTCTATAAGCCCATAATGCATCGTCAGGTTTCTTAGACCAATTATTTCTAGATCTATTAACAGTCTTTTGCAAGATCAATTTTATTTCTCGGTTACTCAACTCAACCTGACCGCTAGACTGGGGGTGATAAGGTAATGCAATTCTATGGTTAACATCATATTTAGCTAGAACCTTACGGAAAGCACCATGAATAAAGTGTGAACCACCATCAGGCATTAAGTATCCAGGGACTCCAAACCTCGGGAAAATAACATGTTTAAGTATTTTAATAGATGTGTTGTGATCAACACTACTAGTTGGAATAGCTTCTACCCACTTAGTAACGTAATCAACAACAACTAAAATATGAGTGTACCCATTAGAGGAAGGAAAAGGTCCCATATAATCAAAACCCCAAACATCAAATGGTTCAATTGCAAGTGAATAATTCATAGGCATTTCCTCACGTCTACCAATGTTACCAATTCTTTGACATTCATCACAAGAACGGACATGCTTACGAGCATCCTTAAAAAGAGTAGGCCAATAAAAACCAAATTGTAGTACCTTGTGTACAGTTCTGTCACCTGCGTGATGCCCTCCGTAGGCCTCGGAATGACACTTCCGTAGGATCTGTTCATGTTCATGCTTTAATATCTTTAGGACTTGACATTATTCTCTATTGCATCAACTTTAGCTTTGCCTACCTCAATACCTCGTTCGAAATTTTTATGCCCGAGTACGATACCTTCATTCACCATAAAGTGGCACTTCTACCAATTCAAGACAAAATTAGTTTCTTCACATCTCTACAAAACTCGATCAAAGTTGCTCAAGCAATCATCAAAAGAAGTTCCATAAACGGAAAAATCATCCATGAATACCTCAACAATCTTTTCACAAAAATCAGAGAATATGACAGTCATCCATTTTTCAAAGATAGTAGGTGCATTGTATAAACCAAAAGACATACGTCTATAAGCATAGGTTCCAAACGAACACGTAAAAGTAGTTTTCTCTTGATCTTCTTTTGACACAGGTATTTGAGAAAGACCAAAATATCCATCCAGGAAACAAAATGTGTATTCTTAGATAATGTTTCTAACATTTGATCAATAAAAAGCAAGGGGCAATGATCTTTTCTAGTAGCTTTGTCTAAATTCCTGAAATCAATTACCATCCTATGACCAGTTACTACCCTTTGTGGAATGAGTTCATTTTTATCATTAGGAACAACAGTTATTCCTCCTTTCTTAGGAACACAATGAACATGGCTTATCCATCTACTATCAGCTATGTGATAGATTATACCTGCCTCCAGAAGCTTTAGGGCTCCTTTGATTCAAAGGAATTATATAGGGTTTTTGCAGGATTGAGATCCTTAGGAATTTTTCCTACATTGGTCCTTTGATTCATAGGATTGGATCCCGTAGGATTTTTTCCTATGGAATCTTTTGTACTATATTTCATAGGAAATCTAACATCCACTCCAACCTCCTTTTACAATTCCTTTGTTTTTCCTGTGCCATCAAACACTCCTTGCTAATCCTATAGGGTTCAAATGAACATGCCACTCCAACCCTGTACTTTTCCTATTCCCGCGTTTTCAAAATCCTACGGATCAAAGAGGCCCTTAATATTTCAGTTCTTACCACTTCTTTCATTTTAGGCTTCAATCGGTGTTGATGATCAATGATAGGTTTAGCATCCAGTTCCATGTTAATCTTGTGCTGGCATAGAGTGGTCCTAATGCCCTTAAGATCACCAAGAGTATATCCAATAGCAGATCGGTGCTTCTTCAGAGTTTTGAGTAATCTTTTTTCTTCATGCTCTGAAAGGTTAGCACTAATAATAACAGAATATATCTTGTTTTCATCAAGATAAGCATATTTTAGTGTATCAGGTAATTTCTTTAGCTCAAACACGAGATCTCCCTTTGGTGGGGGAGTGTCCCATAAAATGTCAACAAGCAAGTTGTGTTTAAGAATAGGTGTTTGTATAAAGAATATCTCATCTATTTCATTTCTCTCATTCATATGCATATCATTTTCATGGTCTCGCAATTATTGTTCTAACGGATCAGTAGGAGGCACAACAATAGAGGCTAGACCAATAATTTCATCTTTACTAGATAGTTCTTTCTCATGTGGTTGTCTACAAAACTTAGAGAAGTTAAATTCATGAGACTCATCACCAAAGCTTACTTTAACCTTCTCTATGACACGATTAATTTCAGCATTAATGATATTCAAAAAAAGGTCTACCAAATATAATGGGACAAAAATTATCTTGTTGAGAACTAAGTATTAAGAAATCAATGGGGTACTTAATCTTTCCACACAAGACTTCAACATCTCTAACCATCCCAAGTGGTGAAATAGTGTCTCTGTTTGCAAGTTTAATAGTGACATCAATATCTTCAAGCTCAGAGGGTGCTATGTCATTCATAATTTCTTGATATAAGGTGAAGGGTATATCCCTAACACTAGCACTTATGTCACACAAGCCATGATAACAATGATCTCCAATTTTAACAGAAACAACAGGCATGCCAACAACTGGTTTATTTTTATCAGACTCATCCTGCTTGTTTCTAACAAGTTTTGCAATTCTAGTGGCCTCATCACAAAAGTAAATAACCTGCCCATCACTGTTATCAACCAAGAGATCTTTATCCATAGAAATATTAGGTTCTACATGTATTTGTTCAGAAGGTTTGTGTCGTGGTTTTATCACGGCAGATGTCCTAGTGTAAGCACTTAGGGGTGAAGCCATCGCTACGGCGGTTAACTCGAAGGGGTTGGTCGGGACGAAAGACACAAGTTTACCCAGGTTTGGCCCCTCTCGAAGGAGGTAAAAGCCTACGTCCTACTTTGAGTTGTATTGATGGAGTATCGATTGCAAGGGAGTGGAATCGCTTGACCTAGCTCTTGATCAAAGGTTTCGTACCTTAAACCGCCCAGGGAACCCGCCTTTATATACACAGGTCGAGGCCCTGGGCTTACAAGAGTCCGGGCCGGGTTACGTCTAGTAACCGACCTTATCTCTAAATCGTCTTGCCTTATCTGGCAAGTCATCTCCCGGCGGCTTACACCTCCGGGTCACACACTGCCTTCCGGCTCTGGGCCTCCGCCCGGCCCGTCTGGCAAGTTACTTACAGGCCTTGTCTTAGTCTTCCGGCCTACTTAAGGCCTCACAGCTAAGCCGCCAACTTCCTAACCCTGCCCCTCCTGGGTGGGTTATATCCTGGGGTTATATCCCCAACAGTTTGGGTGTTCTAATATGCTTTTATTAACCATAGTTGTAGCCTTAGCATGTTCCTTAATCCTCACAGGAAAAGGTGGTTTTTCAATATAAGTAGTGGGCACAACTGGATCAATATTATAAATAATTGTTTCTTCTTTAGCAATGTTAGTTTTCGCTAACAATTCTTCAATGGGTGGATGATATTTAAACCATTTCTCCTTAGGGAGATCAACATGAGCAACAAAGGTTTCAAAAAAGGAAGCTACTATCTCAGAGTCAAGTCCATATTTAGCACTAAACTTATGAAAAGTATCAGTTTCCATAGAAGATTTAACGCAATCAAACTCAAGATTTATAGCTGACTCTTTACCTTTGTCGAGTTCCCAATCTTCGGAGTTGTGCTTAATTCTTTCCAAAAGACCCCATTTGAATTCAATAGTTCTCTTCATGTAGGAACCGGTGGAAGAAGAATCGAGTATTAATTGATCATCATGAGAAAGCCGAGCATAATTTTTTTGTATAATCATTTCTCTTGAGAGCTCATGGTTGGGGAAAGTGTGCATCATATATTTAAGCCTCCCCTAAGTTTGAGCGATGCTTTCTGCTTCGCGAGGCCAAAAATTATATATATAATTCCGATCATGATGAACTAGATGCATAGGATAAAACTTCTGATGAAATTCCAGTTTCAAGCGATTCCAGTCCCATGATCCAACATCATCCAATAGCCTATACCAAATCAATGCTTTTAACTCCAAATATAAAGGGAAAAACTTCTTCTTAACCTTGTCCTCGGATAAACCTGCAAGCTTAAATAATCCACAAATCTCATCTACATATATCAAGTGTAAATCAGGATGAGTTGTTCCATCTCCTGCATAAGGATTAGCTAGCAATTTCTCTAACATACCCGAAAGAATCTCATAATAAATATTTTCAGAAGGTTCAGTAGGTTGGGGAGCGGATTTTGCCACTTCCGTTCGAGGTGAAGATACCCCGAACAAACCTCTCAAAGGATTACTATCCATAGTGACAAGCAACAGTAAATTTCCGCACGTACCGAAAATATTTCCTTAGAAAATTCCACTCACCAGAGGCTCTTCACTCCCCTACAACGGCGCCAGAAAAGAGTCTTGATGACCCTCAAGTATAGGGGGTAATCGTAGTCCTTTCGATAAGTAAGAGTGTCGAACCCAACGAGGAGCAGAAGGAAATGACAAGCAGTTTTCAGCAAGGTATTCTATGCAAGTGCTGTGAGTAGCAATAATAGATAGTTTTGTAGCAAGATAATTCGTAACAAGTGATAAGTAGAAAAAGTAAAAAGTGTGCAGCAAGATAGCCCAATCCTTTTTATACCAAAGGACAGGCCTGAGAATACTATTGTATAAGGCAAACGCTCCCGGGGTCACATCGGAATTTCCATCTAGTCATGTTCATCATGTTCAGTTGATTCATGTTTGTTACTTTGATAATTTGATATGTGGGTGGACCGGTGCTAAGGTATTTTTCTTACTTGAACAAGCAACCCACTTATGATTACTCCCTCTAGCAAGCATCCGCAACTACGAAAGAAGAATTAAGATAAATCTAACCATAGCATGAAACATGTGGATCCAAATCAGCCCCTTATGAAATAACGCATAAACTAGGGTTTAAGCTTCTGTCACTCTAGCAACCCATCATTTACTTATTACTCCACAATGCCTTTCTTTAGGCCCAAATATGGTGAAGTGTTATGTTGTCGACGTTCACACGACACCACTAAACGAAGCAATAACATACATATCATCAAAATATCGAACGAATACCAACTTCACATGATTACTTATAACAAGACTTCTCCCATGTCCTCGTGAACAAATGTAACTACTCACAATTCATAACCATGATCAATATCAGAGGTACAATAAATATGATTAACGATCTGAACATATTATCTTCCACCAAGTAAACCAACAAGCATCAACCACAAGATGTAATCAGCACTACTAGTAGCCCCCAGGTACCAATCTGAGGTTTTGAGACAACGATTAAATACAAGAGATGAACTAGGGTTTGAGACGAGATGGTATTGGTGAAGATGTTAGTGAAGATTGGTCCTCCCACGAAGGAGGAAGCGTTGGTGATGACGATGGCTTCGATTTCCCCCTCCCGGAGGGAAGTTTCCCATCAGAATATCTGTGTCGGAGATCAAAAGGGCCTCTGCCCAGGTTTTCGCCTTGAGATGGCAACGCTTCATATCGCAAGTATCCTCTTGATTTTTTCTAGGTCAAAACCCATCATATATCAGAAGAGGGGGGCCGGAGGCCGCCTGTGGGGCCCCCAAGCCATCAGGGCATGCCCAGGGGGGTGGGCGCATCCTGTTGACTTGGCACCAACACGTGCCCCCCCCTCTCGTATATTTTTGCTCCATAAATTCAGATATATTCCACAAATATTCCTTGTGAAGTTACAGGTCATTTGGAGTCTAGTGAATTTTCAGCCTTTTTCTTGGTTTTCAGGTCCAGAATTCCAATTTCTGACAATTTTGCTCTTTGTGATGTACCATGTAAATTCAGAGAGAAAAGGCATAAGAATTGTATCATAAAGTGGAATAATGACCAAGAATAATATAAATATCAATAAGAAATCATGATGCAAAATGGACGTATGAACTCCCCGAAGCTTAGACCTCGCTTGTCCTCAAGCGAAAGCCGAACTCGATAGTAATGACCACATAATTAGAGAGTGAGGTGTCGATATAAATATAATACGAACATGAGAGCATCATGAATATTAACATAGCAACAAGTTTTTCATCATATAACTTCTCATAAACAAGTAACAATCTATCCACAACATTGAAGTATGAAGTATAAACTTTATTGACAATCAACAAACTATGTTCTTAGTCATAGACAATCACAATTCATCATATTTCAGAGAAGAGTCTATGGAAGAGCTTTTCATTTTAGCAAGTCCACATACTCAACCATCATTTAGTCTTCTATAATTGCTGACACTCAATGCATATTTTTGGAGCAAATGTTTCCATCGGACACATAGGAAGATAGGGGCTTTATTACTTCCACCACCCAACTTATTTACCTCAAGGATAATGTCAACAATAATGACTCATGATCACCTACATCCAACTGGATATATGTGCCTGGATCTTACCCCAACACATGATGCTTACCAACTAAAGAATTAATAGGTTAGAATAGGGATAAACATTATTGACTCTTGCATAAAAGTAAAAGAGATAGGCCCTTCTCAGAGGGAAGCAAAGGTTGCCATGCGCTTTTTATTTTTGGATGTGCAATTTCTTAATGTAAAGCAACGTCACTTCATATTACCCCTGATGATAGCAACCTTTATTATGCAGTTTGTCGCTTTTATTTCTTTGCCATCACAAGATCGTACAAAGCTTATTTTCCCTTACAATAAAAGAGCATACAAGAGGCACAAGTCACTGAGCTTCCTGGATGCCTATACAGGATATCATCAAATAAAGATGAAAGAATCTGACCAGACAACAACAACATTTATCACACCTTACATGCCGTTCTATTTTAACACGATGCCCATCGAACTAAAGAACGTCGGGGCCACATACCAACGCATGATTCAATCATGCCTAGAGAAACACATCGGGAAGACCGTCGAGGCCTATGTCGATGATGTGGTTGTCAAAACCAAACATGGCGGACAATTGCTAAACAACCTCAGTGATACATTCGCCAGCCTATGGGAATATAAAATTAAGCTCAATCCGAAGAAATGCATCTTCGGAGTCCCAGCCGGCAAATTCCTTGGCTTTATCGTATCCAGTCAATGAATCGAGGCCAATCCGCAAAAATATGAGCTTTGGACCGTTTGGAGGTACCGACATAGCTCAAACATGTACAAAAACTAGCAGGATGCGTGGCGGCATTAAGCCGTGATACGTCTCCAACGTATCTATAATTTTTTCTTGTTCCATGCAGTTATATTATCATTCTTGGATGTTTTCCAATCATTTTATAACAACTTTATATCATTTTTTGGGACTAACCTATTGACATAGTGCCAAAGTGCCAGTTGCTGTTTTTGCTTGTTTTTTACTTCGCAGAATATCAGTACCAAACGGAGTCCAATCGTGACGAAACTTTTTGGAGATTTTTTCTGGACCAGAAGACACCCAGTGGGCCAAACAAGAGCCAGGAAGGTGGGCCGTGGAGAGCACAACCCAGCAGGGCGCGCTAGGGGGCCCCCGGCGCGCCCTGGTGGGTTGTGCCCTCCACAGGGCCCCTCTGCACCGCCTCTGATGCCTATAAATTCCCAAATATTCGGAAAACCCTAGGAGAGTCGACGAAACACAATTCCAGCCACCGCAAGTTCCAGAACCGCGAGATCCAATCTAAACACCATCACGGAGGGGTTCATCTTCCTCATAGGTGCCTCTCCGATGATGCATGAGTAGTCCACCATAGACCTACGGGTCCGTAGGCAGTAGCTAGATGGCTTATTCTCTCTCTCTTATGATTCTCAATACAATGGTCTCTTGGAGATCTATTTGATGTAAACTTTTGCGGTGTGTTTGTTGGGATCCGATGAATTTTGAATTCATGATCAGTTTCTATCCATGAATATTATTTGAGTCTTCTTTGATCTCTTATATGCATGATTGCTTATAGCATCGTATTTCTTCTTCGAATCTTTGGTTTAGTTAGGCCAACTAGATCGATTTTTCTTGCCATGGGAAGAGGTGCTTTGTGATGGGTTCGATCTTGCGGTGTTCTTTCCTAGTGACAGAAGGGGCAGCAAGACACACATGTATCGTTGCTATTAAGGATAACAAGATGGGGTCTATTCCTACATGAATAGATCTTGTCTACATCATGTCATCATTCTTATTGCATTACTCCATTTTTCCATGAACTTAATACACTAGATGCATGCTGGATAGCGGTCGATGTGTGGAGTAATAGAGGTAGATGCAGGCAGGAGTCGGTCTATCTATCTTGGACGTGATGCCTATATAATGATCATCGCCTTGGATATCGTCATGACTATTCGATTTTCTATCAATTGCCCAACAGTAATTTGTTCACCCACCGTGCGCTATACTCATGAGCGAAGCCACTAGTGTACCCTACGGCCCCCGGGTCTACTTTTCCATCATATTGCTTTCCGATCTACGTTTTTTGCAATCTTTGTTTTCAAATCTACAAAACCAAAAACCCAAAAATATATTGCTGCATATTTACTCTTTTTATTTGTGTTCTTGAGAGATCTATCTCTCCTATCTATCACTACCTAATCTATCTTATTACCGTAGAGAGATTGAAAACCTCTCTTTCGCGTCGGGTTGCAAGTACTTGTTGTTTGTGTGCAGGTGCTGCTTATTGGGTGGTGGTGATCCTCCTACTGGTTCGATAACCTTGGTTTGATAACTGAGGGAAATACTTACCGTCGCTTTGCTGCATCATCCCTTCCTCTTTGGGGAAATACCGACGCAGTCTCAAGCCACGTCAAAGGAATTTCTGGCGCCATTGCCGGGGAGGAAGCGGTCTCTTCTACGTGCCTATCATAGGCACCGAGGGGACTCCATCATCATCTACCAGGTTCCTAATCACAAATCTCATCTCCTTGCAATTACATTATTTGCCATTTGCCTGTCGTTTTCCTCTCTCCCACTTCACCAATTTGCCGTTTTATTCGCACTCTTTTTCGTTTGACCTTTTTCTTGCCGGATCTCTTGCCTAGTCATTATGGCTAGCTCTACCTTTGTTGCGTGTACTCTCGATAATGAGGTTCTTAATTTTAAGCAAAGGGGAGGGGAGAACCTAAAAGATGCTTGGTATAGGATTTGCAATGCTCATAATAGATCTATCCATAAGCAATCTACCGTTGTTCTTCTTCGCAGTTTTTATGTTGGCATCACCACTTGGTATAGATTCGTCCTTGATACGATTACCGGTGGGAATTTCTTGATGTGACCATCTTTGGATGCTTTTAATGCTTTGGGAAGTTTAGTGGGATCACCACCTATCATGATCAATGAAACAACTTTAACTCTCGAACACGTTATGGAGAGATTAGATGCTATTGAAAAGAAGATGATTACTAAAGAACATCTTGATGATCTAGATAAAAGGATGCATAATCTTGCTAATAAAATTGGATCTAAGGCGGGAGATGCTCTTAAATTGCTTAAGGAAAAAAGAAACTGTAGTTAACGAAAGGGTAGAGGATAGCCCTTACCGGATTGATAAGATAGAAGAGATTTTTAGTAATTTGGGTTCTGCCTTTTCTTCTATCAAAACCATTGAAAAAACTCCCGTAAAATTTGGCAAGACCACGCAAGTCACTAAGAACAAAGTTGCTACACCTAGTGGCCACAAGGCAGATCTTAAAATGATTAGTATTCATCCCGACTTTGTTGAAATCATAAGAGATCCTATTTACAAGAATGAATTTCTTGGTTTTCTTAATAGGAGTGTTATCGTTAAGAATATGCATGCTAAATCCTTGAAGAACTCTAGTTGTGTAATTGAAGAGTTGAAAACTGACGGGGATATTACCACTGGGTATGCCAGGACAAGGGAGTTCGTGCCCCTTTTAGAAAAAACTATACGGCCGGCTGATCCATGGCCGGCTGGCCCACGACCGGCTTGTCCGTGATCGGCTGGCAAGCGGACGGCTGGCCCACGGTCGGCTGGACGGGAGCCGGCCGCCTGGCCCCCAAACAGCCCGCAACCGGCCGCCCCGCGGCCGGCCCTTTCGCTGACCTCTGGACGAACAGGCCCTTGACCCCCCCCCCCCCGCTGCGACCAAGTACACCGACAGGACACGACCCCCGCGCTGGGCTCCGGTGTGGCTACAGCGACCGCTGACACGCGGGCACTCATGGCTACAGTTCGGGCGGTCGTACCGCTAACTCTGACCGATCGAGACCCGACAGGGCAACAGTGCGGCCACGCCGCCGTCTACTTCATTACCTGCCCCGGCGTGGCTACAGCACAGCCGACCGTACCGCTGACATCGGCCGGCAGGCGCAAGACGACGCCACGCGGGGCAGCCCATGCCGCGGCAGGTGGGCGCGGACCAATGGGAGAGCCGGCTGGCGGGCCCCAGTCAGCGATGGGACCGCACAGCCGGTAGGCCCTACGAGCGACGAGACGGCCCTGTCGGTGGGACCGCTGGCCGGCAAGAGGCTGTCGGTCGGGGCCCCCATTTAGTACCTTATGTATCTTATAAGCCGGGGGGTTGGCCTATAAAACCCCCCGAGGCCCCCCCATGCATCAGCAGGCATTCTCCCCTCACACACCCTCACTCCCACATAGCAAGGGAAGAAGAGCCGGCTACTCCTTCTTCTTCCTCTAGACAACAGCTCAAGGAGCACCATTGTAACACCGACCACCCATCAACTAGACAAGCAGGACTAGGGGTGTTACCTCCCACGGAGGGCCCCGAACCTGGGTACAACGTGTGTCTCTCACCGCTTGTGCCCAATCCTGCTCCCGGAGCCCGCCGGCGTCCTTCGGCCCCAACCACTCTCGATAAGCCACCCTATGGCATCTGTTGTGAGAAAACGACGACAGTTGGCGCCCACCGTGGGGCCGTCCGCGGCGCCGGCCGGAGTCACGCTCCGGGCGGGACCCTTCACCACTTCCCCCGGCTGCCCCACGTCCGGGCGGAACTGCACGCTCGTGGGGCGTGCTCTCGCAGGGCGGGACCCCGTTCCCATCGGCCCTGCGGGCGTCGCTGCCGACCGCTCCAACGAGGGGCGCGGCGGCGAACCTCTCTCCGACGTCGCCCTCCTCACCAAACGCCTCGGTAGGTTGAGCCTTGCCGGCAAACCAGCCGCCGATGAGTACCGCAGCGAGGTACTCGACTGCCTCAACCCGCCCTCGTTCGTGGGCGCACTCGCCCCGGGCGATGCTGATGACTCCTGCATCCGCGCGGGGGTAATGGCCACCGGCTCCTCCACGACCTCCGGCCGCGTCAGGGCGGAGGCGGAGGCGGCCGCCGCGGCCGCCCGCACCGGCGCCTCCGACCCCCTCGGCTCCGTGCTTCGGGGCCTCAGCACCCCCGTCGTGCCTACAACGAACCCGGCCACGGCTACGGCCGAGCTGGAGGCCACTCGCCGGCTGCTGTTCACGGAGGCGACCACGCTCGCCACCACCAAGCGCCGGATGGAGTCCGCGCAGCGCGAGTACAACTCTGCCTATGGCCTCACCCCCGCCGGCAACGAGCCCAGCCGGCGCGGCGATGTCCGCAACCGCGGCCGTGTAGTCGCGGAAATCCTCGGTCGCTGGCTCCCCACCTACGACACGCCGGTTGCCAACCTGAGAGCCGCCCAGGTGGCCTACGCCGACCTCGCCGACCTGGTGGGCGAGGAGCGAGAGCAGCATGAGCGGCACATCCAAGACCTCATCGCCACCGCGAACGCCTAGCAAGCCCGGCTCGATGACGCCTACGCCGGCGCCGAAATTCCCGCCCCCGAGGGGGACGCCCCGCTAACCGCCGGGCAGCGCCGGCCTATCCAGCAAGCCTCTTCCCCCCGCGGCTCCGGCCGGCGGGGCGCTGGGTCCCATAACGGCCGCTCCCGATGCGGAGACGAGCCGCCAGCCGTCGACAGCCGGCGCAACGATGCCCCGGCTGGCGGCAGCCGACTCAGCCGGGACCATACCCCGCCCCCGCGGCGGGAGCGCGCGCGCTCGCCCGCCCCGGCTGTCCGTCCCGAGCTCGCCGCTCGGCTCGGCCCGCGCGTCCCGCGGAGTGAGAACGACGCCCGGACCCGCATCGACCGGCTGGCGCAGTCCGCCCTCCTGGAGGAGGAGGGTCCAATCGGTCCGGCATGCTTCGGCCCACGGATCCGCATCAAGCCGTTCCCAACCGGCTTCACACTCCCTCGCGACACCCCGAAGTACAACGGCACCGCCAAGCCAGAAGACTGGTTAGTCGACTACACCACCGCAGTCGGCATAGCCAGGGGAAACAAGCGTGTAGCCGTGCGCTACGTCCCCCTCATGTTGATCGGCTCGGCTCGGACCTGGCTCAACAGCCTGTCTGCTGGCGGCATCAACACCTGGACAGACTTTGAGGAGGCATTCGTCCGCAACTTCACCGGCACCTACAAGCGGCCCGGCTGGCCCCGCGAGCTGGCCATGTGCGTCCAGGGGCCGGACGAGTCCCTCCGTGACTACCTCATGCGCTGGACCGAGCTCCGCAACTCCTGCGAGGGGGTACACGAGGTGCTGGCCATCCAGTACTTCATCGAGGGCTGCCGCGATGGCACCCACCTCAAGCACAAGCTCCTGTGCTCCGAGCCGGTGACCCTGGCGGATCTGATGGCCAAGGCAGATAAGTACACCACGGCCGACTCCGCGATGCGGATGAAGGTCACAACGCCTGCCAAACCGACCCCGCCGCCTGCCACGTCGCGGGCGGCTGCCGACAACCGGCTGCAGCAGAACAACAAGCGCAAGGCCGACCAGCCGGATCCCCACTATAGGAGCCGGCAGGTCGCCACTATCGAGGAAGAGCAGCCGGCTGCCCAGGCCCCCAGCCAACGCCAGCGGACCGGCAAGACCGCCTGGCAGCCCAAGCTCACCTTCGAGCAGATGGTCGACGCACCCTGCAAGATGCACTCCGGGGCCAAGCCGGCCACCCACGCGCTCCGGCAGTGCAGCTTCTCCCAGCGGCTAGCCCGAGGCGAGGGCCTCCCGGTTCCTCCGCCTCTGGCTCCCCGCGCTCCGACTCCGGCCCAGCCGCCCGCGCCGGCTCCGGCTGCCAACAACGGCCGCCTCCATGACCAGTTCCCCGACCAGGACGGGGCCTACGTCATCTTCACCAGCGAGGGAACCGACAAGCATAGCTTGCGCCAGCGCCGGCACGAGGTGAACGCCACCGTCCCCTCGGTCCCCCAGTATATGCACTGGTCCGAGAAGCCGGTCACTTGGAGCCGGTCGGACCACCCGGCCGTAATGCCAAACCCCGGCAGCTACGCCCTCGTCCTCGATCCCACCATCGCCTCTGAGAGGCTCACCTGCTGTTTCTCGCGGGTACTGATCGACGGGGGCAGCAGCATCAACATCCTCTACCGCGACACACTGCTCAAGCTGGGGCTCAAGGAGAAAGACCTGCAGACAAGCCGGACGGTTTTCCACGGCATCGTGCCAGGGAAATCCTGCACCCCCATC
Organism: Elymus sibiricus; assembly: GCA_039707655.1. NCBI lineage: Eukaryota > Viridiplantae > Streptophyta > Magnoliopsida > Poales > Poaceae > Elymus > Elymus sibiricus. The sequence goes on from CM077671.1 coordinate 401,656,478, forward strand.
GGCAAGATTCAGCTCGATGTCCTCTTCGGCAACAAGAGTCAATTCCGCCGCGAGCCAATATGGTTCGAGGTGGTGGACCTCAACAGTCCCTACCACGCGCTGCTGGGCAGGCCGGCCCTCGTCAAGTTCATGGCGGTGCCCCATTACGCCTACCTCAAGCTCAAGATGCCGGGCCCCAAGGGCATCATCACCATCGATGGCGACTACAAAAAGTCGATCGAGTGCGCGCGCGACAGCAGCCGGCAGGCCAAAGCCCTGGAGATAGCGGAGGAGAAGCGGCAGCTCGACCGGCTTGTGGCTCACGCCTCTGACTAGCCGGCCGTGCCGGCTCCTCCGTCCCAGTCGGCCGGCGAAACATCGTTCCAGCCGTCCAAGGACACCAAGCAGGTGCCACTCGACCCGGCCAACCCCAAGCAGTGCGTCACCATCGGCGCCCGCCTCGACAGCAAATAGGAAGGCGAGCTCGTCGACTTCCTCCATGAGAATCGGGACATCTTCGCATGGTCTCCAAAAGACATGCCGGGTGTTCCGAGGAAGTACGGCGAGCACAAACTTCATGTGTGGTCGGACGCCAAGCCGGTCAAGCAACCCCTGCGCCGTTTCTCTGAGGAGAAGCGGCGTACTATAGGAGAAGAGATCACCCGGCTGCTCGCAGTCGGCTTCATCATGGAAGTGTTCCACCCGGACTGGCTGGCCAACCCAGTCCTGGTGCTGAAGAAAAATAATTCTTGGCGCATGTGTATCGACTACACCAGCCTGAACAAGGCCTGTCCCAAGGACCCGTTCGCCCTACCCCGGATCGATCAAGTGATTGACTCCACGGCCGGCTGCGATCTGCTAACCTTCCTGGACGCCTATTCCGGCTACCACCAGATCAATCTGGACCCAGCCGACCGGCTGAAGACCTCCTTCATCACCCCTTTCGGGGCCTACTGTTACATCACCATGTCCTTCGGCCTGAAGAACGCAGGCGCCACCTTTCAGCGTTGCATGCAGACATGCCTCCTGCCCCAGATCGGCATTAACGTCCACGTCTACGTGGATGACATCGTTGTCAAAACCAAGAAGCATTTCAGCCTCCTCGACGATCTCCGAGAGACCTTCGCCAACCTGCGCGAATACAAGATCAAGCTCAATCCGGAGAAGTGTGTTTTCGGCGTGCCGGCCGGTCAGCTCCTGGGTTTCTTCGTGTCCGCCCGTGGCATCGAAGCTAACCCAGAGAAGATCAGAGCCATCGAGCGCATGCACAAGCCGGCCAAGCTCCGCGACGTCCAGAAGTTCGCCGGCTGCCTTGCATCGCTCAGCCGGTTCGTCAGCCGGCTGGGCGAGAAGGCGTTGCCCCTCTACCAGCTCATGAGAAAGACGCCCACATTCGAGTGGACCAACCAGGCAGATGAGGCGTTCCACGACCTCAAGCGCGCTCTCTCTAGCGCTCCCGTCCTGGCGGCTCCGACTGAGAAGGAGCCAATGCTCGCATACATCGCGGCGACCACCCGCGTAATCAGCGTCGTTCTGGTGGTGGAACGGCCGGAAGAAGGCAGGGCGCTGCCCGTCCAGCGCCCCGTCTACTACCTCAGCGAGGTCCTCTCCGCCTCCAAGCAGAACTACCCCCACTACCAAAAGATGTGCTATGGCATATACTTCGCCGCCAAGAAGGTCAAGCAGTACTTCCAGGAGCACACCATCACCGTGGTGAGCACGGCGCCGCTCGGCGAGATCATGAGCGGCCGGGACGCCACCGGCCGGATCACCAAATGGGCCATCGCCCTCGCCGACTACGAGATTCGGTACGAGCCGCGCACGGCCATCAAGTCGCAGACGATGGCTGACTTCCTCGTCGACTGGGCCGAGACCCAGTTCGTGTCGCCTCCCCCGGATTCCACGCATTGGCACATGCACTTCGACGGCTCGAAGATGCGAACCGGCCTCGGAGCCGGCATCGTCTTGTCGTTCCCGAAGGGGGGCCAGCTCAAGTACGTGCTCCAGATCCTCTTCGCCTCCTCCAACAACGTGGCTAAGTACGAGGCGCTCGTCCACGGCCTCCGGCTCGCCAAGGAAATCGGGATCCGGCGCATCCTCTGTTTTGGCGACTCCGACCTCGTGGTGCAACAGGTCTCTGGCGAATGGGACGCCAGGGACGCCAACATGGCTAGCTATCGCTTCCTCGTCCAGCAGCTCACCGGTTCCTTCGAGGGCTGTGAGTTCGACCACGTCCCCCGGGCGGACAACGAGGCGGCCGACACATTGGCAAAGATCGGCTCCACCCGGCAAGCCATTCCAGCCGGCGTTTCCCTCGAACGGCTGCTCAAGCCTTCGATCAAGCCCTCTCCCGAATCAGAGTCTATCTTCGTGCCGGCTGACGTCGCACCATCAACTCCGGCTGTCGTGCCGGCCCCATCGGCTCCGACGTCCGACGCCCCCACGGCGGCCGGCTCCAGCTCCACGACCGTCATGATGGCGATCGATGCGCCCCTCGCTGTCTCAGTCTCGAGGATTGGCGACCCGGTCCCGGGGGCTGGCGAGCCGGCCCCGGGGACTGACAAGCCGGACCTGGGGACTCCGATAACAGGCCCGGGGGCTCCGGCTGCCCCCAGCGCCCCACTTGCGCTCGAGACGGCTCCCGTCTCGGCCCCCTCGTGGGCCCAGCCCATTCTGGCTTTCCTCGTGCGTGGCGAGCTCCCCCCTGACGAAGCCACAGCAAGGCAAATCCAGCGCTGGGCCCCGGCCTACGGCATCATCAACCGCGAGCTGGTTCATCGCAGCACAACCGGCGTGTTCCAACGCTGCGTCGAGCCGGAGAAGGGTCAGGACATCCTCCGTGACATCCACCAGGGCGAGTGCGGGCATCACGCCGCCTCCAGAACCCTGGTGGCCAAGGCGTTCCGCCACGGCTTCTATTGGCCAATGACCTTGGAAGAGGCCAAGCGGCTGGTCGACAAATGCGAGGGGTGCCAGCGCTTCAGCACGCAGAGCCACCTGCCGGCAACGGCCCTCTAGACCATCCCGCACTCGTGGCCCTTTGCCGTCTGGGGGCTGGACATGGTAGGCCCTTTCAAGACCGCGCGGGGCGGCATGACGCATCTATTGGTAGCTGTCGACAAGTTCACCAAGTGGATCGAAGCAAGGCCCATCAAGAAGCTGGACGGCCCCACAGCCGTTTGGTTCATCAAGGATATCACGGTCTGCTACGGCGTTCCCCACAGCATCATCACCGATAACGACACGAATTTCGCCAAAGGCGCGATGGCACGTTTCTGCTCCCAGGAGGGCATCCGGCTCGACCTCGCGTTGGTGGCCCACCCACAGTCAAACGGCCAGACGAAGAGGGCAAACGGCTTGATCCTGGCCGGCCTCAAGCCTCGGCTCGTGGCGCCCCTCGTACGGTCAGCCGGCTGCTGGATCGAAGAGCAGCCGGCTGTCCTCTGGAGCCTTAGGACCACGCCCAACCGGTCGACCGGCTACACCCCCTTCTTTCTCGTATATGGGTCTGAGGCGATCATCCCCATGGACATAGAGTTCGACTCACCTCGAGTCGCCCTGTATACGGAAAAAGATGCGAAGGAGGCAAGAGAAGACGGTGTCGATCTACTCGAAGAAGCACGCGAGCTGGCCCTGAGCTGGACGGCCATCTACCAGTAGAAACTCCGGCACTACCACAACAAGCGGATCCGGCCCCTCTCCTTCCGCGAAGGAGACCTGGTGCTCAGGCGGATCCAGCGGACCGCCGGCCAGCACAAGCTGTCCTCCCCATGGGAAGGCCCGTTCATCATCAGCAAGACGCTGCACAACAACGCCTACTATCTGATAGACGCCCAGAAGTCGCAGAAGCGCAAAAGAGACGCCTCCGGCGAGTAGACGGAGCGCCCATGGAATGCGGCGCTCCTTCGACCATTCTACTGCTAAGAAAGTACCAGTGTATGTATGTATATCCCCTTCTGTTGGAACTTAATGAATGCAACGGGGGCCCCAAGCCGGCACTTGGGGCACACCCCCTTTATTTCAATTCCATCAAAGGCTTGTCATCTCTTAAGCAGGGCACCCGGGCCCGGCTCCCTGGGCGCGGGGGCTCGCCGGCTCTTCTCCAAGGCGGTCAAGTAGTGTGAAAAAGCAATCTCCCCCCCCCTGCCTAGGCACAGACCGGCCCCCGGCTGTCCGGCTGGCGGGACCATGGGATGGGAAGGAACTTACCGCATGAACGCCACCTAAAGAGTAGAAGCCAGATAAGTCCAACCGGACCGTGTTATCTCTAGAAACCGGCCTCTGCCGGCTTGCCCCAACCCTAGCCGGACGAATCTAAAGCCCGCATGTTTTCCCCAAGGACGATGCCCCGTCCCTGTCCCAGTCTGGCTCCCGGCTGGCTGACGGGCGGGGCGGAAGCCAGAAGGAATCCTTGTGTAAAATATGAGTCGAAAGGCAAAGGGCAAAGGAAGAGCTGGCACGCAAACATTTTAAACTTCAAGCAAATTTATGAACAAAAGGCCACAGGCCGAAGATTCTTTACAATACACCCCAGTGGGTGGAAACGCGTCTCAATAAGTCTTGCAGCGAAAGAAAAAAATACAAAGTGCGCAGGGCCGCTTAGGCTGCCGATGCATCGCCGGCTGGCTCGACAGTTTGCCCAAGGGAGGCCGCCGCCTTCGGATCCGCCTCCGTGGCCTCCGTGGCTTCGGTGTCGCTGCCGGAAGCGGTGCTCTCGTTGGCAACCTCCTCATCTTCAGGTCCTTGGGGAATGCCAAAGGAGTCCTCGGCAACCGGCTCGCCATCCTCGCCAAGCGCCGGCAGGAGCTCGTCCGGGTCGACGTACGAAGCCAGCTCGTTGGCTCGACGGACGAGGGCGCCTTCGCGGGCGACTCGCTCCGCCTCGGGAACCTCGCGCATCGTGGCTAGCCGGCCCAAGTCGACGCCGGGGTACCACGATGTGACGAACCGAAGGGCCATCTGTGCCCCGGAGCGGGCCGCCGATGCCTTCCAAACCTCGAGCCGGGCCACCGCGTGCTCCAGCCACAGCGCCACGCGGCCCGCCGGGGCCCCATGGCTCGGCCAGAGGGCCGAAGTCACCTCCATGCCGGCCGTATGGAGCCAGTCCATGCTGCGCTGAAGGAAGATCAGCCGGTTCTCGACAGCCAGCGCGAACTCCGGCAGGTCCCAGCCGGCGTGCTCCTCAACCTCCTGCCCGCGCTGCCGCAGGCACTCCCGATGCTCCGCCACGACCCGCTCGACGCGGCGCTGGGTATTCGGGAACCGGTCTGGGGGAAGAGAAGAATCAGAAAACAAGTCGAAAGCAGCCGGCGGAAGAAGAGGACTCAAAAACAAAAACTCACGCTGGAAAGCCTCGTCCATCTCAATGGCAAACTGAAGGCCCGCGCTCCGCTCCCTCTCCAGCACCTCCTCCGCCTGGGCGAGGGCAGCCCCGCGCTTCTCAAGCTCGCCCCTGAGGCGAGTCACTTCGTCCTGAAGACCGGTGGCCCGTTTGTTGGCGTCGGCCGCCTGCTTGATGGCGTCCTCCCGGGCCGCCACTTCCCGCTGTAGCTCCGCGGTCAGGCGCTCCCGCGCCGCCTGACCATCAACGACCAGGCCGCCCAGCCGGTCCCGATCCGACGTAACTGCCTGGAGCTCCTGCCCCAGCTGGTCCCGTTCGGAGGCCATTTCATCCCTCTTCTGCCGAATTGGGGCCAACTCCTCTGCGAAAAACCCAACACGAGTCACTCAAGTGCGGAAGACCCGGGCCGCCTACCGAGCAGCCGGCCCGACTCTCGGGGGCTACACCTAGTGGGTGCGCTCGCGCGCCCCCACTAGAATAAGCATACCTTGCGCCTTCTTCAGCTCCTCCTGGACCTGGTAGTAGCCAACCTTGCCCCGGTTGTGGATGGCTACCGCCTCGTCAAAAAGCGTCTGCCGCTTGGCGTTTTATGCCTACTCCACGCCAAGGATTGAAAGAAAAGTTAGATAGCAAAAAATAAAGAAAAGTAGATCCGGCCCGGCTGCCACGCAGCCGAGCAGCCGTCCCGAATCTCGGGGGCTACACCCAGTGGGTGCGCTCGCGCACCCCCACTGAAGATTCCACGCGAGCTAAGGAAACTCATCACCACCGCCTCCTCCACGCGCCGGAAATTGCTCTCGGCGGCCTCTGCAAGCCTGGCCAGCCCCTCACGGCAGTGCGCCATGATGCGGCCTGGCTCCCCAGACATAAGGGCCGGGCTGCTGGCTGGCGGGGCCAGGACGGCTGGGGCGAGGGCCAACGCCTTTCAGTCCCGGATCACGTCGAGCATGGTCCTCTTCGACCGGCTCGCCCCACCACTTGACCCGGCGTCCGCCGCGGCGGCGGACGGCGGGAGGTTGGTGGTAACCACAAGGGCCCGGGAGCCAGCCTCGATCCCCTCTACGACCAGTACGGCGGCTCCGCCGCCTGCCGGACCAGCTCGACAGCCGGGTGGACCGGCTCGCTCCTTCCGCCGGCCGTCATCTCCGGTGCCACCTCCGGCACGATTGAACGGGGTCGCGACCGGCTCCACTCGCGGGTCCACCTCCCTGGCCGCCTCAGGAGCCGCGACGGACGCCGAGCCACCTCTGCCAAGGGCGGGGCCCAGGTCGTGCCCGGCGCCGGCCCCCGCGGCTGGCTCGACGGTGGCCTCGACATCCGCGTCGACTCCGCCGCTGAGTCCGTAGCACGCGCCGGGTCCGAGGGCCGCCTTCGCCTCCCGTCACTCGAGGCCCCCGAACGCGAGGGCGCACCCTTCGCCCCTGCCTTTGAGGCTCGCATGTCGGCGAGCCTCCTCTTCTCCTCCCACAATGCGGCCGCGTGCTCCTGGGCCTGCCGGCTGGTGGCATCCACCGGGTCGGCGGTCGACTCCGTGTCATGGAGCTCGATGGCGTCTCTGGCAAAAATGGAACAAGGGCCCTCAGGCGCCTGCCGGCTCAAAACGCGAAAACATCTACAAAGGTTAAGAAGTGCACTCACCCGATGACAACAGGAAGGGGCCGCCTGCCCTGAGGCGGCGGTTTCGCGACGGCCGCCCGCACCTTCTTCCGAGCTGGCGGCTGCGTCGGCGGCTGCCCTGAGGCCGGCCTCTTCTCCCGACGGGAGGTCTCGGCCGTTCGGCCACGAGCCGGCTGCTCCTCGCTCCGTCCGCGTGGCTCCCGCCGAGCTGTGGGGGGAGGCGCGTCCAAGATCCGGACATCATCATCATCGTCATCGTCAGCCTAATCTTTGATCATGGGTTCAAAGTTGAACTCACCAGCCGCCCTGGACCCTCCGGCTCCCGGATCGCCCATCATCCCGTCCTCCTCAACCTCCCCCGAGGACTCGACCCCCTCTTCAGCGCCTCCTCCCAGCTCAAAATCCTCTGGGTCGGAATCAGCGCGTTTCGCCTGGAATACCTGGGGGTGCGGGCCATCTGGCGTGTTCTGTCGAACAAAGCGTTGCGGTCAGCATGGCGTGTGAGTGGGGGGGACGGCTGGAGAAACACAGAAGAAAAGGAAACCACCACGACGGAACGTATCAGGGGCGTCGGGTCGTGCCGGCTGTACGGCAACTTGCCGAAGCGCCAGGTGCGCGGCTTTAATTTGAAGTTGGTGATGGCGTTCACCCGCTCCGCCACCTGCGCTGTCGTCAGCTTGAAGGTGGATAGCCGGCAGGGGTCCCGCCGGCCCGTCATATCGCAGATCCGGTGCGGTCTCTACTTCAGGGGCAGCACCCGGCGATCGATAAAGGCGGCCACCAGATCGGCCGCGACCAGCCCCTCCCCACTCTTCATGGTGTGCAGCCGGCCCAGCATCCCGGTCAGATCTCCTGGCGTCCCGTCGGCCGCCCAGTTCACCCCCGTGGATGGGGCTTTGACGAAGGCCGGCAGCCGGATGTAATCCTGCGCCGGGTTGAAGTTCTTCACGTAGAAGAACGTTCGGTTCCATTTCTTGACAGACTCGATGAGGGTGATGCGGGGGAACAGCGTGCTGCGGACGCACAGCACCGCGCCCCCGCAGGCATGCCTCGTTGCCGTTCTTCAAGGCCTTGAGGTAGAAGAGCTTCCTCCACAACTCCACGAAGGGGAGAAGTCTGAGGTAGCCCTCGCAGAGAGTCACGAAGCTCGACAGTTGAAGAATGGAGTTGGGCCATAAGTGGTGCGGCTGGAGATCGAACGTATCCATGAAGAGTCGGAAGAACTGGCTCACCGGCAGGCCAAAGCCATGCGAGAAGTGCCAGGCGAACACCACGAACTCCCCCTCCGCGGGCTCGGGCACCACCTCACTGCCCAGAGGACGGGCGGCGACGCGGTCCTCCGACGGCAGCATACGGGCGCGGCGGAGGTGCGCGATGTCCTCCGCAGTAACGACGGATCCAGCCCAGCTTCCGGAAGGTCCGTCGGCCATCTCCGAGGTAGTCGAACGCGAAGGAACGGGCGAGCGAAGCGGCAGCACGGTCCGGAGCGGCGGACTGCGAGAGGAGGAAGATGATGGGGAGAGGGGCGCGCAAACTGCCTCCGCCTCTCCCCCTTCCCTTATAAATAAGGAGGCGACGCCCGGGGGACATGGGGATTAACTGCGTCCATGCCCCCGGGGAATCCGCAGGACGTGGGCGCCGCGGGCCGCGGCCGCTGGGGTCCGGGCATAGAGGATCCCTGCCTGCGGCCCGAGGCCTACTAGTCTAGGACCGTGGCCTGCCGGGCTAGGCCCAAGGCAACGTCCCGTCAGGCTCCCAGATGCGGGGCCCTCAGCGTCACAGCGCTCCGCGTGGCGCGCCACGGTCCGGCACGGGTCCCGAGGCGGCGCGACAGGACCCGAGGCGACGGGCGCGGTTGCCGACATGGCTGATCGATCGTTCCCGCGCAACAGGACGATGCCGCCGGATGAAGCCTCCGGCTCCCCCTCGTCAGGAGGACGCGGGCCCCCGCCGGCTTCGGGGACTACTGACGGGGATATTACCCCTGGGTATGCCAGGACAAGGGAGTTTGTGCCCCTTTTAGAAAAAACTATACGGCCGGCTGGTCCATGGCCGGCTGGCCCACGACCGGCTGGTCCGTGACCGGCTGGCCCACGGCCGGCTGGATGGGAGCCGGCCGCCTGGCCCCTGGCCAGCCCGCAACCGGGCGCCCCGCGGCCGGCCCTTCCGCTGACCTCTGGACGAACAGGCCCTTGACCCCCCCCCCCCCCCGCTGCGACCAAGTACACCGACAGGACACGACCCGCGCGCTGGGCTCTGGTGTGGCTACAGCGACCGCTGACGCGTGGGCGCGCATGGCTACAGTCCGGGCGGTCGTACCGCTAACTCTGACCGATCGAGACCCGGCAGGACAACAGTGCGGCCACGCCGCCGTCTACTCCATTACCTGCCCCGGTGTGGCTACAGCACAGCCGGCCGTACCGCTGACTTCGGTCGGCAGGCGCAAGACGACGCCACGCGGGGCAGCAGGTGCCACGGCAGGTGGGCGCGGACCAATGGGAGAGCCGGCTGGCGGGCCCCAATCAGCGATGGGACCGCACAGCCTGTAGGCCCTACGAGCGATGAGACGGCCCTGCCGGTGGGACCGCTGGCCGGAAGAGGCTGCCGGCCGAGGCCCCCATTTAGTACCTTATGTATCTTATAAGCCGGGGGGTTGGCCTATAAAACCCCTCGAGGCCCCCCATGCATCGGGCAGGCATTCTCCCCTCTCACACCCTCACTCCCACATAGCAAGGGAAGAAGAGCCGGCTACTCCTTCTTCTTCCTCTAGACAACAGCTCAAGGAGCACCACGGAGGGCCCCGAACCTGGGTACAACGTGTGTCTCTCACCGCTTGTGCCCAATCCCGCTCCCGGAGCCCGCCGGCGTCCTTCGGCCCCAACCACTCTCGATAAGCCACCCCATGGCATCTGTTGTGAGAAAACGACGACAAAAACCAAAGATGACAATACCTGAATCTATGCGTTATGCCTAGCTAGGGGCGTAAAACGATAGCGCTTGTTGGGAGGCAACCCAATGAATAAATAAATTTTTGCTTTTTCCTTTCTGTTTTTGAGTGTTGACACAATTATGCCTCTATTATGATTGTGTTTTTTATGGTTTATTTAGTGTTTGTGCCAAGTAAAGCCTTTAGGATGATTCATAGGATGAGTAGAAGGGATGCTGAATCTCAAACAGAAACTTTGCGTCCAGTATATGAATTTTCATTTTTATTGCTGGAACGTGATCTTGAGATGACATTTTAACACAGTGTTGCTATGTAAATTCCTTACGTTGTCCTAATTTTTCCGAATTTTTAGAGTTACAGAAGTATGGGTAGAGTACAGATTACTACAAACTGTTCTGTTTAAGACAGATTCTGTTTTCGCTGCATTGTGTGCTTGTTTTGATGAATCTATGGTTTGTATTGGGGAGTATAAGCCAAGGTAAAGTTAAAATACAGTAGGTATAATGCAATAATAAAATATGAATGGGTTTGCAACAGTACCTAAAGTAGTGATTTGCTTTCTTATACTAACGGATCTAACGAAGATTTTGTTGAGTTTTGTGTGATTGAAGTTTTCAAGTTTTGGGTGAGATCACGATGGATGAAGGAATAAGGAGTGATAAAAGGCTAAGCTTGGGGATGCTACCGCACCCCCAAGATATATCCAAAGAGAAACAAGCAACTAAGCTTGGGGATGCCCCCGAGTGGCATCCCCTCTTTCTTCTAACGACCATCAGTATTTTACTTGCAGCTATATTTTTATTCGTCACATATCATGAGTTTTGCTTGGAGCGTCTTGTATCATTGCTTGATTTGCTTGTTAGTTTTTCCTTTGTATCCTTGCTGGACACACCTATTTGAGAGAGCCACAATCATGCTATGATTTGTTAGAATTGCTCTATGTGCTTCACTTAAACTTTTTGAGCTATAGAATTGCTCTAGTGCTTCACTTATATCCTTTTGAGCACGGTGTGCTTGGAAATTTTTGTAGAAATACTCTCATGCTTCACTTAGATTAATTTGAGAGTAGGTAAATTTTGAAGAATTCCTCTCATGCTTCACTTATACCTGTTTGAGAGATGAAATCTTTATGCTCATGTGCTTCACCTAAATTTGTTTAAGCTTGCCAAAAAGCAATGGCAATATATGAAACTAGTCCCAAAGTGATAGATATCCAAGGAGGATATAATAAAAACTTTCATGAAGATCATTAGACAAATTAAACTTGATTCTTTGTAATAGTTTCGAAACATGATGATAGTAATATGTGAGTGATGTTAGTAAGTAATTATGCTTAGTAGGAATATTGGTGTTAAGGTTTGTGATTCCCTACGCATGCACGAAAGTCAATAGTTATGCAATGAAGTTACATCCTACTTGTGGTGCATTATTCGGTGTTAGTTATGTTCAATCCTCACTTATGTGAATTTTCGTTTCTTGGTTTGGTTGCTTCCCAATCTATTTGCTAGCCTCCATTTGTACTAAGTAGAAATACTACTTGTGCATCCAAAATCCTTAAACCAAATTTTGCCTTATGAGTCCACCATACCTACCTATATGCGGTATTTCCATGCCGTTCCAAGAAAATTTGTATGTGCCATCTCTAAATTTTCAAAATAAATTTTCTCTTTTGTGTGCCCGTACCGCTCATGAAACGGTGGGGAGTGTCCAATATTTTTCCATGCTAGATGTGTTATTCTCAAGATGAGTGTTTATTCACTTGTCATTGCACGAGAGTGCGGCGGTAATAGGGATGCCCATTCCCGAAATGAAAAAGCAAAAAATATTTACTTTATGTTGTCAAATAATAAATTCCTTGAAAAGTGTTGGTATGGAAGGCAACTGTGGATATGGCCCGCCATGGAAAGTGAAAGTTTGGTGGAAAAAGGAATAAACTTTATTTTCTGTTTGGGAACCGCCTATGATATAACTAGCATGGAAAGTATTGTGAGCTACTTTGTCGTTTTCGTTGACAGGAAAAGCATGCCACCCAAAATAGTTTTCTCCCTCAATTTAAACCTTGAGCTCTGACACCTCTACAAATCCCAACTTCCCTCTGCGAAGGTCCTTTCTATTTACTTTATGCAATTTTTATTTTTGCTTTGAGTCTCCATCTTCTCTTATAAGCACCAACTAGGGGGCACTATGATCGTACTTGAGCATTGGGTATAGCTAATATTTGAGTGTGTTTCATGAATGGATCAATGATTGAGCATGATGGGCTAGGGATAACTTTCTTTAGTGTTGATATTTTGAAAGACATGGTTGCTTATTGACATGCTTGAGTATTGAAGTCATTATGTTAAAACTAGACTATTGCTTTGAATCATTTACAAGTCCAAATGTCCATGCTATACAAAAGAAAAGAATATGATGAACATGTTAGGCGGCATTCCACATCAAAAATTCTGTTTTTATCATTAACCTACTCGAGGACGAGTAGGAATTAAGCTTGGGGATGCTGATACGTCTCCAACGTATCTATAATTTTTGCTTGTTCCATGCTATTATATTATCATTCCTGGATGTTTTATAATCATTTTATAACAACTTTATATCATTTTTTGGGACTAACTTATTGACATAGTGCCAAAGTGCCACTTGCTGTTTTTGCTTGTTTTTTACTTCGCAGAATATCAGTACCAAACAGAGTCCAATCGCGACGAAACTTTTTGGAGATTTTTTCTGGACCAGAAAACACCCAGTGGGCCAAACAAGAGCCAGGAAGGTGGGCTGTGGAGAGCACAACCCAGCAAGGCGCGCCAGGGGGCCCCCGGCGCGCCCTGATGGGTTGTGCCCTCCACGGGGCCCCTCTGCACCGCCTCTGATGCCTATAAATTCCCAAATATTCGGAAAACCCTAGGAGAGTCGACGAAACACAATTCCAGCCGCCGCAAGTTCCAGACCGCGAGATCCAATCTAAACACCATCACGGAGGGGTTCATCTTCCTCATAGGTGCCTCTCCGATGATGCGTGAGTAGTCCACCATAGACCTACGGGTCCGTAGGCAGTAGCTAGATGGCTTCTTCTCTCTCTCTTATGATTCTAATTACAATGGTCTCTTGGAGATCTATTTGATGTAAACTTTTGCGGTGTGTTTGTTGGGATCCGATGAATTTTGAGTTCATGATCAGTTTCTATCCATGAATATTATTTGAGTCTTCTTGATCTCTTATATGCATGATTGCTTATAGCATCGTACTTCTTCTTTGAATCTTTGGTTTAGTTAGGCCAACTAGATCGATTTTTCTTGCCATGGGAAGAGGTGCTTTGTGATGGGTTCGATCTTGCGGTGTTCTTTCCCAGTGACAGAAGGGGCAGCAAGACACGCATGTATCATTGCTATTGATGATAACAAGATGGGGTCTATTCCTACATGAATAGATCTTGTCTACATCATATCATCGTTCTTATTGCATTACTCCGTTTTTCCATGAACTTAAGACACTAGATGCATGCTGGATAGCGGTCGATGTGAGGAGTAATAGAGGTAGATGCAGGCAGGAGTCGGTCTATCTATCTTGGACGTGATGCCTATACAATGATCATCGCCTTGGATATCATCATGACTATTCGATTTTCTATTAATTGCCCAACAGTAATTTGTTCACCCACCGTGCGCTATACTCATGAGAGAAGCCACTAGTGAACCCTACGGCCCCCGGGTCTACTTTTCCATCATATTGCTTTCCGATCTACGTTTTTTGCGATCTTTGTTTTCAGACCTACAAAACCAAAAACCCAAAAATATATTGCTGCATATTTTCTCTTTTTATTTGTGTTCTTGAGAGATCTATCTCTCCTATCTATCACTACCTAATCTATCTTATTACCGTAGAGAGATTGACAACCTCTCTTTCGCGTCGGGTTGCAAGTATTTGTTGTTTGTGTGCAGGTGCTGCTTATTGGGTAGTGGTGATCCTCCTACTGGTTCGATAACCTTGGTTTCATAACTGAGGGAAATACTTACCGTCGCTGTGCTGCATCATCCCTTCCTCTTTGGGGAAATACCGACGCAGTCTCAAGCCACGTCAAGCGGCTTCATATCAAGACTTGGGGAGAAGGCCTTGCCTCTATATATGCGGTTAAAGCAAACAAATATATTTGTATGGACGAAGGAGGCTACGGAGGCCCTGGAAAACATGAAAACTTTCCTCACCGCTAATCCTATCCTGGTGGCCCCAGGTGTATGTGAGCTGATGATATTATACATCTCGGCCACAAAGCATGTGGTTAGCGATGTGCTCGTGGTTGAAAGATACATGGAGGGTCACAAGTTCGAGCTCCAGAGGCCCGTTTATTACGTCTCCGAATTTTTAACCCCTTGCAAAACAAGTTACCCTCACTATCAAAAGATAGCCTACGACGTCTTCATGGCATCAAGAAAACACTAGCACTACTTTCAAGAGTGCTCGATGACCCGTGGCATCCGATGTCCCATTAAGCGACATAATTAACAACAGGGATGCAACGGGGCGTATTGCCAAATGGGCCATAGAGCTCCTACCTTTTGAAATCACCTACCGACCGCGCCGAGCTATTAAATCTCAATTTCTGGCTGACTTCATGGCCGAACGGATGGAAGCCAAACTCCCTCGAGAGTACAACACCTATTCACATTGGACCATGTACTTCGATGGTTCCAGAATGCTTGCTGGTCTAGGGGCCAGCGTCATACTCACGTCACCCACGGGTGACAATATTCTATACGTGCTACAAATTATTTACACGGACTCCAACAACGCGGCCGAATACGAAGCCCTTTTACACGGACTGTGGATAGCAGTCTCCATGGGTGTCAAATGCCTGGAGGTGCGAGGTGATTCCAACCTCGCCATCTCGCAGGTCAACGGCGAATTCGATGCCAAAGACCCGAAGGTGACAACATACCGGAATGTCGTCTGGAAAATCTCGGCGAGGTTCGAGGGACTGGAATTTCACCACATACATGAGGCTACCCATGTAATTGAGTTCATCTCAAGGGTAGTACACCGTTATGGTATCCCACACAGTCCGATTACAGACAACGGGTCAAACTTCATGGCCAAATCTGTCAAAGATTGGTGCGCAAAAATGGGCATCAAACTCGATTATGCGTCCGTATACCACTCACAGTCAAATGGGCAAGTGGAGCGGGCCAACAGACTAATCCTTAATGGCATCAAGCCAAGGCTTGTACGTTCCTTTAAAAAAGCTGACTGCAAATGGGTCGAGGAACTCGATTTCTTTTTATCGGGTTTGCGCACCACACCGAATAGATCAACCGGATACACACCTTTTTTATGGTGTACGACACCGAGGCAGTACTCCCTTGCGACATCGTACATGACGCACCTAGGATACGCATGTATGAAGAGCAGGATGCCGAGCTTGATCGGCAGGACGCCTTGGATGCTCTCGAGGAAGAGCGCAACATTGCTCGGGCACGATCTGTTATCCCCCAACAGCAAGCCCGGCGCTACCACAGCAGGGAGGCCCGTGCTAAGGACTTCAATGTCGGGGACCTCGTCATGAGGCTACATCCAGAGAAGCAGAAGCACAAGCTCTCACCTAGATGGGACAGACTGTTCATTATTGACCAAGTACTAATCGAAGGAGCTTACCGAATACGGGATCCAGAGGACGGTCGTGTAGAGCCCAATCAGTGGAATACGACGCTGCTCCGACGCTTCTACGGTTGACACTCCCTAGCACTGTTTATATATATAACTTACCTCCCTTTATTATTTCTTTCCTTTTTTTCAACACCTCGGATCATCTTTTGAATGACTTTGAGAGATAATATAGCTTGTTCTTTTCAAAACACGCGTTGTTCCACCCCTTATACACTATTGTCTTTCAACCACAATATGCATCAATTTGATTTAAGATTTGGCCAAGCTAAGTTGCCCGGGTTCTGTGCTTGCCCCTTATGTTTCTGATAATTTGGCTAAGTGGCAAAGGGAGCACCACTGCGATTGTTACTCACGGGTCATCAGGTGCAGTACCTCAGACGGACAAAGCCGAAAACTAGCACTCTTAACATACAAATCGGTCGGCCATGACATAGTATTAACATGGAAATGGTCTTTCAAACCTCGACTAGAGGCTTACCCCCGATGTCACCCGTCTTTGGACACATGTGCTCGGCACAATCATCCGAGGAAAGGAGCTGTTGGAAGAACTATTTTTCTCGGAAGATGTTTCTTACGTTTAAAAGTAATATAACATAATTGTCCACCTCCCTCTTGTGTTTCGAGCCGTATAGCCGGATTGCCTTGTTACCTGAAGCACCTGGTCTGATTACTTCGACCAGTAGTATGGGACACTCCTCGGCCATTGGCCGAGGAGGTGGAAGACGATGGCTGGCTGACAGAGTTCGGAAACGTGGTTTGAATAAATGACATAAAGTACTTCGATACATATTCATTACACCTGGTCTAGTCCATCTATTAAGGTGTCTAGAGTGCAGCCTTTCTACAAAAAATGAGCAGCAGGCATAACACTCTCGTACACGAGACTAGTGGGTATCTCTTCACCGTACGGCCCCATAGGTCCTACCTCGGCTAGCTCCGTCGTATCAAGATCTGTATACTGGGCCTTCACCATGGCCCAGGCCTCCCTTGCTCCTTCCTGACAGGCAGACACCTTCCAAGCTTGGATTTGGCGCCGAGCTCTTTTTAGCTATTCGGCTAGGACGGCCATGTCTTCGGGCACCTGTACCACTTCGGGCCATAAAGCTTGGAAAACATCCTTCATCGATTTCCACGCACTCTCGTGCACCATGGACAGATGAGCCGTCATGTCTTCGGGCATCAGACCTTAGGCGTCAGGGGGCAGGTCATAGAGATAAGCTACCAAAGGATAAAGCATCAGCCTGCCAATCACCTCGGTTAAAGCCTCATAACAGATTTTCAAAAATCACAACTTACCCAAAATCATATCGCCCGCTTGACGATTCTTCAATTCAGCAGCTGCTAGTTCAACCTTTAAGCTCTCAATCTCCTGGGCTTGCCGGGCGTTTTCGGCCCTTAGCACATTGATGTCGTCTGCCTTTTGGGTCACCACATGTTGTTTTGCTTGGCGTTGCGACTCCGTGTACATCAAATCCTCGCGGGCCTGCTTAAGATCCCTCTCAAGATGACCTAGGGCTTCCGTTGCTACATGGAATTAGGTCGTCACGCCATCTCCTAAACACTCAATGGCGTTAATAATGTATGCCAGATAAGCATTTACCGTGTGCCTCCCTGGTAAAATTCTTCACCTGCTCCACCTCGGCCAAGGCGGCATCTAACTTCACCTTCGTTTGGGTGAGCGCCTCGGTCAGTTGACCATTCTTTACCCGAGCTTTCTGTCAAAGGATGGCATGTGCTATTAGGTATGCAAGTCTTGCTACAGTAGCATTCCGCCCATATCAAGCCTTAGGGCCTACTACCATACTCGGTAGTGTTTTTTGCCTTAAGCAAATAAAGAAATACACGAAGAACTCGAAGGAATATGAACTTGGGTGAAGCCTCGCCTGTAAGCCTTCGGACAAGACGTCCAGCGACTGGTCAAAGGCACATCGGGTCGCCCCAAGATATGCATCCACCGTACTGAGGGCATTGAACTCTCGATCCGAGAAGGCCAAATTCCTTAGGGAAGCCTTTCGCCGCCGATAATTCATGGCACATTGGATCTCGGAAGGAGTAGCCGAACTGGTCGCCGAGTCCTCGGGCTAGGGAACCTCGGGAGTAACCCCTGCAGTAGGGTGTGCCTCTGCTTCCCTATGCGAGGCTATCCTTCCCTCAACCTTCGCTGCCATAGAAGAAGGCGAGGGTTGCCTGAGAATAATTAAAGGGGTCAGGACCTAATACAGTACGTTTAACACATGCAGTAATTGAGAAAGTTACCTCGTAACTGAGGGGGCACTTTCGCCTGTCCCAATGACCCCGGCCCGTGCGTCTTGCACCTCCCCCCCCTTGTGGAGCCGCCTCTTCGTGTTGACGTCTGGAATGCCGTGCCTTCGGAGGTGGAGTCAGGCGGCTAGGGGCTGGAGAGCGAGCATCTCGCTTTCTATTAGAAGGAGTAAGTGTTACCGATGAAGCTGGCCTCGTTCCAAGAACGTCGGGGGCAATAGCCACCCTTGAGCCATCAAGCTCTCCAAGAAAAACTTACGCCCTTCATAGATAAGGGCTAGGTCCTCATCTTTGTTAAAGAGAGGATCCTCAGCTCGGTGATGCGACTCTGGCTCGGGCGTTGGGCTGCTTATTTCTTCAACTCAACGTCTCCATAGTTGGAAATATGCCCTAGAGGCAATAATAATTTAGTTATTATCATATTTCCTTGTTCCTGATAATCGTTTATTATCCATGCTATAATTGTATTGATTGGAAACTCAAATACATGTGTGGGTACATAGACAACACTGTGTCCCTAGTATGCCTCTAGTTAACTAGCTCGTTGATCAAAAGATGGTGAAGGTTTCCTAGCCATGGACATGAGATGTCATTTGATAACGGGATCACATCATTAGGAGAATGATGTGATGGACAAGACCCAAACTGTAAATGTAGCATATGATCATGGTAGTTTATTGCTATTGTTTTCTGCATGTCAAGTATCTGTTCCTATGACCATGAGATCATGCAACTCCCTGACATCGGAGGAGTACCTTGTGTGTATCAAACGTTGCAACGTAACTGGGTGACTATAAAGGTGCTCTATAGGTATCTCCGAGGATGTCTGTTGGGTTGGCATGGATCAAGACTGGGATTTGTTACTCCGTGTGACGGAGAGGTATCTCAGGGCCCACTCGGTAATACAACATCACAATGATCCTTGCAAGCAATGTGACTAAAGTGTTAGCCACGAGATCTTGTATTATGGAACGAGTAAAGAGACTTGCCGGATTGAACTAGGTATAGAGATACCGACGATCGAATCTCGGGCAAGTAACATACCGAAGAACAAAGGGAAGAGCATACGGGATTAACTGAATCCTTGACATAGAGGTTCGACCGATAAAGATCTTCGTAGAATATGTAGGAGCCAATATGGGCATCCAGGTCCCGCTATTGGTTATTGACCGTAGAGGTGTCTCGGTCATGTCTACATAGTTCTCGAACCCGCAGGGTCTACACACTTAACGTTTGGTGACGATATAAGTATAGTTGAGTTGTTATGTTGGTGACCGAAAGTTTTTCGGAGTCCCGGATGAGATCCCGGACATGACGAGGAGCTCTGGAATAGTCCGGAGGTAAAGATTGATATATGGGATAATAGTGTTTGGTCTCCGGAAGGGTTCCGGAATTCACCGGAAGGGGTTCCGGATGTTTCCCGAAATGTTCGGGTACGAGAACACTTTATTTGGGCCAAGGGGTAAAGCCCACGAGGCTTTAGGAAGGTGCAAAAGGAAGTTTTGCGGAGGCCAGGGGCCAGACGCCAGGGACCCTGGCGTCTGGGGCCAGACGCCGAGGACCCTGGCGTCTGGTCCTGGAGTCCGAGCAGGACTCTTGCCTTGCGGGCCAAACCGACTTTGAGGAGGCTCTTTCTCCAAGTTTCGACCCGAGGGCTTAACATATAAATAGAGGGGCAGGGCTAGCACCCGGAACACATCAAGATTTCCCCAAGCCGTGTGCGGCAACCCTAACCCTCTAGTTCTTCCGTTATAATCTTCGTAGCGCTTGGCGAAGCCCTGCAGAGATTGTTCCTCACCACCATCCCCACGCCGTCGTGCTGCCGGAACTCATCTACTACTTCACCATCGCTCGCTGGATCGAGGAGGTGAAGGCGTCATCAAGCCGTACGTGTGTTGAACGCGGAGGTGTCGTCCGTTCGGCACTAGTTCGTGATCGGATCGAGGGACGACTTGCGATTTGGATCGCGGAGACGTTCGACTACATCAACCGCGTTTCTTAAACGCTTCCGCTTAGCGATCTACAAGGGTATGTAGATTCACTCTCCCTCTCGTAGATGCTCATCACCATGGATAGATCTTGTGTGTGCGTAGGAAAATTTTTGTTTCCCATGCAACGTTCCCCAACAGTGGCATCATGAGCTAGGTCTATGCGTAGATGAGATCTCGAGTAGAACACAAACGAGTTGTGGGCGTGGGTGTATACATATTGCTTGCCGTTACTAGTTGATACTTGATTCGGCGGTATTGTGAGATGAAGCGGCCCGGACCGACATTACGCGTACGCTTACGCGAGACAGGTTCCTTCAACTGACATGTAACTTCGTTGCATAAAGATGGCTAGCGGGTGTCTGTCTCTCTCACTTTAGTTGAATCAATTTCAATGAAGAGGGTTCTTTTAGAAGATCAAAAAGCAATCACTACACCACGTTGTGGTTTTGCGTAGGTAAGAACGGTTCTTGCAAACCCGTAGCAGCCACGTAAAATTTGCAACAACAATTAGAGGACGTGTAACTTGTTTTTGCAGGGTATGTTGTGATGTGATATGGCCAATTACATGATGAGATATATGTGATGTATGAGATGATCATGTGTTGTATAGAATATCACGACTTGCATGTCGATGAGTATGGCAACTGGCAGGAGCCATAGAGTTGTCTTTAATTATTGTATGACCTGCGTGTCAATCATTAAGCGCTATGTAATGCTTTACTTTATCGCTAAACGTTAGCAATAGTCGTGGAAGCAACAGTCGGCACGACAACCTCATGGCGACACGTTGATGGAGATCATGGTGTCATGCCGGTGACGATGGAGATCATGCTGGTGCTTTGGAGATGGAGATCAAAAGCACGAGTTCATGGCCATATCATGTCACTTATGATTTGCATGTGATGTTAATCCTTTTATGCATCTTATTTTGCTTAGGACGACGGTAGCATTATAAGGTGATCCCTCACTTAAATTTCAAGATAAATTGTGTTCTCCCCGAGTGTGCACCGTTGCGAAAGTTCGTCGTTTCGAGACACGCCGTGATGATCGGGTGTGATAGACTCTACGTTCACATACAACGGGTGTAAGCCATGTTGCACGTGCGGAACACTCGGGTTAAACTTGACGAGCCTAGCATGTACAGACATGGCCTCGGAACACAAGAGACCGAAAGGTCGAACATGAGTCATATAGTAGATATGATCAACATGAAGATGTTCACCATTGAAACCACCTCAACTCACGTGATGATCGGACTTGAGTTGGCGGATTTGGATCATGTGACACTCGAATGACCGGAGGGATGTCAATTTGAGTGGGAGTTTTTAAGTAATATGATTAACTAAACTCATTATCATGAACATAGTCAAAATGTCTTTGCAAATTATGTTGTAGATTACTAGCTCGCGCTGTAGCTCCCTTGAATTTTTATTTGTTCCTAGAGAAATAGATTTGAAAGATGATGGTAGCAATAATGCGGACTGGGTCCGTGATCTGAGGATTGTCCTCAATGCTGCACAGAAGGCTTATGTCCTTAATGCACCGCTCGGTGCGCCACCCCCTCAAGCGTCGTCTGTAGATGTTGTGAACATCTGACAGGCACATTCTGATAACTACTTGATAGTTCAGTGCGTCATGCATTACGGCTTAGAATTGAGGCTCCAAAACGTTTTGAACGTCACGGAACATATGAGATGTTCTAAGAGCTGAAATTGGGATCTCAGGCTCGTGCCCGTGTTGAGAGGTATGAGACCTCCAACAAGATTCTTTGCTTGCAAGATGATGGAGAATAGCTCAATCGTTGAGCATGTGCTCAGATTGTCTGGGTACTACAATCGCTTGAATCGAGTGGAAGTTGATCTTCCAGATAAGATAGTGATTGGTATAGTTCTCCAAGTCACTGTCACTAAGCTACTAGAGCTTCGTGATGAACTATAAAAGGCCAGAGATGGAAATAATGATCCCTGAGCTATTCGCGATGTTTGACCCCACGAAGGTAGAAATCAAGAAGGAGCATCAAGTGTTGATGGTTAGTAAAACCACTAGTTTCAAGAAGGGCAAGGGCAAGGAGGGATACTTCATGGATGGCAAGCCAGTTGCTGCTCCAGTAAAGAAACCCAAGGTTGAACCCAAACCCGAGACTGAGTGCTTCTATTATGAGGAGAACGGTTGCTGAAGTGGAACAACCCTAGATGCTTGGTAGATAAGAAGGTTGGCAACGTCGACAGAAGTATATTTGATATACGTGTTATTGATGTGTACCTTACTAGTACTCCTAGTAGCACCTGGGTATTAGATACCGGTTCGGTTGCTAAGTGTTGGTAACTCGAAATAAAAGCTACGGAATAAACGGAGGCTAAGGGTGAGGTGACGATGAGTGTTGGAAGTGTTTCCAAGGTTGATGTGATCACCATCGCGCGCTCTCTCTACCTTTGGGATTAGTGATGAACCTAAATAAATGTTATTTGGTGTTTGCGTTAAGCATGAAAGTGATTAGATCAAGTTTATTGCAATACGGTTATTCATTGCAGTTAGAGAATAATGGTTATTCTGTTTACATGAATAATACCTTCAATGGTCATGCACCCAATAAGAGTGGTTTATTGAATCTTGATCGTAGTGATACACATGTTCATAATATTGATGCCAAAAGATACAAAGTTAATAATGATAGTACCACATACTTGTGGCACTACCGCTAAATGTCATATTGGTGTAAAACGCATGAAGAAACTCCATGCTGATGGATCTTTGGACTCATTCGATTTCGAATCGGTTGAGACATGCGGACCATGCCTCATGGGCAAGATGACTAAAACCCTGTTTTCCGGTATGATGGAGCGGGCAATTGACTTATTGGAAATGATACATGTTGATGTATGCGGTCCAGTGAGTTTTGTAGTGGGCGGTGGATATCGTTATTTTCTTACCTTCACTGATGATTTGAGTAGATATAGTGTATATTTACTTAATGAAACACAAGTCTGAATCGTTTGAAAAGTTCAGAGTGAAGTTTGAGATCATCGTGACAAGAAGATAAAATGTCTACGATATGATCGTGGAGGTAAATATCTGAGTTACGAGTTTGGTATATAACTTAAGACAATGTGGAAGTTGTTTCACAACTCACGCCACCTGGAACACCATAGTGTGATGGTGTGTCCGAACGTCGTAGTTGTGCTCTATTAGATATGGTGCGAACTATGATGTCTCTTATCGATTTACCACTATCGTTTTAGGGTTATGCATTAGAGACAACCACATTCACTTTAAAAGGGGCACCATAAGTCCGTTGAGATGACACCGTATGAATTTTGGTTTGGCGGAAACCTAAGCTGTCATTTTTTAATGTTTGGGGCTGCGACGCTTATGTGAAAAAGGGTTTTCACCTAATGAGCTCGAACCAAAGCGGACAAATGCATCTTCATAGAATACCCTAACGTAACAGTTGGGTGAACCTTCTATCTCAGATCCAAGCACAAAGTGTTTGTTGCTAAAACGGGTCCTTTCTCGAGAAAAAGTTTCTTTCGAAAGATTGAGTGGGAGGAAGATAGAACTTGATGAGGTTGTTGAACCTTTGTTTCAACCAAAGAGTAGCGCAGCGCAGAAAGTTATTTCTGTGGAGCCTACGTTAGTTGAAGAGGAAGTTAATGATGATGATCATGAAACTTCGGATCAAGTTACTATCGAAACTCGTGGGTCGACAAGGACGCGTACTGCTCCTGAGTGGTACGGCAACCCTGTCTTAGAGGTCATGTTGTTGAACAACGATGAACCTACGAGCTATGGAGAAGCGATGATGGGCCCGGATTCCGAGAAATGGTTAGAGGCCATGAAATCCGAGATGGGATCCATGTAAGAAAACAAAGTATGGGCTTTGGAAGTATTACCTGAAGGGCGAAACGCCATTCAGAACAAATGGATCTTTAAAAGGAAGACGGACGCGGACGGTAATGTCACCGTCTATAAAGCTCGACTTGTGGCAAAGGGTTGTTCACAAGTTCAAGGAGTTGACTACGATGAGACTTTCTCACCCGTAGCGATGCTAAAGTCTGTTGGAATTATGTTAGCAGTTGCTGCATTTTTCAATTATGAAATCTGGCAGATGGATGTCAAAACATCGTTTCCTTAACGGTATCCGTGAGGAAAGGTTGTATATGATACAACCGGAAGGTTTTGTCAGTCCTAAGGATGCTAAAATGTATGCAAACTCCAGCGATCCTTCTATGGACTGGAGCAAGCATCTCGGAGTTGGAATATACGCTTTGATGAGGTGATCAAAGTTTTTGAGTCTATACAAAGTTTATGAGAAACTTGTATTTACAATAAAGTGAGTGGGAGCACTATAGAATTTCTGATAAGTATATGTGGTTGACATATTGTTGATCGGAAATAATGTAGAATTTCTGGAAAGCATAAAGGGTCGTTTGAAAGGAGTTTTTCAAAGGAAGACCTGGAATGAAGCTACTTAAATATTGGGCATCAAGATCTATAGAGATAGATCAAGACGTCTGAGAAGACTTTCAATGAGTACATACCTTGACAAGATTTTGAAAGAGTTCAAAATGGATCAGTCAAAGAAAGAGTTCTTGCCTGATTTGTAAGGTGTGGAGTTGAGTGAGACTCAAAGCTCGACCACGGCAGAAGAAAGAGAAAGGACGAAGGTCATCCCCTATGCCTTATCCATAGGCTCTGTATAGTATGCCATGCTGTGTACCGCACCTGATGTGTGCCTTGCCATGATTCTGTCAAGGGGTACAAGAGTGATCCAGGAGTGGATCACTGGACAGCGGTCAAGATTATCCTTAGTAACTAGAGGACTAAGGAAATATTTCTCAATTATGGAGGTGATGAAGAGTTCGTCGTAAAGGGTTACGTCGATGCAAGCTTTGACACCTATCCGGACGACTCTGAGTAGCAGTCAGGATACATATAGTGGAGCAGCCATTTGGAATAGCTCCAAGTGGAGTGTGGTAGAAGTGTCTACAGTATGACATAGAGATTTGCAAAGTACACACGGATCTGAATGTCACAAACCCGTTGACTAAAGACCTCTCTCACATGCAAAGCATGATCGAACCCCAGAACTCATTGGGTGTTAGAACAATGTAAATCACATGGTGATGTGAACTAGATTATTGACTCTAGTGCAAGTGGGAGACTGTTGGAAATATGCCCTAGAGGCAATAATAATTTAGTTATTATCATATTTCCTTGTTCGTGATAATCGTTTATTATCCATGCTATAATTGTATTGATTGGAAACTCAAATACATGTGTGGGTACATAGACAACACTGTGTCCCTAGTATGCCTCTAATTAACTAGCTCGTTGATCAAAAGATGGTGAAGGTTTCCTAGCCATGGACATGAGATGTCATTTGATAACGGGATCACATCATTAGGAGAATGATGTGATGGACAAGACCCAAACTGTAAACGTAGCATATGATCGTGTCAGTTTATTGCTATTGTTTTCTGCATGTCAAGTATCTGTTCCTATGACCATGAGATCATGCAACTCCCTGACATCGGAGGAGTACCTTGTGTGTATCAAACATCGCAACGTAACTGGGTGACTATAAAGGTGCTCTACAGGTATCTCCGAGGATGTCTGTTGGGTTGGCATGGATCAAGACTGGGATTTGTTACTCCGTGTGACGGAGAGGTATCTCAGGGCCCACTCAGTAATACAACATCACAATGAGCCTTGCAAGCAATGTGACTAAAGTGTTAGCCACGAGATCTTGTATTACAGAACGAGTAAAGAGACTTTCCGGTAACGAGATTGAACTAGGTATAGAGATACCGACGATCGAATCTCGGGCAAGTAACATACCGAAGAACAAAGGGAAGAGCATACGGGATTAACTGAATCCTTGACATAGAGGTTCGACCGATAAAGATCTTCGTAGAATATGTAGGAGCCAATATGGGCATCCAGGTCCCGCTATTGGTTATTGACCGTAGAGGTGTCTCGGTCATGTCTACATAGTTCTCGAACCCGCAGGGTCTACACACTTAACGTTTGGTGACGATATAAGTATAGTTGAGTTGTTATGTTGGTGACCGAAAGTTGTTCGGAGTCCCGGATGAGATCCCGGACATGACGAGGAGCTCTGGAATAGTCCGGAGGTAAATATTGATATATGGGATAATAGTGTTTGGTCTCCGGAAGGGTTCCGGAATTCACCGGAAGGGGTTCCGGATGTTTCCCGAAATGTTCGGGTACAAGAACACTTTATTTGGGCCAAGGGGTAAAGCCCACGAGGCTTTAGGAAGGTGCAAAAGGAAGTTTTGCGGAGGCCAGGGGCCAGACGCCAGGGACCCTGGCGTCTGGTCCTGGAGTCCGAGCAGGACTCTTGCCTTGTGGGCCAAACCGACTTTGAGGAGGCTCTTTCTCCAAGTTTCGACCCCAGGGCTTAACATATAAATAGAGGGGCAGGGCTAGCACCCGGAACACATCAAGATTTCCCCAAGCCGTGTGCGGCAACCCTAACCCTCTAGTTCTTCCGTCATAATCTTCGTAGCGCTTGGCGAAGCCCTGCAGAGATTGTTCCTCACCACCATCACCACGCCGTCGTGCTGCCGGAACTCATCTACTACTTCACCATCGCTCGCTGGATCGAGGAGGTGAAGGCGTCATCAAGCCGTACGTGTGTTGAACGCGGAGGTGTCGTCCGTTCGACACTAGTTCGTGATCGGATCGAGGGACGACTTGCGATTTGGATCGCGGAGACGTTCGACTACATCAACCGTGTTTCTTAAACGCTTCCGCTTAGCGATCTACAAGGGTATGTAGATTCACTCTCCCTCTCGTAGATGCTCATCCCCATGGATAGATCTTGTGTGTGCGTAGGAAAATTTTTGTTTCCCATGCAACGTTCCCCAACATCCATCTCTATTCAAAACCAGTGCATAGTTGGTTCGATTAATTATCAAATACTCTGGATGGACGAGGGAAGGAGAACTCACCATGTCGGTGGGATTGTAGTAGGACAGCCCGTCCTGAAATCGCCGCTTGGTGAAATCCTCCGCCGTGCCCTGATAAATACCAGCCAGTGCCGATCCAAAGGCTACTTTGTCAAACAAATCCTCTCGGATTGTTCGTGAGGCGTCTTCGGTCCAGTTGAACGCGCACAACAGACGAGGATGTTGTCGAAGTGGCTGGACTCTTCAGGTCATCGTCGTGGCCATTACATCTATTATAGTAAGGCCGGTGCTCGCTAATTGCTTCACCCGAGCTGCCAGCATGGTAACATCAGCGCTTTCCTCTTGAGATGGGCACTGCGTCCTCCAGTTATAACGCTTCATCTGGGGTTCCATGGAGAACAAAGGGAGTCCGGGTCAGAGTGGGTCGAGGAGAGGAACATCGTCTACGTAGAACCACTTAGTTAGCCAGACGTCAGTGTCCTCCTGAGGTGTGCCTGATGGATACCCGGTCCCCTCGATCTGGCAGACTTCGGTTGCCCCGACCTCGTACAACTTCTCAACTGAAGAACAGGGCATTACGCAGAAATACTTTCTCCATAGCCCGAAGTGTGCCTCGCATTCGAGGTGCATCTCGCAAAGGGCAACGAATCCTGCGATGTGTAAAATAGAGTTGGGGTGAAGTGGTGAAGTTGTAGTCCATAGAACTCCAACAGGCGCCGAAGAAAGGGGTGAATGGGAAACCCTAAGTTGCGCAGTAAGAACGAAACGAAGCATATCCTTTCGCCCTCTTGAGGATAAGGGTGACTCTCTGCGTGGACTTGCCCGCTCACGGATGTCAAGCCAGAGCGGGTCGCTGTCAAATCTGAATCTGACAAATATCCTTACTTGGCCTAGCGCTCCAGTTGAAGGCGCGAGACGACGCGGCTGCCCCAGTCGCCTCTAACGGGCCCGTGAGGGCGCCTCGAAGAACCAGCGTCGCTCGCCATGAAGAACTCTCGAGGGTGGACTTGGAAGAAGGGGGCATTTGTGTGATTTGCTTGAAAGGAGTCAGGGGTGCGTGGTAAATTCGCACGCCCGGCCTGCCAATAAAAAGGGGGAAAGGGCCAATGCTTCGACGTTTTGCCATAAAGCGGTATGATTCCCCATAAGAAGTGGTTACAGAGGTCAATAATTAGACGCCACGTGCAACGGAGTCGGGCCCGTCGGGCATAGCTACTAATCTAGCTGAAGACTTTTCAAAACCGAGATGGAGGAATTAAGGGAACTCGCCTATCGAGACAAAGACTACGGAAGCCGAAGTCCAAGGGCGTCGTCCTCGGCATCGAAGACTAGTTAAAGGGCTACGGACGGTGTCCTGGAATGGGGGTCCTACCTAGTCGGCCTAGGCTCCTCGAATTGGGCCGATGGGTCCTCCTCCTTCTCAGGATAGACTCCGGAAGCTGCACGATGGGGCGTGATCGGGACTGCATCTGCCGAAGGCTTGACGTATACTCCAAGACTTCTACCGCCTCTACGCCAAGATACCGACCATGTAACCCTAGGTACCCTACCTGGCGTGTATATAAGCCATAGGGTTTAGCTCGTAGAAGGGACATCAACACAATATCATTCACCTAGCCCTAGAGTTAGAACACATTCGACGATCTCGAGGTAGTTCAACTATGTACTCGATACTTCTCCATCAATATAAACAAGAGCAGGACGTAGGGTATTACCTTCATCAAGAGGGCCCGAACCTGGGTAAACATCGTCTCTTTGCTCATGTTACCATCTATCCGAGATCCACAGCTCGGGACCCTCTACCCCGAGGTTTGCCTGTTTCCACACCGACACTCATCAAAGCAAAGATTCCAACTCTAAGATGCTTGCACCAAACCGTAAATGAATCGCTGGAGCTCGCATACCTTATTAGCACCCTTGGGATCGATAAAACCTTCAGGGTGCATTATATACAACTATTTATTATGGTAACCATAAAGGAACACAGTTTTGACGTCCATCTGCCATATTTCATAATCGAAAAATGCATCAATTGCTAACATAATCCTAACAGGCTTTAGCATTGCTACAGGTGAGAAAGTCTCATCGTAGTCAATCCCTTGAACTTGCCGAAAACCTTGTGCGACAAGTCGAGTTTTATAGACATTACCATCCGCGTCCGTCTTCTTCTTAAATATCCATTTGTTCTCAATGGCCTTTCGGTCATGGGGTAAGTCCACCAAAGTCCATACTTGGTTTTCGTGCGTGGATCCTATCTCGGATTTCATGGCCTCTAGCCATTTGTCAGAATCCGGGCTCTTCATCACTTCCTCATAGTTTGATGGTTCATCGTTGTCTAACAACATGACGTCCAAGACAGGATTACCATACTATTCAGGGGCAGTATGTGTCCTGGTCGACCTGCGAAGGTTAGTAATAGCTTCATTGAAGTTTCATGATCATTACCATTAGCTTCCTCTCTAGTTGGTGTAGGCACCACAGGAACATATTTCTGTGTTGCGCTACTATCCAATTCGATAGAAGGTTCGATAACCTCATCAAGCTCTACCTTCCTCCCAACCACTTCTTTCGAGAGAAACTCCTTCTCGAGAAAGGATCCATTATTAGGAACAAAGATCTTGCCCTCGGATTTGTGATAGAAGGTATACCTAATTGTCTCTTTAGGGTATCCTGGAAATTTGTTACCATCGCATCAAGACTACTTGTTCGGGACCCCCTACCCGAGATCTACTGGGCCATCACTAAGACCCTAAGCGCTTAGCATTGTGGATGCTCTTGTCACCCGGTTTTGGGAAACTTCTTTGGCTGATTTTTCCTTTTATTTTTGTGGGTTTTCATGTGGGTACACTAGCTCTCACTCAAATCGGTTGCCAAAAATTCGTGTGAGCTCGCCTCCGTCTTACCATGTCTAGTAGGTCGTTTTTTTCATTTCTTCTCAGTAGGTTTTCTATGTTCTGAGGTTTCTGGCCGGTTTTTATTTCATGTTTTTCTTTTCCCCCTTTTTCCGTTACTTTTTGTGTTATTTTCTATTTCCCAATTGTGAATACTTTTAAATTAGGAACATTTTTGGAATCCATGAACATTTTTTAATTCAAGAACATTTTTTTAGTTCGTGAACATTCTTTGAATTCATGAACAGTATTTGAACTCACGAACATATGCTTTGAATACATGACCATCTTTTTGTATATGTGAACATATTTTGAATTTTTTTTCCACTAACATATTTCAAATTCATGATCATTTTGGAATACATGAACATTTTTTGAATTCTCCACGGACATATTTTGAATGCGTGAACATTCTTCGAATTCATGAACATTTCTTGGATTTGACACGGGCATATTTTGAATTCACGAACAATTTTTGAATATGTGGACATTTTCGTAAGTCGTAATTTTTTTAAATTAATGTACAATGATTCCTTAACAACTTTTGAATTAATGAACATTCTTTTAATGCATGAACAGTTTTCAAATTTTCTATCTTTTACAATTAGTGACTAGTTTTTATTAAAACTAAACTATATTCGAAATAAAATACAGTGTGGAAAATAACTAAATACTCCCCCGTCCCGAAATAAGTGATTCAACTTTGTACTAACTCGCTGGTTCTCGCTGGGAGACTGACACGTTTTGGGACATTGACACGTTTTTGGGACAGAGGGAGTAGATCGCTGGTTCTCGCTGGGAGACTGACACGTTTTTTTTACAGGCTGTCTCGTGCGTGCGTCAAACAGTCCTGTACCCCCATCGCCAACAGAGCGAGCGCTAGTGAGTGAGTGATGCGGTCGCTGTTGCTCGCAGCAAGCGACATATATCAAGAGACGGACTGACTGCCTCCATCGGCTGGCCGGCAATGTAGTAATGTATCCGAGACGGACTCGTTGGTCGGCCCATCTCGGATGGATTCATCATTTCTGGGAAGAGCAGAACCCGTCGTCTGGGAGGACAGTGGACCCGCGACCGATTAGCACAACATCCTTGTTGCGTTGTGTGGTGCCTCCTCTCCCTGTATGTGCACACACACACCTTGTATTGCCTCTTTTGCCACCACAATTTCTCAAGTCCAACATGTAACATGTACTTGCATATATTGGACACCATGTCAACACACAAATAATAATAGCAGCTTGACAGATTGATGGCGATGATGCCGTTAATGTTGAACACAGGGGCCGCCCACAAAACCAGGAAAATCCATACCACAACACACGACCAACTTGGCCGGTGGACAGCTTTTCGTCGTGCAGATTCTGAAGACAGCGAGAACTCAAGTTGCATCAGGGATTCTATGTAGGCAACTTGGGTTTATCCACATCTTCGGGGCCGTCCCTGGCCATGAAACAGATCCTCCAAATCCTGGCCACATCTTTTCTTCCTCCCTCATTGGGAGGCAGAGGGCCAGCGCTGTGACATGTGAGCCAGGAAAACGGCCAGTGTGCATGTGGCTGGGGGGCGTCCCGCCGAGCGCTGGCCAACTCACCAGCCGTCATCTCAGTTCTCCAAGCTCCATTAAATATGCATGACTTGCTTCTCACATGCCATGCAGGGCAAAGCATGCTGGTCATGGAGGATGGACCCAACCAGTTGGCAGGAGGCCGTCGTCAAGCTCATTGACGGTGACATGTGACTGTGTGATAATTGATTGTGTTTATGAGAAAAATCTTGGCAAAGTCTCACCATTATTGGGGTTCATCTCTCTGTGGTCCGTCTATGAGTAGACAGAAATGGAACCTCGCATACCCTTTCTTCTTTGCTAAAAGAGGAGAATACTTCTGGTCTCTTTATTTTATCGCCGATGCAGACAACTATAGAATTTATTGTAAATAATACAGGTAGCATCAAAATATATCAGATAAGACTTACATGCAATGGAAAATTGAAAGGTCAAAAATCGCTGTCAAAACATTGTTGCCTTTGATTGCACGCGGTTTTGGTAACTGTCTCTGACAATGATTTTTTTATCTTTCAATTTTCCACTATATTTAAGTCTTATCTGTTATATTTGATGATCTCTACGAGGCTCCGGTCGAAGAATAAAAAAATGATGAAATATCTTGCATTTTTTTGTATGTTATGTTGCATACAACACATTGTGCAACTTATATCTATCAATGTGCCCAATTTCAACTTAAATGTACCAAGTTAACATGAAAATATAATTTTACATTAAACCAAATATTTATTTAGCTAAAAACACCAGAATTGCACAACAAATAGAAATTAAGTAGATACATAATAATAACAAGTCATCGATAACAAATAGAAAACATGAGCAAGAGGCAAACCGCAAATGCATTAACTTATCATTCATATACATAAACTAATATTTAATAAGATAGACATATATAAGTTGCACATTTCAGATATTGTCGGTTGCCCAAAACAATTATGTGCAACTTCGATATATTAAAAAGTCGAACCAAGAAATAAATAGACAAAAAGTCAAGGAATTAACTTATAATTCATATTTGAATATAAATAATAATAAGTCATATGACCTACATGAATAGGTTGCGGGTTTCATATATAGTCAGTTGCACAATATAAACATGTACAACTTTGGTGTATAAAAAGTGCAATCACGGAATAAGCAGATAAAAACTCTGGGAAAACATGAATTGGTTAATCAATCATATTTGAATATAGAAATAGTACACGAAAGTTACAAAAGGGGCACGCCTCATATGGTATGGCGGAATATTTCATATTCAAAACAGAGTAATCGTGCAATAAAACAATCTCAACTTGTAGAAGGGGCACGTCACCTACGGTATAGCAAAATATTTTATTAGTCAATGGTCAAACGTGTAGTTGAGGGCATAAGTGAAAGTCTAGAAACAACAAGCTAGAAATTGTGTAGTCCAGAGAGAAATCATGCCATGCTGCATTGCTGGATCGAACAGGTCATATTTCAATGGAGTGTTTAATAGTCCACTCGTTTACATGCTCTAAGTTAAGTCTATGTGCATATAGTATCTAAATACACTAGTGATAGTCAAAACTTTATGCCAGTCATAGGTTGCCTTTAGGGCGCTTTAGAAACGCATAGGCGCTAGGCGAAGGTCAACTGCCTCACCTACTCATATCGTTTTTTTTAATCCCGTACATCACCACGTTCTGTGCAGCAGATCCATGGGTAGCCGCTCCTTAGTCTGCACCTAAGTTGTCGTCGTCGTCGCAAATGTTAGGGGGAAATATACCACACCAGTTATTCCATCGTGAACAATGATGTTGTGCAAGATGACCTGGGTTGCCCAAGCGACCGGCCACGGCAACAGCGAAGTAGCATGTTGACGAGGATATGTACCTAGGGTAGGGTATTAGGCCTGTCCTACATACCCCATCTAAGGACACCACATTGGAGAACTACAAGACTACAAGACTATAAGAGAGATTCCGACTGAACTAGCCATGGCATATGAGTCACTCGACATATGTTCATTCGGAAGACCCCCCCTACACTCGACAGTAAACTCTCACTCGGAGCGGTCGCCAATCACTCGACTGCAGAAGACCGGGAGTCTCTCCAGGGAGGCCAACGGGCAGGCGTTACGCTCGCCGCCTTAACTGGCATTTATTGTATACGTTACCAGTAACGTCCCCCTTTACTCCCCACAATCAATCCCTTAGATGCCGGACGTTTATGAGGGGCAGCGCACTCTATATAAGCCACCCCTCCCCACTGGCACAAGGGTTCGCAATTCTTTGTAAACACAACACACGTATCACTCGACAGAGTAAGCTCCCCGGAGCACCTGAGACGTAGGGCTGTTATCACTTCCGAGTGAGGCATGAACTCATACATCTGTGTGTACACCCTCGCCGTAGCTAGGACTCTGCCCTCTCCTTTCGTACCCCTACCATCTACTGTCAGACACGTTCCCACGACAGTTGGCGCCCACCGTGGGGCGGCGTCTAAGCGACTTCCGGCGAGGTTGCAGTTTTTCATCTTCACCATGTCTCCCGACGGCGGTTTGATCCGGGGCTGCGAGATCCGTCTCGGTGCGTTCACCTTCATCGCCGATGACTCCGCATGGCTCCAGGAAGCCCCTCTCGACGTTGAGGCTCTCCCCGTCCGCGGGGCGACGCACTTCAGCGCGAGTTCATGCGGCGTTCTCCTTCGTCAGCCATCGACCCCGTACATGTCGGCTCCAGCGTCGTCCACTCTCCCCGCTGTTCGTCGCCGCAAGCGATCCGGTCGTTCGCGGCTCCAGCGATGGGTGAGGCACGCGGCGGCGCGTCAGGCGTCGACTCCGCAGATCGCGGCTATCGAGCCCGCCGAGCCACTTCACGGCGCGTTCGACTCGGCATCAGATTCATCCGAGCTCCCTTCCGAGTGCGAGAGCTGCGATCCTGCAGCAGAAGTTTTCATGGCGGGTTCTCATCAGAGCCAACCCGGCTATGGCCGTGGCGGCCGCGAGCGTGGCGGCCCGTCGAATGATCAGCAGCGCAGGGATGAGGAGGTCCTCCAAACCCCCATCGTCGGCACGACTGCAGAAGCCCGGGCTCTGGAGGCTGCGCGTCTCGCCACCTTGGCAGAGCGCACGCGCCTCGAGGAGATGCAGAGGTCACTCGACGAGCGCACTCGATAGCGCCGCGAGCGTCAGTTGTTCCCTCCAGTCGACGACAATCGTCAGGTATACCGTACTCCGATCCAGAATGTTGCAGCGGCGGCTAGGATTGCAGATTCTATACAGCCGTCCGGTTCAGAGGCCGGCAGAGGACTCGAGCAGATCCGAACCCTGCTTGGGGCGGCTCGACAGCAGAACTCCGCTGTCTCTCAGTCGCGCAACAGGATTCACAGCAAATCAGTTAGAGCAGACACAGTCCAATCGGCCCACAGTCCAGGGTCACCTCAGCGTCGCAGAGGCAGAGATTACCGCAACGATCAGTACAGAGATCAGAGGCGAGATCAGTTTGCTCCTCGGCATCACCGTGATGACCACTGTCGAGTGCCTACTCCTCCGCAGAGTGGTCCATACGTGCCCCGGCACTATGATGACAGGCGCCCGTACGGTGATGAGCGGGACCCTGGGTTTGACGCGAGATCCATTCTCGTTCAGAACCGGGTCGACAGAGGCAGATGCAACAGAGGTGGCTATGACAGAGATTTTCCGAGTGGCAGTGGTACAGCTGTTTCTGGTCCAGAGTGTTTCAGCAGAGCCATCCGATCTGCTGAGATCCCCCCAACTTCAGGTTGGCGGCTGGGATTAGCAAATTCACTGGCGAGTCGAAGCCGGAAACATGGCTAGACGATTACCGAGTGGCTGTTCAGATCGGTGGAGGCAACGACAACGTGGCTATGAAGCACCTGTCCCTGATGTTGGATGGTTCGGCCCGAGCATGGCTGAATCAGTTGGCTCCTTCTAGCATCTATTGCTGGGAGTATCTTGCCCGAGTGTTTGTCAAGACCTTCGAAGGCACCTGCAAGCGCCCTGCCGGTTTGCTCGAGTTGCAGCACTGTGTCCAGAAACCGAATGAAACTTTGAGGGATTACGTTCAGCGTTGGACCACTCTTCGTCACACAGTGGAAGGTGTTTCCGAGCACCAAGCTGTTTGCGCCTTCAAGGCCGGCGTTGGATACAGAGAGCTACTTGAAGTTTGGTCGGACAAGAGATATGTCTCTTAGCAAGATGATGGAAATTGCCACTAGATACGCCAACGGTGAAGAAGAAGATCGTCTCCATAACGGCAAAGGGAAAAACCTACTCCGAGTCACGAGCGACCCTCTCACTCGGGAAGATGATGAGGTGTAATAAAAGTACTCGAGTGATAATTGATGAATAAAAGCATGACTTTTCCAGTTCCACGTTGGATTCACTCGTACGCATTCTCTGGCTTACAACCCCCAGTGGGTTTACGCTTTTCAGCTTGGCTGCGAATCCGCTTCGCCCAAGTTCAAAAATTACTCCGAGTGATGAGCGATCCTCACACTCGGGGGCTTAGCTGCGATTCCGCATCGCCTAAGTTCAAAACTACTCCGGGTGATGGACGATCCTCACACTCGGGAGCTTAGCCGCGATTCCGCATCGCCTAAGTTCAAAATCACTCCGAGTGATGAGCGATCCTCACACTCGGGAGCTTAGCCGCGATTCCGCATCGCCTAAGTTCAAAATCACTCCGGGTGATGGGCGATCCTCACACTCGGGGGCTTAGCTGCGATTCCGCATCGCCTAAGTTCAAAACTACTCCGAGTGATGAGCGATCCTCACACTCGGGAGCTTAGCCGCGATTCCGCATCGCCTAAGTTCAAAATCACTCCGAGTGATGAGCGATCCTCACACTCGGGGGCTTAGCTGCGATTCCGCATCGCCTAAGTTCAAAACTACTCCGAGTGATGAGCGATCCTCACACTCGGGAGCTTAGCCGCGATTCCGCATCGCCTAAGTTCAAAATCACTCCGAGTGATGAGCGATCCTCACACTCGGGAGCTTAGCCGCGATTCCGCATCGCCTAAGTTCAAAATCACTCCGGGTGATGGGTGATCCTCACACTCGGGAGCTTAGCCGCGATTCCGCATCGCCTAAGTTCAAAATCACTCCGAGTGATGAGCGATCCTCACACTCGGGGGCTTAGCTGAGATTCCGCATCGCCTAAGTTCAAAACTACTCCGAGTGATGAGCGATCCTCACACTCGGGGGCTTAGCCGCGATTCCGCATCGCCTAAGTTCAAAATCACTCCGAGTGATGAGCGATCCTCACACTCGGGGGCTTAGCTGCGATTCCGCATCGCCTAAGTTCAAAACTACTCCGGGTGATGGGCGATCCTCACACTCGGGAGCTTAGCCGCGATTCCGCATCGCCTAAGTTCAAAATCACTCCGAGTGATGAGCGATCCTCACACTCGGGGGCTTAGCTGCGATTCCGCATCGCCTAAGTTCAAAACTACTCCGAGTGATGAGTGATCCTCACACTCGGGGGCTTAGCCGCGATTCCGCATCGCCTAAGTTCAAAATCACTCCGAGTGATGAGCGATCCTCACACTCGGGGGCTTAGCTGCGATTCCGCATCGCCTAAGTTCAAAACTACTCCGAGTGATGAGCGATCCTCACACTCGGGAGCTTAGCCGCGATTCCGCATCGCCTAAGTTCAAAATCAC
The DNA here is from genome assembly GCA_039707655.1 of Elymus sibiricus. Classification (NCBI taxonomy): domain Eukaryota; kingdom Viridiplantae; phylum Streptophyta; class Magnoliopsida; order Poales; family Poaceae; genus Elymus; species Elymus sibiricus. The sequence goes on from CM077671.1 coordinate 401,693,306, forward strand.
TCCGGGTGATGGGCGATCCTCACACTCGGGGGCTTAGCTGCGATTCCGCATCGCCTAAGTTCAAAACTACTCCGAGTGATGAGCGATCCTCACACTCGGGAGCTTAGCCGCGATTCCGCATCGCCTAAGTTCAAAATCACTCCGAGTGATGAGCGATCCTCACACTCGGGGGCTTAGCTGCGATTCCGCATCGCCTAAGTTCAAAACTACTCCAAGTGATGAGCGATCCTCACACTCGGGAGCTTAGCCGCGATTCCGCATCGCCTAAGTTCAAAATCACTGCGAGTGATGAGCGATCCTCACACTCGGGAGCTTAGCCGCGATTCCGCATCGCCTAAGTTCAAAATCACTCCGGGTGATGGGCGATCCTCACACTTGGGAGCTTAGCCGCGATTCCGCATCGCCTAAGTTCAAAATCACTCCGAGTGATGAGCGATCCTCACACTCGGGGGCTTAGCTGCGATTCCGCATCGCCTAAGTTCAAAACTACTCCGAGTGATGAGCGATCCTCACACTCGGGGGCTTAGCCGCGATTCCGCATCGCCTAAGTTCAAAATCACTCCGAGTGATGAGCGATCCTCACACTCGGGGGCTTAGCTGCGATTCCGCATCGCCTAAGTTCAAAACTACTCCGGGTGATGGGCGATCCTCACACTCGGGAGCTTAGCCGCGATTCCGCATCGCCTAAGTTCAAAATCACTCCGAGTGATGAGCGATCCTCACACTCGGGGGCTTAGCTGCGATTCCGCATCGCCTAAGTTCAAAACTACTCCGAGTGATGAGAGATCCTCACACTCGGGGGCTTAGCCGCGATTCCGCATCGCCTAAGTTCAAAATCACTCCGAGTGATGAGCGATCCTCACACTCGGGGGCTTAGCTGCGATTCCGCATCGCCTAAGTTCAAAACTACTCCGAGTGATGAGCGATCCTCACACTCGGGAGCTTAGCCGCGATTCCTCATCGCCTAAGTTCAAAACTACTCCGAGTGATGAGCGATCCTCACACTCGGGAGCTTAGCCGCGATTCCGCATCGCCTAAGTTCAAAATCACTCCGAGTGATGAGCGATCCTCCCACTCGGGAGCTTAGCCACGATTCCGCATCGCCTAAGTTCAAAATCACTCCGGGTGATGGGCGATCCTCACACTCGGGAGCTTAGCCGCGATTCCGCATCGCCTAAGTTCAAAATCACTCCGAGTGATGAGCGATCCTCACACTCGGGAGCTTAGCCGCGATTCCGCATCGCGTAAGTTCAAAATCTTTCCGAGTGATGAGCGATCCTCACACTCGGGAGCTTAGCCGCGATTCCGCATCGCCTAAGTTCAAAATCACTCCGAGTGATGAGCGATCCTCACACTCGGAGGCTTAGCTGCGATTCCGTATCGCCTAAGTTAAACAACACTTCCGAGTGCAAGGTCTACCTTTCACTCGGGCTCTTAGCTGCGAACCAGTCTTCGCCTAAGTTCTAAACTACAGATGAGTGATACTCACTCCCGAGTGTTAAGCGCTCCTTTCACTCGGATGCTTAGCTGCGAGTCGGTCCTCGCCTAAGTCCAAAATCAACCAAACTAATCTAAGACCCCCGCCGATGCAAGCACTCGACGGCGGCCTCGGGGACCACACCCAGTGGGTGCACTCAGCGTGCCCCCACTGGACCTACTATCAAAACATATCTAAGACCCCTGTCGATGACTCCGCGCATCGACACTCGGCGGGACGCGTCTTCGTCTTCATTCGGCAGCTCCGCGCGTCGCCACTCACGCCTTCGTCGCTCGGCGGGACGCGTCTTCGTCTTCACTCAGCGGCTCCACGCATCGACACTCGGCGGGACACGTCGTCATCATTCGGCAGCTCCGCGCGTCGCCACTCACGCCTTCGTCGCTCGGCGGGACGCGTCTTCGTCAACACTCAGCAGCTCCACGCATCGACACTCGGCGGGACACGTCGTCATCATTCGGCAGCTCTGCGCGTCGCCACTCACGCCTTCGTCACTCGGTCGCTCCGGACGCCGTCACTCAGCTGGACGCTCCTTCGACACTCGGCCGCTCCGCGCATCACCACTCAGCCGGACACTCCGTCATCATTCAGCAGCTCCGCGCGTCGCCACTCACGCCTTCGTCACTCGGCGGGACGCGTCTTCGTCTTCACTCAGCAGCTCCACGCATCGACACTCGGCGGGACACGTCGTCATCATTCGGCAGCTCCGCGCATCGCCACTCACGCCTTCGTCACTCGGTCGCTCCGGACGCCGTCACTCAGCTGGACGCTCCTTCGACACTCGGCCGCTCTGCGCATCACCACTCAGCAGGACACTCTGTCATCTCTCGGCGGCTCCACGCATCGCCACTCGGACTTGAACCTGCATCCAAATTCATTCGGAAGAGCTGACAAGCTGAATAGATCAAGGCAGAGGTTGGAAGGCCCAGTCGTCACAGGTATCGGGAAAATCTCGAAGCTCATTCGGAACGCTGAGTTCGGCAGAACCTGCACTGCCCCTTCTCCACTCGAGACCTGATCCATTCGGGGGCTAATGACGAGGATATGTACCTAGGGTAGGGTATTAGGCCTGTCCTACATACCCCACCTAAGGACACCACATTGGAGAACTACAAGACTACAAGACTACAAGAGAGATTCCGACTGAACTAGCCATGGCATATGAGTCACTCGACATATGTTCATTCGGAAGACCCCCCCTACACTCGACAGTAAACTCTCACTCGGAGCGGTCGCCAATCACTCGACTGCAGAAGACCGGGAGTCTCCCCAGGGAGGCCAACGGGCAAGCGTTACGCTCGCCGCCTTAACTGGCATTTATTGTATACGTTACCAGTAACGTCCCCCTTTACTCCCCACAATCAATCCCTTAGATGCCGGACGTTTATGAGGGGCAGCGCACTCTATATAAGCCACCCCTCCCCACTGGCACAAGGGTTCGCAATCCTTTGTAAACACAACACACGTATCACTCGACAGAGTAAGCTCCCCGGAGCACCTGAGACGTAGGGCTGCTATCACTTCCGAGTGAGGCCTGAACTCATACATCTGTGTGTACACCCTCGCCGTAGCTAGGACTCTGCCCTCTCCTTTCGTACCCCTACCATCTACTGTCAGACACGTTCCCACGACACATGTGGCGTCATGGAGTGTGCGCGTAGAGGAACAAGTGGGAGGCTGAAACAGTGTGTGACGCGCTCAACAACCTCATGGGAATGGGGCATAGAGGCCGCCTGTTGACACCTGATTTTGGCACGATGCAAAATGCAGTAAAGGTGGACTCAAGCGAAAAGCTTGCCGGTTTTGAGTGCTTGCCGAAGACCCAAACAGAGGCAGGAGAAGGCCCGGCAAGGAGGCGATCCGGCAAGGAGACGGCCCGGCGAGGAGGTGATCCGGCAAGGAGACGGCCCGGCAAGGAGGCGATCCGGCAAGGAGAAACTTTGAAGTTTGGGCCATTGCCATCCGATCTCATCTCGAAAGCCGAAATTGTGTTCGAAGTACTGGGATTTTGTATCCAGAACACTATTCGGCTGATTACGCCCTCAAGATGATCTCATATGAGAAAACTTTCTACATAAATTGTCTTCGTCTCGTCGAATCGGTCGATTTTCATATAAAAATCGTCTCAATCCGAGTTCGTATGCAAAAGTTAGAGCTATCTGAATGCAGCCGTGTCAAGAGGCGAAATAAGACGCGGGAGACCAGACACGTCTTGGCGAGTGTCTGATGCAATGCGTGAGAAATTAGCCATTCAAGATGGCCTCGAATCGAAAAACGTTCAACATGAAAGTTGTTCGTAACGTCGAAACGGTCAACTTTGCTTTTGGGCACATTTTCATCCGGGGTCGTTTACTGCCACAAAAAAGACCCGCAAGGCACAGCCAGAAAGCTTGCCGGGATGGAAACCTTGCCGGGGAAACCTTGCCGGGATGGAAACCTTGTCGGGGTGTGAAAGCTTGCCGGGATGGAAACCTTGCTGGGGAAATCTTGCCGGGATGGAAACCTTGCCGGGGTGTGAAGCTTGCCGGGGTGGAAAGCTTGCCGGGAAAAGCTTGCCGGGGTGGAAACTGTCAAATCCGACCAGAATCTGAAGATGGGCTCAAATAATTATCTAGATGGCCTCGGATGAAAAAGTGTTCAACATGGTTGTTCGTAACGTCGAAACGGTCAACTTTGCTTTTGGAGTCATCATCATCCGACATAGTATATGACCTGCAGAGACGCTACAAGAGTCGGACGGTCCAGTCAGCTGCATAACCGAGTCCGACTCGAAATTAAAGATGACCCCGTGGAGTATTCAAGATAGCCTTATTTGGAAAAGTGATCAACATACGGATTATTGGCCTCGTCGAAGCGCACAAAATTTGTGTTTGAACCATCTCCATCGGAGGTCCTGTGCAGATTCCATGGCCCACGCAAGGAGCAAGACAGAAGATTGGACCAGATTCGGGCTGAATCCGAGCGGAACCAGAACTAGGAGTCTAGGACGTGAATTGATGTAATTTTCTTGTAAGGAAAGCCTAGATGAATCCTTTGCTTGTACGGGAAGTCCAGCCGCCTCTTATATATGTTGAGGGTGACGGCCGATTGAACAACACACAATCGAACAAACACATCTACTACTTTTTCGTGTTGATCTATCTCCTACCCTTGTATCTTTCTTCTCGTTCTTCGTTCGTTCTTCTCTTGAAGGCCAGCGATCCACGAGGCTCCAGGGGCGTTCAGAACGACTTGGAGCAACCAATCGTCGCCGGGTGCTCTGACGGGGTCCCTCCCGAGTAACCGGGGCGTCTGGTGTCAAAAGTGTCGGCCGGATTGTCTTGCGTATCGCGCTTCCGGCAGGCCTCCCGCGGTGCGAGTTGCGGAGCATCTCCCTCGGCGCTGCGGGTACACGGTGACGTGTTCGTGTGTCAACACACTTTTTGGCGACTCCGCTGGGGACCTTTGATCCATCATCATCATCCATCATGTCCAATCTTCCCAAGCCCTCGGAAGTTGATGCCGATAACATCATCAAGCCCAATCTGGAGGAGTTATCGGCCGAGCATCGCCAAGCTTATGAGGAGTACAAGAAGGCGCGTGAAGAGAAGGAGTTGCAGGAGTTCCTTGGAAACTTCAAGAAGGATCGCCAAGGCAATATCACTCCGGTTGGAGAAATCAAGTTCCCTCCTCTTCAAGCCGAACAGGTTAAACCCCCTGTAAGTACTACCTTTTCTCTTGAGGAATGGGCTGAAATTGAGAGCCGTATTTCTGATAGCAATAATCTGATCTATCAAACTTTCTTAGAAAATAATAATGCTCAGAAGAATATGCCTAATATGCCTGTTAGTATGGGAAACCCTAATTCAGCTTTGCCTATCTCATCGGCGCCCCCCATGCCGATGAATTATTTTCCTACCCATACCAATCAAATTGTGGCTTCACCACTTAATCCTTTTATGAATATGCAGAGTTCGGTGGCAACGCCGAACCAAACCTTACCTATGAGTGGAAACACTGCTAGATCATTGCCGAACTATGGTTCGGTAAACATGCCACAATTTGCACCCGTAGTCGCTAATCCTCCTATGCCAGTGCCACAAGCTTCATCGTCTACTATGGACGATGCTTTAGCTGATTTTAGAGAGGAGATGGCTAAAACGCTTCGAGAGAATTTTGGTGTTGAATTACCTAGGAATCGGATTTATCAAAAACCGTATCCCGAGTACTTTGATGCGATTCCGTGTCCTCAAGGATATAAAATTCCAGATTTTGTTAAGTTTAATGGAGAGGGCACGAAAACCACATGGGAGCATGTTAGCCAATACCTAGCACAATTGGGTGAAGCAGGCTCGATAAATGAATTGAAAGTGCGTTTATTTCCTTTGTCATTAACTGGTACTGCATTTTCATGGTTTTCTTCTTTGCCGCATGGATCTATTCGTGTTTGGTCACAACTAGAGCAAAAATTTCATGATCATTTTTATAGCGGCGATAATGAACTTAAGTTGTCACATCTTACATCGGTTAAGCAGAAGCATGATGAATCGGTCTCCGATTACGTCAAGAGATTTAGAGAGACAAAAAACCGGTGCTATAGTTTAGTGATAACCGAGAGAGACTTGGCAGATCTTGTGCTTAATGGTTTGAGAACTCAAATTAGAGAAAAGCTAGAAGGCTATGAGTTTATAAGTATCAACCAAGTCTTACAAAGGGCTTTAGCTCATGAAAGCCGAAGCAAGGACCTCAAAGAAGTGCATAGATATAAAACTGGTCGTCCAAAGATGAATATGGTTGAATATGATAGTGATCATTCGGACGATGAGGGTGATATTTATGCTGCTGAATTTGTTTGGCCCTCGAAGGCCAAACCTTTTACTTGTCATGATTTAAAGCCGATTCATAAGAATCGCGATGATGAGATGAAGTTCACTTTTAACATTGCTAAATGTGATAGAATATTTGATGCTTTGCTACAAGCTAAGATTATTAGAATATCTCATACTTTACCGCCGTTTGAAGTGCTGAAACGGCGTGCTTATTGCAAGTGTCATAATTCTTTTTCTCATGCTACTAATGATTGCAATGTTTTTCGACGACAGATACAATCGGCCATTAATGACGGACGATTGAACTTTTCTGAGATGCAAGTTGATAAGCAGCCCTTCCCAATGAATACTCTGGATTTGGAGGGGAAAAAGTTACTCATTCGGCCGGAGGTGGCCGAATCTGCTAATAAAACTAATGTTGTCATTGGTGAGCCCAGGAAAAACAAAGATGGCGACAAGGTCCTAGGAAGGCAAGTGGTGCTTGGCAAGCAACCCGATGGTGGGGAGATAATCAAGATCACCGTCAAGAATCCTACACTCGGGGGGCAACCGCAAGAGCAAGAGAATACCCGTGTTAAGTTTGTCAAGCCCAAAAGTCCGGAAGTTGGCAAGTGGAAACTGAATGAAGCCAAAGTGCAGCGCAAGAAAATCAAGCCAACTTTTGATATGTTGTTGTCCAAGTATGCTAATCAAGCGGCCGGTTCTAGCTCTAACCGGTCATCATATTTGAAGCGCCCAAGATCACCTCCAAGACAAGAATTGCAACATCGCACAAGGCCATATGGGTCATGGGCACCAGGACTGTGGATGGCGCCACCTCCCTATGCACCATACCACGTGGGAGGATTTAATGGAGGATGGGGGCAGCCCCCAATGGCCCCTTATGCTTTTCATCCAGGATGGGCAGAACCAAGGAGGCCTATACGTGAGAAGTTTTCTTATCCCACACGAGGCCGTTTGAACAAAGGAGTCAATCGGCCAATGCAGAATAATCAAGGAAGGATCAATAAGCAAGTGTGGCGTGCCAAGTCACCAAATGAAGTGGTCGAGTCTGGAAAGGGCAAAGAAAGAGTTGATGCCGGTTCACTCATCTTGGGCACTAAGACATTCACTATACGACAGCCGACTGTGCGGAACAACCCTACTGAGCCGATACTTGCTATCGCACCAAAGCACTCGGCTAATGATCATGAAGCTAGCACAAGCAAAGCCAAGTTCAAAGATCCAAAGTACATGCAGCCTAAGTGGTGTCCTCCAGGGCTAACAAAAACACAAAAAAGGAAACTACAGAGGTTAAGGAGTCATGAGATGGCAGAACAGGAGGCCGAGAAGCAAAGAGATGAGTGGTTCAATGACGTTCGACCCATGGTGCCTACAGAACAAGTATGGGTGCCTAAGCAAATACAAAGTGCGGTGGTTTCTACATCTGTCACATCAGCACCTGTACCACCAAGGAAGGACGATGCTACTGCTGTTACATCGTCTACAACGCCTATTGATTCCGTTTCGCCCGAACAGATTTCAGAATCAATGAAGAGGGCAAACCCAGACCCGGCAAGCTCGGCAGACCCGGCAAGCTCGGCAGGCCCGGCAAGCCCAACACCGGCAAGCCCGGCACTGAACACACCCGAGGAGGAGGGCGACGTGGTAGATTGTTAGCCTACACCAGTACATGAAGGAATGGATATCAACATGGTGTTTTATTTACCCGCTGAGTTTCGTGCTATAGATTAAGAAGGGGAGATGGCTCAGCTGGATTTTGGTCCTAAGAATGCAATATTTGAGAAGCCAAAAGAACCAGTGACGCACTTGAAACCGTTGTACCTCAGAGGCCATATCAATGGATCACCAATTACTCGAATGCTTGTTGATGGTGGTGTTGTGGTGAATCTCATGCCCTATTCAGTCTTCAAGAAATTGGGTTTGCCTGACGAAGGATTGATGAAGACCTATATGGTGCTCAATGGATTTGAAGGCAAAGAGAAAACCGAAGCTAAAGGTGTGATTTACGTGGAGCTTACGGTTGGAAGCAAAACTTTGGCCACCGCATTCTTTGTCGCCGAGGTACAAGGTAACTACAACGTCATACTAGGCCGTGATTGGGTCCATGCAAACCAATGCGTGCCATCCACTATGCATCAGTTTTTAATTCAGTGGGTTGATGATGAAGTGGAGATCATTCATGCGGATAATTCGGCTTGCGTTGCTTTGGCTGATGCACCGGTAGATTGGCAACACCCCAATGCTGCTTGCTTGACGGGACGGGACTTGTCAGAGTTTGATTTTCTCAGCGCTACCAAAAGAGGTTTTGTCCCCGTTTCTCTAAAGCCGGTTGGTAGCAATCGGCTCCAAAACATAATGTATTTAAATGGATCCTAACTCTGAGTGGCTACAAAAGGGGCTTGCAGAATATCAGTCCAATGGGAACGATATGTACGAGTCTATAGAAGAGTTAGATGATATGGATAAACTTGGACAAGGTTTTACGTCGGCCGATCCATTGGAAGAAATAGATATTGGAGATGGATCAATTCCTAGGCCGACATTTGTAAACAAGAATTTGAAAGCCGATTGTAAAGTCAAGTTAATCGAGCTATTGAAAGAATATATTTGTTGCTTTGCATGGGAATATCATGAGATGCCAGGTTTAAGCCGAGAACTAGTGGAGCATCGGTTACCTATAAAAGCCGGTTTTAGACCATATAAACAATCGGCTAGGAAGTTCAATCCAAAAATATATGACCGGATCAAGGAAGAGATCGGTCGTTTGCTTAAAGCTAATTTTATTAGACCTTGCAGGTATGCCGAGTGGATTTCTAATATTGTGCCAGTGGAAAAGAAAGGCTCCGACAAGTTGAGGGTGTGCATTGATTTCAGAGATTTGAATAGAGCTACGCCCAAAGATGAGTATCCTATGCCTATAGCCGACATGCTTATTAATGATGCTTCTAGACATAAGGTTATTAGCTTTCTTGATGGCAATGCGGGGTACAACCAAATTTTCATGGCCGAAGAGGACATGTCCAAAACGGCTTTTCGGTGCCCCGGTTTCCTTGGATTATTTGAGTGGACAGTGATGACCTTTGGATTGAAGAATGCCGGCGCCACATATCAAAGGGCTATGAATTTGATTTTTCATGATTTACTCGGTGTTATACTTGAAGTCTATATTGATGATATTGTTGTCAAATCAGATGCTTTTAAATCTCACTTAGCCGATTTGCGTTTAACTTTTGAGAGGATGAAGAAATATGGGCTGAAGATGAATCCTTTGAAGTGTGCGTTTGGCGTGTCGGCTGGCAAGTTTTTGGGTTTCATTATTCATGAAGATGGCATAGAGATTGATCCCAAAAAAATAGAAGCTATACAAAAAGTGGAGGCTCCAACATGCAAGAGAGATATGCAAAAATTCCTTGGCAAGGTCAATTATTTGAGGAGGTTCATAGCTAATTTGTCAGGGAAGGTTGATGCATTTACTCATATCCTTCGATTGAAGAATGATGTTGATTTTACTTCGGGGGCAAAACAGCAAGAAGCATTTGATATGATTAAGAATTATTTGTGCACTCCTCCGGTGATGAAGGCGCCGAAGCATAGAGAGCCCTTTAGACTTTACATTGCAGCCGAGGAAGGCGTTATTGGAGCTGTTTTGACTCAAGAAACCGAAGGAAAAGAGCATGCTATCACTTATGTGAGCCGACGTCTATTGGATGCTGAGACAAGGTATACATGTATTGAAAAATTATGCCTATGCTTATACTATGCTTGCACAAAATTGAGACATTATCTAGTGCCAAGTTCTTGCATAGTAGCTTGTCAAACCGATGTCATTAAATATATGTTGCATAGACCAATTCTTAGTGGTAGAATTGGTAAATGGGCTTATGCTTTAATTGAGTATGATTTGGCTTATGAATCTCTAAAATCCATGAAAGGCCAAGTTGTTGCTGATTTTATCGTTGAGCATCGGATTAATGACGAGCAAGATATTGATATAAACCTTGTCACGTTAATACCATGGAGATTATATTTTGACGGTTCAGTTTGTAGCAACGGCCAAGGTGTTGGTATTGCTTATATATCTCCTCATGGTGCTGTTTTTGAAGCCTCATGCCGCTTAGAATATTTTTGCACAAATAATCAAGCCGAATATGAAGCATTGTTATTCGGCTTAGAGATGTTGCTGGCCATAGGTGCTACACATATTGAGGCTTTTGGTGATTCGTTATTAGTAGTGCAACAAGTATCCAAAGTTTTTCAATGTTTAGACGAATCACTTAATGTTTATCTTGATAAATGTCTGGATATAATTTCTACTTTGGATCATTTTAGCATTGCTCATATATCTAGACATGATAATTGGAGAGCAAATGAGTTAGCACAGCAAGCATCTGGCTATCATGTCAATCATGGCATGTTTCATATCTCTCAAGAGCCGATGTCTTGTCTTGCTAATATAGGGGAGGCCGAACCAGAGCCCACTGATTCGGTCACTAACAATAAATCTAGTGCAGGTGAAAATCATGATTGAAGAAAGCCCATTATTGATTACTTGTACAATCCGAGTGAAAGGGTGGACAGGGCTGTTCGGCGCATGGCTTTCAAATATACAATAAGAGACGGTGGTCTTTATCGCCGAACGGTTGAAGATGTTCTTTTGAAGTGTTTGGACGAGGATCAAGCAAGAGTTGCTATGGGAGAGGTTCATGAAGGAATTTGCGGTACTCATCAGTCGGCCCCCAAGATGAAGTGGTTGTTACGACGTGCTGGATTTTATTGGCCGACGATGATCAATGATTGCTTCAGGTATTATAAAGGATGTGAAGCTTGTCAAAAGTTTGGTGATATTCAGTTAGCTCCCGCTGCTATGTTACATCCTATTATCAAGCCGTGGCCCTTTAGAGGTTGGGGATTAGACTTTATTGGAGAGATTCATCCTTCATCTTCAAAGGGGCATCGGTTCGTGTTGGTGGCAACTGATTATTTCACTAAGTGGTCTGAAGCAGTACCTCTCAAGAATATGACGCATACGGAGGTAATTCAATTCATAAGTGAGCACATTATTCATAGATTCGGTATTCCGCAAACATTAACTACGGATCAAGGTTCATCTTTCATGTCTCATCAAGTTAGAGAATTTGCCGAATCATATAAGATAAAGTTGCTCAATTCCTCCCCGTATTATGCTCAAGCCAATGGACAAGCTGAGTCTAGCAACAAAATTTTGATCAAGCTCATCAAGAAGAAGATTGAAGATAATCCAAGAAGGTGGCATGAATTATTGTCCGAGGCTTTGTGGGCGCATAGAATCTCAAGGCATGGTGAGACAAAGGTAACTCCATATGAGCTCGTATACGGTCAAGAAGCCGTTTTACCGGTAGAGGTGAATTTGAATGCTTTGAGAATAGCCAAACAAAATGATTTATCGGCAATGGACTTTTATAACTTGATGATGGACAACGTTGATGAGGTTGCTGATAAACGTTTGACTGCATTAAAAGCCATAGAAAGGGACAAGTTGAGGGTAGCAAGAGCTTACAATAAGAAGGTCAAGTTGAAGAATTTTTAGATTGGTGATCTTGTGTGGAAGGTGATTCTACCGATTGGTTCAAAGGACAGAAAATTCGGGAAGTGGTCTCCAAGCTGGGAAGGTCCTTTCAAGATTGCAAGAATAGTTCCCGGAAATTCATATTTGGTGGAATCCATGCAAGGAACATTGCTACCTCGACCTCTCAATGGCAGATATTTGAAGAAGTACCACCCAAGTGTGTGGCAAGAAGCCTAAATAGGCAATGGCCGATATATAATTATCGCCCTAAGCACATATTAATGGCCGATGGAGTGTTGACATCGTCCATAGAACAAGCCTAATGCAAATTATTTTTCGGCACACAAGTTTTGCCGAAAAACAGGGGGGCATGTGTTGACACCTGATTTTGGCACGATGCAAAATGCAGTAAAGGTGGACTCAAGCGAAAAGCTTGCCGGTTTTGAGTGCTTGCCGAAGATCCAAACAGAGGCAGGAGACGGCCCGGCAAGGAGGCGATCCGGCAAGGAGACGGCCCGGTGAGGAGATGATCCGGCAAGGAGACGGCCTGGCAAGGAGGCGATCCGGCAAGGAGAAACTTTGAAGTTTGGGCCATTGCCATCCGATCTCATCTCGAAAGCCGAAATTGTGTTCGAAGTACTGGCATTTTGTATCCAGAACACTATTCGGCTGATTACGCCCTCAAGATGATCTCATATGAGAAAACTTTCTACATGAATTGTCTTCGTCTCGTCGAATCGGTCGATTTTCATATAAAAATCGTCTCAATCCGAGTTTGTATGCAAAAGTTAGAGCTATCTGAATGCAGCCGTGTCAAGAGGCGAAATAAGACGCGGGAGACCAGACACGTCTTGGCGAGTGTCTGATGCAATGCGTGAGCAATTAGCCATTCAAGATGGCCTCGAATCGAGAAACGTTCAACATGAAAGTTGTTCGTAACGTCGAAACGGTCAACTTTGCTTTTGGGCACATTTTCATCCGAGGTCGTTTACTGCCACAAAAAAGACCCGCAAGGCACAGCCAGAAAGCTTGTCGGGATGGAAACCTTGCCGGGGAAACCTTGCCGGGATGGAAACCTTGCCGGGGTGTGAAAGCTTGCCGGGATGGAAACCTTGCCGGGGAAATCTTGCCGGGATGGAAACCTTGCCGGGGTGTGAAGCTTGCCGGGGTGGAAAGCTTGCCGGGAAAAGCTTGCCGGGGTGGAAACTGTCAAATCCGACCAGAAGCTGAAGATGGGCTCAAATAATTATCTAGATGGCCTCGGATGAAAAAGTGTTCAACATGAAAGTTGTTCGTAATGTCGAAACGGTCAACTTTGCTTTTGGAGTCATCATCATCCGTCATACTATACGACCTGCAGAGACGCTACAAGAGTCGGACGGTCCAGTCAGCTGCATAACCGAGTCCGACTCGAAATTAAAGATGACCCCGTGGAGTATTCAAGATGGCCTTATTTGGAAAAGTGATCAACATACGGATTATTGGCCTCGTGGAAGCGCACAAAATTCGTGTTTGAACCATCTCCATCGGAGGTCATGTGCAGATTCCACAGCCCACGCAAGGAGCAAGACAGAAGATTGGACCAGATTCGGGCTGAATCCGAGCGGAACCAGAACTAGGACTCTAGGACGTGAATTGATGTAATTTTCTTGTAAGGAAAGCCTAGATGAATCCTTTGCTTGTACGGGAAGTCCAGCCGCCTCTTATATATGTTGGGGGTGACGGCCGATTGAACAACACACAATCGAACAAACACATCTACTACTTTTTCGTGTTCATCTATCTCCTACCCTTGTATCTTTCTTCTCGTTCTTCGTTCGTTCTTCTCTTGAAGGCCAGCGATCCACGAGGCTCCAGGGGCGTTCAGAACGACTTGGAGCAACCAATCATCGCCGGGTGCTCTGACGGGGTCCCTCCCGAGTAACCGGGGCGTCTGGTGTCAAAAGTGTCGGCCGGATTGTCTTGCGTATCGCGCTTCCGACAGGCCTCCCGCGGTGCGAGTTGCGGAGCATCTCCCTCGGCGCTGCGGGTACACGGTGACGTGTTCGTGTGTTGACACCTGATTTTGGCACGATGCAAAATGCAGTAAAGGTGGACTCAAGCGAAAAGCTTGCCGGTTTTGAGTGCTTGCCGAAGACCCAAACAGAGGCAGGAGACGGCCCGGCAAGGAGGCGATCCGGCAAGGAGACGGCCCGGCGAGGAGGTGATCCGGCAAGGAGACGGCCCGGCAAGGAGGCGATCCGGCAAGGAGAAACTTTGAAGTTTGGGCCATTGCCATCCGATCTCATCTCGAAAGCCGAAATTGTGTTCGAAGTACTGGGATTTTGTATCCAGAACACTATTAGGCTGATTACACCCTCAAGATGATCTCATATGAGAAAACTTTCTACATGAATTGTCTTCGTCTCGTCGAATCGGTTGATTTTCATATAAAAATCGTCTCAATCCGAGTTTGTATGCAAAAGTTAGAGCTATCTGAATGCAGCCGTGTCAAGAGGCGAAATAAGACGCGGGAGACCAGACACGTCTTGGCGAGTGTCTGATGCAATGCGTGAGCAATTAGCCATTCAAGATGGCCTCGAATCGAAAAACGTTCAACATGAAAGTTGTTCGTAACGTCGAAACGGTCAACTTTGCTTTTGGGCACATTTTCATCCGAGGTCGTTTACTGCCACAAAAAAGACCCGCAAGGCACAGCCAGAAAGCTTGCCGGGATGGAAACCTTGCCGGGGAAACCTTGCCGGGATGGAAACCTTGCCGGGGTGTGAAAGCTTGCCGGGATGGAAACCTTTCCGGGGAAATCTTGCCGGGATGGAAACCTTGCCGGGGTGTGAAGCTTGCCGGGGTGGAAAGCTTGCCGGGAAAAGCTTGCCGGGGTGGAAACTGTCAAATCCGACCAGAAGCTGAAGATGGGCTCAAATAATTATCTAGATGGCCTCGGATGAAAAAGTGTTCAACATGAAAGTTGTTCGTAATGTCGAAACGGTCAACTTTGCTTTTGGAGTCATCATCATCCGTCATAGTATACGACCTGCAGAGACGCTACAAGAGTCGGACGGTCCAGTCAGCTGCATAACCGAGTCCGACTCGAAATTAAAGATGACCCCGTGGAGTATTCAAGATGGCCTTATTTGGAAAAGTGATCAACATACGGATTATTGGCCTCGTGGAAGCGCACAAAATTCGTGTTTGAACCATCTCCATCGGAGGTCATGTGCAGATTCCACGGCCCACGCAAGGAGCAAGACAGAAGATTGGACCAGATTCGGGCTGAATCCGAGCGGAACCAAAACTAGGACTCTAGGACGTGAATTGATGTAATTTTCTTGTAAGGAAAGCCTAGATGAATCCTTTGCTTGTACGGGAAGTCCAGCCGCCTCTTATATATGTTGGGGGTGACGGCCGATTGAACAACACACAATCGAACAAACACATCTACTACTTTTTCGTGTTCATCTATCTCCTACCCTTGTATGTTTCTTCTCGTTCTTCGTTCGTTCTTCTCTTGAAGGCCAGCGATCCACGAGGCTCCAGGGGCGTTCAGAACGACTTGGAGCAACCAATCGTCGCCGGGTGCTCTGACGGGGTCCCTCCCGAGTAACTGGGGCGTCTGGTGTCAAAAGTGCCGGCCGGATTGTCTTGCGTATCGCGCTTCCGGCAGGCCTCCCGCGGTGCGAGTTGCGGAGCATCTCCCTCGGCGCTGCGGGTACACGGTGACGTGTTCGTGTGTCAACACCGCCTCGCAAGCGTCGGTGGGGTGAGGGTTAGCTAGAACTCGACATGCACAAATTGGTTGGCTTTCTCTTGTTGGTTTTACCGATGATTTTATCATGAGGTAGGCAGGATGGATGATGAATTGGTTTGTTATTACTAGTAGAGAAATGAAGAGATTGAGATATGTACAATGTTAGTGTATCAAAAGTGCAACTGTGAAAAGAAATCAACAAACCACAACGAAAATACATATCATATAATTAGTCATATTTGCCTATAGAAACTACAAAATACATGACCAAAGATAAGACTTGCAGAATGCGCCTCTAAAAAATTCGTTTGTATCCATACAATTTACAAAAGTAAAAAAAAAAACTAAACCCTGCTAGAAAGGCCCTTGAAATACACAGAGCCGAAACATAAATCAGAAAACCCATACAACGCCTCTTCAGCGCCTTATGCGCCGCTATCGTAAACTGGCGCTCATGCGGTTCCCCTAGTGGGCCGGCCCAACCAGAAGACCATTGTTGTTCGTGATGCATGGTTTTTTTGGTTCTCTTGTCACTCGGTTCACACTTCACAGTTAACCGGTTCACGGTTGACTGGCTGATCATTGACTATTCGAGACAAATGATTAAAGGAATTTCAGAAAATTGTTCACAAAAAGTTTGAAAAACCCACTGTTTTAAAAAAAAGTTCACAGATTTGAAAAAAAAACACAAAAAAATACAAAGGTCAATAAATTTGAAAATAGTTAACAGATTTCAGGAAAATGTTCATGAATATGAAAAAGAAAACAGACAATTTGAACAAAAGTTCAATTGTTTTTTAAAAGTTGGTGAAAAATGGAAAAAGTTTATGAAACTGAAAAAAAAAAGTTCCACAAATTAAGAAGTTCGGAACTTTGAAAAATCGATCGACCAAGAATTAACAATACCCATATCCTAGCATGTTTTATTCAGTACACTCTTTCTTTAACTACGTGTTACAGTCTTACAAATAACATAACTTTCAAAAGTAACTTCGATCATGTAACAATGTTCTTTCCATGTCAAAATTTGAATATTACTTCCGCGAGAAAAATGAATATTACAGTCAAAGTTGTGTAAGCTTGACTGTGTATAGCCGCCGAGGCACATCTATTCGACGACAAAGAACTGTAATCCAGCATTCCAGTCTTGTGCTACTGCGGTAATTCTGCGGGCACGTACGTCATCTTCACTTGCCATTCTTGTTCTCGGGGTAGAACCTCCACTTTGGCTGCTGGCTGGTCTGAACGCCGCCGCCGCCCGGGGGCACGTCCATCTCCGCCCCTTCGGCAGCGCCGTCCAACGCCTTAGGCTCGTCGTGGGCCTGATCCGCCGGCTCGTCGCCGCCATTCGCCGGCAGCCAGCTGGTAGGCGTGGTTGGCCCCTTGGACGGGTTTGTTGAGTATATGTGTTATGTGCATATTGTGTATTGGGCCCGCCTCCTAGTTCCTTGTATAGTTGAGGTCCGTGACCCACCTTTGTACATCATATATACGTGCCTACGCACGAAGAGCAATACATCGTGCAATCATAATCTCATACATGGTATCAGTTTCCTAGGTTTCTTTCTCGCTTCCGCCGTCGCCGCCGCCGCCGCCGCGCGTCTCCTCCGCGCCGCCGCCGCCGCCCGCGCGCCTCCCCGCGCCGGCCGCCGCTCTTGCTTCCGCCGCCGCCGCCGCCGCGCGTAGTATATGTGTTATGTGCATATTGTGTATTGGGCCCGCCTCCTAGTTCCTTGTATAGTTGAGGTCCGTGGCCCACCTTTGTACATCATATATACGTGCATAGAAGAGCAATACATCGTGCAATCGTAATCTCATACAGGGTTGAGCAGCGAAGCCCACATGGCGACCTGCTCCTGCCGGGTCTCGTCGGCGTACGGCGACTTCCCAACCTGCCGACCGCTCGCCACGTAGGCGCCCAGCTCCGGTGGCGAGCCCGAGCCCCACATCATCGGCTTTCCCTCAGCCGGGTACCCCGGGTACTTCGGGTACCCTGGGTGGTAGTGCAGGCCGCCGCCGCCCGCGTACCGGTAGTACGGCAGCCACTTCCCCGCCCTGGCGGCCGCGTCGGCGGCACGCCAGTGCGCCGCGCCCTCGAACGCCGACGGTGGCACTGCGAGCGCGGACGTCCCGGAGCTGACCGGTCTCGCGGGCATGGGCCGCGCGCCGGCGCACGGGCAGGCGTGGAGGAAGACGAGGAGGCTGAGCGCCGTCACGGCGGCGACGGCGAGGGTGCGGGCCATGACTATGATGTAAAGCTAGCTAGCTTAGCTCGAGCTGTGAATTGTTTGAACTGATGTGGCGAAGCATGGTTGGCAGCGCCATAATATACGGGAGGAACTTCGGGAAGACGCGAGGTACGTGAGAGCTAGCTAGCGAGCAGGTGATGGGAGAACTGAAGCTGCGGAGCGTGTGAGAGGAGTACCTGTTTCCTAGCTACTGTTGCTTCTTCGGTCACAGGGCGGTCCATGACGGGGCTAGAATAGGAGTAGGTTGCTCACGCATTGGATGAGATGCATGCTTCAAATTGACTAGTAGTAGCTCACTCGCCGTCAACCATGCCCCTACCGCTTGTGGCTCACGTGGCAGACTGGCTGCTTTTCTTCTTCTTGTTGTTGTTGCAATTTCTTTCTCAGAAAGACCAAATGCCACGTACCCTTATAGAAACACTAATTGAAAAATACATCTAGAGCTTTGGGGTGTGAAGTCTTCTTCCTCTTGCTCCATTAATGGCGCGCCATAGTTATAGCTCACTGTCATCTTTGGGTCTCTGTCTCGGCTGAGCAAAATTGTTAAAATCTTGAAGTTCGTAAACACAGTTGAGAAAAATCATTGATGTAGACGAGAAGATGTTGGGCGCCCTCGATTTGCGTCCCCGGGTAAGAAATCTTCGAAGAGGACATGTAGAACACCCTCAATCTGGCTAGACAGAGTCGGGTAACACAAATCTCACATGTTTCCAAACAAGGCCAAGGTTGTTCAACCTTTGTTGGTCGGAATTGGAGCCGGAGTGCCAAGATGCACAACAACATTGACCACTCCACGGAACAACACCAGTGAGGCGGATGTCGGTGTCAAAACCGGCAGATCTCGGGTAGGGGGTCCCGAGCTGTGAGACTAGAAGCGATGGTAACAGGAGACGAAGGGGGCAGTGTTTTACCCAGGTTCGGGCCCTCCTATGGAGGTAATACCCTACGTCCTGCTTGATTATATTGATGGTATAAGGGTTACAGAGTTGATCTACCTCGAGATCGTATGACTAAAACCCTAGATGAGTTCTGTTGTCCTACAACCTAAAACCCTTCGGCTTATATAGACGCCGAGGGTACCTAGGGTTTACACATGGTCGGTTACACGTCGAAGGGATAAACATGCCTATTCACTACTCCAAACGTGGAGAATACGCCACGATCCTCGAAGCTTCCTTCCTGGAGACAGGGTCTTCGATCATTCCAGTGTCCGGCCAACGGCCCATACAGTCCGGCCCATAAGAAATAGGTCGGCCTCCCGAGGACCCCTTAATCCAGGACTCCCTCAGTAGCCCCCGAACTAGCCTCCAACGCCAAGGGTCCAAGCTCCAGCTGCTTGAAACGATTAGAGTCTTCGGCTTGCGAGGCGAGTTCCTTTCTCCGAATAGTGAGCGGCCGAGTTTAGCTCGGCCTCCGACGACGTGTAGTTTTCCCGATCATAGATCGTCCGAACGCCATGTATAACCCGGCCCCGAAGGCCAAACGTCAAGGAGTAAACAGTGCTCCCTGACGACCTTTCAGATGAAAGGTCGCGGCCCACCACGACCGCTAAACCAGTCACAAAGGCTCGACTCGCGGTTCGAGGCCGTTTTCATCAGCACGACCCATCAATGCACAAATCGTGCTCCGTTTCACACGGGATATGCTTAATCACGCGCGTATAACGGCACGCACGTCTCGGGAAGCAGAGGGATTCACGGCGCAGTGAAGGGAGGCCAACCGGCGACAAGCCCAATAAAAGGGGAAGAAAACCCCAAGGCTTATCCGCACTTCCCATTCGCACCCCTGCTTCCCCAATCTCCTGAGCTTCCAGAGCCCAGATCTAGGTTTTCCACCCTTCCTCCTCCGAGCTCTGCCATGGCCAGCTCCGGCTCCAACGGCAAGTGGGAGGCTTCCACGGTCACAGACCAGGACATCCGGGACCTCAAGGAGGCCGGCTACCTCCCCGCCAACATCTTCCACCGCGCCGCAGAGGAGGGCCGGGTGATCCCCACCCCCAAACCAGGCGAGAGGGTGGTTTTCATTCCTCATTTCATCCGAGGACTGAGCTTCCCGCTCCACCCCTTCGTGAGGGGCCTCATGTTCTTCTACGGACTCAACTTCCACGACCTTCCGCCGAACTCCTTCATGCATATATCGGCCTTCATCATCGTCTGCGAGGCCTTCTTGCGGATCGAACCACACTTCGGACTATGGCTCAAGATTTTCAACATCAAGCCGAAGTGTGTCGCAGGCGCACACGCAGACTGTGGCGGGGCGGTCATCAGCAAGCTTCCACGCGCCGTATGGCCATCCGGCACCTTCATCGACACCATCAAGTCTTGGCAAAAAGAGTGGTTTTATATCACCGAGCCAAGGGAGGAGGGCGGAACTGTTCCTGCCGAATTCAGATCCGGCCCCCCGACCAGATTGACCTCATGGGTCCGAAAGGGCCTCGACTGGGGGTCGGATACAGAGGTGGATGACCTGCAGAGGGGCATCGCCTCCATGATCAAGGACGGAATCGAGCTGACCAACGTGGTCCAGGTCATGCTTCGGCGGCGCATCCTCCCCTGCTAGCGCCGGGGCTCTCCTATGTGGACTTATCGGACTGACGATGAGCCTACGATTCGTCAACTCTTCCGCACCACACGGGAGAAGCTACTGAAAGCGCTGTTCAAAGCACAGGAGAACTGGCCGGCCAAGAAGGAGGACCAGGGTCTGCGCGCCGATAAACCCCCTTCCGAGGTATGACATAGTTTCATCAGATCGGCTCCGTTTTCCTGAAGAGAACCTAAGTACTTTCCGATCACTTCCGCAGGAATGGTTGAACAAGGCCACGGGCATCAAGTGCCCGGCTCCACAGCCCGAAGACCCTAGGTCCCAGCTGCTGTCGGAGATGCTCGTCGTGGCGCCTTACAAGGCGCCAGAGAAGAAGAAGAAACCAGGCCGAGAAGGCCTGCGCATCAGGGACCAGCCGGGGGCTGTATCCGAAGAAACCCACGCCTCCTCGAATCAAGAGGAGGAGCACGAGGGTGAAGGCGAGGGCGAGGGCGGAGGTGATTCCCCCCTCGCAAGAAATAGGGCGGCGTCATCGGACGCCACAGAGGACATACCTCCTCCCGCCCCGAAGAAAGCGCGCCGGACACAGGTGGTCCTGTCCGACGACAGTTCGGACTCGGATACCGAGTCCGAGGAGTTCGAGAGGGTTCCGCGAAGGAACCTCGGGGTCAAGCCCCCAGCTCGAAGGTAAAGATCCGAAGACTTCCTGAGCTATTAATGCTAAGTTTTGAATGTTACTAACATGTGAACGCCTACTGACTTGCAGCCCACCGCGTGTTCTCCCCACCGATCAAGTTTCGGACGGGGAGACCCCGCCCGCCGAGCTGGCGGAGAGCGGGACCGCGTCGCACCCTTCTCCTCCGGGCGCCGCGAAGGATGCCACGAAGGTGTCATCCCAGCAGGCTCCTTTGGAGCCGGACACTGGAGGTGGGGGCGACGACGTCATGGTCGAGGCTAACACCTCGGCCGCCGAAGACCAGGGGGGGAAGCCCCTCCCGGATACTGAGGAGACCGGACGAGGAGATGTCCAGTCACCTCCAAGGTCTTCTCCGGAGCGCACCATGCCTCCGGAGGCACCGGTTCAATCCCCGGTTGGAGATCGGGTTAACCGATCTCCGCCGGCGCCACCGACCAATGGGTGGCCAGCTATGGGGGAGGCTCTATCCAGCGCCTCCCTCTCCGAGGAGCACCGCACCCTTATGGGTGCGGTATTGCAGAGCATTCAGTCCGTGGACAGCGGACTGAAGGAGGCCTTCAACGGTCTCCTGACGGGCTTTCAGGTGAGCCACGTAATGCTCTGTTCTTTGAAATATTAATTTCTTTGAGTTATGATTATGTACACGGCAGCCCCCGAGCCCTAGGTAAGTTTGGAGAAAACTTACCTGGGGGTCAATCATAGGTCATTATCCGAACTATGTGTAGGACAATATTTCGTCGGAGCGGGCTAACAGCCCTTTAGAGGACCGGACATAGGATCATATTTATGACACTTCGGAAGTTGTGAACCCGTGTAATTTGATATGGTTTCGTTTTGTACAGGCTTCGTCATCGGCGGCGGCCGTTAATGCTGCCGAGCTGGACGAGCTGAATCGAAAGCTCAAGAGCTCCGAAGATGAGCTCGAAGCTCTGAATAAGAGATTCGACGAGGCGCAAGGTAAGCTGGACTAGAATATCCAAATTTGTCATCACCGTACTGTCGAAGCAGTATTTTTGATGTATTTTAATGCTTATGCAGCCTCGGCGAAAGAAATTGAGAAGCTCAAGGCCGAGCTTGAGAAGGCAAAGCAGGAGGCTGCGGTTGAGAGGGCGGCAGCCAAAGAAGCGGCTACCGCGCTCTCCGCCCTGAGAGCCACCAGCGACAAGCACGAGGCTCGGGTGGAGGAAATCCAACAGGAGCTCAGGGACGCCGGCCAGAAGTGCGAGGACCTTGAGCGGAAAGGCAAGGAGCAGGCCGCCGAACTATCCACCGTGAAAACCAATCTCCAAAAGGAGCGGGTGGATAGGCGGTCTTTTGAAGAACAACTCAGCCAGGCCAAGGCTATAATGGATGGTAAGCCATATTTATTGCAGTGTGTCTACGGGGATAGCAAGTTCGAGTTGCTTACCCAACTATGGCGTTCCTCAGGCGCCTGCTCGGACCTCCAGAAGAGCACAGCGGACGCGAACCAGTTCTATGGTTCGCGGGGAGAAGGAGATGAAGCTCGGCTGTTCTGGGCGCAGTTTGAAGCCCCCGAGCGCTCTCCTCTCCTTGTCGAGCAGCTGAAGCAGCTAATGAAGCTACACCGGATGGCGGAGCCGGCCATCAAGGATCTCTGCGTCCGGCTATGGCCCAACGAGCCACTGCCGGGCATATACTTCGGCCTGGTGCAGAAGTTGAGCGATGCCTCGCCCCGGATTGACGCGCTAAGGCGATCTTCCTGTATCGAGGGAGCTCGGATGACCTTTGCGAAGGCCAAGGTGCACTGGCCGGGGCTGGATCCGATGAAGATAGCCACCGCCCCTGTGCCTCCTGGAAAGGAGCATAGGCGCCCCGAGCTGTACTTCTCCGGAGTAATGGAGGGTGCTCGGGCAATAGAGGCACAGTGTTCGAGAGAAAACGTGTATGAGTAAAGGGTTGTAATATGTCCGAAGACCTTTTAACGCGTTTGTATTTAAGATGCATGGTTTATCATGTCTTTCATGTTTTGCATCCTTTATAACTCATGTGTGGCCGTTAAACCTGAAAGCGGCGAGGCGTCGGCTTCAGCCCCCTCGTAGATACTACGCGGGGTGTCTCTGCCGACGCACTGTGACCCTTAGCCGAGCTATCGATACCCGAAGGCGGTAGTGTGGGGCTGACGAGGCAATCGGACCATAATGCTTTATTGCTTTCACTTAGCCGTAGGGGCGCAAGAAAGGAGTGCGGGGGGCTGATGACTAGCCCCCAGGGGTTTGTGATGTTCGGATGAACCGTGGCTAAAGCCTATATCACATGGTTTGTACTAATACCAAACCCATCGTATGACACGGAATAACCTCTGACGAGATTTAGTTAAGCTTGGATTCGCAGACCAGTTCTCACATACCATGACAGTCAGTTTTCGGCTTTCTCCGCTGAGGTGCTTGACCAGGCTAGCCAGAAGCACAATCGCAGCGGTTCTCCCTTTGCCCTTTTAGCCGAACGAGCGGAACATAAAGGGGCAAGCACAGGAGCCGGGCAACCCAACTATTGACCCAAGACATAGTTCGGAACCAATGCATATAAAGGAGAACTCCAAGACGCCGAACACGAAATCAGTTGTGCTTAGGGCGATTTTTTAAGGTCGAGCCCCCGGTCTATTAGCCGGTTGCATCGTAAAGTATACCGAACAGGTTCGCAAGAAGAGAGGGGAAATAGAGAGTACACCAAAAACAGCGGGGTGATCATGCATGATACATCTGTATTGTACTCAACAACTCTTATTATTCAAATTGCCGATACAGCTGTTTACAGGTATTAAAATGGAATATAAGCCTTACAGGAGGGGTTGTACCAAGGGTCTTCGATAGGTGACCTGACGTCCTCGATGTGCCATGTCGCTTGTCCGATCCTGCCTCTCCAGAGGAGTTGTATACCGCTATGGGTGTACTGTTCGGCGAGCAGACTTTGGAGAAAAATCTTGAGAAGTCGCCGAAGTGTGGATGAGCTTTACGCCTTAGCAGGTACTTTATGGTACCTGTAGTGTGTCCGAAGACGTTTTGATGGTGATAGTTCGGTCTAGCCGAATACTTAACCTTTGATAATTTTTCCCCACCGCTGCCCATGAAATTTTGAGCGCGAAGTTGTGCCTCCTCGGCACGTACTTTGCCGGTTCCAGGGCCGTGCGATGGGGGGGCACGTCCCTATTTATGGGGAGAAGAAGGTTCTGGTACTTCGGGTTGAGACCGAGCTCGCTTCCCAGCCTTGGGTGCCTTTACGGCAGATGTCGGCGCTTGCCAATCATCGGTGTAATGAAATTCGGCCGCCGGGGCCAACGCATGTTCCTCAGTTCGGAGGGAGCGCTCTGTGTTGCCATTGACAGTAATGACCCCCCTGGGGCCGGGCATCTTGAGCTTGAGGTATGCGTAGTGCGGGACGGCGTTAAAGCGAGCGAACGCTGTACGGCCGAGCAGGGCGTGATAGCCGCTGCGGAAAGGTACGATGTCGAAGATCAAGTCTTCGCTTCGAAAGTTATCGGGCGAGCCGAACACTACTTCCAGGCTTACAGAGCCTGTGCACCGGGCTTCAACGCCTGGGATCACTCCTTTAAAGGTAGTGTTGCTGGGCTCGATCCTTGACGGATCTATGCCCATCTTTTTCACCGTATCTGAGTAAATCAGATTGAGGCTACTTCCTCCGTCCATTAGGACTTTGGTGAGGTGGTACCCGTCTATGATCGGGTCTAGGACTAGGGCGGCCGAACCCCCATGACGGATACTGGTCGGGTGGTCGCGTCGATCGAAGGTGATCGGGTATGCCGACCATGGGTTATACTTCGGGGCTACGGGCTCTATGGCGTAGACATCTCGAAGAGCGCGCTTCCTCTCCTTTTTGGGTATATGGGTGGCGTATATCATGTTTACTGTTTTCACCTCTGGAGGGAATTTCTTTTGTCCGCCACCGATCGGACCGCGGGGTTCATCCTCGTCCTCGCTGCGTGGGCTCTTGCCTTGGTCCTCGGATGCGAGCTTGCCGGCCTGTTTGAAGACCCAACAGTTACGGTTGGTGTGGTTGGCGGGCTTCTCTTGAGTGTCGTGGATCTGGCAAGGCCTCTCCGGGATCTTGTCCAGCGGGGTGGGTCCATCGCGATTGCCTTTAGGAGGCTTCTTCCGCTGCCCAGGCCGGGAGTTGCGGAAGCCGGCGTTAACAGCCGTGTCATCGGCATCACTATTATTGTGCCGGCGCTTGTTCTTGTTGCGCTTCAGTTTCCCGTTTCCATCCCGAACTTCAGAGGTTCCGGGGTCTTCGGGGTTGTGGCTACGTCTTGCTAGCCAGTTATCCTCGCCCGCGCAAAAGCGGGTCATGAGTGATGTGAGGGCGGACATTGTCCTTGGTTTGTCCTGGCCGAGCTGACGAGCCAGCCATTCATCCTGAATATTATGCCTGAAAGAGGCTATTGCTTCGGCGTCCGGGCAGTCTACGATCTGGTTTTTCTTGGTCAGGAAACGATTCCAGAATAGCCGCGCGGACTCTCTCGGCTTCTGGACGACGTTGCTTAGGTCAGAGGAGTCCGGCGGCCGAACATAAGTGCCCTGGAAGTTAGATCGGAATGCCTCTTCTAGGTCCTCCCGGCACCCAATGGAATTTTCGTGGAGGCTATTCAACCAGTGCCGAGCTGGCCCCTTAAGCTTCAGGGGTAGGTATTTGATGGCGTGGAGGTCATCTCCTCGCGCCATGTGGATGTGGAGGAGGAAATCCTCGATCCATACGGTTGGGTCAGTTGTCCCATCGTATTGTTCTATGTTTACGGGTTTAAACCCTTCCGGGAACTGATGCCGCATCACCTCGTCCGTGAAGCACAGTGGGTGGGCAGCACCTCTGACCCGAGCTATGTCGCGCCGGTGGTCGGCGCCTGTCCTAGCTCGGTTTCGTTCCCGACCTTCATTGTTGCGGTCGAACCAAGGCCGGTACCCTTCCCGTCTATCGGGTGAGTATCCTCTGGATCCGTATATGGATCGTGTACGACCTGCTCTGTCGTCCAGGTCGTGTCGCAGGTCGAACCTGTCATCGGGCTCTAGTGGCTCCTTTCCCCGTCTACGGGGTATCGTCGGCCTATAGTCGGTGTCGTCAGCCTTTCTGTCCCCTCCTCGAGGAGGGCGATCTGGCTTGTCGTATGGGGTATGTTTGGGAGACGGTGTATCAGTGAGCTCGTCATCGAATTGTGGCAGCAGCCTTCTGCGCGGATAACTCTTAGGTTGGTCCGATAGACCGGTACCGTATCCTTCCTTAGCTGAGAGGACTCTTGTCCATCGATCGTTGAGGTCGTCTTGTTCGGTTTTAAGCTGCCGTTCTCTTGCTTTCAGGCTGCCGGCCGAGGCTATAAGCTGTTGCCTGAAGAGTTCCTGATCTGCAGGATTATCAGGGATGGCGAAGTCATTGGCTTCCGCGTTGTCCTTCCCCTCGACAGAGCGGAGGTAATCGTCGTCCTCAGGATCATCTAGATCGTCGGGGTTGCTTCGGTCTTCCGGCCTCTCCTGACCCTCTATCGGGTGTTCGGGGATTTCGGGATCGCCGAGGTCTTCCGGGGTGTCTCCGTCCCCGGTGCCATCGATAGCTTTTCTTCCCTTTTTTCCTTTTGACCGTTTATGCGGCTTTCGGCGTCTTGACGGCGCTTCATCCGATTTGTCACCGTCGTTTTTCGGAGTGTCCACCATGTAGACGTCGTATGTGGAGGTGGCAGTCCACCGTCCGGTGTTAACGGGGGTGAGTGCGCGATTCTCCTCATCCATGTAGTCTGCTTCCTCAGAAGCATAGTCCAGCATGTCGGTTAAATCCTCGACAGTGGCTACGAAGTGGGTGGCGGGTGGGGCAAAAAATTCGTCCTGACCCGCCTGAAGCCCGATCTGAGCACAGATCGGGGTTGGATCGTCGACAATTTTCATCGACTAGATCCGATCTAGAGCCTCGTTGAGTATCGAGAGCTCGATCGGGTCGGCCTGCCCAGAGCTTCCAGAGTTAACCTCCGATGCGTCCGCGAGGGGAGAGTGTTCGGCAAGAACAGATGTCCGGACGTCTGGCACTATGACCGGGTCCGGACTGAGAGTCGGGTCCTCGCCGGGGTAGATCCCGTGGGAGGGGCCGAAAGATGGATCTGAGGTTAAAGCCTCAGAGTCTTCGGGCGTGCAGGCGAGACTGCGAGCCCGGTTAGTGATAGATCGCCCCGAGAGTCTACGGAGAACTCTAAGTTCCCGAATCTGACCTCTCGATCAGGGGCGAAACTTCCGACACGGCCTAGATGGCCGGTCGGGTCGGCGTGCAGCACAATGCTGCCGAAAGCGAAGATCTGCCCGGGGACGAAAGTGCCTGTGTTGCGGACCTCTTCGTTGATGACAAGACGAGCCATCGATTCCTTCTGGCGATCACAGCGGAACTCTCAATGAAAGCACCAATGTCGGTGTCAAAACCGGCAGATCTCGGGTAGGGGGTCCCGAGCTGTGAGACTAGAAGCGATGGTAACAGGAGACGAAGGGGACAGTGTTTTACCCAGGTTCGGGCCCTCCTATGGAGGTAATACCCTACGTTATGCTTGATTATATTGATGGTATAAGGGTTACAGAGTTGATCTACCTCGAGATCGTATGACTAAAACCCTAGATGAGTTCTGTTATCCTACAACCTAAAACCCTTCGGCTTATATAGACGCCGAGGGTACCTAGGGTTTACACATGGTTGGTTACACGTCGAAGGGATAAACATGCCTATTCACTACTCCAAACGTGGAGAATACGCCACGATCCTCGAAGCTTCCTTCCTGGAGACAGGGTCTTCGATCATTCCAGTGTCCGGCCAACGGCCCATACAGTCCGGCCCATAAGAAATAGGTCGGCCTCCCGAGGACCCCTTAATCCAGGACTCCCTCAACGGACCCATAGAAAAAAAGTGAAATCTGGGGACACACCATCCTCCGCACCCCTCCTCACGATACAAAGAAGCACCACTAAAATGAGGGCAAGGCGGGGGTATACCTTTAACATGGTAATATGGTTGTTTCTCCTTCACACTTTGTAAGATGTGCAACCAGGAATGATGAGATGTTAGTAACACAAGCTGTGCATGAACAAGTTTACCACTCAATGCGCAATTATGGCCCGGTGGTGTGCTAGGCTTTGAAGTAAAGCAAATGATGTGTTCGCCGCAAATGTTGTGATCACAATTCACGATTGATAAGCCCTAAGTGCAAGGAATTGTTGTAGCACTTTTCAATACGATTGTGAAAGAATTGGGTATCGTTACTCGATAGGAGCTAAAAGTAGGTTTCCTACTTTCTCAAGTTATGCATACCACTTACACAACTATCTATGCACTATAGTGTTTACTTTAACTAGACTCTCTATGTAAAATTGATTGCAAGGGTGGTAACTAAATTACTTGATAATATACAACAAACATTAGGCACTCTTTTTATTAACTTGCAAAAGATAGACTAGCGCTTGAGTTTGTGTTTGTGGAATTGTTCCTAGGCAATTGGCTATGATAATATAATCGGTACACACGATGTTACAAATTGATATCCTGGACAGGTTTGTGCTTACATGTCGTAAAAAAATATTGACTCACGTGTACTTATGATTGAACACTTAGCATGCATCCACAACTACTAAGAATTATTAAGGTAAAAAAGCAACCATAGCCTTGTCCTTTAGGGTTCCTCTCGAATCCCATATAATATAACTCCTATACTTCCAGAACAGTTAATCTGTCGCTATGGCCTCCCTATATACATTCAGCGTAACACATTGTTAACCTTTCCTGTGTGATCCATTATAAGTGTGCAGCCCTATACTATCACAAGAGGGCATCATTATATGAAAACAAACAATTCATACAGATTATACTAGATCACCAATGTCGCAGGACAAAATAAAACTACTCACACATTAAACGACGCAACAAATCATATAGGGATAATTTATTGTATCAAATATCATGTCTTGCAAGGATATTACAAGGTTCTACGATAGTGAACCCAATGGTCCAAGGTCGAGATGGTGGAAAAGTCGTTGGAGGCAATGATGGTTCCCCAATGGCGTTCCAGCACCAGAGGAAGAGTGGGTGAGAGAGCCCCCCCCCCCCCCACCTTCTCCTTCTTCCTTGGTCTCCCGCATTGGTGGGGGGAGGATTTCCCACTTTTTGGTGGCCAAGGTTGGGGAGGAAAAAAAGCTTCCCCCGAGGATGTATCTGACTCTTTGGGGAGTTGTTTCTGAATGCTGAAATATGTGTCTCATAAAGTTTTATTAATACTCGCACATACATAACCGCAAAAAATCTGAAAAATAGGGTGGTTCCAAAACTTTGAGCAACATCTAGCAACAAAAGGAGAGCACCAAAAGCCTTCGATAATGCCCAAGCGTCCCAAGGGTTTCGGCGCCTGGCCCTCCAGAGCCAAGTCTATTTCCTCTAGGTTCATATTAGTCCAAAAAATCATTATCGCATTTTTTTCCGGAACAATTTTGTAAGTATTTATTACATGGTTACCTAAGGAAACAAACACAACAATAGAATCTCGCATGGATACTTTATGAATATGTTAGTGCATTTAAAAATTAATTTGCATAAATGAAAAGATAATGGCATAAACACTACAAAAATGATAGGTATGTTTAGGATGAATCAACGGCTTTGCTTGAAGTAAGAGAAGATGGTCCGATGTGCTACATGGTTGAAAGAACCAGCTAACCAACTATACTATTCAAGGTTCACCACGGATAATCCTATTTGACGCTATGCGCCTAAAAATACCGGAATGATGCATAGAGCGACGAGCCATGAGCCAGGCCCATTTACAGGTTTTCTAACAGCGCGCTCTTCGATTTTTTTTCTTCGGTCGTTTTTTTTTTGTTTAGGAGTTTCTGGGCTTTTCTTATCCGGTGTTTTATTTCTTTTTTATAATTTTTGTTTTCTTTTTTCACATTTTCCTTTTTCCTTCTTCTGTTATTTCAAACTCCTATACACTTTTCTGATTTGGTACAATAATTTTAGGATCCATGCTTTATATAAACAAAAACTGTGACCATTTTTAGAAACTTTCAAAATAACATGACCATTGTTTTAGTCCAGCTTTTTAAAAGATTGCATGAAGATTTTTTGAAATCCACAAATACTATTTTCATGAACGTTTTTAAATTTCATAACGTTAATGAAATGCATGAAAAAATAATTCTTATCTATTTTAAATATTCAGGATTGTTTTTGGTATATATAGGTAATCTTACAGAAATACTGCATAAAAAACTTGAGAAAACCGTAAAACCTAAAGTGAGCAGAGAGAATAATCGCTACAAAAAGTGCAATGACTATATCACGCTCAGTGCAAGTCTTCCTTCCGTCTCGCTGAAGGGATTCCCTCACCCGTAGTTACTGGCCGGCCATATTCTTTGTTTTCTTTTTCATTCGCTGGATTTCAATTGTGTTCGCTTTGTTCGTTCGCTAGGTTGGTGTTTTTTTTCTCTTACATTACAATTCTTTGATTCTTCTCCACTAGTCTTCAGTTTTTACTTGTTTTTTTCTTTTTGTTTTCACCAGTTTTTAGTATTATTCATAGTTTTTTTGGTTTTTCATTGGTTTTCTTTGTTTCTTTCTCGGTTTACACTGATTTTTTGCTTTCACTTTTTTCTCGGTTTTATTCTTTTTTTGCTTTTTCCTCACTTCTTCCTTCGTTTGCATCGATTTTCTTTGTTTCCTTCTCGGTGTTCTTGGTTTCGTTTTTTTGCTTTGGTTTTTTCAGCTTTTTATTCTTTTGTTTTTGTTTTTCATTGGTTTTGTTCGTTTCTCCTTTTTTTGCTCAACAAGTGTTAACTTTTTCTCAATACATATTAAACATTTTTATTATACATCACAAACATTTTATATATACACATTTGATATTTTAAAATACATGATTAACAATTTTTGAAAACTTACTTTTATTGGATGTCTTTTTTCGTACACATTGTACATTTTTTTATATATCTAATACAATTTTTTTAATACACGTTTAACATATTTCAAATATGAGTTTAACATTTTTTTAATACATGGTCAATATTTTTTCTATACACATTTAAGAATGATTTAAAATGCTTGATTAATGTTTTTCAAGTACATGATTAATATTTTTTAAACATATGGTCAACATACTGGGCTGGCCTGGCCTGGTCACGAGCCTGCGCATACATTCCCAACTGCTGCTGGAAACAACTTTGTCACCCCTCAAAAAAAAAACTTTGTCGAACTATTTTCCCTCTCAAAAAAGACTTTTTCGAAATACCGTACAAACGAGCAATTTGTTACCTTCTCTTTTCACATAAGAGGTAAGAGTATATATTAGATCTGAGTCGTTAATCTCATTAATTAGTGGTCTGATTAAGTCTTATCTTCTTACCTCACATGTAAAAAGAAGGAGTAATAGAGAGCATGTTAAAATTTGGCCATACAAAAATTTGGAAACAAAGGAGTGTGTATTCATTTAAAAAATCAATCAGTGCATTTTCACTCAGTTCTTTTAAGATTAAGCTGTATATATTCCTGAACAACAACAAAAAGATTAAGCGGCCTATATAGTAGCTCGTGAAGTCCTCTGCATAAGGGTTTTTCAGTCAGGTAGGGAGTGAAGAGGTTTGTAGGGGATTGGGGGGGATTAAATCTACTGTAAGTCAAAATTCCCCTCAAAGCTCTCCAATCTCCTTCAATCCATTTGGTGGGGGGATTAAGGAGCAAGGCCCAACTCGAAAAGGTCGAGCTATTCAGAGGCAGCCCGGAGGAATGGTATTAGGACATCTCCAAGGGCGACCCGTAAACCCCGTGCATCCGTCCGTACCGTGCTATCTGGACCGCAGATGCCATTCAACGCGGGCATGCATCGGTTCGCTGAGCAGTCCGGGCGTGTTTTCTCTCGCAAATTGGAGACAAATTGGGGGGAGGGGGCTTTGCGGGAGTCCGAACAGCAGACACGTAGGACTCCGACACCCTCAGCCCACCCAATCCCCCCTCCCGGTCCTATTTGCATCCACTCGCCCCTTCTGCCCCTTGTTTTGCATCCGCATCCTCCACCTTTGCCGCCATTGATGTACGTCTCCAGCTGCCAAAAAGGCATTGCCTGACGTCTGCATCCAGCACCGACACGCCTGCTCGCCTCTACGATTGCGTTGTCCACCCTCGAGCCGTTTGTGCCCACGTACACTCCGCCCCAGTCGACGACCTCCATGGCAGACACCACGTTCGGCGGGTGTTCGGTCAAATGCCATTGAGCTTATTTTTGAATGCTATGTAGTTTTCTAGAGTAAAGGATGGTGAGCTATTGGACCATGGAGGATGAGTTGTTGTGCCATGCATGGTTGGCCATATCCGTAGATTTCGTAGTCGGGAGCAAAGGGGAGACGTTCTGGCAGCAAGTGCATGGATCGTTTCACGCACGAAAGCACATTCGCCCTATGACATGTGCATCATTCAAGAACGTAATGTGAGGTCGTTATCGTATCGCTGACGGCTGAGGAGGAGATCATAAGTTTTGCTTCCTTTTGCTCAACTTGTTGATTGATTCGTCCACTCAATGTTGGTCTCCACATTATGTAGCCCGCACGCGTTGTCGTGATGTCCCATGCGACAAATGGACGGTCATTTACGTACACACACTATTGGATGAATCTGAAGGGGGGTATGTGTGGGCGACATCCGGTTAATCTAGTCGAATTTGAGACATTGTTGTACTAGAATTAATTTGCATGCTATGTATGGATGATTTGTGCTATTTTCTCTCCAAACTTTGATGAATATCGATCGGTTTGCATGCATTTCGTCCGGTTATTTCAAATGCGGGTTGAAATGTATGCGGATAACGTTGGACGGCGGTCTCCGGCATCCGTATCCACGGACAAATCCCCTGTACGTGGACGGATGCGGGAGAAAATTTCCGAGTCACCATTGAAGATGCCCTTACCATCATGCTTGATGAACCACACTTCAAAACGTATTGTGGAGAGATGCAAGGCTAGCTATCCACGTACTAGTATTTACCATTTCACCAACACAACTGGACAGGTTGCACAGGCTAAGCATCGAGGGAGGAACACGAACACATGCTGCCGCAACAAGCTGAAAACCTTTGCCTGTCCTCGGAAGTACGTACCTGGAAAGTGATCCAGGAGCTGTTGTGTCCACGGGAGCCTGTCACAGCATCAACCAACCACGCAACGCTGTCGTCTCCCCCTCATCATTTTACCTTGCCCTCCAAGTGACCAGTCACCTCCCGACTCCCGTGGCAAAGCCGTTTCGAAAGGCAAAAATCTCTCTCGCGGCAAATTGGAAACCAATGCTCGAGAGGGGGAAATTAACGACGAACTCCAAGCGATGACATGCCGGAGAGGGGTTAATAATCAATTAAAGAAGGACCTGCATCGTTCTGTGACATCATGCATCATATATCACCTTACTGTCAGATGGATGGCTGCCGCATTAAGCCTTCCAACTCCACAGTGTTTTGCTGGTGAGCGGTGAGCCTTTTCGTGATGGACGATGTCCGGAGAAGATTAGCGTCAGATGGAGAAAGATGCGCAATTCGATTCTCAAGCTGCCACTGTTGGACTTGGACACCTTGCTTCTTCTTTTTTTCTTGAGGGAATGTAGGACACCTCGCTGAACCCTTGATTAGTCGAGTGCCTATCTACCGGCCGCTAATGAACGAGCGCTACCTTTTAGTCCTCGATCTCTGGCGCCACCCACCAGCAGCTACTAGGGGTTGATCGACGTCGACAGGCTCCGCGTCCTAACCGGAAACAAGTTCTTCAGGAAGTGTCCAGCGAAATGCACATCTCGCGACAGGCTTTCCTCACAAGGTTATTTATACGTGCCCTCGCCTCCTCTGGCGACTCGGGGGCGAACCCATTCGCGCCGCCACCGGCCTCCTCACAGACCCCTCCCCCCCTTCGCCGCTGCCGGAGAGGACGCCGGCGAAGCCGTGCGCGCCCCAGGGATGGCGGCGGCGGGGCTCCTTGCGTCGGCGCTCGCGATCTGGCGGAGGTTCCTCGCGGCGGCGCTGCGAGTCCCGGCGCGGCTTGGCCCGTCGGCGGCGTCGGGGAGTGGATCCGGGGCTGCCATGCCGGATCTGGCGCGTGGTGTGGCGGCGGTGTCGCGCGCGCGCGAGGCCTCGGTGGTAGGCGCGTCGGGGCTCGGCGGCGCGTGCTGCGCGGAGGCGGAGAGGGGCGCACGAGGGGGCACGGCGGTCGCGCGAGGTAGCGTGCAGCTGGGCACGGTGAGCGGCTGCCGGACGCGTCGTTGTGGTTGCCGTCAGATACGGGGCGGCGCGTGGACAGGGTGCCCAGGCGTTGCTCCCAGCGTGGATCTGAGGCGCACGGGGCGCGGGAGGCGCGCGTGAGGAGCCCCCAGCGCGGATCTGCTGGGTGGCGGATGGTTGTCTTCGGCGGCCGGTGGTTTGGATCTGTGGCGGGGTAGCCGGCGGCTGCGGACGTCAGGGCAAGGATGCCGGGGCGGCGGCCCCGGGGTGATGGCTGCATCGGCATGGGCTGCTGCAGCGGCCGGGGACGATGGATTCAGAGCGGTGCCCTCGGATCTGACCCCGGCAAGCGCATCGTCTCTCTGTCGCATGGGGTGCTGCAGCGGGTCGTTGGCGGCTGGCGACGGGAGGTGCTCTACACAGTGGGCTTGGCTCCGGTGATCTGGATATCCATGTGTGCTCAGATTTGCAAGCTCATTGTTAGGAGACGAGGGACCTGGGCGAAAGCTTTGACGACGTCGGCGCCTGCGGGCATCGTGACCTTCTTGGAGGCGTCGTCGTAGAGTTCTTCCTCTCCTTCCGTGTGCTTGGGCTCTCCGGGTGAGAAACTAAACTTCAGTTTTCTGGAGTGGGCGGCGGAGGCGGTTACGTCGTAACCTTCTTGGAGGCGTCGCTTTGGAGGGTCAGCCTTTGGATGTTGTGTGGAGCTCTTCCATTTCCATGGGTGGTGTATGCCGGGGCGGCGGCTCCGGGATCTTCTATTGAGAGCCGAGGCGGTGGCCTCGGGCAGCGGTGCGGTGACGGCTCGAGGAGGTAGGGTTGTTTGTCGTTCTGGCTTTGGTGAGGACCTTGAGCTGCGGGGGCGGCAAGGTTGTCGGCTCGGTCGACGCGTCCCAGCGGGGGCGGTTGGACGGTATGTCGGGGCGGCGGCCCCGGATGTGGTGCGGCGTTCGTGGTCTGCGTACGGTTGTCTTGAGCAGTGTGGGCTGCGGATTGCTGTATCGTGCGGCGTTGCTGCTCGAGGGTGAGCGGTGGCATGTCGGGGCGGCGGCCCCGGATGTGGTGCGACGTTCGTGGTCTGCGTGCAGTTGTCCTGTGCAGTGTGGGCTGCGGACTGTTAGTGGCGCACCTGTTTTCGTTAGTAATGGCGCACTATAGGTGCGCCACTATTAACACGCCACTAGTAACAGATAGTAATGGCGCACCTCTGGTGCGCCATTAGTAATCCAGATAGTAATGGCGCACCTCTGGTGCGCCACTACTAACCCTTAGGTGCTCCACTGGTATTCCCTCTAAGTGCGCCACTAATAGCCTTATAGGTGCGCCACTAGTAATAAAGGAAGGTGCGCCACTAATAAGGGCTGAAATGCGCCACTAGTAATGTATTTGGAAAACAAAAAAAATCCAAATTTACAGAAAACAACCTATAAGGAAAAATAATTTAAAAACAAAAAATGAAATAGAATCATAATTTTTATTATAGTAAGAATATTACAATGTCTTTACAAGTATCCAATAAAAGAAAAATTACAAGGAAATAAAAGAAAATTCTAAAACTAATCTTCTAGTAATCTTTTCTTCTTTTTCTTTACTTTATCCCTGCAAAGAATGATAGAAATATGTGAGAATGAACATTGCAGAGAAGTGAAATTGAGCAATTATTTGCATCCGACATCGAAGATCTAAGATACCTTGAATCATAGACATGGGTCATTTCATGAAGCCAAGAGTCTATGCCATTCAGGATGCATAGTTCCCTGTCAGAAGAACTTAATTATTCAGTAAACACAGTCCTAAGATTTTTACATGAGACAAAACATAAGGTACATGCTTGACCTAAGCTACGGCCACGCTAATCCTGCTAACAACACACATGCAACTAGCTAATCAAGATTACTACTAACATAATTCACCGAAAAGGGTAACAGGTGATGCATCAAAAGGAATCTGGCCAGATCCGATCACATTAGACGAGCCTAGGTGTGTGGATCCAAAACAAAGTGTGCAGATCTTTGATAAATGAAAGTTAAGGTTAATAATCTAAACTTTAATATTCTGAACTTTGTTACAGTTTAGCCCAAGGAGACATGCTCTATTCCTAAGAAATTAACTATTCAGTGACATAAACGTTGTGATTGATGTGACGATGAAGGAGTTTAAGTTCTGTACCTCATGCATTGCGCCACCGTCCAGTGCGGCTCGCTGTGCCGTAGGGTCCTCATCTCGACAGTGTGTGCGTTTTGAAATGAGAATGTGATCTATTCTAGAACCATAACTGAATTCTTCAGCTCCAACGGTTTGATTAAAGCAAGTATAAGCTCCCTCCCTGCACAAAACAAATGAAGGAAGCATACGGTACATCGTTAGCATGTGATTATCATGAAGTACACTATAGTTGTAATAATCCTATATAACTATAAAGTCAATCCCCACTGAACATTTTTCCTGCCCTCACAGCCTACCACATCAGCAAATTACTAACTTCTTTTAGTTGTTCAAAGATGGAAACCAGCACTGATACGTGCAAAGTTCTGAGGACATTGTTTAACCAATAGTAAAATATGTACTTACATTGTTGGTTCTGAGGACATGGAGTAATAAGCTATAACAAAGTTGCAAAATTATGAGAAGAATAAGAGTAGCAAGTAAAAAACAGGAGCCGCGGTACCTTTCAGGGTATTTTGATCTGAAAGCATCCAATAAGGGACCTCCATGTTCTCTCAACATGTATCTCAGCCACTCACGAAACCTTGAATCAGAAGTAAAATTCAGTAAAACACCTACACATGTTCTACTGCAACTAGGACATCCTAAGCACTACATAGATTCCTATATACCTAAGCAACTACTGAATCGATCTAAACATCTAAAAATTCAGAGCTTGAACCCTAGGCTAGTGACAGTTCAGTACAGAATGCAGAAGCGGAGCAGAGAGAGAAGAAGGAGGATTACCTGGAGAAGGAGTGTCGATGCAGTGAAGAGGCGAGGCAGTGAAGGCTTAGCACCATAGTACCATCCATGGCGGAACCCTCTGCTGCACCAGCAGACGACACCAGCCACGGTGGGCACCACAGCGCCGAACGGCGGCACCAGAGACGCCAGCACCACCAGTGTATACAAAAAAAAAGTTAGGGCTTGCAAACAGGTCACGCTTCTACTCTTCCTTTAATACAAATATACAATGTTTACAAATATATTACAAAACTAATTTTTAAAAATCAGGCAGTATTGCTTCAAGTATCATGCGGCATATTCTTCATGATCAGTATGAATTCTTATAACTAACCAATACCGCTGTTGCCAAATGAGCTGCTTATAGATAATGCTAAGTCTACTGGGACAATGGGACAATGACCATGGATATTACATTATAGAAATGATGATAAGCCTGAATTCTGATTTATCGGGTTAAAAATGGGCAACGCAAAATGAAATACGACAAATGGCTAAGTCTACTGCCTACTGCCAATGCATAATTAGCACACACAAGGATTTTATTGAGTGAAACAAAATTACCATCCATACTTCCTCTACTGCCTACACATCCAACAGGATAAAAAGAAACATTTTTCAGCAAAATCGAGTTAAATAGATGGATTTCCATCTTGCATACATGTGTGCTTAGCAAATAGATGGAGGGGGAGAAGAGAGAGCTTACCAACAGCATCTGGTTGGGGAGGTGGTCATGAGCAGCATGTCGGAGAGGTTGCCGGCTAATGTTTCAAAATGAAGAATAGTCAAGTTAAGTGTTAACCAACATTGTACAAAATACTGTAATTCACCGTTTTGATAACTCACTTAACATTGTACAAGTTGAGGTAACTGAAGATAAAATGGAGCTTATGGAAACAATATTCAGAGAGTAGGAGAATAGATCCTAAATTAAAAGGATCCACTAACAGCATAATATTTTTCGCAGATTAGCATGTAATTTTTTTTTTTTTGGCAGAACACAGAATGCACATCTGAATCAATCGAGACAGTCAGATCAAAGATTAATTATGATTGTGAAATTCCAAACAATATTCAGTCAATCACGGGCATCATTTAGCAAACAACTACGTAATGAAGCTTAGCAGAAAATAAGAAATGGGAAGCAATTATTATGCTCCCTTGAGGCAGTCGATATACAATATATCAGTAGAAGTGTAGAACTACAAGCTTCAGGTTCAATATTATGCAAGGAAGTGCTTTAAAGTGTTACAGAAGAAAAATAATTGCTTTAGCATTAGCTTTATGGAAGCAAACAAATATCATCCCAGGTAGTAATTTCTTTAGCTAGTCAATCACAATCTCATCAGAAAATCGATAAGGAAAGTGCATGCACCGGGACTGTTGCATCTATAGAGCTGATTTCCATCGATGCATAGCAAAACGTGACAAGAAACTGCATTTCTTCTCCCCTAAAAAAATCCTGCAGCTACAAATCAATGCAGCAGATCGACGAATTCGTCTCACCTGCGTCGTGCTACCACTGCATCCCGCGGGGGGAGAAGAGGATTGGGGGCTGCCTGTTGGGGTACGACTCATACCTTGACCAGAAGCTACGGTGGTCGACATCACGGCGCCGGCGACGCCGCTGGACGCCTCCACCAGCACGGACACGGCATCCAGATGCGAGGTCCCGGCTGGCCTAGGGTTTCGTGGCGGCGCGCTTGAGGCTCGATTGGAGGCGTGTCCGCGAGGGAATCTGCAGGGGGGCGGCGTCGGAGCTTCCCCGGATGGTGGCGAGGTTCGGGAGGGCTGGTAGGCGGCGGGGCTGGAGGGGCGGAGGTGGGGCGAGGCTGGGTCTCGCGCGAGCTCAGGGACAAAGGGGGATTCGGGAGAGGACTGGGAGGCGGATGGGGTAGGAGAGGTCTAGGGCCGGCAGCGAAAAGAGGGCTG
The DNA here is from genome assembly GCA_039707655.1 of Elymus sibiricus. Lineage (NCBI taxonomy): Eukaryota > Viridiplantae > Streptophyta > Magnoliopsida > Poales > Poaceae > Elymus > Elymus sibiricus. The sequence goes on from CM077671.1 coordinate 401,732,501, forward strand.
CGGTGGCCGGCCGGCGGCGCAGGTGAGGGGACGTGGTGGCCGGCGGCTGTTGGTGGAGGTGAGGAATCGTGAGAGGGAGCTCGAGCTATGCGGTGGATAGGTGAGAGGGGAAAAGAAAAGAAAAAGGCGGGCCGCTCGGTGCAGCACATAGCAATGGTAGCAATGGCGCACCAGGGGTGGTGCGCCATTGCTATGTGCTGCCAAAAATGTGGCGCACCTGGCAAAGGTGCGCCATTGGTAAGCCTGGGGAAGGGGGTGGACCCGGGGAAAAAATAACAATGGCGCATTGGACTAAAGGTGCGCCACTACTAAAAAAATAACAATGGCGCACCTGCTTCTGATGCGCCACTGCTATATAGCAGTGGCGCACCACCACCATGGTGCGCCACTAATAGGGATATTGGCTATAGCCATTTTTCTAGTAGTGGTTGTATCGTGCGGCGTTGCTGCTCGAGGGTGAGCGGGGGCATGTCGGGGCGGCGGCCCCGGAAGGCGGTGTCGGTTGTGTGCGCAGGGCGCATCGGAGCAGTGGATGTCGAGGCGGCGGCCTCGAGAGAAGGGTGGGCTTTGCCCAGTGTGTTTCTGGCTTTGAGTGTGGGCTTGACCCTTGTTGTTCCGGTTGTTGCCCGGTTTTCCGTAATTAACTGGGCAATTCTCTTCTACTTATTTAATAGATGAGGCAATCTTTGCCTCCGTTTCGAAAAAACGATCATTTCGCACGGTACATCATCAATTCATTCATCATATCTCCAAAGTCTGCAAGAAAGTAAAACCGGCCGCGTCATATCTCCAAATCCGCAAGAAAGTAAAAGCCGCGCAAACGTCACCGTAGCCCGTTCACAGGGGGAGAAGTCGTGGCATCGTACGTACTCCGTCGTACCGGGGAAGAAATCAGCTTTCTAGAAGACTTGCGCGTCTCGTTTAACAATTTCGTGGACTTTCGTTCTGATTAACAAGGGGGTGAAAGCAACGGTAGGATGCATTACGAGGTCACAATGACCAAGTGGGCTGCATTAGTAATATATCTATCTCCGGCGAATATATAAGTCAATAAATTAAGTAGCAGTACAGTATAGTAGTGGATGACCCGCAAAAGAAAAGTATAGTAGTGAATGAAAAAGAGAACTAATTCCTGTTTGTCAAACGTCTCCTGAAACCGATGTGCATTTTCGCTGGACAAGTTTGACAGGGTCATGTGCACGCTACGCACAAGTTAGACGACACCTGGAGCGCGATTTACGCAAGGCAGTTGACATGAAACTCATCATATATGCATGTTTGAGTTATCCGAGCTAATATAAACATTTTTCTTTTGCAAAAGTGGATTATTCTACTTTGGGTGTGACAAAGAGGAAGAGCATTATTGTAAACAACTTTTTCGGTTGTGTGGTTGATAAGTGACCTCTTAGTAGCTCGGAATACCATTTCGCTATCAAAACCTTACAAATAAAGAGTTGAAATGCGCTGAGAATATGTTTGAAAAAAAGCTCAATTATTGGAAAGGTACGCTGATCTCTTATGGCAAACGGTTGGTCCTAGTGAATTCCATGTTCAAGAGTCTACCTATGTATGTCCATGCTTTCATTTTTTGAAGTACCAAAAGGGATATGGAAAAGACTAGATGTTTGCCACTCTAGATTCTTCTGACAGAGCGAGGGACATGAAACAAATACCATTTGGTGATATGGGATATTCTGTGTAGATCTAGACTTGGTGTTTGTCGTTCTAGATTCTTCTCGCAGCGACAAACATCAAACCAAATACCACTTGGCGAAGTGGGATATTATGTGTAGGCCTTGACTTAATGTTTGTTATTCTGTATTATTCTTCTCGCAGGGCGACGAACAAGAAACCAAATACCATTTTGCAATGTGGGATATTCTTTGTAGGCCTATGGGCATCTACGGTTGGCCAAAATTGATCCCTCATATGTCGCGTCCGGATGCATCGGCGGACATGGCCTTGTCACCCCTCATTTTTCTTCCGCTACAACCACAAACATCAAATCTCACACCCTAAGTCCATAATACACCATGCAACCTCCAATAAGCTACATGCTACATACCACATAGATACCCTAGTACTACTCGTTGTCGGATATGTCGACGACCTCCGTCCGGCAGTGCCAGACGGACCGGCCTCCTGGTCGGTTGCTGCGAAGACTTCCTCAAGCTCTGCATCTGCTTCGCGGAGGTAGCGGCGAGCCGCGACCTCGAGCTCCAACTGGATGGAGTCAAGGATGTCCTACTGCTCCACCGTCTCTTCCGGTTGGGGCATCTTGAACTAGGCCAGCGTGTCAACCATGCCGAATCCGGCAGAAGCAAGAGCTGCATCCGCATCTCCTTCCTTGTCCTCCTTCTACGCGTCCGACGCTTGCTACTTCGCCTCCTACTCATCCTCATTCTCCTGCTCCAGTGCCTCCTGCTCGTCCTGCTCTAGAGAGTTCGGAGGCTAGCCATATGTAATACGAGCGTCGCATTGTGCTAGTATCTCGGTTAGGAGCTCCAACCGGTGCTGCCGAGCGAGCATGTTAAACATGGCGATCCGCTGGCGAACCATCGCTACCGGAAAGATCGGGGCGGGTTGGGAGTGGTTGTGCGGACGGGAGGAGAGGGTGGAAAAGGGTGTGGCTAAGGTTGGGGCTCGCCATCCAGTTTCAATAGCATGATTTGGCCCCTCGGGCGACGCGTCGGAGCGGCTTTCTCACCAGACCAATGGGTTTTGACGTGTTCGCATGGGCCACGTCAGTCAGTCAGACGTGGCAAACGCACCCGCGCGTGACTAGGCCTCCTTAGCTCCATTCCAAACATGGGCTGGATATAGACCTGATCATTGGTCGGGCCGGGTCGGGTTCGAGCCAGGCTTTGCAAAGCCCGAAAAAAGAATCCCAAGCCCGAGCCCGACCCGAAGCCCGAAATGCACTCTTTTCTCAAGCCTGAGCCCGGCCCGAAGCCCGACCCGAAGCCCGAAAGCCCGGCCCGGATGCTATTGTTTATTGTTTGCACGTGTAAGCCCGGCCCGAAGCCCGAAACCCGGCCCGAACTATCTTTCAGGCTGGAAAATGAAGCCCGATCCCGGCCCGAATGCCAAGCCCGAAGCCCGAAGCCCGTATTTTTCGGGCCGGGCTCGGGCCGGGTCGTCGGGTCGGGCTGTCCATGCCCAGGTTTAGCTGGATACGAGGGCTGTCAATCAGCCCATACATATAAAGCCGATTTGAGGGGGACAACGGGGTCCTGATTTTGTGACGAGTCACTGACGGGTCGTCGCCCAGATGTATAGGGATGTTTGAGGATCCCGGTTGTAGATGTTGGAAGGATTAGGTATATGTCCTTAGCAAATAGCTACATATATGGGTAGGCTTCTTTAAGAGGAGGAATTGGTGTATAACAAGTAACTTTACTTTATGACTTTGTCTTTAGTTTTGGCTCCACCAAATGACTCACCCTTCTAGAAATGATTGATGAAGACAAAGTTTGTGTTCTTATGTACCAAAGTTTTTGAAAGGTTACACCTTTATACTTATAGTATCTGTACTTCTATAATAATATGCAACGTAAGGGCATCTCCACCGTCGACTATCAAACCACCCGCAACTGTCCGGACCATGCAGTCCGAATGTGTTTGCCATCCAACGCGGTCCTACATCGGTACGCAGGCTTGTCCAGTCGCGCTTTTTCTTGCAAACAGAAGACAAACTTGGGGGGGGGGGTGCTCCTGACTAATCTGGCCCACCTTATACCCTTCAACCACGTTGTGCGCGTCCCCGCCAGTCGCTAGCTGTTTGCATTCATGCCGATGTGCAACGGCCGCTCCGCATTAACGACGGTCCAGAGCGGACGCGACCTCTCAATGGCGACGGCATGGATGCGGTGCACCGTCCAAGAGCGCCGTCCGTGAAACGTCCCTAGTGTCCGCGTCTGTTCAATGCCGGAGAGAAGTTTGCTAGGCGGCAAGGAATGGATATCTACCACACCCTTTCAAAGCCCGTCCATCCATATGCCGCCATTAAGCAAGCTCGATGGCTGAGGAACCAACTCTGGTGTTGCACATTGACGCACCCACACGCTTGGCCTCACTGAAATCAGCTATTTAAAGGCGGCCACACCCGGCTAACTCCACATCACACCTGTTCTTGTCGGCTTGACCATGGAGTAGGCGCATGCGCACTCGACGCTGCCATGACGAAGGAGGAGCAGCATGCGCCAGCTCATATGTCGGTGTTTCGGCAGGCGCATGAGGAGCAGTGGTACAACATGTTCCTTCTCCAGCAGCACCAGCTGACGCAGGTCCAAATCTACTGCAAGCGCGCAAGTGAGGAGGATGTGGCCACCATGGTTGCAGCGAACCCGAACTTCGTTACGGAGCAGCGGGCTCTCTACGAGGCCGCACGTGCTCAACGCATCACTCATAACGAAGAGGAGGCGCAGGAGGGTGCGGGCGCGGCAACACATGCACACGCGCTGGCAGCGCTGGCGGCCGAGGACGAGAACACCGCCGGTTGCGCGTCCTACACATCGCCGTCCAACTTTCAGGGGCGCATGTGGCAGGTAGACAATGACGAACAATCCACGTCCATCGTCGACCTCACGTCCACCGGCACCGGCGACGGACAGGTCGCCAACTCATCCGAGGATGAGTAGGGCATGGGAGGCAGAAGGGCCTTGTGTCCCATGTGGGCCCGTCCGTCTCTCATATTCTACTCTTCCTTGTCGGAGACTGCACCTTCACTTCACGAGTCTTGAACCTCACCGACGCTCATGGAGATGGCAGATGGAGGACGTGGTCGCCGATGCGGAATGCAAAGGAAGTTGTTCGCGGATACCATTGTAGGATAGGTTTAGATCTGGCCGCTCTTTTTTAATGAAAAATGTTCGAATTGCAATTAATGTGCTGTGATTTATATGAAAATTATCTGGTTTGCATGAATTACGTCCGGTATATTTAAACCAGTGTTTGAATTGTATGCGCGTGGGTGACCGGTTCCCGCATCCATGTCCATGGATTGGTCCCCCTGTCTGCGGACGGATGAAAGCAATTTACAGGTCAACATTGGAGATGCCCTAAGAAGGCATTTGAAGTACGGTATTAGCACAACTCCCTTGAGTTATTAGATTAGAAAAAGACAATCGTAGGTTACTCTCTTCATCCCATAATATAAGGGTTATTATATTCAATATACTCATTTATATATTCAATACTCATATATTTGATGTAATAACGTTTTATATTATGAGACAGAAAGAGTACCGTATCTCCAAATCAGCGACAAAATAGAACCACAACATATCTCGAACCCTGCAAGAAAGTAAAAGCCACACACACACGTCAAAATAGGGGAAAGTCATCGTGACATCGTATTCCATCGTACTAGTAGGGTAGAAATCAGCTTTCTAGAAGACTCTTTCGTCATTTAACGATTTCACGACCTTTAATTCGGATTAACCAGGGGATGAAAGCGACCGATGAGGCCGTCTACTTTTCTCAACAAAAACAATTAGGAGATTAGAAGGACCAAGGGGCTGCATTAGTATAGTACGACGTCTCGTGGAACAGATGTACATTGTCGATGGACAAGTTTGACGGGACCATGTGTGCACACTACCTGTTCACGAGGACCGACCATGGGCAGCAGGCTATATTGGTAGGTGTTGATCATCTGATGCTGGGGTTCCACGGCATGAAAGAGCATGGAATGTGTTCGGTTTGCTGGAGTGACAATTATTGGACGAGGACCATGGAGGGTCGTTCTCACCAAATGCTAACTTGGTCTTCCAGGACATTCTTATGTTCTACTAGATGTTTCGCTTCAAGCACATTGCCTATTTGGTCAAGCAACAATGACTTTAACAAAGGGAAACGGCTTTATACTATATGATTCTACTTTTTCCATGTAGTATTTGATTATTATTATTTTGACAGCATGTAGTATTTGATTTGATTGTGTGTATGCCGGTAAATTTCGTGATGATTCGAAGTTACCTCAGTTGAGTCGTCCAAGTGTCATTTCCCCAAAAGAAAGGAAGTTAAAACTTACTTGGCCAACGACTACAGCTACATATACCAACCAAATTTGGACCGGTGAAAGCTTGCAACTCCCCTAATTGTTTTCTGCTGTAACCGCGAGATTACTAGGAAGGTCCCAAGCCTTTTTGACATTCCATGGATACGAGCTTTGCTACACCTACGAATAGTTACGGGGTAAAGAGACTTACGGATGAGGTGGCTATCATTCATTGGATATTAATGGGCCGGGTGCCCCACCACCTAAAATCAGGGGGCACTTTTAATTAGGAGACGAAGGAGCCCGTATGTTTACGTAGCAATCCTTCTTAAGAGCATCTACAACCGGACTTAGGAAATACGATCCCCTAAACATCCACGGACGCGTCCGGTCAGTGACCGGTCGTGATCCTTATTTGTCCATCCGCGCAACCACATTCTTCATTTTCGTCCTCATATGTTCGGTCATTTGCACATGGTTGATGGAGAGGAAGAGAGAGAAAGAAAAAAATGAATAAAAAAAAAGGTGGTCCAGATGGGGTCGCGTCCTACGTGGCGGACTGACCGGACGCGCCTGGACGAGTCCGCGAGCCCTCGTATCCTCCCTATATTTGAGATGGATATGAGGGTTCGCGGACAGTCTGGATGTATATGGATGATATGAGGGGTCTGTTTGGGTCACTTTTTTCCTTTTCTCCTGTTCGGTCACTGACTGAGCGCGTCCACGGACGTGTGAAAGGTTGTTTGAGATGTCCGGTTGTAGATGCTCTAAGTCTAGCATTTTTGCACTATACATACACCAACCAAGCGTTAGGTCGAACGTTTGAAACTTGCAGCTCGGGTGAAGGATTGTTCACCGGTGGGAGGAAGAAATAGCGCTCACCAGCGGAAGCTGGAAGGACGAAAATGAGAGACTGCTACGTGTTGACACTTGACAGATGACGAAAATGGACACTAGAGACAGGTTTAAGTTCCAAGCCAAAAAAGGTTCTAACTCAAAATTGACCCGTTCTAGAACCCAGTCTTTGTACTATTGCCTCTTCTACAGCAGACACTGCGATGGTAGCTGGATGATTGCTGGTCCAAAGGCCTTGGTATGGAACGAATCTTGAGAATGGGGTAGGCACGACTAAATGTGTTCATCCTGACCTGATTGGTTTGAGTTGCCTATCGCGCTTGTCACGCGATGACTAAATGTGTTCATATTGCGTATGTGTTAGTAAAAAATAAGAGAGATTAGAACAGCGTACCTCGACTAAGGGCACTCTAATCGATTCGAAAAACTCATGACTCTGATTTAGAAGAGACGTCTTTTAAGAGACCTAGAGAATACTCTGCGTTGCTACGGGAATTGGATGATAAAAATTTGAATTGATACTATGAGAACCAAAATTAAAAAATACATATGCCTTGTTATATTTGATTATGTACAGTTGTAACAATATTTATTGAATATAAGAGTATCTACAATCGGACCCCTCATACCCCCCTTAAACGTCCGGACAGGCCGTCTGGTCACTGACCGGTCACTAAATTTTGACCTAGTAGGGCCTCTCAAATCGGCCTCAAACACCCGGGCTGACCGGCACCCCTCATATCCAGCCCAAATATGGGGCGGATATGAGGGCGCCCTAGCGTCCCCGGGCATGCCCGCCACGTCGGCCTGACGATGGGGTCTCACGCGGACTCGCTCGGAAACTCGGCGGTCCGAAACTCGTTGCCTCCGTCAGACCGATGTAGGCGCGTGGCGCCGCTCCGACGGGACACCACTAGTAGAAAACGGGCGTTTAGTCCCGGTTCGTAAGGGCCTTTAGTCCCGGTTTTCCAACCGGGACTAAGCAATCGGGACTAAAGGACTCCACTTTTAGTCCCGGTTGGATTACGAACCGGGACTAAAGGGGCTCCGCGTGGCAGCTTTCTGGAGCGGGGGCTGGAGGACCTTTAGTCCCGGTTGGTGTTACCAACCGGGACTAAAGGTATTTTTTTAAAAAAAAAAAAATCGACATTTTTTTTTATTTTTTTCCTGATTTTTAAATCTTTGAATTATTTGACAATTTAATCTCTAATCACCCCTCCTCACTGCTCCAGCGTAGAGCACTCATTCCAAATCGTTTAACTTCCCGGCCGGTCACCCATCATCTCACTGCTCCAACTCCAGCACGCTTAACTTTCGAGTTCTATCTCCCCTAGTTTCCAAGTCTGCACTTGTTGTTTTCTTGACAATACTAAGCTATCAATCCTATTAACCCTTAGGTCTTGATGTCACATGATTTAATTTTTTGAATTTCAAACAATTATTAAAATAAACAACAATGATTAACAAACAACAATGATTAATTTTAAAACTCCAAAAAACTTCAAAAAAGGCAAAAATTTCAAAAAAAACTCAAAAATTCTCAAAAACAAAAAAACCAAAAAAACCAAAATAATAAAAAGTTCAAAATAAAATAAGTAATAATAATATTGAATTTAAATGAAAATAAAATAAGTAATAATATTATTTTATTCATTTTTTGCCATTTATTCATTTAATATGGCATAATTAATATCTTTAAATCTGTAAATCGAAATTCGACAAATAATATATCCATTATTATCAGAAAAATGTGAGGAATCCAAATATGACATCATTTATTTAAAAAAAAATAATTTTTAAAAACTGAATTTTTATTCTTTTCGAAATTCAAAAATCTAAAAGAATTAAAAACGTTTTAAAAAATAAACTACTTATTCAATTAATTTATGTTATATGTATCATATCAATTTCGCTATTTTTAATGCATTTATTGGTTTTTTTTGAGCTAAATGACCCTGAAATTGAAAAGCACTACAAATGAACTCTGAAAAGGTTGAAACTTGGCATGGTATTATCATTTCACCCACATAGCATGTGCAAAAAAGTTGAGAGGGTTACGGCAAAAACTGAATACACTTCGTGTACAAACTGGACAATCCCTTTCGAAGTATCAGGGTTTCGGACGAAAATTCATCTGTTACAAAGGCATTTCATTTTTTTAACTTTATTTCAACTCTAGACTTTTTGTGCGTTTAAGATGCACCATTCAAAGCCACATCATCAATTTTCAACCCTTTCCCACTTCATTCGCTATTTTTCATGCATTTATTGATTTTTTGAGCTAAATGACCCTGAAATTGAAAGCACTACAAATGAACTCTGAAAAGGTTGAAACTTGGCATGGTATCATAATTTCACCCACATAGCATGTGCTAAAAAGTTGAGAGGGTTACGGCAAAAACTGGATGCACTTCGTGTACAAACTGGACAATCCATTTTCGAAGTATCACGGTTTCGGACGAAAACTCATCTGTTACAAAGGCATTTCATTTTTTAAACCTTATTTCAACTCTAGACTTTTTGTGCATTTAACATGCACCATTAAAAGCCACATCATCAATTTTCAACCCTTTCCCACTTCATTCTCTATTTTTCATGCATTTATTGATTTTTTTGAGCTAAAATGACCCTGAAATTGAAAAGCACTACAAATGAACTCTGCAAAGGTTGAAACTTGGCATGATATCATCATTTCACCCACATAGCATGTGCGAAAAAGTTGAGATGGTTACGGCAAAAATTGGATGCACTTTGTGTACAAACTCAACAATCTCTTTCGAAGTATCAGGGTTTCGGACGAAAACTCATCTGTTACAAAGGCATTTCATTTTATTTAAACTTATTTCAACTCCAGACTTTTTGTGCGTTCAACATGCACCATTAAAAGCCACATCATCAATTTTCAACCCTTTCCCACTTCATTCGCTATTTTCATGCATTTATTGATTTTTTTGAGCTATAAAACTAAAAGAGCTAAACATAATCTGTTTTGATTAAAACACCTATTTAAAATAACCTAAAAATTACCAAATTGAATATAATGATAAAACACACTAATATTAAACAGCAAGAAAAAGAATCGCTCAAAAATCTATTTTCAAAGTAAAGTTATTCACAAACTAGTGATTCACACAAATTTCAAAGAATTCAAATTTAAACTATTCAAATTTGAAAACTACTGGCACTAACAGAAAGTTTATAATTTTTGTGACCTAAAGCAAAAAGATTCACTCAAAAACTCTAAATATTTCGCTGTAAGTACAAACAAAAGAAAATAAATAAAGCAAAAAACAAAAAAAAACTGGAAAAGGGGGTGAGACCCTTTAGTCCCGGTTGGTGTCTCCAACCGGGACTAAAGATAGACCTTTAGTCCCGGTTGGAGACACCAACCGGGACTAAAGGTACCACCTTTAGTCCCGGTTGGTGTCTCGAACCGGGACTAAAGGTCCCATTCGAACCGGGACTGATGCGTGTTGAGCCCCGTCCGGCGTCCTAGCCGCTCGAACCGGGACTAATGCTTACATTAGTCCCGGTTCGTAACGCGACCGGGACTATTGCTCCGATCCGGCTAGGACGAAAGCCCTGTTTTCTACTAGTGCACGTACTCTCTAGCCCGGTATTTAAGCCAACCGCCGGTACTGAAACCCTACCCATCCACCATTTCCTCCTCCCGTCTGACGCCGTCGTCACTTTCCACTTCCCGTCCGCCGCCCTCGTCCCTAGCCCAACTATTTAGCCATGCCCCCCCGTCGCCGCCACTTTCTAACGCCGGAGCGCCGGCTGCAGCTCCTTGAGCAGTTCCGGGCAAGGCGAAAAGCCTAGATTGTCGCGGGGCTACCTCCGGATGTAGTGGATCCAGAGGAGGAGGAGGAGGACGAGGACGAGGAGGTTGAAAGAGGAGGAGGAGGATGTAGGGAAGTCCGGGACGCGGATCTATAGGCGGAGCTGCAGGCCATCCTCGACTCCATCCGTTCGGAGTCGGATGCGGAGGCCAGACGGCGTCGTCGGCAGGAGATGGAGGCGGAGCAGGCCGCGAAGGAGGCGGAGATGCTCGCCTACCTAGATGATCTCGAGGAGGAGGACGAGGAGCCGGAGCCCTCCAACGCGCCCGTCTACCCGCTGCCCGGCACCGACGTCCTGGACATCTCCGACGACGAAAACTAGGGTAGTACTTAGGACTTTCTTTTGCGTGCTTTGTATGGATCTAGGGGGTCAAATATGAGAGAGTCGGATGTGGAGGAGAAGATTTGAGGACTGACCGGTCAGCGCATTTGAGGGTCTGGATTAGCAAATCGTGGCTGTAGATGCTCTAAGTATAGTAACTAAATTGAAAATATTTTGTCATGCATGGTTGAATGTTGTGGTGGATCTTTTCCCATGCATGAGTGCATGTTGAGATGGGCCTTATTCGATTCATTATTGTATGATGAGATGACATGCTTGTATGTTGAGATAAATAAGTTAGCCATGATGTCTCTCTTAGAAATGCCAAAAATTGAACCAAACTAGCCACCTTTCCTTTCCCCTCCCTCTGTCGCTCTCGTGGGCGGCAGGGGAGGAACGCTAGTTGCCGCCGGCCCATGGCCCCCGCTTCCTCCTCTCTCCTTGTCACCACCGGTTCACGTCGGCGGGTCGTTGTCTCCCTCTTGCGTGGTCGGTTCGATCCAATCGGGCCTATGCATTGCATCATGCAGAGCGAGCAACGACACTATGGCGACGTCAGGCGGAGGTGCGGGGCGACGCGCGGTGGTGTGGAGGGTTGCACGGGGTGGTGGTGCGTGTTGGGGTTGGTGTCGGCTAGACGGCTACTGCCCTTGGCGTGGGCCTCCGTGGAACAATATACACCATCGCTTACGCTCTCTCGACGACACCTTCTCTAGGTCCGCCCAGGCTCTGCCGTCCACTTGCGACTTTCTCTTGGCGCATTGGGTGGGGTACGTTGTTCGGTGTTGTCCTCGGGTCTTGTTGTTGTTGTAAAAGTCAGCGGCGGCGGTTGTGATGCGGCTTGGTTGCTCTGTGGTTTGTCCCAACACCATTGGCTTGAGGTCGATCTAGGTGAAGCATGTATCGTAGTTAATGGGTATGTTTGGCGGATGTGGTTGCTAACCCCTATGATTGTTGTTGTAATGGCCGAAAGGCTTGTATCCGACTTTTTTTGCTGCTTCTCCCATGAACATATGATACACATGCTTATGTGTATTCTAGAAAGAAAAAATGCCGAAGCACGCAAAACTAACCGTTAGACATAAAATTCGAACATAATTTGATTTTATAACGTATTTTGGTTATCGTCTCTGGCTGCCTTTATCAACCAGTGTGGGTGGTACCCTACATTTTTTTTCTGAATGTTGCACCCTCATGTTTTTTTTAACTTACACTAGTGCTAAAGGTACGGGGTAGGTCGCGCAGCCATGCTTGTTCCTCGCCGCAGCCGAAGGCGCCTTCAACGACCATGGACCGTGGTTAAACAATATTTTGAGAAAAAGGGGGGTAAAGCTTGTCGCGTAGCACGTGCGCTAGCTAACCTCTGAAACCAAACACGCTGGCGGAAGCTCTCCCACGGCCTTTATAAAAGACCTCGTCTTTCCATCATCATTCTCAAATCAAATCTCAGCCCAGGCCTAATTGCACGACCTGGTATCTCTCTCGCTCACATCGCACCAACCAAGCCCGCCGTCTCTCCAGGAGCTCGGCCATGGACGCTACGCGGGACGGTGGCGTCATCAGGGGCGGCGCGCCGCCGGCGTGGGGCGAGATGGACACGGACTGCCTGGTGCACGTCTTCCGCCGGCTGGCGCTGGAGGACGTGGCCGCCGCGGCGCCGCTCGTGTGCCGCGGCTGGCGCCGCGCCGCGGCCGACCCGTCCCTGTGGCGCGCGCTCGACCTGCGCCACGACCACGTCGCGCGCTTCATGCCCTGGGGCGCGCTCGCCGCCGCCTTCGCGCGCCGCTACGGCGTCGCCCGCTTCGCCTTCGCGGGCTTCCTCCGGCTCTGCCTCGCCCGCGCGGCAGGCTCCGTGTCCGACCTCGCGCTCCCGCCGCTCCTCTCCTCCCCGGCCGCCGAGCTCGACCGCGTCGCCGCAGGCTGCCCGAGGCTGCGCCGGCTCGCGCTCCCGCCGCTGCTCTCCGCCGCCGACGAGGCGCGCCTGCCGGAGCTCGTCCCCCGGTGGCCCCTCCTCCAGCGCCTCGAGCTCGAGTCCAAGCCCTCGTCCTTCCCGGCCGTCGCCGCGCAGCTCGCGCTGCACTGCCCGGACCTCTCCGGCCTCAAGACCTCCGGGGCCATCAAGCCGGAGGACGCCGCGGCCATATCGGCCTCGCTGCCCGGGCTCCGGTCGCTGTGCCTCGACTCCTCCTACCTGCCCAAGCAGGAGCTGCTCGCCATTCTCGCGGGCTGCAAGCAGCTCGAGGAATTCAGCGCCAGGAACTGTGTCGGATTCAACGAGAAGGACGAGGAGGTGGTCCGACGAGGCGCCAGGATCGAGCGGTTCGAGATCGGAGGGTCCAGGTTCGTCGACGAGCTTGACGACGAGATGATGACCGACGACGAGTTCTGCGGCTCTTCCTACGTCGACGTCATGTGATCTTCTCCTTCAAGACTTTTATTGATGTATGGCCTCATCTTTGTGTACCCGACGTGTACGTGTAGTAGTACAAAACTTCATGTGTAGTATGTAGACCTTTCATTTTATTTGGAGAGAATAATGACGCGTTCTTTTTTGAAAGTCAATAACGACGTACTGTATGTCTGTATTAGTGTATTTGATTGCGATCAGTGGCGGATCCACCATTGGGGCGAGCTGGGGCGGCTGCCCCGGCTCTCCGGCGATGGAACAGAGTATCTCTCGTGCCTAGCGACCTTCGACGCAGCGCAATGAAACTCCATCATCATCCATCGCCCCGGTAAACCTTAATTTCTGGGTCCGTCACTGATTGCGATCACTGTGTGTGGATTGTGGTGGGCGATGGGTCTTCGTTTAGGAAGGAATTTACGTACGTGCTTACATTTATTTGCCTCGGTACGTAGTGGACATTTTTGCTGCACTGCATTGCATCGCATCGCATAATTTGCACGCCAAATGCAAGTGATTCGCCAAGCTGGATTAGGAGTGGGATTAGGGCCCCAAACAAGCTGGAAATCCAACAAGCGCCCGCATCATCCTCCAACTCGGGCCTTAAACATTTCACGTCTACGAGGAGAAGAAAGAAAGCCTCTCATATCACATCCACCAGCGTGTGTCGCATTCGAATTGGTGGCCATATTAATCAACTTTGGGTGTCGGCCTAAAAGGGAAACGCATTGCGTTTTTCTCACTTCTAATAACCCGGCTAAAGAAGAAGCCTTTTGTAATTTGCTTCCAATGCCCAGAAGGGAAACAATATTCCCATCGTGGGGTTTGCATCCGAAGTGGGCGCCATATATATCTCCATGATTGCTGCTCCCACTTCCATTTCTGTAACACGTTGATGAAGCCAAATCAGGTTATTGGGTCATTTGTTACGTCTTGGGGTGGTGCAAGTTTTGTGATGAAATGACCAACTATAACCTTGTCGACGTATCTTAGCAAAAGATGGCGTGTGGTGGGGGTGGGGGGAGGAGGGATTTGTGTAGATTTTCCGTTTCATCAGTTCACTTAGTTTAGTGCAACATCTTGGTTTTGCTAATCGGGGTGAAGAACCCAAGGGCCGACACGCCAGACCAAGTTGGGGACGCTTCAGGTTCACGGGTTTTAGGTGTCATACGGGGGTGATTTTAAGTTTAAATTGGACTAGAACTCTGATTAAAAAATTATGAGTTCTTTGGAAGAAAAAAAAGAGTTACAAGCCACAAAAGTACTTCCTCTGTTAATGTCATCCAAGAAGGCGTAAACTTCACCTTTCACTGCGCAAGCGCTAATGTCATCTGATACTTTCCGGCTCATGTTAATTCATGAACCTTTGCTTTCAGAAATTAATGCCTACGTGGTGTGGAGAAGACCGTGTGCATTTTCGCCCTGTGTTCCGTCACTGCTCACCTGCTAAAGCCAATTTGGAGAAATCGCGTCCGAGGTAACGTGCATCAACTATGCATTCTAGTAGTAGGCGTACTACGTCAGAGAAATTCACGCCCGTAGCAGGCCGGCTTAGCTTACAGCATCTCTAGCAGACCCCGTAAAACGCCGACCCGCATAAGGCTTTTGCAGTTCGCGAAAAAGGGTATATGCGAGCCGGCGCGGGCGAGGTCAAACTCAGACCCTGCAAAACGGACCCGTAAAAAAGGATATTCGGTGAATATGCTCTTTTACGGGTCGGCTACGCGGGGTCTGCTCGGGCGCCGTCGCGTCGACCCGCAAACCGAAGACGCCCAATTATCGAATTTGACATCGATTCCGACAAATGAGTTCAAATTCAAACAATAGAACACAGTTCACACGCAAATAAAAGCTTAGTTTTGTAGGACAAACGCAAAAGGGGGTCTTGCAAAAGTGACGACCACGTCCGGTATCATCTTGGTCGATCTTCACTCCGCGCCACCGAGTCCATCGAGGTCATCGCAACCACCGAGTCCACCTTCGGCACTTGTTCCAACTCCGGCACCGAATTCATCGGCTGGTGCACTGAACGCATCGGCGACATTGGTTCCAAACCCCGTTGAGAAAACATCTCCGGCACTGTAACACTCACTGGCCGACGCAAGCATTCTCCTCTTCAAGATATCTCTTCTTGCCATATCATGCCATTCTTTGGTGAGGTTGTCCATGTCATTGCAGTTCAAGGTCATGATCTTGTTCTCTTCGGCAAGCAACTTGGACATGGCTTTGTTTTCAGCGGCACGTGTTCTTCTCTCCTCAATGGCCGCTTTGTGCAGCCCCTCGTCCTTGAGCAATTGCCATTTTTCTTGCTTCTCCCGTGCCTTCTTCTCGGCCAACTCTTTCTTTATCTCCAACGTCTTCGCTAACATCAACTCATTTGATTGCACCATGGAATCAGTCTTGTCCCGCAAGCTCGATGCTTCGTGCTCTCTCTTCATCTTCTCCTTAGTCTTCTTGTCACCATCGGGTTTGTTCAAGTTTCTTGGGCCATCATCATCTTCATCTTCATCCATGTTCGTAAGTGAACCTCTCTTCGGTGGGGATTCTTTGTCAATCAACTTCCACTTCTCGCTCTTTTTGAGCAAGTCCCAACAATGCTCCAGTTTGAAGAATTTGCCTTCCGAAGCTTCCATGTCTTTGTATCTATGTTGGGCAATTTTGTCCTACACAATTTAAACAAAGTCAAATGATGCAATCATTTCATATGATGCAATATAATGTGCACAACTTGGGATGTGAAAACGAACTCACATAGTTGGATTCCACGGTTTCACTTGGAGGTGCATTACGTACTTGTTCCAAGCAAGCTGCCCAACGGCTGCAAATCGGCTTGATCACGTCCCAACGCCCCTGGAGTGGCCGAAAGGTGCGTGGAGTCCTATTGGAATACTTTGCCATCATGCGGAAGTATTGATCTTCGATCCTTTGCCAATACCTCTTGGCGGTTTGAGACGTACCCGTGCAAGCATCAAGAGAAACAGCACTCCAAGCATTGATCAAGATTTGATCTTCCAAGATCGTGTAGTTCTTCGATCTCTGGCTTTTTTTGCTTGCGCTTGCTCATACGCCTCCTCATTTATCTCCTCCAATTCTTCTTCACCACCGTGATCATCCACGCCGCCCTCGGTTTCATTGTAATCGAATGCAGCGAACGGGACTTGATCGATGTCAACGGCGTTGTTGTCCAACAAGTTCACGAACTCGGCAGTGGCATTGTTCGAACCACCGCTATAGTGAGCGACAACAAGTCACGAGCTACCACAATGGCGAAAAGCAAAGAAAATTGAAGAGGCATACCTTCCGGCCATTTCGTCAAACACCTCGCTAGCGGGGGAAGCAGCGCCGTTGAACGGCATCGCCGGGGAACCTCTTGCCGGGGCGGAGGGAGTGGATGAAGGAGCCGGCCTCTTTGTAGCCGGAATCCTCTTCCGCTTTACGCCTGAGACCTTGCCGGCCTTCTCCGCCGCCGGCCGGGGTCGCGCAGCGGCGTTGGCGCCCGGAGCGCGGGCCTTCCTGGCGGGGCCAGCCGGATTCCCACCCTGCACGACCACGTTGCCCTGCCGCTTGCGGGCAGGCGCAGTGGTGCCTTGGGCGACGGCGGGGCCAACATGGCCGGCGACGAGATCCGCTGGAGGGGATTGATCGTGCGCGATCTCGACGGTGACGGGGGACGGCAGGGAGTCATCCATGGCGGCGAAGAACTGTCGGGGAAGATGCACCGGAGCGGGCGGTGGCGGGGGCAATGGTGGCGGAGGGGTGGGGGAGCGGGAACGGCCGCGCGGAAATGTCCCTCGCGCCAAATCTCGCTGCGGATAGGGGCCGAGCTCGGGTCGGCCTCCCACCCCGTGAATCTAAAGGTTGGGGGAGATCTTTTGCCGCGCCCCGCAAAATATTTTACGGGTCGGACGCGTTTGCGGTGTCTGATCGGGCAGGATTTTCTGCGCCGACCCGTATTTTGACGGTTATTTTGCAGGTCGCGGCTATATACGGGGTCTGCTAGAGATGCTCTTACCACCATACCATACCATGGACGACAGCAGAAGCGAGTTGAAATCTCTGTCGTCGTCAACATTTTAACCTTTTCGGAGATGCTTTAACGCGGCCGCGGCATTGCGCGGGTGGTACTGCCCTTGGCCCCTGGGTGCGGCCGGCGCTCAAAGTTTATTCTTGCGCACAGTCTAGTTCTGATCGTATCGTATACCGCGAGAAGCATCGCGTACACATTCAGAAACGGTTTGCAGGCTGAACCAGTCGCCGCTCTCAGGTCTGAACACAGCGGCGCCCCTTTGCACCCAACGCAAGGAAGGCATGGACCATGCGTTTCGTATGGATACGTCCCGTGCGACGGGGCAAAGATAACCAGGGAATCCGTGTTGTCTGCTCACCTGAGGGGTACGTGCACTACGGGTGGACGCCGCGGGCGCACGCCTCCCGCCATCTCATCCATCCATCGTCGGTCCTTCTTGCGAAGATCTGGGAGTGTTTTCCTCCCGAGAAACACAGAGTCCCATCACTTCTCCATGAGTAGGAGCAGGACGTGGCAAGCAACTAGCCAACTAGTAGGAGTAGGATGCATCAAATGGACGGGGCGCAGAGAGCTCCACCAGCCTAGGACGAAACAGATGAGCCGCACGATTGCGCCGTCTATTTTAGGAGGAGCCGTCATGGCATGGCTTTTGGTTCTGTGGAGGCTCATCGCCGCCCAGTCACATGATGGCGCCACCCACTGCGAGCGAATGGTAGTTTACCATCGGCTTTTGGTTTTAGGCGGCAAAAGGCCTGCGCAGGCTGCTACCAGTCACATGATCGCAACCACTAAACTCATTCTGCAAAATAAAGTAGACAGACAGTGATCCCATCATGCGGATCATAGTACTTTAAACTCATCTTTCCCGCCGAGAAACACGCTCTCTATCTAGTCTATGGAGTCCCCGGAAATCCATTTTAGCTCTAGGGAGCACATGCATCTACGTGTCAAAAATAGATTTTATAAAAAAAAAAAAAAAAAGATGTGTTCTTTGTCACACCCAAATGGTACATACAAATTATCAGGGGAAAAACTTAAGTATATTGACCTTGCAAAAGAAAAAGTCAAATGCCAAATGTTACACTTAATTTTGTTTTTCACCCGACCAAGCACTACTTTCCATATGACATAGAAACTGTCAAGCAAACTTGCTACATTGATATGAACATTTACAAAAAAAAAATAAAAAAAAATGATTTTACTGCTCGTTACGGAGCACCCTTCTTTAGTTTTTACTACGTGTAGAAAAGATCACTCTTTGGAAACGCCGGCCGCACGAGCATGATCAGGAGCACGCTATCGGCGTGGGATGAGATGGAGACGGACTGCCTGGTGCACGTCTCTCGCTGCTGCTCTCCCCCGCCGTGCGAAGCGCGCCCGCGGGAGCTTGTCCCGCGGTGGCGCCTCCTCAAGCGTCTCGAGCTCGAATCCAAGTCGTCGTCCTTCCTGACGGCCGCCGTGCAGCTCGCGCCGCACTGCCCGGACTTCTTAGGCCTCAAGACCTCCAGGTCCATCAAACCGGAGGATGTCGCGGCCATGGCGGCCTTACTCCCCAGGCTCCGGTTGCTGTGTCTCGACTTGTCCGACCTGCCCAAGCAGGAGCTGCTCTCCAGGAACAGGATTGGGTTCAATGAGAGGGATGAGGAGGTGATCCGACGAGGTGCCAGGATCGGAGATCGGAGGGTCCAAATTCGTCGAGGACGTTGAGACCAAGAGGTGATGATCGAAGAGGAGTTCTGCGACTCTTCCTACGTCAACGTCATGTGATTTTCTCTTTTATTCCGTCATTGATGTAGTCTCATCTTGGTGTTCCCGCCGTATACGCGTAGCAAACAACTTGATGCGTATATCTAACGCTTAATATTCAATTTGAAGAGAATAATGACGCACAATATTCGATTGTGACCACTTTGTGTGTGGATTGTGGTGAGCGATCGTTTACGAAGGAATTGTACGTGTTCATCACATTTGTTTGTCTCGGTACATAGTAAATATTATGTTGCGCTGAATTGCATCCTATAATTCGCATGGTGTACACCAAATGCAAGTGAACCATTAAGTTGGATTTGCGTGTCGGCAGCTCGTTTTGTCACCGGCATTTAGTCGTTCGTTGATTCAAGGAATCTCGATGTGATTTTTATTATGTTTAAGGTCTGTGTATTTCTGATGAACTTTTATAATAGATTCATATCTTCTCGCCCCCAAAAAAACTGCAAGTGATTCATCGAGCTGGATTGGTGCGTCTATAAGTGGAATTAGGGTCCCAAACAACCAGCATATCCAACAAACATCCGCATCATTCTACAACTCCGGCCTTAAACATTTCACATCTACGAGGAGAAGAAAGAAAGAAAGCCTTTCCTATCCTCTCCACCCGTGTATGTCACATTCGTATTGGTGACCATGTTAATCAAATTTTGGTGTCGGCATAAAAGAGAAACGCATTGCGTTTTTTCCACCTCTAATAACCCGGCTAAAGAAGAAGCCGTAAATTGTCTCCAATGCTCAGAAGGGAAAATAATATCCCGTGTTGGGTTTGCACCCGAGGTGGACGCCATATATACTGGCATCCCTGTCATATCGCCATGATTGCTGCTCCCACTTCCATTTATGCAACACGTTAGTGAAATCAAATCAGACTACTCGGTCATCTGTTAGAGCATCTACAGCCGGATCTTGTAAATCCGGTCCGATCACGTCTAAAAAAAGACTATTGCATCCGGACCTCTCATATTTCATTCCTCAAATTCATACAAAAGCATGCAAGTAATAAAACCTACATACTACGCTACTCTTCGTTGGAGATGTCGACGATCTCCGTCCCCTCCGGCGGATAGATGTGCGGCAGCTGCAGGTCCGCCCCCTCCGGCGCCGTCGCTGCGGCCCCCTCCGGCGCTACAGCCCCCTCCGCTGCGGCTTCCTCGGCCTCCAGCTCGTCGAAGAGGGCGTCGGCCTTTGCCTGCCTCTGCCGGATGAGCCGGTGGTTGGCCTCCACCTCGGCCTCATCCCGGATGGAATCCAGGATGGCCTGCTGCTCCGCCATCTCCTCCGATTGGGCGACGGCGAACTCCGTGTCCGCCTCCGCCATGGTCAAGCCGGGAGCGTCCTACCCCGACTCATCCTCCTCCATTGCCTCCGGCTCCTCCTCCTCCGACAGCTCCTCCTCCTCCGTCTCCGGCGAGTCCGGAGGGAGACCCGCAGCGATGTGGGCGGTGCGGCGAGCGTGGTACTCCTCCTCGATTTGCCGGCGCCGCTCCGGCGTCAGCTGCGCGTAGGTGGTGATGAGCCGGCGGACCATCCTGACGGAGATGGAACGGAGAGAGGAGGCGGAAGGGCTCGGCTGGCGGCGGAGATAGGGAGGAGGCGGATGTGTTAGGGCTGGGGGGCCGCCGGCCGGCTTAAATAGCCAGCCCCGACCTCGGGCGGGGAGGCGGAGCGGCGCCATGCGGCGTTCACACCGCGGCGAAGGTCGAGGCGCCCGTCGGACCTTCGGGTTTCCCGGCGAGTCTGCGTGGGGCCACGCCGTCAGTCCGACGTGGCGGGCGTTTGAGGCCGGTTTGAGAGGCCCGTTTAGGTCAATTTTTTATGACCGGGCGGCCTGCCCGGGTGTTTGAGGAGGGTATGAGGGGTCCGACTGTAGATGCTCTTAGAGCCCGGACTCCTCATATTGACCGGACGGACGCAAAGACCATTGACCGAACAGAAGAGAAGAAAAAGGTTGACCCAATCGGACCCCTCATAGCCTCCTTAAATGCTCGAGCTGTCCGGCACCCCTCATATTGCTCTCATATATGGGATGAGTATGAGGTGCGCCCGGACGTGTCCAGTCAGTGGTCCTGCATCCACCACATAGGATTTGGCCCATCTTTCTATTTCTTTGTTCTTTCTTTTCTTTCTCTCACTTTCTCTCCACAACCACATGCATGTGACCAGACGTATAGAGAAAAAAATGAGAGACATGACAGTGAAAATAAAAAATTTGAAAGGTGACCGGTCAGTTTCCACGGACGCGTCTGATCGCGTCCGCGGGCGTTTGAGGGGCCAGATTTACAGGTTGCGGCTGTAGATGCTCTTACGTCTTGAAGTAGTAAAGTTTTGTGATAAAATAACCAACTATAATCTTGTCGACCTATCTTACAAAGATGGCGTGTGGTGGGGTGGGGGGAAGGGGGATTTGCGTAGATTCTTCATTTTATCACTAATCTCTTCACTTAGTTATCTAACATCGTGGTTTTGCTAATCTGGGGGAAGAACCAATTGTCGGACACGCCAGACCACGAGATTGGCGTGCCTCATGTTCATATTTTGTTTGCAGTCTCATTCATATAACAAAAATCAAATTATACTCTAACGTCCTAGGTTGTCGTATGGGGTGAATCCGTACAAGTGAATTATACTACCTCCGTCGGGTGATTTTAAGCCTAAATTTAACTAGAACTCTAATTAACAAAATATGAGTTCTTTCGTGCAAAAAGAGTTAAGTACTCCCTCGGTTTTTTACTTGCTCCGCATATACTATAACACTAATCTCCCTAAAATTGAAGAGCCCACATTCAATTGAGGTCTCCAACTGACATTGTGACATCCGATTTTGACATGGTCAACAATTTTTCGAAGCTATCTCATTTAATTATTTTATTTATATCTCAATAACACTATACTCCTTAGTTTAAAGAGTCCACATTCAATTGAGGTCTTCAAGACTCCAATTAAAACTGGGTCACCCGATTTTGACCGGGTCAAATATTTCTCAAAACTCACTCATTCAATTCCTTAGACAAATATACTATGCTTCCTAATGGGTTTGATTTATGATTTTGACCGAACCAACAACTTTTCAAATCAATCAATATCAACCGGCCTATAAAAACATATCAATCACGCCCATGCAGCCGTCGACGTAGAAATTTTCTCACATATATAAGGTTGGTTAGCATATAATATAGAATCACACCACGAAAGGCCCATTAGATTATCGAATTATAAATAAAAATAAAATACACTATTTCATCTCCCCCACACATCAAGCGAAATATTCCATTAGTTTCAAAATATAAGGGGTATTAGTTTTTTGGATAGTCAAATTCTTCAACTTTGACCAAGTTGAGACCAAAAATATTGACATCCACAATATTAAATAAAAAATATGAAATTTCATTTAACGATGAATCTAATCACAACAATTTGATATATTGGATTTTGATATATTTATCTACAAATTTAAAAGGTTTGAAATTTTAAAAAAGTATTACACATTGTATTTTGAAACAAAGTGATTTTTTTTTAATCTAACAGCGCAGCAAAGCACGTCTAGTCCTTCTAGTATTAGATTTAACTAAAGTCTTCCCGCAAAAAATGTAACTCAAGTCAAACTTTGTAAAGTTTGATCAAGTTTATGGAAAACAATTTGAATATCTACGACATCAAATCCCTATGAAGTAGAAATTATACTGCATGATGAATCTAATGGTATTGATTTGGTCGTGTGTGTGTGTGTGTTATATTTTTTCTACAAATTTGATATAAGTTTATGAATTTTTTCTTCAGACAAAGCTAATATACTGAGTAGATAAAAACAAAGGAAGTATATCATTGACAAATTGGCGACTACTTGAGCTGATATCGGCTATGAGAGCATATACAGCCGGACCCCTTACTTCCTCCCTAAACGTCTGAAACGCCCGCCCGGTCACTGACCCGTCATAAAAAGTTAACCCAACATGATCCCTTATTTAGTCCCTATAGGCCAGGACACGACCGGGCATCCCGCTCCATATCATAGCGGTCCCACCTGCAGCCACCCGAAGAATATCCGGTTATCTTGAATGTGATATTTATATGTGAATTATTATTGTACTAGAGATAGTTGCATGTATTTATGAACGAACCGTGCTATTTTTTACAATTATATTTAGTGATACAAACTTAAAAAAGATAGAGACGGACATTTAGAAGACATGGTTGGATGGTCGGCTCCGTATCCATATCCGCGGATGGATCTGAACCAGTCAACGGACAAAAATATGTCTGTTTTGAAGGTCAACGTTGGGATGCTCTTAAACCTAGCCGCCAATGTTGTTGGCTGGTTCCAAGTTGCCCTCTTAAATTGAGTAAATCTGAGCCCACCTACTTTTCTGTGTGATTTCTGAAGAATCAGTGCACATCGGGAACAACCCGGCCAGCGCCGGCTGATGCCCTTGTTGAAAAACATGTTTTTTTTTGCGGGAATTCTTGAAAAGCATGTTGATTAGTACTGTGTAACACGCAGGTTTCACTTTCAGATCGTCACTGATCAGAAACACCTGCTTGAGGCGGATCCAACGCTGCTCCGCTGCCCCACCTACGGTCGACGCAATCAAGCTTGCTCTCCTGTTTTATGCAAGAAGAAGGCGTAAACTTCACCTTCCGCTACGTAGCCCTGATGTTCCTCTGATATCTTCTGGCTCATGGTAATTTATGAACCTTAGCTTTCAGAAATTAATTCCGTGGAGTGGAGAAGCCCGCGTTCGTTTTCGTCCTCTGTTCCGTCACTGTGCTCACCTGCTAAAACCAATTTGAGAAATCACGTCCGAGGTAGCGTGCATCCAACTTCATACTAGCGGTGCATTTTTGGGTTCCCCGAAGCCCCGAATGGATTGGATCGTTTATGCTTCTGCCAACGAAATGAAGGCCTCGCCCCTTCCGAATGCTTTTCCGATCCTGAAGTTCTCGGTGATAGTAGTCATCGTACGTACGGCCGAGACAAATGTCGTGGCTCTAGCACCACCGTAGATGAGATGACGGCAGAAGCAACTTGAAAATCTCTAACGTCGTCCACTCCACATTTTAACCTTTTCGGAGATATACTTTAGTTAGCCGCCGCATTGCGCGAGTGGCACTGCCTCAAACTAGGACTGCGCACAGTAGTAGCACTTCTGATCGTATAGAACCTGGGTGATGTTCACAGAGAAACATTGGACGCGTTTGGTTACGTGCAGCGATTTTGAACACTTTGCATACTTGATTCAATTGGGACAGGCAGAACATATGCAGGCTAAAAATCAACATCTGCATGTTGATTGGTTGCTTGCAGCCCCTTAAGCTTGCATGTGTCGAAACGGAAGGCATGTTGTTTGGTTGTGGCCTGGTTTGAGAAAAAACATAAGTCCGGTTGTTTGATTACATCCAGGCAGTAGTGCGGTAACCTCCTCTTTAATGTGGTGAGGTTACCAGAGGCAAATATATAGAGCAACCAGAACAGAACAAACTTATTAAGCACACATTAAAGTTTAACCGTAGACGAAAGCTAAACATAGTAAGTTTCAAAGTTAAACTGCAGCACAGAGTCTTAAACCAACAACAACCAACTTCACTAGGAACGAGAGGTCATTTAAGCGGCCATGGCGAAGTCCTGGTCATGGTTCTTGCACTTGGTCACCAGCTCCACGCTGTCGTCGTTGAAGATGATCAACTTCATGCTGGTCGGGGTGAGCAGCTTGAAAGTAAGCATGTAGCCGATCATGACCTGGTGAACGGCGGCGAAGGCGGCCCAACCCTCATCAAGGGTGACCCTGCCGTTGACCACCTTCACCGTGACCCTCCATGAGCAGCCGGTGTTCGTCTTCAGACTAAACTCCTTAGGCACGACAGGGAAGTGCTTGGTGAAGTCCAGAGGCAAAGGCAGAGCCTCCATCTTCGGAACAAGGATCACCTTGTAGAAGTGGGTTGGTCCTGACTCCTCATGGTAGTGCCCGTAGTTCCTCCGCTTGGCGTTAGGGTGTTCCTGCACCGGCACCTCCACCACTGGCGGCACGACGTCCTTGCCCTTGTCCAATGGTGGCACCACCTCCTTGCCCTTGTCCATCTGCATAATGAAGAACACGCAGTTCAAAGGTCGGCATTCAATACTATCCTGGCCTAACGCTCCTATAATTACCAGCTCTTCTTACCCAGCATCGCACTCAAACCCTCTTTCATTTTCACCCCCTCTCTTCTTCAACCTCTCCCTGTTTCACCACCTCTCCCTCACCATGAACTCCAACCCCAACCCATTCCCCTGGGGCATGGGATGGAGGGCATTCTTCCTCGGGTGCTCGCTCGGTGACCATGCTAAGTTCGAGGAGACAAAGAAAGTGTGCTCGAACTTCACCAGCATGGAAGAAGTGCACAAGGAGGCTGACGCTATGGTGACGAAGGCGACGACGAAGGAGTTGAAGACGCTGATTCCTGACCCAGCGAAGGGGGCTATGTCAGTCGACATCCTTCGTTGGGCCATGAATCAGGCCAACTCCGACGACGCTCGACAAAGGGCCAAGTGGGCCAAGTACAAGGAGTACAACCGTCCCAATGACGACCGTGCCGCGGTGTACTGGACGACACAGACTATGCTGGATCCGGCGGAGGAAGACGACGAGGTGCAGATGGTGGCCAGGGCGGCGGCGGCAGGCGACCGTGCAAGACCCATCGTTCTTGAAGGCGAGGAGGAAGAAGTTGAATAGGAAGAAGACGATGGCGAGGAAGAAAGGAAGCCTACGCCCCACCGCCGCTCGACGCGACTCCAGGGTCACCGTGGCTAGACAAGTAGGTTGTACCCCAATCCCCACCCCCGATGTAATCGACCGATTAGGCATGAAATGAAGATGTGTTAAATCCCCTCCCTTACTCTCCCATCGCGTGGTCAATGAAATCTAGCCCGTCCTCGACGGAGTTACTCTAGAGAGGTCGAAGAAACTTACCGCCATTGCCGATGCGCTGCGCTGGAGGTGTGAAGACGTTGCAGTGGTCGCCGCCGTCGTAGATCCGGTGGTCGCCGCCGCCGTGTGAGTGGGGACGAGGGGAGAGAGCGGTGAGGAAGGGAGGTGAGGGTAATTTATGACGACGCTTCAGGAAACAACGCGACTTCTCCATGATGCATCCACGCATGCAACCGCCCACGCCCACGTGCCTAGGGTTGCACTGCTCCGGCCTGGCTCCAGAAAAGCGGCCGATTTAAGCGTTCCCGTGGATGCAGGCCCAGTAATGCTTTAATGTTCGTGCTATACAAGCCAAACAGTCCATGCGGGTCTTCAAACGGCCCAAATTCTTTCCGTGCGAACCTGACCCAGCATCAGTGGCGGATCCACCATTGGGGCGAGCTGGGGCGGCCGCCCCGGCTCTCCGGCGACGGAGCAGGATACATTCCGTGCCTAGCGACCATCGACGCAGTGCAATGAAGCTCCATCGTCATCCACCGCCCCGGCAAACCTCATTATCTGGGTCCGCCACTGCCCAGCATAATACAGCCTACCAAACGCGTTCATTATTTACACGTTCAGAACCGGTCTGCATGGTGAATCCAGAGAACGCAACAAGGCAGGACCATGCATGTATGAACAATACGTGCGACGGGGCATAAGATAAACAGGAATCTGTGTTGTGTGCTCACCTGACCTGAGGGGTACGTGCACTACGAGTGGACGCCATGGGCGCACGTACGCCTCTCGCCGTATCATCCATACGATTCATGCCGCGGTCCTTCTCCGGCTGAAACAGTGTCTTCTCCGTCACAAAAAAACCCGGAAAAAGGCCCGACTTGAGTGAAACGACCTCACACCGTGTATGATATAAGAAAAAAAATAGCCTTCGAAGCAAGCAAGAACGTCTCCTGCTCCGGTGTCTACATACGAGACGTGAATTTTACACGCGAGAAATTGGGAAAGTTCCATCACTTCTCCGTGAGCAGGAGCAGGGCGTGGCAACTGGGAAGCAATCTCACTCAAAGTTTGATGCATATGGACGGGACAAAGAAATCGGGCGACTAGGACGTCGTCCAGTCCAATCGCAACACCTGTGATTTCCTTCGCCTTTGCGCAAAGAGCTCCTGGTACGAAAGAGGTGAGCCGCACGCTTGCGCCGTCTATTTTAGGAAGATCCATCATGGCCTGGCTTTTGGTTCCATGGATATGGATGGCGCCACCCACAACGAGTGGCATTTTACCATCGGCTTTTTAGCTTTGGGCGGCAAAATACGTGCACAGGCTGCTATCAGTCACATGATCGCAACCACTAAGCTCATTCTGCAAACAAAATAAACAGTGACCCCGTCATCCGGTTCCTACTACTCCCTCCGTTCCTAAATATAAGTCATTTTAAAGATTTTTAATATGAACTACATACGAAGCAAGATGAATGAATCTACACTCTATAATATGTCTATAAACATCCGTATGTAATCTGTATTAAAATCTCTGAAAAGACTTATATAAACAGAGAAAATACTTTAAACTCGTCTTTCCTGCCGAGAAACAGTCTAAATATCTAGTGTATGGAGTGCCCTCCTTTCATTTATAGTCCGGCTCCCGCTCCCGCCGATTCTATCCTTCGCGGATGAGGCGCGCCTGCCGCGCAAACACTTTTTTACTGGTTCCAGTATCTACCGCTGCATCCACCATTCAAATGATTTATGATCTATGTCTAAGTGAACCCATCCATATGTATAATCCGGCATGATGGCAGCTCATTTTTCGTATTCTCTACACAGAGGTACAAGTAGGTCCCATAGAACTACATGCATAGCAGAATAAAACATATTGACTCTCTCCTCTCCCACGCAACAAACATATTTTATTCAATCTTCGCTATTTTAAATCAACCATATTTTTTAAACCATAATTTTGTTTTTGAATTTTTTTATATATTTGAACTCCTGGCGTCAAGACCTTTAGAATGAGATCCCTCTTGAATACATTTCAAACATGTTTAAATTTGAACATTTGAAATGAGTGAAATCAGTTTTTTGAAAGAAGTGAAATAGGTTTTTTGAATTGAGTGAAACCGGTTTTTGAAATGAGTGAAATCTGTTTTGCATACATATGATTTTCTTTTCTAAAATAAGTGGATAGATTTTTTGAATTCAGGTGAAACCAATTTTATGAATTGACTGAAATCATTGTTTGAATGAGTGAAATCGTTTTTGAAATGAATGAAATATAATTTTTGAAACGAATGAAATCTGTTTTATGAAGCGAGCGAGTTTGTTTTTTCAATTGAGTGAAATATGTTTTTTGAATTAATTGAAATGAGTTAGTGAAATAGGTCATTTAAAATATGTAAAATTGACTATTTCAAACACGTTTAAATTGTAGCGTTGCAGTCCAAGTATTTCACTAAAAAAAATGGTGTGATTGTTAAGTTGCGATTCATGCCGCGGTCCTTCCCCGCCTAAAACCGTGGCTTCTCCATTACAAAAAAACTGGAAAGAGGCGCGACTTGAGTGAAACGACCTCACACCATGCATGATAAGAAAAAATAGCCTTCGAAGCAAGTAAGAATGTCTCTTGCTCCGGTGTTTACACACGAAGTGAGAGGTTTACAAGCGAGAACTTTACGAAGATCTGGGAGTGCTTGGTTCTCTAGATGACAACATATGAGGGCCAAAACAACACCACTATTGGCCGTGTGGCGTGGTGAAATTGGTCCTCGCGTCCCATGTGGTCTACTTCATCACACCTCTCGTCATTCAGCAAACCATCCTACAATCCATCGATAAGCTGGAGAGGACGTTTCTATGGGCGTGTTCAAACAAGACGACCGGGGCCAAGTGTAAGGTCAATTGAGAGATTGTGACATGGCCACATGCCTATGGTGTCCTTGGGGTGCTCAACACGGAGAAGTTCGCGCGTGCCTTGCGGCTGCGCTGGCCTTGGTTTGAATGGAAGGAACCGGACAAGCTGTGGATTGGGAGCGGGAACCCATGTGATGATGAAGGCCTCGATTTCTTCTATGCCTCTACCACCATCACGGTGGGCAACGGCACGCGAACGCCATTCTGGGATTCTCCTTGGCTCCTCGGCCGCAAGCCCAAGGACATCGCTCCGCTCATCTTCGAGGCCTGCTCGTGAAAAAATTGGAAGGTGAGAGAGGCCCTCAAGAACAATGCCTGGATCCTGAAGATCAAGCCTCCAACCACTGCCCCCCCCCCCCCCCCCCCCGAGCATGTTAGACAGTTCTTCTCCCTTTGGATGTTGCTGGACGAGATCCACCATGATGAGTTCACAAAAGATGACATCCTTTGGAAGCACATGGTGTCTAGCCGTTACACCGCGGCCTCGGCTTACAAGGCACAATTCCTAGGCTTGGTTCTCTCTCCCATGGATCAAACGATTTGGAAGAACTGGGCACCGTCGAAAGTGACGTTTTTTGCTTGGCTTGCGATTCAGGACATAATTTGGACTGCCGATCGGTTGGCCAAGCGAGGATGGCCAAATTGTGGTCCATGTCCCTTATGCAAGGGAGTGCAAGAGTGTGGGCCGCATCTTTTCTTCAAATGCTGCTACTCCCTAAGGCTTTGGAGTTTGGTCATTCGGAATTTCGGCATGGACGACATTGACATGACCTCGTGGCGCTTGATGGATTCGGTCGAGGCATGGTGGACGAGCACATGCGACGTCGGGATCACCTACAGAAAGGCCAAGGCTTCGATTACCATGCTGGTGGCATGGGTAATATGGAACGAGAGGAACACAAGAGTATTCCGGCGCAAGAGCTCTCCTCCGCCAATCCTTCTCAACAACATCGTGGCCGAGGCAAGACTTTGGGTCACAGACGGGACAAAGAAGCTAGGGTCGTTTATTTTGCGAGAGTAATTACCATGTCGCATTGAGGGCGTCAGTTGTAAAACAATTCTATTCTCTTCTTAATTAATATATGAGGCAAAGCTTTTGCCTCCGTTAAAAAAAAACAATGTTCCACGAAAGTCCTATTCTCCTTCCGAGCTCAAATGCTTCCTGGTGAACAATAAAGTTTTAAAAAATAAAAAAATTCTGAACTTTTTTTGTCATAAATTTTGACAAATGTTTTACATGCATACCAAAATTTGGCACGAAATAACATTCGTGGAAGTTGTGGAGAAAATAACAAAATCAGCAGTCCAAAATGTATTCAAAACTAGCATTTTTGGAGCATCGATTTTGTTTTTTTGTCACGACTTCCATGAATGTTATTTCGAGCTGAAATTTTGCAACCATACAAAATATTTGTCAAAGTTTATAAAAAATCAGAATTTTTATAAAAAAATAGTATTTTCCTCAATTTTAGTGTTCACAAGGGAGCATTTGAGCTTGGA
Source organism: Elymus sibiricus (assembly GCA_039707655.1). NCBI lineage: Eukaryota > Viridiplantae > Streptophyta > Magnoliopsida > Poales > Poaceae > Elymus > Elymus sibiricus. The sequence continues at coordinate 401,763,033 of CM077671.1, forward strand.
AGCAAAAACTCCATGTCCAATGTTCCACCACTTCTTTCAGAGTAGGAGTAGGAGTAGGAGTAGGGCGTGGCAAGCAATCCCAAAGGATGATGCATGTGGACGGGACAAAGAAATATGGCTACGAGGACGGCGTCCAGTCCAATCGCAACACATGTGCTATGATTTCCTTCACCTTTGCGCAAAGATCTCCACCAGTCTAGGACGAAACGGATGGGCCGCACGCTTGCGTCGTCTATATTTAGAAGGAGCCATCATGACATGGCTTTTGGTTCCATGGAGCTCATCTCCCAGTCCAGTCACATGATGGCGCCACCCACAGCCACAACGAATGGTAGTTGAATTTCTTTGAGGACAAAAGACGTGCTCTTGCTCTTGACTACCCGACCCCCGCGTCGCCTCGCTCTAGCGACACGGGAGTAGAAACCCTAAGACCGTCGCCATCTCTCCTCCTCCCTCCTCCAGTCGCGCCGCCCGCCGGCGAAGCCCAGTCTGGCCCCAAGGAAGGCGGCGGCGGGGCGCTTTCCCCTGCTGGTGGGGCGCGTCGTGAAGGGCTGCTGCTTGGTGCGCCGGGGAGATCTCGAGCTCGGCGGTCGGCGCGCCCCGGATCCGCCCGATTCACGCCCATGGGGGTGAGATGGAGGCGTTGGTCAAGCGCCCGTCCTGTAGCTGGTGAGTGTGTGCCCGCGGAGGTGCTAGGCGCGGTCGGCGTGGAGGCCAGGGCTGACGCGGACGTGCACATCGTTGTCTGAGGGTGTTGCTGGGGAGTGAGGGCTCGCCCTGGCGGGCGTCCTCTGGCCTGGAGCGGTCGGATCTGGCGGGCCCTTGCTGGCCGGAACTGGGGCTATGACGGCCGAAGGCCTGTAGGTGGTTTGGCCGGCGACTGTCTGTGGCGGATTGCGTGGTGTCTCCCTGACGGGTTGGTGGTCCGCGGTGGCGTGGTCTAGGTAGGGCCTTCATGTTGCTCTGGGCTTGCGCGCCGGTGGTGCTTCAACTAGTTTTTGTCCGGTGTAGCAAATGGCGTCTGCTGCTCTGGTTTGGTGGTCGTGTGTTGGAAACATCGTCCCCGGCATAGGTGCTCGGCTCCCTGACGAAAGTCAAGCTTGACTTCGGTCTGGGCTGGTGGCGAATGATGCCTTCGGGTGTGATTTTTCCTTGTTGGAGGCGCCATCGAGGAGATCCGACACCTCTCCCTGCTCCAGGTTCTTGCCTCCCGGTGAAAACCGTGTGTAATGGTAGCGCCTTTGTTGTCATTACTTTGTTGGAAGCATTGCCTTGGAGTCAAGTCCGGTGTTGGGAGCACTTGGTTAGTGGTGGTGCGGTGAATGTGAAGCGAGCAGCGTTTGAGTGAGCTTGGAGCCGTTGGTGGTGCATCAGTCTGGGGCTGATCGTTTGGCCAACGGGAGAGCAGCAGGAGCACCATTCGGCGGGCGGTGGTGGACACTTGGAGCACCCACGACATGTTTGTAGTGCCAGGCGAGTCATGTTGGGCGTCCTCTTGTGATCGGAGAGGCACATGTTCGCTCCTCTTTTGTCGGACATGTCATCTCTCTCCAGTGACGGTGATGTCGTCAAACAAGCTTGTGGCGGCCTTGTGCAAGACGACTGAGTGGTGCTCTTTGGCGAGGCTGAAGCGAAATCGAAGTCGTCGGGCCGTGTGCGCGGTGGGTGATGTACGATGACGCTGCTTTGTCCTTCAGTTCGTGTTGTGTCGGCCTTTAGGCGTCCTTGTATGTCCTGTTATGCTCGAGCCCTAGCTTTGCTAGGTGCGGTGTGCTCTTTGTAAAGGTTTTAGCTCGGTTTTCCTGATTTAACCAAGCATCGGTTTCTTTACCGCTTCCTCTTAATGAATAGTAGCAGCTCTCCTGCTATCTTTCAAAAAAACAACGAATGGTAGTTTACCATCGGCTTTTAGTTTTAAGGCGTGCACAGGCTGCTATCAGTCACATGATCGCAACCACTAAACTCATTCTGCATACAAAAGTAAACAGTGATCCCGTCATTCGGTTCCTACTACTTTAAATTCGTCTTTCCCGCCGAGAAACAGTCTCGCTACCTAGTGTATAATGGAGTGCCCTCCTTAAATTTTTACTACGTGTAGAAAAAAACACGGTCTGGTGAGGACCGCATGGGTATGATCGGGACGATGGAGACGGACTACCTGGTGCACGTCTCCGGACTCCCTCCGCTGCTCTCCTCCAGCGTTGGTGTGCCTGCCGGAGCTCGTCCCGCGATAGCGCCTCGAGCTCGAATCAAAGCCGCCGCCCTTTCCGGCCGTCGCCGCGCAGCTCGCGCTGCACTGCCCGGACTTGTCCGGCCTCAAAACTTATGAGTCCATCAAGCCGGAGGAGGCCGCGGTGATGACGGCCTCGCTGCCTCATTGTGCCTTGAGCCCTTGACCCGTCCTACCTGCCCAAGCAGTAGCTGCTTGCCAGGAACGAATAGCACGAGGAGGTGATCCGACGAGGCGCTAGGATAGAGCGGCTCGAGAACGGAGGGTCCAGATTCGTCGATGACCTTGACGACGAGATGCCCTTCCTTGTGAGTCTTGAACTCTTGATCGAGCAAGACTACGTCCTATCTATCTACACCTCTCCAAACACATTATCTTGAGTATTCGGAACCATGCTCGGTGCTACAAAAGCGCAGCTGTAGCTTGTGATAAGCTACACCTAATTCCAGACAGGTGAATACTAGAACTATAAATAAGGGACCAAGATCAACGACGAGTTATGTGGCTCTTCCTACGTCAGACGTCATGTGATCTTCTCTTTTATTCCCTGACTGATGTAGTCTCATCTTGGTGTATCCACCGTGTATGCGTAGCACAAAACTTCGTAATATTACTCCTATATTTGTAGAGAATAATGACGTGTTTGATTGCGATCACTTTGAGTGTGGGATTGTGGTGAGCGATGGGTCTTCATTTGGGAAGCAACTTTACGTGTTCGTCACATTTGTTTACCTTGGTATGTAGTAGTAGATATTTTTGTTGCGCTGAGCTGCATCTCATAGTTTGCACAGCGTACGCCAGATGCAAGTGATTCATTAAGCTGGATTGGCACGCTAGTTGTGTCACCAGTATTAGTTCGTTCGGTGATCCAGGATTTTCATTATGTTTTAGGTGCTTGTATTTCTGATGAACTTTTATAATATATCCATATCTTCTCGCCAAAAATAATATGCAAGTGATTCATTGAGCTGGATTGGCGCGTCGAAAAGTGGAATTGGGGTCCCCAAACAACCAGCATATTCAACAAACAGCCGCATCATTCTCCAACTCAATCCTTAAACATTTCACATCGATAAGGAGAAGAAAGAAATAAAGCCTTTCCTATCCACTGGTGTGTGTCGCATTCGTATTGGTGGCCATGTTAATCAACTTTGGGTGTCGGCCTAAAAGAGAAATGTATTGCGTTTTATTCACTTCTGACCGGGCTAAAGAACAAGTATTTAAATTGCTTCCAATGCCCAGAAGGGAAAATAATGTCCCCTCGTGGGGTTTTCATCCGAAGTCGACCCCAAATATATTGGGCACATCATATCGCCATGATTGCTGCTCCCACTTCCATTTCTGTAACACGCTAATGAAGCCAAATCAGACTGCTCGTTCATTTCTTACGTCTTGATGCAGTACAAGTTCTGTGATAAAATGACCAGGTAGTATAGCTTTGTCGACATACTCCTATCAGTTTTCCCCTTTTGAGTTGCTGTCGACGTAACTTATCTTAATAACAAAAATAAATGGTGTATGGCAGGGGTGGGGGAAGGGAGGATTTGTGTAGATTCTCCTTTTCTTCTCCGCACTTAGAGCATCTACAACCGGACCCCTCATACCCACCTCAAACGTCCGGTCAGGCCGTCCGGTCATAAAAAATCGACCCAATAGGACGCCTCAAACGGGCCTCAAACGCCCGGGCTGACCGGCACCCCTCATATCAAGCCCAAATATGACGCGGCCCGGGCACGCCCGCCACATCAGCCCGACCCACCTCTGGCCCACCCCGACCCCAACACAAACCCTAGCTCAGTTCACTCCGCTCCGCTTTCCCGACGCTCCACTTTCCCCAATTGATACGGGGCACACCCGTGTGTGTCGATCTTTCACGAATTGAAGGGGGATTCCACGAAGAATATGAAGAACGGGGAAGAACGAGGAGAAATCACAAGAGAAACACTCAAGAACAAGTCCAATCACACATCCACTAGACTCACATACACATAAGATTCACAAAGGTACAAGAACAAAAAAGGGAAAAATGATACATGGTAGAGTTCATCCCAAATCCCATGGAGAGATGGGGCCTTGAATCCACTAGGGATCTTCCCTCGCAAGGGGCCTTGACATCCTCTATGGATCTTCTCCGGTGGAGGTCTCGATCTCCATGGGAGAGGTAGAGGAAGGAGCAAAGCTCAACTATGAATAAGCTATCACTTTGCTAACCCTAGAAACGAGGTGGGGAGAGAGTATATATAGTCCAAGGGGTAAGTTAGAGCAACACGAGTCGTGACTGCGCAGATGGGGGCGGTTGTACCGGTCACAACACCGGTTGTACCGCTTGGGTGGTTGTACCACTTCCTGGAGGCGTCCTGGGCGTTGGAGGACGGTTGTATCGGAGGTTGGGCCGGTTGTACCGGTCATGGAGAGGCTGGCGGAACAACCGGGGCGGTACCAGCCTTGAACCGCTTCAAAACAGGAACGTGACCGAGGTTGAGCGGTAGTTGGGCGGTAGTGGACCGGTTGTACCGGTTGACCGGTTATTGACCGGTTGTACCTCTAATTCCTGGGCTGGCACAACTCCTCTTCTTCCTTCTGCGCTTCCACGCTTCCTTAGCGGATGTTGTAGTTGTTCCTTGGCGCTTGCACTCCTACTCTTCCTCCGTGAAGCTTCAATAATACCTATGCGTGCACATGAGAGGAGTGTCAAGTAGTATACAATCCTTGAAGGGGTCAAGTGAACACGTGTAAAGGAAAGGATTCACCTTTATGTATGTGAAGTAGATGTCGCACGTGTCACTTGCCGAACGGACTCTTGTCATGGTGATGTCCGTAGGATGCTCCGCATCATCCCCTCCCCCTTGGAAAAGATCCGTCATCGGATCAAAATCCAAATCACCACGGGAAAGAGATGGCGTCGCCGTGTAGAAGTGGACGATCACCAAGCGCTCATCATCTAGAATCTTGAAAAGGTCACTCTCCAATGTCGCACCGTCTAGTAATTCCTGTAAAAGGAGCAAATACGACAAACACTTGGAAAAATAAATGTGGTGAGCGTTAGTGCAAAACCAAGCATTCAAGCGGTTATTCACCGAACAAGTGTCGTCATCATGCATAACATATGGTTTGACAACGGAAAGATACATGACATGTATGCATATAAATTGAGCACAAGCGAAGTGATGTCTACTACACAACTTGTTCTTGTAGACTCGTGTTGGGCCTCCAAGCCCAGAGTTTTGTAGGACAGTAGCAAATTTTCCTCAAGTGGATGACCTAAGGTTTATCAATCCGTGGGAGGCGTAGGATGAAGATGGTCTCTCTCAAACAACCCTGCAACCAAATAATAAAAAGTCTCTTGTGTCCCCAACACACCAAATACAATGGTAAATTGTATAGGTGCACTAGTTCGGCGAAGAGATGGTGATACAAGTGTAGTAATGATAGTAGATATTGATTTTTGTAATAGTAACAATAAAAACAGCAAGGTAGCAAGTAACAAAAGTGAGCAAAAACGGAATTGCAATGCTTGAAAACAAGGCCTAGGGTCCGTACTTTCGCTAGTGCAATCTCTCAACAATGCTAATATAATTGGATCACATAACCATCCCTCCACGTGCAACGAAGAATCACTCCAAAGTTCTTATCTAGCGGAGAACATAAAAAGAAATTGTTTGTAGGGTACGAAACCACCTTAAAGTTATCCTTTCCGATCGATCAATCCAAGAGTTCGTACTAAAATAACACCATATGATACGCATCAACCAACTCTAATGTCACCTAGATACTCTAATGTCACCACAAGTATCCATGAGTTAATTATACAATACGCATCAAACAATTTCAGATTCATAATACTCAATCCAACACAAAGAACCTCAAAGAGTGCACCAAGATTTCTACCGGAGAAAGTAGGACGAAAATGCGCATCAACCCCTATGCATAGATTGCCCCAATGTCACCTCGGGAATCCGCGAGTTGAGTGCCAAGACATAGATCAAGTGCTCTCAAATCCATAAAAGTATTCAATCCGATAATAACGAAATCTCAAAGGGAAAACTCAATTCATCACAACAAGATAGAGAGGGGAAAACACCATATGATCCAACTATATTAACAAAGCCCGCGATACATCAAGATCGTGCCAAATCAAGAACACGAGAGAGAGATTAAACACATAGCTACTGGTACAAACCCTCAGCCCCGAGGGTGGACTACTCCCTCCTCATCATGGAGACCATAGGGATGATGAAGATGGCCTCCGGTGATGATTTCCCACTCCGACAGGGTGCCGGAACGGGGTCTAGATTGGTTTTTCGTGGCTACAGAGGCTTGCGGCGGCGGAACTTCTGATCTAGCGTTATTTCTGGGGGTTTCTGAATATATAGAATTTTTGGGCGTCGGTTTCACGCGAAGATGGGCCACGAGGGGCCCACAAGACACCAGGGCGCGCTAGAGGGGGCTGGCGCGCCCTGGTGGGTTGTGTCCACCTCGTGGATCTTCTGGCCCTCCCACGAAGCTTCTAGTGCCTCTTTTGTTCCAAAAAATTGTCTTGCATTTGGAGAACTTTTATTTCTGCACAAAAAACAACACCAAGGTAGTTCTGTTGAAAACAACGTCAATCCGGGTTAGTTCCATGCAAATCATACCAAAACCATATAAAATTGTTGTAAATATGACATGAATAATTCATAAATTATAGATACGTTGGAGACGTATCACGAAGTCATCATGGGAACAAGCATGAAAAGATGAGGTAGGGATGCAAATATGTGTGACAATATAACAAGCATGTAACTCAAGGTCATAGCACGCATGCACAAAGCGGTCAACAAAAGGTCTATGGTATGCATAGGAATCATTCACAACACCAAGTAATATGAAGTGTCTAAACACATGGGGCAAGCCAAAGTGCAAAGCAATCCAAGCATAATGTGCATATGGTGTAGTGCAGATAGTGTGGCACTCAACACAATAGAAAGAGCAATTGGTCATCTTTTGTGAGTCAATCAAGTCAAGCATGTAGCAAGCAATCGGGCATGGCATATGTGAAAAAATGACATTGTTGCAACCAAGCATATGATAAGAGCAAGTAATCTACAAGTTGGATGCAACACACAAGGTATATATGTCATGAGGCATGGAAAGGTGTCAATCATGATGGGAAGCAATATCTCTAACATGTGTGCAAATAAGTGGTCCAAGATGACCAGTATATGTCATGGTACAAGCAACACAAGTAGGATGATCCACAATATCCAAGCTCAAGAAGGATGTCACCTCAAAAGCGTGACCTTGTGCGTCCTTCACAATGCCTAAGCACAAGCAAGTGCGATGTACAAACGCGTCGGTGTAGCATGGCTTGCTCTCAAGAGCTCGAATCGTCAACTCACGTGAAGTGGAGGTTGACAGGAAGTCGAAGCATCCTACACATACACACAACAATGGAAAAAATGTATGTGCATGGTAGACAAACACATCATCCATCATGATGGTTCTCTTCTCTTGCACATAACAATTAAAAGCAAAAGTGCATGAATAATATGATGCAACAATGTCTATATTCATGGCACTAGGCATATGGTGCAAAGAAGGAAGGCAAGCATGCTTCACATGGAAGATGTCAAAAGCTCCAAATATATGTGGGAAAGCTATGGGGGCAATCTCATTAGGAATATTAAAGGCATTATTGCACTCAATACATGGCAAATCTAGCATGAAAGAGGCAACATATGGAGACATATGACAACATTCAAGAGCAATCATGTGCGAAGCATGTCAATGGTTGTCTTCAACCGCATAAAAGGAGCAAGTATGAATCATCGGTGATGCAACACAAACAAGCATAGTAATCATGTCGTGCAAACTAGTAGTGCGAAGATGCAACATACTAGAGGAAATCATGGCAATCATGTCATGTGAGCAAATAGTAGGCATAAGTAATGCACATGACATATCGTGAGCACGAACACAAAGCAAGATCAAAGTATCATCATTGTATTGGCGAGAAGTCCTATGTAAAGAGAAATTGGCCACATGACTCTCCCAACACAAGCATGAACAATAGCATGTCTCACAAAAGGAACATGGCAACAATGACAAGAAATATCTCCACCAAGCTTGCAAATACACATACAAGTCATATAATCAAGTGTCATGTGAGAGGCAAAGCATGTGTCACAAATGCATGGCAAGGGCATAGAAATGAGCATATCATGCAAAGTGAACATGGCAATATGGGCATAATAAGTGTAATGAGTAAGAAGCCATAGCCATGTGAGAGCCATGTAGAAGAAATGTGCGAAGTCCTTGCGCGAGGGGAATGGTTGGAGACACATTCCGGTGAATCCCAAAACATCGGTGCTCTCAAGAGCTCTTTTCGTCAACTCATGGGATTGTGAGGTTGACGAGTAATCATGAGTACCTACACACAACAAAGGCAAAGGGAAAATTGTGTGCGCGTGGTATATGTATACATCATCCATTAGGAAGTGCATGTGCTTGTGTTCGTTAGACAAAATATCCAATGCTCAAATAAATGAGATGCATGATATAAGAACATGTCATCCATCAGGAAAGTTTGTTTTTATGTATATCATAATGGAGACTAGAAATATGTAGTGCATCATGTGAATTATCGGGAGCATTGTTATTCATGATATGCGGATGGTTGATACATCTCCAACGTATCGATAATTTATGAATTATTCATGCCATATTCACCTATGTTTACAATACTTTTATATGGTTTTGATGCACTTTATATGATTTATTTAGAACTAACCCGGACTGACGCTGTTTTCAGCAGAACTACCGTGGTGTTGTTTTTGTGCAGAAAATGAAAGTTCTCGGAATCGCCCGAAACTTTTTGACGATTTTTTTGGAAAAAAAGAGGCACTAGACGCTTCATGGGAGGGCTAGAAGAGCCACGAGGTGGGCACAACCCACCAGGGGGTGCCAGGCCCCCCCGGCGCGCCCTGGTGTATCGTGCTCACCTCGTGGCCAACCTTCGCGTGAAACCAACGCCAAAAAATCCTATAAATATAGAAACCATCAGAAATAACCCTAGACTCTCCGCTCCGCCGCCGTAACTCTCTGTATCGACGAAAAACCAATCTGGAGACGTTCTAATACCTTGCCGGAGAGGGGAATCCATCTCTGGTGGCCATCTTCATCATCCCGGCGGAGGCCATGAAGAGGAGGGAGTAGTCCACCCTCGGGGCTGAGGGTATGTACCAGTAGCTATGTGTTCAATCTCTCTCTCTCTCTCTCTCTCTCTCTCTCTCTCTCTCTCTCGTGTTCTTGAGATGTCACGATCTTGATGTATCACGGGCTTTGTTAATATAGTCGGATCATATGATGTTATTCCCTTGCTATCATGTTGTGATGAATTGAATCTTTCCCTTTGAGATATCGTTATGTTGGATTGAATATTGGATTTGAGAACACTTGATATATGTCTTGCATATGGATAACCGTGGTGACAATGGGGTGTTCTATTGATTCACTTGATGTATGTTTTGGTACTCAACTTGCAGATTCCCAAAGTGACATTGGGGTAATCTATGCATAGGGGTTGATGAACGTTCTTGTCCTACGTTCTCTGATAGAAATCTTGGGGCTCTCTTTGAGGTTCTTTGTGTTGGATTTAGTATTATGAATCTGAAATTGTTTGATGCGTATCGTATAATTAACTCATGGATACTTGTGGTGACACTGGAGTATCTAGGTGACATTAGAGTTGGTTGATGCGTATCATATGGTGTTATTCTAGTATGAACTCTTAGATAGATTGATCGGAAAGGATAACTTGGTGTTATTTTAGTACGAACTCTTGGATAGATTGATCGGAAAGGATAACTTTAAGGTGGTTTTGTGCCCTACAAACAATTTCTTCTTATGTTCTCCGCTAGATAAGAACTTTGGAGTGATTCTTCGTTGCACGTTGAGAGATGGTCATGTGATCCAATTATATTAGCATTGTTGAGAGATTGCACTAGCGAAAGTATGGACCCTAGGCCTTGTTTTCAAGTATTGCAATACCGTTTGTGCTCACTTTTGTTACTTTCTGCCTTGCTGTTTTTATATTTTCAGATTACAAAAACCTATATCTACCATCCATATTGCACTTATATCACCATCTCTTCGCCGAACTAGTGCACCTATACAATTTGCCATTATTGTATTGGGTGTGTTGGGTTTCTTGTATTTGATTGCAGGGTTGTTTGAGAGAGATCATCTTCATCCTACACCTCCCACGGATTGATAAACCTTAGGTCATCCACTTGAGGGAAAATTGCTATTGTCCTACAAAACTCTGCGCTTGGAGGCCCAACAAAGTCTACAAGAATAAAGTTGCGTAGTAGACATCAAGCTCTTTTCTGGCGCCGTTGCCGGGGAGGTGAGTGCTTGAAGGTATATCTTTAGATCTTGCAATTGAATCATTTAGTTTCTTGTTTTATCATTAGTTTGGGTTATAAAATAGAACTACAAAAAAATGGAGTTTAGGTTGCATCAATTGTTTCGTCTTTTTAATGTCTTTCGTGAAAATGATGGTTCGAAAAATTGTGCTCAATTGGTAGAGGAAGAGTTTATGAAAATACTTAATGAGAATTCCTTAAATGATGAGCATGATTGCAAGGTTGCTAGTATGAACTCTCTGAATATCCATGATCCTAGTGATATGCAAAGCAACAAGCTTGGGGATGCTATGTTTGATGCAGATGATATTTTTAGTCCCCCAAGTTTTGATGAGCAAATTTATTATGATGATGACATGCCTCCTATCTATGATGATTATGATGATAACATGTATGCTATAAATAGTGATAGTAACCATGAAACTTGTCATCATGATTTTTAATATTGAATGTGGTTATGTCAATCAAGGGTCACATGATAGTTATTTTGTTGAGTTTGCTCCCACTACTATGAATGAGAAGAAAATTGCTTATGTGGAGAGTAATGAAAATTTTATGCTTGTAGATCATGAAAAGAATGCTTTATGTGATATTTATATTGTGAAATTCTTCATGATGGTACTGAAAATTATTATGAGGGAGGAACATATGCTTGTAGGTATTGCAATAATATCAAGTTTCCTCCCTATGTGTTCAAAGTTTTGAAGTTATGCTTGTTTTGCCTTCCTATGCTAGTTGATTCTTGCTCCCATAAATTGTTTGCTCACAAAATCCCTATGCATAGGAAGTGGGTTATACTTAAATGTGCTTGTCAGTTGTTTCATGATGCTCCCTTGCATGTTTCAAATATTATTCTTACGTGAGCATCATTGAAATTATCATGCCTAGCTAAAAGGCATTAAAGAAAAGCGCTTGTTGGGAGACAACCCAACACTTTTACTTTCTTTTTTTGAGTGTTCACATGATTAAGCTATTGTATTAATCATGTTTTGTGTCTTTTATTTCAATAAAGTGCCAAGTAAAGCCTTTGGGATGACTCACAAGATGAGTAGAATTGATGCTGAACCAAAACAGAAACTTTTGACTCCAGTATATGAATTTTAATTTTTTACTGGAGAGAGATAATGATTTTAAATTTTTACACAGTGTTTATATACAAATTATTCAGGTTGTCCTAATATTTAAGAAATTTTAGATACAGGGAAGTATGGTTACACTACAGATCTTCACACACTGTTCTGTTTTTTACAGATTCTGTTTTGCATGCATAGTTTGCTTGTTTTAGTGTTCCCATAGCTTATATTCAGTGGTATAAATTATGGGAATGTTATAATACAATAGGTATAATGTGGGAACAATTATGAATCTTGTCTTGACAGTACCTAAGTGAATGATCTTTACTTATTTCACTAACCCATCTCACGAAGTTCCGTTAAGTTTTGTGTGATTGAAGTTTTCAAGTTTTTGGTGAGACACCGATATGAGGAGAATAAGGAGTGAAAATAACCTAAGCTTGGGGATTCCCAAGGCACCCCCAAGGTAATATTCACGGAAATCTCAAGCGCCTAAGCTTGTGGATGCCCCGGAAGGCATCCCCTCTTTCGTCTCCAACATTATCGGTATATCTTACTTAGAGCTACATTTTTATTGGTCACATAATACGTGTTTTGCTTGGATCATCATTTTATTTTATTTTTCTCTGTTAGGTGTTATTTATAATATTTTTTCAATAAAAAAGTTTCAAGAATTGCCTTAGGATGCTTGCATTGCATGCTTGATGTCTGCTGTGTAAAAACAGAAACTTTCTCTATAGTGTTTGAATTTTCATATTTTACTGGAACGTGGAACATTTCTGAAATTTTTACACAGTGTTATAATATAAATTATTTATCACTTCCTAAATTTTCGTAATGTTTTGAGTTGTGGAAGTACACTGTTTTCATAAATTGCTACTGACTGTTCTGTTTGGACAGATTGCTGTCATAGTTTTGTTATCTACTTATCCTATAGTTTCCACAGCCTATATTGGTAGATATAAATCGTGGAAATGATAGTAAACAGTAGATTATCTTTGAAAATTATTGTGCAACTTGTCTTGGCAGTACATGAAGTGTTGATTTGTTCTTATGTGTACTAACCTATCTCACGAGTTCTTTTTTGAGTTTTGTGTGGATGAAGTTTTTGGGACTTAGGCAAAACCGGGATATGAGAGGATTGAACGAGATACAAAAGCTCAAGTTTGGGGATTCCCAAGCCACCCCAAGTAAAAAATTCAAGAAGTCTCAAACATCTAATCTTGGGGATGCTACGCATCCCACCTCTCTTCATGAACAATTATCGGTTAGCCTATGTTGAGCCTAAATTTTTATTTGTCCACATGATATGTGTTATTCTTGGAGTGCTATTTTTATTTAGTTTGCTGTTTGAATAAAATACTCAGATCTGAAAATCTTTATTGAGAGAGAGTCCTCACATAGCTACCATTTACTTAACTACTCATTGATCTTCACTTATATCTTTTGAGAGTAGTTTGAGGTTTACTCATGTGCTTCACTTATATCCGGAGAGTAAATTGTGAATGAATTGAATATCATAAATATGAAATTATCAATGTGCTTTATTCTTAGTAGTAGCTTCACATCTGGTTTATAAAGTAAAATCTATTGAAGTTTGAAATCACAATATTGGTCATACAAGCAATTCGTGAATGATTAGTATAAGGAAGAGAACTTTCACATACAAATATATTATCTTGGACATCTTCTATGATTGTGAATACCCATTAATTATTTTCAAACTTGAGAAAATTAGTTGAAGTTGGACAAGGAAGACAATGTAATGAGTTATGGTTGTGTATATTTGCATAGAAGTTATATTGTTATGGATCCTCCAACATGTGGTGTTTGCTTAGGATCTTTTGCTAGCCAAAAATGCGTACTAAGTAGAGATACTACCTCTGCACCCAAAAACCCTTAAACCCAGTTTCTTGCCATGAGGGTCCACTATATCTACCTATATGCGGTATTACCCTGCCGTTCCAAGTAAATTTGCATGTGCCACCTCTAAAATTTCAAATGAGCATCTGCTTTGTGTGCGTGGACCGCTCATGGAGCGACGGGGGGCAGTTAGTATCTTCCATGTTAAGCGGGTTATTCTCATGATGAGTGTTTATTCACTCGTCCTTGCACGAGAGGGGCGGTAATAGGGATTCCCAGTCCCGAAAAAAATGCAAATAATTAAACAAAACTCCCCCAGGAATTGGTATGGATGGTACCCGTGGATTCGGCTAGCCGTGGAGTGTGTTTGTTGGTGGAGGGGGAGTAAACCTTTACTTTTACCGCTTGGGAACCATCGCTAATGTGTTTAACATGGAAGATATTGATAACTCTTGGTCGTAACGTTGACGGGAAGGGTGCACCTCGCAAAACTATATTCATCTCTGTTTTTAAACAATGAGCTCTGGCACCTTTCCAAATCTTTGCTTCCTTCTGCGAAGGGACATTCTATTTACTTTCATATTATTTACTTTTCATGTTGAGTCAATGATACGTCTCCAACGTATCTATAATTTTTGCTTGTTCCATGCTGTTATATTATCATTCTTGGATGTTTTACAATCATTTTAAAACAACTTTATATCATTTTTTGGGACTAACCTATTGACATAGTGCCAAAGTGCCAGTTGCTGTTTTTGCTTGTTTTTTACTTCGCAGAAAATCAATACCAAACGGAGTCCAATCGCGACGAAACTTTTTGGAGATTTTTTCTGGACCAGAAGACACCCAATGGGCCAAACAACTGCCGGGGAGGTGGGTTGTGGAGAGCACAACCCACCAGGGCGCGCCCGGGGGCCCCGACACGCCCTGATGGGTTGTGCCCTCCTCGCCCCCCTTCCGCACCGCCTCTGATGCCTATAAATTCCCAAATATTCCAAAAACCCTTGGGGAGTCGACGAAACACAATTCCAGCCGCCGCAAGTTCTAGAACCTCGAGATCCAATCTAAACACCATCACGGAGGGGTTCATCTTCCTCATAGGTGCCTCTCCGATGATGCGTGAGTAGTCCACCATAGACCTACGGGTACATAGGCAGTAGCTAGATGGCTTCTTCTCTCTCTCTTATGATTCTCAATACAATGGTCTCTTGGAGATCTATTTGATGTAAACTTTTACGGTGTGTTTGTTGGGATCCGATGAATTTTGAGTTCATGATCAGTTTCTATCCATGAATATTATTTGAGTCTTCTTTGATCTCTTATATGCATGATTACTTATAGCCTCGTATTTCTTCTTCGAATCTTTGGTTTAGTTAGGCCGACTAGATCGATTTTTCTTGCCATGGGAAGAGGTGCTTTGTGATGGTTTCGATCTTGCGGTGTTCTTTCCCAGTGACAGAAGGGGCAGCAAGACACACATGTATCATTGCTATTAAGGATAACAAGATGGGGTCTATTCCTACATGAATAGATCTTGTCTACATCATGTCATCGTTCTTATTGCATTACTCCATTTTTCCATGAACTTAATACACTAGATGCATGCTGGATAGCGGTCGATGTGTGGAGTAATAGAGGTAGATGCAGGCAGGAGTCGGTCTATCTATCTTGGAGGTGATGCCTATATAATGATCATCGCCTTGGATATTGTCATGACTATTCGATTTTCTATCAATTGCCCAACAGTAATTTGTTCACCCACCGTGCGCTATACTCATGAGAGAAGCCACTAGTGAACCCTACGGCCCCCGGGTCTACTTTTCCATCATATTGCTTTCCGATCTACGTTTTTGCACTCTTTGTTTTCAGATCTACAAAACCAAAAACCCAAAAATATATTGCTGCATATTTACTCTTTTTATTTGTGTTCTTGAGAGATATATCTCTCCTATCTATCACTACCTAATCTATCTTATTACCGTAGAGAGATGGACAACCTCCCTTTCGCGTCGGGTTGCAAGTATTTGTTGTTTGTGTGCAGGTGCTGCTTATTGGGTGGCGGTGATCCTCCGACTGGTTCGATAACCTTAGTTTCAAAACTGAGGGAAATACTTACCGTCGCTGTGCTGCATCATCCCTTCCTCTTTGGGGAAATACCGACGCAGTCTCAAGCCACGTCAAAGGAATTTCTGGCGCCGTTGCCGGGGAGGAAGCGGTCTCTTCTACTTGCCTATCGTAGGCGCCGAGGGGACTCCACCACCACCTACCAGGTTCCTAATCACAAATCTCATCTCCTTGCAATTACATTATTTGCCATTTTCCTCCCGTTTTCCTCTCCCCCACTTCACCAAGTTGCCGTTTTATTCGCCCTCTTTTTCGTTTGCCCTTTTTCTTGCCGGATCTCTTCCTTGCTTGCAATCTTGTTTGCATGGTCACGATGACTCAAGAGAACACCAAGTTGTGTGATTTTTCAATTACTAATAACAATGATTTTATTAGTACGCCTATTGCTCCTCCCGCCACTAGTGCGGAGTCTTGTGATATTAATGCCGCTTTGTTGAATCTTGTCATGAAAGATCAATTTACCGGTAATCCTAATGAGGATGCCACGTCCCATCTAAACACGTTCGTAGAATTGTGTGATATGCAAAAGAAAAAAGATGTGGACAATGATATTGTGAAGTTGAAACTATTTCCTTTTTCCTTGCGGGATCGTGCAAAAATTTGGTTTTCCTCTTTGCCTCGCAATAGTATCAATTCTTGGAATAAGTGCAAGGATGCTTTTATTACTAAGTATTTTCTGCCCGCAAAAATTATTTCCCTTAGGACGCAAATCATGAATTTTAAGCAACTTGAGCATGAACATGTTGCACAATCTTGGGAAGGAATGAAGTTGATGCTAAGAAATTGTCCTACTCATGGTTTAAATCTTTGGATGATCATACAAAATTTTTATGCGGGATTGAATTTTGTCTCTAGAAATCTTTTAGATTCCGCCGCGGGTGGTACTTTTATGGAGATTACTTTGGGTGAAGCTACTAAATTTCTAGATAATATCATGGCTAATTATTCTCAATGGCATACCGAAAGAGCACCTACTAGTAAAAAAGTTGATGCTTTGATGAAATTGGTTGCTAGTAAAAATGCTCCTATTGATCTTAATGATGTGCCTTTGTCTTCTTTGATTGAGCAAAATAGTGATTCCGTAGATGTGAATTTTGTCTCTCGAAACAATTTCAATAACAATGCTTATAGAGGTAATTTTAATCCTAGGCCTTTTCCTGGAAATTCCTCTAATAATTATGGTAATTCCTATGGCAATTCTTGCTACAATAATAATAGGAACACCTCTGATCTTGAGAGTAATATTAAAGAATTTATCAATGCGCAAAAGGCTTTCAATACTACGATAGAGGAAAACATTTATAAGATTGATGATATGTCTAGAAGCATTGATAGAATTTCTCATGATGTTGAAAATCTCAAGTTGAAAGCTTTTGTGCCTAAGATTGATGAATCTATTAAAGCTTTATATGTGTCTATGGATGAAAGTAAGAAAAGAACCGCTATGCTTAGAGCTAAAAGAGAAATCTTAGAAAAATCGTTTTCTAGTGATTTCCTTCATAAGAAAGATGAAGATCTTAAAGTGATTGGTGTTTCTTCTATTGATTCCTTGTTTAGTAATGTTAAAACTGATAATGAAGAGACTGAAGTAGAGTCAACTTTATCTAGAAGGCGTCCCAATAATTTGGAGGGCGAAAATCTTGATGAAAATTTTGCTAAAAGTGGGTTTGAAGACGTCAAAACTTTAACTAGTGATGTGCCCACTATCTTGGATTGCAAAGACTTTAATTATGATAGTTGCTCTTTGATTGAGTGTATTTCTTTGTTGCAATCCATGTTGAATTCACCCCATGCTTATGAGCAGAATAAAGCTTTTACTAAACATATCGTTGATGCCATGATGAAATCTTTTGAAGAAAAGTTGGAATTGGAGATTTCTATTCCTAGAAAATTACATGATGAGTGGGAACCTACCATTAAGGTCAAGATTAAAAATTATGAATGCTTTGCTTTGTGTGATTTGGGTGCTAGTGTTTCCACGATTCCGAAATCTCTATGTGATGTGCATGGTCTTACCAATATTGAAGAATGTTCTCTTAATTTGCACTTGGCGGATTCTACTATTAAAAAGCCTTTGGGAAGAATTAATGATGTTCTTATTCTTGCAAATAGGGACTATGTGCCTATTGATTTTATTGTGCTTGATATTGATTGCAATCCATCTTGTCCCATTATACTTGGTAGACCGTTTTTACGCACTATAGGTGACGTGATTGATATGGAAGAAGGCAATATTCGTTTTCAATTTCCCTTGAGAAAGGGTATGGAACACTTCCCTAGAACAAGAATTAAGCCACCATATGAATCAATCATGAGGGCATCCTATGGATCCAAAACCAAGGATGACAATACTTGAATCTATCCATTATGCCTAGCTTGGGGCGTAAAACGATAGCGCTTGTTGGGAGGCAACCCAATGAATAAATAAATTTTTGCTTTTTCCTTTATGTTTTTGAGTGTTGACACAATTATGCCTATGTTATGATTGTGTTTTTATGGTTTATTTAGTGTTTGTGCCAAGTAAACCTTTAGGATGAATCTATGGTTTGTATTGGGGGGTATAAGCCATGGTAAAGTTAAAATACAGTTTGTATAATGCAATAATAAAATATGAATGGGTTTGCAACAGTACCTAAAGTAGTGATTTGCTTTCTTATACTAACGGATCTCACGAAGATTTTGTTGAGTTTTGTGTGATTGAAGTTTTCAAATTTTGGGTGAGATCACGATGGATGAAGGAATAAGGAGTGATAAAAGCCTAAGCTTGGGGATGCTACCGCACCCCCAAGATATATCCAAAGAGAAACAAGCAACTAAGCTTGGGATGCCCCCGAGTGGCATCCCCTCTTTCTTCTAACGACCATCGGTATTTTACTTGGAGCTATATTTTTATTCGTGACATATCATGAGTTCTGCTTGGAGCGTCTTGTATCTTTGCTTGCTTTGTTTGTTAGTTTTTCCTTTGTACCCTTGCTGTACACACCTATTTGAGAGAGCCACAATCATGCTATGATTTGTTAGAATTGCTCTATGTGCTTCACTTAAACTTTTTGAGCATTAGAATTGCTCTATGTGCTTCACTTATATCTTTTTGAGCACGGTGTGCTTGGAAATTTTTGTAGAAATTATCTCATGCTTCACTTAGATTAATTTGAGAGTTAGTAAATTTTTAAGAAATCCTCTCATGCTTCACTGATATCTTTTTGAGAGATGAAATCTTTATACTCATGTGCTTCACTTAAATTTGTTTGAGCTTGCCAAAAAGCAATGGCAATATATGAAACTAGTCCCAAAGTGATAGATATCCAAGGAGGATATAATAAAAACTTTCATGAAGATCATTGGACAAATTAAACTTGATTCCTTGTAATAGTTTTGAAACATGATGATAGTAATATGTGAGTCATGTTAGTAAGTAATTATGCTTAGTAGGAATATTGGTGTTAAGGTTTGTGATTCCCTATGCATGCACGAAAGTCAATAGTTATGCAATGAAGTTACATACTACTTGTGGTGCATTATTCGGTGTTAGTTATGTTCAATGCTCACTTATGTGAATTTTCGTTTCTTGGTTTGGTTGCTTCTCAATCTATTTGCTAGCCTCCATTTGTACTAAGTAGAAATACTACTTGTGCATCCAAAATCCTTAAACCAAGTTTTGCCTTATGAGTCCCCCATACCTACCTATATGCGGTATTTCCATGCCGTTCCAAGCAAATTTGTATGTGCCACCTCTAAATTTTCAAAATAAATTTTCTCTTTTGTGTGCCCATACCGCTCATGAAACGGTGGGTAGTGTCCAATATTTTTCCATGCTAGATGTGTTATTCTCAAGATGAGTGTTTATTCACTTGTCATTGCACGAGAGTGCGGGGGTAATAGGGATGCCCATTCTCTAAATGAAAAAGAAAAAAAAATATTTACTTTATGTTGTCAAATAATAAATTCCTTGGAAAGTGTTGCCTATATTTTACTTTATGCAATTTTTATTTTTGCTTTGAGTCTCCATCTTCTCTTAGAAGCATCAACTAGGGGGCATTATGATCGTACTTGAGCATTGGGCATAGCTAATATTTGAGTGTGTTTCATGAATGGATCAATGATTGAGCATGATGGACTAGGTATAACTTTCTTTAGCGTTGATATTTTGAAAGACATGGTTGCTTGTTGACATGCTTGAGTTTTGAAGTCATTATGTTAAAACTAGACTATTGCTTTGAATCGTTTACAAGTCCAAATGTCCATGCTATACAAAAGAAAAGAATATGAGATGAACATGTTAGGCAGCATTCCACATCAAAAATTATGTTTTTATCATTTACCTACTCGAGGACGAGTAGGAATTAAGCTTGGGGATGATGTTACGTCTCCAACGTATCTATAATTTTTGCTTGTTCCATGCTGTTATATTATCATTCTTGGATGTTTTACAATCAATTTATAACAACTTTATATCATTTTTTGGGACTATCCTATTGCCATAGTGCCAAAGTGTCAATTGCTGTTTTTGCTTGTTTTTTACTCCGCAGAAAATCAATACCAAATGGAGTCCAATCGCGACGAAACTTTTTGGAGATTTTTTCTGGACCAGAAGACACCTAGTGGGCCAAACAAGAGCCAGGAAGCTGGGCTGTGGAGTGCACAACCCACCAGGGCGCGCCAAGGGGCCCCCGGCGCGCCCTGATGGGTTGTGCCCTCCATGGGCCCCCTCTGCACCGCCTCTGATGCCTATAAATTCCCAAATATTCGGAAAACCCTAGGGGAGTCGACGAAACACAATTCCAGCTGCCGCAAGTTCCAGAACCGCGAGATCCAATCTAAACACCATCACGGAGGGGTTCATCTTCCTCATAGGTGCCTCTCCGATGATGCGTGAGTAGTCCACCATAGACCTACGGGTCCGTAGGCAGTAGCTAGATGGCTTCTTCTCTCTCTCTTATGATTCTCAATACAATGGTCTCTTGGAGATCTATTTGATGTAAACTTTTGCGGTGTGTTTGTTGGGATCCGAATAATTTTGAGTTCATGATCAGTTTCTATCCATGAATATTATTTGAGTCTTCTTTGATCTCTTATATGCATGATTACTTATAGCCTCATATTTCTTCTTCGAATCTTTGGTTTAGTTAGGCTGACTAGATCAATTTTTCTTGCCATGGGAAGAGGTGCTTTGTGATGGGTTCGATCTTGCGGTGTTCTTTCCCAGTGACAGAAGGGGCAGCAAGACATGCATGTATCGTTGCTATTAAGGATAACAAGATGGGGTCTATTCCTACATGAATAGATCTTGTCTACATCATGTCATCGTTCTTATTGCATTACTCCGTTTTTCCATGAACTTAATACACTAGATGCATGCTGGATAGCGGTCGATGTGTGGAGTAATAGAGGTAGATGCAGGCAGGAGTCGGTCTATCTATCTTGGACGTGATGCCTATATAATGATCATCGCCTTGGATATCGTCATGACTATTCGATTTTCTAATAATTGCCCAACAGTAATTTGTTCACCCACCATGCGCTATAGTCATGAGAGAAGCCACTAGTGAACCCTACGGCCCCCGGGTCTCCTTTTCCATCATATTGTTTCCGATCTACGTTTTTGCACTCTTTGTTTGCAGATCTACAAAACCAAAAACCCAAAAATATATTGCTGCATATTTACTCTTTTTATTTGTGTTCTTGAGAGATCTATCTCTCCTATCTATCACTACCTAATCTAACTTATTACCGTAGAGAGATTGACAACCGATCTCTTTCGCGTCGGGTTGGAAGTATTTGTTGTTTGTGTGCAGGTGTTGCTTATTGGGTGGCCATGATCCTCCTACTGGTTCAATAACCTTGGTTTCATAACTGAGGGAAATACTTACCGTCGCTGTGCTGCATCATCGCTTCCTCTTTGGGGGAATACTGACACAGTCTCAAGCCACGTCAGTCAACTTCTCATTTCAACCTTAATTATTCTCTAGTTGGCAAGCATCATGTAGTGGGCAAAGATCTAGGCACATATGGCCAGTCAAATATATTTGATCATGACTTATTATTGTTGACAATTATCTCTATGATAAATGAGTTGGGAGGCGAAACATTAAGCCCCTATCTTTCTCTGTGTTCGATGGATGCCATTTGTTCTAAAAATATGCTTTGAGTACTAGCAATCATAGAAGACTATATGCTGATTGAGTATGTGGAGCTCTTACTTAGACTTTGTTGAGAATAAGTTGAATTGCAATTGTTTGGTGACTAAGAACATAGGTTGTTAAGTTTCAAGAGAATTCATTATTTGAACCATGACATGTGAATTGATTGCTCTATCATGATGATTTTTATGAGAGAAAGTTGCTGGTTATGATGCTAGAAAATTCACTGAAATTATCAATGATCAAACTTATATATTATGCTAGCATTCACACTTCATAAATTAGTTCTTTTATCATTTACCTACTCGAGGACGAGAAGGAATTAAGCTTGGGGATGTTGATACGTCTCCAACGTATCGATAATTTATGAAGTATTCATGTCATATTCACCTATGTTTACAATACTTTTATATGGTGTCGTGGGAGTAATCCTGACAATAGTACGGGGGGTACGAATGAGTAGGGGGGAAGCCTAGCTACGGAATATGTGTCACACTTGGAATTTACGAATTCGGCCCCACTCGGAAGTGGTAACAGTCCTACGTCTCGAGCCCTGGGGCTGTGTGTTTTCCTTGTATGGGTATATGATTACAGAGTGTTCATAACCCTTGCTCTGGCTTCGGAGGGCGGCTTATATAGAGTGCGCCGCCATTAACCGAGCGCCATCACTAGGACCATTCATGCTAGTAACTGCGGGGGTTACTAGAAACTGCTGAGTTAACTACAGCCGTTACAGGTAACGTGGTCTTTACAATACTTAAGGCGTATTAAGTCCCTCGAACGTTGCCTCTCCCATGACGGTCCTGCTCCTTGCTATCCGAGTGTTACGAAAGGCGCCGAGTGATGAGTAACGTCTGAGTGACTTTCTAGGGGCTGAGTGCTGCTTGTGCGTTCATCCGAGAGTTGAGGTGAATCAAGGACTTCCATGAACTTGTAGGACCCCAGGGGTGTCCTAGTATAGAGGTATGTGACCCTACCTAGGGTAGGTGACCTCGTCAGTAGCCCCCAAATCGGTTGAGTCTCAGGGGAACGAGTGGCCTGCATGTCGCGATGCTGGAACCGTCTCGGGGACGGTTTGAAACAAATCAGATCGTTTCCCACTCGGTGTTCGAGCTGTAACCGATTCAAGGTCTAATGTCTTCCGAGTGGTTCGCATAGCTCGGACTGCTCGGTCCATTCGGTTCAATGTAGATCAGCTCTCGGGAGAGACGATCCTTATGCCTGGTGTCGTCGTCAAAACTCTCGTCTGATCCTCACTCGGAGGTTTCAGAAGTGTTTGGAGATCTATCCGAGTGTCCGATGAGATTTCCTCCACTCGGTGGAAATTTGTCTAGTCATTAGTCACTCGGTAGATTGTGGTACGTCGGAACGCCCGAGCGAACGCGGAGTCCACTCGAAACGCGACGTCGCGAAATCTCCGGCGATTTCGAAATCGCAGGGAAGCGCGCGCGTGATTGTGACGGTTGTGTCAGAGGCGTGGGGGAGGTGGCCGTGGCGCCTCGATTTCCACGCCGCGAATTTTGCCACGCGTCCCCACTACTCTGCCCCGAAGATTTGGTGGATCCGGGCTTGCCCGTTGCTTGCGCGGCCTTTCCAAATCCAACGACTGGAAACCAGCCGAACTAGGGTATAAAAAGAGGACCGGGGGGAGGTAAGGAGAAGATATCCTCTCTTTCCCCTCCTGATCTCCACTGTTGCTCCACCGTGAGCTCCGCGAGCGCCGCCAGACCGCCGATTCGCCACCAGCTCTCGCCGGAGATGTCGAGGAACTCCACCGCCAAGGCCGAGAAGGCGAAGAAGGCTTCGCGCGACTCCTCCTCGAGCGCGGGTGGCTCAGCTGGCATCGTCCAGGGTGAATGATTGGCACCCCGAGTCACTGCCAGCCGATTGAAGGAATATGAGAGCCAAGGCCTCCTCGCTCCGGGGAGCTGGCGGCTGCAGGAGAAGGGAGAAGTCGAGCCTGCGCCACGTGGAGGTGAACGGGTACTCCTTACCACTCATATCAACCGAGAGTTTTCGCTCCCGCCTCATCCTTTCTTCCGGGCTTTCTTGGATTTCTTTGGGGCTCAACTGCATCATCTCCCTCCCAACTCCATCACGTACTTAGCTGCTTTTGTCTCCCTAAGTGAGAACTTCCTTGGCTGTCACCCGTATTGGGGCTTTTTCAAACACTTGTTCACTTGTCGAATGATGACGGTAAAGAAAACCGCTCTCTCGGAAGAGAAAACTTATGTAGCTCAATTGTGCGGGTGTTTGGGAATCCAGTTGAGGGGAAAATGTAGCTTTCCCACACTGAACTTTCCCGACACGGTCAAGGGCTGGCAATCCACATGGTTCTACTGTGATGATGTCTCAGTCGGTGAGGGTCAGTCGGGCCTCCCTCCATATTCCACGGAATGCGTTCGGCGGCTTCCAAAGCTGACCGTGTCCAAGGAGGAGAAGGTCGATGTAGATTTGCTCGTGATCGCACTGGTAGCTCTGGTGAACCAGGGCGTCAACGGGCTAGATTTGCTGGAGGTCTTTTTCCAGAGAAGGATCCAGCCGCTTCAGGCCAGAGCCCATCCCATGTGGTGGTACTCGAGTCCGAGTGATGTCACTCGCACGCATCCGGAGGAACTCACTGCTGAAGCAGTGGCGAACAAACTGAAAGCCATAACTCCAGCTCGGGACAACCCCAGGGGGTCGAGGCTCGTGCCGCCGTACTCGGCCGATCACCTGCCGAGTGAGGTAAACTCCAAATGCCACCATTAATTCCGAGTGATGTGATTATCCTTTGACGAACTTTGATCATCGCAACCTCCGTTTAAATAGGGTTACACGAACATGGCGAGCTTGATACCCGCTGGAGCCAACACGACCGCAGACATGGCCAGCGACAACGAGCGCCGTGGCGACTCGGGCGATGAAGAAGAGTCTGAAGATAAAAGTGGCGACGAAGAGGACGAGGAGGGGTCCGATTCGGGGGACGAGGTGGAATCTTCCCCTTCAGAAGAGGTGCTTCCCGAGACCCGTTCTAAGGCCCGCTAGGACCCTGGAGTCCGTGGAGGCCGTACGGGTGGTCCGGGTGCTGCTAAGACTCCCGCAAACATCCCTCCCACTCGGACTTCGAAGCGTGGGTGTAGCGATCCCGTCGCAGAGAAGACTGCGAAGCAAGCGAATATCACTACCAGCAAACCCCGGAAGGCAGCGTTGCCCAAGACCAAGATGAACGTGCCAGTGGACTCCACGTAAGTATCTTCATGCCGATTGATGTTTCAAAGTGATTAGCCGATTAAGATAAACAATCTGAGTGACTTTGAGGTAGAGACGACACTTCATCTGCCTCGCTCGGGAAGGACAAGGCTGAAACTGATGCAGCAACTTCAAAAGGTATCACTCGACTTTGTCTATTTGTGAATTCTGGGTCCTTAGTCTCTCCTCTCGGCTCTCGTCCGAATGACTGTCACCTGTTTGCAGAGCCGCGTGAGGTGATCCAGATTGACACAAACGAACAAGTTGACCTGCCGAATCCTGCTGTTGATGCAGACGTCGTGATGCGAGATGTCTCGCCTGTCCGGGAGCTGCCTCAGGCCCGAGGAACCTCCTCTAGGGCAAGATCAGCACTCGGAACTCCCTGTCCAACTCCCCTTGTGACCAGCATCATCGGTCTGCAACGCGTCCCGGAGGACCAGGTGGGAGCGAGCAAGGAGGCGCTGATCCAGCTGAAGTTAATGAACGACAAGCTGAAGGAGGCCCGCGATGCCGGTGAGGCTTTGGAGGAGAATGTCCGAGTAAGTACTCTCATAAGTACCTTCTTTAGACATGATATTTGCGTTGGAGATGTTTTCAGAATCCTGAAGAATTCTGAGTGAGTTTATGTAGAGTCCCGAGTGAGTTTACGTCAGGAGTGGGGGTACACCCACTGGGTGTTTTAGGTAGTAGGATCCGAATGATGAGATACTTGTCGAAGAGGATGCGGTGATGGTCCATGGACCAGAGCCTCTCGACGTTGACCGTCGGGGTGTAGAACCAGTAGTTCTCCACTGGGGGTGCGCTGAGCGAACCCAGTGGGTGCAGTCCTCGAGGCTGCCGTCGATTGAAGTAGTAGGCGACAGTCTCAGAATCCGAATGTTGAAGTGGTAGGATCCTAATGATGAGATTCTTGTCGAAGAGGATGCGGTGATGGACCAGAGCCTCTCGACGTCGACCGTCGGGGTGTAGAACCTGTAGTTCTCCAGTGGGGGCGCGCTGAGCGAACCCACTGGGTGTAGTCCCCGAGGCTGCCGTCGACTGAAGCAGTCGGCGACAGTCTCACAATCCGAATGTTGAAGTGGTAGGATCCGAACGATGAGATACTTGTCAAAGAGGATGCGGTGATGGTCCATGGACCAGAGCCTCTCGACGTCGACCGTCGGGGTGTAGAACCTGTAGTTCTCCAGTGGGGGCGCGCTGAGCGCACCCACTGGGTGTAGTCCCTGAGGCTGCCGTCGACCAAAGCAATCGGCGACAGTCTCAAAATCCGAATGCTGAAGTAGTAGAATCCGAATGATGAGATACTTGTCGAAGAGGATGCGGTGATGGTCCATGGACCAGAGCCTCTCGACGTCGACCGTCGGGGTGTAGAACCTGTAGTTCTCCAGTGGGGCCGCGCTGAGCGAACCCACTAGGTGTAGTCCCCGAGGCTGCCGTCGACTGAAGCAGTCGGCGACAGTATCAAAATCCGAATGTTGAAGTAGTAGGATCCGAACGATGAGATACTTGTCGAAGAGGATGCGGTGATGGTCCATGGACCAGAGCCTCTCGACGTCGACCATCAGGGTGTAGAACCTGTAGTTCTCTAGTGGGGGCGCGCTGAGCGAACCCACTGGGTGTAGTCCCCGAGGCTGCCGTCGACTGAAGCAGTCGGTGACAGTCTCAAAATCCGAATGTTGAAGTAGTAGGATCCGAACGAGGAGATACTTGTCGAAGAGGATGCGGTGATGGTCCATGGACCAGAGCCTCTCGACGTCGACCGTCGGGGTGTAGAACCTGTAGTTCTCCAGTGGGGGCGCGCTGAGCGCACCCACTGGGTGTAGTCCCCGGGGCTACCGTCGACTGAAGCAGTCGGCGATAGTCTCAAAATCCGAATGCCATTGTACCTCTACATTGTATCCAATTGTCAGCTCTGATATTCTCTGGTATTATTGTCGTCGTATGTAGGGTGTGTGCGAGATCGGATCTCGCTATAAAACTCTTGAAGAGGAGGTGCAGGAGCTGCGTCGCAACCTCGAAGCTGAGAAGACCAAGTGTGAATGTTTGGAGCGGGAGAAACTCGCACTCGGAGGTAATCAGATTTCGACCGACTACTTTGAGTTCGATCTTTTTCCCTGTCCGACTAAAAGTACGCCGCCAGATGTACGTAGTGAAAATCTCCAGCTTGCTAAGAGACTGCGGGTTTCCATTTCTATAGAGACCATGAAGACAGCCTTGGGGAAGAAGGAAAATGATCTGGCACTTGCCCAACAGGAAGCCAGTCGGAAAGCTAAGGAGGCGGAGGACAAACTGAAGGCATTCGAGAAGTGGGAGGAGGAGAAGAAGACGTTGGAGGATGTCGCCAAGAGGAGCACCCTGGAGGCTGTTGAAGCCGAAGCAAAGCTGAAGGGCGTCACAGCCAAGAAGGCCAAGCTTGAGAAGCTTGTGGAGGACTACTGTGGTGAAATGAACAAGAGGCTCAAAGGTACACACTCGGCACAATCAAACTTCAAACCTTTCCAACTTATCTTGCTCCCCCTCTTACTTTTTTGTCCCGAATGTCTATTAGATCTGTGTACGGATGAGGAAGAAGAAACTTCCAAGATTGAGAAAGAACTGGATCCGAGTGCTGGACTCCTCTGCGAGAGTGCGGCCCTTGCGTTGCTTCGCCTAGATGAGCGCACCACGAAGGCAGCCCATTTCCTCAACCATCTGCGTGAAGCCACCAAGGAGATCTGTTGGAAATATGCCCTGGAGGCAATAATAAAATGGTTATTATTATATTTCCTTGTCCATGATAATCGTTTATTATCCATGCTATAATTGTATTGATTGGAAACTCAGATACATGTGTGGGTACATAGACAACACTTTGTCCCTAGTATGCCTCTAATAGACTAGCTCGTTGATCAAAGATGGTCAAGGTTTCCTAGCCATAGACATGAGATGTCATTTGATAACGGGATCACATCATTAGGAGAATGATGTGACGGACAAGACCCAAACTATGAACATAGGATATGAACGTGTCAGTTTATTGCTATAGTTTTCTGCATGTCAAGTATCTGTTCCTATGACCATGAGATCATGCAACTCACTGACACCGGAGGAATACCTTGTGTGTATCAAACGTCGCAACGTAACTGGGTGACTATAAAGATGCTCTACAAGTATCTCCGAAGGTGTCTGTTGAGTTGGCATGGATCAAGACTGGGATTTGTTACTCCGTGTGATGGAGAGGTATCTCAGGGCCCACTCGGTAATACAACATCACAATGAGCCTTGTAAGCAAAGTGCTAAAGTGTTAGCCACGAGATCTTGTATTACGGAACGAGTAAAGAGACTTGCCGGTAATGAGATTGAACTAGGTATGGAGATACCGACGATCGAATCTCGGGCAAGTAACATACCGATGAACAAAGGGAACAGTGTACGGGATTAACTGAATCCTTGACATAGAGGTTCAACCGATAGAGATCTTCATAGAATATGTAGGAACCAATATGAGCATCCAGGTCCCGCTATTGGTTATTGACCGTAGAGGTGTCTCGGTCATGTCTACATAGTTCTCGAACCCGCAGGGTCTGCACACTTAACGTTCGGTGACGTTTCAGTATTATTGAGTTATGTATGTTGGTGACCGAAGGTTGTTCGGAGTTCCGGATGAGATCCCGGACGTCACGAGGAGCTCCGGAATGGTCCGGAGGTAAAGATTTATATATGGGAAGTCATATTTTGGCGACCGGAAAAGTTTCGAGTTTTTCCGGTATTGTACCGGAAAGCTTCTAGAAGGTTCCGGAAACTTCCGGAGGAGTCCAGAAGTTTACCAAGGGTTCCACCACGTCCCAAGTGTTTGCATGGGCTGAGTGGAGGCTCCCTGGCCTTATTGGTTCAGGCGCACAAGTCCCTCAAGGCCCATGTGGCTTGGGAGAGGTGGAAAGTCCACCTATATATAGAGGGGAGGGGGCGCCCCAACAGGACACACGAAGCCCTTGGCGCCCCTCTCTCTCCCTAGATCGTTTTCTCCTCCGTTCGCGGTTTCGGTAGCGCTAGGCGTAGCCCTGCCGGGATAGCACCACCACCACCGCCACCACGCCGTCGTTTTGCCAGAGAACTCATCTACCTCTCCGCTCTCCCTTGCTGGATCAAGGAAGCGGAGATCGTCATCAAGCTGTACGTGTGCTGAACGCGGAGGTGCCGTCCGTTCGGCGCTAGATCGTGATTGGATCGCAGGACGGCTAGCGATTTGGATCGTGAAGACGTTCGACTAAATCAACCGCGTTTCTTAACGCTTCCCGCTTAGCGATCTACAAGGGTATGTAGATCCACTATCCCTCTCGTAGATGCTCATCACAATGGATAGATCTTGCGTGTGCGTAGGAAATTTTTTGTTTCCCATGCAATGTTCCCCTACAAGATCGACAAAGAGACCGGCCCCGAGGAAGAGCTCCCGAGTGACTTGGACGTCCTCGTCAATCCTCTGAAGGATGTGCCACGCCGAGTCCAGTTATGGAAGAAATCCGCAGCTTGGGCTAGGGCAGACATCGCTCTTTCCCTTGTTCGTGTGCACTGCAGAGGCGTGGATGAGGAAAAACTGAAGTCACTGAAGGTCGTCAACAAAAAGAATGCCAAGATTGACGACTTCATGGAGACTTTCTTGCTAGCCGCCACTCGGATTGCGGACGTCGTCAACTTGGACACCTTCACTGACGCATCATCTCCACCATCGTTCGACTGATCGTCGGGAAAAAACTTTAAATTACATTTGCCTCGGAATGCCGAGTGGTCTTGTACCGATACTTTCGCCGTGACTTTGCGGCTCTGGTTATCTGCTCTTTTGCTTTGAACTTCATGACATTTGAATGCCTTTACTTGATCATTTTAGATGCTGGTTTATATTTTTGCCGAATGCGGATTTTTAACTTAGGCGATACAGAGTCGCAGCTAAGTCCCCGAGTGTGGATGAAGTCCTTACTCGGAGTAGTTTTTAATTTAGGTGATACAGGATCGTAGCAAAGCCCCCGAGTGTGGATGAAGTCCTCAGTCAGAGTAGTTTTTAACTTAGACGATACAAGATCGCAGCAAATCCCCCGAGTGTGGATGAAGTCCTCACTCAGAGTAGTTTTTGACTTAGGCGATACAAGATCGCAGCTAAGCCCCCGAGTGTGGACGAAGTCCTCACTCAGAGTAGTTTCTAACTTAGGCGATACAGGATCGCAGGTAAGCCCCCGAGTGTGGACGAAGTCCTCTCTCGGAGTAGTTTTTAACTTAGGCGATACAGGATCGCAGCTAAGCCCCCGAGTGTGGATGAAGTCCTCACTCGGAGTAGTTTTTAACTTAGACGATACATGATCGCCGCTAAGTCCCCGAGTGTGGATGAAGTCCTCACTCAGAGTAGTTTTTAACTTAGGCGATACAGGATCGCAGCTAAGTCCCCGAGTGTGGACGAAGTCCTCACTCGGAGTAGTTTCTAACTTAGGCGATACAGGATCGCAGCTAAGCCCCCGAGTGTGGACGAAGTCCTCACTCGGAGTAGTTTTTAACTTAGGCGATACAGGATCACATCTAAGCCCCCGAGTGTGGATGAAGTTCTCACTCGGAGAAGTTTTTAACTTAGACGATTCAGGATCGCAACTAAGCCCCCGAGCGCGGACGAAGTCCTCACTCGGAGTAATTTTTCACTTAGGCGATACAGGATCGCAGCTGAGCCCCCGAGTGTGGACGAAGTCCTCACTCGGAGTAGTTTTTAACTTAGGCGATACAGGATCGTAGCTAAGCCCCCGAGTGTGGACAAAGTCCTCACTCGGAGAAGTTTTTAACTTAGACGATTCAGGATCACAGCTAAGCCCCCGAGTGTGGACGAAGTCCTCACTCGGAGTAGTTTTTAACTTAGGCGATACAGGATCGCAGCTAAGCGAATCCGCACACCCACTGGTTGTGGCGAAAACGAGTAACAAAAAGTTTCGACGAAGAACTGAGAAAGTAGATACTTTATTCATCGGATTCACTTGGAAGTGCATTACAAGGATGGTAGAGTGTCTTAACACTAGGTGTAGAACTTGCGGAGCATATCTGCGTTCCACGCTCGGGGCTCTTCCTTATCGTCAACAATGTTGTACAACCTGATAAGCTCCATTGTTGAGAACTTTGGAGATGACAAAGGGCCCCTGCCACGGAGGCGCTAGCTTGTGCGGCTTCTGCTGATCCAGTCGGAGAACGAGGTCACCTTCCTGGAAAGCACATCTTCTGACTTGTCTGTCGTAAAGACGCCTCATGTCTTGCTGGTAAAGCGTCGACCTGATCAGGGCTTGCTCTCTTTCCTCTTCCAAAAGGTCAAGGCCGTCCTGGCGCACCACTTCGGCTTCATCTTCGTTATAGAGCTCAACTCGGGGGGGCGTTGTGGCGAATGTCACTCGGTAAAACAGCTTCGGATCCGTATACCATAAACAAAGGAGTGCGCTTGGTGGAACGATTCGGGGTCGTCCGAATGCCCCACAAGACAGAAGGTAATTCCTCGACCCATGCACAAGCAGCAATCTCCAGATCTCTCATCAATCGGGGTTTCAATCTTTGAAGAATCATTCCGTTTGGTCGTTTTGCCTGTCCGTTCGACTACGGATGAGCTGCGGAAGCATAATTGACCCGAGTACCTTGAGAGTAACAAAACTCATGGAATTCATCTGAATCGAAATTCTTCCCATTATCTGTGATGATGTCATGAGGGACTCCGAATCTAAATATGATCTGCCGAATGAAACTGACAGCGGTAGCTGAATCCAAACTTTTGATGGGCTTCGCCTCGACCCACTTGGTGAACTTATCCACAGCGACCAGCAGATGGGTAAAACCACTCGACCCTATGCGTAGAGGTCCGACCATGTCAAGACCCCATACAGCGAAAGGCCAGGTGTCGTGGGAATGAACCTGACAATAGTACTAGGGGTACGAAAGGAGGGGCGAAGTCTAGCTACGGCGCAAGTGTGCACTCGGATGTGTACGAGTTCAGGCCTCACTCGGAAGTGATAAAAGCCCTACGTCTCGAGCCCGGAGGCTTTGGTGTTTGCTTATGGGTGGTAGAAGATTACACAGGGTCGGAACCCTTGCACTGGCGCCCGGGGGTGGCTTATATAGAGTGCGCCACCATCGGCCGAGCGCCATCATTAGGACAATAAATGCTAATGAAAGATGCGTTACAGGAACGGCTGATTAACTAGGCGTTACTGGTAACGGGGAGTTAACTTCATAACCAGTGACTGCTCGAATTCCACAAACGCTATGTCTTCTGGGTCGCCTGAGCTTCTATCTGACCGAGTGGCGCCATGGTAGTCCGAGTGGCCTGAATAATCCGAGTGAACGGCCATATGCATCCGAATGCGTCTTTAGCCCAGGGGCTTTAATGACATTGTGGAACCACAGATGGGTCCTAGATGTCAGGCCTGTGACCCTACCCATAGTAGGCATCCTCATCAGTAGCCCCCGAATCCATGAGGTTTTAGTGGTCGAGTGACCAACACTCGGAAGCGTCGACGGCCTCTCAGAGGAGTCCTAGAAACGGTCCTGCCGTTTCTCACTCGGCTTCAAACCATGATGGATTCAGGATTAATATTCTTTGACCAAACTATCTCGTTTGATGGAGCAATGCTGTCATATGAAGTTGAAGTGTTTCTCGCAAGAAACGATCCGAATGTCAGGTCATTTAATCTGAGTGTTTGGCAGGTGTGAGTCATTCCCTCGGTTCGCAGGAGCGAGCCGTCGGATCCTTCGAAGCACGGAGCCTGTCTCATTTATGGCATGAAGAAATTTCCGCGCGTTCGAAATTGCAAAGGTTGTGGGCGCGCGCGCGACGGAACGGTCACGTCGCGGTAATTTGGGGTAGTGGGCACGACGCCTCGTTACCTGCACCGAGATTTTCGCCACGTGTTCCCGAAACTCTGAACCGTAGATCCGCGGATCTCGCTCCGTTTGTGGATTGACGGCCAGAGATTTTGCCGGATTTTTGGTATAAAAATGGAAGCACTGTAGGGGCGAAACAGATCTCACTTCCGCCCTCTCCCTCGTCTTCTCCGACGTCTTCCCGTGTTCCCTCCACCTTTCTCTTGTTGAAGGTCAGTCCGAGCTCGCCGGAGAGGATGCGCGTGGTGGCTGCGACTGCGAAGGCCGAGCGGGCGAAGAAGAGCTCGCGGGCCTCCTCCTCAAGCGCCGGAGCACCGGCAGGATGGACTCAAGGCGAGTGGCTGCCGTCGCGGGTCACCAAGGCCCGGATGCTTGAGCTGGAGGGCCAAGGATTTGTGCCCGAGGGGAGCTGGCGGCTGCCGGGGGCGGGCGAGGACGAGCCTTCGCCGAAGGGAGACGAGCGCGTGCTCTTGGTGACCCACCTCGAGCGAGGTTTCTCCCTTCCGCCTCATCCCTTCTTCTGTAGATTTCTGGGTTATTTTGGTGCTCAACTTCGTCATATCCCTCCCAATGCTATCGTTTACCTAGCCGCATTCATTTCTCTCTGCGAAAACTTCTTGGGTTGTCACCCCCACTGAGGTTTGTTCAAGCATCTCTTCACTTGCCAAGTGATGACTGTAAAAAAGCCCACTCGGTCGAAGGATAAGACGAATGTGGCCCAGTTGTGTGGGGCTCTAGGAATCCAGCTGTGGGGAAAAGTTTGTTTTCCACAGATGACGTTTCCAGATTCGGTGAAGGGGTGGCAGGAAAACTGGTTTTACTGCCAGGACATTCCAGTCGGTGAAGGTCAGTCGGGACTTCCGCCGTATACATCTGAGCGCATTCGGCCAGTCCCCAGGACCAAGGAGGAGAAGACTGAAGTGGATATCCTAGTGATAGCTCTGGTAGCCTTGGTGCAGAAGGGTGTCAACGGCCTCGACTTGCTGGAGGTTTTTCTCCAGAGGAGGATCCAACCGTTGCAAGCCAGGGCTCACCCCATGTGGGAGTATACTGGACCGAGTGACTCCACTCGAACGCACCCGGAGGAGCTGAATGCCGACATGGTGGAAGCCAAGATCAAGGCGATCACCCGAACGCATGACAACCCCAGGGGGAGCAGGCTGGTGGCTCCACTCTCATCAGAGAATCCGCTGAATGATGTAAACTTCGAAAGTCCATCATCCGAGTGATATTTGTGTATTTATCATAGCTGATCCAATGGATCTTGCTCTTCATTCGGCAGGCCTTCACGCAGATGAGCAGCCAGGTGCCAATCGTGGACAGGGGCCCGGTTGATGTTGCAAGTGATACCGATCATCCAGAAGATTCGGCAGAAGCAGGGGAGTACGAAGAGGCCGAAGACGATGAAGATGATGAAGAAGAGGAAGAGGAAGGCTCGGAGGGAAGCGACGAGGTGGAGTCGTCGCGCTCGGATGACCGAGTGCCTGAAGTTCGTTCCAAGGCGTGCCAGGACCCGGGAGTCCGCGGTGGCGGTCCCAAGGGACCAAAAACTGGGTCTGCCCTTCCGACTCGCAGCTCGCCTGCTTCCGACTCGCAGCTCGCCAACTGGGTCTGCCCTTCTGACTCGCAGCTCGAAGCGTGGTCATGGAGAACTTGTATCATCACCCGAGAAGGTGGCGAAACAAGCCAAAGTCACCACGGCCAAACCTCGGAAGGCAGTCCCCATCCCAAAGGTCAAGATGACCATTCCCGTGGCGTCGGCGTAAGTATCTCCGCTTCAACAATTGTTGTTTAAATTTGTCTGAGTGATGTAATAATCCGAGTGTTTACTTTTGCAGTGCTGACACTTCAACTGCTTCACCTGATCCCCACACTCTGGAGAAAGAGCGGGCTGACGCTGATGTTGCATCTTCAAAAGGTAAACTTTGAATTCACTCGCTGCCTTAGAACATCAACCGAGTGTTTACTTTTCACTCATCTCCGAGTGCCTTTGAACACTTGCAGCTCCGTGTGAAGTGATCGACATTGATGCTGATGACAAGATTGACTGCCAAACCCTACTGCCGACGCGGACGTCGTGATGTAGGAGTCATCGCCTGCCGATGCATTGGTGCTAGCACGAGGGGCCAGCTCGGAAGTTGGAGCAGCACTCAGAACTGGTACCTCGTCCTCCCTGTTGACTCCCTCTGTAACCAACATCTTTGCGCTACACTATGTCCCGGAGGATCAAGTAGGAGCGAGCAAAGAGGCGTTAATCCAGCTGGAGGTGATGAGTGAACGACTGAAGACAGCGTATGATGCGAGTGAGGCGTTGAAGAAGAATGTCCGAGTAAGTACTCTCGTAAGTACCTTCCTCGGTCGGGATTTTTTATTTCTGTCTTGTGTGGATTTGCATCCGAGCACACCTGCTGGGTGTCTTTGGGTTCCAGTGGGGGCGCGCTGAGCGCACCAACTGGGTGTAGTCCCCGAGGCTGCCGTCGACTGAAGCAGTCGGCGGGAGTCTTAGAGTCCGAAGGAATTTGATGTTTGATCCGTTTGTATTTTATTTTCCAGTGGGGGCGCGCTGAGCGCACCCACTGGGTGTAGTCCCCAAGACTGTCGTCGACTGAAGCAGTCGGCGGGAGTCTTAGAGTCCGAGTCAAAATTTGACTGACATTTTTCCTTTAATTCCTGTTTGTAGGCTGTTTGTGAGCTCAGAAGCCACTACAAAGCTTTGGAGGAGGAGGTGCAGGACCTGCGCATCAACCTTGAAGCCGAAAAAACAAAGAACGCTCAACTGGAGCAGGAGAAAAAGGCAATCGAAGGTACATTCATCTTGTGTGACTGCCGCAATAACTGCCTTCCCTCCTTGTCCGACTGAGTCTATTTCATCAGATCTTCGTGGCAAAAATCGTAAACTTGTCGAGAGGCTGAAGAATTCTATTTCTTTAGAAACTGTGAAGACGGCCCTCGAGAAGAAAGACACAGATCTGGCATCTGCCCAGAAGGAGGCCAGCCGAAAGACCAAGGAGGCCGAAGAGAAGTTGAAGGTAGTCGAGAAGCTGGAGGAAGAGAAGAAGGCTCTGGAGGTTGCTGCGAAGAAGTCTAGGGAGGAGCTCACCGAGCTGAAGAAGTCATATGCCGTGTGGGAGACCAAACTCAAGCACATCACCGTGAAGAAGAACGAGCTGGAGCAATTTGTCGAGGAATACGGCGACTCCGTGAGTGAAAAACTCAAAGGTGACATTCCCGAGTGACTCTGGTGCAACCTTGTCCGGCCGAATGAATTATGTTAACTTCTGACTCTTTTCTTCATTCCGACGCAATCCCAGATTTCTGCGATGATGTCGCCGAGGAGACTGACAAGATCGAGAAGGAGCTGGACCCGTCCCGAGAGCTTCTCAAGGACAGTGCTGCTATGGCCATTCTTCGTTTGGAAGAACGCGTCGATCAAGTGACTTCGTATATGAAGAGGCTCGGCACTGCCGTCTTGGAAATTGACCGAGACGTCTTCTCCGATGAAGAGCCCTCAAAGGATCTGGAATCAGCTCTCACCCGAGCGAGGGACGTACCAAGCCGAGTGAAAGCTTGGAAAAAATACGCGGCCCGGGCTGGAGCTGACATCGCCCTCTCAGTCGTCCGTGTCCACTGCACGGGAGTGGAAGAGAAGAAGCTGAAGTCCCTGGAGGTCGCTAACCGGAAGCATGCCAAGGTTGAAGACTTCATGGAGATGTTCATGTAAGCTGCCACTCGGATCGCAGACAGCATTGACCTGGATACCTTCGTCGAAGTAGTGGTCCCACCTCAACCCGAGTGATCGTCGGGTTTAAAACTCTTTAAGCCTTTGCCTCGGAATGCCGAGTGGTAGTTGTAACCGTAAGACTTTAAATGAGCCTGACGCTCCTGTCGTCAGAACTTTTATCCGTACTCTCGTTTCAAGTGACGTAGTTTTTATTTGCCTTGCCTTTATTCGATCTTTGATTTCTGAATGTTTATACTTAGGCGACGCGGGGCCGCAGCTAAGCCCCCGAGTGTGGGTGAGGCCCGCACTCGGAATTGTTCGTGAGAACAATGATGGTCCTGTCTATCTTAGAGTCTGAGTGTGGAGGATGTCCCACTCGAAACGTTTTATAACTTAGGCGACGCGGGGCTGCAGCTAAGCCCCCGAGTGTGGGCGAGGCCTGCACTCGGAATTGTTCGTGAGAACAATGATGGTCCTGTCCATCTTAGTAATGATGGTCCTGTCCATCTTAGAGTCCGAGTGTGGAGGATGTCCCACTCGAAACAGTTTAGAACTTAGGCGACGCGGGGCCCCAGCTAAGCCCCCGAGTGTGGGCGAGGCCCGCACTCGGAATTGTTCGTGAGAACAATGATGGTCCTGTCCATCTTAGTAATGATGGTCCTGTCCATCTTAGAGTCTGAGTGTGGAGGATGTCCCACTCGAAACAGTTTATAACTTAGGCGACGCGGGGCCGCAGCTAAGCCCCCGAGTGTGGGCGAGGCCCACACTCGGAATTGTTCGTGAGAACAATGAGGGTCATGTCCATCTTAGTAATGATGGTCCTGTCCATCTTAGAATCCGAGTGTGGAGGATGTCCCACTCGAAACAGTTTATAACTTAGGCAATGCGGGGCCGCAGCTAAGCCCCCGAGTGTGGGCGAGGCCCGCACTCGAAATTGTTCGTGAGAACAATGATGGTCCTGTCCATCTTAGAGTCCGAGTGTGGAGGATGTCCCACTCAAAACAGTTTATAACTTAGGCGACGCGGGGCCCCAGCTAAGCCCCCGAGTGTGGGCGAGGCCCGCACTCGGAATTGTTCGTGAGAACAATGATGGTCCTGTCCATCTTAGTAATGATGGTCCTGTCCATCTTAGAGTCCGAGTGTGGAGGATGTCCCACTCAAAACAGTTTATAACTTTGGCGACGCGGGGCCGCAGCTAAGCCCCTGAGTGTGGGCGAGGCCTGCACTCGGAATTGTTCGTGAGAACAATGATGGTCCTGTCCATCTTAGTAGTGGTGGTCCTGTCCATCTTAGAGTCCGAATGTGGTGGATGTCCAACTCGAAACGGTTTATAACTTAGGTTTATAACTTCGCAAGTTCTACACGTATGACGCGGGGCATACTACACCCACTGGGAGTGATAAGAGAGATTGATTCACCGGAGTGAAAAGAGTTAAATTTCGACAAGCATAAAGGAACGAAACTTTATTCATCGAGATCACTCAGATTCATTATTGGAATGACAAACTAAAGTTGTCACGATCTACGTGTAGAACTTGCGAAGCAGGTCCGCGTTCCAAGTTCAGGGCTCTTCTACGCCATCTTTGATGTTGTAGAGCCGGTAAGCTCCATTGTGCAAGACTTTGGAGATTGCATACGGCCCCTGCCACGGAGGCGCTAACTTGTGGGTTTTTGCTGGTCCAGTCGGAGGACAAGATCTCCTTTCTGAAAAGCTCGGCCCTGGACTTGTCTGTCATGGTAACGCCTCAGATCCTGCTGATAGAGCGTCGATCTGATGAGAGCCAGCTCTCTCTCTTCCTCCAAAAGGTCAAGACCATCTTGTCGTGCTGCTTCAGCTTCGGCTTCATCATATTGTTCCACTCGGGGGGAATTGTGTTGAAGGTCACTCGGCAACACGGCTTCTGATCCGTACACCATGAAGAAAGGAGTGTGTTTTGTAGAGCGGTTCGGGGTTGTCCGAATGCCCCATAAGACGGATGGCAGTTCTTCAACCTAGGCCGCCGCAGCATACTTCAGGTCTCTCATCAATCGAGGTTTCAAACCTTGGAGAATCATTCCATTTGCTCGTTCTGCCTGTCCATTCGACTGCGGGTGAGCCACTGAGGCATAGTTAACCCGAGTGCCTTGAGAGAAACAAAACTCACGGAACTCGTCCGAGTCAAAGTTCTTCCCATTATCTGTGATAATGTCATGCGGCACACCGAATCTGAAGATGATCTGCCAAATGAAACTGACGGCAGTACCCGCATCCAAATTCTTGATGGGCTTCACTTCAACCCACTTGGTGAACTTGTCAACCGGCACAAGCAGGTGGGTGAATCCACTCGTCCCAGTCCACAGGGGACCGACCATATTGAGGCCCCATACTGCAAACGGCCAGGTGAGCGGGATCGTCTTTAGCGCGGACGCAGGCTTGTGAGACTTATTTTTATAGAACTGACACCCGACGCACAGGTCGACCAAATATCTTGCTGCTTCATTGGCTTGGGCCAATAAAAACCCGCTCGGAAAGCCTTAGCGACCAAAGTCCAAGAGGACGCGTGGTGGCCGCAAGTTCCCGAGTGGATTTCGTGTAAGATTTGCAGCCCTTCCTCTGGGGAGATGCATTTCTGAGTGACTCCTGTAGTGCTTTTCTTGTATAACTGGTCCCCCAGAACTTCGAATGACTTGGATCAATGGACGATTCGGCGAGCTTCTTCTTCATCTTCGGGGAGTTCTTGCCTCTGCAAGTATGCCAAATAGGGTTGAGTCCACTCGGGAGTGATTACCAGTGTTGGGAAACGTTGCATGGGAAACAAAAAATTTCCTACGCACACGCAAGATCTATCCATGGTGATGAGCATCTACGAGAGGGAGAGTGGATCTACATACCCTTGTAGATCGCTAAGCGGGAAGCGTTAAGAAACGCGGTTGATGTAGTCGAACGTCTTCGCGATCCAAATCGCAAGCCGTCCCGCGATCCAATCACGATCTAGCGCCGAACGGACTGCACCTCCGCGTTCAGCACACGTACAGATCGATGACGATCTCCACCTTCTTGATCCAGCAAGAGGGGGCGGAGAGGTAGATGAGATCTCCAGCAGCACAACGGCGTGGTGGTGGTGATGGTGGAGTTATCCCGGCAGGGCTTCGCCTAAGCACTACCGGAATCTATTTGGTGGAGGAACTAGAGAATAGAGAACTAGCACATGGCTATGGGTTTTGGGCCTCTATTCCTCTAGTATATATAGGAGGGAGAGGGAGGAGCAAGCCTCCCTAGGGTTTCCCCTAGGGGTCGGCCGTACCAGGGCAAGGAGGAGTCCAATCCACTTCCTACTAGGAAGTGGATTCATATTAGGAAGGAGTCCTATTCCTTCCTATCTCCACCTTTTTTCCTCTTGGGCATATGGGCCCTTATGGGGTCGGTTCCCCAGCCCATTAGGGGCTGGTGTGCCACCTCTTGGGCCCATGTGCCCCCCCGAGGTGGGTGGGCCCCACCCGGTGGACCCCCGGAACCCATTTGTCACTCCCGGTACACTACCGGAAATACCCGAAACTTTTCCGGAACCCAAATACCACTTTCCTATATATAAATATTTACCTCCGGACCATTCCGGAGCTCCTCGTGACATCCGGGATCTCATCTAGGACTCCGAACAACCTTCGGTCACCAACACATATATCTCAATACTACCGAAACGTCACCGAACGTTAAGTGTGCAGACCCTGCGGGTTCGAGAACTATGTAGACATGACCGAGACACCTCTACGGTCAATAACCAATAGGGGGACCTGGATGCCCATATTGGCTCCTACATATTCTACAAAGGTCTTTATCGGTTGAACCTCTATGTCAAGGATTCAGTTAATCCCGTATGTTGTTCCTTTTGTTCTTCGGTATGTTACTTGCCCGAGATTCGATCGTCGGTATCTCTATACCTAGTTCAATCTCGTTACCGACAAGTCTCTTTTACTCGTTCCGTAATACAAGATCCCATGTCTAACTCTTTAGTCACTTTGCTTGCAAGGCTTATTGTGATGTTGTATTACCGAGTGGGCCTTGAGATACCTCTCCGTCACACGGAGTAACAAATCCCAGTTTCGATCCATGCCAACTTAACAGACACCTTCGGAGATACTTGTAGAGCATCTTTAAAGTCACCCAGTTACGTTGCGACATTTGATGCACACAAGGTATTCCTCCAGTGTCAGTGAGTTACATGATCTCATGGTACATTTCATGTCTATGGCTAGGAAACCTTGACCATCTTTGATCAACGAGCTAGGCTACTAGAGGCATACTAGGGACACAGTGTTGTCTATGTATCCACACATGCAATTGAGTTTCCAATCAATACAATTATAGCATGGATAATAAATGATTATCATGAACAAGGAAATATAATAATAACCATTTTATTATTGCCTCTAGGGCATATTTCCAGCAGTCTCCCACTTGCACTAGAGTCAATAATCTAGCTCACATCACCATGTGATTAACATTGTAATGAATCTAACACCCAATGAGTTCTGGGGTTCGATCATGTTTTGCATGTGAGAGAGGTACTAGTCAACGGTCTGCAACATTCAGATCCGTGTGTTCTTTGCAAATCTATATGTCATCCTGCAGATGCTACCACGCTCCACTTGGAGCTATTCCAAATGGTTGCTCCACTCTACGTATCCGGATTGCTACTCAGAGTCATCCGGATTGGTGTCAAAGCTTGCATCAACGTAACCCTTTACGATGAACTCTTTATCACCTCCATAAACGAGAAACATTTCCTTAGTCCTCTATTTACTAAGGATAATTTTGACCGCTGTCCAGTGATCCACTCCTGGACCATTCTTGTACCCCTTGACAGACTCATGGCAAGGCACACACCAGGTGCGGTACACAGCATGGCATACTATACAGAGCCTATGGATAATGCTGAGGGGACGACCTTTGTCCTTTCTCTTTCTTCTGCCGTGGTCGAGCTTTGAGTCTCACTCAACTCCACACCTTACAAATCAGGTAAGAACTCTTTCTTTGACTGATCCATTTTGAACTCTTTCAAAATCTTGTCAAGGTATGTACTTATTGAAAGTCTTATCTGACATCTTGATCTATCTCTATAGATCTTGATGCCCAATGTTTTAAGTAGCTTTATCCAGATCTTCCTTTGAAAAACTCCTTTCAAACAACCCTTTATGCTTTCCAGAAATTCTACATTATTTCCAATCAACAATATGTCAACCACATATACTTATCAGAAATTCTGTAGTGCTCCCACTCACTTTCTTGTAAATACAAGTTTCTTATAAACTTTGTATAAAGCCAAAAGCTTTGATCACCACATCAAAGCGTATATTCCAACTCCGAGATGCTTGCTCCAGTCCATAGAAGGATTGATGGAGCTTGCATACATTTTAGCATCGTTAGGACTGACAAAACCTTCCGGTTGTATCACATACAACCTTTCCTCAAGGAAACCGTTAAGGAAACGATGTTTTGACATCCATCTGCCAGATTTCATGATCGAAAAATGCGGCAACTGCTAACATAATTCCAACAGACTTTTAGCATCGCTACGGGTGAGAAAGTCTCATCATAGTCAACTCCTTGAACTTGTCGGAAACTTCTTTGCGACAAGTCGAGCTTTATAAATGGTGACATTTACCATCAGCGTCTGTCTTCTTCTTAAGGTCCATTTGTACTCAACGGCCTGCCGTTTAACGGGCAAGTCTACCAAAGTCCATACTTGGTTTTCATACATGGATCCTTTCTCGGATTTCATGGCTCCTAGCCATTTGTTGGAATCCGGGCCCACCATCGCTTCTTCATAGCTCGTAGGTTCACTGTTGTCTAACAACATGACCTCCAAGACAGGATTGCAGTACCACTCAGGAGTGGTACGAGTTCTTGTCGGCCTACGAGGTTCGGTAGTAACTTGATCCGAAGCTTCATGATCATCATCATTTGCTTCCTCTTCACTTGGTGTAGGCGTCGCCGAAATATCTTTCTGCGTCGTGCCACTATCCAACTGAAGTGACGGTTCAAGAACCTCATCAAGTTCTACTTTCCTCCCACTCAATTCTTTCGAGAGAAACTCTTTCTCGAGAAAGGACCCGTTTTTAGCAACAAACACTTTGCCTTTGGATCTGAGATAGAATGTATACCCAACTGTTACCTTAGGGTATTCTATGAAGATGCATTTATCCGCTTTGGGTTCGATCTCATTAAGTTGAAACCTTTTTCACATAAGCGTCGCAGCCCCAAACATTAAGAAATGACAGCTTAGGTTTCTGCCAAACCAAAATTCATACGGTGTCATCTCAACGGATTTTTATGGTGCCCTATTTTAAAGTGAATGTAGTTGTCTCTAATGCATAATCCCAAA
This sequence comes from Elymus sibiricus, assembly GCA_039707655.1. Lineage (NCBI taxonomy): Eukaryota > Viridiplantae > Streptophyta > Magnoliopsida > Poales > Poaceae > Elymus > Elymus sibiricus. The sequence goes on from CM077671.1 coordinate 401,806,054, forward strand.
ACGATAGTGGCAAAACAATAAGAGACATCATAGTACGCACCATATCCAATAGAGCACGACTACGACGTTCGGACACACCATCACACTATGGTGTTCCAGGTGGCGTGAGTTGTGAAACAACTTCCACATTGTCTTGAGTTGTATACCAAACTCATAACTCAGATATTTACCCCCACGATCATATCGTAGACATTTTATCTTCTTGTCACGATGATCTCAAACTTCTCTCTGAATTTGTTTGAACTTTTCAAACGTTTCAGACTTGTGTTTCATTAAGTAAATATCCCCATATCTACTCAAATCATCAGTGAAGGTAAGAAAATAGGGATATCTACCGTACGCTTCAACACTCATTGGATTGCTACATCAACATGTATCATTTCCAATAAGTCACTTGCCCGCTCCATCAAGCCGGAAAACGGGGTTTTAGTCATCTTGCCCATGAGGCATGGTCTGCATGTCTCAACCGATTCAAAATCGAGTGAGTCCAAAGATCCATCATCATGGAGTTTCTGCATGCGCTTTACACCAATATGACCTTTAGCGGCAGTGCCACAAGTATGTGGTACTATCATTATTAACTTTGGATCTTTTGGCATCAATATTATGAACATGTGTATCACTACGATCGAGATTCAATGAACCATTCACATTGGGTGCATGACCATTGAAGGTATTATTCATGTAAACAGAATAACCATTATTTTCTAACTTAAATGAATAACCGTATTGCAATAAACACGATCTAATCACGTTTATGCTCAACACAAACACCAAATAACATTTATTTAGGTTCATCACTAATCCCGAAGGTAGAGAGAGCGTGCGATGGTGATCACATCAACCTTGGAAACACTTCCAACACACATCATCACCTCGCCCTTAGCTAGTCTCCGTTTATTCCGTAGCTTTTATTTCGAGTTACCAACATTTAGCAACTGAACCGATATCTAATACACAGGTGCTACTAGGAGTACTGGTAAGGTACACATTAATAATACGTATATCAAATATACTTCCGTTGACGTTGCCAGCCTTCTTATCTTTACCAAGTATCTAGGGTTGTTCCGCTTCAGCGACCGCTCTCCTCATAATAGAAGCAATTAGTCTCGAATTTGGGTTCAACCTTGGGTTTCTTCACTGGAGCAGCAACTGGCTTGCCATCCATGAAGTTTCCCTCCTTGCCCTTGCCCTTCTCGAAACTAGTGGTTTTACTAACCATCAACACTTGATGCTCCTTCTTGATTTCTACCTTCGCGGTGTCAAACATCGTGAATAGCTCAGGGATCATTATTTCCATCCCTGACATTTCATAGTTCATCACGAAGCTCTAGTAGCTTTGTGGCAGTGATTTGGAGAACTATATCAACCACTATCTTATCTGGAAGATCAACTCCCACTCGATTCAAGAGATTGTAGCACCCAGACAATCTGAGCACATGCTCACCGATTGAGCTATTCTCCTTCATCTTGCAGACAAAGAATCTTGTTGGTGGTCTCATACCTATCAACACGGGCACGAGCCTGAGATCCCAATTTCAGCTCTTAGAACATCTCATATGTTCCGTGACGTTCAAAACGTTTTGGAGCCTCAATTCTAAGCCGTAATGCATGATGCACTGAGATATCACGTAGTCATCAGAACGTGCCTGTCAGACGTTCACAGCATCTACAGACGACGCTTGAGGGGGTGGCGCACTGAGCGGTGCATTAAGGACATAAGCCTTCTGTGCAGCAATGAGGACAATCCTCAGATCACGGACCCAGTCCGCATTATTGCTACCATCATCTTTCAATTCTATTTTCTCTAGGAACGTATAAAAACAGGGGAGTTACAGCGCGAGCTATTGATCTACAACATAATTTGCAAAGTCACTTTGACTATGTTCATGATAATGAGTTCAATTAATCATATTACTTAAGAACTCCCACTCAAATCAACATCCCTCAGGTTGTCTAAGTGTGACATGATCCAAATTCACCAACCCAAGTCCGATCATCACGTGAGATGAGGTGGTTTCATTGGTGAACATCTTCATGTTGATCATATGTACTATATGACTCATGTTCGACCTTTCGGTCTCTTGTGTTCCGAGGTCATGTCTGTACATGCTAGGCCCGTCAAGTTTAACCCGAGTGTTCCGCATGTGCAACACTGGCTTGCACCCGTTGTATGCGAACATAGAGTCTATCACACCCGATCATCACGTGGTGTCTCGAAACGACGAACTTTCGCAACGGTGCACACTCAGGGAGAACACAATTTTATCTTGAAATTTTAGTGAGGGATCACCTTATAATGCTACCGTCCTCCTAAGCAAAACAAGGTGCATAAAAAGATTAACATCACATGCAAATCATAAGTGACATGATATGGCCATGATCTTGTGCTTTTGATCTCCATCTTGAAAGCACCGGCATGATCTCCATTGTCACCGGCATAACACCATGATCTCCATCATCTTGATCTCCATCAATGTGTAGCCTTGAGGTTGTCGCGCCAACTATTGCTTCTACAACTATTGCTAACTCATAGCGATAAAGTAAAGCAAATAGGCGAGAATAAATTAAAGACAACCCTATGGCTCCTGCCGGTTGCCGTACTCATCGACATGCAAGTCGTGATAATCTATACAAAACATGATCATCTCATACATCACATATATCTCATCATGTAATTGGCCATATCACATCACAACATACCCTGCAAAAACAAGTTAGACGTCCTCTAATTGTTGTTGCATGTTTTACGTGGCTGCTACGGGTATCTAGCAAGAACGATTATTACCTAAGCAAAAACCACAACGGTGATACACAAATTTCTATTCAACCTTCTCAAGGACCGCCTTTGTCGAATCCGATCCAACTAAAGTGGGAGAGACAGACACCCGCCAGCCATGTTTATGCAACAAAGTCACATGTCAGTTGATGGAACCGGTCTCTCGTAAGCGTACGAGTAAGGTTGGTCCGGGCCGCTTCATCCCACAATACCGTTGAATCAAGAAAAGACCAAGGGAGGAAGCAATCTGAGCATCAACGCCCACAAACTCCTTTGTGTTCTACTCGTGATCTCATCTATGCATAGACCTAGCTCATGATGCCACTGTTGGGAAACGTTGCATGGGAAACAAAAAATTTCCTACGGACACGCAAGATCTATCCATGGTGATGAGCATCTATGAGAGGGAGAGTGGATCTACATACCCTTGTAGATCGCTAAGCGGGAATCGTTAAGAAACGCGGTTGATGTAGTCGAACGTCTTCGCGGTCCAAATCGCAAGCCGTCCCACGATCCAATCACGATCTAGCGCCGAACGGACGGCACCTATGCGTTCAGCACACGTACAGCTCGATGACGATCTCCGCTTTCTTGATCCAGCAAGAGGGGGCGGAGAGGTATATGAGATCTCTAGCAGCACGACGGCGTGGTGGTGGTGATGGTGGAGTTATCCGGGCAGGGCTTCGCCTAAGCACTACCGGAATCTATTTGGTGGAGGAACTAGAGAATAGAGAACTAGCACGTGGCCGTGGGTTTTGGGGCTCTATTCCTCTAGTATATATAGGAGGGAGAGGGAGGAGCAAGCCTCCCTAGGGTTTCCCCTAGGGGTCGGCCGTACCAGGGCAAGGAGGAGTCCAATCCACTTCCTACTAGGAAGTGGATTCATATTAGGAAGGAGTCCTATTCCTTCCTATCTCCACCTTTTTTCCTCTTGGGAATATGGGCCCTTATGGGGTCGGTTCCCCAGCCCATTAGGGGCTGGTGTGCCACTTCTTGGGCCCATGTGCCCCCCCCCGGGGTGGGTGGGCCCCACCCGGTGGACCCCCGGAACCCATTCGTCACTCCCGGTACACTACCGGAAATACCCGAAACTTTTCCGGAACCCAAATACCACTTACCTATATATAAATCTTTACCTCCGGACCATTCCGGAGCTCCTCGTGATGTCCGGGATCTCATCCGGAACTCCGAACAACATTCGGTCACCAACACATATATCTCAATACTACCGAAACGTCACCGAACGTTAAGTGTGCAGACCCTGCGGGTTCGAGAACTATGTAGACATGACCGAGACACCTGTACGGTCAATAACAAATAGCGGGACATGGATGCCCATATTGGTTCCTACATATTCTACGAAGATCTTTATCGGTTGAACCTCTATGTCAAGGATTCAGTTAATCCCGTATGTTGTTCCTTTTGTTCTTCGGTATGTTGCTTGCCCAAGATTCGATCGTCGGTATCTCTATACCTAGTTCAATCTTGTTACCGGCAAGTCTCTTTTACTCGTTCCGTAATACAAGATCCCGTGGCTAACTCTTTAGTCACTTTGCTTGCAAGGCTTATTGTGATGTTGTATTATCGAGTGGGCCTTGAGATACCTCTCCGTCACACGGAGTAACAAATCCCAGTTTCGATCCATGCCAACTTAACAGACACCTTCAGAGATACCTGTAGAGCATCTTTATAGTCACCCAGATACGTTGCAACGTTTGATACACACAAGGTATTCCTCCAGTGTCAGTGAGTTACATGATCTCATGGTCATAGGAACAGATACTTGACATGCAGAAAACTATAGCAATAAACTGACACGATCATATGCTATGTTCATAGTTTGGGTCTTGTCCATCACATCATTCTCCTAATGATGTGATCCTGTTTCAAATGACATTTCATGTCTATGGCTAGGAAACCTTGACCATCTTTGATCAACGAGCTAGTCTACTAGAGGCATACTAGGGACACAATGTTGTGTATGTATCCACACATGCAATTGAGTTTCCAATCAATACAATTATAGCATGGATAATAAACGATTATCATGGACAAGGAAATATAATAATAAGCATTTTATTATTGCCTCTAGGGCATATTTCTAGCAGCTAGCCCCCGAGCCATTGAGCATCTTGGATCCGTCAAAGTACATAGTCCAGTGTTCAGGAACACTCGGAATTGGCTGCTCTTGCTCGATCCACTCGGCCATAAAATCAACCAATGCCTAGGACTTGATCGCTTTCTTGGCTTCAAACTTTATCTCCAACAGAAGGAGCTCAATTGCCCACTTTGCCACTCGGCGAGCAGCGTCTCTGTTGTGCAAGATCTCCGACAGGGGAGCGTTGCTAATCACCGTGACCGAATGATCTTGGAAGTAATGAACCACCTTTTTAGCAGTCAGGTAAATACCATAGACCAGCTTTTGGTAGTGCGAGTACCTTTGCTTGGAAGGGGTCAACACTTCTGAGATGTAATATATGGGTCTTTGGACCTTGAATGTTTTTCCCGACTCCTCGCGCTCTACGGCAAGGACTGTGCTCACCACCTGGCTAGTCGCCGCGATGTACAGGAGTAAAGGTTTCTGGCTGCCCGGAGCAGCTAACACTGGCTGGGTGGAAAGCAATGCCTTGAGTTCTTCAAACGCGGCTTGCGCTTCATTAGTCCACTCGAACTTGTCGGACTTTTTCATCAATCGGTAAAGAGGGAGTGCCTTCTCACCGAGCCTTGAGATGAATCGGCTCAGGGACGCGAGGCAACCTGTCAGCCTTTGTACGTCGTGCAAGCGCTCCGGTTGCTTCATTCGGACTATGGCGCCGATTTTATCCGGATTGGCGTCGATCCCCCGTTCGGAAACGAGAAAACCGAGTAACTTTCCGGCAGGCACTCCGAATATGCACTTAGCTGGATTCAGCTTTATTCCGAAGCGCCATAGGTTTGCGAAGGTCTTAGCAAGGCCAGTCAGGAGGTCGGAACCTTTCCTAGACTTAACCACGATATTGTCCATATAAGCTTCCACGTTCTGACTGATCTGCTTTTGCAAGCATTTCTGGATCATGCGCTGGAAAGTAGCCCCAACATTCTTCAGGCCGAATGGCATCGTGATATAGCAAAAGCACCCGAATGGGGTGATGAAGCCCGTCTTTATTTCATCGGGACCGTACATTCGGATCTGGTGGTACCCGGAGTATGCATCCAGGAACGACAGACATTCGCATCCGGCAGTAGAGTCCACTATTTGATCTATACGAGGTAAAGGGAAATGATCCTTCGGGCAGGCCCGATTGAGGTGTTTGAAGTCAATACACATACGAAGTGATTTGTCCTTTTTCGGCACCAGAACGACATTCGCGAGCCACTCGGAGTGGTAAACCTCGCGAATGAACTCGGCGGCAAGGAGTCGAGCTATCTCTTGACCAATCGCCTTGCGCTTCTCGACGGAAGATCGACACAAGTACTCTTTGACCGGCTTGGCCTTGGGATCAGTTCGGAGTCGGTGCTCAGCCAGTTCCCTGGGAACACCAGGCATGCCAGACGGCTTCCATGCGAAGATGTCCCAGTTCTCACGGAGGAAATGGATGAGCTCGGCTTCCTATTTCTCTCCGAGTGACGTGGATATGTTTGTCGGAGCAGCACTTGGGTCACTCGGATGAATATGGACATGCTTGGTCTCGCCGGCCGACTGGAAAGCCGATTCCGAAGCCGGCCACTTTGACCTGAGCAGATCGGCCGTATCCACTTCTTTCTTATATCCTTCGAGCTCGACTGCGAGCACCTGCTCGTTGGCGATCTTGGAGCCCTGCTGGAGGCACTCTTCGGCAATCTTCCGGTCGCCAGTCACTGTGATCACGCCTTTAGGCCCTGGCATCTAGAGTTTGAGATATACGTAACATGGTCTGGCCATGAAACGCGCGTAGGCGGGCCTACCCAGGATGGCGTGATAAGCGCTACGGAAGTCTACCACCTCGAAGGTTAACCTTTCCTTTCGGAAATTCTTTTCGCTCCCGAATACGACGTCCAGAGCGATCTGGCCGAGTGATTCCGCCTTCTTCCCAGGGACAATACCGTGGAAATGCATGTTGCTCTTGCTCAATTGAGACATCGGGATGCCCATTGCCTTGAGCGTATCAGCATAAATGATATTGAGACCGCTGCCTCCATCCATCAAGACCTTGCGTAGTCGGACGCCACCCACTGTCGGGTCGACGACCAACGCCTGCCTCCCAGGGGTGGCTATGTGAGGCGGATGGTCGGACTGGTCAAAAGTGACAGGTGTCTTCATCCAGTTGAGGTACTTGGGGGCAGTCGGAACTGCCAAGTTTACCTCCCGATTGACAACCTTCAACTGCCTCTTACTTTCAACGTCAGCAAAAATCACGAGGACTTTATCAACTTTAGGGTACTCGGGGGCACCATCGTCATCCTCGGCATCGACTTTTTCACTCGAAGGCTCCGCGCCCATCTCCTCCTTGAGCAGGCGACATTCCCGAGTGGTGTGCTTCGGGAGCACAACATTGCCTTCTTCATCCGTCTTGGTATGAATCTGGCACGGCTGATCGAGGATGTCAGACTTAGAGTCGGACTTCTTCTTGGGAATCCACTCTTTCTTCTTTTTCTTCGGCTTCGGCTTGCCTTGGCCTTGCCCTTGGACGGCTGCGACCTCTGCCTTGCCGGAGGCGTCAGCCTTCCTCTTCTGATTTTTCCCGGCATTGCCTCCCGATTGAGGGACGTTGCCGACTCATCCTTTGTCGCTACGGAGGTGGTCTTCTTCCTCGCCATTGGCGTACTTGTTTGCGATCTCCATGGCCCGACCGAGGGACAGATCCCTAGCTCGGCCGAACTTCAAGATCAACTCCCGATACCGAGTGCCTGCCTTAAAGGCGCACACGGCCTGATGTTCAGTCACATTTTCCATGGTGTTGTGCAACGTGGTCCAGCGCTGAATGTACTCACGGGGAGTCTCGTTGCTCTTCTGGACGCAATGTTGTAGTTCTGTCAATCCACCCGGGCGCTTGTACGTGCCCTCGAATGTCTTGACGAACACTCAGGCCAAATCTTCCCAACAATAAATGCAATTGGCGGGCAACTGATTCAGCCACGCGCGCGCAGACCCTTCTAGCATGAGCGAAAGGTGCTTCATTGCAACGAAATCATCGCCACCGCCGATCTGGACGGCAACTCGATAATCTTCGAGTCAAGTCTGTGGCTTGGATTCGTCATTGAACTTCCCAATTCCGGTCGCCAACCGATAATTGGGGGGTATCTCCACCTCTCGGATGTATCTGCTGAAACATCCGAGACCGGTAACTCCCCAGCCGCTCGCCCGGTCTCTGTCATGTCTGTTCCGATCAACCACTCGCTGAATGATGTCGGATCGGGCGTCGTAGCCTCTGTGACGAGCAGGGCTCCGCTCACAATCCCTCCCGAGTGGGTAGCCTCCGTCATACGGACGCTGACCACGCATGCCGCCTCTCGGAGGAGGGGTCCGACTGAAGTCGTGGTCATCGCGCCCGCGTCCTCTGTGCAGACCTCTCGGAAGAGGAGGAGTTCGTGGGTCTTTCCTTGGTGCTAAAGGACTATGAGCTGATGTAGGACCGAAAGTATGTCTAGAGGGGGGGTGATTAGACTACTTGACCAAATAAAATTCTACCTTTTCCCAAATTTTAGAGTTGGCAGTTTTTAACATTCATGTCAAGTCAAGTACACCCTACACATGCAAGTCTAAGAGTATAGCAGCGGAAAGTAACAACAAGCATGAGTAGAAAGGATAGGGTAGGAGGATCAAACGCAATTGTAGACACGATGATTTTTCCCGTGGTTCCGATAGGTGGTGCTATCGTACATCCACGTTTATGGAGTCTTCAACCCACGGAGGGTAACGGTCGCGAGAGTTCACGGAGGGCTCCACCCATAAGGGTCCACGAAGTAGCAACCTTGACTATTCCATAACGGCTTCCGTCCACGAAGGACTAGCCTCACTATGGGTAGATCTTCACGAAGTAGGCGATCTCATTGCCCTTACAAACTTCTTGGTTCAACTCCACAACACGAAGTAGGAGGCTCCCAAGCGACACCTAACCAATCTAGGAGGCACCACCCTCCAAAAGGTAATAGGCTCGGTAATGATGATGAACTCCTTGCTCTTGTGCTTCAAGATGATAGACTCCTCAACACACAATCACTCTCTCACAGATTTGGCTTGGTGGAAGAGATCGGATTGGTGGAAAGCAACTTGGGGAGGCTAGAAATCAAGATCCATATGGTTGGAGTGGATGATCTTGACCTCAACACAAGGGTAGGTGGTTCTCTCTCAGAAAACTGGATGGGGCAAGTATGGAATAGTTCTGAGTGCTTCTCTTTCGAGTGGGTGGTGGTGAAGGGGTATATATAGGCATCCCCAAAAATCCAACCGTTACACACAAAATGACCAACTCGGTGACACCGATGTGTTAATCTCGGTGGTACCGAAGTGACCAAAAGGTGGCAACTTTTGAATCTCGGTGAGACCGATATAGGAAACTCGGTTGCACCGATAAGGTGACCAACGGTCAGTTTGCCATTCTCGGTGACACCGATCCAACAATCTCGGTGGTACCGATATTGTGAATTTGCGTAACAGAAAGTTGGCAACCTAAACTCGGTGGCACCGAAGTAGAATCGGTTGCACCGAAAGGCTAGGGTTTTGCTTAGGTCTGTCTGAGTTTGGGAATCGGTGGCACCGAGTGGAAAGTGTTGGTTGCACCGATTTTGGATATTTGACTTTGGACAGACTTTTGTGGTAGAGCTTGTGGGTGTTTTTGGTGACTATCACTTGTGCACGTATGAGCATTTTGTTCACCAACAGAACCTTACCCCCTTTTAATAGTATTGGCTTTCCTATGGACTCAAAGTGATTTCTCACAAAGTAAAATGTAGAGTCCTCTTGCTTGAAGCTTTGCCAATCCATTTCCTTGCATCTTGGGGTAATTCCACAATCTCCACAATCCTTTTGCCATCCCTATCATTGAACTTTTCTTGAAATATACTTAGTGGAAACATTAATTCAATGACTTATATGTTGTTATTAATTACCAAAACCACCAAGGGAGCAAATGTGCTTTTAGCTGACTGGACGGTGTCCGCCCGAGTGGACTCATTGCGAATGCGTTGGTGCGATTGCGACACCTCTAAATTTTGCTGTAGGGCGGTTTTCAGCAAGGCCTGGATATGTTGTATGCCCTCACCAGCGGCCGAGTCGGACGGCTGGATAGAATCCGCGATCCGAGTGACCGCGGCCAGATGCAACAAGGGAGTGCGCGTCACCAGGATGGTGTATGGCCGTTCCTTTGTGAACAGCTGACGGCGGCTACGACTGGAGCTGGGTAGCTCTCTTGCCGCGCGCTCGTCGAGTGATCGTTGGAGCCGCTCGAGTCACTCGTGCTCAACCAAGGTGGCCTGGCGCGCAGCCTCCAGGGCTATCTCATCCGGGGTAGTCCCCGCGATAGGGGTGAGGAGAACCAGATCGTTCCTGCGCCTGATTTCCTCCCACTGCTCCCGAGTGAGGGGTCGGGGAACATAGCCGTCGGAGCTAGCGTTGTTGCGGTCGCCATCTCGATGGCGGGTATCTCCCGCAGAATGCCCGGGTGGAGCAGCACCTCGGGCCGGGCCAGCCATCAGGACCTCCGCTACATCTCCGCTGCTCTCGCGCTCGTCAGCACCAGAAGACTCGTCATCTGATGACGGAAAAAGGCAATGGACGGACTCGTCGACGTCGAGTGCGGTCACTTGCTGAACCGCGGCTTGAGCCGCCACAGCGTGTTTGATCCAACGCTGCAGCCGTGAGCGTCCGGAGCACCTGTGGCAAGCCGCGATGCGAGTCGGAGAAGTCGGTCAATAAGGCATAGACGGTTGTCGGAGGAGGACTCCGAACGTCGTCGCGCTGAAAAGGATCCAGCGGCGCTTCCTGCAGCCACGCCGAATCGTCGACGGTGAAGCTGAGGGAACCGAAGAGGATCTCGCCGCCGAATGTGTTCATGATGATCGGAAAAAGTGGAAATTCCACCTGCGCCGGATTTTGCTAGACGTGCAGCCCCACGGTGGGCGCCAACTGTCGTGTGAATGAACCTGACAATAGTACTAGGGGTACGAAAGGAGGGGCGAAGTCTAGCTACGGCGCAAGTGTGCACTCGAATGTGATAAAAGCCCTACGTCTCGAAAGTGATAAAAGCCTTATGTCTCGAGCCCGGAGGCTTTGGTGTTTGCTTATGGGTGGTAGAAGATTACACAGGGTCGGAACCCTTGCACTGGCGCCCGGGGGTGGCTTATCTAGAGTGCGCCACCACCGGCCGAGCGCCATCATTAGGACAATAAATGCTAATGAAAGATGCGTTACAGGAACGGCTGATTAACTAGGCGTTACTGGTAACGGGGAGTTAACTTCATAACGAGTGACTGCTCGAATTCCACGAACGCTATGTCTTCTGGGTCGCCTGAGCTTCTATCTGACCGAGTGGCGCCGTGGTAGTCCGAGTGGCCTGAATAATCCGAGTGAACGGCCATATGCATCTGAATGCGTCTTTAGCCTAGGGGCTTTAATGACATTGTGGAACCACAAATGGGCCCTAGATGTCAGGCCTGTGACCCTACCCATAGTAGGCATCCTCATCACCAGGTGGGCGGAATAGTCTTCAGAGCGGATGCTGGCTTGTGTGTTTGATTCTTGTAGAACTGGCATCCAGCACAAAGATCTACCAAGTCCTTCGCTGCTGCGTTGCTCGAGGCCAATAAAAACCTGCACGGAATGCCTTTGCGACCAACGTCCGAGAGGACGCATGATGACCACAGGTTCCCGAATGAATGTCATGTAGGATTTGTAATCCTTCTTCTAGGGATATGCATCTCTGAGCCACGCCAGTAGTGCTTTTTTTGTATAGCTGATCTCCCATCACTTCAAAGGATTTGGATCGTCGGACGATCCTTCGGGCTTCCTCTTCATCTTCAGGGAGCTCTTGCCGGAGCAAGTACGCTAAATACGGTTGGGTCCACTCGGGAGTGATCACCAACATCTCTTGGACGAGATCCACTACAGCTGGGATGTGTACTTCAGTCGGATTTGAAGGACCGACTGCTTGTGGGGGATCTTCGATAAAAGTATCTTCTTTGACCGAAGGGGAATGAAGCTGTTCAAGGAATACATCTTTCGGCACGACTTTCCGAGTGGAGCCGATTTTAGCCAGGTCATGAGCTGCCTGATTTTTCGCTCGGGGGAGATGATGCAGCTCTAAACCTTCGAAGTTCTTCTCTAGTTTTCGGACTGCATTGCAATATCCAGTCATGGCAGGACTCCTTATGTCCCATTCCTTCATCACCTGGTTGACAACAAGGTCCGAGTTACCGAATACCATCAAGTGCCGAATGCCAAGTGTGATTGCCATTCGGAGTCCATAGAGGAGTGCTTCGTACTCGGCTTCATTATTGGATGAGTCGAAATGAATCTGTAGGACATAGCTCAGTCAATCTCCTCTGGGGGAAACGAGAACTACTCCAGCTCCGGATCCTTGGAGCATCTTAGATCCATCAAAGAACATGGTCCAGTGTTCAGGGATACTCGGCGCTGGTTGTTCCTGTTGAATCCACTCGGCCAGAAAATCAACTAGGGCTTGCGACTTGATTGCCTTCTTAGCTTCAAAATTGATTTCCAACGGGAGGAGTTCAATTGCCCACTTTGCCACTCGTCCAGTGGCGTCTCTATTATTTAGGATTTCCGAAAGAGGAGCGTCGCTAATAACGGTGACCGAATGCTCTTGAAAATAATGAGCTACCTTCTTGACAGTGAGGTAAATGCCACAAACCAACTTTTGGTAATGCAGATATCTTTGCTTGGAGGGAGTCAAGACTTCGGAAATATAATACACACGCCTTTGCACCTTGAAAGTTTTTTCCGATTCTTCACGCTCCATAGTGAGGACAGTGCTGACCACTTGGCTAGTAGCGGCGATGTACAAGAGCAAGGGCTCTCGGCTGCCCGGAGCATCTAACACAGGCTTGGTGGAAAGCAAAGCCTTGAGCTGATCGAATGCCTCTTGTGATTCAGAGGTCCACTCGAACGTGTCAGACTTCTTCATCAATCGGTAAAGAGGTAAGGCCTTCTCACCGAGATGAGAGATGAGTCTACTCAGGGCAGCGAGGAAACCCGTGAGTTTCTGGACATCGTGCAAGCGGAAAGGTTTCTTCATTCGGATGATTGCTCCAATTTTATCATGATTAGCGTCGATCCCTCGTTCGGAAACAAGGAAACCGAGAAGCTTACCCGAAGGGACTCCGAATGTGCACTTTGCAGGGTTGAGATTTATTTGGTAGCGTCGGAGGTTTGCGAAGGTCTCGGCGAGGTCAGCTAGGAGGTCGGAACCTTTCCTAAACTTAACCATGATGTCATCCATGTACGCTTCGACATTCCGACTGATTTGTTCCTGTAAACATTTCTGAATCATGCGCATAAATGTTGCCCCAGCATTCTTCAGACCGAGTGGCATAGTGATGTAGTAGAAACACCCGAATGGGGTGATGAAAGCCGTTTTTATTTCATATGGTCCATACATTCGGATTTGATGGTACCCGGAGTACGCATCTAAGAACGACAGGCATTCGCATCCGGCGGTGGAATCTACTATCTGATCTATGCGGGGAAGGGGAAAGTAATCTTTCGGGCAGGCCCGATTGAGGTGTTTGAAATCGATACACATTCGGAGAGACTTGTCCTTCTTAGGCACCAACACTGGGTTGGCCAGCCACTCGGAATGGAAAACTTCCCGAATGAATTCGGCAGCTAGGAGCCGAGCGATCTCTTCGCCAATGGCCTTGCGTTTCTCGACGGAGGATCGACGCAAGTGCTCTTTGCCTGGCTTGATCTTCGGATCCACTCGGAGTCGATGCTCAGCCAGTCCCCTGGGTACTCCTGGCATGTCAGAGGGCTTCCATGCAAAGATATCCCAGTTCTCACGGAGGAACTGGATGAGCTCGGCTTCTTATTTGTCATCAAGCGATGTCGAGATGTTAGTCGGAGCCGCACTCGGATCACTGGGATTAATGAGAACCTGCTTGGTTTCGCTGGCCGACTGAAACACTGATTCTGTTGCCGGGCATTTGGACTTGAGTAAGTCTGCAACATCCACTGTTTTCTTGTAGCCATCAAGTTCGGCTGCGAGAACTTGTTCATTGGCTATTTTGGAGCCCTGTTGGAGGCACTCCTCGGCAATTTTCTAATCGCCGGTTATCGTAATCACACCATTCGGTCCTGGCATCTTAAGTTTAAGATAGACGTAACATGGTCGGGCCATGAAACGTGCGTAGGCAGGCCTACCTAGGATGGCGTGATAGGCACTTCGAAAATTCACCACTTCAAATGTTAGGCGCTCCTTCCGAAAATTCTTCTCGCCTCTGAATACCACATCCAAAGCGATCTGACCGAGTGACTCGGCCTTCTTCCCAGGAATGACCCCATGGAAATGCATGTTACTCTTACTCAGTCGAAACATCGGAAAGCCCATTGCACTGAGTGTATCCGCGTAGATTATGTTGAGTCCACTGCCACCGTCCATCAAGACCTTACACAGTTGAACCCCATTCACAGCTGGATCAACAACCAGCGCCTACCTCCCAGGGGTGGCTATGTGGGCTAGGTGATCAGACTGATCGAAAGTGACAGGAGTCTTTGTCCAATTAAGGTGATTCACGGCAGTCGGAGCTACCATGTTCACCTCCCGATTGATGACTTTCAATCGGCTCTTACTCTCGACGTCTGCAAAGATCATGTTTAGGACCTTGTCGACGTGTGGGTATTCTGGATTGCCCTCTTCTTCTTCGTCGGCGTCCTTCTCTGCGGAAGTCTCTTTTCCCATCTCATGTTTGAGCAAACGGCACTCCTGAGTGGTGTGCTTCGGGTAAATGACGTTGCCTTCTTCATCTTTCTTCGTGTGGATCGCGCAGGGCTGATCCATCACCTCGGAGTTATACTCGGGTTTCTTCTTGTTAACCCAATCTTTTTTCTTTTTTTTCTTAGCCTTCGGCTTCCCTTGGCCAGGAACAGCTGCCACTTCAGCTTTTCCCAGAGGATCAGCTTTCGCTTCTGCTTTTTGTCAGCGTTCCCAGCCGACTGTCGGGTGTCACCTGCTTGACCTTTGACGCTTCGGAGGCGGTCTTCTTCTTCGCCGTTGGCATACTTATTGGCGATTTCCATGGCTCGACTGAGAGACAGATCTCCCGATCGGCCAAACTTCAAAACGAGCTCTCGGTACGATGTACCAGCCTTGAAGGCACAAACGGCCTGGTACTCAGTGACGTTCTCTACCGTGTTGTGCAGTGTAGTCCATCACTGAATATACTCTCAGAGAGTCTCATTGTTCTTCTGGACACAGTGCTACAATTCAGTCAGTCCACCCAGACGCTTGTACGTGCCTTCAAACGTCTTGATGAACACTCGGCCAGATCCTCCCAGCAATAGATGCTACTGGAAGGTAATGTTGGGGAACGGAGCACGAATTTCAAAAAAATTCCTACGCTCACGCAAGATCTATCCATGGAGATGTATCGCTACGAGAGGGGAGAGTGTGTCTACTTACCCTCGTAGACTGTTAGCGGAAGCGTCTCACAACGCGGTTGATGTAGTCAAACAATCCTTCGAGCTCCACCGATCAAGTACCGAACGTACGGCACCTCCGAGTTCTACACACGTGCAGCTCGGTGACGTTCCTCGCCTTCTTGATCCAGCAAGATGTCGAGGTAGTAGATGAGTTCCGTCAGCACGACGGCGTGGCGACGGTGACGGTGAAGTGATTCCGGCGGGGCTTCGCCTAAGCTCTCCGAAAATATGACCGAGGTGGAAAACGGAGATCGGGGCACCGCACACGGCTATGGGACAATTGTGTACTTTGGGGTGCCCCCTTGCCCCCGTATATAAAGGAGGAGAGGGAGGAGGCCGGCCCCCTAGGGGTGCGCCAAGTGTGGGGAGTCCTACTAGGACTCCTTAGTCCTAGTAGGATTCCACCTCCCATACGGAGTAGGAAAGAGGGAAGGGAGAGGGAAAGGAAAGAGGGGGCTGCGCCCCCTCCCCTAGTCCAATTCGGTTTGGGCAAGGGGGGGCGCGAGCCTCCTCACGTGGCCTGCCTCTCCTTTTCCCGTATGGCCCAATAAGGCCCATTACTTCTCCCGGTGAATTCACGTAACTCCCCGGTACTCCGAAAAATACCCGAATCACTCGGAACCTTTCCGACGTCCGAATATAGCCTTCCAATATATGAATCTTTACCTCTCGACCATTTCGAGACTCCTCGTCATGTCCGTGATCTCATCCGGGAATCCGAACAAACTTCGGCCACCAATCACATAACGCATATAATACTAAATCGTCATCGAACCTTAAGTGTGCGGACCCTACGGGTTCGGGAATGATGTAGACATGACCGAGACGACTCTCCGGTCAATAACCAACAGCGGAACCTGGATGCTCATATTGGTTCCTACATATTCCACGAAGATCTTTATCGGTGAACCTCATATGTCAACATACGTTGTTCCCTTTGTCTGGCGGTATGTTACTTGCCCGAGATTCGATCGTCGGTATCCAATACCTAGTTCAATCTCGTTACCGGCAAGTCTCTTTACTCGTTCCGTAATACGTCATCTTGTAACTAACTCTTTAGTCACGGTGCTTGCAAGGCTTCTGTGATGCTGTATTACCGAGAGGGCCCAGAGATACCTCTCCGATAGTCGGAGTGACAAATTCCAATCTCGATCCATGCCAACTCAACAAACACTTTCGGAGATACCTGTAGTGCACCTTTATAATCACCCAGTTACGTTGTGACGTTTGATACACCCAAAGTATTCCTACGGTATCCGGGAGTTGCATGATCTCATGGTCAAAGGAACGTGTATTTGACATAGTGAAAGCAATAGCAATAAACTGAACGATCATTTGCTATGCTAACGGTTGGGTCAAGTCCATCACATCATTCTCCTAATGATGTGATCCCATTATCAAATGACAACTCATGTCCATGGTCAGGAAATCTTGACCATCTTTTGATCAACAAGCTAGTCTAGTAGAGGCTTACTAGGGACACAGTATTTGTTTATCTATTCACACATGTATTTAGTTTCCGGTCAATACAATTCTAGCATGAATAATAAACTATTATCATGAACGGGGAAATATGATAATAACTAATTTATTATTGCCTAGGGCATATTTCCAACAGGTAACTGGTTCAGTCATGCCCGAGCAGATCCTTCCAGCATGAGGGGGAGGTGTTTCATGGCCACGAAGTCGTCTCCACCCCAAATCTGAACAGCCACTCGGTAATCTTCGAGCCAGGTCTCCGGCTTGGATTCGCCGTTGAACTTTCCGATCTCGGTCGCTAAATGGTAATTGGGGGGTATCTCGGCTTCTCGGATATACCTGCAGAAGCACTCGAGACCCGATGTTCCCCAACCGGTCACGCGGTCTCTAATCACTCGGTTCCTATCTACCATATTTTGTATGATGGTAGACCTGCCATTGGGCAGCAGAGGCCGCCGGCTAGCTTCGTCGAAGCCACGGGGTCGAGGGGAGTCCGATTGCGATCTTCTCCGTAGTGGCGGCCATCATCGAATGGACGCTTGCCGTACGAACCACCTCTCAGAGGAGGGGTCCGACTGACATCGCGCTCATCTCGCCAACGCCCCCCGAACGGACCTCTCGGAGGAGGAGGAGAGCGTACGCGTTTTCCGTACGCGTGCGGGCTGTGAGCAGACTGCATTGTGTCCGCCTGCACAAACCGGCCGTGAATCCGCAGTGACGACCGTGAAACTTCCGAATTCTGCATCAGTGCGGTCTTCAGCAGAGCTTGGATCTGCCGAATGCCCTCGCCAGCTGTCGATCCAGACGGCTGAATAGATTCAGCGATCCGGGTGGCTGCTGCCAGGTTCTCTATCGGTGTGCGCATCACTGGGACTTTGGGCGGTCGGCTGCTCTGGAACAGCGGACGCCTTAGGTTGCTGGAACTCGGTCTATCACGTGCCACGCGCTCGTCGAGCGACTGCTGGAGACGCTCGAGTCGCTCGCGCTCGTCCAAAGTGGCCAAGCGCATAGCCTCCAGAGACAATTCCTCTGGAGTGGTCCCCGGGATCGGAGCGAGGAGAACTTCGTCGTCCCTCCTCCTCCTATCTTCCCGCTGCTCCCGAGTGAGAGGTCGGGGAACATAGCCGCTTGTGTCACCAGCGTGACGATCGCCGTCGCGACTATGAGGACCACCCCCAGAGTACCCGAGAGGCCCGTTGTTGGTGGTGTTGGCCATCAAGACTTCTGCAGCGTCTCCGCTGTCACCGAATTCCGACTCATCGGACAATTCATCCCCCCGAGGAGGGGAACAAATCGACGGTGGGTTCGTCAGAGTCGAGCACAGCCACTTGGGCGACCGACAACTGGCGAGCCATGGCGTGCTCAACCCACCGCTGCCACCGAGAGCGCTCGGAGCGCCTGCGGTGACTCCCAGAGTCGGGAACGGATGAGGAACCATAAGGCTCCGACGGCTGCCGCGGGAGAACGCCGTGAGCCGCAGCACTAAAGTGTGCCGCTCCCCGCGCGGGGAACCAGTCAGGATCCAGCGGTGCCTTGTGCAACCAAGCAGAACCGTCGGCGACAAAACGCAAGGGTCCGAAGTGAATTTCACCGCCGAGTGCCAACATGGTGAATGAAAAAGGTTTGAATCCACTTACGCGGAATTCGCTAGACCCTCCGCCCCACGGTGGGCACCAACTGTCGTGGGAGTAATCCTGACAATAGTACGGGGGGTACGAATGAGTAGGTGGAAGCCTAGCTACGGAATAAGTGTCACACTTGGAATTTACGAGTTCGGACCCCACTCGGAAGTGGTAACAGTCCTACGTCTCGAGCCCTGGGCTGTGTGTTTTCCTTGTATGGGTATATGATTACAGAGTGTTCGTAACCCTTGCTCTGGCATCGGAGGGCAGCTTATATAGAGTGCCCCGCCATTAACCGAGCACCATCACCAGGACCGTTAATGCTAGTAACTGCAGGGGTTACTAGAAACTGCTAAGTTAACTACAGCCGTTACAGGTAACGTGGTCTTTACAATACTTAAGGCGTATTAAGTCCCTCGAACGTTGCCTCTCCCACGACGGTCCTGCTCCTTTCTATCCGAGTGTTACGAAAGGTGCCGAGTGATGAGTAACGTCCGAGTGACTTTCTAGGGGCCGAGTGCTGCTTGTGCGTTCATCCGAGAGTCGTGGTGAACCAAGGACTTCCATGAACTTGTAGGACCCCAGGGGTGTCCTAGTATAGAGGTATGTGACCCTACCTAGGGTAGGTGACCTCGTCATATGGTTTTGATGCACTTTATATGATTTATTTAGAACTAACCCAGACTGACGCTGTTTTCAGCAAAACTACCATGGTGTTGTTTTTGTGCAGAAAATGAAAGTTCTCGGAATCGCCTGAAAATTTTTGACAATCTTTTTGGAACAAAAGAGGCACTAGACGCTTCGTGGGAGGGCCAGAAGATCCATGAGGTGGGCACAACCCACCAGGGCGCGCCAGGCCCCCCCGGCGCGCCCTGGTGTATCGTGCTCACCTCGTGGCCCACCTTCACATGAAACCAACGCCAAAAAATCCTATAAATATAGAAACCATCAGAAATAACCCTAGACTCTCAGCTACGCCGCCGCAACTCTCTATATCGACGAAAAACCAATCTGGAGACATTCCAGTACCCTGCCGGAGAGGGGAATCCATCTCCGGTGGCCATCTTCATCATCCCGGCGGAGGCCATGAAGAGGAGGGAGTAGTCCACCCTCGGGGCTGAGGGTATGTACCAGTAGCTATGTGTTCAATCTCTCTCTCTCTCTCGTGTTCTTGAGATGTCACGATCTTGATGTATCACGGGCTTTGTTAATATAGTCGGATCATATGATGTTATTCCCTTGCTATCATGTTGTGATGAATTGAATCTTTCCCTTTGAGATATCATTATGTTGGATTGAATATTGGATTTGAGAACACTTGATATATGTCTTGCATATGGATACCCGTGGTGACAATGGGGTGTTCTATTGATTCACTTGATGTATGTTTTGGTACTCAGCTTGCGGATTCCCGAGGTGACATTGGGGTAATCTATGTATAGGGGTTGATGCACGTTCTTGTCCTACGTTCTCCGATAGAAATCTTGGGGCACTCTTTGAGGTTCTTTGTGTTGGATTGAGTATTATGAATCTGTAATTGTTTGATGCGTATCGTATAATTAACTCATGGATACTTGTGGTGACATTGCAGTATCTAGGTGACATTAGAGTTGGTTGATGCGTATCATATGGTGTTATTCTAGTACGAACTCTTAGATAGATTGATCGGAAAGGATAACTTGGTGTTATTTTAGTACGAACTCTTGGATAGATTGACCGGGAAGGATAACTTTAAGGTGGTTTCGTACCCTACAAACAATTTCTTCTTATGTTCTCTGCTAGATAAGAACTTTGGAGTGATTCTTCGTTACACGTTGAGGGATGGTCATGTGATCCAATTATATTAGCATTTTTGAGAGATTTTACTAGCGGAAGTACGGACCCTAGGCCTTGTTTTCAAGCATTGCAATACCGTTTGTGCTCACTTTTGTTACTTTCTACCTTGCTGTTTTTATATTTTGAGATTACAATAACCTATATCTACCATCCGTATTGCACTTGTCTCACCATCTCTTCGCCGAACTAGTGCACCTATACAATTTGCCATTGTATTGCATGTGTTGGGGACACAAAAGATTTCTTGTATTTGATTGCACGGTTGTTTGAGAGAGACCATCTTCATCCTACACCTCCCACGGATTGATAAACCTTAGGTCATCCACTTGAGGGAAAATTACAACTGTCCTACAAAACTCTGCGCTTGGAGGCCCAACAAAGTCTACAAGAATAAAGTTGCGTAGTAGACATCAATGGTGCGTACAATAATTGGGATCATGCAATGGATGGGATGGAACAAAATCTCCTAACATGTATCAGGAAACTATTGGGGTCTCCCCATGTGCAATAGCGGAAGCATAATATGGAGAATATGGGCAACATCCAAAACAATGCACATCCAAAGCATGGTAGTCATGGCATGGCAATAGTGAACAATTGCGCAAATGATGCAAAGGAAGCATGGCAATATCATCACAAAAAAAGCAAATGCCAATAACCATGGGTTTGTCATCTATGCCATATGTGAAAATTGGGTTTATTTTAATGGCATATGCATAGTTACTACGATGAGATTGCAAAGATGCAATATGAGTGATCTCATGCATAGCATATGACAAGTCAAGCGGATTGTCAAACATGATGTGACCAATAGAGTTCTCACAAGGTATCCTATGCAACATGGCATCATAACTAATAGACTCCACATGAGAATCGTCAAACTCATCATAAATGGGCAATTCATCACATGAGGAAGTCGCATAATCATGAATCATGGAAATAGGGTGATCATCATCATGCAAGCAATCAAAGTCCACTAGTGGGACAAGAGCATCATCTTCACCTATGTTACCTTTGTCATTCCACACATGTGGTGTAGGTGAGGTGGCATAGACCAACTCGTGGTCCTCGTCATCATGATGGAACCATGTGGGGGTGCGTCATATTCCACCATGGCCATCGTATTGTCCAAAGGGAGGACGAAGTCGTAGAGGATTGGCGCGTCATCGTGTATGGGACCTAGCACCAAAGGAGAAGACACAATAAAGGTAGATGTTAAGTTGTTAGAAATCGAAATGGCCTCACATGCCCTATCAACTACCTCGCTCTCTCTATGTGGTGGCTCGCACACTCCCTCAAAGTAGGTGCACTCAAACTCACATATGGTGGATCACTCATCTCACTCAAGTGGTGGGGGTTGTGGTTCTCCTCACATGGGAATTGGGGGCAACTCATCATATATAGGGCTAGTGTTGAAGTCACTATCACTCTCAATATGGTGGCATAAGTCTCTCAACTCCTCTCCAAACGTCGCCATGGTCAAAGGGAAAATCCCATGCTCAACCATCTCGTCACCGTGGCCGTAGATGAAGGCCAAAGATGGCACATCATCACTCGCCTCCATGACCGAAGGGAAAATCCCATGCTCGATCATCATACTCTTGCCTTCAAGGATGAAAGCATCATCCTTGCTCGCCACTTTGTCGCTCGCCTCCAAAGCATGTTCCTTGAGTGGCTCCATAGTCGTAGTCGTCGCCGCGCGTCTTCAAAAAGAGTCATGGTAGACTCGGCATCGTCAATGCCACAAAGAGGGATGGCGGTGAAGTCGAAGTTGGGAGCGTCGTCTTGGAGCTCGTCGGGCTTGGACATCTTGGTGGTACCATCCTCATGCTCGTAGTCGTGGAGCTTGGTCGTCGCGAAGTGTGCTTGGGGTGGAAAAGACTTGGCCTTCTTGAGTTCTTGAACCTCCTTGAGAGCACCAATGTAGAGGTCATCGAGAGACTTGTAGGTGTTGTTGAAGATAGTCTTGGCGATGTCGTTGTTCAATCCCGTCGTGAAGTGGAACTTCATCCAAATGGGGTCGTCCACTCCGGCTCGTCGCAAGGCTTTCGTCATCTCCATGAAGTACTCGTCGATGGACTTGGATCCTTGTATGGTGTTCTCTAATTGGCGTTGAAGATGTTCCGTGTACTTGGAAGGCACAAATTCTCGCCTCATAGCTTTCTTCATCTTGGACCAACTCATGTCTAAGCTCTTCGAAGGTGTGTGAAGCCACCATGTGGACGCGTAGTCATGGAAGTTTCTTGTGGCGCACTTTACTTGATCTTCAAAAGGGACTTGAAGTAGCTTGAGGTAGGTGTCCATCTTGCGCTCCCACTCGAGGTACTCTTCGGGGTCATGAGTCTCATAGAATGGAATGTCAAAGTCTTAGTAGCTCGTGGAAGTCTCGGTCTTCGGCTTGGGGAGCTTCTCTTGAAGTGTTTGTCGGCGAAGATGCCAGATATCCAAAGGCGAAGATGCCTTAAAGTCGCTTGGCGAAGATGCCAAGGTAGGTGGTGAAATCATCGAGCGGTGGTTGGTGTCGAGCTCGTGACCTTCACACTTGTTCTTTGTTGGACGCCTTGATGTTGGCGTCGTTATTTCTTCATGTCTTTGATGGTGTCGATGCTGAGGTGATCTTGCCGAAGATGGTAGCTCGGAAGCATGTCCACTTGAGTGTCTTCTCGAAGACGAGGAAGACCTCTTGTCGATGTTGATGAGGACCTTGAGCTCCTCCATTTGAGCATCCAACTTGGCGTCGATGGTTTCCTTCATGGCATCGAACTCGCCGTTGTTGTTGTAGACCGAAGGAGATGATGTGCTTTGCCTATCCATCACAAGACTCGAGCAAGGGTGAGTAGGAAATGAGATAAACGATACCAATATACTGTTCCCAAAGTTGAGGATGTATCCTGTTTCACTCAATGTGGAATGAAAGAATAGGGGAATTGGTACCGGACTTGTTCACTCACACCTACAAAGTAAAGCTTATCGAGTGGCTCGGTTAGGACAAGTGGCACAAAATTCAAGCAAATGTTAATTCAAGATATCGAAAATGTTGAGGAAGATTCACAGAATTGCAATGCAAAGCAAATAGATCAATAGCTACGGTTGCTCTAGGAACACACACACGGATAGATGAATGGGATCCGCGTAACCAAGGAATGAGCACAAAATGTGAGAGACCCGGGAAAAGCTCGTGTTGCACGGATACTAGAAGAGACAATAGCTCGATTGCTCAAATGGGCTAGATACGCGCTTGTGCACCAACCTATGAGAGTAAGCGTGCCGTCTTCAATCCCAAGTATGCTATGTATGTATGATCCAAGAGTATCTACTATGCAAAATGGCTCAATGCTATTTCTATTGCTTACAAGCTCGTTTGTATCTCCTCTTTGCTTAAAAGCTTTTTCTTCTTTTGCTCTTTTTTTTAATGCTTGATGCTCGAACCAAGATATGAGACAAGTATGATGGATATGCACGGGAGAGACTTATGGCACAATGTAGATAACAAGATGTTTGCACGCTAAAGCTAGCTATGCGGCATAAGAGTATCACTACGGTGCACAGGTAACGTGGCCCGGCAATTATCAACTCGCTAGTCTCAATGGGTGAGGTACGCAATAGGCTCGAAGCGATCAATGTAATGGCAAGGTAATAGACAATGATGTCATCGAGGTTACCGTCCTTGCTTATGGTTGGGGTGTCAATAGGCGAAGTGGCCGAAGTCGATGTCAAGGCCAAGGCGATGATGAGTAGCGACGTTGTTGATGTATAACCATCCCTAATTAGCCAAAACACCTTAGGAAACGGAAACCGCAACTCAAAATCTCAAACAAAATTGGGTTAGGGTGGCGGAAGTATATGGTGGTAGGTTTATGCAGAAGTTATGGTGGAGGCCTAGGCAAACTTGCCAAAATGGGAAATTTTTGATGGAGTCAAATGGTGGTAAAACCAAGATGAGCAGCTTGGGCACGTCGATAGCTTCAAAATGAGCCAAAGAACACTCAAATCGGAGTTCGGGAGTGAAAGTTATGGGCAAAACGGTGAATCAGCCGAGACTGAAACTGGGAGGGGCGGTTGTACTGCTCGGACGGGCGATTGTACCGCTCCTTGAGCATCCTGGAGTGCTGCAACTGGGATTAGCAGTTGTACCGCTTCTTAGGGCGGTTGTACCGCTCGGAACGGGAAAATTCCCAGATCTGAGCACGGGAGGAACTCGGGGCGGAAATTTTCGATCTCGGGGTCAAAATTGATGGGGAAAAGAAAAATTAGGATGGATTTCGCGGTGGGGAAGCTAGATCTACTTGCCAAACACGAGTTCCACGGATCAAAATCAACAAAATCTCACAAGAACCAACAAATTGCAAAAAATTTGGTGAGGCTATTTTTGGTGGGGATTTTTGAATTGGGACAAAAACAAACAAAAATAGGCTAGAAAACAAATGGGTGGACTCCAAATTTGTGAGATACGTGGCTCTTAATACCAAGATGATACGGGGCACACCCGTGTGTGTCGATCTTTCACGAATTGGAGGGGGGTTCCACAAAGAACACGAAGAACACGGGGAAGAACGAGGAGAAATCACAAGAGAAACACTCAAGAACAAGTCCAATCACACATCCACTAGACTCACATACACATAAGATCCACAAAGGTACAAGAACAACAAAGGGAAATAGGATACATGGTAGAGTTCATCCCAAATCCCATGGGGAGATGGGGCCTTGAATCCACTAGGGATCTTCCCTCGCAAGGGGCCTTGACATCCTCTATGGATGTTCTCCGGTGGAGGTCTCGATCTCCATGGGAGAGGTAGAGGAAGGAGCAAAGCTCAACTATGAATGAGCTATCACTTTGCTAACCTTAGAAACGAGGTGGGGAGAGAGTATATATAGTCCAAGGGATAAGTTAGGGCAACATGAGTCGTGACTGCGCAGATGGGGGCGGTTGTACCGGTCACAACACCGGTTGTACCGCTTGGGCGGTTGTACCACTTCCTGGAGGCGTCCTGAGCATTGGAGGGCGGTTGTACCGGAGGTTGGGCTGGTTGTATCGGTCATGGAGAAGCTGGCAGAACAACCTGGGTGGTACCGGCCTTGAACCGCTTCAAAACAGGAACGTGGCCGAGATTGAGCGGTAGTTGGGCGGTAGTGGACCGGTTGTACCGGTTGACCGTGGTTGACCGGTTGTTGACCTGTTGTACCTCTAATTCCTGGGTTGGCACAATTCCTCTTCTTCCTTCTGTGCTTCCACGCTTCCTTCGTGGATATTGTAGTTGTTCCTTGGCGCTTGCACTCCTTCTCTTCCTCCGTGAAGCTCCAATAATACATATGCGTGCACACGAGAGGAGTGTCAAGTAATATACCATCCTTGAAGGGGTCAAAGTGAACACATGTAAAGGAAAGGATTCACCTTTATGTATGTGAAGTAGATGTTGCACGTGTCACTTGCCGAATGGACTCTTGTCATGGTGATGTCCGTAGGATGCTCCGCATCACCAGTCCAGCGCACCGGCGAGCATGTCCAGCACCGGCAGCCACTCCGACAGCAACGAGGTTGACGAGGAGGAGCTGGCGCTCCGTATCACGCTCGAGCGCTCGCGGGTCGATACGGGCGGCAGCTCCGGGTCCGCTACGACGCCTCCTGTTGCCCGTCGCCACAGCGCCGGCGACGACCCTTCCCGCCCCGCGCGCGGATCTGCGAGGCCTGCGTAGTCTGCTTCGCTCCCCCGACGGCCTCTTCCACCTCGGCCATTGCTCCGCGCAGGCAGCGGTGGGCTCTAGGGCCTGCTCCGCTGGCGCCGCAGATGCGGACTCCAGAGTCAGAGGCACACGCCGCCCGCCGTGAGAGGCAGAGGGCAAGGGAGAGGGCGGGCGGGTCCGACGCGGCTGGGCAGTCCTCTCAACGCCGCCGCGTGATGCCGGTGCCCAACGAGGAGGACTGTCGCCTCCAGTGGGTGTACCATCGGTCACTGACCACTGCGGAGACGGACGCCCGACGGCTCCGTAGGATCAACGCCAAGAACCTCAGGCTCGGCATTGAGCAATTCGAGCGGGAGGCGGCGTTGGCAGCGGCGGAGGTGGCGAGGGTGGCCAAGCTGAAGCGCAAGCAAGACCGAATCGTCCGGCGCTTACAAGGCTTCGTCGTCATCTCCTCCTCCTCCTCCTCCTCCTCCGCCTCCTCTGACGGGTATGACTCCGACGGCTCCGACGTCGACCCACCTCCTGCTGCGGACGCCTATAGCAGCGCCGGCGACCGGAAGGGCAAAGGGCCGGCGAGGAAGTGGTGAAGCTCGCCCTCTCATCTATTATTAGTATGTAGTTAGTAGAATATGCCGGATCTTTGAACTATACCAGTTTGGTGTTCTTTTGGTGATGTTTATGTGAATCATGCCCGTTTAGTATCGGTTTATATGTCCGTTTGCTGTTGATTTTTATCGTTTGTTGATCTACGTACTACGTTGCATGCATATGTATGGATATAGGGTGTCGGATATGAAATACGAGAATGTGGAGGCACGGATTTAGGGATTGCCCGGTCAGTGTCCGCGGGAGTGCCCGGTCGCATCCGCGGACGTTTGAGGGGTCGGATTTGCAAGTTCTGGCTGTAGATGCTCTTAGTTTTACAACATCTTGGTTTGGCTATTCCTGCCCGAAAATGATGTGCAAAAGATACTTCCCTACACGATCTTTTCCCAACACTAACATAGACCATACAATTGAAAACAAGAAGGAGATCGACAGCTCATATGAAATGTCGTGAAAGGATAGTGTATTTTTTGTCGTTCATGTAGCATCACTCATTCCTTCCTTCAACTCTCCTTTTCACCTGAAATCAGGGTAAAGAACCCACGGTCTAACATTCCGACGCTGATGGCCTGGATAATTAATGCATTGTGGACGTCCAAACATGCTTCAAGATGTGCTCCCCTCCAAGAACTTTATGAAATGTGAATCGAGCGGAAGACATAAAGCATGCTTTGGAACATAGTTTTAGCATGGAAACAAAAAGGAAAAACCGAAAACAGACAAAAGCTGGCAAAGGCACCCATGTCACAACCGAACCAGCATATGTTGCACTGTGGATTGTAGATCTTGTACCCGACGTTGTATCAAGCAGGGAGAGACCTGCATAGGCGGTTCCAACGCTGCTCCGCCGGCGCTGGGAAAGTGTCTGCACACCGTAGGATTGGATTCTGACCGTAGTTTAAAAAACCGAAACGAACCGTCGGTTGAATCGAAAAAAATCTAAACCAACGGCTCAGCAGTTTTATAAGCTAATTAGACCGTTCTGTAAATGTACCAGACAAAACCAATCGAGCCGGTCTTTTTTTTTTATTGCTCAAACTAGAAGAAAAATCAAAACCGATTGAACCTTTGGGTCTCCCAAATCCCTTGTCTCATTGATGATGCTCATCTCATGGAAGGTTTGGTCCGAGAGAAATGCTAGTCTTCCTCAAACGTGACGGTTCCTTCGATGGTCTTCATTAACAAGATCAAGCATGAGGCGTCGCTTTGGGTCGTGACGGGTGCCAAGCACTTGGGTATTGTAATGCCACGAGAATAATTTTTCTTTTCGTTTGCCGCTTACGGTTTCTGTCTAAAATATTCTTTCTTAATCAATGAAATGACAAGTCTTTTGCCTTATTTAAAAAAAACGATGGAACCGGGAGCACAGACTAGTATCCCATGGAAAGAGGAAAACTGGTTGCAGCCACTGGAGACCGATCCTTGGGCGCTGGGAAACATGCTGACCTCAACAATTTGGCCCAACCACTAATTCTCCCATCCAACTTACCTATCAGATGATAGAAACCTAGTGTATTTGATCTATTTTATATCATTTTATGGCTTAAAAAGCAGCAAATGACCGATGAACAGCCGGTCTGACTAGTAAAAACCTGAACCGACGGCATCATCGGTTCGGTCTTTTAAACTATGATTCTGACACCTGCCCTATGGTTGGACTTGACAGGGAGCAGCAACGCACATCAAGGAGAAACAGAGAAAGGTTTGGTTTGGGATCCTCTGTCATCCAACAAGGCGTAAACTTCTTTCGAAACGGGCTTTCGTCCTGCTTTATATATAAAGCAACAACCGACCCAAGTACACGGTCGAACGATACAATTTGGTGAGGTGACCCTCTTACAAAGCCGATCCCAAGATACACGGATCACATACACCGCAAGCGGCCACGCTACCGAAACGAAGCAAAGCACAGGAAGATCTGGGAGCACCGTCACACTACGCCCTACTAGACCTAAGCTCCACGACAACGCCCTCAAGAGGGAGAACGGCGCAAAGCGTCGCCGCTGCCGAGTCTACACGGACAAAGGTCTTCACCCGGAACTCAGACACAGAGAGGAGCGCCACGTCGACGTCTTCAAGAAGAGAATGGCGCCCACAAGCGTCACCGTCGACGACACCAAAGCGCAGGGCTTTCGCCCGGTAGCTCCCACGAGTCACCACGAGGCCTTCAGGAATAGCGCGACGAGTCCCGACCTCCAGATCCAGATCAGGGCGCCGCCATTGCCAAAGACAAAGAGCGCGCCCGAGCCACCCGCTTCTACGACCCCTGCCGCCCGCACGACCAAGGAAAGTAGACACCGCCTCCGCCATGGTGCCCGCCGGAGAGCCAACCATGCGGACCACCTTCCAGGGCCGCCGCCCCGGCATCCAAGCCACGAGACATCACCGACCGTCCACATCCCAGTGCACAGGCCGTGGCAGGAAAAGCCCGGCATCAGCCCCTGGGCCCGGGTCAACACCACAACCGTAGGGGTGCCGACACCTGCACGCCCCTCCAATCCCGGTGGACCGAGGGGAGTATGTCCTAGAAGCTGCCGACGGCCATCATCGAGCCACCGCTCAGACGACACCAAATCCGCGACCTTTAGCACTGATCCGATAGCAGGCTCG
The DNA here is from genome assembly GCA_039707655.1 of Elymus sibiricus. NCBI lineage: Eukaryota > Viridiplantae > Streptophyta > Magnoliopsida > Poales > Poaceae > Elymus > Elymus sibiricus. Next base: position 401,835,284 of record CM077671.1, read on the forward strand.
CAATGCCCCGACCACCACAGCCACAGACTGTCATCGACGCCATAACGTGTAGAGACCCACCAAACGACCCGCAAGCTCCCGCCTTGCCCTGACCGGAGTTGGCCCAGAGCTGCGTAGGAGCTCTAGGGCGACCGAGCGTCGGGACTCGTGCGAGAGGCAACTAACCCCGAGCCGGAGGACCATGTCAAACTCCGCACCGGCGGCCAGTCTGCGACACCAGCCAACTGCCAGCCATCGCATCCAAGGATGACGGGTACCGCCCCATCAGATCTGGACAACACAGATCCAGATAGGCAGCCGGCAACTTCGGCCACCGAGCAACCGCACCCGAGCCAGCCCCTCACCCCCATCGCCTCCTCACAGGACGCCCCGCCTCCTACGACCGAAGCAAAGCACCCCCTGCATCCACCATCCTGCCTCCATACACCCGCGGGAAGGTCCGCCGGCCACCGCAGCCAGCAGCTACGGCCGACCCCCATTGAGAGCACAGACGAGCCCCCAGCAGCACCCCGCGCCGCCGACCAGCCTCCAGGTGCCAGATCCGGCCGGATCTGGCCGGACGCCCGCCCGCACGCAGCCACCATGGCTGAACCTCTACAGCCGCCGCACCACACCCAGGCCACAGGTCGTCGCCGCGCCACCACCAGCTGGCCGCACCGCCGCCCCGCAAGCCCGACAAGGCGTAAACTTCACCTTCCGTTGTACTCCTTCCGTTTCTCAATATAAAGCTTTTTAGAGCATCTCCAATAGAGACGCGTTATAAATTTTTTTAACGTCGAAATATCGATTTAGCGCGTGCGGACGTGTGTTGGCTTTTGCAGGCGCTGCAAATTTTAGCACGCCGCTGCAGCGCTTCAGCAAGCACGGTAAAATATAGCGCGCGCGCCCAAAACATACACAAATAAAAAAATGTGCACATTCAAATAGTTCATTGCAAAATTAAAATTCAAATTCAAACTAACAAGCAAATTTAAACTAACAAGCAAATTCAAATTTATAAAACATGCTAGTAAAATAAAATACACCTAGACTACTCTCCATCTTCATCCTCCTCGGCGGTGTAGTCTGAAGTCGTAAAAAACGCGTCCGCTCACCGGTTATCGTCCGAGCTCCAGGTCGTGTTCGGGTTGTCTAACTGCGAAATCGCCAGTGCCTTGCGCCTACGCTTGTCCTGGTGACGCGCAACTCGCTCCGCCCTCCTCTGCGCCCAGAACTCATTCTCGTTGCCAACGTCCTCCGGGAAGCGCGCGCGCCACTCCGCCATGGCGGCCTCGTCGATCTCGGCGATCAAGAGGCAGCGCTCCCGATTGCGCTGGAGGCGGCGGTCCTCCGCGGTGACCAGACGCGGGGGAGGCGCGACATCCTGCGCTGCTGGCGTGTGGACACGTCGTGGAAATTCATGTGCCAACGAGGCCGCCGGAGGCGCCACGCCGCCGCGTCGTACGCATGGGCGGTCTCGAACGTGCCGAGACCGAGGCACGTGTCGCCGGAGCGGATCTCGACGTAGAACATGCCGGAGGGATGATGGCGGACGCCCCGGAAGCCCGAGCTGCTTCGGGGCGGCATGGCGGGGCGCGGCGTCAACGAGGCGCTGTAAGAAGAGGGAGCGCGGGGGCGGCGGAGGAGCACGGGAGCGGCAGTGTTGGAGCGCGGGGAAAGGCACGGAAGGGAATGGGTGCGGTTGGAGAGTGCTGGCACGGCGCGCGATTTATAGAGCGCGCTGACCGACGTGCGGGTCAAAATTAGCGCGGGGGCTGCCGCTTTTCCCGCGCGCGCGTTTTTTTTTAATTGTGCTGCGGTTTCGCGCCTCCGTTGGAGGGCGCCGTGCGGCCGCTCACACGCGAGTTTTTTTTAGTGCGCCACAGTTTCACGCCTCCGCTGGAGCGCGTCGCGCAGCCGCTCGCGTGCGAAAAGAGCGGTTTTTACCATGCGCGCAGAAATTGGCGCGTCTGTTGGAGATGTTCTTAGAGGTTTCACTACAAACTACATACGAATGCATATAAACATAATTTAGAGTGTAGATTCATTCGTTTCGCTCTGTATGTTGTCTGTAGGGAAATCTTTAAAAATACTTATATTTAGAAACGGAGGGAGTAGAAGACCGCCCTATGTTCCGTCTTAGAGCATCTACAGCCGGATCCCCTATATGCTCCTCAAACGTCCGGAACGCCCTCCCGGTCACTGACCAGTCACAAAAATGCGACCCAACCGGACCCCTCATATTCGTCTCAAACGCCCGGACTGACCGGCACCCCTCATATCCATCTCAAATATGAGGACGATATGATGGCTCGCGGACACGCCCGGGCACGCCCGGTCAGTCCGCCACGTAGGACGCGACCCCACTCCGGACCACCTTTTCTCTTTTCTTATTCATTATTTTTTTCTCTCTCTCTTCTTCTCCACCAATCACGTGCAAGTGACCGAACATATGAAAAGAAAAATGAAAAATGTGGCTGCGCGGATCAAATTATAGGGGCTCAAAACGAACACGTCCGGTCACTAACCGGGCGCATCCGCGAACGTTTAAGGGGTCAGATTTGCTAGGTCCGGCTATAGATGCTCTTAACTTTCAGAAATTAATGCCGTTGAGAAGACCTATAACACCCCGTTACGCCTGGCGGGATCTAGACTGTTCCCACAGACCAACACTAGTCTTTCCTGCGCACTTTGTCCTCATTCGTGCGCACCCAGGAACAACTTTCCGGTCGATCACCCATCCTAGAATTGCTCCAAGCCAAGCACGCTTAACTTTGGAGTTCTTTTCGAATGGGCTCTCAAAAAAAAAGGAATTCCTTGTTGATATGAGTAGTTTATCATTCCTATTAAGCCAGGCTCTTACAAGACCGCCCTGTGTTCCGTCACTGTGCTCACCCGCTAGAGCCAACCCGAGAAATCTCGTCCAGAGAGATAACGTGCATCCAACTGCATACTGGTAGTGCATAGTAGTCATCCTACGGCCGGGACAAATGTCGTGGCTTTAGCTTTAGCATCACCATGGATGAGATGACGGCAGAAGCAACTCCGCATTTTAACCCTTTCGGAGGTGCTTTAATAAACGCGGCCGCCGCATTGCGCGAGTTGTCCGTCCTGCCTCAAACCAGGACTGAATGCGGCCCCTGGGCGCGGCCGGCGCTCAAAGTTTATTCTTATTCTTGCGCACAGTAGTAGCACTTATGATGGTGTACTACCTGGGTGATCTTCACAGAGAAGCATCACGTACACGTTCAGAAACGATCTGCGAGCTGAACTACGTGGATGATACGTGCCCTTGCGAACCACTCGCCACGGAGACACTGGCGCCGGCCGGCCCTCAAGTCTGAGTCTAAACACAGCAGCCCCCAGCCCCCCGCCCCACCTAGAGAACGCTACAAGGGCATGGACCATGCATATGTGATTTTTTTATTTTTTTGAGAAACCAGCAGGAGCTCTGTCTTTGCATTAAGAAAAAGAGAATTGGTCAAATTATAAGGAAAACTGGCCGAAAACCGATACATTGAAACACACACCAGCCCCGAGACTGCGTACCTAACGAGCCGACTTCCCTGTCGCCCAAACGACCAGAGTTGCCATCCCACCACACGACCCGGAGCCGCCACTCCGGCTTACAAAACTGAGCAACTCACACACGTCGGCCCCGAGGCCGCACACCACACAAGCCGACGACTCTGCCGCCCAGGCGACCAGACCCGACACTCCACAGCACAGAGGTGCTCTCCGGAGCCGCCGCTCCGACTTCCCCGCCGGCCCCGAGGCCGCGCTCCACCTGAGTCGACGACTCTGCCGCCCACGCAACCAGACCCGAAGGTGCTCTCCGGAGCTGCCGCTCCGACTTCCCCGCCGGCCCCGAGGCCACGCTCCACCTGAGTCGACGACTCTGCCGCCCACGCAACCAGACCCGACACTCCACAGCACAGGGGTGCTCTCCGGAGCAGCCGCTCTGACTTCCCCGCCGGCCCCGAGGCCGCGCACACTCCTGACCGACGATGAACCAGCAATGCCGCCCAGCCATCGTGAACTGTCGAAGAACCAGACCTCCAAAGGCGTCGCCGACGCCCGCTCCGACCAGGGTCGAAACTTGGGTTTTCACCCGGAGAGCCCGAGACCCAGACGGCAATGGCGGTGAAGGGGCTCCAGGACATCGCCTCCAAGAAGGGAACGACATCCGAGGACGCCGTCGACGCCGACACCGACCGAGGTCGGGCAAGGCTTTCGCCCGGAGCTCACCGAATCCATCGTCACATCAGCCTGCCCAGCAAACCGTCTCAGGCAACTTGCTGACCGTCCTCGCCCAAGCAACATGACCAAACACGCAAAGCCGCTCGCCGCCACCAACTACCACCGGCTGCACCAACCAGAGCAGCGCCCCTCGCTCGCCGAGGCAACCTGCGGCCACCCAGCACGCAGGACAGCACCATCGCTGCCCTGTCATCGCACACCTCCCTGCCGCCCCCGCGGACCAGAGCAAGAGCGCCTCTGCCGGGCCGACGCCCCGCCTCACCACCAGATCCGGGCGCGAGGGCCCTGGATCCGCCACCTCGCAGGCAGCCGCCGGCCCACCTCCGCGAGGAAGGTGCATGACGGCACCGCCGCGTCCTGGGGCCGCCGCCCCAGCGTTCCAACGCCCGCGAGGAAGCCCTGCCGACGGCCACTCGCACGGGGCGCCGCGCCTAGCCGCCGCCGCGCCGGATCCAACCCGAGACCGACCAGATCCGGGCCCATGCGCCAGCAGCCGCCGCGCCGGCCGTCTCCCCTGCACGCGCGCGACCCGGCTGCCCCAGGCCACCGCCCCGCCGACCACCTCGCGGGCCACCGGAGCCGCGCCGGAGCCGCGCCCGCGCGACGCGCCTGCCTGCTCCCGCTCGCCAGATCCGCCCGCGGGCCTCCCAGCGAGAAGCCCCGCCGCCACCTTCCCTGGAGCCGGCCTGGGCTTCGCCAGCGAGCTCCTTAGGCGACGGCGAGGTGAGGAGGAGGAGGAGGGGTGCGCCGGTGGCGGCGCCGACGGGATCCCCCGTGTCGCCGGAGAGGAGGCGACGCGGGGGCAGAGAGGTCCTTCGCTTTCACGCCTGCTTTTTCGCTGGCTCCATATGTGATTGTAATCTGTGTACGGATACGTGTGATATGGGCAAAGATGAACATGATGTAAAAACTGTAGGATAGCTAAATATTGTTTTCTGTGTTGTATTGATCTGACCCTCGTAAGGGTATATATAGAGTACAATATGAGAGAAAGAGACTTGGAATAAAGGACAAATCATACATGGTTTAAATCAATCCTATCTTTAACTCCTGATCTCTAACTTAAACATAATTATACTTCTAACAAGGGAATCTGTGTTGTGTGCTCCCTCACCTGACCTGACGGGTACGTGCACTACGAGTGGCCGCCGTGGGCGCACGCCTACCGCTATCTCATCAAGACGCTCCTTCCCGGGCTGAAACCTCCGCGTTTTACACGCGAGAAGAGAGCTTTATAGGTAGTAGCACGGGTGGATATCTGGTGCTACGGGAGCACCTCACGTTAGGTGCTCCCAATTTTTAAAATGCACATTTATATGTTTAAAAAATTCTGAAAAAAATTATGGATGTTAACATCACATGAATGTACAATCCCTAAAAGTTTGAAATAAAAACTCGCAATACACATTGAGAAACAAAAAAGACAAATCCAGCATGAATGTTTTGCAAAAAAATTCCCAAACATTCCCGAAATGACGCTTTGATCCACATCCCGGGATGCTGCCCATTCAATCTTAGATCGACGGCCGAGGTTGCACGGGAGCACCTAATGTGAGGTGCTCCCGTAGCACTAGATATTCTCCCGTAGTAGCACGTACTTGGCGAATGTCTGGGAGTGCTTAGTTCTCTCGAGAACCAGAAAGTCCCATGAAAGTGTATTTTTGGTTTCAAGCTCACATGCACATGGATGAACGGTAACATCCAAAAAAATAGTAGAAAGGTTGTGAAAAATCTGGCTTTTTTCTGAAAGGAATATTGCTCAGTTCTCTACTTGCATGTAAATTTTCGTGTTGAAATCACATCCGTTGATGTTTGGGCACAAAAACTGAATCGGTGCTCCAAAATGCTTCCAAAAATAGTCGTTCACGCAGTTTAAACACTCGCTAGTGTTTATCTACAAAAATCAGATTTATTTACATGTCCCAAAGTCACATCACTTTTTCATGACCAGGAGTAAGGCGTGGCAAGCATTTGGTGTGATGTATATGGACGGGACAAAAAGAGATCGGGCGACTAGGACGGCGTCCAGTCCAATCGCAACACCTGTGATAGTGTGATTTGCTCGCAGCCTCTCTCCTCATTCTGATCGCAGCCTCTCAGTCACGTGATCGCAGCCTCTCTCCTCATTCTGCAAAACAAAGTTGACAGACAGTGATCCCATCATCATCCGGCTCCTACTTTAAACTCAACTTTCCCGCCGAGAAGCAGTCTCTAGCATATGTATGGAGTGCCGTCCTTCGGTCTTTTACTACGTGTAAAGATAAAGATCATCACAGTCAGCATCACTCCTTTTTCCTTCCCTTTTCCCTAAATAAACATTACGTGCAGGCAATGTCAATGCTACGATAATACGTATTCAGCTAGTCTCACATTCATTTGCAAGATCTGAAAATCGCATGAGTAGAGGAATAGACAACCAGCGCCAGCCAACTTGTCTCAAAATGGCATCAACCAGGGAGGGCACCTTTGATTCGCGAGATTCTATAAACGCGGGAATAGCAAAATCATAGGATTGGAATGCCATGCTCGTCTCAATCCTACAGGATTTTGGGTTGTTTGACTGCACAATAGGAAAAACAAAGGATTTGTTTAAAGAGGTTTGAGTGGATGCTAAAAATCCTATGAAAAGTGGCACAAAGATATCCATAGAAAAAATTCATATAGGATTCAATCCTATGAATCAAACAATCAACGCAGGAAAAATTTCCAAGGATTCTAGTCCTCCAAAATTCCTATGTAAATCCTTTGAATCAAAGGAGCCACGAATGGTGGATAAGCATATATACAACATACGCTCAACACAAGTATATTTATGTATGCACTTTATTGTACTCATCATTTCAGGTCGGGTATAGTATACACAGCGAAAAAGATTTCAAAACATGTAGTGATGTCCAAGACGTGCTGCTGCTGCCACCAAATCGACGCGGGAAGGCAGCAGCAGCTCCAAGAATGAGAGAGAGAGAGAGAGAGAGAGAGAGAGAGAGATTTATGTGTGACCTCACTTATAGAATACACCATATACTATTACAACAACAACAGACTGCTATAGGAAGGAAGTGTGCTGATCACAGCGATCATCCGAGAGGTGCAACCAACACAACACAACACCGTAGAAACGGCAAGGCGACTATGGAGGGCTGGAAGCAGCGTCTGCACAAGCGACAGCGGGGAGCAAGCTGTAGAGCTCCCTGTCACGTCGAGACGGGCAATACATGGCCAAAGGGAGGAGAGTGATGTGCAAAGTATCTACGGGCCACGGGCCCTGGTGAAACATAAGCACCCGGACGACTGGCCATCCGGTATCATGCCGCCGCCTTTGCTCGTGTCGAGGGCCTCCATAAGCTGCACCACCTCGTCCATGTCGGGGCGTTTATCAGGGTTTCCATCCCAGCACTTGCGCATAATGTTCGCAAACGCACTTGGACAGCAACGGGGTATGTCTGGCCGCAAATTCTGTCCATCAACGAGTAGTAGTTATATTTGATGTTTGTGTTCTGCGTGGATCATATGATATAAGGAAGGGAAATAGTATGGCAGGAGTTATAAATGGAACACACGACAAACCTGATGAACAACAGCAGAAGAGACATCGGCAAAACTTAGGTCTGGGTATGGCATGTCACAGCAATAGATTTCCCACAGGCAAATGCCAAAACTGTAAACATCACATTTCCTGTTGTATGGTTTACCATCAAGAACCTGTAAATGAATACAAGGAAGAACATGAAGTTGTGTTTTAAGTGGGACGCCATTTTCGTAAGGAAAAAACTTAAAAGGGATCAGTCCAATAAATACCTCTGGGGCCATATAACCAAGGGTGCCTGTCGCACCAGTCATATCCTTCGGATTCTGAGCCTCAACACGTGCAACACCGAAATCAGCAATCTTAAGGTTACGCTGTGTATCAAGCAGCATATTTTCAGTTTTCACATCGCGATGTACTATCTTTCTAGAGTGTAGATAGCTCAATCTGCAAAGGGAGGTGCCAGATTATTACTTTTTGGATTCAGATAGAAATAATGCATAGCGGTGATTTGAGCTGAAGTGCTTATTACCCTCTGGACAGATCCAATGCAAGCTGAACCACAACTTTGTAGGCGAGCTTCCGCCGTCTGTTCTTTATCAGATACTGCTTCAAAGTGCCTCCAGCAAGATATTCTACCACGACACAACATGCTCTAGCCGGCAAGTTGGCACGCGCACCGTTGTCATTGACTGGTATCTTGAGGTCAGTGGTCCCCATAGAAGCACCAACAAACTGCAGAAGAGAGAACAACATAGTTCAGTAATCAATACTTCTCAAACAGCCCTAGAGTAGTGAGCATGATACAAGTTACAAATTTTGATCCTAAATTAGAAGTTAATGCTCAATGAGCTACCAGCTTTACTAGAAGAACAAATATCACATATGAAGAACAGAATTGATGGAAGCTATCTAAGATTGGAAATATTCACCTTTGTAACGTTAGGATGGCTGAGCTTATGCCAAACAGCGACCTCCTGCTTAAATGATGTTCGTAAAGCAGTAGTTTCGGCTTCTGTGGCAAAACCATCTTCTCCCCAATCCAACAGCTTCACTGCAAATAGTATGATGAAATTAATAGGGTGCTCGTATATTGCGTAACATAGTGAACAAAACAATCCCAAATTCCCAAAATGATGAAGCGGCACATTCATCGCACATTTTGAGTAAAAACTCAATATTCAATGATAAAAAATTATACACGCTGTTTTGAAAATCACCAATAAGAATAGTTATAGTCATGTAAAGTTTGAAATATGCTACTGCTGGAATATGTGCACTGTAAATACAAGCATGTCAATCTTATGAAGCCAGTTGAAAGAATAAATGAACAACATACAGGCATGCATCTAACTGAAGTGCTCAATAGAACAAAGTCTTCACTTTTTATTTTGTGGAAACCTATAGAACTTAGGAAACAGAAGTGGGTCACGAAAAGATAAGCTTGGAAAGTAAGTCCAAACAGACGGTACAAAGCAGCACAAATAAGCTTCAGATAGCATTCCATTTAGTTATAGAAACATATATCCACTAATGAACAGGCTGCAGAAATGATTGCGAGCATATGCAAAAATTCAACACGGAAGAATTCATGTTCATCTGCAGGAAATTGGTTGATGGAAATATCATATATTAGTGGAAATTAAATAAACCAATGTTGATACAATGATAATTAGGAGGAAATCGATGTAGAGTGACATGTGAAATGAGGATTGCTGCCCAAAGGTAAAAAACATCAGATGGACTGAATGCCCAGAAATGTAGTCAGGGAAAGCGAGAACTTGATGAAGGAGGAAAAAAGATGACCCTATCTTGAAATTATTCACGAGCAAGAGCATCAATGTGGGCACACAAATATGCAGAAGGCCGAAAAGCAGATGTGTACATGGTCCAGCCCAACCAATGGTCTAAATAATGGTAAGCAGCAAACAAACAGTCGCCCAGTTCTTTAGTGAAACAGCCCTTCACATGTTAACACTTTTTAAAATTCAGATAAATATATATATATATATATGTGTAGAGTAATAATATAAGCATGTAATAGTTTAATAGATCTATCAATACATAGAGTGGATGCGGCAGAAAGGAGAATGTTTGACTAAGTTATACTTACTAAATACCTATGTATGTAATTGTCTGAATCCGACTATAACAGATTCCTTGAAAAATACTAGTGCAAAGCTTCTTGCATTCACAATAGGTTGGCCATCTAGCAAATTTTGCTCCTACCTTGTACAGTGCCTAGAAGCATAACTCAACTGGTTGCTAGTTATGTGCATATCCGATGTAGGGAGGGCAAAATATTGACATAAGACATAAAACCTTAATAAACTGCCTAATTCAGATGCAGCTTCTTGGTACAAGAAAAGAAGATAAACAAAACAGAAGGTGCGCAAAAACACGCTAGACATGCATTTTGATGTGTGTTTGATAAAAACACACGGGCCAAATTGTTGCCAAAACACTAAACATTTTGCGACACATACAGAGTTAGCATGAAGTTCAAGGATTAATTAACAGGGTACACAAGAATAACTGTTAAACTGCTAGACATGTGCCATGGTTTAAGGTGCCCAGTTCGAAATTGGGATGGTTTAAAAGAGCATGATGCTGGATTAAACGCTCCTAATCTCAAAACCTGTACGGCCTATTGGAAGTTCTGAAACATTGGGGAAGGAGTGAACACAATCGACAAAAATGAACATGTATAACTCATCTTATACAAGAGATGAGAGTAACTAATTATCCCAAAACCTGCAAACTTGTGCATGCTTGTATCAACAAACATATGCCATGACCTATACATATGTGTTTTTAATCCCCTATATATAATCATGTGTGTAATTCGACCTGATGAATGAATACATAAAAGGGCCTAGGGCCATGTATACAACACGAGTTCAGCTGATTACCTGCGACTTGCTGGCCATCATAGGTGCCGCGGTAGACGGTTCCATATGTCCCCTGAGCGATGACATGACGGATCTCCAGCTTAGCGAGGTCAATCTCCCAGTCCGCCTTGGGTCCCTGGGACTTGAAATTGGACTTGCTCCACTTCTTGTTGAGCTGCTGCTCTAGCTGGATGTCAAGGCTGGTGAGATCGATCTTGTCGGCTCGCACATAGTCGCTGCTCCCCAAGCTCCCCGTCCTCTTGAATTTCACCTCAGGCAGATCACCGGCGCCGGACGCCATCTTTGCAGGCAGCCCAAAAAATAGAAATCTTGATTCTTGAGGAACTGCACCGCAGGTCCAACAACCAGGGATTCAACAACCAGAAAATTCCTTATCAGAGGCGCAGAATCGGTGCGTCGCAGAGCATAATCGGGAGGCAGCGGATATGGACCAAGAACCGCCTCCTTGGCAGCAAAGGTGGAGCTGACGGGAGGGGGGTGCGGATCTGGCAAGCGGCGGAAAGGAGGCAAAGGGGCGGGAGAAGAGCTGCTCACCGCGGCGGGGTTGGAAGTTGGGACGGAACTCGCTGGAAAAGGCCGGCCGGCGCAAGCTTTGACCGGGGCGGAGGAAGCTGGGTGGAAAGACGGCGAGGCGAGAGACCGTATCGAACCCGGTCAAAGAATTCCTCAAGAACGGACGCGGGAGAGGGGCGCCTCAACCAACAAAATAACCAACTAGGAAGGAAGCGGGCCGCGGAGCTTGGGCGGGTGCGAGGCGGCGGAGGTGGCGAGGAATTCAGGATGGGAGCCTACGGTCGGACCGAGGTGGCGAGGAATTCAGGCGGGGGTGAGGCGAGGTCGCGGGTGTTGACGAAGGGGGGGAGAAGCGTGGCGACGACGGAGCGGATTTGTTTACTGCTGTGGTGTGGCCACCGGCTGCTGCTGCTGCTGCTGCCTGGGCAGCTCCGCCTTTGGCTCGTCGGTTGCGCTGGAGCCTGGAAAGTTGGAATATGACGCCCGTGCTACTGTGCTGCTGGCTCGCGTGATGTACAAGTCCAAAACTCCAAAGTAGAATGTTCAAATGCGCCCCGTGCGCTGCATGTCCAAAGTAGAATGTTCGGGGTCCGGGCACGTACCAGGCTCACCGGGCGATGGATGGTTAAGTTTCAGCTTACAAAGCTACTCCCTCCCTGCCAAAAACGTAGGTAGGGTTTTTCATCTCAAAAAAAAAAAAAACGTAGGTTTTTTTGGTGTTGTATGGGACATAAAAAAACGTCTTACATTTTAAGACCGAGAGAAAGTAGTGCTCTCTCCGGTCCTTTATACGCCGCGTATTGGATTTGTGTCAGGTCAAACCTTGCAAATTTTGACCGGATTTATATTAGAAAATATCAACTTCTTTTCCTTAGTCAATTGCTCGTTCAAAGCCGTAGGATCGAGATTTTCTCTCTGGTCGATTTTGCACATACGCGGATCCTCAAGTCTATCTCGTGCTCGCAGGACGATGTTGATATATTTTTATGCAGAGTTCAAGTTTGACTTAGGAAACCTCTAAGCTTCTTTTGGAAAAGAAAAACATATAACTTCGGAGTAATTACTCCCTCCATTTCACAATATAGTGCGTCTTCGTTTTTCATGATCTAAGTTTGGGATGAGTGTATGCGCGTGTATATGAGCGCTTGCGTCTGTACTGTGTTTAAAAAAAAAAAGACCCGTCAACGTGCTCCAAGAGCAACAACAAGTTAAAAGAAAAAAGAATTAAAAAAACAGGAACCGGGCGGGGGCGCCGACCACGCAAAGATGTACGTACGGCCGTGTGTCTTGGCACGACACGACGGGCCGTGTGGACGGCGACCTATCTGGGCCGATTATTAAGCCTCGTTTTCTTACTAATTATGCTTGTGTCAAACAAACATAAAGGTTAGCAGATTTTCTTACTTGAATAATATTACGCCAGCACATTTCTTGTTAGGCTTTGTCAAACAAACGGACCAACGGAACTTCGAAATCACCAATTAAATGGTACTTCTTTCAAAGGTCTGTCGCAACCTGAGAGTTTTTTTTCGTAGATTCATTATTTTAAAACGTTTTATCTCTTAAAGCGTGCTCCAAATCTCGAACCGTTTTCATCGTTGGATACCTCGTATCGAGATCTTCAAAACTATATCAAAACCGTGCCTCTCGGAAAAAAAAAGAAAACGTGCTTTTTTCGTTTACGAAAGGGCGCGGCCGTGCCTTCCGTGGAAGTAAATCCGTGCCTCTCGCGGAAACAAAACCGTGCCTTTCGAGGAAGGAAAAAAACACGTTATTTTCCCGTTTTCGAGAGGTACGATCATGCCTCTCACGGAAGCAAAATCGTGCCTCTCGAGGAACGAAAAAACACACGTTTTTTTTTCGTTTTCGAGCTCGCGAAAGCAAAACCGTGTCTTTCGAGGAAGGAAAAAACACACGTTATTTTTCCGTTTCTGAGAGGCCCGGTCATGTCTCTCGCGGAAGCAAAATCGTGCCTCTCGAGGAACGAAAAAAAACACGTTTTTTTTTTGTTTTCAAGAGGTACGGTCGTGCCTCTTGTGGAAGCAAATCTGTGTCTCTCGAAGAACAAAAAAAAAGAGGAAACGCCTTTTTTCTCGTTTACGAGAGGTATGGCCGTGCCTCTCGAGGAACGAAAAATAACTCATTATTTTTTTCGTTTCCGAGAGTCACGGCCATGCCTCTCGCGGAAACAAATCCGTGCTTCTCGAGAAAGGAAAGAAAAAAGAAAACGCATCTTTTCGCGCAATTTTTTCGAATTTTTTTCTGTCCAAAAGCTAAGAAAGACCGGTGAAAAAATGAAACGCGTGTGGAAAAAAAAACAAAAGAAAACACCCAGAGCACGACACGTGGTAACGGCTGAGAATGCGCCAAGTGGCGGTGCCTGAGAATGACCCTTCGGAGGCTCCGAAGGAGCGTTTCTCAATTTTTTTATTTTTTAGACAAGCTTCTCAATTAGTTGCTCTCATGGAACTTTTTTTTTTGCGAGTGTCATGGAACTTGCCTTTGGCCCATGTTATAATGACAACATCAACTCAAACGGGGAGCTTCTATACAGCGCCTTCAACGCCAGTTGACGCGCAGCGCTTCCTGGCCGGCTCAACAATCTGCTCTCCAACACAGAGAAAAAAAAATGGTTTTATTCCTGTCGCTATTAGCGAATAGCGGGATTCCAATTCCGATCCGAGTGTTGAGACAATGTTTTAAATAGCGGGCTATGCCAAATAGCAGCGGACCTCGAAATAAGCTATAGCGGCCAATTTGTACATGAGACCATTTAACGACACCCTGCTGAAAAGGCTATAGCGGGGCTATATCCGGCTATTTAAAACTATTGTTGAGAGCAGTCACTCGTATCCAGGTCGAGCTCATTCCGTTGACCATACATAGGAAAAAACGTTAATTGACCCTTACTTTAGTAAACGTATACTATTATATACCCAATATAAATTATTTTAAAAAATGTATAAATTCGAAACAAAATTCAAAAATAATATTCAAAACAGACACGGATTTCAAAAAAAGTTCATAGAAATTGGAAAGAGTTCGTAGAAATGCAAAAGGTTCATGAATTTTGAAAAACAAATTCATCAATTTTCAAAAAAAGTTCAACAAATTTGAAAAAAAGGTCACCAGTTTTGAAAAAGTACGTCAATATTGAAAAAAGTTCACGAATTTATAAAAAACACATCGAATTTGAAACAAAAATCATCGATATTGAAAAGAGTTCACGAATTTGAAATAAAAGTTCATCGGTTTGAAAAGAAGTTTCATCGAATATGAAAAAAGTTCTTCAAATTTGTAAAAGTTCATCAATAAAAAAAATAATTTTTAAAAAGTTCATCAATCCAGGAAGAAGATAAAATATAAAAGAAAAAATAAAACAGAAAAAAAACGAAAAAATAAAACAGGAAAAAAGGAAACAGAAAAAAAAATGAAAAAATGAAAAATAAAAAGGAAGGTAAGAAGAGAAAAAGATGGAAGTAAGCACATCTAGTTGCGGTAGCGTGGTGGTTTATGCAGTGGGCAACTAACCAGGAAGTCCAACTTGATTTATTGTATTGAGGGGTGAAAAAAGAAACTTGATGGGCCGGCCCAGCTCACGGGAGGGGGTGTGCGCTTCAGGCGCCCTTTTGCCTGAAGACCAGTAGGAAGAAATTCTTAAAAAAAAAGTGGGAAGAAAAGATACCCTAACTACCGCCAACACGGTACCCTTGTCTTGCATGTGAAACGAACTTGTAATAAGATCCCACGGCTTTACATGATTGTCATGCCCGGCAGAGTAGACATCGGGGAGCTTGTTGTGTTTTGGTATCGTGGATGGATTGTCGACTCCCAATTCAATGAATTGCTGTATGGCGCTTTTGCCTAGATGAACGATGATAGTGGTGCCAAGTGTAATTTGGTTAATGGCTCCCTGATTTCGCTACTTTTATGCTCTTGATTTTTTCTGCGAACAAATTCAACACGCTTGACGGCAATATTGATCATTCGTTTCTGTCATACCCATGGAAGTGAAGCTCCCAAGATAGTGCGGATAGTCCAAAATAGTGGGGAAAAAAACATTCAAGTGCCACGATTTTGCGAGATGGAGTGGGTCTAACTTGATTAAGAGTTAGACCCGGTCTCATATAATTTTTCTGTGTCAACTCCCACCATTATTTGTTACCTCACCTGTTTGGCAAAATTGACACAATTTAAACATAATATGAAGGAATTCGATGTAATTTGGTATCCCTTAACGAGTATGTGTCTGAGCTTGTTCGCCCGGTTAGCTGCCATGTCATCCTTTTTTTTAGAAAAGGAAGATTGCCTTCGGCCTCTGCATCAGCGCGATGCATACGGCCCCTTTATTAATTAAAGCAAACACAACGTCTGTAGTTCCGAACAATCTCTGAAAGAGCAACCAAAAAAAAAGGGGGTGCCACAACCGGCTAAAATAGGCCAAGATGCCTAGCCATCTATCCTATTACTGGACCGCCATCCAAACCGGTTGTAGATATCCCGAGCTACCGTCTCCCATCGGATAGACCCAGTAACCAAAGGCTCCCTGGTTTCCGTAGGAGTGAGTAAGGACCATGTACGGATCGACGCCGATGCCCTGTGAAGTACCTGCAAAAAATGTATATTTGTTTGTCCGTTAAAAACCATGTCATTCCTGCAGTTCCATATCGCCCAAAGAAGTGCACATACTCCTATGCGAATATGTCTAGACATAGTTGTGTCAACTCCATTAAGCCACGTACCAAACAACGTGTCAATGCTATCAGGAGGAGTGATATTAAAAGCTATGTGAACTGTTTGCCATAAAATTTTTGCTAGCGGGCATTGGAGAAAAAGGTGTTTGATAGTCTCGTCATGATCGCAAAAGCGACAACGTGTACTTCCCTCGCAATTTCGCCTTGCCAGATTATCCTTAGTGAGAATCACCTTCTTGTGAACAAACCACATGAAGACTTTGATTCTTAAGGGTACCTTAACCTTCCAAATATGAATCGACTTGGAGATAGCTGTGGTGTCAATAAGGTTAAGATACATGGATTTCACTGAAAAGATGCCAGTAGTTGTTAATTTCCACTGAAGCCTATCGGACTCATCCGACAGCTGAACATCAATGAGTCTTCTAACTAAGTGAATCCACTCATCCCATCGATGACCTATTAAAGCTCGTCGAAATTGAATATTTAGAGGATTTGACTGTAATACTGTGACAACGTATGCATCCTTCCGTTGCACAATATTATAGAGAGACGGATATTGTATGGCTAGAGGCGTCTCCCCCAACCAAGTATCCTCCCAGAATCTCGTGGACTGGCCATTCCCAATGGTAAATTTGGTTCTATGGAAAAAGGTTGCTTTCACTTTCATCAAACCCTTCCAGAATGGTGAATCATTGGGCCTTACTGTGACCTGGGCCAAAGTTTTGGATTGTAGGTACTTATTACGCAGAATTTGTACCCACATACCTTCAGTCTCCACAGATAGTCTGAATAGCCACTTACTAAGCAGGCATCTGTTCTTAACCTCAAAATTCTCAATTCCCAGACCTCCCTGGTCCTTGGGTCTACATATAATGTCCCATCTAGTAAGTCTGTATTTTTTCTTAACTTCATCGCTTTGCCAAAAGAAGGGGGATCGATAAAAGTCCAACCTTTTGCGTACTCCTACCGGTACCTCAAAGAAGGACAGCAGGAACATAGGCATACTCGTCAAAACCGAGTTAATCAAAATCAGCCTACCTCCATAAGACAGGAGCTTGCCCTTCCAGCAGCTTAGCTTTTTCTCAAAACGATCCTCAATACACTTCCACTCTTTGTTGGATAGCTTACGATGGTGAATGGGTATGCCTAAATAGCTAAACGGTAGGCTCCCCATCTCACATCCGAAGAGTTGTTTATAGGCCTCTTGTTCCTCTTTGGCTCTTCCAAAACAGAACAATTCACTCTTGTGAAAAATAATTTTTAAGCCCGACAACTGTTCGAATAGGCAAAGGATAAGTTTCATGTTTCTTGCCTTTGCTATATCGTGCTCCATAAACAGGATAGTATCATCAGCATATTGTAGAATAGACACCCCACCATCCACTAGATGTGGTACTAGCCCACCTACCTGGCCTTCCTCTTTAGCCCTTCCTATTAGAATTGCTAACATGTCCGCAATTACATTAAATAGGATAGGGGACATTGGGTCTCCCTGCCGGAGCCCTTTGTGCGTTTGGAAAAAATGACCAATGTCATCATTGACTTTAATTCCAATGCTCCCTTTTTGTACAAATGATTCGACATGCCTCCTCCATATGTCATCGAATCCCTTCATACGCAATGCTTGTTGTAGGAATGGCCATTTAACCTTATCATATGCCTTCTCGAAATCCACCTTGAAGATAACCCCATCCAGTTTCTTCGAGTGGATTTCATGCATGGTTTCATGAAGGACAACCACGCCCTCAAGTATGTTTCTACCCGGCATGAAGGCCGATTGACTAGGTTGCACCACAACATGTGCAATCTGCGTCAATCTATTCGTTCCTACCTTTGTGAAATTTTGAAACTCACATTAAGCAGGCAGATTGGTCTGAATTGTTCAATGCGCACTGCCCCCTCCTTCTTTGGCAACAACGTAACTGTCCCAAAGTTTAGGTGGAAAAGATGTAGATTGCCATCAAACAAGTCCTGAAACATCGGAAGCAAATCTCCTTTAATGATGTGCCAGCATTTCTTATAAAACTCCACCGGAAACCCATCCGGACCTGGCGCCTTATTATTCTTCATTTGCGATATCGCCTCAAACACCTCTTTCTCCGTAAATGGTGCGGTTAATATCTCATTCTCGTCAGTCCCGAGTTGAGGAATATCACCCACCCATTGCTCATCCATGGACACAGTACTGTCCTCTGGAGGTCCAAAAAGTTGCTGATAGTACTCGGATATGTACAACTTGAGGTTTTCGTGCCCCACAATTGTACCTTCATCCTGTTCAAGTTGATATATTCTTTTCTTTCTGTGTTTTCCATTGGCAATCAGATGGAAAAACCGTGTGTTGTCATCCCCTTGAACAACTTGTCGCACTTTCGCTCTAAGTGCCCACTTCAGTTCCTCTTCTCTGAGGAGCTGTTTGAGATTTTGTTCTGCCTCCGCTCTGGATGCCCTTTCATCATCATCCAAGAGCACAGATTCGGCTTTTATATCTAGCTCATTTATAAGATTTAGAAGCCTTTGTTTCTCCTTCTTATAAATGCCGCTCTCATGTTTGGCCCATCCCCGCAGGAACTGCCTAAGGTGTCTAATTTTATTTTGCCATTTCTCAACATTCGTTGTGCCCCCTCTGGCCCTAGCCCATTCTCTAGCTATGAGGTCCACAAATCCTTCTCTCTCAAACCAAGCCAACTCGAAGGAGAAGGTGTTCTTGTTTCCCACGTGGGTTGCCTCCCCCGAGTCAATCAACAACGGGTTGTGGTCAGAGATAGCGCACGGCGGCGCTCTCACCGTCACACGCGGGAATTTCTGCTCCCATTCCACACTCGCAAGGACCCGATCCAACTTCTCAAAAGTTGGATTGGGCAAAGTGTTCGCCCAAGTAAATTTTCTTACCGATAGCTCAATTTCTCGCAAATCACGGCTTTCGATAATAGTATTAAACATGAATGACCATCTGCCATCAAAGTTATCATTATTTTTTTCATCTCTCCGTCTAATAATATTAAAGTCACCGCCAACTAAAACCGGTAACCTCTCGTCTCCACAAATCCGGACTAGGTCAGCCAAGAAATCCATCTTGAGCTCTGGCTGAGCCGTACCGTAAACTGCCAGTAGCGCCCATTGGAATCCATCTTCCTTCGAGCGTACCCTAAATTTGACGGCGAAATCCCCAAACACCACGTTTCGGACTTCGAGCGTCTCGCACCTCACCCCAAGTAAGATCCCCCCGGACCTTCCTCTTGGAGGTAAACAGTGCCAATCAAAGTCAATACCACCAGAGAGAGTACTAAGGAATTGTGACGTAAAATTATCTCTACCGGTTTCCATAAGTGCAATGAAATCGAGCTTGTGTTCAAGTGATGTTTTCGCTAGGAACCTTCTTTTAGCCAAGTCTGCTAGACCTCCGCTGTTCCAAAAGATTCCTTTCATCTTTCATCATAATTTTTTTTGCAGTCTTAAATCTTGCACTTCTACGTACCGCCGATACATGATACACCTTCCTCTTCCAGGAACATTTCGGCTTATCCTGAGCAGCCACCCGGTCCGTATAACCGGTCTCTGACTGCGCGCACTCATTCGGTTGTGTAGGGGCCATATACCCCTCCAAACCGATTTCATTCTCTTCCTCCGGCATTAGAGATGGGGGTACTAGGTCCTCACATAGGCGCTCTAATGCCCCCATCCCCAGTGCATTAATCTCCGAGTCACTCATCGGCTTTATTGCCGCAATATTTCGAACCATCTCCATAGCCCGCTCAGCCTCTAAGTCTAACAGATCATTCACAGATTTTGAGATTTCCTTCCCATTACTACCCAGAGAAACCCCAATTTTGTTTGCGTTTAAAATAATATCATCCTCAGAAAAGTGCAAAATGGAACAATTCGTATTGATGGCCATACCTGTCGTTGCCTCGATGTTACGGAGCTTGGCCGCCCGCATAGCACGACCCATATGTAGGTCATCCACATCCGGCTGCGCCTGAAGACGGTGACTTGTCCGCCTGTCCCCAGTCGCCGGGTCGGGGATGCCTCCAAACGCGACCACCTCCTCAACGGAGGGCTCCATCGAAATGTGACCTCCTGCCACAGGTCCGACGAGCCTAGGCGGCTCGCTCCCTGCAGCCACGCGACCGCTTGTCGCGTGCCCACGTGCGGCACTCCCTGTCGTCACGTGCATCGCTGGGTTGCAGCCGCCCACCGCGCCTCCAGCTGACTGCGCCATCTCCGAAGCAGTTGGGGTATGGCCACCTGCTAGCATCCCACCTGTAGTCGTCGCCTCCTGGACGCCCTGTGGCGTTAAGACTGGCATGTCCGGACGCCTTACCATAGATCGGTTCTTGGACCGTGGCGTCGCGCTCTGGGGCATCCTCGGCGAGGCCTCCTCCTTCAGTGGAGGCGTTCCAGATGCCATAGGTGTCATAGGAGGTGAAAGTGGTGGCAGCTCCTGCTCCACCGGATCATCTAAGTCCGCCCTGACACCCCAAAGTCTGCCCGGGGCCGATGAAGACCCAAACGATCCAAACCTCAACTGATGCGTCGTGGCTGAGACATGCGATTGTTCCCTAGTAGTGCTAGTCTAAGCTGTCTTAGCTAACGGTGCCAACCCTCTGTCGGTGGTATCCTTCTGATCCGAACCCTTATCTAGGTTCCCATCTCTGCCGTGCCCATCATCACTATCCATATCAACCTGCTTGGCTAGCTCCTGAAAGTCAGCATTCTCCTCTATCGCAATATCCAAGTCGTAGCTCCTGTCATCATATGTCCATCTAACAGTGTCCGGAATGTGCTCAATACTGATAACGCTAACCAGCAGGCGAGCCACTCCCTGCGCTCGCGTGAACGACATGTCCGCCTTCTCAGTCTTACCAATGAGCAAGCCAATGCTCCAAGTCACCCTGACATCATCAAGTGTCGTCCGTGGAGCACCTGAGAACCTGACCCAAAGCTGAGAAAGGGGAGTTCCCTCTGGCTCTTTCTGAGACCAAGCATCAAACTCAAGAACGCACGAGCTGTTTGGGACCTTGCTCATCCCAAACTTAAGAAGCCTCGCAAGGTCCTCCTTAGTCGGAAAGTCCACCCTGAAAACCTGCTCCTCGAGCCTGACTGGGTCCCACTGAAAACTGGCAGACACTAACTCGCGAAGACGCTGTACCACCTGGTCCATGTCATCCTAACAAGTAGATCTAGTTTTCTATGTGTGAAAATTAATGTGGTTCAAAAAGGGTCACAATGTCAGAACTAAGAGGTCAAATATTGGCAAAGATTACTAAGTGGGATAAAAGATGTCACAAAATTAGAGGGTAAAAAGTCATGCTTGACAAAGATATGCATACATGATGGAGGTGTTCACACTAAAAAGTAATAAAACTCCAGAGGTACCTAAAAAAAGAGTAAGAAATCCAGCAAAACTTGACATCTTCATGTCAACAAATTACTAGATATATACACTAATATATTTAACATCAGCCAATTTCACGGCCCATGGTTTCGACAGGGAAGAGAATGCAGGCAACTCCAGCAAGGCATAACACCAGTTCAAACACAAAAACGGCTTCCATTTGATGGCAGGTCCGTAGCATGCCAACAGCGACAAGAGGGCATATAACCCCACCAATTTTACCAATGGAGGTTGCAATTCCAACCCCAGTTGAGCGGACTGATGTTGGATATACCTAGAAATACAGGGAAATGAATTAGCGTGCAAGAAACTCTGCTCCAAAGAAATAATATTATCGAAAACATGTACAAAAACTGCTTCAAAAAGCAAATTGGACAGGTGTTACACAGACAGGCAAACTGAGTTTAGAAGGAAAATCATTGCAGCGATGAAGAGGAGAACACCTAGAAATATGAAAAGAATTGAAGTATTTTCTCCCTATCCACTACATGGATTCATATTATTATCATAAGCTGCAATTAGGATGTTGGTGTTTTATTACGATTGTTACAGATCGTTTTTATGTTAGTGTTTTCAGGGATCTCTGAAGTTAGCACGACATGTATATCTGGCAAGATAACCAAGAGAATCTGCAAATGTGCATCGCTCGATGCAGGGCCGGGGGTTATCGGTTATCCTCCTTCTCGAAAAAGAAGCAAGAGGATCTGCAAATCCATGAAACTAAAAAGTGGATGATCTAGCTAGGAAAATATTATTGCCCTCATGCTTATATATCATATGCAAGTCTTCTGGCATCGACGCAACAACAACAAAAACAATCCTAGCATGAGTTTCGTACCACAGGGTACGACAGTAAGTTTTATTTGTATTAGGGTGTGTTTGGATTTAGCCCAAGCGCCTTGCCAGATATTTGGCTAGCCAAAATTTTGGTGAAGGTTCTGCTAGCCCATGATTTGGCCAACATTGGCAAGAAAAATGAACTAGAAGGTTCTTTGACCATAGGGCAGTTCACCTATTTTCAGTACGTAATACAGGGAAGATCTACTAGAAGATGATTATTTTCAACCTGTGCTAGTGTGATGAATGGAAAACTTTAAACCCTGAATATTGAAAATCAAAACTACCATGGCACAACAAAAAAAGAATAATAAAAACTAACATTTGGGTAAACTGGTTAAATGGATGAATGTAACATTCGAATTTAGTATAACTAAAATGGCTAGATGGTATTTACAGGGCAATGTAAAAAACAAGACACTGGAAAAGAAGTGCACTTGCTATATATTTAACAAATAATTGACACAAACCTCTGGGGCGTATAAACATAGAACTGTGGAGCTACCCATGGCACATGCGCGTGCACCGAATAGGAGGACCGTTGTAAATAGCTCATTCTGATGAAGTACTAGTGGCCCAAGGAAAGCACAGCAAGTGAAGAGCATGGACCACATTGTAGCTTTTCGGCCAATCCATTCAACAAGAACGGCAGATACAATTAGACCAGGAATCTCTGGAACATCAGTACATACATATATTTGTTAGCCGATGGCATATTGTAAAAAAAGAGGCAGTCATCAGGCAACAAAATAGACTCACTGTAAGCTACCTGCTAAACTAGTAACAAATGTATCCCTGTAAAGGTTAGCATCTTCTTGATGCTGTACATTTGTCGGCCCAGATGGGCAGTTTCTATTGGAATCGCTCAGCTGCGATGTCAGCAAGACTACGCCGTAATAAGCAAAGGAATTTGCAAAGTAAACAAACCAAAGAAGAAGAGTTGATCTGCGCAGTGCTGGTGACAGTAGCCTTCTTAGTGCAGCAACGGCACCAGATTTGAAGCTCAAGGCATTGTTAGCTTTGCATTCTATCTCTGTCTCTCTGACTGGAAGAAGATGATCTATTTCAGTCTCAGATGTAAGAGTGTCAACTTTACTTTCACGGCGGTATGTGAGAACTCCAGGAGGAAGAGCTGCTTGGTTTATCATAGAGACGCTCTCCAGGACAAGTGTTGCGTCTGACATTCTATTTTGTACACAGAGATAGCGTGGCGATTCAGGTATTATTCGAAAGAAAGGAAGCAGGAGAAAGCATGGAAGGGAGGTCAATACTAGCAACCACCGCCAATTCAACGCCGATATGACAACCTGCGACCGGATCACAGTTGAATAGCATTTCTCAGAACTGTATAAAATTCTATAAACATAAGTCACAAATAAAATGTCATAAACGCACCAGTCCAAAGTTTAACTGAGCATCAGTTATTTTAAACTTCATGCAGAAAATCATAGTTGAGCGGTGAAGGTAAAAGTGTGATATGAGATAGCACAAGATGAAATCACAAGTATTCCTACAGAATATTTGCCATTCCCATTCATGTTTATTTGTCAATTCAGATATAGAGACGGTCTGTGATACACACCATTGACCATAATTTTTATTATTGCACGTTATAAGAATATTTAAGATATAATTATCTAAAAGTACTTCTGATGACAAATATATCAATAGCATTTCCTGACATAATAATTTCTATTCGAACACTTGGGAAGGAATGAATTTCAAGAGTATGAGAAAACCAACACAAATTCACTTCTACATACATTTGTAAGCACCCAACCTGAATAAACAGTGAAACAGATATCTTCTTTCAGTTGTCACACTTCGTATGTGTGGTATCTCTTTATCTAAATATAGTTGTGGTTTCAGAAACCTGCTTTGTCATGCGAAAGTGTCCTTCTCAGCTCAAGCTCATACGAGCTCGGTATGAACAGTAAAATCAAAAAAAAAACTGAAATTTGTTGTGACGCTATATCTTCTTTCTATTTCTACCTTACAAAATGCATTACGGAAACAAATTTTAGAATGAAAATGTGAAAGGTATATAATTCACAACATTAATGGGCCACAAAAGCTGGCATACCCATGCAAGTGAAGCCTCCAAGATAGTGCCGATAGTCCAAAAAAGCGAAAAGAGAACTACGCAAGTGCCACGATTTTGCGCAGGAACAAACTCCAAGAACCAAGATGAGAACACATGCCCGCCGCCCACTCCCACGCCAACGAGAAACCGAAGAGCCATCAAACATAAATAGTTTGGAGACCAAGCACTCAAGAAACCCATTCCGCTAGTGAACAGAGCTGAAAACAGCAAAACTGTCCTGAAACAAGAAAAATCACAGGCTTTGCCTTTACAAAAACTCCCATTCAGAATTGCCTGTACTAAAAAAAGTGAAGCAGGGAAGTGCTTCATACCTTCGACCATATCTGTCAGAAACAAAGCCCCAAGCAAGTGAGCCGGTTAGCATGCCGGCAAAGACCACACTTGAGAGTAGGCTCTCATCTTGGGCAGAGACTTTCCACTCCTCCCGAACCAATGGTCCGACAAATGACAGTAGATTGAGCTCCATGGCTTCTACAACCCAACCCATGCCAGCATAAGCAAGGACAAGCGCCTGGAATTTGCCAAACCCCATGGCTGAAAGCGCGTCATCCGTAGTGTATGTTTCCATGCTGTCAGACAGTCAGAGTCTTTTGCTTGAACACCAGTATCACAGGCAAGTTTTTAAAAGCTTTTGGCCAAATTAAGTCTGTTCAGTATGCCCCATGCAGAAAAAATCCTTCTTAGAGACCAAAAGTGTAACCAATATGACTTGCTGCATACATTAAGAGTTCAGACCTGAAAGGAAAGTCAAAAGCATGTTCAGTATTACATGTTTGTGCGATTAATGAATCTAGAATGACAAGAGCACGCGTTCTTCTTCAAATTCAAGACGGATTGCAAAGCGAGTAAAATGACAAGCTCAGCTCTTGTCAGAGTGTGTTCACATGTCGCTTACATGGAAACCACTACGTACAACTGAAACCCCAAAAAAATGTAGTTAGTAGGAGTATATGCATATAGGCAGAAGTAGCTCTTTCTGCCACCACTGCTGAAGGCCAACGCGAATATTCATTGAACAACGAAGCAAGTGCCGTATATTCAGACGTGAGCAGATCCGGCCTGCTGCAGGAACAAATTCATGTGACTCAAAGTCTGAAACTGCTGCACACTTGACACTAAGCAGGAGGAATAGCGCACAAGAGGAGGAGGGGGAAACCAATCAGTCGGGGCCACGGCGCCCGACAACACCCAGCGGTTAAGTCTGAACAGAAATTGGTGAGTACCCACGACCATAGAGATGGACGAGTTGGGAGCCAATTATAAAATTTAACAGCAAGGGAAGGGAAGGTCAGGAGGAGCGAACCGTGGATGGGGGATCCCGGGAGAGGAAAGCATCAGCCGTGGGCGGCGGCCGGCGGCCGGCGGCGGGTGGAGGAGGGTGGGGAACGAACGACCCTGTGACTGGTTGGTTGGTGGTTGCTTCGTTCCATGGCAACCTACCATAGCGGGGCGGCGGCAGGAACAGATTTCGTTTCTAGTGTTCGGTGGAGTGACGGAACGAGGCCCGACGACGACGTCTGCGACCGGTTCGGGGCCCATGCTCGCCGCAGTGCACACGCCACTCAACAACCGGCCCTAATATTTTCATTTTCGCGGCTTGTCTCCGCTCCACTCCGCTCATCTACCTGCCCAAGCATCTAATTATCTCTTTTTTTTTGCGGGAAAAGCAACTGATTATCTACACCCTGCGTTCATAAATATAAGATGTTGTACTTTTTTTTCTCTCATTCAGATGTATATAGATGCATTTTAGTGTGTTTGTTCATTCATTCCGGTCAATATGTATTCCATATTATTGATAAAATATCTAAAACATTTTATATTTGTGAACAAAGTGAGTATTTATTAAGCATAACCTTGGCAGGCAAGTTGTCCTATAAAACGCCTCTCTCCTGGAGTATATCAACATGACACGTGCTATGCTGTTTTTTTTTTAAGAAGCGTTGGCATATCCTAGGCGAAGCTCTTACTACAAAAGTCTTGAATGCTATCAATAATAAGTAATCTGAGATGGGTGAAATGAGACGGTCATTGTCCTCATCACCAGTGGCGGAGGACGGAAAAAAATTAAGATGGGGCGAACCCTAAAGCCTAAAAACATAGCATGTATACACTAATAATTTTACATGATTCTATATTGAATCATCAAACATAATGAAAATGCAAGCATATTTATATAGAAAAAGCGACCTAAAAACATACCGACAATGAAGATCTATTCTCTAAAAATTTACATAATAATAATTTCACAACAAGAAAATATAAAAATTTATAGCTCTTCCATTTGCTTTCAAAAGCTCTTTCAGTGCCGGCCCTGGTGTATGGCGGGCGGGGCGACGGCCCAGGGCCCACGCATGGGGGGGGGGGGGCATGACATAGTATGTATATACAATATAGCCCATTAAAAATAGGCAAAAAAATTACAAAAAAAAAGAAGAAACGAGATGGCCCTGCCCGTCAGCGATTGATTGCCCAGTTTACGGCTTCCTAGAATCGTTTTCCTTCATTTTCTGGTCGCCTCGACGCCTCGTCTCCTGTCTCAAGTGCCCTAGTCGCTAGTCGGCTTGCCGCTTGCTCCTTGCAGAGTTGCAGTTGCCAGTTGCAGTCCGACGGCCCGGCGGCCGGCGCCGGCCATACGGCGTCGCTCGGCGCCTCGGCCGGCTTGTCGCCGCTGCGCGCGCCGGCGCCGCCCGGCATCTAGTCAGGCAGACAGCTGTACGAGTGGCCCCTGTAGGCCATCCATCCATCCAGCATCCGAACAGGCCCTGCCTGCATCCGAAGCCAGTGTTGAGCATCCGGCCTGCATCCATCCATCCATCAAAATTCAGAAGGAGTAATCAGCAGCAGAATTCAACACCAGTACGTAGTCCATCCATCCATCTTTATCTAGTAATTAGTATGTACATATTCGCTATTCAACT
This sequence comes from Elymus sibiricus, assembly GCA_039707655.1. NCBI lineage: Eukaryota > Viridiplantae > Streptophyta > Magnoliopsida > Poales > Poaceae > Elymus > Elymus sibiricus. Next base: position 401,862,428 of record CM077671.1, read on the forward strand.
AGGGTTTCAATCATTCGATGTATAATTTCCTAATTCTTTGTATCCTCTTTTTCTTCATAATTTTAGGACATTAGCCTGCCATGTTGCCTAAGAAGAAGCAATTGTCGGGTGCTGAAAAAAGAAGAAAAAAGAAAGAAAGTGATCTGAAAATTCAACCACTGAAGGGTTCTTTGAATAGGTACTTTACATCTTCAAGCAAAAGCAATGTTGATGTGAATGAAGAAGAAGAACAAGGGCAAGAAAGTAATCCCGAGCATGAAAATTCAGATGCTGAGGTCAATGAAGATGGCGCAAGTACAGGGGAGCAAATAGATTTTGAAGTTGATGCTGACAGTACAATGGAGGAAAATTTGCAGCCTTCTGCTAATGATGAACATGAAGATTCCCTTTCGTTTATTTTTGATCCAAGAACATGGGAAATTCTTGACAATAGCAAAAGGGATATTTTAATTGAGAAGGGACCTATTAGAGAACCAGGTCTGGAGTTCGAGAAGGACAACATTGGTAGACACTTTTCATATGCTTTGTACTCCAGAAAATTAAGTAATGGTGAGTTTGTTGACAGGAAGTGGTTGGTTTACCATAAAGGTGCGAATAAAGTATATTGTTTTTGTTGCAAGTTGTTCAAATCAAAACAGAGCAAGTCTATGCTAGCATTTGATGGATTGAATGATTGGAAGCGTTTGAGTGTGCGACTCAAAGAACATGAGAACAGTGTTGAGCATTTAACAAACATGAATACATGGAATGAAGTTAGGTTGAGACTAAGCAAAAATAAGACAATTGATGATGATATGCAAAGGGAGATTGCAAAGGAGAAGGAGCGTTGGAGACAAGTATTGGTAAGAATAGTTTCTGCCGTGAAGTTTCTTGCAAAACATACTTTGGCATTTCGTGGATCAAGTGAGAAGTTGTATCAAGATAATAATGGTAATTTTTTGGGCACGATTGAAATGATTGCTGAATTTGATCCTGTTATGCAAGAACATATTCGGCGCATTCAAAATAATGAAATTCATCATCACTATCTTGGCCACAAAATCCAGAATGAGTTGATCTCAGTTCTTGCTGATGCCGTGAGAAATGTTATTTTAAAGATAATTAAAGATGCCAAGTATTTCTCGGTTATCTTGGATTGTACCCCGGATGTGAGCCATGAAGAACAAATGACTCTCATTGTGCGTTGTGTCAATATGTCAAGCAACATTCCGAGAGTGGAGGAGTTTTTCCTAGAGTTCCTAAAGGTTGAGGACACATCGGGATTGGGGCTTTTGAAGGTATTATTGGATACATTGAGTTCCTTTGATTTGAATGTTGCTGATGTGAGAGGTCAAGGTTATGACAATGGTTCTAACATGAAGGGACAATACCAAGGTGTGCAGAGTCGCTTGCTTAAAGAAAACCCCAAAGCGTTGTATATGCCATGCGCTTGTCATAGTTTGAATCTCACTCTTTGTGATATGGCAAAATCTTGCAAACAAGCTGTTACATTCTTTGGTATTATACAACGGATATATGTATTGTTTTCACGGTCTACTAAAAGGTGGAAGATTTTGCTTGACAATCTTCCAAAAGGAACAAAACTAACTCTCAAGCCTTTGTCAAGTACTCGTTGGGAGAGTCGAATAAAGAGTGTGCAACCTATTAGGTACCAAACTATCCAGGTAAGATCAGCTTTGAAGGAATTGGAGGAGACTTCTACTGATGACCCAGCAGCTGTAAGTGATGCTCAATCTTTGGTCAGTGCACTTGAGAATTTTGAAACTTTACTTGGCATGGTTATCTGGCATGATGTTTTGTTCTCTATAAATATGGTGAGCCAAAAGTTGCAGGAAAAGATGGTGTGCATTGATGCTACTATAAAACACATTCAAGGTGTCATATCATATTTTCAGAAGTACAGAGATGAAGGCTTTCAGGCTAGTATTGAGATAGCAAAAGCCATTGCATCTGATATGGACATAGAGCCAGAATTTGCTACAAAACGTCAAAGGAAAAGAAAGAGGCATTATGATGAAATCAATGATCAAGACGAAGAAATACAGTTGTCAGCTATGGAATCCTTCAGAGTTACTTACTTTCTAGTCATCGTTGACAAGGCAATTCTTTCATTGACCACTCGGTTTGATCAGTTGAAGAAATTTGAAAAGTTGTTTGGTTTCTTATTCAATTCAAAAAATCTGAAGTCCTTGGATGATACCAGTTTACGGGAATGCTGCACTACTTTTGCAAAAGCTTTTTCCGATGATAACTCATCTGATGTTGATCTTGATGATTTTGTCTCCGAGTTAAAAGTGTTGCAGGTAACTTTGCCAGATGGTTTGATGTCAGCGCTTGAGATTCTCCAGTTTGTTATGGCTGTAGATTGCTATCCAAATGTCTCTGTTGCATATCGGATCCTCTTAACAGTGCCTGTGACTGTAGCCTCAGCTGAAAGAAGTTTCTCCAAACTGAAACTACTGAAAAATTATTTGAGGTCAACTATGTTGCAAGAAAGATTGAATGGCTTGGCTATGTGCTGCATTGAGAAGGATATCTTGGACAATGTTGATCTTGATTGTGCCCTTAATGACTTTGCATCAAGAAACGCCCGGAGAAACTTTTTCTGAAGCACTAAATTATTATTGTTGTCGATGGAGTCAGTCAAAATTGGTTCTTATTTGAGGTAATCATGTCATGTTAGTTTCATTTTGCTATCTTTTTAGTATTATTATTGTCGATTGAGTAAGTTCAAATTCGATTATTATTGTTGTCGATGAAGTCAGTCGAATTATTATAGTCCAATTTTAAACTAAAGATGTGTGGTCTTAGGACATAGGGGCCTACATAGGGGCCCATGTAGTTGAGTTCGCCTAGGGCCTCCCGAAACACAGGGCCGGCCCTGAGCTCTTTCTTTCCATCCATCCCTTTTACCTTTTCTCTTCACTGGCGCCACCGGCAATCAGCAACGCCGACGTGGTGCTTACGATGCGGCATGCCTAGCCTTCAGTACCGCATCCTGTCTATGGCCTGGACCCGTGATGACTGGGACGTGTAAGATGGCGCCCCAGCCGAATGATTTCCATCTGCCCGCTGCCGCCGCTAGGGTGCGTGAGCTTGATCGATTTTTTTTAGAGCGAAGTGAGCTTGTTCGATTGGAATTCGTGTGATCGCTTTAGCAGTTCGGTTTAGACGCACGGTAAACTCATCGGCCCAATTAATGTGGCCCAAAGCTGCACCAGCAACCAGGCCTTCACCGTTTTTCTACTTTTTTCCTTCTTTCTAGCGACCCTGAATCCACACACGTAGAACCAGCCAGATATGCGTACATGCACAAATACTTTACGCAAAATCAAGGTAGGACGGGCGCCCTGCCTCGCCCTACCGGGAGCTCCGCCCCTGCTTATCCCCAAGGTCGATGCCCCTAATAGAATCACACAATACAGACCAATAAGTCTCTGTAATGTATTGTACAATGTGATCTTTAAAATGACAACTTTCCGTCTTAAAACTTGCCTTGATGGCATTATCTCACCGGTGCAGGGTGCATTCGTACCTGGCCGTCTTATTACATACAATATTCTTTTGTCTTACGAATGCCTCCACACAATAAAAAAATAAGAAGAAGGGGAAAGGAGGATATTGTGTTGTTAAACTTGATATGTATAAGGCCTCTGAGAGGGTAGAATGGAAATTCTTGAAGAAAATGATGGAGAGATTGGGCTTTCATAGAGAGGCTATTGATCTCTTAATGGCATGTGTTACATCCGTGACTTATAAAGTGAGGTACAATGATAAAAAAACAGAAGGATTCATCCCAACAAGGGGGCTCCGACAAGGAGACCCCTTATCCACCATACTTATTTCTTATGTGTGCAGAGGGATTATCTAGTGCTCTAGCTCAAGCAGAGGAGGTTCGTGGCATTGAAGGGGTAAGGGTGTGCAGGAATGCACCATCAGTCTCACATTTACTATTCGCTGATGATTCCCTAATCCTTATGAAGGCTAATATGAATAATGTAACCTCACTGAGACAAGTACTAAATGATTATTGCACAAGCTTTGGTCAGTTGGTGAGTGAAGGGAAGAGTAGCATATTCTTTAGCCCTAATGTGAATGTGGAGGTCAAAGCTCAAATTTGTGTTGAACTCAATATTATGACAGAAGCCCTTTCTGACACATATCTTGGCCTTCCTTCCATGATTGGTTTAGATAGGAGTGTCAGTTTTACTCACTTGGTGGAAGGGTGGTTAACCGGTTGAAGGGTCAGAAAGAGAAATTGCTATCACTCGGGGGTAAGGAAATTTTATTAAAAGCAATTATCCAGTCTATCCATGTTTTTGCTATGGGTGTGTTTAAAATCCCAAAGAAGGTTTGTAAAGAAATCACAGATGCCATGTCTCTTTTTGGTGGGGTGATACAGAGGATGAAAATAAAATGCACTTGTTAGCATGATGGAAGATGTGCATACCAAAAGTTAGGGGAGGCATGGGATTTAGGGATCTCCATGCTTTTAACTTGGCGATGTTGGCAAAACAAAGTTGAAGATTGATAACCCATCCTGAAAGTTTATGTGCCAGAGTTCTACGAGCTAAATACTTCCCCGGCGATAATCTTCTTAAGGCAGAGCCAAAGAAGGGGTCATCTTACACATGGCAAAGCATTTTTGCAGGGCTACAAACTTTCCGCAGAGGTCACATTTGGCGTATTGACTCGGGAGTGAAAGTAAATATATGGAATGATCACTGGATTCCGTCTAGTCAAACTAGGATGATTATGACTAGGAGAGGTAATAACTTGCTCGGGACAGTGGACAAACTCATGATTCCGGGTACTGCAAGCTGGGACGAGGCCCTGATAAGAAGCATTTTTTTGCCGCTGGATGCGGACAGAATAATCAATATCCCATTGTTAGAAAATGCTACGGAGGATTTTGTTGCTTGGAATCACACAAAATCATTTTCCTTTACTGTCCGATCAGCATATTACGTTGAGTGGGAACACCAATATGAATCGAGATGTTCGAGAATTCAGAGCACATATAATATCAACCCAGTTTGGGAAACGGTTTGGATACTGGAAATACCTAGCAAAGTTAAGATCTTCATATGGCGGGCGCTGCATGGCTTGATCCCTGGCATGGTTCTGTTGGCTCGACGACATATCAAAGTTTCACCACTATGTCCCGTGTGCCGTTCTGGCCTAGAAGACATCAAACATCTAATTTTCAGTTGTCCAAGTGTAGTTTCAGTTTGGCGTGCAATGGGATTGGATGTCATCATTAAGCAAGCTCTTAGCGTGGATCGTTCTGGCTCAGTAGTACTTGAAGAATTTTTGCGCCGACAGCGGGGGAGCTCACCAGTGCTCGGGCAGCTGGGTCTACATGAGACGTTGGCAGTTGGCGCGTGGTAGATTTGGTGGGAAAGAAGGAAAACATGGAAAGGAGAAAGAGTTAAACCCCCAATCAACACATCTTTTGCTATTCATGCGATAACGGCCAACTCAGCGAGAAGATCGGGCAACATCCAAGGCTTGAAGTATACATGTGAGAACCCAGGACCACGAGAATACAAACTAAACTGTGATGCATCTTTTTTCGAGGGTGGTACTGGAGCCATCGCAGCGATCGTGCGTAACTGCAAAGGAAAAGCTGTGGCTGGCGTGGCAGAACCCTTCACATATGCAGACAGCGCTGCTACGGCAGAAGCGCCCTTCGTCTCTTGAACTGATCAACCAAATTGGCTGCTCAAAAGTGTTGGTTGAATCAGATTGCCTTGAGGTTATCTCGGCATGCAAAGGTGATGTGGATATTTTGGCGCATTACTCTGCGATCTTAGCGGATTGCTTTCTCTATGACCACGAGGTCAATTCAATCCATTTTCAGCACTGCTCAAGTGAAGCTAATGGCCTGGCGCATTTCTTAGCTAGACATGCTTATGATTCAAATTTGATGTATAATTGGGACGATGATCCTCCTAGCTTTATGATTCCGCATGTACTACAGGATGTTATACTCGTAAACTCGCAATAAAGTGCCAAGTGATTTACCCTTCAAAAAAGAAAAATGTGACGCGTGCTACATGTGGTCTGCGATGTTGCTTGGTTCCTTTGTTCCTTCCTTGTGCCCTCAAAGGGCGACATCACGGTATTTTTGGTTATTATATTATTATTATTATTATGATATCAAGCTCAACTACTTGTGTTGCTACACATGTTTGAAAAGATTGTGCTGCTTTTTGTACCCCGTCAATCATACATGTCTTTGCATCTGAAACGCTTGCAAGCTAGATTCAAATTAAATCCAGGCCCGGATGCCCGTTGACATGGCCTCTCTGTTTCCAAGGATTCTCAAAGAAATTTTGGAGGATTGGAATCTTTAGTAATTTTGGCCGTTTTATTCAAAGGATTGAATCCTATATGATTTTTTCTCAAGGATTCATTTGCACTGCATTTCATAAAAAGAAAATAGCATCCGTTCAAACCCTCTTTTGGAGGAATCCTTTGCTTTTTTTGTGGCACAACAAATAAAACAAACCAAAAGCCTATATGATTCACACGGACATGACATTAAAATCCACTTATTCATGCTCCCTCCGTTTTTATTTACTCTGCATATTAGAGTTGACTAAAGTCAAATTTCGTAAAATTTGATCAAGTTTTTAAAAACGAATATAAATAGTTACCATAACAAATCTTTATGATGTGAAAGTACATTCAATAATGAATCTAATGGTATTGATTTGTTATTATATATGTTAAAAAATTTATCTATAAACTTCGTCAAAGTTTATAAAGCTTGACTTTGATCAAAGCTAATACGCAGACTAAATAAAAACGGAGGGGCTACATTTTTAGAATCCTCTGAATAAATGATACGGGTAAGATATGAATAGCATGCCGCCAAGTGGACACATACAAACCATCCACTCCCAAGCATGCAGTCATTAATGCATACTAACCACAACACAAGCTAGCTAGGGCTGCGACCCTTAATTTCGACTGGGGACCAAATAAACATGAGAATTCAGCAAAAGTTACTGGTAGAAATGCCTGTTGCAGACACTTAATCATGTTCGAAGAATTTATACATACATACCATACCATACCATACCCCTACTTATAGTCTCAAGGAGCGAGGACTTTACAAAATGATGTCCAATAACATCCGAAACCCCGAAATGAATTTCGAGGAATCTTCATCGTGATGTCCACTAAAAATACTACACATATACTAGTTTTGTATATAAACGTTCACGTAGCAGCATGACGAATTTTATGGTCCAAGTGTTTTTACTTTCTTACACCATGACCATCATCAGGTCATTGCACGGCCCTTCGTCTCAAAAGGGAAGAGCATGCAGGCAATTGCAGCAAGGAATAACACCACCTCAAACACAATGATGGCTTCCATCTGATGGCAGCTTCTCAGCATCCCAACAGCTACAAGGGGGCAAATAATTCCACCGACTCTGCCCATGGCGGTCGCGATTCCAACCCCGGTCGAGCGTACCGACGTCGGGTATACCTAGAAGGACAAGAGAATAAGTTAGTAGGAAAACAAATTCTTTCAATGAAATATCTACAACAACTGCTCCACAAGACAGTTTTGGTAAAATTTGCTGCAACAACTGATGTATCTTTGTCAGCAAAATGGATCATAATCAGTAGACTTTGCTTAGCTGGAGTTATCAATGGAGCAGGATCTCCATTTGTTTATATCCTGGGTACCGTACATTCCGACTGGTCATTAGTTAATAGATTTAATTTATGATTTAAATAAGTAGGACAAGCACCACAATGATGGAAGGAGAGTCCTTTATCACTGCAGGGATTACCTACAAACCAATGTAGACCTATACGACGCTCAAAATTCTGTGGTGAACAAGCCCAATAATAAACTCAAAATTTGCAAATTCAAACCAATGAAACTAAAAAGTGGATGCTCTAGCAAGTAAAATGTTCTTCTGGCCATTCTTATATTAGTGAGCAGCACTAGTTGCTCAGTTGGTTGCTTGCTTCTCTTCTGCCTTAGAAAAGTCCATCATTTTGCAAGAGTTTGATGTGGAGATTACAAGACAAAAAGGCCTTGCATAGATCTGTCTCTGTCTAGAAAGACACTCCGTTCATGTAATTCAATACAGAAAAAAGTCACAATGATCATAATATGACAGGGTGACAAGAAAATATTTTTTTAAAGGCAGCCCGGTGCACGTAGCTCCCGCATCGCTGTCCTTTTTTGCAAGGGAAGGGTCCGAACACTTTGGGTCTTTTGTGCGCAGCCTTTCCCTGCATTTCTGCAAGAGACTGTTTCCAGGACTCAACCCAAGGCAACAACTTTACCGTAACAAGAAAACATTACTGCAATAACATTAATGTTACCGTAACCAGGACTCAACCCAAGCCAAGGCTCCCCTTCTGTGACAAGAAAACATTACTGCAATAACATTAATAATAAGGATGCAGTAGTACGGAGTATGTTTTATTCGTTTAGGTCTTGCTCCCACCAGTTTACTTACATATATCTTCATTATGAAAGGTACTGCAGACATTAAAAAAATCAAATATTCAGGAAGCAAAATACCATTTAAGTACCTAGCCAAATTGATGGATATAATGTTGAAATTGCAACTTATAGGCCTACCAAGCGGTACTTTCAACACATTAAACTCACTATACTGTGATGGCCAAGTCACCAAGAAACACATTTACTACATGCCATGAGAAAAGGATACGAACCTCTGGTGCATATAAACATACAACTGTGTAGCTACCCATGGCACAAGCGCGAGCACCAAATAGAAGGCCAGTGGTCCATAGCTCACTCTGATAAAACACAAGTGGTCCAAGGAAACCACAGCATGTGAAGAGCAAGCACCACATTGTAGCTTTTCGGCCAAACCATTCAACGAGAACAGCAGATGCAATTAGACCCGGAATCTCTGATAAAGCAGTAGAATGATGAGTTTGTGACAAATTCTACAGCCAGTCAGACTGGGTGAAGAAACAGACTACTGTATGCTACCTGCAAGACTAGTAACAAATGTATCTTTGTAGAGGCTGGTATCTGTTTCACTCCTCACATATTTCAGCCCAGATGCGCAGCTTCGGTTTGCATTGCTCAGTTGCGCGGTCAGCAAGACTAGTCCATAATAAGCAAAGGAATTTGCGTAGAAAACAAACCAAAGTAGAAGAGTTGATCTGCGCAATTTCCGTGACAGTAGACTGCGCAATGCAGCAGCACTACCAGATTTGGGGCTTATGACATCATCATCTGTGCATTCCTTCTCTCTGAGTGGAAGAAGATGATCTGCCTCAGAGGTAAGAGCACTATCATCAACTTCATCGTCTCGAGGGTATACGAGAACTCCAGGAGGAAGAGCTGCTTGGTTTGTCTCGGCAATTCTCTCCAGGACAAGTGTTGCATCAGACATTCTATTTTGCGCACACAGATAGCGTGGCGATTCAGGTGTAATTCCAAAGAAAGGGAGCAAGAGAAAGCAAGGGATGGCAGTCAATGCTAGCAACCACCTCCAAGTCAATGTTGATACGACAATCTGCAATAGGAACAAAATTTTATAAGACTTCATTACTCGGTAAAAATATAAATATAAATATAAATCAGAAAGTATCAGTCCGATACCCATGCAAGTGAAGCCTCCAAGACTGTGCCAATAGTCCAAAAAAAGGAAAAAATAATCATCCAAAAGCCACGATTTTGTGCAGGAACAAACTCCAAAAACCAAGATGAATACACATGGCTGCCACCCAGTCCTACGCCAACGAGAAAGCGAAGAGCCATCAAACATAAATAGTTTGGAGACAAAGCACTTAGGAAACCCATTCCAGTAGTAAACAGGGTTGAAAACAGTAAACCAGTCCTGAAACAAGAAAAATACAAGTTTTGTTCAGTGGTTATGTTGGTACACCGTTGTAAGTTTGCAACTATAAACCCGTCCGCCATGTATCGTATTGAAATTATGTTTACAATTTCAAAACACACTGGACGTGCCAAAGTTGCATAATCGTACATCAGATATATGAAATTCAAATTCATAATAACAGAGACGGCATGGTTACAGTCATAACTTTGTTAAAATAAAATACAAAATCTTCCAGAAAACCAAAACATGGAAGTGCTTGTGCTAGTAAATCCTTACCTTCGCCCATATTTGTCAGACACATATCCCCAACCACATGCTCCTATTAACATGCCCAAAAACACTACACTTGAGAGTAGACTCTCGTCTTGGGCAGAGATTTTCCATTCCTCCCGAATCAATGGTCCAACAAAGGACAGTAGCATGACCTCCATGGCTTCTGCAACCCAACCCATGCCTGCATAAATAAGAACAAGTCCTTGCAATTTTCCAAATCCCATGGCTGTAAGCGCATCATCCGTGGTGTATGTTTCCATGTTGGCAGTGTGTGCCGATTCAGCCAAGGAAAGGTCAGTCTGTAGCAAACTTGACGTCAGGAAAATATTTGCTTATTTCACCTCCAGCTGCAAACAGTACGCACAAACAATAAACACATACTTAGAGATGCCAAAATCATAAGAGGTACGATTTAATGCATATATTAAGAAGTTATTAAAGGTAAATTTGCCCACAATCCAATGCAAGAACGCGGTTCAGTGCTATCACGATATGAGCAATGGCAAACTAGACCTGGTCTATTGACCCTGCTTCCACCCACATTCAGTTTTTTTTTTTTTTTGAACGGTCACATTCAGTTTGGCGAGCAATGGCAGATGGGCAACAAGGTGAAGAATCTGAAGTGGCCTAGAAAGATTCTGAAATTTTGACCGGTGCCTAAGTCTGCATAGGGACTGTCTAGTTCTCTGCTTTGATTTGGTCTTCCTTTGTTTTTCTTGGGTTTTCTCCTAGCCTCTTTTGTGGAGTAGATCTGAACAGTTTCCTGCTTGATACTCCACACCAGCAACTCTGCTGCTGCTAATTTATGTAAAAATAAAACATGGTTTCCTTGAATGGTAGACAAAAAGAAGATAAAAACTGAAGAAAATGGTACAGTAGACATTCGTCTTGGATTAAAGCTTTCACCAAATTCTCTATCGAAAAACTCGGTCATCTGAAAATTCAGTGTAAAACTAATCCGACAGAAAACTTCTCCTGGATCTGTTGCTACATACAGATACAGATCATTACCCAACCCAACACAACAGAAGCATCCAGGACCTAATCAAGGCAGCACCTGAAACGAATTCAAGTAAGCTCAGGGGGGAGGCTGTTAGGCCGCAAGACCTGAACGCCAGGAGGTTGATATCTACTGGGCCATATCAAGAAGAGGGGGCATGGCCATGTCCGAGCATGAATCCCGCATCCCATTGGCCCCAAGCGCCTACCACCCGAAACCAAGAAAAGAAGGCGCAAACAGCACGCAAAGCGCCCCAAGCGCTCGACGCAAAGCGGGAGCAGCAAGCAATCGACGATTGAGGTTAGGGGGGCGAGCACGTACGCACGGGGGAGGCGGGGAGCGAGCCCCTGACGGATCAGGGACGGACGATCCTCGCTCGCGGAAAAGAAAGCCAGCGGCGGCGGAGGAGGAGGACAGGGGAGGAGGAAGGGGGAAGGAAGATGCCTGCCTTCCTGCGCTTTGCGGGTTCTTGGGAGGGGGACGAGTTTAATAGCAAATGGCGACGACCAATGGCGGAAGGGGGGAGGAGCAAGCAACTGGTCCAGGGGCGACGATGGCGATGGCGACCCGTCTGCGCGGGGCGGGCTGTTGCGGGACGCGTGGCGGCGGGGGTCCGTCCGTCTGTATTTTCATGTGGTCGCTAGGGATTCGGGATCGTTTTCGGTCCGTGAAGGGATCGACCATGTGATCTGCGGGGAAGCGCGACCTGCCCGCCGCGGCGACGCTTGGCTGCCATCTGGACGTGCGACGCCCCACCATACAAGAGGCTCCGACTCCGAGGAGAAGGACGTATTATTGGCCGACAACATAAAATAGGAGTAGCCCCGTGACAGTTTTCTCTTTTCATTTGTTTTGTGTTTTTGAAAAAAATAAGGGAACGCTACGCGTCCGCCGGTTGATTTCTAAAAATTATGCGTCACCTGGGCAGCCGTTGGATGCCAGAGCTGACAGCCGTTTGATCTAGCGTCCGCATCCCGCCGCATGGTTAGTCGTTATTTCCCGCAACAAATGGTCTGTTGCAGAAACTAGACACTCTTCCTTGACCCCGACAGAGATGCACCCCGCACGGCGCCGCCGCCCGACAGAGTTGCGCCGCCGCCAGCCCGCTGCAAAATCAGCCCGCTGCCGGCGTGCAGGAGCTAAACTGCCATCTTCCAGCAGATGGCATCGAGAAGCCTGGGTTAATTTCTGAAACATCATCTCCGTCGCAGAAACAATGGCCATGTTGTAGAAACAATTCTTGAAACAACAGTCGCGTTGCAGAAACAACGAGCGCGTTGCAGAAACAACTCCTAAAACAAACAGTCGGCGGATCGCCATCAGATCTCGCAATCTAGCGGTTGCGTGTGGTCCTTTATTTTTGCAACAAAGATCATGTTGCAGAAACCTTTGTAACATAAATCTTGCTACAGAAATTTTTGCAACACAGATCATGTTACAATTTTTTTTTGCAGCGGAGATCATGTTGCAGAAAGAGGAGCAGAGAGCCAAGCGGTGGAGAAAAGCAAATTGGCTGAGCGAGAGTAGAGCGGTGACCGGCCAATAGAGGACACGTGTCAAGCGTTAGTGGTGGCGGATGACCCAGGTTGAATCCGCCGGCTGAGTGTTAGACTTTTCCAAAAAATAAAGGATTCTCTTTTCTTTTGTCGCGCGTGACGGGTGGCGACTGGTGAGGGAGACCCGTCTGGCATATTATCCACTGGTTGGAGTTGTCAATTTCGTTTCGGAGACCGTGTTGCGTTTTTCCATTATCTTATTGGTGCTACTCACCTAGTAGTACCTTTCTTTAACGTTATAATCGTTTATTATGGCGTGATAAGAAAATGCTGATGTGCCGTGTACATACGGTCGTTCGAAGCACTTGCGTCTCTCTTTCTTTTTGAACGTAGTACGGATGCATATACACTTATACTGTTATACATGAGCATATAAAACGTGTTTGGTAGCATTATGGACCGGGCCTGGCTAGCTCAACCTGGTTCATCCTAGACTGGTTGATAAAATACAGACGAAAAATTAACATCTACACATTGTTTGACCCGCATTTAGGCCTTTCGTATTAGGGAAACAATTTTGACATAGTGTTTGGTTGCATGCATTAGCTCATTTCACATAACTACACCGTGTTTGGTTGTATAAGCGGGATATGATTAAGAGTTAACACTTGCACTTAACACACACTGTGCCTCGCGACTGCGGTGGGCGGTGACCGCCGCGTCCGGCACGATGAGCATGGAGTATCGGGCGAGCATTCTTGCCGGCACCGCGGCGAACTAGTTGCTAGCGTCACCACCGCAGAGAAAGATCATGCGAAGGAGCGCTGAGGCAGAGGACGGGGAGGAGAAATGCAGTGCGTGTCCGACCATGACGACTGCGGTGGACGTAGCTCCGCGTACGACATGACGAGCAAGGAGTCTCGGGCGAGCGTTCTTGCCGACGCCGCGGTGAACTAGTTGCAAGCGTCGCCGCCGCAGAGAAAGTCCGTGTAGAGGAGCGCTGAGGCAGAGGACACGGGAGAAGAAATGCAGTGTGTGTCAGACCATGGTGACTGCAGTGGACGGTGGTTGCGGCTCCGCGTCCGACACGACGAGCACGGAGTCGTGTGGGGAGCGACCCCGTCGGCGCCGCGACGAACTAGTTGCTAGTGTCGCCGCCGCGGAGAAAGTCTGTGCGGAGGAGCGCTAAGGCGGAGGACAGAGGAGGAGAAATGCAGTGCGTGTCGGACCATGGCGATTGCGTGGACAGTGGCCATGGCTTAGTGTCCGACACGACGAGCACGCAGTCGTGCGCGGGCGACCTCGTCGGCACCGCGGTAAACTAGTTGCTAGCCTCGTCGCCGCAGAGAAATGCAGTGCTCGCACCATGGAGGCGTTAGTGTAGTAGGACGAGAGAGAGGAGGCCGAGATGACCGACGCCGAAAACAACTCCACTGTAGTAGGACACGGGTAAGGAGATCAAGAGGAACAGCGCCGGCGTCGAGAGGGACGAATAAAAGGGCTCTGAGACAAAGGACGAATGAGAAGAAATATAGTGTGCACGTCATGGCGGATTGCCATGACGAGAGAAGGCCGAGATGAACGATCGTCGAAACCAAAAACTTGCAATATGAATGTCGCGTGGAACTGCGAGATGAAGCTACCGGTCAAAGGATATTTCAAATGGTCGTCCGTGCGCGATGAATTTGATAAAATTCGTCCAAAATAGCTCTGAACATGAACATAAAATTGAGCATTTACGGTAGACGAAACTACGAACCGGTCGCAAGAATGGAACCGTAATATCGATGTGTATCTTTTTCGTATAGAGCTTATCTCAAATCGAAGCACCGTTGTGTAGATTAGAAGGGAGAATGAAGAAAGGAGATCGGGGAGGAGTTTAGTGAAGGTAGAGGAAGAAGCATGTACACAACTTGCATCCCTCCAGCCTCCTCTGGTGCAAGGGGCACATCCATGTGCGCTCGATGTGACTCGGCTCAGTTTGGCTTGCTAGAAACTGTCGATTCGAGCGTTTCTCGCGAGAGAGGCCCAGAGGTGCTTTAAGTCTCATGCTATGCAGGCCCAACGATAAACACAGGTAACCAAACAGCCTAATTACTTCCCGCGCGGGCCTGGTTAAACCTAATGGAGCCAACCAAACACGTTCATAAAGATAAACATGAACGTTTTAAACCTGTGAAGAATTTTGAGTGACTAAGCCAATTGATGAGGTCATCACAGACGTCTCCATAGTCAACGAAAGCATATTCTTTCATTAAACGAGCGCTATCAAATAGCCCGAAATAAATGCAGCCAAATACGAGCATTTGTGTCAAGTCTTGACCTTGCACTCTCATGGGCTGATTTCATAAGAAAAAAACTTCTAGGCACATTTCAACTAGCGTCTCCTCTAAGAAGGAGCAACCTGAAGACCCAAATATACTTCTTTCGTAACCTTGGATACTCCACATCAACACTCCACATCAACGATATATGTTTTACAAGGAGCAACCTGATGACCCCATTGGAACAAAGTTGAGGAGTATGTAGTCTGTACACTCACGCTACCGTGACGCTTGTTGGCACTTTTCATACGGCTCGTCTATTGACCAAAAGGACCCACACGTGAATAAAGAACAAGTCTTTTTTTTAGGGAAAGAACAAGTCTTTTGTTGAATTGTTAACTTATCCCGACTTGCAAAGATAATACACCCGTTGTTTCTAAATATAAGATGTTTTTGCAATTCAAAAATAAACTGTAACATCTTATACTTAGAAACAGAGGTAGTAATTAATATGGTGATTTGTTTTGCTAAAATGACATCTCAATATTGTGCCAATTCCGTTCGATCCAAATTAAATGACACAACCTCTATTTTATTTCAGGATTTCTGGCGATGCGCTTTCAGTGGGAGGAGATGTTCCCGTCGACGACGAGGGGCCTACGGTGACTTCGTAAATCTCAAGATGATATGCCGGCTCAGTCTTTCGAAGGTGCTCACAGGGGTAAGGTGTGCGTGTGTACGTTCATAGGGGTGAGTGTATGCACGTGTATATGAGCGCTTGCGTCTGCACTATGTCTTGTATAGATGCCACGTCGTTTACTTTGGATTGCAGGGAGAACTTTTTTTTTTACTTAACTGGGAGTTTTTAATTATCACGGGGATACAAGTAGCCCCTCGATATAAGTCCATGTGTTTCACACCTAGACTCACAGTGTTCATGGTTGAAAGACACTTGATGAACTCTACAGAACTTCCTTTCCCTCCACCCCCACCCCCTCCCGAATCCAGCCCGCTCAATCATCTTGCGGGCATTGCCACCATTCGTCATGCCTCCAGTGGCTCTATGGGCCTTGGAGGCATGTTGGACCCCGGTACTTCGCTAGCAGGAGGGCGCCTGTTACTTTTTTCAGCTTGATTTTGTAGTTGTGTTGGGGCGACAACGGGGCCCTAGAGTTGCATTAAGTTCCTTTCTACTCCGATCCTGCTCCGACAATGTGTCCAACACCGACGGAGGGAGCATGAAGGTTTGTTCTGTCACATCTGGTTGGATCCAGTGTTTTGTGCACCCGTTTTCGAAACAGATGGTGAGGTTCATGAAGATATGATGGCGAGGGATGGTTGGTTCTTCCTCTCCTTCGATTTGTTTGTGCTCTTCCTTATCTTCCCCTCCGTGTGGTGGCGGTGGTGGGGCGTAATGTTGCGCACGAGGAACTCCCCTAACTGATGGTCTTTCTCCCGGATCTGGATCTCATCCTCCGTGAGGAGTGACTTGTGATTTTAAATGCCCTTGGCGGTGATGACTTTCGCAGGCTTTGGCAAAAGTTTTTGAGCTTCTACCTTCCTTCTGCGGTTGCCTTCTCATTGTTAGCAGGGTGGAGCCCTGCAAAGAAGACAACGAGGTTGAAGATGGTGTTGTTTCTGAACTTCTTTGTATTTTACTTATTGTGTACGGGCCTCCTTGTAATGTTTGGATCAGTCTTTTAGCTGGAAGTTTTAATTATATTGGCCACCTTTTCACATTCTAAAATTGTCAAATAAAATGTTCATGGAATTTGGAAAATGTCGTGTTTTGAAAATTGTTGACAAACATGAAGTTTTCTTTAAGAATTCTAAAAAATATTCGCAAAGTGAAAGCATACTTATGAATTTTAAAATTCGTGAATTTAAGGATTTTTTTCGCAAATTGTAAAAATTGTTCGTGTATTTCTTTAAAAGTTGATGAATTTTTAAATAATTCACAAAATTTGAAAAATGTTCATGAATAAACAAAGAAATAAGAAACAGAACAAGAAAATAAAAATAACAAAATTAAAAGGAATGAAAAAAAAAGAAAACTGGTAGAGAAAATATAAATAAATATTTTTTTGAGAAATCTCACTAGTCTTTATTAATTCAACAGAATGTTCCTGGGTACAATGTTCAGGTCCTGAGGCGTGCCCGGCCAAACAACACGACCCGAAGAAAGACTACAAGCATACTTGGCGAGATTATGAGCTTCTAAATTATTCCTACGTTCGAAAACAAAATTACATGAATGAAAACTACTCTTCCGCTCTATGATTTCATGTATGATGGCTACATGTAACCCTCTGCTCCCTGTGAGGATGTCCTTCACTGCTCCTTGACAGTCGCTTGCAACACATATATCTTGGATATTCAGGTCTTCAGCCAATGCAATTGCTTCTCTACATGCACATGTTTCAAGCACGGTGGGGTAAAAAATACCATGCAAAACGACGGCTGATGAGCCCAGATATTTCCCACTATGATCACGGCAGACAGCCGCTGGCACTCCTCCGCATCCACTGCTCAGGACGACGCCGTCAAAATTAATCTTTGCGATCCCCACAGCAGGTGGCAGCAAACACTCCACCGTAGGCGAGGGAGTAATGGAGATGGAAGGCTGCATAGTAGGCTTGGGGGTCATTTTCAACTCCTGAAGTTAAGAGTTAACAAAAGAGATTGTTTGCTGCGGGCTTTGAAAAATACTTTCATGGATCGCCTTTCGCCTTGCGAACTAATTGCCCATAGAGTTACTGCCATCCTAGTGAAGCTTTCATGGTTCAAACTTTCATAAAGATCAAATATCCAATGCTTGGTACTAGGCTCAACATTCTCAGTCATGCGATCAACTATGTCTTCATCTGATAATGCCCAACTGCATCTAGCCATTATGCAAGACACTATTTCATGGCGCCATGAGTCTTCCCCTCCACATAAAGG
The DNA here is from genome assembly GCA_039707655.1 of Elymus sibiricus. Lineage (NCBI taxonomy): Eukaryota > Viridiplantae > Streptophyta > Magnoliopsida > Poales > Poaceae > Elymus > Elymus sibiricus. The sequence goes on from CM077671.1 coordinate 401,880,264, forward strand.
ACAAGTGTTCTGAACAACCATATTTCTCTTGAGAAGAACATCATTCGTCGGTAGGGAGTGCCGCGCGAGTCTCCATAGAAAGACACATATTTTTTATGGGACTTCAAGTTGCCAAAGCGAACTCCATGCTTTTTCCTCTCTTGATGTATCTGAGGGGCCTCCTCTCCCTTCCAACCAATGCTCTCTTTCTATCTTTCTACTGATCATCATTTTGTACGCTGAACTGACAGAGAATGAGCCTTTCTTGTTAGGATACCACCCCCATAAATCAGGGATGTCTCGGGGTGCAAACATGTATCTTAAGAATTTCTTCAGCGTCAACTCATAAAAACAGGCTTCGAACCAACTCCTCGTTCCAGGATGCCATGGCTCGGTGTAAAAATTCACTTACCAAACTCAGAGGGTTAGCACTCAACGATAAAATAGGCCGACATGATGAATTTTTTGGGATCCAATTGTCTGCCCATATATCAGTGCTTTGGCCATTGCCAATCCTTCAAATAATTCCCTGTTTCATTATATCTTTGCCCTCCAATATTGCTCTCCAGATTTGGGACGGTCTAGCTCCCAGTTCCGCGGACAGGATTGTCCCATTGGGGAAGTAGGATGCTTGCAGAATCCTTGCACTCAAGGATGTCCGCTCTTGAAGAACTCTACACGCCTGTCTTGCCAATAATGCAAGATTAAACAGCTCTAGATCTCTAAAGCCCAAACCTCCTAAATATTTAGGCCTCGTCATCACTTCCCAAAACACCCATGCAGGTTTTATCTTGCCTTGTTTACATCCCCACCAAAATTTACGGATAATGGAATTGATGTTTTCACACACTCCTTTGGGAAGTTTAAAGCATGACATCAAAAAAACTGGAATGGCCTGAGCAACAGATTTTATCAATACATCCTTTCCTCCCGAAGATAATAGTTTGCTCATCCATCCTTTTACTTTCTCCCATACACGGTCACTGAGGTATTTAAACGTCCCCTTCTTTGAGTGCCCCACATCCGTTGGCAGCCCCAAATATTTATCACTCAAAGATTCGCTGGGAACATGAAGGTGTCCTTTCACTGCAACTCTAACAATTTGAGGGCAGCCCCTGCTCAAGAATATAGAATAATTCTCTCTATTTATTTGTTGTCCTGAAGCCAAACAGTAGGCCTCCAGTAGGTTTGATACCTCTTCTGCTCCATTGACACTTGCTCTGAAAAACACCAGGCTATCATCTACGAATAATAGGTGGTTCACCGGCGGTGCCGTTGGGGCCACCTTGATTCCGCCAAGCTAGGATGATTGATTTTGTGATTTTAAAAGGAATGAAAGGCCCTCTGGCACCAACAAGAAAAGGTATGGAGAAATAGGATCTCCCTGCCGAATACCTCTTGAAGGTTTGAATTCCTCCAACTTATTCCCATTAAATAACACCGAGAAAGAAACTGGTGTTACCATGTTCATGATGATTGAGAGCCATGAAGGTGCAAACCCCAACTTCTCCATTATTTCCTTCAGACAACTCCATTCAAATCTATCATAGGCTTTCATCATATCTAACTTCAAAGCATATAAACTGTTGTTCTTGGACATGTTCCTCTTCATGAAGTGTAGGCACTCATAAGCTGACATTATATTGTCTGTGACTAACCTCCCCGGAACAAACGCCAATTGCTCCTCTGATATGATCCCGGGTAGTATCACCTTAAGACGGTTTGAAAGTACCTTCGAAGCTATCTTGTAAAAAACATTGAATAGGCTAATAGGTCAAAATTGTGACAAAAGTGTCGAATTGGCTACCTTCGGTATAAGGACCAGCAAGGTCTCATTAATACACTCCGGCTCTCTTCTCCCCGCAGGATGCCAAGAACTGCCTTGGTTACAACTGCCCCACAGATGTCCCAGTGGCGCTGGAAGAAGTAGGCTGGGTACCCATCAAGCCCAGGGGCCTTTGTAGGAAACATCTGAAAAAGTGCATCTTTTACCTCCTCCCCTTTCTAAGGAGTCATTAGAGATTCATTCATCTCCTTTGTTAACTTACTTGGCACATGCTGTAGTACCTCCTCCATGCCCTGTACCCCTTTTGACGCATATATGTGTTGGTAAAAATCCATCGCTAGTTGTTGCATCTGTGTTGGGTCTTCGGTAAGCTGGCCATCCGGTTTCTGTAAAGATTTCAACAAAAACATTCGGCGCCTCATTGATGCCCGAAGGTGGAAAAAGTGTGTGTTTTTGTCGCCAGCCGATAGCCAATTGGTCCGGGACCTCTGGCGCCAAATTAGTTCCTCCCGGAGGTACAACTCAATTAATCGGTCATTAATTTTTACCTCAGCTGCACTTGGAACGGCCCTAGCCCCATCATTCCTCAAGCTGTCCAGATCCTTTTTCTAATTTCTGATCTCTCCACGAACACTACCGAACGTGTGTTTGCTCCAGTGTCCGAGGCTACTCGCTAAGGATGCCAGTTTGGCCCGGACAATGTTGGTCGTAGGATTGTGACTGTTGGGGTCCCTGATACGTCTCCAGCGTATCTATAATTTTTTATTGTTCCGTGCTATTATATTATCATTCTAGGATACTTTTTGGGTGTTTATTTACCAACTAATATTATGTTTGAGTACTAACCTATTGACCCAGTGCCCAGTGCCAGTTGCTGTTTTCTGCATGTTTTTTGCTTTTCAGGTTTACCATACCAAACGAAGTTCAAATGCCACAAAACTTTAATGATTTTTTCTAGACCAAAAGAAGACCTGGAAGCTTCGGGAGGAGACGAGAGGCTGCACGAGGGCACCACGAGCCAACAGGGCGCGCCAGGGGGGCAGGCCGCGCACTGTTGGGTCGTGGCCCCCTCGGCTGCCCTCTCGTGCCCCTCTCTGGCCTATAAATTCTCAAATATTCCAAAAACCCTTGGAGAGCTCCCGAAACACTTTTTCCGCCGCCGCAAGTCTCTGTTCTGCCGCATACCCATCTGGCGACCTTTTCTGGCGATCTGCCAGACGGGGAATCGATCATAGAGGGGCTCTACATCATCCTTGCTGCCTCCATGATGAGTTGTGAGTAGTTCACCACAGACCTATGGGTCCGTAGTTAGTATCTAGATGGCTATCTCTCTCTCTCTCTCGTTCTTCAATACAATGATCATCGCATCTTCTCTTTGATCTATTCGATGTAATCCTTTTGTGCGGTGTGTTTGTTGGGATCCGATGAATTGTGGGTTTATGTTCAGATTATTCATGAAAAGTATTTGAGTCACCTCTGATTATTATGATTCTTATTTGCATGATCATTATAGCTTCGTAAATCTCTCCGATCTATTGAGATAGTTTGGCCAACTAGATTGATATTTCTTCAGTGAGACGGGTGCGTTGTAGTGGGTTCAATCTGGCGGTGCTCTATATCCCAGTGACAGAAAGGGACAAGACACGTCTTTGTATTGCTGCCACTAAGGATAAAATGATGGGGTTAGTTCATATTAATTGAATTCTCTTTGTCTACATCATGTCATCGTTCTCCAAGCATTACTCCGTTTTACTTAATACTCTAGATGCGTGCTGGATAGCGGTCGATGGGTGGAGTAATAGTAATAGGTGCAGGCATATTTTCTTATGGACGTGATGCCTATATATACATGATCATTGCCGTGAATAAAGATTGCATAACTATCCGCTCTTATATCAATTCCTCAACAGTAATTTGTTTACCCATCGTATGCCTACTACATGAGAGATGCCACTAGAGAAAACTACGGCCCCCGTGTCTATCCACTTATAAGTTAACAAACGCTTTCAATACCTTGCTGCCATTATTTATATTTTATTTTATTTTGCAATTTAAAATTATCTACACATCTCACTTACTTGCAAATAACGAGATCAAGGGGATTGACAACCCTCTTGCCGCGTTGGGTGCAAGTGTGTGCTCTTTTGTGTGCAGCCGCTGAAGACGGTTGATGACCGATATTCCTATTGGTTCGATAAACCTTGGTTCTTAACTGAGGGAAATACTTACCCGCATTGTGCTGCATCACCCGTTCCTCTTCATGGAAAACCCAACGCAGATCAGAAGCATTTGTTCCATGCAGATCAGGCGACCTGTTTAATCTCCGCATGAGAATCCCACATAACTTCATATCTGAAGAGCTTCTCTTTCTTGCGGTTCAAATCTGTGGCTTCAAGCTTCAAAAGAATGGGCAAGTGATCTGAGGTTGTTGCCGTGAGATGATCCACCATCGTTGTAGGGAATATACTGTTCCATTCAGCCGATGCAAGAACTCTGTCAAGCCGAACCCTTGTAAAAGTACCTCCAACGACCTTTTGCTTGAAAGTTCACTTTCTTCCTTGATATCCCAAGTCGATCAGGCCACAAACATCAATAGCGTCACGGAAGTCATGCATTTCTGATTGACATCTCTAGCCAATGCCATCGTGTTCGTCTTGTCACAACACTTCATTAAAATCACCAAGGCATACCCATGGGAGCGTACTTAAGCCAACCATTCCCTTCAGAGTGTTCCAGTAGACCCGTCAAAGGTGTGTTTGAGACTCACCATAGAAACAAGACATTATCCATGGTTCGCTACCAATATCAGCAATTTTAGCATCAATGTGGTGCTTGGAGTGACCCATAAGTTCCACCTTTATTTCATTGTTCCAGAAAAGTGCTAAACCACCGCTTCTACCAGCGGAGTCAACCACATAAGCATAGTCATATACTAAAGTGTTTGCTAATCTCTCAACTCTATCCTTCCCTAACCGGGTTTCAACTATACAAATCACTTTAGGGGCAAACTTTAGCGCGTACTCGCGTAGTTCTTGAACTATTGGGTCGTTGCCAATACCCCGACAGTTCGAGCAAAGAAGACTCATTGTGCCCGGCGGTCCTCTTCCAAGGAGGCCGCCGACCACACATCATTGTTTTTTACCCCTGCTAGGGTCTTCTTTAGTCTACCATTGTCGTTCTTCTCATTTTGAAGAGTGGTTCTAGACCTCTTGGGATCTTGTTTTGATGGTGGGCTAAGGGGAACAGTCCCACCACTCAAATTAGCTATGGGAACAATCTTCGGACCCGTCACGATTGTGGAGTTGGGAGCTCCAACCACCTGATCATAGGAGCGTTTGCGGTTACTATCAGCCTCATCCATATCAATGTCATCCTGTCCACATGCTTCATGTTCATGATTATGTGGGTCCCTGCCGTTAATAGTCCCGGCTGACTGTGTATCTTTCTTCTTGGCCTTCTGACTACTGTTGCGGCACCGAGTCCCCCAAGTAGTAGTTGCAAGTGCTCGAAGGTTCTTGAATATTAAGGTAGACGGAGGATGAACCTCATCACAGTGCTCTTTGAATTCATGACCCATCATACCGCAAACCTGACACCAGTCCGACAAACGCTCATACTTCACCGCGAAGAGCTCCCTCTCACCTCCGCGAATAAGTTATGTAGATTTTTCAGAGGGTTGCGTACATCCAGACGCACCCTGACTCTGTACAAGTTGTCCTCAAAATCAAACGACGAAGGTTCTGAGTCCATGAACTCTTCAAACTTTGACGACAAGCTTTAACCATCCCATGATACGCTATTGGAAGATCAATGATCCGTGCCCAGATTTCAAATTTAAAGAGCTCGATGGATGATGGCTTGATGTATCCATCATACGGCACGATGATCATCGGATTACCTCTGAAGTGCCATGGGCCGCCCTGGGTTACCCTCTCCGAGTCGCCCAGATAGTTGAATTGCATCTGAAAGAGGTTCTCTTCCAGGGTTTTGATCTTGACGTTTTGTGACACCCTAATACTCAAGATCTGCGTTGGGTTTTCCGTGAAGAGGAACGGGTAATCGCAGAACAAAGTGGGTAAGTATTTTCCTTAGTTATGAAACCAAGGTTTATCAAACCAATAGGAATACCAATCATCAACCGTCTTCAGCGGCTGCACACAAAAGAACAAACAACTTGCACCCAACGCCGACAAGAGGGTCGTCAATCCCCTTGATCTCGTTATTTGCAAGCAAGTGAGTTGTGTAGATAATAGTAAAGTGCAAAATAAAATAAAAGGTAATAAATAACAACAAAGTAATGATAGCGTTTGTGAATATATAAGTGAATAGACTCGAGGGCCGTAGAGTTCTCTAGTGGCATCTCTCATATGCAAAGCATGCGGTGGGTAAAGAAATTACTGTTGGGCAATTGATAGAAAAGCGAATAATTATGCGATGTTCACGGCAATGATCATGTGTATATAGGCATCACGTCCATAAGCAAATAGGCCAACTCCTGCCTACACCTACTACTATTACTCCACTTTAAGAGCGCTTCTATGCTTGCCTCTCTACGTATTAAGTTCATGACAAACGGAGTAATGCTTGGAGAATGATGACATGATGTAGACAAAGTAAAGTCAACTAATATGAATAAACCCCATCGTTTTATCCTCAGTAGCAACAACACAAAGACGCAACTTGTCCCCTTCTGTCACTGGGATATAGAAACTCATCAGGTTGAACCTACTACAACGCACCACTCCCACTGAAGAAATATCAATCTAGTTGGTGAAACTATCTCAATAGATCGGAGAGCATTACGAAGCTATGATGATCATGAAAATAAGAATCATAGTAATCAGGTTTGACTCAAATACTTTTCATGAATAATCTGAACATAAACTCATAATTCATCGGATCCCAACAAACACACCATACAAAGGGATTACATCGGATAGATCAAGGCAAAGATGCGATGAACATTGTATTGAAGATCAAGAGAGATAGAGATTGCCATCTAGGTACTACCTACGGACCCGTAGGTCTGTGGTGAACTACTCACACATCATGGTGAGGGCAGCAAGGGTGATGAAGAGGCCCTCCGTGATCGATCTCCCCTCCGGCAGGGTGCCGGAACGGAGGTGTAGATGGCCTTCCGTCGGAACAAAGACTTGCGGCGGTGGAAAAAGTGTTTTGGGAGCGCTTCTGGTGTTTTTAGGGTAGATGTGAATTTAAAGGCCAGAGAACGACGTTGGGAGAGGCTCCAGGGGGCCACAACATATCTGGCCACGCCCCCCTGGGGCGCGACCAGATGGCTTGTGGTCCCTTGGTGCGTCTCCTTGCCCTCCTCCGAAGCTTCTAGGTCTTGTATTTGTCCAGAAAAAATCACCAAAAAATTTCATGACAATTGGACTCCATTTGGTATTGTAACTCCGAAAAGGCAAAAACACGCAGAAAACAGAAATTGGCACTGGGCACTGGGTCAATAGGTTAGTGCTCAAAAATATTATAAATTGGTAAATAAATACCCAAAAAGTATCCTAGAATGATAATATGTTAGCATGGAACAATAAAAAATTATATATACGTTCGAGACGTATCAGCATCCCCAAGCTTAATTCCTGCTCGTCCTCAAGTAGGTAAATGATGAAAACAGAATTTTTGATGTGACATGCTACCCATTATGTAATCTTTGGTATGTATGCTCATTGAGAAATGATGAATTAACAAACAACAACATAGTAATATTTATAAGTATAAGAAACAAAATCATTAATTTTTCAAAATATACGATCCTAAAAGAATGTTTTACCCCTATTCATCTTATTATATTAGCAAGGCATGACTCCATCTTCACCACATAGATACAAATGTTAAGCACCACGGTGTCCAAGTCAGGCAATTGGATCGTACTTTTTCAATATGCATCAACTTTTTATTCTTCACGCAATACATGAGCGTGAACCATTCAACATAGCATATATGTGGAATAGAATATGGTGGTAGGTATCAAAGGGGTAAAAAGTGGAGAAGATAGTCTTGCATCAACTAGGCGTACCAACGAGCTATGGAGATGCTCATCGATAGATATCAATGCGAGGAGTAGGGATTGCCATGCAAATGATGCACTAGAGCTATAAGTGTATGAAAGCTCAACTGAAGCTAAGTGGGGTGTGCATTCAACTTGCTTGCTCATGAAGACCTCGGGAATTTGAGGAAGCCCGTTATAGGAATATACAAGCCAAGTTTATTATATGAAAAGGTAATTCCCACTAGCATATGGAAGTGTCAACATAGGAGACTCTCTATATGAAGAACATGGTGCCACTTTGAGGCACAAGTGTGGTAAAGGATAGTAGCAAAGTCCCTTCTCTCTTTTCTCTCATCTTTTTTTATATGGTGGGCTTTTCTCTTTTTTTTATGCCTCCCCCATTTTCTCTTTTTTTATATGGTGGGCTCATTTGGCCTCCCCCATTTTTATTTCATTTTTCGTCCGGAGTCTCATCCCGACTTGTGGGGGAATCATAGTCTCCATCATCCTTTCCTCACTGGGACAATGCTCTAATAATGATGATCATCACACTTTTATTTACTTACAACTCAACATGAAGAACTGATAAGAAGATATGACTCTGTATGTATGCCTCTGGCAGTGTACCAGGATGTGCAATGATCTAGCGTGACATGTATCAAAAATATGAAGAACGGTGGCTTTGACACAAATACTATGTCAGCTCTATATGACCATGCAAAGCATTATGATGATGAACGAACTAGTCATGTGAAGTGACGATGGAATTTGCATGTCAATATATCTCGGAATGGCTATGGAAATGCAATAATAGGTAGGTATGGTGGCTGTTTTGAGGAAGATATAATAAGTCTTATGTGCAACAGGGCATATCATGTCACGGGGTTTGGATGCACCGGCGAATATTTGCACCGATCCTCGAGGTGAGAATGGGCTATGCACGGTACCGAAGAGGCTAGCAAATATGAGAAGGTGAAGATGCGTATGTCCATGGTGTCACATTAGTCGTAAAGAATTCACATACTTATTGCAAAGTTTTATTAGTTTTATCACAAATCAAAGTACTCCTCGCATGCCCCGAGGGAGGAGGTTGGTAGGAGTTAACCATCGCGCGCCCCCGACTCAAAACAACACTAGGATTTCAACGAGGAATATAAATGCTCACACATAATCACCATGCCTCTTTAATTTTTAGATGAATAACAAGCTAACACCTCTTAATCTCGACACTTCGATGAATTAACAATTTTGGACTCACACCCTTTTCATATTACTACATCAATATCATTAACCCACAACTTCTCTATATGTGCTACACGATGGTTTTGATTATCATTCATTGAATACCTAATATTCTTAGACTAGTCTTATGACCCATGCAAATTACCGTCACTATTACTCAGCTCTCAAACAAAGATAAGTGAAGAACGAGAGCATATCATTTATATAAAATCTACACGCCACCGTGCTCAAAAATATATAAGTGAAGTACTAGAGCAACTGCCTAGCTCAAAAGATATAAGTGAGGCACATAGAGTATTCTAGCAAATTATCATGAAGGTTTGTCTCTCTCAAATAGGTGTGTCCAGCAAATGATGATTGTGACAAACTGAAAGTAAAAGCAAACAAAAGCAAACAACGCTCCAAGCAAAACACATATCATGTGATGAATAAAAATATAGCTCCAAGTGACATACCGATGGATTGAGACAAAAGAGGGGATGCCTTTCGGGGAATCCCCAAGCTTAGACGCTTGAGTCTCCTTAGAATTATACTTGGGGTGCCTTGGGCATCCCCAAGCTTGGTCTCTTGCTACTCCTTATTCCGTAGTCCATCGTGATCACACCCAAAACTTGAAAACTTCAATCACACAAAACTCAACAAAACTTCGTGAGATCCGTTAGTATAAGAAACATATTGCATACTTGAGGTACTGTGGTAAATTGATTCAAATTCATTTTTGCATAATACGTATTGTATTCTAACTTCCCCATGGCTTACACCCCCCGATATAGTCCATGGCATAATCAAAACAAGCAAACTATGCAAGCAAAACAAAATCTGTTTAAAACAGAACAGTCTGTAGCAATCTGTAAAGCGACCATACTTATGTAATTCTAAAAATTCTAAATAATTAGGACAATGTAAAGAATTTGTAAAGCAATACCATGTTAAAATTTCAGATCATTAGCACGCTCAAGTAAAAAATGAAAATTCCTGCACTGGAGTCAAAGTTTCTGTTTCAGATTCAGCATCGTTTGTACTCATCTTGTGAGTTATCCCAAAGGTTTTACTTGGCACAAACATTAATTAAAACATAAAAACACAATCATTACAGAGGAAACAATTATGTTATCACACAAAAACAGAAAGTAAAAACAAAAATAAAGATACATATTGGGTTGCCTCCTGATACGTCTCCAACGTATCTATAATTTTTGCTTGTTCCATGCTGTTATATTATCATTCTTGGATGTTTTACAATCATTTTATAACAACTTTATATCATTTTATGGGACTAACCTATTGACATAGTGCCAAAGTGCCAGTTGCTGTTTTTGCTTGTTTTTTACTTCGCAGAATATCAGTACCAAACGGAGTCCAATCACGACAAAACTTTTTGGAGACTTTTTTTGGACCAGAAGACACCCAGTGGGCCGAAGTAGTGCCGGAGAGGTGGGCCGTGGAGATCACAACCCACCAGGGCACGCCAGGGGGGCCCCGGCGCGCCCTGATGGGTTGTGCCCTCCTCGGGCCCCCTCCCCACCGCCTCTGATGCCTATAAATTCTCAAATATTCAAAAAATCCTAGGGGAGTCGACGAAACACAATTCCAGCCGCCGCAAGTTCCAGAACTTCGAGATCCAATCTAAACACTGATACGTCTCCAACGTATCTACTTTTCCTCACCCTTTTGCCCTTGTTTTGGACTCTAATTTGCATGATTTGAATGGAACTAACCCGGACTGACGCTGTTTTCAGCAGAACTACCATGGTGTTGTTTTTGTGCAGAAATAAATTTCTCAGAATGGAACGAAACTTTTTGGAGAATTATTTCAGAATATATGTGAATTATTGGAGCCAAAATCAACCGAAGAGGGGGGCCAGGGTGGCCAGCACCCACCAGGGCGCGCCAGGCCCCCTGGGCGCGCCATGGTGGGTTGTGCCCACCTAGTGGCCCCACTGACCCTAATTCCGCCACTATAAATTCCTATTTTCGGAGGAAAAAATTAGAGAGAAAGTTTCATTGCGTTTTACGATACGGAGCCGCCGCCACCTCCTGTTCTTCATCGGGAGGCCAGATCTAGAGCCCGTTTGGGGCTCCGGAGAGGGGAATCTTCGGTCTTCGTCATCACCAAGCTTTCTCCATCGCCAATTCCATGATGCTCCCCACCGGGAGTGAGTAATTCCTTCGTAGGCTTGCTGGTCGGTGAGGAGTTGGATGAGATTCATCATGTAATCGAGTTAGTTTTGTTAGGGCTTGATCCCTAGTATCCATTATGTTCTGAGATTGATGTTGCCATGACTTTGCTATGCCTAATGCTTGTCACTAGGGCCCGAGTGCCATGATTTCAGATCTGAACCGTTTATGTTATCATCTCTATATCCATGTTCTTGATCCGATCTTGCCTAGTCATATGCACCTATTACGTGTTATGATCCGTCAACCCCATAGTGACAATATTTGGGATACTTCGCGGTGATGACCGTAGTTTGAGGAGTTCATGTATTCACCATGTGTTAATGCTTTGTTCCGGTTCTCTATTAAAAGGAGGCCTTAATATCCCTTAGTTTCCTTATGGACCCCGCTGCCACGGGAGGGTAGGGCAAAAGATGTCATGCAAGTTCTTTTCCATAAGCACGTATGACTATTTACGGAATACATGCCTACATTACATTGATGAACCGGAGCTAGTTCTGTGTCGCCCTAGGTTATGACTGTTATATGATGAATATCATCCAACGAGTTACCGATCCAGTGCCTACGAGCTTTTTACTTATTGTACTTGCTAAGTTACTATTGTTGCTACTACTGTTCCAACTACTACAAAACTACTGCTACTGCTGTTACCGCTACTATTACTGTCGTGGTTTTATCACGACAGATGTCCTAGTGCAAGGACTTAGGGATGAAGCCATTGCTACGGCGGTTAACTCGAAGGGGTTGATCGGGACGAAAGACATAGGTTACCCAGGTTCGGCCTCTCTCGAAGGAGGTAATAGCCTACGTCCTGCTTTGAGTTGTATTGAGTGGATGTCGATTACAAGGGAGCGGATTCGCTTGACCTACTACTCGATCAAAGGTTTTCTACCTTAAGCCGCCTAGGGAACCCGCCTTTATATACACAGGTCGAGGCCCTGGGCTTACAAGAGTCCGAGCCGGGTTACATCTAGTAACCGACCTTATCTCTAACTATCCTTGCCTTGTCTGGCAAGCCGTCTCCCGGCGGCTTACGCCTCCGGGTCACAAGTTACCTTCCGGCTCCGGGCCTCCGCAAGGCCTGTTTGGCGAGTCACTTCTAGGCCTTGTTTTGATCTTCCAGCCTACTTAAGGCCTCACTGTTAAACCGCCAACTTCTTGACCCGGCCCCTCCTGGGCGGGTCTCACCACGGGGTTATATCCCCAACATTAGGCCCCAGGATTGATTTGAACTGGTTCATATCAATCTTCAAGTCTTCTAGTTGGCGAGTCTTGCATTCTTCGTAAATACATGGTTGACATCACAACGGATATTTGCATTAACTAGTCAACCCGAGAATCGAGGCATTTTCTCGGTCAATCATCATCTTGTCTCCTCCATTCCCGTGCGAGACTGTTGCTGTTCCATCCCCCTTATAAATAGACGCGTGGGGTCCTTATCTCTTTTCACTTTCCCCCGTCGCCGCCTCTCTCTTCTTCTTCCTCCGGACGCTCGCGCAGCTGAAGCTCCTCCGCGCCGCCCGGACCTCGCCGTCGTCCTCAACAAAGGCCGCTGCATCACCCTGACTGCGTCCAGAGATCATCGGCGCTCGCCCGTATCTCCTGCATCTCTCAGGTTTCATCTTGTTCCCCTGGTAGATCTGCATTGGTTCGTCGGGCTTCTTCGAGTCCGCCGCCGTTCATCGGAGTTCTTACCGTAGATGAAAAAGGAAACTCCTTTAGGCCTTCATCCGTTAGCCGAAAACCCACGGTACTCCGCTTAATGTGCTTTCCATGCTCATCGTAGATTACCCCTTCACGGGGGTTCATATATGAACTGCCCGTTCTTCGCTGTCGTTTTTAGGTTTAGGAATTATTTTCCTATTATCTTCGTCCGTAGATCTTGAAACGGTAGCTGTAGTCGGTGGAACCTGTTTGCCCATACTTAGCGATATTTTCAATACATGCTGTCTATTTGACCCGCCATCGTGCTGCCGGCTCTCCTTATAGTGATGTAATCTGCCTTATTACTTTAATTAACAGTGGCTCATATCTTAACATTGACCCGCCAAATGCCATCGTCGTCTTAGAGCCATAGCTATTTTGGTCACGTAACATTTTTAACCCGCCACGTTTCTATGCTTTTCCACAGTCGTTTAACCCGCCGTCATGGCTAAAGCCCCTGCTTCCTGCGATTGGGTAGGCTCTGGGGTTACCGAAGAAATGCTCAACGACTTTGTAGTCATGGGAGTTTTGCCGGCTCAGGATGTTATCCACTGGCGGGTTCCTGGCAATGAAGTCACTCCCAAACCCCAGGATGGGGAAGTTATTGTCTTCACGGATCATCTTCTCCTTGGCTTCTCACCGCCCGGATAAAAAAATTCCGGGATGCCCTGCACTTCTACAATCTGCATCCTCAAGACATTGGCCCCAGCTCTGTCACCAATTTGTGCCAGTTCCAAATTCTCTGTGAGGCCTATCTGCAAGAGCCGTCCGTTGACCTCTTTAGGGATTATTTCTATATCAACCGCCAAACAGAGATTGCAGATAGACCGAGCCTTGATCTCGGAGGTGTTTCCATTCAGAGACGGAGGGATGTATCCTTTCCATCAGCGATTCTGCCTAGTCATCCCAAGGACTGGAATCATACCTGGTTCTACTGCAAAGACACTTCCCCAGAAGGAGAGAATCCACTGCCGGGTTATCGTCCTTACCGGCTCAACACCGACACTGAGCTCCCAGACCGGATGTCTGCTGCAAAGCGCGCCCAATATGCCCCAACATTTTCCAAGATTAGAGCCTTGTTGGCTAACGGGCTGACCAGCGTTGATCTAACCCACTGCTGGGTTTCATGGAGAATTCTCTCGCTGAGCCGCCGTAATGGCTTAATGTGTCAATACACTGGTGAAGCGAATGACCCTCAGCGCTTCAACCAGACACCACTGATAGACAAGAACCTCAACACAATCGTCAAATCACTGCTGGGAGAGCCGCAAGAGGTTTGCAACAAGACGGGGTTAAGCCCTTTCTATGCTCTTAACCCGGCTCGTGCGGTAAACTTATACTTCAATCTACACCCTTTTCCTTTAGACGTCGCACTTGACGTTATTTGACCTTTCTGCTAATGTATGTTTTATATGCAGGCCGACTCTTCTTTCTGGAACAAGAGACTAACCTCTACCTCCAAGAAGAAAAGCAAAGCAACCAAAACCCGAGCTCCGGGTCGTAAAAAGAAACAAACAACTGAGGAGCTGTTCGGGCTGGATGACTCAGAGGTAGAGCTTGATTTCCTTGGCCTTCTTTTTATGCAACTTATTGGCGCTGACTCCTCTCAGGCCGACGCGGAGGCAAGCGAAGCCGGTGCTGCAGAGGTAACTATCATCTCCTCCGACTCAGAAATTCTACCAACAGAGAAAATCCGGCGGGTCATCCAAAAAGTAAAGTTTTCACATCCTCTTGCTCACTTGGATCCCGACTTTCTTTTGAAGAAGCAACAACATGACGCTAGACGTCAGACCCAGAGCGGCGGCTCTGTAGACCTGGTGGCCGGCTTACCTGACACTCCGGCTCGTCGAAAACATCGCAACGAGGTACTTCATAACTTATATTTGTACTTCTGCATATTAGTCTTGCGCTGTCACTTTGCTCATACTGCTTAATTTAACTGTATCAGGAATCACCTCCTTCGTCTGGTGACTCGACCGCCTCCAAACTGCCTCCCCTTGTTATCAACCCGGGGTAAACTTCTTTGCATCCTCTTTCTGCTTATGACTATTCTGGTCCTTGCATATAGCTGACAATGAAATCTTTGTTCGCAGGGCCCAGGCTAAGAAGAGGAAACTGAGCGGGTCATCTTCCCGTCCGGATGTCCCGGAGTCGGAGGATCCGAAGCTTGACACTCCTGGAGTTCAAGTTGAACCCTCCGAAGCTGGCCAAGGTGCCCATGACGATACTCCCCAGCCTGCTGAGCCAGCGGATGCCGATGTTATGATTCCCGAGGCCAATCTGGAGACGGATCCTAAGCCGCCCAGCCCCCTGCCGACAACTCAAGGTGCGACTGCTCAAGAAGAAGAAGTCACTATCACCAGCTCAACTTATAACGCTCCAGCCCCTTCCAACGTGCTAACCAAGCACATCAATAAGGATGAGGTGCCTTCACCTGAGAAGGAGAAGGCTAAGCTTGATCTGCCCAACTTGGAGAAGCTGACTGCTGATGAACTGCATTCGGGTTATCTGAGCCGCCTTGCCGCGAGCCGGGACATGGAGGCCAACCTAGTTGGCATGATGAAGAGGAAATATGAGGTATTCCACTTTTCTATCCTCCGTATATCCTTACGTAGCCCCCAAGAGCCGGCTTATGTTCTCGAAGATAAGCCGGGTCTTCAGTAATATGTAAACTGTGATAGACCAATGTGTAGCCCCCAAGGCCCGGGTCATTATGCCAACAATGAGCCGGCACTTATTGTCTTGATAAATGCAAAAAATGCCAAGTGTAGCTCCCAAGGGCCGGGTCATTATGCCAATAATGAGCCGGAACTATTGTAGTTCTGATCTTAGACTTGTAGAGCAATGTGTAGCCTCCAAGGGCCGGGTTATCTTCATGAAGATGATCCGGCTCTTATTTGTATTGTAGAAATTTGAAAGAACTGATACACATTAGCCCCCAAGTGTCAAGTATATTGCTTGCAATCTGCTTAAGACTTGAAACAAACTTTTGCTGCACCTCCAAGCACTATTATAAACTAGACCGGCGGCTTAAAATTGATTAATTTGCTGTTGATGATTGTCTTATACAGGAGGCTTTAAATGTGGCAGAGTCTAGCATGGCTGATTTGAGGAAGAACGTGGCTTTGCAAGAAAACGCCCGAGCTGAGGCTGACACAAAGTGGCGGCTCTCCTCAACAGAACTGGAGAAAATCAAGGCAGAGTTTGAAGCATACAAGCAAACTGCTGAAGCCAACCAAGTCGCCTTGACCAAACATGCAGAAGATGCCGAGGGCCGTCTTAAGCCTATCACTGAAGAGCTAAACAGCCCGAAGCGCCATATAGCCCGGATGACGGAAGCCATCTTTGGTAAACATTACTGACTATGCTGTGATCTTTTTCCAAATATCTTCATAGATACTCGCCTGGCGACTTACAAGCTTGTTCTGTGTTCAGGCAAACAAACTCGCCAGCTTCCAGATGACAACTTGTTGAAGCTGAAGGCTTTATATGCCTTCACTGAACAGCTGTACGCTGGAAGCCTCTTCACCATCAGGGCTGTATTTGGCGAGAAAGGGGTTCCAAAACTGATCAAGGACATGCTGAATTGCCTCTCCATTGTCCCCAAGCACTTTGAAGAGATGAAGAAATTAGCCGCCCGGAAGGGTGCAATTCCTGCTTTAAGCCGGGCTTTGGCATATGCACCGGAGCTCAACCCGGAGGAGATGACAGGAGGCTTCCCGCAGCTGAAGGCCGACGGGTTAGAATTCACCCAAGATGATTACGCCCGTTGCTTCAGAGCGTCTCGAGTGTTGGCCAGCCAGCTAGCCGCAGAAGCTGATCTGAAGACATACCAGGCGGCTTACGACGACAACAACACGCGAATCCGGGTGACCACATTTGAGCCGAAGGACCTGACTCCTCAACGGCGTAAGCACATCTTTGCCCCTGACGTTGACCCATCTCCAATCTTGCATGATGAAGCTGAATTTGAAGCTTTACTCAACTGCAACTGGGATGTGGACAACCTTCAGATCCAGGAGAGCGAAGACCTGGCGCAGGATGACCCGTCGACGAGCTAGGCGAAGAACCGGTCCTCCATGATGTTAACCCGGACAAAGCTGAGCCGCCGGGTTATAACTTGTGCAAAAACTTTAGTCTGACATTTTGGGTCCTCTGAGGCCTTGTAATAGCTGTAGAAAAAACTTGATTGCCTGTGTCGTGCCTTCATGCACTTTTTGAACTTCTTCAACTCATAGGCCGGCGGGACAAAAAAAATTCCAGTATGAATGCCTTGACATGATTATATGCCTCGGTATGAATTCATCGATTCCCACTGACGGGTTATACTCCATGAGCAATGCTAAGCCGGGATTACCCAGAAACTTAGAATCTTATCATGAAAAATTCCTGCAAAATAACAAGCACAAAATACATGTATAGCTTGTAGTATAATTTAGGCGGCTTTGAAGGCACAACCCAAAGAGATCAACTCTTATATTTTTAGAAAAAAACTCAAATTTTTCTGCTTCAAAGAAGCTAGGCATGAGTGCCTAAAATCCCATAAGCCGGCTCTCACGTGACATAAATCCGTCGTTTTAACCTTAACCAGTTCAGGGTCTTAAAAAAGATTGACTGTTAAGAGTACGAACGGGCCACATAGCGGAGAGACTACGACAGATAGGTGAGTTTGTCCTCGCTCTCTGTAAGCCGGCTCTCACGTGACATAAACCGCCGGTTTAACTTTGACAAGTTCAGGGTCTTAAAAAAGATTGACTGTCAAACGTTCGGCGGGTCACCTGGCGGAGTAGCAAGTTGCAAACAGGCAGGTTTAACTCAAATATGGCATATAAAGCCGGTCAAGAGGGTATGAAAGCTAAACCCAGTGGGTTGGAAGCCCCCAAGTGACCATGTGATGAATCAACTCTTTGCACAAAACTTGGTGCAAAAAAAAACGGCAGAGGTCCCAATTATAGGGATGCCGGCTTTATTATATTACAAAAAGTGGTATATACAATGACAGAAGTATGTACATTGATAAGAGCCGGTGGCTCAAGTGTAGTAAGGCCGAAGATGAGCAATGTTCCACGGCCTGGCAGTCTCCTCCCCGGAAGTGCGTGATTTGTCGCTCTCCCGTATATCAATGAGATAATAGGAACCATTGTTGAGATTTCTGCTGATCACAAATGGTCCTTCCCAGGGGGGTGACAACTTATGCATATCTGTCTGGTCTTGAATCAGACGAAGCACTAAGTCGCCCTCTTGAAACGTCCGGGTCTTGACTCTGCGGCTATGATAGCGACGCAGATCTTGTTGATAAATCGCCGAACGTGCGGTTGCAAGATCCCGTTCTTCATCCAAGGCATCCAAAGCGTCCTGACGCGCCGTCTCATTATCAGTTTCAACATAAGCCGCCACCCTGGGCGAGTCATGATGGATATCACTAGGGAGAACAGCTTCTGCGCCATAAACCATGAAGAAAGGCGTGTAGCCTGTTGACCTGTTGGGGGTGGTTCTGATGCTCCAAAGAACTGAAGGTAACTCCTCCACGCAACAACCCGGCGTTCGCTCCAAAGGAACCATAAGCCGGGGTTTTATCCCTCTCAAAATTTCCTGGTTAGCACGCTCTGCTTGGCCATTGGACTGTGGGTGAGCCACGGAGGAAACATCGAGGCGGATGCGTTCACCGTCGCAAAACTCTTCCATAGCTCCCTTGGACAGATTTGTACCATTGTCAGTAATGATGCTATGAGGATAACCAAACCAAAAAATCAGCTTTTTGACGAACTGAACTGTTGTTGCTGCGTCACACTTGCTTACCGGCTCTGCCTCAACCCACTTAGTAAACTTATCAACTGCCACCAAGAGGTGGGTCTTCTTGTCTTTAGACCTCTTAATCGGTCCAACCATATCAAGCCCCCAGACCGGAAATGGGCAGGTGATTGGAATCATCCGCAACTCTTGAGCCGGCACATGGGCATGTCGTCCAAATTTCTGACACCCATCACATTTACTGACCAAGTCTTCTGCATCTGCATGAGCTGTTAACCAGTAAAAACCGTGCCAAAAAGCTTTAGCCACCAAAGATTTTCACCCGGCGTGATGACCACAATCGCCGGCATGTATCTCTTGCAACATTTCACGGCCCTCCTCAGGAGAGACACATCGCTGAAAAACGCCAGTCACGCTGCACCTGTGCAACTCGCCATTGACAATAGTCATAGACTTAGACCGCCTCATAATCTTCCGCGCCAAGGTCTCGTCTTGGGGTAACTCGCCACGAGTCAGATACGCCAGATAAGGCAGCGTCCAATCAGGGATAGCGCGGAGAGCCGCCACCAATTGTCCTTCCGGGTCAGGTATAGCAAGATCCTCTTCAGAAGGCAACTTAACCGACGAGTGATGTAGTATATCCAGGAACACATTAGGCGGCACCGGCTTACGCTGAGACCCCAGCCTTGATAATGCATCAGCCGCCTCATTCTTTCGACGATCAATATGATCCACCTGATATCCCTTCAAATGACCAGCGATGACGTCAACCGCCTGGCAATAAGCCGCCATACGAGGATCCTTAGAATCCCACGTGCCCGAGACTTGCTGGGCCACTAGGTCTGAGTCGCCAAGACACTTGACCCGGCTCAAATTCATCTCCTTGGCCACACGGAGTCCATGAAGCAAGGCTTCATACTCAGCTGCATTGTTAGTACAAGGAAACATTAGCCTTAACACATAACAGAACTTGTCACCTCTAGGGAAGTTAAAACAACTCCAGCCCCCGAGCCTTCCAACTGTCTGGAGCCATCGAAGTGAATTGTCCAACATGTATTGTCCGGCTTCTCCTCAGGTTTCTTGACACTCTGTCCAGTCATTGATAAAATCCACTAGGGCTTGAGATTTAACAGCCGTCCGGGGCACATACTTCAGATTAAGGGGTCCAAGCTCAATTGCCCACTTAGCAATCCTGCCGGTGGCTTCTCTATTTTGAATGATATCCCAGTGGTGTCTGGTTCCTGCGGGGCGGGTCTGGCTGCCGATGCTGAGTCGCCGCCCTATTCCCAGGTACTTCCGCCATTCGGGTCACGGTCAGAGGCACGTTCCATCCTGCCCCCGGCGTGTTGAAAAGATTCCTTGGCTCATACTGATCAGGCAGGCGGGTCTGATGCCTCATCCAAATAACTGCATCTGAGGCTTGTTGATCTAGATTGAGACGAAAAGCTTCCGCCCTAAGGCGCTCCGACTCAGCATCCATCTGAGCTTTCAACGCATTGATTTCCTCCTGGGTGCTACCCATCTGGTCCTTGAACCTCGCGATCTCCGCGTTACGGTTTGCTTGGTTTTCCGCTGTGACCTCGGTTCCCATCAAAGTTGTTAGCTCATTCATCAGATCCAGCAAAACTTGAGTCGGGCGCCTGGCTGACCCGGCCCCTGCCGCGCCGGCCGCCGCCGTCCCAGCCGCCGTGCTGCCAGAAGCCGGCGCCGAACCGACCATGAAAACGGCGGCTTGGTATGGCAGCTCATAGGGTTTCGGAACATCATCACCATCGAAGTAGCCCCCAAGCCCGCCATTATGAAGCTGGTAGATTGATTCCCCCTCTCCGCTCGAGGCTCCATCCTCTGAGTAGATGAGGGTTTCCTCCCTCAACATAGAACCTTCCTCAAGTTCCGTGCCTTGGGTAAAACCGACGAAGACGTGTTTCCGGCCCGGGTTGATCCGGGCGGGTTGCGCGCGCCAGGCCGACTCGACGAGGTCAGTGCAGATGTCCGGCCCGGGATTAGATCCGCCGATCTTGCCGATGAAGACGTGAATTCCGCCGAAGGGGACCCGGTACCCGTACTCAATTGAGTCGGCCTCGGGGCCCCAGCCAGCGTCGTCGATGTAGAGCTTGCCGCGGCGACTCTTGGTCATCCTGCCAACGACGTATCCCTCGATCCCTGGGAGAGAGCCCTTCGAGTACTCCAAACCACCGCGCATCTCGCTCCACGGTGGGCGCCAACTGTCGTGGTTTTATCACGGCAGATGTCCTAGTGCAAGTACTTAGGGGTGAAGCCATCGCTATGACGGTTAACTCGAAGGGGTTGATCGGGACGAAAGACACATGTTACCTAGGTTCGGCCCCTCTCGAAGGAGGTAATAGCCTACGTCCTGCTTTGAGTTGTATTGAGTGGATGTCGATTACAAGGGAGCGGATTCGCTTGACCTAGTACTCGATCAAAGGTTTTCTGCCTTAAGCCGCCCAGGGAACCCGCCTTTATATACACAGGTCGAGGCCCTGGGCTTACAAGAGTCCGGCCTGGGTTACATCTAGTAACCGACCTTATCTCTAACTATCCTTGCCTTGTCTGGCAAGCCGTCTCCCGGCGGCTTACGCCTCCGGGTCACAAGTTACCTTCCGGCTCCGGGCCTCCGCCAGGCCCGTTTAGCGAGTCACTTCTAGGCCTCGTCTTGATCTTCCAGCTTGCTTAAGGCCACACTGTTAAACCGCCAACTTCTTGACCCGGACCCTCCTGGGAGGGTCTCACCACGGGGTTATGTCCCCAACAGTTACTGTTGCTACTGCTACCAAAACTATCATATTACTGTGCTACTGATCACTTTGCTGTAGATATTTAATCTCCAGGTGTGGTTGAATTGACAACTCAACTGCTAATACTCTCAAGTATTCTTTGGCTCCCCTTGTGTCGAATCTATAAATTTGGGTTGAATACTGTACCCTCGAAAACTATTGCGATCCCCTATACTTGTGGGTTATCAAGACCTTTTTCTGGCGCCGTTGCCGGGGAGCATAGCAATATTTGTTGAGTCACTTGGGATTTATATCAGTTGATCACTATGAAGAATCCGAAGGATCAAAAGACTAAGATTTCCCCCTCTAAGACGAGGGGAGGTAAGGAACTGCCATCTAGCTCTGCACTTGATTCACCTTCTGTTAGGAGTAAGCTTGCAACACCACCACATGCTAGTAATCCTGATATGTCGCAAGTTATTGATGATGCTACCTCTGCTATGAATGATGCTTATGATGATGCTAGTACCATGCTTGATGATAATGTGCCACTAGGAGAATTTCTTGATGAACAAATTGTTAGAGCTAAAGAGAATGAAACCACTGAAACTGATGAGATTGCTGAAGCTGGTGAAGCTTATGAAACTGATAATGACAATGAAACTCCTATTAGTCCTAGCTCTCCTAAGTTTGAAATGCCTAAGATACCTGAAGGTTATGTTATGGATGAAGAGATAACTAGAGAAATTCTTTCTTGTGAGGATAGAAACGATCTTAAGAATTTGTTACGCAAGTATAAGGAAAAGACTCTGAATGCTAGAATGAAATGTGATCCTAAGTTTGCTACTTCACCTATCTTTGTTACCGATAAGGATTATTAATTCTCTGTCGACCCAGAGTTAATTACTTTGGTTGAATCTGATCCTTTCCATGGCTACGAAACTAAAACTGTAGTGGCACACCTTACTAAGCTAAATGATATAGCCACCCTCTTTGCTCATGATGAGAAGATTTGCTACTATTATATCCTTAATTATTTCCGTTCTCATTGAAGGGTGATGCTAATACATGGTACAATACTCTTGCTCCTGGTTGTGTGCGTAGTCCCAAGGATATGATTTACTACTTCTCTGAAAAATATTTTCCTGCTCATAAGAAACAAGCTGCCTTGCAGGAAATATTTAACTTTGTGCAAATTGAAGAAGAGAGTCTCCCACAAGCTTGGGGGAGGCTTCTCCAATTGCTTAATGCTTTGCGTGATCATCCTCTCAAGAAAAATGAAATACTTGATATCTTTTATAATGGACTAACCGATGCTTCTAGGGACTTCCTAGATAGTTGTGCTGGTTGTGTTTTCAGGGAACGAACTATTGAACAAGCTGAGGAATTATTGAATAATATATTGAAAAATTATGATGATTGGAATCTTCCTGAACCACCGCCTAAACCCACTCTGAAGAACAGGGGTATCTTATTTCTCAGTCCTGAAGATATGCAAGAGGCAAAGAAATCTATGAAGGAAAAAGGTATTAAAGCTGAGGATGTTAAGAATTTGCCACCTATTGAAGAAATAAATGGCCTTGACACACCACCACCTCCACAGGTGGTAGAGGTAAATTCTTTATTAAAGTTTAATGAAGGTGACATTCCCCACAATAAACCTCCTAGTCAATGCTTATATGAGTTTGACAACTATATTATGAAGCAAGATCATTTCAATGCTCATGTTTTGAAACAACTGAAATACAATTCCGATATGATTGCTCGCTTGAGTGACTTGCTATTTAGAATCAGTAATGATGTTAGAGGTGTAGGAAAGCATGCCTCTATGGTTCAAACTCAGTTAGAACAAGTTGCTAAGTCTCAAAAAGAGTTGCTTGATGAAATGAATAATAATATGCATGATTTTGCTGCTAGAGTGGTAACTAGAGGAGGTAGAATGACCCAAGAACCACTTTATCCTGAGGGTCATCCTAAAAGAATTGAACAAGACTCTCAGAGAATTAATACTTATGCACCCAGTCCTTCTAAGAAGAAAAATAAAAAGAAAAATGATAGGACTTTGCATACCTCTAGTGAACCTGAGACACGAAAACCTCCTGATAGTAATGATGTCTCTATTTCTGATGCTGAAACTCAATCTGGTAGTGAACATTCACCTAGTGATAATGAAAATGATAATGATGATGTTCACGATGATGCTCAACCTAGTAATGATGTAGAACCAGATAATGATGTTGAAATAGAGCCTGCTCCTGATCTTGATAACCCACGACCTAAAAATAAACGGTATGATAAAAGAGACTTTGTGGCTAGGAAACATGGTAAAGAAAGAGAGCCATGGGTTCAAAAACCCATGCCCTTTCCACCTAAGCCATCTATGAAAAAGGATGATGAAGAATTTGAACGCTTTGCTGAAATGATTAGGCCAGTCTTTTTGCGTACCCGCTTAACCGATATCCTAAAAATGGCCCCTTATGCAAAGTATATGAAAGACATCATCACAAATAAAGGAAAGATACCTGAAGCTGAAATCTCCACCATGCTTGCTAATTATTCTTTTAAGGATGGAGTACCTAAAAAACTTGGAGATCCTGGAATACCAACTATACCTTGCTCCATTAAGAGAAACTATGTCAAAACTGCTTTGTGTGATTTGGGAGCCGGTGTTAGTGTTATGCCTTTCTCCTTATATAAAAGACTTGACTTGAATAAACTAACACCTACTGAGATATCATTGCAAATGGCTGACAAATCAACGACCATACCTATCGGTATTTGTGAGGACGTGCCCGTTGTTGTTGCAAATGGTACTATCTTAACGGACTTTGTTATTCTTGAGATGCCCGAGGACGACAATATGTCGATTATCCTTGGTAGACGCTTTTTGAATACTGCAGGGGCTGTTATTGATTGCAACAAAAGCAAAGTCACTTTTCATATCAATGGTAATGAGCATACGGTGCACTTTCCGAAGAAACAATTCCAAGTGAATGGTATAAATGTTATTGAAGAATCTCCGACCATCACTATTGGAAGTTTTAAATTACCTCTACCTACTGCTAAAAAGAAATACGATATACTTATTGTCGGGGATATGCACATCCCCATTGAGGTAACTTAGTGTTTTACGAAAGTTCTTCGGTTTCATGCTAATCGGAAGTGGTTGTTAATAAGACTTGATCAACCTTATTAATGGATCATTTTTGAGAGGTATGACATCGATGAATCTAGTAAGCACAACTCTCTGCTCCCACCTTTTATTTTCTGTTTTAACTAGTCAAATAGAATAAAGTGCCATGATTATCCTGTTTTCTGTTTTCTCCGTGCAATAAAAAATGACCCAAAAATAAAAATTCTCAGAATGCCCTGAAAATTTAACATAATTTTTTTCCGAATATTTATGAATTTCTGGTGCAAATAATACCAGAGGGGGGTGCACCTGGTGCCCACAGGACACCAGGGCGCGCCAGCACCCCCAGGCGCGCCCTGGTGTGTTGTGGCCCCCACGTGGCCCCCGTCACTTATCTCTTTAGACCACTTCATCACCTACCTCCAGAAAAAAATCACCACAGCCACCATTTTCGTGTTCTTGCTCTCAAACCCGCGGATTTCGATCTCTTTGCTCGAAGCTCCGTTTCTGAAACTGTTTGGAGGGATTGCTACTTGGTATGCAACTCCTCCATTGCTCCAATTAGTTTTTGTTTTAGTTGGTTATTTTTAGAGTAATTAGCTATTCTTGGTGCTGCTGTAGATGAGCTTGCATCTCGAATTCTTAGAGTTCTAAGTAGTTTGAATGCTCAATATGGCTTCTATGCATGCTTGGGAGTAGTTCCTAACAATCTTACAAAGTTTTGTTGACAATTTTTTGTGGACTAAAATTTTTCAGAATTTTTATAGGAATAAAATGCAATTCTTTAGGAGTTCTTCGAGGAGGAGATCCTCGGAAGCTTCATCAAGTGGAAGCTCAGTTCGACGGTCTTATGTTGAACCAAGCGAAAGCTCGATGCGAGATGCCGCCACCAAATCATGCGTGTGGCCTTGTGACAAGTTCATGGAAGGTGCAGGTATTAAGAAGTAATTTGATCAATTTATTCACAATACAGAGCTTGCTCCCTTCATCGCAGATAAGTGCCCCCAACACCTCGAACTCACGAAAACCTTCACAAAGAAATTTAAATATTTTCCTCGTGAGTCTAGAGTTTCATTCAACCTGTACGATCATTCCTTTACCATGCCGTTAGAAATGTTTTGCGAAGCATGCAAACTTCCATATGGGGGTTCCCTCGATGAACCAACAAAAGCTGAGTACGAATCATTTTTAGTTAATCTTTGCTTTGGTGAAGATAGGGGGTAACACAAGGGAGAATTAACAGCATCCATTTTCCATCATTACAATATTTTGCACTCTTTAATGGCAAATGTATCGTAGGCAAACAAGATTGTAGCACACTGTGTGATCATGATTTGAGTCTCTTACACACTGCCATAATTGGGAATAAGGATTATAGTCTTGGTGCAATTGTTGCACGGAGGTTGCAGCTTAATGCTGCTAGTGGTAATTTTTATGGAGGAATCTATGCTTCCCGTGTAGCTGAGAGATTAAATGTTTCACCATGGCCTAATGACCCCATCCTACCTACTCAGTATTTAGACTTTGATGCCATGAAGCGTCATAAGTTCCTTATGGGTACGACCACCAACTACACCTATAACTTGAGATTTAATTAAAAAACCATTGTGCCTGTTGCTTTGCCTGCTCCTGCTCTCTTTGATTTTCACACTAGGGGAAGATATTATGTCCTTGAAAGCGAAGCCGATGCGTACAATGCGGAGGTTGAAGCTGCCAGGAGGGCCGCGGAGTCTGCTCCGAGGGCCTCGGTGAGCCATCGCCCAGATTATTATTCATACAGATGGTGATTACCAAGCTAGGCCAAAAGCCTAAGTTTGGGGGAGTACGTATTTCCACGGACATTACATTCATGTTCACACATTTCATTCCAGTTGTCGGTGTTCACACTTTTTCATTGTAATATCCATGCTAGATTTGTTTTCTAGCTTTCTTCTTGTGTGTTTGAAAAACTTTGAGAAAATCCAAAAATATTTCCTACTTCTTTTTAGTTTTTCTTTCTAGCTTAGTTTAATTGTATCATTAAAAAGAAAACCCAAAAAGATTTCTCGCTTCTTCTTTTACTTGTTGGGAGCTTTCCCGTGTAAATAGTTTTTCCCGTTTTTGTTTTTCTTCCTTAATTTGCTTTCTTCAAGAAAAAACAAAAACTCCAAAAATATTTCAGTGTGTTTCTCTGAAATTCTTTTCTTTTTACTTGAGTCGTACCTAGGAGAAGACCACAATGAAATTGTTGAGTGGCTATCATCTGCATTATTGTTTATCCAACAAAGAGCCCATATTACTTTGTCTTCTCCTCTTGAATAAAATGTTTGCAGATTCCAGCTTAGTCCACGGCGCTCTTGCACTATTATTATCTTCTTATCGTTCGGTCATGCAAGTGAAAGGCAATAATGACGACATTTGATGAATTGACTGTGGCATAGAAAGGCGGGTATGAACTCAACTTGTTTTTGTTTTTGTAAATATGTTTAACCTAGTATCCCTTGATTCAACTCATTATGATCAAACATGTTTGCAATGACCATTAGAGATTATAGTTGTTCATGCCATGCTTAAGTAGCTAGGAGTGGATAATGATTTATCTTGGGTGTCAACATGCATTAAAATGGTTGTGATGCGGTATGATGATATGGTATCCTCCTCTGAATGTTTCAAGTGGCTTGACTTGGCACATGTTCACGCATGTAGTTGAATCAAAACCAACATAGCCTTCATGATATTTATGTTCATGGTGTCCATATCCTACTCATGCTAGTATTCAATCTTGATTATATGTAATGCATGTTCATGACCGTTTTGCTCTCTAGCTGGCCGCTTCTCAATCTATTTGCTAGCCTTCGCCTGTACTAAGCGGGAATACTGCTTGTGCAGCAAACCCTTAAACCAAGTTATGCCAGATGAGTCCACTATATCTACCTATATGCGGTATTACCCGGCCGTGTTGGAAATATGCCCTAGAGGCAATAATAAATTGGTTATTATTATATTTCCTTGTTCATGATAATCGTTTATTATCCATACTATAATTGTATTGATTGGAAACTCAAATACATGTGTGGGTACATAGACAACACCGTGTCCCTGGTATGCCTCTAATAGACTAGCTCATTGATCAAAGATGGTCAAGGTTTCCTAGCCATAGACATGAGATGTCATTTGATAACGGGATCACATCATTAGAAGAATGATGTGATGGACAAGACCCAAACTATGAACGTAGCATATGATCGTGTCAGTTTATTGCTATTGTTTCTGCATGTCAAGTATCTGTTCCTATGACCATGAGATCATGCAACTCACTGACACCGGAGGAATACCTTGTGTGTATCAAACGTCACAACGTAATTGGGTGACTATAAAGATGCTCTACAGGTATCTCCGAAGGTGTCTGTTGAGCTGGCATGGATCGAGACTGGAATTTGGTACTCCGTATGACGGAGAGGTATCTCAGGGCCCACTCGGTAATACAACATCACAATAAGCCTTGCAAGCAATGTGACTAAGTGTTAGCCATGGGATATTGTATTACGGGACGAGTAAAGAGACTTTCCGGTAACGAGATTGAACTAGGTATAGAGATACCGATGATCGAATCTCGGGCAAGTAACATACCGAAGAACAAAGGGAACAGCGTACGGGATTAACTGAATCCTTGACATAGAGGTTCAACCGATAAAGATCTTCGTATAATATGTAGGAACCAATATGGGCATCCAGGTCCCGCTATTGTTTATTGAGCATAGTGGTGTCTCGGTCATGTCTACATAGTTCTGGAACCCGCAGGGTCTGCACACTTAATGTTCGGTGACGTTTCGGTAATATTGAGTTATGTATGGTGGTGACCGAAGGTTATTCGGAGTCCCGGATGAGATCCCGGACGTCACGAGGAGCTCTGGAATGGTCCGTAGGTAAAGATTGATATATAGAAAGTCCCGTTTTGGCCACCGGAAAAGTTTCGGGTATTTCCGGTAGTGTACCGGGAGTGCCGGGAGGGTCCCGGAGAGCCATCGGGAGGGGCCACTCACGCCGGGAGGCCACATGGGCCTTAGGGATGGCACACCAGCCCTTAGTGGGCTGGGCAAGCCAGCCCCTAAGGGCCCATGCGGCTGGGGTGAGGGGAAAAGGCAAAAGCCCAAAAGGGGGAAGGGTTTCCATGTGGGGGAGGAGTCCTACTAGGAGTAGGATTGGAGTTGGACTCCCTCTCCTCCCCACTTCGGCCGACTCCTAGGGGGTTCCCTAGGGGCGTCGGCCCCTCCCCTCCCTCCTATATATACTAGAGGGAGAGAGGGCCATAGACACCCAACCCTAAAGGCCACGGTGCAGCCCTCTCTCCCAATAGATCGTCTCCTCTAGTTTTCGGCGGTGCTTAGGCAAAGCCCTGCCGGAATAGTTCCACCACCACCGCCGCCGCGCCGTCACGCTGCTAGAGAACTCATCTACCTCTCCGCTCCCTCTTGCTGGATCAAGAAGGCGGAGATCGTCATCAAGCCGCACGTGTGCTGAACGCGGAGGTGCCGTCCGTTCGGCGCTAGATCGTGATTGGATCGCGGGACGGCTAGCGATTTGGATCGCGAAGACGTTCGACTACATCAACTGCGTTTCTTAACGCTTCCTGCTTAGCGATCTACAAGGGTACGTAGATCCACTCTCCCTCTCGTAGATGCTCATCACCATGGATAGATCTTGCGTGTGCGTAGGAAATTTTTTGTTTCCCATGCAACGTTCCCCAACAGTGGCATCATGAGCTAGGTCTATGTGTAGATGAGATCACGAGTAGAACACAAAGGAGTTTGTGGGCGTTGATATTCAGATTTCTTCCTCCCTTGGTATTTTCTTGATTCGGCAGTATTGTGGGATGAAGCGGCCCGGACCAACCTTACTCGTACGCTTACGAGAGACCGGTTCCATCAACTGACATGTAACTTCGTTGCATAAAGATGGCTGGCGGGTGTCTGTCTCTCCCACTTTAGTTGGATCGGATTCGACAAAGGCGGTCCTTGAGAAGGTTGAATAGCAATTTGTGTATCACCGTTGTGGTTTATGCGTAGGTAAGAATTGTTCTTGCTAGATGTCGGGACCCCGATCCTAAGCCATATGAATCCAGCCTGTAACATGTCACACCACTTTGCGGCCTCACGCACGGTAACCCACGGCTGCCACCTTACCTTGGTCGGGACCGTTTGCGCCTTTTGGCTCACGGATGTGAACATGTCGCTAGCATTCACACGTCAAAGAACCCGGGTCGACATGACTAGTCGTAGAACCCAAGTGGCACATCCTTACAGGGACAGGCATACATAACCCAACAATGCAGGTGTCGGTCTCAGCGTGTGTAGACGAGTCATAGCAAGCTACAGGGACTCCATTATGCTGTGGGACATAAATGTCATCAACTGCGCGTAGACGAGTCATAGCAGGCTACATGGACTCCATTACACTGCGAGACATTTCCCCGAAGGGACAAACACAGCAGCAAAGAAGGATACACGTCGGTCAATCAATGTGTCTGAAGCAATAGCAAGCTACCAAGGCTCAATGGAAGCACAAAGAGGCATTTCCCTGTAAAGAGTACTACTAGAGGCACACAACTAGGTGTCGAATCCCATACATACCGTATCTACTTTTCCAAACTCTTTTGCCCTTGTTTTGGACTCTAATTTGCATGATTTGAATGGAACTAACCCGGACTGACGCTGTTTTCAGCAGAATTGCCTTGGTGTTATTTTTGTGCATAAATAAAAGTTCTCGGATTGACATGAAAATTTATGGAGAATATTTTTGGAATTAATAAAAAATATTGGCGAAAGAATCAAGCCAGGGGGGTCCACCTGTTGGCCACAAGCCAAGAGGGCGCCCCCCCTAGGGCGCGCCCTGTTGGCTTGTGGGGCCCCCGTGGCTCCTACGACCTCGATTCCAACTCTATATATTCACATCCGTGGAGTAAAAAAATCAAGGAGAAGAGTTCATCGCGTTTTACGATACGGAGCCACCGCCACCTCCTGTTCTTCCTCGGGAGGGCAGATCTGGGGTCCGTTTTGGGCTCCGGAGAGGAGAAATCGACGCCGTCGTCATCACCAACCATCCTTCATCACCAATTTCATGATGCTCTCCGCCGTTCATGAGTAATTCCATCGTAGGCTTGCTGGACGGTGATGGGTTGGATGAGATTTACCATGTAATCGAGTTAGTTTTGTTAGGGTTTGATCCCTAGTATCCATTATGTTCTGAGATTGATGTTGCTATGAGTTTGCTATGCTTAATGCTTGTCACTAGGGCCCGAGTGCCATGATTTCAGATCTGAACCTATTATGTTTTCATGAATATATATGTGTTCTTGATCCTATCTTGCAAGTTGTAGACACCTATTACGAGTTATGATCCGCATCCCCCAGGGTGACAATAACTGGGATTCTTTCCGGTGATTACCGTAGTTTGAGGAGTTCATGTATTCACTAAGTGCTAATGCTTTGGTCCGGTTCTCTATTAAAAGGAGGCCTTAATATCCCTTAGTTTCCATTAGGACCCCGCTGCCACGGGAGGGTAGGACAAAAGATGTCATGCAAGTTCTTTTCCATAAGCATGTATGACTATATATGGAATACATGCCTACATTACATTGATGAACTGGAGCTAGTTCTGTGTCACCCTATGTTATAACCGTTGCATGATGAATGCCATCTGACATAATTATCCATCACTGATCCATTTCCTATGAGCTTTTCACATATTGATCTTTGCTAAGTTACTTTTCCGTTGCTACTGTTACAATCACTACAAAACTGCTACTGTCACTTTGCCATTGTTACCGTTACTTCCATACTGCTTTGCTACTAAATACTTTGCTGCAAATACTAAGTCTTTCAGGTGTGGTTGAATTGACAACTCAGCTACTAATACTCGAGAATATTCTTTGGCTCCCCTTGTGTCAAATCAATAAATTTGGGTTGAATACTCTACCCTCGAAAACTGTTGCGATCCCCTATACTTGTGGGTTATCAAGACCTTTTTCGGGCGCCGTTGCCGGGGATCATAGCTCTATTCTCTGAGTCACTTGGGATTTATATCTGTTGATCACTATGAAGAATCTGAAAGACCCAAAAACCAAGATCTATCCCTCTACTACGAGGGGAGGTAAGGAACTGCCATCTAGCTCTGCACTTGATTCACCTTCTGTTATGAGTAAACTTGCGACACCACCACCTGCTATTGATTCTGATATGTCGCAAGTAGTTGATGATTCCACTTCTGCTATGCATGATGCTTATGATGATACTTTGCTTGATACTACTGTGCCACTGGGTGAATTTCTTGATGAACAAATTGCTAGAGTCAATGCTGAAACTGATGATATTTCTGAAACAGATGAAATTGTTGAAACTGAACACTATGAGACACCTGCTAGACCTAGCTCTCCTAGATATTAATTGCCTAATATACCTAAGGGTTATGTTATGGAAGGAGAGGTAGCTAGGGACTTTCTTGCTTGTAAGGATAGAGATGATCTTAAGAAATTGCTATGCAAATGGAAGGAAAAATCTTTGAATGCTAGAATGTAATATGATCCTAAGTTTGCTACTTCACCTATCTTTGTTACTGATAAGGATTATGAATTCTCTATCGATCCTGAGTTAATTACTTTGGTTGAATCTGATCCTTTCCATGGTTATGAATCTGAAACTGTCGTGGCACATCTTACTAAATTGAATGATATAGCCACCTTATTCACTCATGAGGAAAAAATTCGTTATTACTATATTCTTAAGTTGTTTCCTTTCTCATTAAAGGGTGATGCTAAGATATGGTTTAATTCTCTTGCTCCCGGTTGTGTGTGTAGTCCCCAGGATATGATATATTACTTCTCTGAAAAGTATTTTCCTGCCCATAAGAAACAAGCTGCCTTGCAGGAAATATTTAACTTTGTGCAAATTGAAGAAGAGAGTCTCCCACAAGCTTGGGGGAGGCTTCTCCAATTACTTAATGCTTTGCCTGATCATCCTCTCAAGAAAAATGAAATACTTGATATCTTTTATAGTGGACTAACCGATGCTTCTAGGGACCACCTAGATAGTTGTGCTGGTTGTGTTTTCAGGGAACGAACTGTTGAACAAGCTGAACTACTATTGAATAATATATTGAGCAATGATAATGATTGGACTATTCCCGAACCACCTCCAAAGCCAACTCCGAAGAAAAGAGGTATTCTATTTCTCAGTCCTGAAGATATGCAAGAGGCAAAGAAATCCATGAAAGAAAAAGGTATTAAAGCTGAAGATGTTAAGAATCTACCACCTATTGAAGAAATACATGGTCTTGATAACCCGACATAGGTAGTAGAGGTAAATTCCCTCCGTAGATTTGATGAAGGTGATATTCCTTATAATAAGTCTGCTAGCCAATGCTTGGATGGGTTTGATAATTTTATTGTTAAACAAGAAAATTTCAATGCTTATGTTAGTAGACAATTGAAACATAATGCTTACATGCTTGATTGCTTAGGTGATTATATGAGTAGAACTGTTAATGATCTTAAGCTTATTAGTAAACATGCTTCCATGGTAACTACTCAAGTAGAACAAGTACTTAAGGCACAAAATGATTTGCTTAATGAGATGATTGGTAAGAACAATGATCATTCTGTTAGAGTTGTGACTAGAGGTGGTAAAATGACTCAGGAACCTTTGTATCCTGAGGGCCATCCTAAGAGAATTGAGCAAGATTCTCAGAGAATTAATACTGATGCACCTGGTCGTCCTAGTAATAAAAGGAAAAAGAATGACGATAGGGCTTTGCATGCTACTAGTGAACCTGTTATAGATACACATGAAAACCCAAATGATATTTCCATTTCTGATGCTGAGACACAATCTGGTAATGAACATGAGCCTAGTGATAATATTAATGATGATGTTCATGTTGATGCTCAACCTAGTAATGATAATGATGTGGAGATTGAACCTGCTGTTGATCTTGATAACCCACAACCTAAGAATAAAAGATATGATAAAGGAGACTTTGTTGCTAGGAAACATGGTAAAGAAAGAGAACCTTGGGTTCAGAAACCCATGCCTTTTCCTCCTAAGCCATTCAAGAAAAAGGATGATGAGGATTTTGAGCGCTTTGTTGAAATGCTTAGACCTGTCTTTTTGCGTATGCGCTTGACTGATATTCTGAAAATGTCTCCCTATGCTAAGTATATGAAAGATATTGTGACAAATAAAAGAAAGATACCGAAAGCTGAGATTTCCACCATGCTTGCTAATTATACCTTTAAGGGTGGAATACCAAAGAAACTAGGAGATCTCGGAGTACCTACTATACCATGTTCTATTAAAGGAAACTATGTTAAAACTGCTTTATGTGACCTTGGAGCTGGTGTTAGTATTATGCCTTTCTCTTTGTATCGTAGACTTGATTTGAATAAGTTGACACCTACTGAAATCTCTTTGCAAATGGCTGATAAATCAACTGCCTTACCCATCGGTATTTGTGAGGATGTGCCTGTCGTAGTTGCAAATGTTACTATCCTAACGGACTTTGTTATTCTTGATATTCCCGAGGACGACAGTATGTCGATCATCCTTGGTAGACCCTTTTTGAATACTGCAGGGGCTGTTATTGATTGCAACAAGGGCAATGTCACTTTTCATGTTAATGGTAATGAGCATACAGTACACTTTCCAAAGAAACAACCTCAAGGTCATAGTATCAACTCCATTGAAAAAAATTCAACGATTATTATTGGAGACTTTGAATTCCCTCTCCCTGCTGCCAAAAAGAAATATGATATACTTATTGTTGGGGACATGCATATCCCCATTGAGGTAATCTAGTGTTATTCGAAAATTCTCCGGTTCCGTGTCATTCAAAAAAAGTTTGTCAATAAGACTTGATCAACCTTATTGATGGATTCTTTTTGATGAGCATGAGATGGATGAATTTAGAAAGCACAACCTTCTGTACCCAACTTTTACTTTCTATTATTTAGATTAAATAAAGTAAAAATGCTATTATTTTTCCGTTTTCTGATTTATCCGTGCAATAAAAAATGACCTGAAAATAAAAGTTCTCCAAATGCCTTGAAAATGTAGTATGATTTTTTCTGGAATATTTAAGATTTTTTGGCACTGAGAACACATCAGGGGGCTGCACCAGTGGGCCACAAGCCTGCAGGGCACGCCCACCCCCCTGGGCGAGCCCCCCTGGCTTGTGGGTCCCACGTAGGCCCCCCTCACTTATTCCAGCACCGATCCACTTCGTCTTTCCCTAGAAAAAATCCCACCATTGCTCAAACCCGTGTTCTAGCTCATTTTGCTGCCATTTTCGATCCCCTTGTACAAAGCCCCATTTGCAAAACTGTTTTGGGGGATTGATCTTCGGTATGTGACTCCTCCAATGGTCCAATTAGTTTTTGTTTTAGTGCTTTATATATTGCAAATTTTTGCTGCTGTGGTGACCTTGTTCTTGAGCTTGCATGTCAAATTTGTATGGTCCCAAGTAGTTTTGATGCATGATATAGCCTCTAGGCACTTGTGGGAGTAGTTGCTATAAGTTTTGTTGAGTTTTGTTCACCTTTATTTTGAGTCACTAAAAATTTCAGAAATTTTTTAGAGAAAGAAATGATGAGGAGATTGTTAGGAGGCTCTTCAAGCCGGGGTTCTAAAGAAAATGGAAACGAGAAGCCCAGATACAATATTGCCCGCACCGCGGAGGTTCGGCCATGTGAATGGCCAAGTGATCCATTCTTGAGGGCGGCCGGAATTTATGAAGATTTCTATTATTTGGCAGAGAATGCAGGCATCACCGACTTCCTCAACGATAAGTGTGATCAGTACCTCCTACTCACTAATATCTTCGTGCAAAACTTTCACTTTTATCCTAGGAAGGATCCTCCCATGGTAGAGTTTTACTTGTATGATGTGCCTAAGCAGATGTCACTTTACGATTTTTGCAAAATTTGCAAAATACCTTATGAGGGCAGTATCAGTGAACCACGTCCTAGAGACATGGAGGACTTTATTGCCGCAACCACTGTGGGGGAAGAGAGAGGGGTGTCAAAGGCAAGAGCAGCTAGTTTACATTTTCCTGTTCTACGCTATTATTCATTATTTGCGGGGAGATGTTTAGTTGGTCGTGGGGAGAGTGGAAGCCTTAGTGCTCCCGACCTCGCCATTCCGCGCCACGCTTTACTTGCTGATAGAACTTTTAGTCTGGGTGCTATGGTGGCCCAACAGTTGAACTTAAACCGTTCGAAGGGCCCCATATTCGGAGGTATCTATGCATCTCGTATAGCCAAACACTTTAAGATACCCATTAGGCTTGACGAGGAAGAGGAAATGCTGCTACCTACAAGATATTTAAACTATGACAGTATGGTAGCACATGATTTTATTAGGAAGGATAATGATAAGAGGCTGCTTTACAACTTAGTATTTAGTCAGGGTACTTGTGAAATTATTGCTCTACCTGCTTCTTCTTTGTTTGATATCCATTCAGGCAGGTACACTATTATGCCCGAGGACATCTACAGATATTGGGGTCTGTCGCAACCCCCAGCACCTGAGCCGGTACCAGCCCTTGATCCATATCAGGAGCCGGTTTTTCAGTGGCAGCCACAGGAGCTCGCCAACCAGTGGAACCCTCAGGACCCTCCGGAGTATCCAGGAGATGGTTATTTCCAGCCATGGCACTAGACCAACTTAGGCCAAAAGCCTAAGCTTGGGGGAGTACGTATTTCTCACCGACATTACATTCATGTTCACACACTCATCTCAGTTGTCGGTGTTCATACTTTTTCATTGTATCATCCATGGCATTTTATTTCTTCTTTCCGCTTTCTTCTTGTGTGTTTAATTAACCTTGAGAAAAATCCAAAAAAAATTAGTTCTAGCTTTACTTTCTAGTTTGTTTAGTTGTAGTATTAAAAGAAAACCCAAAAAGATTTGTCGTTCTTCTTTTGCTTATTGGGAGCTTTCCCGTGTAAATAGTTTTTCTTGTTCTTGTTTTAAAATTTCTTTCTTTGGGTCGAGAGGAGAAGACCACGATGAAAATGTTGAGTGGCTCTCATATGCTTTATTGTTTATCTTACAGAGAGCCCATATTACCTTGCCTTCTCCTTTGAGTTATTGTTTGCATATTCCAGCTTAGTCCAATGCACGTGCACTCTTATTATTATTCACACCGTTCGGTCGTGCAAGTGAAAGGCAATAATGACGATATATGATGAAGTGATTGAGATGGAGAAAAGCTGGTATGAACTCGACCTATTTTGTTTTTGTAAATATGATTAGCTCATCGTTCTGGATTTAGCTCATTATGGATGAAACATGTTTGCAATGACAATTAGAGATTATAGTTACTCATGCCATGCTTAAGTAGCTAAGAGTGTATAATGGTTTGTCTTGAGTGCCAACATGCATTTTAAAATGGTTGTGATGTAGTATGATAGGATGGTATCCTCCTCTGAATGATTCAAGTGGCTTGACTTGGCACATGTTCATGCATGTAGTTGAAACAAAATCAACATAGCCTCCACGATATTTATGTTCATGGTGATATCCTACTCATGCTTGCATTCAATGTTGGTTAATCTCAATGCATGTTTATGACTGTTGTCGCTCTCTAGTTGGTCGCTTCCCAGTCTTTTGCTAGCCTTCACCTGTACTAAGCGGGAATACTGCTTGTGCATCCATTTCCATAAACCCAAAGTTGTACCATATGAGTCCACATTACCTAGCTATATGCGGTATTTACCTGCCGATCCAAGTAAATTTGCATGTGCCAAACTCTAAACCTTCAAATAATATTCTGTTTTGTATGCCCGAATCGCTCATGTAGTGACTAGGGGCTGTCAGTATCTTCCATGCTAGGTGGGTTATTCTCACGATATGTGTTGATTCACTATCATTCACGAGAAAGTGGCTGGTATTCGGGATGCCCAGTTCCATGCTCAAAAATCAAATCAAAATTTAATGAAACAAAACTCCCCCAGGATTGTTGTTTGTATGGACAGTACCCGTGGATTCGGCCCGCCGTGAAGTGTGATTGATTGGTGAAGGGGGAGTAAAAACTTTACTATTCTATTTGGGAACCGCCTATAATGTATCTAGCATGGAAGATACCGAGATCTCTCAGTTGTTATGTTGACAATGAAAGCATATCGCTCAAAATTATATTCATCTCCGTTTTAAAAGCTCGAGCTCTGGCACCTCTGCAAATCACTGCTTCCCTCTGCGAAGGGCCTATCTATTTACTTTACTGTTGAGTCATCCTCCTCTTATAAAAAGCACCAGTTAGAGAGCACCACCGTCATTTGTATGCTTTGTTATTAATTGATATTGAGTATGATTATGACTGGATCTCTTTTACCATGAATTACAATGTCTAGACAGTCCTTGTTCTTCAGAGGTGCTCTGCATTTATGTTTTGCGGTCTCAGAAAGGGCTAGCGAGATACCATTATATCATATTGTATCATGATTGTTTTGGTAAAATTGTTGTCATCCGAGATTTATTATTATTGCTCGCTAGTTGATTATGCCATTGATATGAGTAAATGTGAGACCTAAATGTTATTGTGAATGTGGTTAGTCTATAATCTTTGCTGAAAATCTGAACATCAGTTAGACATATTTACAACAACAAGATCAAACAGAGTTTGTAAAAGTTTTTCTTTATCACTTTCAGTTTGTCAACTGAATTGCTTGAGCTTGGGGGAGTTGATACGTCTCCATCGTATCTACTTTTCCAAACTCTTTTGCCCTTGTTTTGGACTCTAATTTGCATGATTTGAATGGAACTAACCCGGACTGACGCTGTTTTCAGCAGAATTGCCTTGGTGTTATTTTTGTGCAGAAATAAAAGTTCTCGGATTGACATGAAAATTTACGGAGAATATTTTTGGAATTGATAAAAAAATATTGGCGAAAGAATCAAGCCAGGGGGTCCACCTGTTGGCCACAAGCCAGGAGGGCGCGCCCTGGTGGCTTGTGGGCCCCCCATGGCTCCTCCGACCTCGATTCCAACTCTATATATTCACATCCGTGGAGAAAAAAATCAAGGAGAAGAGTTCATCGCGTTTTACGATACGGAGCCGCCGCCACCTCCTATTCTTCCTCGGGAGGGCAGATCTGGGGTCCGTTTTGGGCTCCGGAGAGGGGAAATCGATGCCGTCGTAATCACCAACCATCCTTCATCACCAATTTCATGATGCTCTCTGCCGTTCGTGAGTAATTCCATCATAGGCTTGCTGGACGGTGATGGGTTGGATGAGATTTACCATGTAATCGAGTTAGTTTTGTTAGGGTTTGATCCCTAGTATCCATTATTTTCTGAGATTGATGTTGCTATGACTTTGCTATGCTTAATGCTTGTCACTAGGGCCCGAGTGCCATGATTTCAGATCTGAACCTATTATGTTTTCATGAATATATATGTGTTCTTGATCCTATCTTGCAAGTTGTAGACACCTATTACGAGTTATGATCCGCATCCCCCAGGGTGACAATAACTGGGATTCTTTCCGGTGATTACCGTAGTTTGAGGAGTTCATGTATTCACTAAGTTTCTCTATTAAAAGGAGGCCTTAATATCCCTTAGTTTCCATTAGGACCCCGCTGCCACGGGAGGGTAGGACAAAAGATGTCATGCAAGTTCTTTTCCATAAGCACGTATGACTATATATGGAATACATGCCTACATTACATTGATGAATTGGAGCTAGTTCTGTGTCACCCTATGTTATAACCATTGCATGATGAATGCCATCCGACATAATTATCCATCACTGATCCATTGCCTACGAGCTTTTCACATATTGATCTTTGCTAAGTTACTTTTCTGTTGCTATTGTTACAATCACTAAAAAACTGCTACTGTCACTTTGCCATTGTTACCGTTACTTCCATACTGCTTTGCTACTGAATATTTTGCTGCAGATACTAAGTCTTTTAGGTGTGGTTGAATTGACAACTCAGCTGCTAATACTCGAGAATATTCTTTGGCTCCCCTTGTGTCGAATCAATAAATTTGGGTTGAATACTCTACCCTCGAAAACTGTTGCGATCCCCTATACTTGTGGGTTATCAGTCACACGTATGCACGACATGTCTGATATGCATAGATACAACTATGGCATCACAACATAACCATACAACAACACAACATTTATTTAGAAGGCTCGGAAGTGCCTTACATAATATGATGTGACAAGCAGAGGGTCACATGACCCATGATTCAGAGCATACAATCAACAAGCGGAAGATACATGTCTGGGTACAGACATCTATTAAAAGCGGCTAGAAGAGCCTGAAAGGCTACAACGACCCTACCAAAGGAGCCAGACCTCTGTCTGGGATTCCCAAGCTAATTCGATCAACATCGAGCTTCACGTTGTAAGAATCACTAATGAGACTGACGTCTCCTCTGCAAAAACATAAATTAAGGAACCGTGAGTACAAAGGTACTCAGCAAGACTTACATCAGAACTATCTACGTATGCAGGGGTATACTTCTTCACACACGCTCCCGCCACTTACCGCCATGTGCACATAAAAAGGCACCTCGGAAACCTTCAAGCGGAAGCCTAGCGAGGGAGTCGGCCACGACCTGACTAATCACACGAGACTCTAGTCCAGGTTTATCGCCTATTTGAGACTAAACCCGCAAGGAAGTCCGGCCGAAGTTTCCATTACGGCCCCAAACGATGTGTGCAGGGTTCCCAAGCCCACCTCGACGGATGGTACTATGCTTGGTACACCGGGCCACAGTGCATCTACCACGCCATAGCCTACCCCTCCGGTCAGCGCTATGCACGGCCGCCAGCACGTCCTACAAACACCAGAAACTAGTTGCAACTCCTGGACAGAGATCAAGGCGATTAATAAGCCGAGAGAGTCAATTAAGGATCCCAATGTGCGGTAGTATCTTGTCTTGGATAACATACACAGAACTCAGTTCTTAAGGACGGTCCCAATGAGACAACCCACCATGTACTCCTACATGGCCTCTCATCGCTACCTTTACCAAATCGTGTTCAAACACTTAGCTCTCACACAGTAGGACATGAACACTCCATTCCGATTCATCGCCCAGATGGATCAGACCCGACACGACTCTAAGCATAGCAGGCACGGTAAGCAAGCATGGATGAGTAAGCACAACAAGGCTCAAGCAGTTGATACTCATGCTAAGTGGTTTCAACTATTTACTGTGACAAAGACATGTCATGCAAAGGAATGGGTTCAACTACCGAGAACATGTAACAGTTGAATCGTTGTTATCCTAATGCAGTAAAAGAGAGCAGGAGCGAGAGAGTAGGATTTTATCGGGATGCTCAAGGTGGGGTTGCTTGCCTGACACTTCTGAAGATAACAATGAGTCTTCATCGGTGACAACGATCTCAATGTCGGAACCATCGTCTACCGGGAAGGAACACTACCGACAAAACAGGAAAGGAACACATTCAATGCAATGCAACAAACATGATGTATGATATGGCATGTTAAGGCATTAAATTGACCTAGAGCAATAGGTAGTCATATTAAGTGAAGTGGAATTCAAATATATGCTAAATTCCAACTCCAACACTATTTATTAATTTATCCTAATCATGAAATGTCCTACTTGGTGATGTTAACTTGCTCAAACATGCATGAACATGGCATAGACAGATTCATTGAATTTTTCTGATCATTTTTCATATATAAATTATTTCCATCTGAGTTACTGTTGAATTACTATGATTTTTCTAAGTTTTATCCATTTTCTGGACTTATTATAAATCTAAAAAGCATTTACTGCGCCAGCATGACGTCAGCATTGCATCAGCAGGCCACTTCATTTTAATTTAAATCAAACCTGACATGTGGGGTCCACATGTCAGTGACTCCTTCACTAATTAAAGGATTTGTATTAATCTTTAAACTTAATCAGTGAACCAGGGCCCACTGTCAGTGACTGATTAGCTCATTAATTAACTTAATTAATTATTGGTTAACCCTAAGTTAACCAAGGACTGGGCCCCACCTGTAAGTGACCCAGGGGGTCAGCCCCGTGGTCAAACAAGTCGTGCTCGCCGGCGTTGTGCCGCCGGCGGCCACAGGGACGGCGGAGGAGGTCGGGTTTCGCCCTCCGGTGACCAAAACGACGGCGGAGAGGCTCTTTCAAACGGGCTCGCTCGTGCGCATCCAATGGAACAAACCCCAGGGGCTGGGGTGGTCCAGAACGTCGCCGACGACCACCTTGGCGGACGCCGGAGTTCGGGAGTCGATCGTTCCGACGCCACGCACGGCTAGGGCCTACTCTAATGGCACCTATGGGTTCTTGGGGCCCTCCTGAGCATGCCTAACTGCTCAGGCTTGAGCTTGCGCCACCGTGGCTACGGCAGCATCATCGCCGGTGGCGAGGAGCTGTCGGGCTCTGATGACCCACAAGTATAGGGGATCTATCGTAGTCCTTTCGATAAGTAAGAGTGTCAAACCCAACGAGGAGCAGAAGGAAATGACAAGTGGTTTTCAGTAAGGTATTCTCTGCAAGCACTGAAATTATCGGTAACAGATAGTTTTGTGATAAGATAATTCGTAACGGATAGCAAGTAACAAATGTAGCAAAGGTGCAGCAAGGTGGCCCAATCCTTTTTATGGCAAAGGACAAGCCTGGACAAATTCTTATATAAAGCAAAGTGCTCCCGAGGACACATGGGAATTTCTGTCAAGCTAGTTTTCATCATGCTCATATGATTCGCGTTCGTTAATTTTATTAATTTGATATGTGGGTGGACCGGTGCTTGGGTGCTGCCCTTACTTGGACAAGCCTCCCACTTATGATTAACCTCTCTCGCAAGCATCCGCAACTATGAAAGAAGAATTAAGATAAATCTAACCATAGCATGAAACATATGGATCCAAATCAGCCCCTTACGAAGCAACGCATAAACTAGGGTTTAAGCTTCTATCACTCTAGCAACCCATCATCTACTTATTACTTCCCAATGCCTTCCTCTAGGCCCAAATAATGGTGAAGTGTCATGTAGTCGATGTTCACATAACACCACT
The DNA here is from genome assembly GCA_039707655.1 of Elymus sibiricus. Classification (NCBI taxonomy): domain Eukaryota; kingdom Viridiplantae; phylum Streptophyta; class Magnoliopsida; order Poales; family Poaceae; genus Elymus; species Elymus sibiricus. The sequence continues at coordinate 401,922,831 of CM077671.1, forward strand.
AGAGGAGAGACAACATACATCTCATCAAAATATCGAACGAATACCAAATTCACATGATTACTTATAACAAGACTTATCCCATGTCCTCAGGAACAAACGTAACTAATCACAAAGCATATTCATGTTCATAATTAGAGGAGTATTAATTATCATTAAGGATCTGAACATATGATCTTCCACCAAGTAAACCAACTAGCATCAACTACAAGGAGTAATCAAGACTACTAGCAACCCACAGGTACCAATCTGAGGTTTTGAGACAAAGATCGGATACAAGAGATGAACTAGGGTTTGGAGAGGAGATGGTGCTGGTGAAGATGTTGATGGAGATTGACCCCCTCTCGATGAGAGGATCGTTGGTGATGACGATGGCTTCGATTTCCCCCTCCGGGAGGGAAGTTTCACCGGCAGAACAGCTTCGCCGGAGCCCTAGATTCGTTCTGCCCAAGTTCCGCCTCGAGACGGCGGCGCTTCGTCCCGAAAGCTCCCTTATGATTTTTTCCAGGTCAAAACCCTCCATATAGCAAAAGATGGGCACCGGAGGCCTGCCAGGGGGCCCACAAGCCACTAGGGCGCGCCCTGGGAGGTAGGGCGCGCCCTCCAGGCTTGTGGCTGCCTGGTGGGTCCCCTCTGGTATTTTCTTCGCCCAGTATTTTTTATATATTCCAAAATAATTCTACGCAGATTTTCAGGACTTTTGGAGTTGTGCAGAATAGGTATCTCAGATTTGCTCCTTTTCCAGTCCAGAATTCCAGCTGCCGGCATTCTCCCTCTTCATGTAAACCTTGTAAAATAAGAGAGAAAAGGCATAAGTATTGTACCAAAATGTGTAATAACAGCCCATAATGCAATAAAGATCAATATAAAAGCATGATGCAAAATGGACGTATCAACTCCCCCAAGCTTAGACCTCGCTTGTCCTCAAGCGAAAGCCGAAATCGATAAATATGTCCACATGTTTAGAGATAGAGGTGTCGATAAAATAAAATACGATCATGAAGGCATCATGGTCATATTTAGAGCAACAACATATATTGACATATAATCTCTTATGCTAAAGTAACAATTCATTCACAAGGTAAAGTATGTATCAAGAACTCTATTGAGAACCAACAAACTATGATCTCAGTCATTGAAGCAATTCCAATTTATCATAACGTCGGAAAGAGTCAATATAAAAGCTTGTAAAGCAAATCCACATACTCAATCATCTTATAGTCTTTCATAATTGCTAACACTCACGCGGTACCTATGAGGTCAAAGCTTCAATCGGATACAGAGAAAGATAGGGGCTTATAGTTTTGCCTCCCAACTATTTACCTCAAGGGTAATGTCAACAGAAATAACTCATGCTCACCCACATCCGAGTGGATATATGTGTCTAGATCATTCCCCAACACATGACGCTTGCCAAGAGAGAAAGGCGAAATAAAGGAAGTGGTGAAGGTCACCACGACTCTTGCATAAAGGTAAGTACTAGAAAATAAAAGTAACAGATAGGCCCTTCGCAGAAGGAAGCAGAGGTTGTCATGCGCTTTTATAGTTGGATGCGCAATCTCTTAATGCAAAAGAACATCACTTTATATTGCCCCTTGTGATAAAAAACTTTATTATGCAGTCTGTCGCTTTTATTTCTTCCGTATCACAAGTTCGTATAAAGTTTATTTTCCTCACACTAATAGATCACACATATTTAGAGAGCAATTTTTTATTGCTTGCACCGATGACAACTTACTTGAAGGATCTTACTCAATCCATAGGTAGGTATGGTGGCCTCTCATGGCAAAACTGGTTTAAGGGTGTTTGGATGCACAAGTAGTATCTCTACTTGGTGCGGAAGTTTTGGCTGATACGGGGTGGAAGCAAGCGTCACATGTTAAAGGATCTAAAACCATATAACTTCTATTCGGAAATAAGCGAACATAACCTATTATGTTGTCTTCCTTGTCCAACATCAACTTCTTAGCATATAATATTTTAATGAGTGCTCACAATCATAAAAGATGTCCAAGATAATATATTTATATGTGAACCTCTCTTTCTTTATTACTTCCTTTTAATTGCAACAATGACCAATCGCTATGTTTGTCAACTCACAACAAATTTCAATCGACATACTTCTTATATGGGAAGTCATCACCCCCCATAAGATCATCATATATACTCTTTGTTTTTATTTCATACTTCTTTCTATATCTTTTTCTCAAGATCATAGCAAGCAAGCAAAGCCCTCAACTCAAAACTACTTTTTATTATATTACTCTCGGACTCGCTTACATAGGGGGAACAAAAAGCAAAATTCAAAACTAGATCACACTATAGACTTTATTCTACTAGATCAAGATATAACCAAAAGGATCGAACTAAGAAAAATGCTGAAAGTAAAAGATGTGATGGTGATACGATACCGGGGCACCTCCCCCAAGCTTGGCACAAGCCAAGGGGAGTGCCCATACCCATGTGTTTAGTTGTCTTTCTTCGGAGGTGGTGATGTGGGAGTTGTTGATGTGGTTGAAAGCTTGTCCTTCATCTTCCAAGGCATAGGCTCACCATCGTAAAAAGATGAACGAGTCTCCGGGATCCTCAAATCTGCAGCCAAACTCATTCTCTTAAATCTGTATTCATACTCACAGTTTTGGTTTTGCAGGTCATAGATATGGGCTTGGAGATGCTCGATTTTCTCGTAAATCTTGAAGATGTGCTCCCCGATGTCCTTGGCGTCCAGCTTGTGCTTATGGGTAAACTCTGCGATCATCATGTGATTGGCATTGAGTCCTCGTTCCACCATCCCTTGGCATTTGAAGACTTGTTGCTCCATTGCTTCGAGCCTTGTCTCCACGCTTCCGGTCTTCTTTGGCCCCTCAACATCACGGATGTGCAGCACCCCCTCACGCATCTCAATGGTTTGAGGGTGTCGCAGCACCTCCGCAAGGTAGGGGTTGATGACCTTCTCGAAGAACTTGTCCTTCGAAGCACTTGGGGACGTCATGTTGATCTAAATCTGCTGCAGAAACAGCTCAAAACGAAAACAGGAGGTATTGTCGACATACGAAGGTCAAAACCTTCAGGAGAATATATAATGAATTTTTACCGACCTGAAGGAGTATACCACAAGAAAACGGAGTCCGCAGGGTACACGGGTGGCCACAAGCCACTAGGGCGCGCCCAGGGGGGTAGGGCGCGCCCTCCTGGCTTGTCGCCTCCTCGTGCACTCTTCGGACTACTTTAATTTTTCCTAATTTATTAAATATTCCAAAACAGATAAAAATTGCTATTAGAGAAGTTTTGGAGTCGGTTTGCTTACCGTACCACATACCTATTCCTTTTCGGAGTCTGAAACGTTCTGCTAGGTCTCCCTAATGTACTCCTCCGGAGTTATGGTATTGATAATATTGGTTTCGACATTTATGGGAGTACCTGAGATATAATGTTTGATTCTTTGCCCATTTACCACCTTCGGGTTTGTGCCTTCGGCGTTGTTGATCTTGATGGCACCAGAACGAATGTAAGGCCCTTCCCATTTAGAGAGAAATTTTCTTGCAAAAAATCTTAAACGAGAATTGTATGGCAAGACATGGTCACCTACATTGAATTCACGCTTTTGTATCCTTCTATCATGCCATCTCTTAACCTTTTCTTTAAACAACTTGGCATTCTCATAGGCCTGGGTTCTCCATTCATCAAGAGAGCTAATGTCAAATAACTTGTTCTCACCAGCAAGTTTGAAATCATAGTTGAGCTCTTTAATTGCCCAATAAGCTTTATGTTCTAGCTCTAGAGGTAAGTGACATGCTTTACCATAAACCATTTTATACGGAGACATGCCCATAGGGTTTTTGTAAGCAGTTCTATAAGCCCATAATGCATCATCAAGTTTCTTAGACCAATTCTTTCTAGAGCTATTAACAGTCTTCTGCAAGATCAATTTAATTTCTCTATTGCTCAATTCTACTTGACCATTAGACTGAGGATGATAAGGAGATGCAATTCTATGATTAACATCATACTTAGCAAGCAATTTACGAAAAGCACCATGAATAAAGTGTGAACCACCATCAGTCATTAAATATCTAGGGACTCCAAATCTAGGGAAAATAACTTCTTTAAGCATTTTAATAGAAGTGTTATGATCAGAACTACTAGTTGGAATAGCTTCTACCTACTTAGTAACATAATCAACAGCAACTAGAATATGAGTATACCCATTAGACTTTGGAAAAGGTCCCATATAATCAAAACCCCAAACATCAAATGGTTCAATAACAAGTGAGTAATTCATAGGCATTTCTTGACGTCTACCAATATTACCAATTCTTTGACATTCATCACAAGACAGGACAAACTTATGAGCATCCTTGAAGAGAGTAGGCCAATAAAAACCAGATTGTAGTACCTTATGTGCAGTTCTATCTCCAGCGTGGTGTCCTCCGTAGGCCTCGGAATGACACTTGTGAAGGATCTGTTCCTGTTCATGCTCAGGTACACAACGTCTAATAACACCATCTACTCCTTCTTTATAAAGGTGTGGATCATCCCAAAAGTAATGTCTTAAATCATAGAAGAACTTTTTCTTTTGTTGGTATGTGAAACTAGGTGGTATAAATTTAGCAACAATGTAATTAGCATAATCAGCATACCATGGAGCATTATGCGAAGCATTTATGACAGCTAATTGTTCATCAGGAAAGCTATCATCAATAGGTAGTGGGTCATCAAGAACATTTTCTAACCTAGACAAGTTGTCTGCTACGGGGTTATCAGCACCCTTTCTATCAATAATATGCAAATCAAATTCTTGTAGCAGAAGAACCCATCTAATAAGTATAGGTTTAGCATCCTTCTTTTCCATAAGATATTTAATAGCAGCATGATCAGTGTGAACAGTTACTTTGGAATCAACAATATAGGGTCTGAACTTATCACAAGCAAACACAACTGCTAAAAATTCCTTTTCAGTGGTAGCATAGTTTCTTTGAGCACTGTCTAGAGTTTTACTAGCATAATGAATAACATTTAATTTCTTATCAACTCTTTGTCCTAGAACAGCACCAACGGCATAATCACTAACATCACACATAATTTCAAAGGGTAGGTTCCAATCAGGTGGTTGAACAACAGGTGCGGAAATCAAGGCATTCTTAAGAATTTCAAATGCTTCTACACAATCATCATCAAAAACGAATGGAACATATTTTTGCAAAAGATTAGTGAGAGGCCTAGAAATCTTAGAGAAGTATTTAATAAACCTCCTATGGAAACCAGCATGACCAAGGAAACTTCTTATACCTCTGATATCCGTAGGACACGGCATTTTTTCAATAGCATCAACTTTAGCTTTATCAACCTCAATACCTCTTTCGGAGATTTTGTGCCCCAAGACAATACCTTCATTAACCATAAAGTGACACTTTTCCCAATTCAAGACAAGATTAGTTTCTTCGCATCTCTGCAAAACTCGATCAAGGTTGCTCAAGCAATCATCAAAAGAAGTTCCGTAAACAGAGAAATCATCCATGAAAACCTCAACAATCTTTTCACAAAAGTCAGAGAATATAGCCATCATACATCTTTGAAAGGTAGCAGGTGCATTGCATAAACCAAAAGGCATACGTCTATAAGCAAAGGTACCGAAAGGACAAGTAAAAGTGGTCTTTTCTTGATCCTCTTTTGACACAGGTATTTGAGAGAAACCAGAATAACCATCTAGAAAGCAAAAATGTGTGTGTTTGGATAGTCTTTCTAGCATTTGATCAATAAAAGGTAGAGGATAATGATCTTTCCTAGTAGCTTTATTTAATTTCCTAAAATCAATTACCATTCTATATCCCGTAACAATTCTTTGCGGGATCAATTCATTTTTATCATTAGGAACAACGGTAATACCTCCTTTCTTAGGAACACAATGAACGGGACTAACCCATCTACTATCAGCAATAGGATAAATTATACCTGCCTCCAGAAGCTTTAGTATTTCATTCCTTACCACTTCTTTCATTTTAGGATTTAACCGTCGTTGGTGATCAACAACTGGTTTAGCATCAGGCTCCATATTAATTTTATGCTGACATAGAGTGGGACTAACGCCCTTAAGATCATCAAGAGTATATCCAATAGCAGCACGGTGCTTCCTCAGAGTTTTCAATAATCTCTTTTCTTCATGCTCTGAAAGGTTAGCACTAATAATAACAGGATATATCTCCTTTTCATCAAGATAAGCATATTTCAGAGTATCAGGTAATTGTCTAAGCTCAAACACGGGATCACCCTTGGGTGGAGGAGGATCCCCAAGTATTTCAACAGGCAGGTTGTGTTTCAAAATAGGCTGCTGATCAAAGAAAATCTTATCTATTTCATTCCTTTCATTCATATGCATATCGTTTTCATGGTCTAGCAAATATTGTTCTAAGGGATCAGTAGGAGGCACAACAATAGAACCAAGACCAATAATTTCATATTTACTAGGCAATTCTTTGTCATGGGGTCGTCTACGAAATTTAGAGAAATTGAACTCATGAGACACATCCCCAAAACTTACAGTAACAGTTTCTTTCTCACAATCTATCTTAGCATTAACAGTATTCAAGAAAGGTCTACCAAATATAATGTGACAAAAACCATCTTGTGGGGAACCAAGAACAAGAAAATCAGTAGGATACTTTATTTTCCCACACAAGACTTCAACATCTCTAACAATCCCTACTGGTGCTATAGTATCTCTATTAGCAAGCTTAATAGTAACATCAATTTCCTCTAATTCAGCTGGTGCAATATCATTCATAATTTCTTGGTATAAGGTAAAGGGAATTGCACTCACACTAGCACCCACATCACACAAGCCATGATAACAATGATCTCCTATCTTAACAGAAACAACAGGCAGGCCAACAATAGGTCAATGTTTATCTTTAGTATCAGGTCTAGCAATTCTAGCAGCTTCATCACAGAAATGAATAACATGCCCATCAATATTATCAACCAAGAGATCTTTAACCATAGCAATACTAGGTTCAACTTTAATTTGTTTAGGGGGTGTAGGTGTTCTAGTATAACTCTTACGAACCACAGTTGAAGCTTTAGCATGTTCCTTTATTCTAACAGGGAAGGGTGGTTTCTCAATATAAGCAGTAGGAATAACAGGATCAGCATTATAAATAATAGTCTCTTCTTCAACTTTAATAGGTTCAACTACCTTCACTTCAATGGGAGGATGATATTTAAACCACTTCTCCTTAGGGAGATCAACATGAGCAGCAAAAGATTCACAGAAAGAAGCTACTATCTCAGAGTCAAGACCATATTTAGTGCTAAATTCACGAAAAGCATCGGTGTCTATAAAGGATTTAACACAATCAAACTTAAGGTTTATACCTGACTCCTTACCTTCATCGAGTTCCCAATCTTCAGAGTTGCGTTTAATTCTTTCCAATAAGTCCCATTTGAAGTCAATATCTTTCTTCATAAAGGAACCAGCACAAGAAGTATCGAGCATGGATTGATCATTACGAGAAAGCCGAGCATAAAAATTCTGAATAATAATTTCTCTTGAGAGCTCATGATTGGGGCATGAATATAACATTGACTTAAGCCTCCCCAAGCTTGAGCGATTCTTTCTCCTTCACGAGGCCAAAAATTATAAATATAATTCTGATCACGATGAACCAGATGCATAGGATAAAACTTCTGATGAAATTCCAATTTCAATCGGTTGTAGTTCCATGATCCAATATCATCACATAGCCTATACCATGTCAATTCCTTCTCCTTCAAATATAAAGGAAAGACCTTCTTCTTGACCTCATCCTCGGGCAAACCTGCAAGCTTAAATAATCCACAAACTTCATCCACATAGATTTGATGCAAATCAGGATGTAGTGTTCCATCTCCTGCATAAGGATTAGCTAGCAGTGTCTCTATCATACCCGAAGGAATTTCATAATAAATATTTTCAGTAGGTCCAGTAGGTTGAGGAGCATCTCTTTGTGCTTCCGAGTGAGGTGAAGATACCCCGAACAAGCCCCTCAAAGGATTATTTTCCATAGTAACAAGTGACAGTAAATTTCAGCACACTATATAAAATTTTCCTTACCAAGTTCCACTCACCAAAGGCGCTTCACTCCCCGGCAACGGCGCCAGAAAAGAGTCTTGATGACCCACAAGTATAGGGGATCTATCGTAGTCCTTTCGATAAGTAAGAGTGTCTTACCCAACGAGGAGCAGAAGGAAATGACAAGCGGTTTTCAGTAAGGTATTCTCTGCAAGCACTGAAATTATCGGTAACAGATAGTTTTGTGATAAGATAATTCGTAATGGATAGCAAGTAACAAATGTAGCAAAGGTGCAGCAAGGTGGCCCAATCCTTTTTGTAGCAAAGGACAAGCCTGGACAAATTCTTATATAAAGCATAGCGCTCCCGAGGACACATGGGAATTTCTGTCAAGCTAGTTTTCATCATGCTCATATGATTCGCGTTCGTTACTTTGATAATTTGATATGTGGGTGGACCGGTGCTTGGGTGCTGCCCTTACTTGGACAAGCCTCCCACTTATGATTAACCTCTCTCGCAAGCATCCACAACTACGAAAGAAGAATTAAGATAAATCTAACCATAGCATGAAACATATGGATCCAAATCAGCCCCTTACGAAGCAACGCATAAACTAGGGTTTAAGCTTCTGTCACTCTAGCAACCCATCATCTACTTATTACTTCCCAATGCCTTCCTCTAGGCCCAAATAATGGTGAAGTGTCATGTAGTCGACGTTCACATAACACCACTAGAGGAGAGACAACATACATCTCATCAAAATATCGAACGAATACCAAATTCACATGATTACTTATAACAAGACTTATCCCATGTCGTCAGGAACAAACGTAACTACTCACAAAGCATATTCATGTTCATAATCAGAGGAGTATTAATTATCATTAAGGATCTAAACGTATGATCTTCCACCAAGTAAACCAACTAGCATCAACTACAAGGAGTAATCAACACTACTAGCAACCCACAGGTACCAATCTGAGGTTTTGAGACAAAGATCGGATACAAGAGATGAACTAGGGTTTGGAGAGGAGATGGTGCTGATGAAGATATTGATGGAGATTGACCCCCTCTCGATGAGAGGATCATTGGCGATGATGATGGCTTCGATTTCCCCTTCCGGGTGGGAAGTTTCCCCGGCAGAACAGCTCCGCCGGAGCCCTAGATTGGTTCTGCCCAAGTTCCGCCTCAAGACGGCGGCGCTTCGTCCCGAAAGCTCCCTTATAATTTTTTCCAGGTCAAAACCCTCCATATAGCAGAAGATGGGCACCGGAGGCCTGCCAGGGGGGCCACAAGCCACTAGGGCACGCCCTGGGGGGTAGGGTGCGCCCTCCAGGCTTGTGGCTGCCTGGTGGGTCCCCTCTGGTATTTTCTTCGCCCAGTATTTTTTATATATTCCAAAATATTCTCCGTAGATTTTCAGGACTTTTGGAGTTATGCAGAATAGGTATCTTAGATTTGCTCCTTTTTCAGTCCAGAATTCCAGCTGCCGGCATTCTCCCTCTTCAGGTAAACCTTGTCAAATAAGAGAGAAAAGGCATAAGTATTGTACCAAAATGTGTAATAACAGCCCATAATGCAATAAAGATCAATATAAAAGCATGATGCAAAATGGACGTATCAGGCTCGAGCACAGCAGGGGCCACAACTAGCTATCGACGGCTGAGAGAGTGGGAAGGGAATCGGGGGCTCACGGCGGTTGCGAGGGCATCGAGAGCGTGCTCGGGGGAGGCTTGGCGGCGGCGAATCGACGTCGGCTAGCTTCGGGGCCGAGGAGGAAGAAGGGATCGATGGCGGCGATGGAGAGCTTCCGGCGATGCGTGGTTCGGCGAGGCACACCAATTGCTCGAGGCAGAGCTCGTGGACTGGTCGGGGGCGAGAGGGAGCGGCTGGAGGAGCGGCGCTACGGCGGCGAGCTTCAGCAGGGTGCGGCCATGGCGAAGCAGAGGCAGCGAGGAGAGGGGAGAGCGGTCTGGGGAGTGAGAAGGAACGGGATGGCGTCGAGGGGGTCTTCGTGGCTCTCCTGGACGACTCCACGACGAGCAGGCAGGCAGGAGCTGGCCCTGGCGCGTGCTGGCGCGCCGCGGCCACACAACCCTGTCCTCTTGGCGAGAGGAAGGGGATGACTGGCCATGGGCCAGTTGGGCCTCCTCTCCTCTGGGCCAGGAGCCAGGTAAGCTTCTTTCCCTTTTATTGATTTGTTTCCGTTTTCTGTTTTCTGACATTTGTTTTATTTTGTAGGGGCACAAATCCCTAGCTCAAAAACTACTGAAATATTTTACAGAGCATAGTTTGAATATTTCAAACCTCCACAAAAGATTGCAGCATTTTTTTGAAACATCTAAATAATTATAATGCATTATTTATTGATTTCAGTAGCATTAAAAGGTTATTTTAAAATGCTATAATTGTTGTGAAAAATAAAATGTCCCCTGATATGTTGTTGCCAACATTTATCAGAAATAGTGAACATTTTTGAAGGGCATTTTGGATTCATTGAAAAATCACAACTATTTGAATTGTTTGGTTAGGTGAGGTGCTAGGTTTCTGTTAATCCCCATTTCATTTTGATGAAATTTAAACATGATGCCATGATGGTTAATGCAGTGACAAGCAATGGCTAGCTAGGGCTGTGACAACTCACCCCCACTGAACAAAAATCTCGTCCCGAGATTCAAGCGTAGGGTAAGAGGATAGAGGGGACACAACCATCACAATCTTCGCGATCCAATTGCTCTTTTTGAGGATGTTGATTCATTGCATCATGTTGATCTTCAAATCTTTGCCTCTCGATATCTTCATTCAGACATGACTAGAAGAGGAACAGATAATTCTACAAGAATCGACCTTCTTGAAGATCGAGCGACTCATGATCAACTCATGGAATGAGACGTGAGAACGTCTCTTGAGCTGAGACACAAAACACCATTAGAGAACAATGGAATGGGGCAGATGACGGAGGTTCGATTTGGTAGGCAACAATTCCATGCTAGAACAGATGGAGCATGGGTTTCAAAGTAGCAAGGAGTTAGTTGCCCTTCATACCATAACGGGCACCTTAGGGAAGGTGACTCGTAGGATTATCCCTTAAGTGGCAAAAAGAATTACTTTTGATCCAGAGATCATTGAAACTCTTCATAACAGCCTAAGGCAATTTACAAACGATCGTTTTGAGGGAATTCAAAAGAATGGCATACTCAGCTTGGAAAAGAAACTAGAGTTATAGAACAACTCGGCAAATGGAAGGCACATTCCAATTGATACCGAGGATATAACCCAGTGTCTGAGCATGCTCTCAAGAACTTGAGCATCTCCATATTCATCAAGGTTTTACCAATATCCGTGCCCAGATCTTGGTGACACCTCATACAACCACGATGAACAATGATGGAGGATGCAGATGCAAATGAAGATAACACTTTCTCAGATTTCAGCTTAGCTATGCCAAGGAAACGAAATCTGGATGATCGACCGAGAGACATTTAGCACTCCACTTCTAATGTTCTCCTTGATGTACTTAGCACACGCCAAATATAGACATTGCTTGGTATCTAGAACATCAAGTATAGGTCGGACTTCGGGGGTTCCAAGGGTCCATAGGAAACAACTTTTAGAATAAGTCATACGAAATCCTCATGGGAAAGTGGCTAATGTTGCTAATACAAGATATTAAAATAATAGGTCTTCCGGTTAGGTATGTTAGCCACAACATCACTTCACCGGGTTACAGAGAGACCAATATTATAACTCTTGGGTAACGTTCCAATCATTATATCTGCCTGAGATTCAGATATGGTTGGTGTCAGGATACTTCAGACTCAGCATGTCTGAAAGGAAATTTTGCAACACAAATCGACGAGATGGCGTTGCGGGATTCTCGGGAGATGAACTGCAGAAGTCAGCTCCAAAAGGTGAGCTGGATTGCAAGACTCACGTGGGCACACTGTCCAAGACAAGCATGGTCACTTAAAAGTCTTCCAACTAAACACTACCGAGTTCTGGGTGGGATCCATCATCGAGGATATTGAAGTCCTTGCATAAGGCATGCTCTCAAGAAGAACATCTTCTCCTTGAACAACCAATCAGTGGCTTGGTGTGCTAGGAGTTACATATGGATTGGAGGTTGCAAGTCTACCAAACCATAGAACACTTCGCACGTGCATGACTGATTTGGGATGAATCCAAAGGAAGCAAAATAACTTTTCTTGAATTCACGGCGGCAACTTGCATCAGATGCACATGAACGGAGAGGAAGTCACTTCTTACACCTAATATATGCTTCATGTACGAGACACGAAGATATTGCCTATAAAGTTTCCAAAACTAGCTTAGTGTCCAACATGAATCATGGAACATATGAAAATGTTGCCGATGGGTACAACAACAATTCATCGGGGTATCCATATAGATGGAATTCCACAACTATGTGAGCAAAATAATAGCATTGGGCAGACCCAAAGATATAATGATGCATGCTCGAGGAAACATCCACGAGTAAGACAACATTACGAAGATCTTTGGTTCTGAGTTTGATTTGACGATAGCCCATATTCAAATCAAAGATTGGACAAGACAATCGGTGCAACAATTGATCACAAGGATCAATTGATGAAGATATCATCTTTCTTCAACACACACACAAGGATATCCCCTTCAAAAGTAACTAAGTTAGGCAAAGCTTTATCTTCCAACTCTCCAAGTTGTTGTTTAGCTCAACCAACTAGTTCAGGGGTATCCAACACAGATTCTTGGAGAAGGGATGGTTTATAAAAAAAACCAACTTGATCACGAACTGAACATAATGGTCAGGGTCAACCCGGTAATACTTCCGAGAAGATATTCGGAAAACACGAACCACCGATATGTTATTGAGCTCAGGAACAATCTTGCTTTTCAAGGCAAGACGATATGACCAAGAGAGCGAGGTATTGACACAATCTGAACTCATTGATCGAAGAGTGCACCATGAAAGATGGACTAGGTAGCACGATCAATCTTAGAATGGTGATTCAATAACCAACACGCTAAGAATGAGATTGTTGACCATTAACTACCAAGCAACAAAGTTGCTACGAGTATTGATTGCACACATCACGATTCACTTGTCGGTATTCTGGTTACAAACAACACAGAGACCGAGGAGTGAACGATGATGGCGAGAAGTATCACTGTATAAAGAAGTCATAAGAGGCCGTGCAATTCTCATAACATTCTCGACATGAAGAGGGTAATACTTCAAGGTAGAACAGAGCAAAAGCTGGATTGGCATTTTGATCTGCGGGATACAACTGCTTTGACCCAATCCAAGAAATGGATAAGGTACTGGAGTTTGTTTCTCCTAGTCATTCTGAAATAGAATGGCTCGACAGACCACAAGAATAATAGGCATCAATGATACGAATGCACCACTACTCTTGACTATCCACTGATATATAAAGGTCAGAATACAAATGAAGAGGGGCAACTCAATAGCACAAAAAAATTCTGAGTTGTGGATGCATAGGTTAGCATGTCGAATGAGTTCAACATAATTCTTTTGGATAACCCATGCAGAAGGAAAGAATTGGCAGGCTCACAACTATGGAATGGAGAACTCATCAAGAGCACTCTTGTTGTGATCTTTAGTTCACGAAGAACTTCTGCCATGACTGGTTCATGGTGTTGGAAGAATGATAAACCACGAACCTTGAAGACTAGAGCAAGGTTACTAATATTCTAAAGGAACGAGCAAAAACTATCAACAGGAATGAGCAGAATGATCCTTGGGCTCAAAAACCCAGAAATAGAATACCTACTGACTAAGTAGCATCACAGGATGCTTTAGATAACGATGGCCAGAGTTATCACACTGAGAACACAAAACACAACTAGACTGTTGGGTGGTTCACTGGAATAACCTGGTTTTCCTATCACTCCAATGAACACATCGAGGTAATAGAGTACCTTAACACAATAAGTAGTGTGCTTTGTCTGGCCCAAAAGACATTGATTCGAGATGAAGGAATTTGCAATTGCATCAGATTATTTGTAAACCTTGGATAACTCGGACAGCGTAACGGCTGTACGGGTGTGAAATATGAGGCAACCTGCATGAAAACTGACAACATCACACTGAATTCTTATGGAGACATCGATCCAGAAAGACAACAACTTTCCTATAGGTCTCCAGCATAGTAACTCATCATCCTGATAGATAGATGAGAAGCCTAGTTCTTAACCCCGTAGAATAAAGAAGAGGGTGACTCGGAATATGAATGACACAAGGGAAGGAGAAAAAAGAATCTTATGTTCCCTTCCACAATAATCAATTCCCTTATATAACTAAAGCAGTTCTAGACTCAACATCGACCAGTTTGGCTTGGTAATCCTACAGGAAGTCAAGCTCTGATACCAACGCTGTCGGGACCCCGATCCTAAGCCATATGAATCCAACCTGTAACATGTCACACCACTTTGCGGCCTCACGCACGATAACCCACGGCTGCCACCTTACCTTGGCCGGGACCGTTTGCGCCTTTTGGCTCACGGATGTGAACATGTCGCTAGCATTCACACGTCAAAGAACCCGGGTCGACATGACTAGTTGTAGAACCCAAGTGGCACATCCTTACAGGGACAGGCATACGTAACCCAACAATGCAGGTGTCGGTCTCAGCGTGTGTAGATGAGTCATAGCAAGCTACAGGGACTCCATTACGCCGTGGGACATAAATGTCATCAACTGCGCGTAGACGAGTCATAGCTGGCTACATGGACTCCATTACACTGCGAGACATTTCCCCGAAGGGACAGACACAGCATCAAAGAAGGATACACGTTGGTCAATCAATGTGTCCGGAGCAGTAGCAAGCTACCAAGGCTCAGTGGAAGCACAAAGAGGCATTTCCCTGTAAAGAGTACTACTAGAGGCACACAACTAGGTGTCGAATCCCATACATACCGTTACACGTCACACGTACGCACGACATGTCCGATATGCATAGATACAACTATGGCATCACAACATAACCATACAACAACACAACATTTATTTAGAAGGCTCGGAAGAGCCTTACATAATATGATGTTACAAGCAGAGGGTCACATGACCCATGATTCAGAGCATACATTCAACAAGCGGAAGATACATGTCTGGGTACATACATCTATTAAAAGCGGCTAGAAGAGCCTGAAAGGCTACAACGACCCTACCAAAGGAGCCAGACCTCTGTCTGGGATTCCCAAGCTAATCCGATCAACATCGAGCTTCACGTCGTAAGAATCACTAATGAGACTGACATCTCCTCTGCAAAAACATAAATTAAGCAACCGTGAGTACAAAGGTACTCAGCAAGACTTACATCAGAACTATCTACGTATGCATCATTGTCAACAAGGGGGTTGTGGAGTTTATTGCAGCAAGCCAGCTTTGACTCTTGGCTAACCTGTACTACGACTACAAGTAGTATCTTTGAGGTGGGATAGCGCACACGAGTCCACATATTCACCAAATCAATACACCACTATGGATCCACTCCCGCTCCCTACGAGAAGGCCATCCATAGCACTCACGCTTATCTTGCGCATTTTAGAGTATCCATTTCACTTGTCTATGTACCACATAAGTTTCCAAGTAGTCCATATCCGAGGACGCGGCTATTTGAACAAATTACTTCACCCTGCAGGGGTATACTTCTTCACACACTCTCCCGCCACTTCCCGCGATGTGCACGTAAAAAGGCACCTCGGCAACCTTCAAGCGGAAGCCTAGCGAGGGAGTCAGCCACGGCCTGACTAGTCACACGAGACTCTAGTCCAGGTTTATTGCCTATTTGAGACTGAACCCGCAAGGAAGTCCGGCCAAAGTTTCCATTACGGCCCCAAACGATGTGTGCAGGGTTCCCAAGCCCACCTCGACGGATGGTACTACGATTGGTACACCGGGCCACGGTGCATCTACCGCACCATAGCCTACCCCTCCGGTCAGCGCTATGCACGGCCGCCAGCACATCCTACAAACACCAGAAACTAGTTGCAACTCCTGGACAGAGATCAAGGCGATTAATAAGCTGAGAGAGTCAATTAAGGATCCCAATGTGCGGTAGTATCTTGTCTTGGATAACATACACAGAACTTAGTTCTTAAGGACGGTCCCAATGAGACAACCCACCATGTACTCCTACATGGCCTCTCATCGCTACCTTTACCAAATCGTGTTCAAACACTTAGCTCTCACACAGTAGGACATGAACACTCCATTCCGATTCATCGCCCAGATGGATCAGACCCGACACGACTCTAAGCATAGCAGGCACGGTAAGCAAGCATGGATGAGTAAGAACAACAAGGCTCAAGCAGTTGCTACTCATGCTAAGTGGTTTCAACTATTTACTGTGACAAAGACAGGTCATGCAAAGGAATGGGTTCAACTACCGAGAACATGTAACAGTTGAATCGTTGTTGTCCTAATGCAGTAAAAGAGAGCAAGAGCGAGAGAGTAGGATTTTATCGGGATGCTCAAGGTGGGGTTGCTTGCCTGACACTTCTGAAGATAACAATGAGTCTCCATCGGTGACAACGATCTCAACGTCGGAACCATCGTCTACCGGGAAGGAACACTACCGACAAAACAGGAAAGGAACACATTCAATGCAATGCAACAAACATGATGTATGATATGGCATGTTAAAGCATTGAATTGACCTAGAGCAATAGGTAGTCATATTAAGTGAAGTGGAATTCAAATATATGCTAAATTCCAACTCCAACACTATTTATTAATTTATCCTAATCATGAAATGTCCTACTTGGTGATGTTAACTTGCTCAAACATGCATGAACATGGCATAGACAGATTCATTGGATTTTTCTGATCATTTTTCATATATAAATTATTTCCATCTGAGTTACTGTTGAATTACTATGATTTTTCTAAGTTTTATCCATTTTCTGGACTTATTATAAATCTGAAAAGCATTTACTGCGTTAGCATGACGTCAGCATTGCATCAACAGGCCAATTCATTTTAATTTAAATCAAACCTGACATGTGGGGTCCACATGTCAATGACTCCTTCACTAATTAAAGGATTTGGATTAATCTTTAAACTTAATCAGTGAACCAGGGCCCGCTGTCAGTGACTGATTAGCTCATTAATTAACTTAATTAATTATTGGTTAACCCTAAGTTAACCAGGGGCTGGGCCCCACCTGTAAGTGACCCAGGGGGTCAGCCCCGTGGTCAAACAGGTCGTGCACGCCGGCGTTGTGCCGCCGGCGGCCACAGGGACGGCGAAGGAGGTCGGGTTTCGCCCTCCGGCGACCAAAACGACGGCGGAGAGGCTCTTTCTAATGGGCTCACTCGTGCGCATCCAATGGAACAAACCCCAGGGGCTGGGGTGGTCCAGAACGTCGCCGACGACCACCTTGGCGGACGCAGGAGTTCGGGCGTCGATCGTTCCGACGCCACGCACGGCTAGGGCCGACTCTAATGGCACCTACGGGTTCTTAGGGCCCTCCTAAGCATGCCTAAGTGCTCAGGCTTGAGCTTGCGCCATCGTGGCTACGGCAGCATCATCGCTGGCGGCGAGGAGCTCTCGGGCTCGAGCACAGCAGGGGCCACAGCTAGCTATCGACGACTAAGAGAGGGGGAAGGGAACCGTGGGCTCATGGCGGTTGCGAGGGCGTCGAGAGCGTGCTTGGGGGAGGCTTGGCGGCGGCGAATCGACGGTGGCGAGCTTCGGGGACGAGGAGGAAGAAGGGAGCGATGGCGGCGATGGAGAGCTTCCGGCGATGCGTGGTTCGGCGAGGCGCAGCAATAGCTCGAGGCGGAGCTCGTGGACTGGTCGGGGGCAAGAGGGAGCGGCTGGAGGACCGGCGCTACTGCGGCGAGCTTCGGCAGGGTGCGGCCATGGCGAAGCGGAGGGAGCGAGGACAGGGAAGAGCGGTCTGGGAGTGAGAAGGAACGGGACGACGTCGAGGGGGTCTTCGTGGCGCTCCTGGACGACTCCACGACGAGCAGGCAGGCAGGAGCTTGCCCTGGCGCGTGCTGGCGCGCCGTGGCCACGCGACCCTGTCCTCCTGGCGAGAGGAAGGGGATGACTGGCCATGGGCCAGTTGGGCCTCCTCTCCTCTGGGCCAGGAGCCAGGTAAGCTTCTTTCCCTTTTATTGATTTGTTTCTATTTTCTGTTTTCTGACATTTGTTTTATTTTGTAGGGGCACAAATCCCTAGCTCAAAAACTACTGAAATATTTTACAGAGCATAGTTTGAATATTTCAAACCTCCACAAAAGATTGCAGCATTTTTTTGAAACATCTAAATAATTATAATGCATTATTTATCGATTTCAGTAGCATTAAAAGGTTATTTTAAAATGCTATAATTGTTGTGAAAAATAAAATGTCCCCTGATATGTTGTTGCCAACATTTATCAGAAATAGTGAACATTTTTGAAGGGCATTTTGGATTCATTGAAAAATCACAACTATTTGAATTGTTTGGTTAGTTGAGGTGCTAGGGTTTCTGTTAATCCCCATTTCATTTTGATGAAATTTAAACATGATGCCATGATGGTTAATGCAATGACAAGAAATGCCTAGCTAGGGCTGTGACACTAGATACCCATAGCAGCCACGTAAAACATGCAACAACAATTAGAGGACGTCTAACTTGTTTTTGCAGGGTATGTTGTGATGTGATATGGCCAATTACATAATGAGATATATGTGATGTATGAGATGATCATGTTTTGTATAGAATATCACGACTTGCATGTCGATGAGTACGGCAACCGGCAGGAGCCATAGGGTTGTCTTTAACTTATTTTCGCCGTTTTTGCTTTACTTTATCGCTATGAGTTAGCAATAGTCGTAGAAGCAACAGTTGGCGCGACAACCTCATGGCGACACGTTGATGGAGATCAAGATGATGGAGATCATGGTGTCATGCCGGTGATGATGGAGATCATGCCGGTGCTTTGGAGATGGAGATCAAAAGCACAAGTTCATGGCCATATCATGTCACTTATGATTTGCATGTGATGTTAATCCTTTTATGCATCTTGTTATGCTTAGGACGATGGTAGCATTATAAGGTGATCCCTCACTAAAATTTCAAGATAAAATTGTGTTCTCCCCGAGTGTGCACCGTTGCGAAAGTTCGTCGTTTCGAGACACCACGTGATGATCGGGTGTGATAGACTCTACGTTCGCATACAACGGGTGCAAGCCAGTGTTGCACATGCGGAACACTCGGGTTAAACTTGACGAGCCTAGCATGTACAGACATGGCCTCGGAACACAAGAGACCGAAAGGTCGAACATGAGTCATATAGTAGATATGATCAACATGAAGATGTTCACCATTAAAACCACCTCATCTCACGTGATGATCGGACTTGGGTTGGTCAATTTGGATCATGTAACACTCGGATGACCGGAGGGATGTCAATTTGAGTGGGAGTTCTTTAGTAATATGATTAACTGAACTCATTATCATGAACATAGTCAAAATGTCTTTGCAAATTATGTTGTAGATCAATAGCTCGCGCCGTAGCTCCCCTGTGATTTTTATATGTTCCTAGAGAAATAGAGTTGAAAGATGATGGTAGCAATAATGCGGACTGGGTCCGTGATCTGAGGATTGTCCTCATTGCTGCATAGAAGGCTTATGTCCTTAATGCACCGCTCGGTGCGCCACCCCCTCAAGCGTCGTCTGTAGATGTTGTGAACATCTGACAGGCACGTTCTGATGACTACTTGATAGTTCAGTGCGTCATGCATTACGGCTTAGAATTGAGGCTCCAAAACGTTTCGAACGTCACAGAACATATGAGATGTTCTAAGAGCTGAAATTTGGATCTCAGGCTCGTCCCGTGTTGAGAGGTATGAGACCTCCAACAAGATTCTTTGCCTGCAAGATGAAGAAGAATAGCTCAATCAGTGAGCATGTGCTCAGATTGTCTGGGTGCTACAATCGCTTGAATCGAGTGGGAGTTGATCTTCCAGATAATATAGTGATTGATACAGTTCTCCAAGTCACTGTCACTAAGCTACTAGAGCTTCGTGATGAACTATAAAATGCCAGGGATGGAGATAATGATCCCTGAGCTATTCGTGATGTTTGACACTGCGAAGGTAGAAATCAAGAAGGAGCATCAAGTGTTGATGGTTAGTGAAACCACTAGTTTCGAGTAGGGCAAGGGCAAGGAGGAAAACTTCATGGATGGCAAGTCAGTTGCTTCTCCAGTGAAGAAACCCAAGGTTGAACCCAAACCCGAGACTAAGTGCTTCTATTATGAGGAGAACGGTCGCTGAAGCGGAACAACCCTAGATACTTGGTAGATAAGAAGGCTGGCAACGTTGACAGAAGTATATTTGATATACGTGTTATTGATGTGTACCTTACTAGTACTCCTAGTAGCACCTGGGTATTGGATACCGGTTCGGTTGCTAAATGTTAGTAACTAGAAATAAAAGCTACGGAATAAACGGAGGCTAGCTAAGGGTGAGGTGACGATGAGTGTTGGAAGTGTTTCCAAGGTTGATGTGATCACCATCGCACGCTCTATCTACCTACGGGATTAGTGATGAACCTAAATAAATGTTATTTGGTGTTTGCGTTGAGCATGAACGTGATTAGATCATGTTTATTGCAATACGGTTATTCATTTAAGTTAGAGAATAATGGTTATTCTGTTTACATGAATAATACCTTCAATGGTCATGCACCCAATGAGAATGGTTTATTGAATCTTGATCGTAGTGATACACATGTTCATAATATTGATGCCAAAAGATAGAAAGTTAATAATGATAGTACCACATACTTGTGGCCCTGCCGCTAAATGTCATATTGGTGTAAAGCGCATGAAGAAACTCCATGTTGATGGATCTTTGGACTCATTCGATTTCGAATTGGTTGAGACATGCGGACCATGCCTCATGGGCAAGATGACTAAGACCCCGTTTTCCGGTATGATGGAGCGGGAAAGTGACTTATTGGAAATGATACATGTTGATGTATTCGGTCCAATGAGTGTTGTAGCATGTGGTGGATATCGTTATTTTCCTACCTTCACTGATGATTTGAGTAGATATGGGTATATTTACTTAATGAAACACAAGTCTGAAACGTTTGAAAAGTTCAAGCAATTTCAGAGTGAAGTTGAGAATCATCGTAACAAGAAGATCAAATTCCTGCAATTTGATCGAGGAGGAGAATATCTGAGTTATGAGTTTGGCAGTAACTTAAGACAATGTGGAAGTTGTTTCACAACTCACGCCGCTTGAAACACCATAGTGTGATGGTGTGTCCGAACGTCGTAGTCGTGCTCTATTGGATATGGTACGTACTATGATGTCTCTTATCGATTTGCCACTATCGTTTTGGGGTTATGCATTACAGACAACTACATTCACTTTAAATAGGGCACCATCTAAGTCCGTTGAGATGACACTGTATGAATTTTGGTTTGGCAGAAACCTAAGCTGTCATTTCTCAGAGTTTGGGAATACAACGCTTATGTCTGATAAGCTCGATCCCAAAGCGGAAAGGTCCATCTTCATAGAATACCCTAAGGAAACAGCTGGGTATACCTTCTATCTCAGATCCAAGGGCAAAGTGTTTGTTGCTAAAAACGGGTCCTTTCTCGAGAAAGAGTTTCTCTCGAAAGAATTGAGTGGGAGGAAGGTAGAACTTGATGAGGTTATTGAACCGTCACTTCAGTTGGATAGTAGCACGACGCAGAAAGATGTTTCTGTGGCGCCTACACCGAATAAAGAGGAAGTTAATGATGATGATCATGACACTTCGGGTCAAGTTACTACTGAACCTCGTAGGCCGACAAGAAATCGTACCGCCTCTGAGTGGTACTTCAATCCTGTCTTGGAGGTCATGTTGTTAGACAACAGTGAACCTACGAGCTATGAAGAAGCGATGGTGGTCACGGATTCCAACAAATGGCTAGGAGCCATGAAATCCGAGAAAAGATCCATGTATGAAAACCAAGTATGGACTTTGGTAGACTTGCCCGTTGAACGGCAGGCCGTTGAGTACAAATGGACCTTTAAGAAGAAGACAGACGCTGATGGTAAATGTCACCATTTATAAAGCTCCACTTGTCGCAAAGAAGTTTCCGACAAGTTCAAGGAGTTGACTACGATGAGACTTTCTCACCCATAGCGATGCTAAAGTCTGTTGGAATTATGTTAGCAGTTGCTGCATTTTTCGATTATGAAATCTGGCAGATGGATGTCAAAACATCGTTTCCTTAACGGTATCCGTAAGGAAAGGTTGTATGTGATACAACCGGAAGGTTTTGTCAGTCCTAAGGATGCTAAAATGTATGCAAGCTCCAGCGATCCTTCTATGGACAGGAGCAAGCATTTCGGAGTTGGAATATACGCTTTGATGAGGTGATCAAAGTTTTTGGGTCTATACAAAGTTTATGAGAAACTTGTATTTACAATAAAGTGAGTGGGAGCACTATAGAATTTCTGATAAGTATATGTGGATGACATATTGTTGATCGGAAATGATGTAGAATTTCTGGAAAGCATAAAGGGTTGTTTGAAAAGGAGTTTTTCAAAGGAAAACCTGGAATGAAGCTACTTAAATATTGGGCATCAGGATCTATAGAGATAGATCAAGACGTCTAATAAAACTTTCAATGAGTACATACCTTGACAAGATTTTGAAAGATTTCAAAATGGATCAGTCAAAGAAAGAGCTCTTGCCTGATTTGTAAGGTGTGGAGTTGAGTGAGACTCAAAGCTCGACCACGGCAGAAGAAAGAGAAAGGACAAAGGTCGTCCCCTATGCCTTATCCATAGGCTCTGTATAGTATGACATGCTATGTACCGCACCTGGTGTGTGCCTTGCCTTGAGTCTGTCAAGGGGTACAAGAGTGGTCCAGGAGTGGATCACTGGACAGCGGTCAAAATTATCCTTAGTAACTAGAGGACTAAGGAAATGTTTCTCGATTATGGAGGTGATAAAGAGTTCGTCATAAAGGGTTACGTCGATGCAAGCTTTGACACCAATCCGGATGACTCTGAGTAGCAATCCGGATACGTATAGTGGAGCAGCCATTTGGAATAGCTCCAAAGTGGAGCGTGGTAGCATCTGCAGTATGACATATAGATTTGCAAAGAACACACGGATCTGAATGTTCCAGACCGTTGACTAAAGACCTCTCTCACATGCAAAGCATGATCGAACTCCAGAACTCATTGGGTGTTAGATTCATAACAATGTAAATCACATGGTGATGTGAACTAGATTATTGACTCTAGTGCAAGTGGGAGACTGTTGGAAATATGCCCTAGAGGCAATAATAAATTGGTTATTATTATATTTCCTTGTTCATGATAATCGTTTATTATCCATGCTATAATTGTATTAATTGGATACTCAAATACATGTGTGGGTACATAGACAACACCGTCTCCCTGGTATGCCTCTAATACACTAGCTCGTTGATCAAAGATGGTCAAGGTTTCCTAGCCATAGACATGAGATGTCATTTGATAACGGGATCACATCATTAGAAGAATGATGTGATGGACAAGACCCAAACTATGAACGTAGCATATGATCGTGTCAGTTTATTGCTATTGTTTTCTGCATGTCAAGTATCTGTTCCTATGACCATGAGATCATGCAACTCACTGACACTGCAGGAATACCTTGTGTGTATCAAACGTCGCAACGTAACTAGGTGACTATAAAGATGCTCTACAGGTATCTCCAAAGGTGTCTGTTGAGCTGGCATGGATCGAGACTGGAATTTGTTACTCCGTATGACGGAGAGGTATCTCAGGGCCCATTCGGTAATACAACATCACAATAAGCCTTGCAAGCAATGTGACTAAGTGTTAGCCATGGGATCTTGTATTACGGGACGAGTAAAGAGACTTGCCGGTAACGAGATTGAACTAGGTATAGAGATACCGACGATCGAATCTCGAGCAAGTAACATACCGAAGAACAAAGGGAACATCGTACGGGATTAACTGAATCCTTGACATAGAGGTTCAACCGATAAAGATCTTCGTAGAATATGTAGGAACCAATATGGTCATCCAGGTCCCGCTATTGGTTATTGACCGTAGAGGTGTCTCGGTCATGTCTACATAGTTCTCGAACCCGCAGGGTCTGCACACTTAACGTTCGGTGACGTTTCGGTAATATTGAGTTATGTATGGTGGTGACCGAAGGTTGTTCGGAGTCCCGGATGAGATCCCGGACGTCACGAGGAGCTTCGGAATCGTCCGGAGGTAAAGATTGATATATAGAAAGTCCCGTTTTGGCCACCGGAAAAGTTTCGGGTATTTCCGGTAGTGTACCGGGAGTGCCGGGAGGGTCCCGGAGAGACATCGGGACGGGCCACTCACGCCGGGAGGCCACATGGGCCTTAGGGATGGCTCACCAGCCCTTAGTGGGCTGGGAAAGCCAGCTCCTAAGGGCCCATGCGGCTGGGGTGAGGGGAAAAGGCAAAAGCCCAAAAGGGGGAAGGGTTTCCAAGTGGGGGAGGAATCCTACTAGAAGTAGGATTGGAGTTGGACTCCCTCTCCTCCCCACTTCGGCCGACTCCTAGGGGGTTCCCTAGGGGCGCCGGCCCCTCCCCTCCCTCCTATATATACTAGAGGGAGAGAGGGACATAGACACCCAACCCTAAAGGCCACGGTGCATCCCTCTCTCCCAATAGATCATCTCCTCTAGTTTTCGATGGTGCTTAGGCGAAGCCCTGCCGGAATAGTTCCACTACCACTGCCGCTGCGCCGTCACGCTGTCGGAGAACTCATCTACCTCTCCACTCCCTCTTGCTGGATCAAGAAGGCGGAGATCGTCATCAAGTTGTACGTGTGCTGAACGCGGAGGTGCCGTCCGTTCGGCGCTAGATCGTGATTGGATCGCGGAACGGCTAGCGATTTGGATCGCGAAGACGTTCGACTACATCAACCGCGTTTCTTAACGCTTCCTGCTTAGTGATCTACAAGGGTACATAGATCCACTCTCCCTCTCTTAGATGCTCATCACCATGGATAGATCTTGTGTGTGCGTAGGAAATTTTTTGTTTCCCATGCAACGTTCCCCAACAGGCCGTTCCAAAGTAAATTTGCATGTTCCACCTCTAAAAATTCAAATGAACATCTGTTTTGTGTGCCTGGACTGCTCATGAAGCGACAGGGGGCTGTCAGTATCTTCCATGCTAAGCGGGTTATTCTCATGATGAGTGTTTATTCACTTGTCCTTACACGAGAGGGGCGGTAATATGGATTCCCAGTCCCGAAATCAAAAATCAAAAATAATTAAACAAAACTCCCCCAGGAATGTTGTTGGTTTGGACGGTACTCGTGGATGCGGCTAGCAGTGGAGTGTGATTGTTGGTGGAGGGGGAGTAAACCTATACTTTTACCGCTTGGGAACCGCCGCTAATTTGTCTAGCATGGAAGATATTGATAACTCTTGGTCGTGACGTTGACAGGAATGGTGTACCTCCCAAAATTATATCTATCTCTGTTTTAAACTTTGAGCTCTGGCACCGCTGCAAATCCTTGCTTCCCTCTGCGAAGGGACTATCTATTTACTTTTATGTTGAGTCATCACCCTCTCAAATAAGCGCCAGACCTGAGAGCACTATTGTCATCCTCATGCATTGTGTATAGTTGATGTTGGGTGCAGCATGACAGGATCTTTTCTACCATGAATTACAATGTTTAATTAGTCGCTGCTTGAACTTTGGAGGTGCTCTGCATTTATGTTTTGCGGTCTCAGAAAGGGCTAGCGAGATACCACTATTGTCATATTGTATCATGATTGTTTTGACAAAGTGTTGGCGCTTGAGATATCTTATTATTGCTCGTAGTTGCTTATGTTATTGTTATGAGTTAATATAATTTCTAAGAGTTATTGTTGACATGGTTAGTCATAATATTTGCTGAAAACCTGGGTGCTACTTAAGCATATATGTAAACAAGAACAAAAGAGTTCATAAAAGTTTTTCTTTATCACTTTCAGTTTGTCAACGGAATTGCTTGAGGACAAGCAAAGGTTTAAGCTTGGGGGAGTTGATACGTCTCCAACGTATCTACTTTTCCTCACCCTTTTGCCCTTGTTTTGGACTCCAATTTGCATGATTTGAATGGAACTAACCCGGACTGACGCTGTTTTCAGTAGAACTACCATGGTGTTGTTTTTGTGCAGAAATAAAAGTTCTCGGAATGGAACGAAACTTTTTGGAGAATTATTTCAGAATATATGTGAATTATTGGAGCCAAAATCCACCGAAGAGGGGGCCAGGGTGGCCAGCACCCACCAGGGCGCGCCAGGCCCCCTGGGCGTGCCCTGGTGGGTTGTGCCCACCTCGTGGCCCCACTGACCCTAATTCCACCACTATAAATTCCTATTTTCGGAGAAAAAAACCAGAGAGAAAGTTTCATCGCGTTTTACGATACGGAGCCACCGCCACCTCCTGTTCTTCATCGGGAGGCTAGATCTGGAGCCCGTTTGGGGCTCCGGAGAGGGGAATCTTCGGTCTTCGTCATCACCAACCTTTCTCCATCGCCAATTCCATGATGCTCCCCACCGGGAGTGAGTAATTCCTTCGTAGGCTTGCTGGTCGGTGAGGAATTGGATGAGATTCATCATCTAATCGAGTTAGTTTTGTTAGGGCTTGATCCCTAGTATCCATTATGTTCTGAGATTGATTTTGCTATGAC
The DNA here is from genome assembly GCA_039707655.1 of Elymus sibiricus. Lineage (NCBI taxonomy): Eukaryota > Viridiplantae > Streptophyta > Magnoliopsida > Poales > Poaceae > Elymus > Elymus sibiricus. Next base: position 401,949,577 of record CM077671.1, read on the forward strand.
TTTGCTATGCCTAATGCTTGTCACTAGGGCCCGAGTGCCATGATTTCAGATCTGAACCTTTTATGTTATCATCTCTATATCCATGTTCTTGATCCGATCTTGCCTAGTCATATGCACCTACTACGTGTTATGATCCATCAACCCCATAGTGACAATATTTGGGATACTTCGTGGTGATGATCGTAGTTTGAGGAGTTCATGTATTCACCATGTGTTAATGCTTTGTTCCGGTTCTCTATTAAAAGGAGGCCTTAATATCCCTTAGTTTCCTTATGGACCCCGCTGCCACGGGAGGGTAGGACAAAAGATGTCATTCAAGTTCTTTTCCATAAGCATGTATGACTATTTACGGAATACATGCCTACATTACATTGATGAACCGGAGCTAGTTCTGTGTCGCCCTAGGTTATGACTGTTATATGATGAATATCATCCAACGAGTTACCGATCCAGTGCCTACGAGCTTTTCACTTATTGTACTTGCTAAGTTACTATTGCTGTTGTTGTTGTTCCAACTACTACAAAACAACTGCTACTACCGCTACCGCTACTGTTACTGTTGGTACTGCTACCAAAACTATCATATTATTGTGCTACTGATCACTTTGCTGCAGATATTTAATCTCCAGGTGTGGTTGAATTGACAACTCAACTGCTAATACTCTCAAGTATTGTTTGGCTCCCCTTGTGTCGAATCTATAAATTTGGGTTGAATACTCTACCCTCGAAAACTGTTGAGATCCCCTATACTTGTGGGTTATCAAACACCATCACGGAGGGGTTCATCTTTCTCATAGGTGCCTCTCCGATGATGCGTGAGTAGTCCACCATAGACCTACGGGTCCGTAGGCAGTAGCTAGATGGCTTCCTCTCTCTCTCTCTCTCTCTCTCTCTCTCTCTCTCTCTCTCTCTTATGATTCTCAATACAATGGTCTCTTGGAGATCTATTTGATGTAAACTTTTGCGGTGTGTTTGTTGGGATGCGATGAATTTTGAGTTCATGATCAGTTTCTATCCATGAATATTATTTGAGTCTTCTTTGATCTCTTATATGCATGATTACTCATAGCCTCGTATATCTTCTTCGAATCTTTGATTTAGTTAGGTCGACTAGATCGATTTTTCTTGCCATGGGAAGAGGTGCTTTGTGATGGGTTCGATCTTGCGGTGTCCTTTCCCAGTGACAGAAGGGGTAGCAAGGCACGCATGTATCGTTGCCATTAAGGATAACAAGATGGGGCCTATTCCTACATGAATAGATCTTGTCTAGATCATGTCATCGTTCTTATTGCATTACTCCGTTTTACCATGAACTTAATACACTAGATGCATGCTGGATAGCGGTCGATGTGTGGAGTAATGGTGGTAGATGCAGGCAAGAGTCGGTCTACTTATCTTGGACGTGATGCCTATATAATGATCATCACCTTGGATATCGTCATGACTATTTGATTTTCTATCAATTGCCCAACAGTAATTTGTTCACCCACCGTGTGCGATACTCATGAGAGAAGCCACTAGTGAATCCTACGGCCCCCGGGTCTACTTTTCCAACATATTGCTTTCCGATCTATATTTTTGCCTCTTTGTTTTCAGATCTACAAAACCAAAAACCCAAAAATATATTGCTGCATATTTTATTTGCTCTTCTTATTTTGTGCTCTTGAGAGATCTATCTCTCCTATCTATCCCTACCTAATCTATCTTTTTACCGTAGAGAGATTGAAAACCTCTCTTACGCGTCGGGTTGCAAGTATTTGTTATTTGTGTGCAGGTGTTGCTTATTGGGTGGTGGTGATCCTCCTACTGGTTCGATAACCTTGGTTTCATAACTGAGGGAAATACTTACCGTCGCTGTGCTGCATCATCCCTTCCTCTTTGGGGAAATATCGACACAGTTTCAAGCCACGTCAAAAGGAAATTCTGGCGCCGTTGCCGGGGAGGAAGCGGTCTCTTCTACGTGCCTATCTCAGGCGCCGAGGAGACTCCATCATCATCTACCAGGTTCCTAATCACAAATCTCATCTCCTTGCAATTACATTATTTGCCATTTGCCTCTCGTTTTCCTCTCCCCCACTTCACCAATTTTCCGTTTTATTCGCCCTCTTTTTCGTTTGCCTTTTTCTCGTTAGAACTCTTCTTCGTCAATCTTGTTGCTATGGCTAGCACTACTACTCCCCCTTTGTCACCAGATTTTGAAGTACTATACTTCAAACAAAAACAAGGCGAAAAATTGAAAGATGCCTGGTATAGGCTAATGGAATCCTATCGTATTTCCAATCTAAAAAGAGATGCAAAAATTTTGCTTAGAAATTTTTACATTGGTTTGGCTTTGCATCATAGAGAGCTTTTGGACTTTGCCTCAAAAGGGAATTTTATTGAACTTGATGCAAACGCCGCTTATGAAGTTTTGGAAGAGATTTTGGGGGTTCCTCCATCAAAAAAGGGGCTTGCTTTTTCACAAGAGGGGGTTCAAATTCTCGGCAAATTGGGTGACTTACACAAGCACTTGGTTGAGTTACAAAAATATCATGAACCTCTTAAACATATTAGTGGGAACCTCAATCGCTTGAATACTTTGATTACCCTTTGCAAAAAGCGTTTGGATATTTTGGATCTCAATATGGTTTCTTCTCCTGAAAATTTGGGGAAGCGTAAAGAGCCCCCCGGATTCGAGAAGGCCCTCACAAAGGTGGCCAAAACCAAAGATGACAATACTTGAATCTATGCGTTATGCCTAGCTAGGGGCGTAAAACAATAGCGCTTGTTGGGAGGCAACCCAATGAATATATTTTTTTCTCTTTTTGAGTGTTGACACAATTATGCCTCATGATTGTGTTTTTATGGTTTATTTAGTGTTTGTGCCAAGTAGAGCCTTTAGGATGATTCATAAGATGAGTAGAACCGATGTTGAATCTGAAACAGAAACTTTGCGTCCAGTATATGAATTTTCATTTTTTTTCTGGAATGTGATATTGAGCTGAAATTTTAACACTGTGTTTCTATACAAATTTATTACGTTGTCCTAATTTTTCAGAATTTTTAGAGTTACAGAAGTATGGTTAGAGTACAGATTACTACAGACTGTTCTGTTTGAGACAGATTCTGTTTTCATTGCATTGTGTGCTTGTTTTGATGAATCTATGGGTTATATTGAAGGGTATGAGCCATGGTAAAGTTAAATTACAGTAGTTATAATGCAATAATAAAATATGAATGGGTTTGCAACAGCACCTAAAGTAGTGATTTGCTTTATTATACTAACGGATCTCACGAAGATTTTGTTGAGTTTTGTGTGATTGAAGTTTTCAAGTTTTGGGTGAGATCACAATGGATGAAGGAATAAGGTGTGATAAGAGCCTAAGCTTGGGGATGCTACCGCACCCCCAAGATATATCCAAAGAGTAACAAGCAACTAAGCTTGGGGATGCCCCCGAGTGGCATCCCCTCTTTCTTCTAACAACCATCGGTATTTTACTTGGAGCTATATATTTATTCGTCACATATCATGAGTTTTGCTTGGAGCGTCTTGTATCTTAGCTTGCTTTGCTTGTTTGTTTTTCCTTTTTATCCTTGCTGTACACACCTATTTGGGAGAGCCAAAACTATGCTATGATTTGTTAGAATTGCTCTATGTGCTTCACTTAAACTTTTTGAGCTATAGAATTGCTCTAGTGCTTCACTTATATCTTGTTGAGCACGGTGTGCTTGGAAATTTTATTAGAAATACTATCATGCTTCACTTAGATTAATTTGAGAGTTAGTTAATTTTAAAGAAATCCTCTCATGCTTCACTTATACCTTTTTGAGAGATGAAATCTTTATGCTCATGTGCTTCACTTAGATTTGTTTGAGCTTGTCAAAAAAGCAATGGCAATGTATGAAACTAGTCCCAAAGTGATAGATATCCAAGGAGGATATAATAAAAACTTTCATGAAGATCATTGGGCAAATTAAACTTGATTCCTTGTAATAGTTTTGAAACATGATGATAGTAATATGTGAGTCATGTTAGTGAGTAATTATGCTTGAGTAGGAATATTGGTGTTAAGGTTTGTGATTACCTATGCAAGTACGATAGTCAATAGTTATGCAATGAAATTACATCCTACTTGTGGTGCATTATTCGGTGTTAGTTATGCTCAATGCTCACTTATGTGAATTTTCGTTTATTGGTTTGGTTGCTTCTCAATCTATTTGCTAGCCTCCATTTGTACTAAGTAGAAATACTACGTGTGCATCCAAAATCCTTAAACCAAGTTTTGCCTTATGAGTCCACCATACCTACCTATATGTGGTATTTCCATGTCGTTCCAAGCAAATTTGTATGTGCCATCTCTAATTTTCAAAATAAATTTTCTCTTTTGTGTGCTCGTACCGCTCATGAAACGGTGGGGAGTGTCCAATATTTTTCGATGCTAGCTGTGTTATTCTCAAGATGAGTGTTTATTCACTTGTCATTACACGAGAGTGCGGCGGTAATAGGGATGCCCATTCCCGAAATGAAAAATAAAAAATATTTACTTTATGTTGTCAAATAATAAATTCCTTGGAAAGTGTTGGTATGGGAGGCAACCGTGGATACGGCCCGCCATGGAAAGTGAAAGTTTGGTGGAAAAAGGAATAAACTTTATTTTCTGTTTGGGAACCGCCTATGATATATCTAGCATGGAAAGTATTGTGAGCTACTTTGTCGTTTTCGTTGACAGGAAAAGCATGCCACCCAAATTTTTCTCTCTCAATTTAAAACTTTGAGCTCTGGCACCTCTACAAATCCCTACTTCCCTCTGCGAAGGGCCTATCTATTTACTTTATGCGATTTTTTATTTTTACTTTGAGTCTCCATCTTCTCTTATAAAGCACCAATTAGGTGGCACTATGATCGTACTTGAGCATTGGGCATAGCTAATATTTGAGTGTGTTTCATGAATGGATCAATGATTGAGCATGATGGGCTAGGGATAACTTTCTTTAGTGTTGATATTTTGAAAGACATGGTTGTTTGTTAGCATGCTTGAGTATTGAAGTCATTATATTAAAACTAGACTATTGCTTTGAATCATCTTCAAGTCCAAATGTCCATGCTATACAAAAGAAAATAATAGGATGAACATGTTAGGCAGCATTCCACATCAAAAATTCTGTTTTTATCATTTACCTACTAGAGGACGAGTAGGAATTAAGCTTGGGGATGCTGATACGTCTCCAACGTATCTATAATTTTTGCTTGTTCCATGCTGTTATATTATCATTCTTGGATGTTTTACAATCATTTTATAACAACTTTATATCATTTTTTGGGACTAACCTATTGACATAGTCCCAAAGTGCTAGTTGTTGTTTTTGCTTGTTTTTTAGTTCACAGAATATCAGTACCAAACAGAATCCAATCGTGACAAAACTTTTTGGAGATTTTTTTTGGACCAGAAGACACCTAGTGGGCCAAACAAGTGCTGGAGAGGTGGGCCGTGGAGACCACAACCCACCAGGGCGCGCCAGGGGGGCCCCGGCACGCCCTGATGGGTTGTGCCCTCCTTGGGGCCCCTCTCCACCGCCTCTGATGCCTATAAATTCACAAATATTCCAAAAACCCTAGGGGAGTCGACGAAACACAATTCCAGCCGCCGCAAGTTCCAGAACTTTGAGATCCAATCTAAACACCATCACGGAGGGGTTCATCTTCCTCATAGGTGCCTCTCCGATGATGCATGAGTAGTCCACCATAGACCTACGGGTCCGAGGCAGTAGCTAGATGGCTTCCTCTCTCTCTCTCTCTCTTATGATTCTCAATACAATGGTCTCTTGGAGATCTATTTGATTTAAACTTTTGCGGTGAGTTTGTTGTAACCGATGAATTTTGAGTTCATGATCAGTTTCTATCCATGAATATTATTTGAGTCTTCTTTTATCTCTTATATGCATGATTACTTATAGCCTCGTATTTCTTCTTCGAATCTTTGATTTAGTTAGGCCGACTAGATCGATTTTTCTTGCCATGGGAAGAGGTGCTTTGTGATGGGTTCGATCTTGTGGTGTCCTTTCCCAGTGACACAAAGGGCAGCAAGGTACGGATGTATCGTTACCATTAAGGATAACAAGATGGGGTCTATTCCTACATGAATAGATCTTGTCTACATCATGTCATCGTTCTTATTGCATTATGATACGTCCATTTTGCATCATGATTTCCTATTGTTATTTACTTTGTTTTGTTGAATAATAATGCTTTGGAGAGTGATTCTAATGCCTTTTCTCTCATAATATGCAAGGTTTACACAAAGAGGGAGAATACCGGCAGCTGGAATTCTAGACCCAAGAAAAGCAAGTCAGAGATACCTATTCTACACAACTCCAATGAAGCTGAAAATTTACGGAGATTATTATTGTATTTAATAAAAATTACTGGATCTGAAAACTACCGGAGGAGGGCCCCCAGGTGGGCACAACCCACCAGGGCGCGCCAGGCCCCCCTGGGCACGCCCTGGTGTATCGTGCCCAGCCTGGCCCGCTTCTGGTGCCCATCTTCTGGTATAAATTCCCAAAAAACCTAAAAAAAATAGGAGGGGGACTTTCGGGACGAAGCGCCACCGCCTCGAGGCAGAACTTGGGTAGGAGCACTTTTGCCCTCCGGCGGAGCGATTCCGCCGGGGGAACTTCCCTCCCGGAGGGGGAAATCGAAGCTATCGTCATCACCAACACCCCTCTCATCTTTGGGAGGCCAATCTTCATCAACATCTTCAACAGCACCATCTCCTGTCAAACCCTAGTTCATCTCTTGTGTTCAATCTTTGTACCGGAACCTCAGATTGGTACCTGTCGGTGACTAGTAGTGTTGATTACCTTGTGTAGTTGATTACTATATGGTTTATTTGGTGGAAGATTATATGTTCAGATCCATTATGCTATTCATTAATCCTCTGATCTTGAGCATGATTATTATTTGTGAGTAGTTACCCTTGTTCTTGAGGTCACGGGAGAAGTCATGTTGCGAGTAATCATGTGAATTTGATATGTGTTCGATATTTTGATGATATGTATGTTGTGATTCCCTTAGTGGTGTCATGTGAACGTCAACTACATGACACTTCACCATTCATGGGCCTAAGGGAATGCATTGTGGAGTAGTTATTAGATGATGGGTTGCTAGAGTGACAGAAGCTTAAACCCTAGTTTATGCGCTACTTCGTAAGGGGCTGATTTGGATCCACATGTTTAATGCTATATTTAGACTTTGTCTTAATACTTTTCTCGTAGTTGCGGATGCTTGCGAGGGGGTTAATCATAAGTAGGTTGTTAGTTCAAGTAAGAACATCACCTTAGCACCGGTCCACCCACATATCAAATTATCAAAGTAGCGAACATGAATCAAACCAACATGATAAAAGTGACTAGACGAAATTCCCGTCTACCCTCAAGAACACTCTGCCTATTACTAGTGATTGTTCTGGCCTGTCCTTTGCCTCAAAAGGATTGGGCTATCTTGCTGCACCTTGTTTACCGTTACCATTACTTGATCGTTACAAATTACCTTGCTATCAAACTATCTATTACCTACAATTTCAGTGCCTGCAGAAATTACCTTGCTGAAAACCGCTTGTCATTTCCTTCTGCTCCTCGTTGGGTTCGACACTCTTACTTATCGAAAGGACTACGATTGATCCCCTATACTTGTGGGTCATCACATTACTCTATTTTTCCATGAACTTAATACACTAGATGCATGCTGGATAGCGGTCGATGTGTGGAGTAATAGTGGTAGATGCAGGCAGGAGTCGGTCTACTTATCTTGGACGTGATGCCTATATAATGATCATCGCCTTGGATATCGTCATGACTATTCGATTTTCTATCAATTGCCCAACACTAATTTGTTCACCCACCGTGTGCTATACTCATGAGAGAAGCCACTAGTGAATCCTACGCCCCCCGGGTCTACTTTTCCAACATATTGCTTTCCGATCTATCTTTTTGCCTCTTTGTTTTCAGATCTACAAAACCAAAAACCCAAAAATTTATTCTGCATATTTTATTTGCTCTTCTTATTTTGTGCTCTTGAGAGATCTATCTCTCCTATCTATCCCTACATAATCTATCTTTTTACCATAGAGAGATTAACAACCTCTCTTACGCGTCGGGTTGCAAGTATTTGTTATTTGTGTGCAGGTGCTGCTTATTGGGTGGTGGTGATCCTCCTACTAGTTTGATAACCTTGGTTTCATAACTGAGGGAAATACTTACCGTCGTTGTGCTGCATCATCCCTTCCTCTTTGGGGAAATACCGACGCAGTTTCAAGCCACGTCACCTCCCAACAAGCGCTATTGTTTTATGCCCTAGCTAGGCATAATGCATAGTTTCAAGTGTTGTCATCTTTGACATTCAACCCGTAGGTAGCTCTCATGATTGATTCATAAGGTGGTTTATTTCTCTTCCTACGGAAGTGTTCCATCCCTTTCTTTAATGGGAATTGGAATCTTATGTTTCCCTCTTTCATATCGATAATTGCACCTATAGTTCATAAAAATGGCCTTCCAAGTATTATGGGACAAGAAGGATTGCAATCAATATCAAGCACAATAAAATCTACAGGCACATAATTTTTGTTTGCAATAATAAGCACATCATTAATTCTACATAAAGGTTTCTTGATGGTAGAATCCGCAAGATGCAAGTTTAGGGAGCACTCTTCAATATTAGTGAGACCAAGCACGTCACATAAATTTTTTGGTATGGTTGAAATACTAGCACCAAGGTCACACAAAGCATTGCATTCATATTTATTTATCTTTATTTTAATAGTAGGTTCCCACTCATCATGCAATTTTCTAGGAATATAAATTTAAGGCTCAAGTTTCTCATCATAAGCTTTTATCATAACTTCTACTATATGTTCGGTAAAAGCTTTGTTTTGTTCATAACAATTGGGTGACATAATAATGGATTGCAGAAAGGAAATACATTCTACTAAATAGCATTTATCATAATTAAAGTCCTTGTAATCCAAGATAGTGGGCACATCACTAGTTAAGGTTTTGACCTCTCCAAACCCACTTTTTCAGTTTTAGCATTAGAATCATCACCCTCCAAGCAAACGGGACGCTCCTTAACTAAAGTTGACTCATCTCCAGTCCCTTTATCATTTATATTCAGAGATGTAAACAAAGATTCAATAGGAGAAACACCAATCATTTTAAGATCTTCATCATGATTCCGGTAAAAACCGGGTGGAAGAGCTTTTTCTAAGAATTCTCGCTTAGCTCTCAACTTAGTGGTCCTATCCTTACTTTCATTAATAGATAATTGGATAGATTTAATAGTCTCATCAAAATCATGCTTGGATGGCAAAGACTTATTTTTAAGAGTTTCAACATCAAGAGCAATTCTATCCATATTTTTAGCCAAAGTATCAATCATATGCAACTTTTCTTCTACCATAGTGTTGAAAACCTTTTGAGAATTAATAAATTCTTTAATTGTGTTCTCAAGATCAAAAGGTATACTATTAGAATTTGTAGAAGCATTGCCATATAAATTACCATAAGAATTTCCACGGTTGTTAGAGGAATTATCGGGATACGGTCTAGCATTGAAATTTCCTCTATAAGCGTTGTTGTTGAAATTATTTCGCGAGATAAATTTCACATCAATAGCATCATTATTTTGCTCAATAAAAGTAGACAAAGGCATATCATTGGGATCAACATTAGCATTTTTATTAGCAACCATATTCATAAGAGCATCCACTTTTTCAATCAAAGTAGCGATTTCTTCAACAGAATTTACATTCTTACCAGTTGGAGCTCTTTCGGTATGCCATTGAGAATAATTTTTCATAATGTTGTCCAGAAGTTTTGTGGCCTCTCCTAAGGTCACATCCATGAAGGTACCACCTACGATAGAATCTAGAAGATTTCTAGATACAAAGTTTAGTCCAGCATAGAAATTTTGAATAATCATCCACAAGTTTAAGCCATGAGTTGGACAATTTCTTATCATCAATTTCATTCTCTCTCAAGCTTGAGCAACATGTTCTTGATCTTGATGTTTAAAATTCATTATTTTATTTCTAAGGGAGATAATCTTAGAAGGAGGAAAATACTTGGCAATAAAAGCATCTTTACACTTATCCCACGTTCCAATACTATTACGAGGTAAAAATGAAAACCAAGCTTTAGCTTTGTCTCTTAGTGAAAAAGGAAATAATTTTAATTTCACGATATCATTATCCATATCCTTTTTCTTTTGCATATCACATAATTCAACAAAGGTATTAAGATGTGACGCGGGATCCTCATTAGGACTTCCCTAAAATTGATCTTTCATGACAAGATTGAGCAATGCAGCATTAATATCAAATGCCTCCGCACTAGTGGCGGGTGGTATAGGAGTACTAATAAAATCATTATTATTAGTATTTGAGAAATCACACAACTTAGTAGTATCTTGAGCCATGATGACCGGGCTAGCAAAACAAGCAAGACAAGTAAAGTAGCAAGTAAAGCAAACTAGTAACTAGCAAAGGTAAATATTTTTGTATTTTTGATTTTTATGAGACAAACTAAATATAACAGCAAATAAAAAGAAGAACAAGTGAATGAAATTTTGTGAGAAGTTACTTGATAGTTGGTGATGGTATTCCCCGGTAACGGCGCCAGAAATCCTTCCTGATACTCGTGATCTGCGTTGGGTTTTCCGTGAAGAGGAACGGGTAACCGCAACACAAAGTAGGTAAGTATTTCTCTCAGTTATGAAACCAAGGTTTATCGAACCAATAGCAATACCAATCCTCAATCGTCTTCAGCAGCTGCACACAAAAGAACAAACAACTTGCACCCAACAACGGCAAGAGGGTCGTCAATCCCCTTGATCTCGTTATTTGCAAGCAAGTGAGTTGTGTAGATAATTGTAGATAATAGTAAAGTGCAAAATAAAATAAAAGGTAATAAATAACAGCAAGGTAATGATAGCGTTTGTGAATATATAAGTGAATAGACCCGGGGGCCGTAGAGTTCTCTAGTGGCATCTCTCATAAGCAAAGCATACTGTGGGTAAACAAATTACTGTTGGGCAATTGATAGAAAAGCGAATAATTATGCGATGTTCACGCAATGATCATGTGTATATAGGCATCACGTCCATAAGCAAATAGGCCGACTCCTGCCTGCACCTACTACTATTACTCCACTTCAAGAGCGCTTCTATGCTTGCCTCTCTACGTATTAAGTTCATGACAAACGGAGTAATGCTTGGAGAACGATGACATGATGTAGACAAAGTAAACTCAGCTAATATGAATAAACCCCATCGTTCTATCCTTAGTAGCAAAAACACAAAGACACAACTTGTCCCCTTCTGTCACTGGGATATAGAAACTCGTCAGGTTGAACCTACTACAAGGCACCACTCCCACTGAAGAAATAGCAATTTAGTTGGCCAAACTATCTCAATAGATCGGAGAGCATTACGAAGCTATGATGATCATGCAAATAAGAATCATAGTAATCAGGTTTGACTCAAATACTTTTCTTGAATAATCTAAACATAAACTCACAATTCATCGGATCCCAACAAACACACCATACAAAGGGATTACATCGGATAGATCAAGGCAAAGATGCGATGAACAATGTATTGAAGATCAAGAGAGAGAGAGAGAGATTTCCATCTAGGTACTACCTACGGACCCGTAGGTCTATGGTGAACTACTCACACATCATGGTGAGGGCGGCAAGGTTGATGAAGAGGCCCTCCGTGATCGATCTCCCCTCCGGCAGGGTGCCAGAACAGAGGTGTAGATGGCCTCCCGTCGGAATAGAGACTTGCGGCGGCGGAAAAAGTGTTTCGGGAGCGCTTCTGGTGTTTCTAGGGTATATGTGAATTTATAGGCCAGAGAACGACGCCAGGAGAGTCTCCGGGGGGCCACCACATATCCAGCCGCGCCCCCTAGGGGGGGCACGACCAGATATGTGGTGGGCCCCTGGTGCATCTCCTGGCCCTCCTCTGAAGTCTAGGTTTTGTATTTGTCCAGAAAACTCACCAAAAAGTTTCATGGCAATTGGACTCCGTTTAGTATTGTAACTCTGAAAAGGGAAAACCACGCAGAAAATAGGAACTGGCACTGGGTCAATAGGTTAGTGCTCAAAAATATTATAAATTGGTAAATAAATACCCAAAAAGTATCCTAGAATGATAATATATCAGCACAGAACAATAAAAAATTATAGATACGTTGGAGACGTATTAGCATCCCCAAGCTTAATTCCTGCTCGTCCTCGAGTAGGTAAATGATAAAAACAGAATTTTTGATGTGACATGCTACCCATTATGTAATCTTTGGTATGTATGCTCATTGTGAAATGATGAATTAACAAACATCAACATAGTAATATTGATAAGTATACGAAACAAAATCATTAATTTTTCAAAGTATACGATCCTAAAAGAATGTTTACCCCTATTCATCTTATTATATTAGCAAGGCATGACTCCATCTTCGCCACATAGATACAAATGTTAAGCACCACGGTGTCCAAGTCAGGCAATTGGATCATACTTTTTCAATATGCATCAACGTTTTATTCTTCACGCGATACATGAGCGTGAACCATTAGACATAGCATATAGGTGGAATATAATATGATGGTAGGTATCAAAGGGGTAAAAAGTGGAGAAGATAGTCTCGCATCAACTAGGCGTACCAACGAGCTATGGAGATGCTCATCAATAGATATCAATGCGAGGAGTAGGGATTGTCATGCAAATGATGCACTAGAGATATAAGTGTATGAAAGCTCAACTGAAGCTAAGTGGGGTGTGCATCCAACTTGCTTGCTCATGAAGACCTCGGGCATTTGAGGAAGCCCGTTATAGGAATATACAAGCCAAGTTTATTATATGAAAAGGTAATTCCCACTAGCATATGGAAGTGTCAACATAGGAGACTCTATATGAAGAACATGGTGCCACTTTGAGGCACAAGTGTGGTAAAGGATAATAGCCAAGTCCCTTCTCTCTTTTCTCTCATCTTTTTTTTATATGGTGGGCTTTTCTCTCTCTTTTTTATGCCTCCCCCATTTTCTCTTTTTTTATATGGTGGGCTCATTTGGCCTCCCCCATTTTTGTTTCATTTTTCGTCCGGAGTCTCATCCCGACTTGTGGGGGAACCATAGTCTCCATCATCCTTTCCTCACTGGGACAATGCTCTAGTAATGATGATCATCACACTTTTATTTACTTACAACTCAACATGAAGAACTGATAGGAAGATATGACTCTGAATGAATGCCTCTGACAGTGTACCAGGATGTGCAATGATCTAGCGTGACATGTATCAAAAATATGAAGAATGGTGGATTTGCCACAAATACCATGTCAGCTCTATATGATCATAAAAAGCATTATGATGATGAACGAACTAGTCATGTGAAGTGACGATGGAATTTGCATGGCAATATATCTCGGAATGGCTATGGAAATGCCATAATAGGTAGGTATGGTGGCTGTTTTGAGGAAGATATAATGATGCTTATGTGCAACAGAGCGTATCATGTCACGAGGTTTGGATGCACCGGCGAATATTTGCACCGATCCTCGAGGTGAGAATGGGCTATGCACGGTACCGAAGAGGCTAGCAAATATGAGAAGGTGAAGATGCGTATGTCCATGGTGTCACATTAGTCATAAAGAACTCACATACTTATTGCAAAGTTTTATTAGTTTTATGATAAATCAAAGTATTCCTCGCATGCCCCGAGGGAGGAGGTTGGTAGGAGTTAACCATCGCCCGCCCCGACTCAAAACGACACTAGGATTTCAACGAGGAATATAAATGCTCACACATCATCACCATGCCTCTTTAGTTTTTAGATGAATAAAAAGTTAACACCTCATAATATCGACACTTCTACGAATTAAAAAATTTGGACTCACACCTTTTTCATATTACTACATCAATGTCATTAACCCACAACTTCTCTATATGTGCTACACGATGGTTTTGATTATCATTCAGTGAATATCTAATATTCTTGGACTAGTCTCTATGGCCCATGCAAATTACCGTCACTATTACTCAGCTCTCAAACAAATATAAGTGAAGAACGAGAGCATATTATTTCTATAAAATCTACACGCCACCGTGTTCAAAAAGATATAAGTGAAGTACTAGAGCAACTGCCTAGCTCAAAGGATACAAGGGAAGCACATAGAGTATTCTAGCAAATTAACATGAAGGTGTGTCTCTCTCAAATAGGTGTGTCCAGCAAATGATGATTGCGACAAACTGAAAGTAAAAGCAAACAAAAGCAAACGACGCTCCAAGCAAAACACATATCATGTGATGAATAAAAATATAGCTCCAAGTGACATACCGATGGATTGAGACAAAAGAGGGGATGCCTTCCGGGGCATCCCCAAGCTTAGACGCTTGAGTCTCCTTAGAATTATACTTGGGGTGCCTTGGGCATCCCCAAGATTGGGCTCTTGCTACTCTTTATTTTGTAGTCCATCGTGATCACACCCAAAACTTGAAAACTTCAATCACACAAAACTCAACAAAACTTCGTGAGATCCGTTAGTATAAGAAACATATTGTATACTTGAGGTACTGTGATAAATTGATTCAAATTCATTTTTTCATAATAGGTACTTTATTCTAACTTCCCCATGACTTACACTCCCCGATATAGTCCATGGCATAATCAAAACAAGCAAACTATGCAAGCAAAACAGAATCTGTTTAAAACAGAACAGTATGTAGTAATCTGTAAAGATCCCATACTTCTGTAGCTCTAAAAATTCTGAAAAATTAGGAAAACGTAAATAATTTGTATGGAAATACTTTGTTAAAATTTTAGATCATTATCACGCTCCAGTAAAAAATGAAAATTCCTGCACTGGAGTCAAAGTTTCTGTTTCAGATTCAGCATCGTTTCTACTCATCTTGTGAGTTATCCCAAAGGCTTTACTTGGCACAAACACTAACTAAAACATAAAAACACAATCATTAAAGAGGCAACAATCATGTCATCACACAAAAACAGAAAGTAAAAACAAAAATAAAGATACATATTGGGTTGCCTCCCAACAAGCGCTATTGTTTTATGCCCCTAGCTAGGCATAATACATAGTTTCAAGTGTTGTCATCTTTGACATTCAGCTCCTTGATAGCACAACTATGATTAATAGGAACAATGGAAGTCTTGACCATAGGTCCCTTTATCAAGTTCAAAAAGTTGGGGTGAACACTAATGCTCTTAGGAATAAATATGAACTTGGGATTTTTCTCTTGTGCGGTACTAGGACTAGTTTTGGATGGTGTGAAAGCGGAGCTCACTTTGTCAATAGCCACCTCCATTTTATCAATTCTACTCAATCCTTGTTCTACCCTCTTATCAATAGTAGCATATTTTTTTCTTTAAAGTTTTCGAAGTTATTCCTACCCGTGACCCAAATTGAGTGATATGATTATGAAGTTTTTTATCTAACTCCTCAATAGGCCCGCTAGTGATCATTTTCTTTTCAATAGCATCAAGACTTTGCATAACATGTTCCAATGTCAAATTGGTTTCATTAACGATAAGAGGTAGTGTTCCAACAAGATTTTCAATCGCATTATAAGCATCCAAAGTATGGCACATTAAGAAGTTCCCACCGGTTATGGTGGCAAGGACAAACCTATACCAAGTTGTCACACCAACATAGAAATTATGAAGCAATTTGGTGGTGGATAGCTTATTAGTTGCTTTATTTTGGGCATGGCAAATCCTATACCATGCATCCTTCAAACTTTCTCCTCCCCTTTGTGTAAAATTGATAACATCATTATTGGGGGTGACACGCACAAAAGAAGAACTAGCCATGACTTCAAGCAAGAACTAGTAACAAGCAAAGGTAAATATTTCTGTATTTTTTATTTTTATGAGACAAACTAAATATAACAGCAAATAAAAAGAAGAACAAGTGAATGAAATTGTATGCGAAGTTACTTGATAGTTGGTGATGGTATTCCCCGGCAACGGCGCCAAAAATCCTTCCTGATACTCGTGATCTGCGTTGGGTTTTCCGTGAAGAGGAACGGGTAATCGCAACACAAAGTGGGTAAGTATTTCCCTCAGTTATGGAACCAAGGTTTATCGAACCAATAGGAATACCAATCCTCAACCGTCTTCAGCGGCTGCACACAAAAGAACAAACAACTTGCACCCAACGCCGGCAAGAGGGTCGTGAATCCCCTTGATCTCGTTATTTGCAAGCAAGTGAGTTGTGTAGATAATTGTAGATAATAGTAAAGTGCAAAAAAATTAAAAGGTAATAAATATCAGCAAGGTAATGATAACGTTTGTGAGTATATAAGTGAGTAGACCCGGGGGGCATAGAGTTCTCTAGTGGCATCTCTCATAAGCAAAGCATACGGTGGGTAAACAAATTACTGTTGGGCAATTGATAGAAAAGAGAATAATTATGCGATGTTCACGGCAATGATCATGTGTATATAGGCATCACATCCATAAGCAAATAGGTCGACTCCTGCCTGCACCTACTACTATTACTCCACTTCAAGAGCGCTTCTATGCTTGCCTCTCTACGTATTAAGTTCATGACAAACGGAGTAATGCTTGGAGAACGATGACATGATGTAGACAAAGTGTACTCAACAAATATGAATAAACCCCATCGTTTTATCCTTAGTAGCAACAACACAAATAAGCAACTTGTCCCCTTCTATCACTGGGATATAGAAACTCGTCAGGTTGAACTTACTACAACGCACCACTCCCACTGAAGAAATATCAATCTAGTTGGCCAAACTATCTCAATAGATCGGAGAGCATTACGAAGCTATGATGATCATGCAAATAAGAATCATAGTAATCAGGTTTGACTCAAATAATTTTCATGACTAATCTGAACATAAACTCACAATTCATCGGATCCCAACAAATACACCATACAAAGGGATTACATCGGATAGATCAAGGCAAAGATGCGATGAACATTGTATTGAAGATCAAGAGAGAGAGAGAGAGATTGCCATCTAGGTACTACCTACGGACCCGTAGGTCTGTGGTGAACTACTCACACATCATGGTGAGGGCAGCAAGGTTGATGAAGAGGCCCTCCGTGATCGATCTCCCCTCCGGCAGGGTGCCAGAACGGAGGTGTTGATGGCCTCCCGTCGGAACGGAGACTTGCGGCGGCGGAAAATGTGTTTTCGGAGTGCTGGTGTTTCTAGGGTATATGTGAATTTATAGGCCAGAGAATGACGTCGGGAGTCTCTAGGGGGCCACCACATATCTGGTCGCGCCCCCCTAGGGGGTGCGGCTGGATATGTGGTGGGCCCCTGGTGCATCTCCTGGCCCTCCTCCAAAGTTTCTAGGTCTTGTATTTGTCCAGAAAAAATCACCAAAAAGTTTCGTGGCAATTGGACCCCGTTTAGTATTGTAACTCTGAAAAGGCAAAAACACGCAGAAAACAGGAACTCGCACTGGGCACTGGGCACTGGGTCAATAGGTTAGTGCTCAAAAATATTATAAATTGGTAAAATACCCAAAAAGTATCCTAGAATGATAATATAACAGCATGGAACAATCAAAAATTATAGATACGTTGGAGACGTATCATAGAGGTGTAATGTGGGCTCGGGGAGGCTCGGAGGCGACGTATTCTCGCGATGGCGACGGCGGTGCAGCGAAGGGGAATGGCTCGATCCGCTCGTGCTGGTGCAGCTCCGGTCGATCCGCTCCTCGTAGATGAAGTAGGCGATGCATGCGGTGCTTCTGGCGCAGTCTCAGGTAGCGGGGAGGGCGGTGGCCACGACGACGACGATGGCCAAGCTCGGGCATGTACAGTACGAGCAAGAGAGCGGGGTAGTGGGGTTCTAGGGAAAGAGGGAGGGGGCTGGGGTGTTCTTATCCTCCCCCTCGACCACGGGATGGCCGACACGGCGTCATCGGGCGCGTGGACGGACGCACAGAGGCCATGCCATGGCCTCTGCCTCTCCTGTTGAGAGGTGGAAGAAAAGGCCGTAGTGGGCCGGGCCACGGTGCATCGTGGCAATTAGGCCTAGTGGCACAATAGTGTTAGGTCTTTTTTTATTTATCTTTTAAGTGAATAGCTACTATTTTGCATTTATTGGAATGAGAAAATGGTTTTTTGAAAGTGCTAGTTATCGACTAGAGGGGTGGGGGTGAATAGGCAATTTTTATGAAAGGCTTCAAAACAATGAATGTGTTCAAAATATGCGGAAGCGGAACAGGATCAACTAAGGATAACTATCAAGGATCTAGGCAGGACATGCAATACAATGAAGACATGCATGCATATTGAGCATAATCATCATACACACTAAGATGAGTCAAAGACAAATCTAGACAGCATGAAGATAAACAACAGATATGAATGTCTTCGCGGTATGTCTTCAAACAGTAGTGTTCAAGCAATGGCTTCATGGTTCAGAACTAAATGAAAGAGAGTGAAGGATAGAACCAGTAGCTTGATGAAGACACATGATTTGTTGGACCAGTTCCAGTTGCTGTGACAAATGTACGTCTGGTTGGGGAGGCTGAGATTCAACTCAGAAGACCTCGTTTTCACCTTGTTCCCCTTGAGCTGAAGTCACGACAGCGCCCAATCACTCAGGTAAGTCTTTAGGGGAGACTTCCGAAACCCGTACAAGCTTGGTCACCCAACAATCCACAATGACTCTTGGATGCTCTAGACCCAGACGCCTAACCGTCTGGAAGATCACAATCTTCAAGTGTAATAAGTCTTCAGTTCACTCAGAACAGAACGACTTCGGTGATGCTCAAACACTCAAGCTCTAGGTGTTTAGGTTTATCCTCGCAGGATAGTTCTCTCTCTCAATGTCTTCGAGGTGGGTTGCTCCAAAACGACAACATCCGTATCTCTCTCTAAGCAGCCACCTACTTATGGTGGAGGGGGAGCTATTTATAGCCAACAGGCAACCCGACCTGATATGACCGAAATGACCCTGGGTCAATGGCCAACCGACACGTGTCCTAACGGTGGGATTTCAAACACACGCGACAACATTACTTGGGCTACAAGTAATGCTGACTCAACCAACTTTGGAAGAGATTTCCTCTCATTGTCTTCACTCGAAGATATAAGTATGGGTTGAGCATCATGTCAGCGTCTGACTTCGATCACAAGACCCCACTTAACAGTACGGTGGTTCCTATGACTCAGGAAAGAAGAAACAAAACTACCAAAAGACTTCGTCTTCGCGTTTCATTATCTTCAAGCGATTATCTTTGCGTACCACCAATGGCTTCGGCCATCATCAATGTCTTCGGACATTTTTAGGGGTCGTCTTTGACGGTTAAACCGAATCTCCAGTGACTTCTATCTGTGTTAACCTGTGAACTCTCACAAACACATTAGTCCCTCAACCACGTTTGTCTTCAATACTCCAAAACCAAATAAGAGTGGCACTAGATGCACTTACATTTTTGTTATAGATGAAACTTGGCACATAAGTACTAGGTAATATTTTGGTGCATTACAAAAAGTTTCAAGCCATTTGGAACTGTATAAATATTTCTTTAATTTAGAATGGCTTAATTAGTTGCGGTTGGGCCACTCAAATATTACTAGGGTCAATTTGGGGAATTGGGTGATGTTGTTTTCCTTAACATAAATACTTTATTTGTAAAAATATGAACACTTTTAATTAAGTGTTAGAAGAAATATTTTCTGCACTTTATTTTGAATTCAATTTTGAGTTGAATTACTTCTTTAATTGCATTTTTAATTATGACAATATGATGACATGGCATATTAGCATGGGTTCACTGTACCTAATCATTAGGGGTGTTACACGTTTCTAGCTAGATCCCAGGTTGTCCGCATATTGCGGAAAACCCAGTAGGAGCTAAAACCCTTGTCCATGTGAACACGCACCAGAACCATCCACCAGAGATCATCCTCCGGCGGGGCATCCTTCTCCTCAAAGACCACGTCGTCGAGGTCATCTTCCTGCAGTGCAAGCTCCTTCATGAGATCCTCCACCTTTTCCTTTCCTTTGGAACCTGATGCAGACGATCCCCTGCGGCGCGCCATGATCGCGGATGAAGAAAAGCAGATCCATCTTCACAGTCCCGGCGACCGAGACACAGCCTCCAAACCCTTCCCAACTCAGGAAGCTTGCCAAGGATAGGCGGTAGTCTGGGACTACCCCGTGGTCATCCCGAAAAAGGATGGCCGGAATCAGAGGAGGGGAGGGGAAAAGACTATCTCAACGTCGCCGGCGGCAACGAGAGAAAGAAACCCTAACGAGAGGTATTATTTCTCTAAATAAATAATAAATAAAACAGAAACCCGCACATGGGCTAGCCGGTTAGCTCGAAAGGGTTTGCATTTGGTAGATACCCATTGACCTAGGCCCAGACTAGGATCTGCGAAAATAAAAACAAAACCGTGTGTGGTAAGAAGAGAGGTAATTCCTAAATGGCGCCTTAAGCGCCCGTCTTAGGTATTTACGCAATCGGGCGCATACCCTCCCGCCGCATCGGGCCGGCACATTTTCATTTTTTTTTCTTCTGTTTTGAAACGCAAAAAACTGCTAGCGAGGGTGCGATTCGACCCGACGATCTCGCTAGTATATTCGCGCTGCCCTAACCACTCGGCCAACTCAGGTGTACGTGTTTACTTAGAGCTTTTTTCACCCACTTTTTCTTTATTTTTTATTTTTATTTTTTCTTTCAAATGGTTTTGTTCGATTTGTTCAATTTTTTTATTTTCTTTCTTTCTTCTTTTCTGCTAAGTGTGTGAATTTTGTTTTTCAAATCCGATGAACTTTTTTCAAAATCAATGACTTTTTTCAATTTTGTGAACTTTTCTTCAAAAGTGATGAACCTATTCAAATACATGATCTTTTTGTAAATAATTCAGAAAATTAAGTGATACAGTACATATGCAATAACTACTGTGGCTGCATGTTCTTATATAGTTGGCCTTCATTCATTCCCTGTAGTTTAGTTGTTCTAGTGGTTAGGCACACTCGTACCGAAAGGCATTGGCTCGAGTTTGAATCCTGAGAGGGCCACCATTTTGGCTGTTTTGTTCTCTCTTATAAGTTTTTTTTAGACAATTCGCTCTTATAAGTTGATGCGCACCTCCCGAGCTGTCTTAGCAACCGGGTGCATCGGCCTTGTTGGGCCGGGCCCAGGTGGGCAGCGCGTGGGCGCCAGTAAGGGTTAGCAGCACTAAAGATGCGGCTTAGGAGCTCCCAAGAAGAGACACCTTCTTCTAGAAAAAAGAGATGCTTGAGTTTATTTATTTTTTAGATCCAAAATTTTAAAACGATTTATCTTTTGAACCGTGCATCTATCGCAAACCGTTTCCACCGTTGGGTTCTTCATGTCGAGATCTTTAAAACTCGATCATGTCTTAATCAGTTTGGACGAACTTCTTTTTAGACGAAAATTGTGCTCCCCAAAGGGACAGAGTATTTGATCCCGACTCATATGCTCCCTGATGAACAGTAAAATTCAAAAAAATAATAAAAAATTTAAAAAATATTTATTTTTTTGTGATAAACATTGATGAAAGTTTAAGTGCCTGCAAATTTTTGTGTAGGCCTGGGCAAAAAAAACAAAAAACAAAATTGATGGTCCGAAAACACTATTGTTGGAAGCATTTTGGAGCATCGGCTTTGTTTTTTTATCCAGACCTCCACGAATGTTATTTCATCACGAAAATTTGCAGAATGTTAAAACTTTCATCAATGTTTGTCACAAAAAAAATCAGATTTTTTAACCTTTTTTACTATTTTTCGGATTTTATTGTTCATCAGGGAGCATATGAGTTTGGGATCAAAAGGGCACTTTCGTCCCCAAAGTACAGTAAACGTGTGCTTCAAACTGTGCTAACCCGTGCTTTAAAGTACTCCCTCCATAAATTTATATAACTAAAATAATGATCTAAACGCTCTTATATTTTTAAAAGAGGGAGTAACTAACTTACTTTGTGGGTTGACAAGAAAACACACATGTGCAGTGAAGGAACTTGCGCTCCCGAATGAACCATACATTTGCTTCACACGGGAAGCACACATGTGTTCCCTGTAGAAGCACATTACATCCAGTCTCCTCACAGATGATAACCAAAATACTCAGATAAAGAGAAAAAAGGGAATTACACACCTGGTGTAAAAATCATCCAGCACACGACACATGACTGCATTGGGATGCACAACATGGCACGCTGGAGGGGTCCGCGGCCACGAAAAGTGCATCTAAGGGGGGCACCCTCCAGTTAGTCGCTGCCCTACGTCTCGTTTTTAGCGAGACAGTAGCTTGCCTCACCTCAAGGAACTCATTAGTGTGTCTGTTACCTTCATTCTTATTTGTTCCATTCTTTTCTCCTATTTTTATTTATATTTTAAATCTATATATTACAAAACATACTTACATTTTTAAAAAGCGATAATCGTATATTTAAAAGTGTTGAACAGTGCAAACAAATGTAACAAATTATTTAAAAAATGTCCATGCTTTAATAGATACGTAGTAAATAATATTTGAAAAAATGTTTATACAATGTAAAAATTGCTCATGTAATTGTCAGAAAAAATTTGGTACCATTCAAAAAATAGTAATGACATTTTAAGTCAAATCATCATCATTAACAACAACAACAACAAAGCCTTTAATCCCAAACAAGTTGGGGTAGGCATTTTAAGTCAAATCATCATGTATTTAAAAATCAACTTGTAGTAAAAATGTCCGTGTGTATATGAAAAATGTGGGATGTGTATTAAAAAGAATAAAAACTAATAAAATACAAGCAAACAAGTAGAAAAAACCATACAAAAGGTTATAAAATCGGTCCAAACCAGCAATAAAACCTGTCCAAAACCGCTCCAGAAATCTACAATGTTGGACGGGACTGTTAGTGAAGTGCTAGAGGCGAGACGAGGGTAGGTCTTGCAGTAAGCGAGACATAGCCCTCGCGGCCATCAGCTGTTGTGTGGCGAGAGCGGGTAGGCTGAGGCCTATTAAGATAGCCCATGGGACTTATCTGTGGAATGGGTTGGGTCGCATTCGGGTGATTAGACTACTTGGTGCGGGCTCGTATGCTCCCTGAATTTTACAAAAGTTTGCAGAACCTAACTGATGACTTGCAAACTTCTTGCCGAGTGTGGCTTTCAGAAAAAAAGAAAACATCTTGCCGAGTGTGTAGCAAAATGACAGCTTCAGAAGAGCCGAAATTGTGACCGCCAAGTACAGCGGTGTCCACTTCCGCAAGCAGGCAGTTTAAGTGGGCAGAAAGAAGGGAGGCTCTTCATATCATGAACTGTTCATATGGAAAATAATCACTCTCTCTCTCTCCCTCGCACAACTTTTTCACTCTGGCTCTGGTGCAAAGGAAACGGCTTCTTTGGGCCTTTTTCAAAAGAAATGGGAAACATCGGTACGCCACAAAATCAAGAAAATAAGAGACCGTGGTGTTTTTTGAAAACAAGAAACTGTAAATGCTCATTTGTTCTGCAGTAGTTTGCACGTGCATGTTACACAGCCACGGTGACAAGCAGGAAACAAAAAGAAGGAGGACAACTTAGAGCATCTACAGCCGGACCCTTCATACTCTTCTTAAACGCCCGGGCAGCCCGTCCGGTCACTGACCGGTCACAAAAAAACGATCCAGACGGACCCCTCATATCCATCTCAAACGCCCGAACTGACCAGCACCCCTCATATCCATCTCAAATATGAGGACAATATGAGGGGTCGCGGACGCGCCCGGGCACGCCGGTCAGTCCGTCACGTAGAACGCGACCCCACCCCGGACCACCTTTTCTCTTTCTTTATTCATTCTTTTCTTTCTCTCTCTTCTTCTTCACCAATCACGTGCAAGTGACCGGACATATGAGGAAAAATATGAGAGATGCGGCTGCACGGACGAAAAAATAGGGGTTCAAAACGGATACGCCCGGTCACTGACCGGCGTGTCCGCGGACGTTTGAGGGGCCAGATTTGCAAGTCGTGGCTGAAGATGCTCTTATCAAGGATTTGACAACATTTGAGGGAGGACAAGTTGATGACAACGAAGAGGAAAAAGCAGCTGCCGCCCCCATGCTTTTTTGTACAATGAGCTGCTACCAGCTACGTGCACCGACAAAACAGTCCAGATTGTTCGATGGGTCCGTGTGAATGTGATGACCGATGAACCTTCCTGCAGCCAAATTGAATATCCGAATCAGCATCTGTTAAAAGCATCTATAACTGGACTCCTCGTAATAATCGGTCGGGCGCCAAAAACCACTGACCGGACAGAAGAAAAAAAAATTGATTCAACCGGACCCCTCGTGGCCTCTTTAAATGCTCGGACTGTCCGGCACTCATCGTATTTTCCTCATATATGTTATGAGTATGAGGTCGAAATCACTGGTTAGCGAGTACACCTTCCAACGATTACTCCCACCTCCTCAGGTTGCGACAAGTGGCGCACTGCATGCGTGCCACTTGTCGCAAACGGGAAATTTTCCCTTTTTTCGTAGATCCGTATTTTCAAAACGTTTTATCTCCTAAACCGTGCGTCCAAATCTCGAACCGTTTTCACCGTTGGCTTTCTCGCGTCGAGATCTTCAAAACTAGATCCCATGTTGATAGGTTTTGCCAAACTTTTTTTTCACGAAAAAAACGGACGAAAAAACCGTGCCTCACGCGATAGAAAAAAAACAGAAAACACGTTTTTTCCCTTTCCGAGAGGCACGGGTCGTGCCTCTCGCGAAGGCAAAACCGTGCCTCTCGCGGAAGCAAAACCGTGCCTCTCGCGGAAAAAAAGAGAGCAGAAAACGCGTTTTTTTCCCTTTCGGGAGAGGCACGGCCGTGCCTCTCGCGATAGCAAAACCGTGCCTCTCGCGGAAGCAAAACCGTGACTCTCGCGAAAAAAAAAGATAGCAGAAAACGCGTTTTTTCCCCTTTCCGAGAGGCACGGCCGTGTCTTTCGCGGAAGCAAAACCGTGCCTCTCGCAAAAAAAAAAACAGAAAACGCGTTTTTTTCCCTTTCCGAGAGGCACGGCCGTGCCTCTCGCGAAGGCAAAACCGTGCCTCTCGCGGAAGCAAAACCGTGACTCTCGCACACAAAAAACAGAAAACGCGTTTTTTCACGTAAAAAAACAGAAAACACGGTTTTTTCGCGCAAAAAAAAATTTAATTTTTTCTTTCGTCCAAAAGCTACGTAAGACCGGTGAAAACCGGAACACCAAAAATATCCGGAAAAAGCCCACTCCAAAAAGGCGAAAACGCGTGCGAAAAAGTAAAAAAAAACAAATCCGAATGGAACGCTCAGAGCGCGACACGTGGCGGCGACTGGAAACGCGCCAAGTGATGACGCGTGGGAGTGATCGCTGAAACGCTTGTGAGGGAGTGCTCGCTAACTAGATGTTCCCGTATGAGGTGCGTCCGGACGTGTCCGGTCCGTGGTCTTGCATCCGTCACGTAGGATTTGGCCCACCTTTTCTTCTTGTTTATTTTTTTCTTTTCTTTCTCTCACTTTATCTCCACCAAGCACACGCATATGACCGGACATATATGGAAAAATGAAAGACATGGATGTGAAAGTGAAAATTTAAGAAATGACTGATCAGTGTACGTGGACGCGTCCGATCATGTCCGCGGACGTTTGAGGGGCCGGATTTGCATGTTGCGGCTTTAGAAGTTTCTACTAGTAGCTATTCGATTAGCCGCGAACCAACCTGTGGTTGGATGGTTAGAGGAACTGTGGTATCCCCAGCCCACCAGGGTTCAAATCCTGGTGCTCGCATTTATTACTGGAATTATTTCAGGATTTCCGGCGATGCGCATTCAGTGGGAGGAGACGTTCCCGTCGACGACGAGGTGCCTACGGTGACTTCGTAAATTTCAAGATGATATGCCTGCTCAGTCTCTCGAAGGTGCTCATAGGGGTAGGGTGTGCGTGTGTGCGTTCATAGGGGTGAGTATATGCGCGTGTATATGAGCGCTTGCGTCTGTACTGTGTTAAAAAAAAAAAAAAAAGCTATTCGACTAGCCGCACCAAGGCCGGACCACCGAATACCAACCAAACCGGCCCTTCACTTCACTCATCATTTGATCGCGTATGCCAGCTGTCTGGCAATGGAGCAATGTCGCCCGTGTACGCTCGGGTCTCGGCTCGCACACGGCACATCTTCCTGCGTAATACTTATAGCTTCGTCATCTTTGCGTGGACCATGTGTTTTCTGCGGTGACCACACGGCGTCCATGCGCGCGCACTCGTGTTGTTGCGTCTTCGCTGCACTGACGCGGCAATACGATCGTTTGCTGATTAATCATGTCCTGTTAATTCATATGCCCAAGCATTGGAAGTGGCAATGGTCCACCAAAAACAAACACCGGGATGTGTCGGAGACACACAATCACACGCTCTCTTCATCATGCAATTTCGTTTGCATTGTGTTCCTTGACTAGAACAAGAAAATATGGCGCGATTCAACATAAGAGAAGTGCATATTTTAATCTTTAACTCTTGTTCTAGTCTAATTTACAGTCCTCAACTTCAATACCGTCTGCATTACAATCCTAAACTCTTAAAACCGGCTAGGATTCAACCCTCCCCTTCGCATTGACCAGTTTTGACGCATTGACCATCCAGTCAGCAAGCCACGTTAGAAAAAATTAAAAAAAAATCAGAAAAACTCTATAAAAAAATCCTCGGAAAACAAAAACTATTTTCTGAAAAAATAAAAAATACTTAAAAATCAATTTTTTTGGTTAGATTTCCCCCCAAATTTTGTCCAAAAAAATCCACATTTTTTGAAAAAAATTTAGAAAACCAAGAAACAATACTAATCATCTGGAAAAGTTTTTTATTTTATTTTCATTTACAGATTTATTAGAATTTGGAACTTTCTTTCCATAATTTTCAAAAAACAAGCCCAAACTTTTTTTATTTTTTGCAATTGTGAATTTTTTTCTTCAGATTTTTTTAAAAGAACTACGAACTTTTTTCCATTTTTTTAGAATTTAGATTTTTTTTCAGATTTTTCAAAAAACAACCCCAAACTTTTTCCCCCGATTTTCCATAATTTTGATTTTTTTTTACCTTACAGTATTTTTAAATTTTACGTAAACAAAAAATTGGGTTTTACATTCCTATTTTTCTGGTATTTTTTACATATTTTTTAGTTTTCAGAATTTTAAAAATTTGTCCTGGATTTTTTATTATGTCTGGAAATTTTGAAGTTTTGGGTGACGTGGCTTACTAACTGGATGGTCAACTAGGTCAATAGGGAAGTGAGGGTTGAATCCTGTCCGATTTTAAGAGTTCGGGGTCGTAATGTAAAGGGTATTAGACTTAGGGGTTGTAAACTAGACTAAGGCAAGATTTGAGGGTTGAAATATACACTTCTCTCATTCAACATCGCATAAACGTTGCGAATAAAGTTATTTCACTAGCTTCCGTCGTTTAGAGAGTAAATAGCATAAGCTACCACATTTGGGGCTAGGGTTCCAGAAAACTACCCGTTTTTCAAAATTCTCTAAAACATATCCCTTTTTTGGCTTGTTGTTTCAAAAAAGCACTACTAACTGAACGGTTACGTGTTAATCTGGTTTATGACATGGAGGGCCACTCATGAGCTCCACATGGCAAAAAAAGTCAGCACCATTACCTAAACAGTTAAGTTGACCCTTATGACCGGGTGGTGCCCATATGTCAGCTTCTTCTTCTCTATCCCCCTTCTCTTCTCTGTTGGAACATCAATGCACACCATGGCACCCCCCGACCAGGAGGAAACTAGTGGTCGGCGAGCAGGCAGACTGGTCGCCTCAGCACCGCTACCCGCGAGCAGCATGCCGCTTCCGCATGCTACTTCCAAACTGCGCCCAACCACCCCTTATGCTCCTAGCAAGCGCCTAGCCACCCCACATGCTTCTTTTCGGTGCCCTTTGCTGCTCCGGTGGTCTTTGACACCGGAGGGCGTCAGAGGGGAAGTCCGTGTAGCCACACGCGCCAACTCACATGTCACGCGCCGCCGAGGTGGTGTGAGCCCTGGGCCTTACGGTCGCCGCCCTCGCCGGCCTCCCTGGAGCTCGTGGTGAGCCGAGACGGGGGTAAGCTCGTTAGTGGCACCAACCTGTGTGCAGGGGCTCCTCCTTGGCCTTGCCCCACTGAGTCTCACCCGTCACCTTTGTCGGCTTCGGCGACGGGCCAAGCAGGGGCCCGATTGTTTTTTTACTTTTTTGTAGGGACCTGGTTGCTTTTTTTGTAGGGACCTCATTGTATTTTATAAAAATTACAGGGGCCTTATTGCTTTCTTTTTTGTAGGGACCTGACTGCTTTTAGAAAATACCTGGGGCCCACCTATCATAGCATGTCAACGGTCAACCTAATGATCAAAGCTAATGCGTTGACTTTTATGTCATATCAGACCTGACAAGTGGACCCAATCTGTCATAATCATGATTAAAATTGACTAACACGATCATTAGTGCAACATGGTAGTTTTTTGAATTCAAAAACTATTTTTGTAGTAGGTTTTAGGGAATTCTGAAAAACTGGAAGTTTTCCGAAACCCTAGCCCAAATGTGGTAGTGTTATGCTATTTACTCATCGTTTGGAAGTGACCTCATAGTAAGGAGAGGCTTTGGCTACTTTGACTTGGGTTTTGACGTGATCTATGTGTCAATGGGGGTCTTGGATGCAAGAGAAGGCCACAACGGCTTTGCCCTCCATTTCCCATTGTTTTCATTTTGGCCACGATGACGGCCTCCACGCGGGTGAAGTACATGTAGGAGGCAGGGGGGCTTGTCCTCGACAACTGATCAAACTTCAGGGAGAAATTAAGCGCAGACAAACTTTTGAGAGTGCGTTCCATAATTTTTGGAGTTTGTGTCATGTTTGCTGATTCCACTAGACTCGTATTTTATAATCCAAACTCCGTATTATAGAGTTCAAACTTGTTTGACAATTCTGCAAGAGTTGTTCTAAGGTTGTGGGTTTTAGCTCCTACAGGATCGAACATTGTTCATCCCTTTGGGCCGTTGAAAAACAATTTTGATACTTTTTTATCCGACTAGGCAATTGCCCGTGGAACGGATACAAATATTCTAGTATTTTAGCCCGTGATTTATCCGTCCATATTAATGCGATTGTGTAAATAAATATTTATCAAATCTTTTTGTAATTTATCTGCCCATATTTTAAGATTTTATTGGGTTAATGTCCGTGAGTTACAACGGGATTTAAGCATTCAAGTACGTTAGCTTGTGATTTAACTGCCCATATTAATACGATCGTGTAAATAAATGTTGTCAAGTCCTATCCTTGATTTACCTTATATTTTGATGAGAAGTTTGATAAGTAAATTAAAGTGAAATTGGTTCAGAAGATAAGTAAATTAGGACGAATGATTATCATACGGAGAAGGTTGGAGGAAGAGATGGTGGGAGAAACGGTGAAACGGGAAACTTAAGTTCTTTTCAATTAGGTGACCGTTTGTACCCGGTTAGCCGACCGAAACTTCGGACGGTCTCTCACGCGCTGTGCGATATAAACACTCTTAGCCACATGTTATGTGGGTCCACACACCGCCCATCGTCCTCTCATCCTTATCTCTCCCTCCCACGCATTGCTTTTTCTCCTTTTTCTTTTCCAATCATGAGGCATGGGAGCAATAGCTCTGACTTCGCTCATCCCCTTCCTCTCTCTACTGCCCTCCCCCCCCCCCTCGCTACAGAAGGCTACTAAGAGTGCCTGCATGATACCATTCAAAGTTGTTGCAAAGGGGGGAGCAGTGCAACCGGGATGCAATCGTTTCCATGGTCGCCAAGGTGAGCTCATTGCCATGGCGCGCGTCGTTGTCCTCGATGTTGCGACTGCACCTAATGTCGTCGCTACCCTTTTTTGCTGGGAATGGGACGGTGGTGCGGGGGGGGGGGGGGGGGGTGCTAGAAGGGGGGTGACGGGGGTGCTGGAAGGGATCGACCGTTGGAGCTGCGAACGGGCCAGCGACCAAGACATCTGCGTATAAGACAGTTGCAACGGCGAGGTTTGTTTTTGTTGCAAACAACCGCCAGAGGTGCTGGATCCGACAACATGTATTGTTGGAACCGGCAATCCGGATTGCTGGAACCGCCTGAGTGAGAAGCTGCAAGCAAAGGAAGGGATTCTGGAACTGGCTATCTCAGATGTTGGAACCGGCTATTGCTGAAACGGGCGCCTTGTTTTGCTGGCACCGGCGAGAACTTTGCTCCAACCGGCGACGTCGACCATTTTTTTTGCTGGAACTGTGTGTTTGTTTTGTTGGAACCGGTCTGAATTTGTGCTGTGATTTTACTATAATTGAGAAGATGTTTGCCGTCGCCGTCATGATTTTTGCTACAATTTTTTCTTTTTGCTGGAACCAATTTTGATTTTTGCTGGAAACCACTCCCCTTCTTTCTTTATGTTTGCTACTACCGGCTTTGTGTTTTGCTGGAACCAGCAGCCATTTTTGTTACTACCATTTTTTGGGTTTTGCTAGGACAATGAATTTTTGCTACCACCATCTTGGCTTTTGCTGGAACTAGTGTCTTTTTTTGCTTTCACCGCCTCGGCTGGCGAGCAACGTCGTGGCCGCATTAATGTTGCAGCCGGCGGCATGGCAACACTGGCGAGGACCGGTGTTTTGCGGCTGGCGCCAGAGAGGGAGGACCCATGGATGCAACAGGGAGCGAGGGGAGGCAACAGAAAAGCTGCTACGGGTTAACGGCCTTTTTTTTTCTTTCTTTTTGCGTTTTTCATATCACAGAGCCAGACCATTCAATTTGATCTCTTGTTTTCCTTTTTATTTTCTTATCCCCAAGACCGGCAGGAATCCTTGCACTGGTCCAAAAAACCAATTCGGAAAGAAATCATCTCATTGTAATTCAGCCGATTTTGCGCCTGCAGCTCAACATATTCTCTGGATCCAAAGTGGCTCATACGTTGTTTTCTCTGTCCGCGCCCAGCAGAGGTTGGTGGTAACGCGAGTGAATGACTATCACCTCCCATAATACGGGAGCTTGTGCGCCATCGGATGGGAGATCCAACGGTTAGTGTTGGAGCCTCCGGACCTGTGCAAAATCATGGCACTACTCAAGGGTTTTATACGCAAGTTTGTGCGCCTGAAAGTGAAACTCTCCCTTCGGGTTCGGTCATGTCGACTCTTGGGAAGAAGAAGAAAGCACGAGTTAAGCATGGCCGCCCTGTCATCTGAACAAGTCCTTATAATTAATTAAGCCTCTCGTGTATCTGATGCCACCGCTGATTCTCCATTATATGTCTGGTCAGTTTCGATCGATCTTCTGCTGATGGAGGGTACAAGGTGACGGCGACCCAAACCCAAAAATTAACCCGCAAGCTTTGCCTCTCCACCCTGAACGAACACGCTCTCCTCTGCCTCCTGTTACACTACACAGTATACCTGTAGCTAATTAAGAAGTGTGGAGTCCAGCCTCCAGCGCTCGACCGTCGATGAGGAGTATACACGATCAATTCAACGCAGGGTACAAAGCCGCTGGGTGAGCTGACGAGCGAGACAAGGATGTTTACTCTGCTCTGATGTGGTACAGTAGTATTTAACAATGTCGCCGACAGTACATGGGGCCATAGGCAGGACACCCCAGTCAAATCAGGTACACAGCGAATTAGGGATCCATCAACATCTTGAAGTGACGACTGCAAATTGATACGTGCTCTACTAGTAACACGTAAGAATTTATTAGTGCGCGCTTAGTTCTTTTTTGTTGATTTACGGGGCGTGGCAGCAGCATATCCACATCTTTCTTGATGTCATAGTCTCATAGACTTTCAGATGAATAAATTAGTGGACATAATTTGCAGCATTTGCAGTGCACTCCATGCGTGTACAACAGAGTTTGGTAACAAAAAACTGTCAAGGAAAATACCTTCTGTTTCACAACACGGAGTCTGACTGTCTGAGAGTGCAACCTCTTTTCAAAAGAAAATAAATCTGCTCCACATTACTGGCTAGCACGTCCAGAGTGAAAAATGTTAGGGTTATGGTCGCTGTCATGTCGGAGGGCAGATTATAGCAGACAGCAAAAGGGCTCAAATTAAGATGACACGTCATATCAGGTGCGCGTGGTCGGTGTGAAGGCCACACACAGTACCCGTAAAAGATTGTCCGGATCGCCATGAATTACAGGCAAAGCAACCTAAGATCGGCTGTTTTTCTAGCTGTAACCTGGGAACTAAAAAAGGGTCGAGCACTGCGCACAGTGGAGATAAGGAAGCAGGTAGCTGCTGCAGGTATCTCAGGACGACGACTTCAGGGCGTGCACTGCATACTTTCCCGAGTAAATTACTGGCGGTACAAGGTGTTAGTTTGCAGAGAACAATTCGGCTAATTAACCAGGACGGGCAACGGCAACCACTACACTGTAGTACTGTACTACGTAGCTGTAATAGCCATGCGGCTATTAGTCTCCGGGCTGTCCAATTAGGTAAAAAGGGAGTTGCTTCATGGGATCATAATGGGTGCTCATACTGTAGCATCTTTTGGGACGGTACCACGGCACGCCGATGAGTCGCATTGGTTTTCTTTCCATGGGTTGTACTGTACTGGTGGTCAGTGAGCGGGTGACTGGACCAAGGACGCCGGGGCTAGATCAGTGTACTGGAATCCTTTCCTGCACGGTCCAGTGTTTCCGTTCTGCGCGGAATTATTTTCTCCAAAGTTGACAGCAGTGTTCTTTTCCTCAACAGGGGATGGGACCCTTGTAACATTGAAACTGGTACAACTCTGCATAATGACCCTCAAGAAAAAAGAAGTTACAACCAGGTCCTCCTGATATGCAAACAAGACCTCTGGCATGGAGAAGAGGGCCTCCCAACTGGAGTAAACCTGCGCATAACCCGGGCCGGGCTTGAAAAAGCCCGAACGGGAAACCTCAGGACAGAGCCCGGCCCGGCCCGGCCGTCGGGCCTAAAAAATCGGGCCCGAACCCAGCCCGAACCTGGAAAGCCCGGCCGGCCCGGTCCGATCTAGGCTAAAAAATTGTGTTTTGCAAGCCCGAGCCCGGCCCGATCTGCTCGTCGGGCTCGCTTTCCAGGCCCGAGCCCGGCCCGATGGCACGATCAGGCCCAGCCCAGCCCGGGATTTTCGGGCCGGGTCGGGCCGGCCGGGCCGGGCTGCCCATGCCCAGGCGTAACCCGGAGGGAAGAAGGGGCATCAGTCTGGAGTCTGGACGTGATGTTTTTGCAACCGAGCTCAAATGAGCTCGGATGAACAGTAAATTCAAAAAAATATTGTATTTTTTTAAAAGAATTTGATTTTTTGGGCAAACTTTGACAAATGTTCCAAGTGCTCGCAAAGTCTCATCATGAAATCACTTTTATGAAAGTCGTGGCGATTTTTTTAAAAAAGTCTCAAAATGCTACTTTCGAAAGCATTTTGAAGCACTAATTTTGTTGTTTTGTCACAATTTCCACAAATGTGATTTCGTACTGAAATTTTACAAGCTCTTAGAACATTTGTCAAAGTTTGCTATAAAAAAATCAGATTTTTTTGGACATTTTAAAAATATTTTTCGAATTTACTGTTCACCCGAGCTCATTTGAGCTTGGGTGTAGAAGAGCACTTTTCCATCAGTCTTTGCTAGCAATACAATATGAGGTCGGCAATCCACCCTAACAACCCGAAAGGCTTACTAGAGACATGTTGAAGGTTGATGTACAACTTTAGCAACAGGTTGGAGCAAAGGAACAATAGAGCAAGCTTCAAATTTCCATAGAGCTCTAGATCAAGGATATCTGGAAGCAGCCTCATGTCCTCCTCTTGCGCCACCACCATGACAGCTGGAGAGCAAGAGGTGATTGCATCGGCCAGATCTAGCATCTCTTTGGACTTATTGACGGGATACCAGGGCCTGCAGCCATCATACACCATGAAAGATGACATGAGAGCCAGATCGCTGTCCACCGGCTGCACTCCGTGCGCTCAGGTCACTGGTGCAGCGATGTCTTATACAAACGGTTTTTAACCCCTTTCCGAGACAGAGTTTTAAACTGTCGCCTTGCCTGTGTGTGCGATAGGGGGGTCTATCCCACACGACACAGAAAAAACATCGGCCATAGTGGCCGATGAACGCAAACATTTGTCAAAACTAAGCGTATGAGATGTCCACATCTATCACAAACGAGAGTCATCGGTCAATCGTTTGAGATATGTCATATTTCCCAAATGGGTCATCCTTGCTACTCGTGTGGGATTGCATTACCATCGCACTCGGTTTATTGTGATGCAACGTTTACGATGCGCGTCGTATCACAAACAATTCATAATTGTAAAGCGTGTATGATAAGGAGACTATCACACACATTTGGTCCTACCGCATCATTTGCGATATATCAAGTTTCCCAAACGCTCCAACTGTTGTACTCGTGTCTGATGCGTACGACATAACAAACTGTTCATCATTATAAAGCGTGTATGATAAGGACACTATCACAAACATTTAGGTCAGTCCCACCGTTTTTGATATTGTTTGACATCACACACGGTTTTCAGACGGAAATTGTGTGCATGGTTGCACACGGTTTCTCTCTGTGAAATGTGTCGGATCATGAGGTATATCACACACGTTGTTCTTTACAAACCGTGTGTGGTGTAATGACCCGCAGAGCATATTTCCCCCCTAATTTAATCGCTATAATTTAAAATTCTACAGGAATTGAATTTGAAAGTATGCAATAACATTTTTCATATCCATCATATATAGATATAGCCTTAAGAACCAATGCATTATTCCATTCATAGGTACATATGTGCAATAATTACATAAAAAAAGAATTACATAAGTACCAAATAAAGAATGATGAACCGCGGTTGCATACCTGTATTAAATACGATAAATAAAGAGACGAAAGAAATTCTTGTTGTTGTACAAGGTGAAGCAGAATGTCCATATTGTGTCCTCCATGCAGAATGCACGCACGACTCTAGTCCACCCCCTTGTGATGGCGGACCGCCCATCCTTCACTGTCTTGATAAGGACATCTAGATAGTCATCGTAGCCTGATAGAAATACTTTAACCTTTGCACATGTCCACCAATCATGTTGTTTGAGAGATAATCTTGAGTAAACTGCTTTGGAAACCACTATAAACAAAAAAGATTCAGACATTCTAATCTAACAACTCATTATGGACACTAAAAAGAAGGGTACAAAGTTCTTAGTTACCATTCCGCAGTTCACTATTGTCTTGGATAAAGTGTAAAGAAATAGTTTAATTGCCATATTTTATACCATTTTACTAACAATCTTTATTAGTTTTCTCACTTGATGCTGGTTCATGAAGATCTCATCGTCTCATACGCAAAAAGGGTTAAATCGCGGATCTTTACCAGTGACATATCAACCTACAAGCAACAAGTTAATATTAGAAACTAAACTGAAATTGCACAATGGCGTATTACAGCACTCCCTCTGTTCCACTATATAAGATCTTATTACATTCAAAATACACACATATTAGATGTATTAATATCTTATATTATGGGGCGGAGGGAGTATATACAAGCCATGTGATGAAACTAATCTTAACATCGAAAGGCATGTTAAGTACAACAGTCTAAACATCAACCAAATATATGCATGGTAAACAACATGATCTCAAAATGATATATTCAGTGTGTAGGTTTTTAAGCACGTTAGCTAAGCAAATAAAAAGTGGAAATGTGTGTTAACTACAATAGGATTACCATTAACAACAACATAATATAGTCATTCAAACTGGTATTGTGCAGGTTTAATCACACTAGTTATTGCTACATAAAAATGGAAAGACATATGCTCACTAGAACATGCTTAACAACAACCAAATATAGTCATTCATAATGGTACTGTTGAAATTGCATAGAATATATTTTGTGCTTAAACATCAAATTATATAACTCAACATCACAGCGTGAAAAAACCGAAATAAACAGTGGGCGTGTTAACTACACCAGGCTTAACAGGAATCACATATGGCCGTTGAAACATGCATTGATGAAATTGAACTGCAAAGTCCATACTTCACATATAGAACTTCACAATGTGAATAACTGAAATAAACAAGGCATACTATATAGCAATTGAATTTGGACATATGCCCACTACAAACTGTTGGGGAACGTTGCATGGGAAACAAAAATTTTCCTACGCACACACAAGATCTATCCATGGTGATGAGCATCTACGAGAGGGAGAGTAAATCTACATACCCTTGTAGATCGCTAAGCGGAAGCGTTTAAGAAACGCGGTTGATGTAGTCGAACGTCTCCGCGATCCAAATCGCAAGTCGTCCCTCGATCCGATCACGAACTAGCGCCGAACGGACGGCACCTCCGCGTTCAACACACGTACGGCTTGATGACGCCTTCACCTCCTCGATCCAGCGAGCGATGGTGAAGTAGTGGTTGAGTTCCAGCAGCACGACGGCGTGGTGATGGTGGTGAGGAACAATCTCTGCAGGGCTTCGCCAAGCGCTACGGAGATTATGACGGAGGAACTAGAGGGTTAGGGTTGCCGCACACGGCTTGGGGAAATCTTGATGTATCCCGTGTGCTAGCCCTGCCCCTCTATTTATATGTTGAGCCTTGGGGTCTAAACTTGGAGTAAAAGCCTCCTCCAGGTCGGTTTTGCCCGCACAAGGTCGGTTTGGCCCGCAGGGAAAGAGTCCAACTCGGATCCCTGCAGTACCGCGCACAAGCGGTAGTACCGCTTTACACAAGCGGTAGTACCGCTTGGGCGGTAGTACCGCTTCACACAAGCGGTAGTACCGCTTGGGCGGTAGTACCGCTTCACAAAACGGTAGTACCGTTTACGCGGCAGCAAAACTACTTTTTGCACTTTCCAATACCTCGTGGGCTTTATCCCTTTGGCCCATATAAAGTGTTGCTGCACCCGAACACTTCGGTAAACATCCGGAACCCATTCCGGTGAACTCCGGAACTCTTCTGGAGATCAAAACACTATTATCACATATATCAATCTTTACCTCCGAACTATTCCGGAGATCCTCGTCATGTCCGGGATCTTATCCGGGACTCCGAACAACCTTCGGTCACCAACATAATAACTCAACTATACTAATCGTCACCAAACGTTTAAGTGTGTAGACCCTGCGGGTTCGAGAACTATGTAGACATGACCGAGACACCTCTACGGCCAATAACCAATAGCGGGACCTGGATGCCCATATTGGCTCCTACATATTCTACGAAGATCTTTTATCGGTCGAACCTCTATGTCAAGGATTCAGTTAGTCCCGTATGCTGTTCCCTTTGTTCTTCGGTATGTTACTTGCCCGAGATTCGATCGTCGGTATCTCTATACCTAGTTCAATCTCGTTACCGGCAAGTCTCTTTACTCGTTCCGTAATACAAGATCTCATGGCTAACACTTTAGTCACATTGCTTGCAAGGCTCATTGTGATGTTGTATTACCGAGTGGGCCCTGAGATACCTCTCCGTCACACAGAGTAACAAATCCCAGTCTTGATCCATGCCAACCCAACAGACACCCTCGGAGATACCTGTAGAGCACCTTTATAGTCACCCAGTTACGTTGCGACGTTTGATACACACAAGGTACTCCTCCGATGTCAGGGAGTTGCATGATCTCATGGTCATAGGAACAGATACTTGACATGCAGAAAACAATAGCAATAAACTGACACGATCAAATGCTACGTTCTTAGTTTGGGTCTTGTCCATCACATCATTCTCCTAATGATGTGATCCCGTTATCAAATGACATCTCATGTCAATGGCTAGGAAACCTTAACCATCTTTGATCAACGAGCTAGTCAACTAGAGGCTTACTAGGGACACAGTGTTGTCTATGTACCCACACATGTATTTGAGTTTCCAATCAATACAATTATAGCATGGATAATAAACGATTATCATGAACAAGGAAATATAATAATAACCAATTTATTATTGCCTCTAGGGCATATTTCCAACAGTCTCCCACTTGCACTAGAGTCAATAATCTAGTTCACATTACTATGTGATTTACATTGTAATGAATCGAACACCCATGCAGTTCTGGTGTTGTTCATGTTTAGCCCTTGGAAGAGGTTTAGTCATCGGATCTGCAACATTTAGATCCGTGTGTACTTTGCAAATATTTATGTCGTCCTCCTTGATGTAATCGCGGATGGAATTGAAACGTCGCTTTATGTGTCTGGTCCTCTTGTGAAATCTTGGTTCCTTGGCTAGAGCAATGGCACCAGTATTATCACAAAACAGAGTCATTGGGTTAAGCGCACTAGGCACTACTCCAAGATCTGTCATGAACTCCTTCATCCAGACACCTTCCTTCGCCGCCTCCGAGGCAGCGATGTACTCCGCTTCGCATGTAGAATCTGCTACCACGCTTTGCTTGGAACTGCACCAGCTAACCGCACCCCCATTAAGAATAAATACGTATCTGGTTTGCGACTTAGAGTCATCCGGATCAGTGTCAAAGCTTGCATCGACGTAACCCTTTACGACGAGCTCTTGATCACCTCCATAAACGAGAAACATGTCCTTAGTCCTTTTCAGGTACTTCAGGATATTCTTGACCGCCGTCCAGTGTTCCATTCCTGGATCACTTTGAAACCTTCCGACCATACTTATGGCAAGGCTGACATCGGGTCTTGTGCACAGCATTGCATACATGATAGAGCCTATGGCCGAAGCATAGGGGATGACACTCATCTTTTCTCTATCTTCTGCAGTCACTGGGCATTGAGTCTTACTCAACTTCACACCTTGCAATACAGGCAAGAACCCCTTCTTGGACTGATCCATTTTGAACTTCTTCAAAACTTTGTCAAGGTATGTGCTTTGTGAAAGTCCTATCAAACGTCTCGATCTATCTCTATAGATCTTGATGCCTAATATGAAAGCAGCTTCTCCTAGGTCCTTCATTGAAAAACTCTTGTTCAAATATTCCTTTATGCTTTCCAGCATTTCTATATTGTTTCCAATCAGTAATATGTCATCCACATATAATATTAGAAACGCTATAGAGCTCCCACTCACTTTCTTGCAAATACAAGCTTCTCCGTAAACTTGTATAAACTCGAACGCTTTGATCACCTCATCAAAACGAAGATTCCAACTCCGAGATGCTTGCACCAGTCCATAAATGGATCGCTGGAGTTTGCAAACTTTGTCAGCATTCTCTGGATCGACAAAACCTTCTGGTTGCATCATATACAACTCTTCCTTAAGGTAACCGTTAAGGAACGCTGTTTTGACATCCATCTGCCAAATTTCATAATCGAAAAAGGCAGCTATTGCTAACATGATTCTGACAGACTTAAGCATCGCTACGGGTGAGAAGGTCTCATCGTAGTCAACTCCTTGAACTTGTGAAAAACCCTTTGCCACAAGTCGAGCTTTATAGACGGTGACATTACCGTCCGCGTCCGTCTTCCTCTTAAAGATCCATTTGTTCTGAATGGCCTTACGCCCTTCAGGTAATACTTCCAAAGTCCATACTTTGTTTTCATACATGGATCCCATCTCGGATTTCATGGCCTCTAACCACTTCTCGGAATCCGGGCCCATCATCGCTTCTCCATAGCTCGTAGGTTCATCGTTGTCTAACAACATGACCTCTAAGACAGGGTTGCCGTACCACTCGGGAGTAGTACGCGTCCTTGTCGACCTACGAGGTTCGATAGCAACTTGATCCAAAGCTTCATGATCATCATCATTAACTTCCTCTTCAGCTAATGTAGGCTCCACAGAAACATCTTTCTGCGCTGCGCTACTCTCAGGTTGAAGTAAAGGTTCAACAACCTCATCAAGTTCTATCTTCCTCCCACTCAATTCTTTCGAGAGAAACTCTTTCTCAAGAAATGTTCCGTTTTTAGCGACAAACACTTTGCCTTCGGATCTGAGGTAGAAGGTATACCCAACTGTCTCTTTTGGGTATCCTATGAAGACACATTTCTCCGCTTTGGGTTCCAGCTTTTCAGGCTGAAGCTTTTTGACATAAGCATCACATCCCCAAACTTTAAGAAACGACAGCTTTGGCTTCTTGCCAAACCAAAGTTCATATGGCGTCGGCTCAACGGATTTCGATGGTGCCCTATTTAAAGTGAATGCAGCTGTCTCTAATGCATAACCCCAAAACGATAGTGGCAAATCGGCAAGAGACATCATAGATCGCACCATATCCAATAAGGTTCGATTACGACGTTCGGACACACCATTACGCTGTGGTGTTCCAGGCGGTGTCAGTTGTGAAACAATTCCACATTGTCTTAAGTGACTGCCAAACTCATAACTCAGATATTCTCCTCCTCGATCAGATCGTAGGAATTTAATCTTCTTGTTACGATGATTCTCAACTTCACTCTGAAATTGTTTGAACTTTTCAAATGTTTCAGACTTGTGTTTCATTAAGTAAATATACCCATATCTACTTAAGTCATCAGTGAAGGTGAGAAAGTAACGATAACCACCGCGCGCCTCAATACTCATCGGACCGCACACATCAGTATGTATGATTTCCAACAAGTCACTTGCCCGTTCCATTGTTCCAGAGAACGGTGTTTTAGTCATCTTGCCCATGAGGCATGGCTCACATGTGTCAAGTGATTCAAAATCAAGTGACTCCAAAAGTCCATCAGCATGGAGCTTCCTCATGCGTTTTACGCCAATATGACCTAAACGGCAGTGCCACAAGAAAGTGGTATTATCATTATCAATTCTACATCTTTTGGCATCAATGTTATGAACATGTGTATCATTACTATCGAGATTCAATAAGAATAAACCCCTCACATTGGGTGCATGACCATAAAAGATATTACTCATATAAATAGAACAACCATTATTCTCTGATTTAAATGAGTAACCGTCTCGCAATAAACAAGATCCAGATATAATGTTCATGCTTAACGCAGGCACCGAATAACACTTATTTAGGTTCATCACTAATCCCGACGGTAATCGAAGAGCGAGCGTGCCGACGGCGATCACATCAACCTTGGAACCATTTCCCACGCGCATCGTCACTTCGTCCTTTGCCAACCTCCGTCTATTCCGCAGTTCCTGTTTAGAGTTGCAAATATGAGCAACCGCACCGGTATCAAATACCCAGGCACTACAACGAGGGTTGGTAAGGAACATATCAATAACATGTATATCATATATACCTTGTTTGTTGTTGGCCGCCTTCTTGTCAGCCAAATACTTGGGGCAGTTCCGCTTCCAGTGTCCAGTTCCCTTGCAATGAAAGCACTCAGTTTCTGGTTTGGGTCCAGCCTTGGGTTTCTTCACAGGAGCAGCAACTGCTTTGCCACCCTTCTTAGATTTACCCTTCTTACCCTTGCCATTTTTCTTGAAACTAGTGGTTTTATTGATCATCAACACTTGATGCTCCTTCTGAATTTTAGACTCAGCGGCTTTCAGCATCGCAAACAGCTCGGCGACTGACTTGTTCATCCCGTGCATGTTATAGTTCAACACGAAGCTCTTGTAGCTAGGTGGCAATGATTGAAGAACTCTGTCAGTGATAGCCTCTGGCGGAAGGGGCATCCCTAATTCAGCCAGACGGGTGGAGTACCCAGACATTCTGAGCACGTGATCACTGATAGACCCGTTCTCCTCCATCTTGCAAGTATAGAACTTATCGGAGATCTCATATCTCTCGATCCGGGCATTCTTCTGAAAGATAAACTTCAACTCCTGGAACATCTCATATGCTCCATGACGTTCAAAACGTCTTTGAAGTCCCGGTTCTAAGCCATACAACATTGCACATTGAACTATTGAGTAATCATCAGAACGAGCCTGCCAGGCGTTCACAACGTCTAGAGACTCAACTGGAGCGGGTGGATCACCAAGTGGTGCATCAAGGACATAAGCCTTCTAGGAAGCCGTAAGGATAATCCTTAGATTACGGGCCCAGTCCACAAAGTTACTTCCATCATCTTTCAACTTAGCTTTCTCTAGGAACGCATTAAAATTCAGGGGTGCTACTGCGCGAGCCATGATCTACAACATAAATATAGCAAAGACAACTTAGACTATTGTTCAAGATAATGAGTTTAATTAATCATATTACTTAAAAACTCCCACTCAAATTGACATCCCTCCGGTCATTCGAGTGTAACATGATCCAAATCCACCAACTCAAGTCCGATCATCACGTGAGTCGAGGTGGTTTCAATGGTGAACATCTTCATGTTGATCATATCTACTATATGACTCATGTTCGACCTTTCGGTCTCTTGTGTTCCGAGGCCATGTCTGTACATGCTAGGCTCGTCAAGTTTAACCCGAATGTTCCGCGTGTGCAACATGGCTTGCACCCGTTGTATGTGAACGAGGAGTCTATCACACCCGATCATCACGGCGTGTCTCGAAACGACGAACTTTCGCAACGGTGCACACTCGGGGAGAACACAATTTATCTTGAAATTTAAGTGAGGGATCACCTTATAATGCTACCGTCGTCCTAAGCAAAATAAGATGCATAAAAGGATTAACATCACATGCAAATCATAAGTGACATGATATGGCCATGAACTTGTGCTTTTGATCTCCATCTCCAAAGCACCGGCATGATCTCCATCGTCACCGGCATGACACCATGATCTCCATCATCTTGATCTCCATCAACGTGTCGCCATAAGGTTGTCGCGCCGACTGTTGCTTCCACGACTATTGCTAACGTTTAGCGATAAAGTAAAGCATTACATAGCGCTTAATGATTGACACGCAGGTCATACAATAATTAAAGACAACTCTATGGCTCCTGCCAGTTGCCGTACTCATCGACATGCAAGTCGTGATATTCTATACAACACATGATCATCTCATACATCACATATATCTCATCATGTAATTGGCCATATCACATCACAACATACCCTGCAAAAACAAGTTAGACGTCCTCTAATTGTTGTTGCAAATTTTACGTGGCTGCTACGGGTTTGCAAGAACCGTTCTTACCTACACAAAACCACAACGTGGTGTAGTGATTGCTTTTTGATCTTCTAAAAGAACCCTCTTCATTGAAATCGATTCAACTAAAGTGAGAGAGACAGACACCCGCTAGCCATCTTTATGCAACAAAATTACATGTCAGTTGAAGGAACCTGTCTCGCGTAAGTGTACGCGTAATGTCGGTCCGGGCCGCTTCATCTCACAATACCGCCGAATCAAGTATCAACTAGTAATGGCAAGGAATATGTATACACCCACGCCCACAACTCGTTTGTGTTCTACTCGAGATCTCATCTACGCATAGACCTAGCTCGGATGCCACTGTTGGGGAACGTTGCATGGGAAACAAAAATTTTCCTACGCACACACAAGATCTATCCATGGTGATGAGCATCTATGAGAGGGAGAGTAAATCTACATACCCTTGTAGATCGCTAAGCGGAAGCGTTTAAGAAACGCGGTTGATGTAGTCGAACGTCTCCGCGATCCAAATCGCAAGTCGTCCCTCGATCCGATCACGAACTAGCGCCGAACGGACGGCACCTCCGCGTTCAACACACGTACGGCTTGATGACGCCTTCACCTCCTCGATCCAACGAGCGATGGTGAAGTAGTGGT
This sequence comes from Elymus sibiricus, assembly GCA_039707655.1. Taxonomy (NCBI): domain Eukaryota; kingdom Viridiplantae; phylum Streptophyta; class Magnoliopsida; order Poales; family Poaceae; genus Elymus; species Elymus sibiricus. The sequence continues at coordinate 401,993,169 of CM077671.1, forward strand.
TGAGTTCCAGCAGCACGACGGCGTGGTGATGGTGGTGAGGAACAATCTCTGCAGGGCTTCGCCAAGCGCTACGGAGATTATGACGGAGGAACTAGAGGGTTAGGGTTGCCGCACACGGCTTGGGGAAATCTTGATGTATCCCGTGTGCTAGCCCTGCCCCTCTATTTATATGTTGAGCCTTGGGGTCTAAACTTGGAGTAAAAGCCTCCTCCAGGTCGGTTTTGCCCGCACAAGGTCGGTTTGGCCCGCAGGGAAAGAGTCCAACTCGGATCCCTGCAGTACCGCGCACAAGCGGTAGTACCGCTTTACACAAGCGGTAGTACCGCTTGGGCGGTAGTACTGCTTCACACAAGCGGTAGTACCGCTTGGGCGGTAGTACCGCTTGGGCGGTAGTACCGCTTCACAAAACGGTAGTACCGTTTACGCGGCAGCAAAACTACTTTTTGCACTTTCCAATACCTCGTGGGCTTTATCCCTTTGGCCCATATAAAGTGTTGCTGCACCCGAACACTTCGGTAAACATCCGGAACCCATTCCGGTGAACTCCGGAACTCTTCCGGAGATCAAAACACTATTATCACATATATCAATCTTTACCTCCGAACTATTCCGGAGATCCTCGTCATGTCCGGGATCTTATCCGGGACTCCGAACAACCTTCGGTCACCAACATAATAACTCAACTATACTAATCGTCACCAAACGTTTAAGTGTGTAGACCCTGCGGGTTCGAGAACTATGTAGACATGACCGAGACACCTCTACGGCCAATAACCAATAGCGGGACCTGGATGCCCATATTGGCTCCTACATATTCTATGAAGATCTTTTATCGGTCGAACCTCTATGTCAAGGATTCAGTTAATCCCGTATGCTGTTCCCTTTGTTCTTCGGTATGTTACTTGCCCGAGATTCGATCGTCGGTATCTCTATACCTAGTTCAATCTCGTTACCGGCAAGTCTCTTTACTCGTTCCGTAATACAAGATCTCGTGGCTAACACTTTAGTCACATTGCTTGCAAGGCTCATTGTGATGTTGTATTACCGAGTGGGCCCTGAGATACCTCTCCGTCACACAGAGTAACAAATCCCAGTCTTGATCCATGCCAACCCAACAGACACCCTCGGAGATACCTGTGGAGCACCTTTATAGTCACCCAGTTACGTTGCGAAGTTTGATACACACACGGTACTCCTCCGATGTCAGGGAGTTGCATGATCTCATGGTCATAGGAACAGATACTTGACATGCAGAAAACAATAGCAATAAACTGACACGATCAAATGCTACGTTCTTAGTTTGGGTCTTGTCCATCACATCATTCTCCTAATGATGTGATCCCGTTATCAAATGACATCTCATGTCAATGGCTAGGAAACCTTAACCATCTTTGATCAACGAGCTAGTCAACTAGAGGCTTACTAGGGACACAGTGTTGTCTATGTACCCACACATGTATTTGAGTTTCCAATCAATACAATTATAGCATGGATAATAAACGATTATCATGAACAAGGAAATATAATAATAACCAATTTATTATTGCCTCTAGGGCATATTTCCAACACAAACAACCGATCAAGCAAAAACAGTTAAACAAGGCATATGCTCACTACAACAGGCTTAACAACAACCAAATATAGTCATTCATAGTGGTATTGGGGGTGCATGTGAGAGTTGACATATGAGAGAGTGCATTGGGAATGGGATGAAATGATTAATGTGAGCAAATTACTATGTGCCTTGGTCCAAGAGAAGTGGTCTCCGGGCCCAATAAGCCCGGACGGAGGGAGTAGGCGATTAATTTGAAGTGACAAGTTTTTTATGCCTGGACCATCCTTTTTTTGTTTGCAAATATTTTTTTCAAGCAGTTAGACACTTAGCACTAGAACCGTATTCCTCGCAGTCCAAAAGGATTTGCAAATAGCGTAGAGGATTTTGATGATGTTCTTTGAGAGGTGAAAAACTAACATGAGATAGGTAGAAAGTGAGTCAAGGGTTCACGAAAGGAGAGTGAGGTGGGCGTCGCGAGAGAGCAGCCTAGCCGCCCAACCGGTGCCGGTCCGCATTCTAAGGGCAAGTGTTTTGTTCATATACCAAGTTTCCACCATTTGCCATACCTCTTTTTACCATACATGATTAAGGTTAGGCGATCAAATTGCCAACAACCCGCTTATCAGACTACCGGGAGCTCTCGAGGCATATTCCTCCCCCTTTCCCTATCTCCGGCTATGATGCTTGCCGAAGTGGCAAAAAGGGTGCTTCAGTCGGAGGGGAAGGGTTGCATCCGCTTCTGTGAAGCACGGATCCGTGCTTGTTTTGGGGGCGGGGGAAGTACAATGACCTGCGATAGAGGACGAGACACCGACCATGGACGTCGGCAACTTACCTGCGGTGGCCTTCTTGGGACCAAAGAGGTGGCGACCTCCCATGTTCTACTTTTCCTTGGTGTCATCGACGGAAGCGCGGGCCACCGAATCGTCGAGCTCTGCATAGCCCTTTTCCTTCTCCATGGACCAGGCGCGGTTTTGCCAACGTTGACCGCGGATGACACGATGTCTGGCCTCATCCATGCCAGCTACGATGCCTGCTCCGGCGTGCTCCCCCGCGTGCCTTCGTGGAGCAACTCGCCACTCCTTCGCGAGCTGGTTTGGAGCGACGAGTTGCTGAACCACACACCGGCTTGGAGAGACAACTTGCTCCGTCGGGACCGGCGAGGGAGGTGGAGCAGCGAGATGCCTTGCTCGTATCCGGCAGGCTTGGCGGGTCACCAAACCGGTTTTATGCCAGAGAACTGGTCTTCCTGCTCGTCGGGTGTCATCGAAAGGGTGGATAAATGGTGGAAGGAGATGGGGAGCGACGGGGTAATGCAATTCTTGCCCCCCGTCTGGCCTCCTTTAAATAGCAGGCGGACGGGAGGAGCTTGCTCGACGTTGTGTTTAATATCGTCCGCTCGTGAACAGACGTGTGGCCGGAGTAAGTTTCTCAGTTTTCACGCGGATTTAATAGACGCGTTTGAATGCGACGAGGAGACGTGTCCAGCCAGGCGTGCAGCAGGCGGCGCCCTTGGCTGGCACGCCGCTTCAATGGTGGAGCCAATGAGAGGTTGCATCCGTCTTGAGTCGTCTTCAATGCGTAGCAGCCGCTCTACAACGACATGTATGCGGGCAGCTCATGCCGGGTGGGAATGCGTGCGAGGAAGGAGGGGTTTGTGTGGGCCAGATCAGTCAGACGCGGGCTTGGGTGCTGTCCGGACGCACGCAGAACCCCGCGTCTGTCTTTAGTTTATGCGAGAAAGTATGTACGGACCGCCCTGCGAACCAATACAGCCCCGCGTTGAATGGCACAACATATCCAGACCATACGGACCAGGCGGATGCAGACGGTTTGAGGGTCCCGTTAAAGATGCCCTAATCGTGGCAAGATATGTCAAACTTTATTATGGACAAACCTATAAATTCGACACAATGCCTGCTTCTACGAGGAGGTCCACTCCAATCCTCTACGGACTATGGTGGCCAAGGGAAGGAGACAATGCATGCCAGCCCGGACTCTGGAATGGCTCCGCGTGGCGAGAGAATACGATAATCCTACCTCATGCTCCAATTGTCTACTTGTGCACTGAAATCCAATCATTATACTCTAATCATTCATCATTACACTTCTATTAAAAGAACAATAATCATCCATCATTATACTACTTCTCCTCCTCCAATCTTTAACAACACTACAGAGGAGCCCCCACTCGCCCAGCTAACAGAGGAGCCATCATCTTCTACAAAGTTGGCAATGTGTTTGCCAAGTTTGTTGGTACTCAAAGTGATGCCAAGAAAAGAACCATTTGGGTTGTCAATTCTATTGTGACTAACCTCTTAGGAACTAACTTGGTTGGGGACCATCAAGCTAAAACTTTATCAATAGGTGTTGATGGAGGGCATTGGAGACTTGGCTACATCATGAAGAATTAAGGGATCTTCATCATTCATATTATCTCAAGCCAAGTCATTTGGATTATCGAGTTTCTATCTTATATCCAATGTGCCTTTCTCCTTGCGGTAACTTGTACTTAAATTATTTTCATTGATAGTTACTTGCCCCTTTGAATGTTGTGGTTTTGTACCTTGCATGTGTTTGTATATGGTGTGCTTCCTATTTGTTTATCATGAGTAATCCAGTATGTATGATGGTTTGCACATCATGTATGTGTGAGTCTTGTGTTGAGCCTTTTTGCATCTTGTTTGCATCTTAGTTGGCTCTTTGAGAGATTAATGGATTATCCCATTTTGGGGGAGTGATGTGCTTTGTGCACTCCACGATCCTAAAAATGTGTGTACATGAGGAATACCACTTAGTATTGATATTACAAGATTATCTAGCTTCTATGTGGTATGTCTTCTCATGAGAAGTTCAAATTCTAAATGGTCCATTAATTATCTTTTGTTGAATTTCATTTGCCACTTGTTAATTATTTTGGGTTATCACATTATGGGGGAGCAATATGCTATGTGCATATTACAAGCCTAGAAAATGTGTACATTTGAGGTATTGCCACTTAGAATTGATATTATAAATTATCTTGTTCCTAGGTGGCATGTTAGCTCTACAAGTGTCATTTTCTTATGATTTGGGTGTGAAGATGATGATGGATATATTTGCAATCTACCAATGGGAATTACTTCCTAATACTTCTTGTCCTTTAACAATTGGTATTCTTTTATGTGGTAGAAATTGCTAATCATCTTTACATTGAATTTTGTTTATCCGTTTGTCTTCCTTGCCTCTTATGGATCTTTTTGAGCATGTCTAGTGCTTCTATAGATATAGAGAAAGTGATGATCCCATCTTGTGCATTTTGTATTCTAATGCAACTTCTATATAATGCACATCTATTGTGGAGTTATCCTATTTTCTTTAGACCACTCTCTTTATGCGTTTATCATCAAACCTTTTTGATCCTTATCAAGTGCGTGTTGGTAGAAGTCAAGCCTTTTCTTCTTGGTGCTTTGTGCCATCATGAAAATTTGCTGACGGTTTGGTTTGTTTGGAACCTAGCTCTCTTTTTGGAACTTGATACCCTCTTGTTTGTTTCCTTTCAATTGGTATCTTGTTTTCTTTTTTGGCATGCGTCAATGGATATCCCATTCCTTGATGTATCTTTTAATTGGTATCCCTCAAGTGATAATTTGTTCGTTCGGTATCTTAATTTCACTTGATACCTTTTCTTTTGGTATCTTATCAACTATGTGTTGATTTGGTCCTTGAAAGTCTTGAGCATGCATATTTACTATATGTACTCATTTGGCATGCTTTCTTTCTTTGACCCATTATATAGGGGAAACTCCACCATGGCATAGATTAGCTAAAGTGTGCATGAAATTCAATTTCATATCTATATGCACATATTTGTGTGGAGTTTGTCCTATGTATTGTTGGTTATCTAACTCTTTGGTCCCAATGAGTTTGGGTACCATTTTGTTTGTGTTGTTTCTCTAAGAACAATTGGAGATGCATTGGACGCTCGTCTCACTTACAAGGAAAGTGTTGACACCATGTGCTTATTGGAGCCAAGCTAGGATGATCAATGAACCATTATCTACTACATGAATCCAAGGCTATCTCGGTAACAAGTATCTACTTCATGCATACATTTCTTGCATTCATTCTTGTGTAGGTTGCATCATGTCATGAATTTATTGATTCGTTCTTGTGATACTTGTTTCCTTTCTCAAAGCATCCAACAATGATCTATTGTTGCTAGTTGTGATGTCTTTGATGTTCGTGTGGTTGGAGTTCATTTATATACAATAAGATAATATTGAGCCATATGCTATGCTTTTCAAGCAACGATCTTGTTGGTATATTTATGACTCCCTTTTGGATATCTCATTACTTCCTTGTGTAATTATTTCGTGTGTACATCCTTCTTTGTGGATATATATCATCATGATTGTCTTCTACCTAGAATCTTTTACACATGTGAAAAGTTACATCTATAGTTGATATCTTTTTCTTTCACGCCCACCATTGCATTCCATTTTATTTCCTTGGTGGTTTCGTGAAAGGATTTGTCTTGAGTGCAGATCTTATATCCTTGCATCTTGATGCACTCATTGGTGGTGAAGATTTTTCGCTCCTTGTCTCGACGAGGATTTTTCCATTTCGATTGGTATCCCTCCTCTTGACAAAGCTATTATTTCCTATCTTCACCATGGGTTGTCACAAGCTTTGGTTTTTAATTTGCTTATTAGTAAGCGTGTGAACCCATTTGCTTGTAGTGTGTGTGTGTGGGAAGGATATGTCTAGCACTTTGTGTCTCATTTCATCAAGACTATGTTGATACTTAATGCTCATCTTTATACCAGTCTTATCAAGTGCTTTGCCATGACTCACACACATCATTTTGGTTGAGCCTATTCTTTAGTTGCCTCTCTCATGTTGCTTAACCATATATTTGTTGCAAGTGCTATGCATTATTTCGCTCACTTGCACGTGTTTTGTGTTTTCATTGATTTTGGGGGAGCAATGATCCTATTTTGTGCACCTGTATCTGAATACAAAAATTCTAAATAGTGCACAAATCATGGGGAGCTTCTCTAGTTTCTTTAAAACACTCCTTTTCCCATATCATAATATCCTTTATTCATGTGACTCATAGGATCACGTGATTGAGTGTTTCTATTGGTATCTTTTGATTGCTTGCTTCAGTGCTTCACTCTTTGGTATGTCTTTGTGACATACAATCATTTTTGCATCTTTGGATCCTCAATATAGTTTGTCTTCCTCCAACTACTTGTCATTTAATATGTGTATTTCATTGCACTCACGTTTTGAGAAATACACACTTTTTGGAGGAACACCAATTATATTGGCTTTCTAATCTTTTCGTCCATTTTGACAATCGATGCCAATGGGGGAGAAGTTTAGAGAGTTTAGTTTGGAGAAGTTTATAGAGTTTTGCTTTTGATTCTTAAGCATTCGCGTCTCATACCCATGCATATGCATTATTGGTTGTTGCTTTTCATGAGTGTTCTTGGTTTTGCTTATTTCCTTATATAAACTCTCTTGAAAGTGATTGCCATCAATTACCAAAATGGGGGAGATTGTTAGAGCATATTTCTCCATGTGTGGTTTTGGTAATTATTGACAATCCCTATGGACTAATGGTTACTTTGAGTTTTACTTCAAGGATTTGTCGACCAAGGTGGTATTCAAGGATTTATCCAAAGATTGGCCATGTGAGAGTTGAGCTTATTGCAAGCATGTCTTGAAGAAGAAGATTGTGTGAACATTCATGTTTACCTTCAAGAAATCATCTTTTATGAAGAAAAGATAAGAGCATATTTCTCCATGTGTGGTTTTGGATTTTATGTGATGACTAAGGTGGTAATCAAGGATGTATCGAAATATTGGTCATGTGAGAGTTGAGCTTACTGCAAGCATGTTGACGTGGCTTGAGACTGCGTCGGTATTTCCCCCAAAGAGGAAGGGATGATGCAGCACAGCGACGGTAAGTATTTCCCTCAATTATGAAACCAAGGTATCGAACCAGTAGGAGGATCACCACCACTACGTAAACAGTACCTGCACACAAAGAACAAATACTTGCAACCCGACGCGAAAGAGAGGTTGTCAATCTCTCTACGGTAAAAAGATAGATTAGGTAGTGATAAATTGGAGAGATAGATCTCTCAAGAACACAAAATATAGAGGGCAAATAAAAAGTGCAGCAAGGTATTTTTAGGTTTTTGGAATAATAGATCTGAAAACAAAAGTGGCAAAAAGATAGATCGGAAAGCAATATGTTGGAAAAGTAGACCCGAGGGTCGTAGGATTCACTAGTGGCTTCTCTCATGAGTATAGCACACGGTGGGTGAATAAATTACTGTTGGGCAATTGATAGAAGATCAGATAATCATGACGATATCCAAGGCGATGATCATTATATAGGCATCACGTCCAAGATTAGTAGACCAAAATGATTCTGCATCTACTACTATTATTCCACACATCGACCGCTATCCAGCATGCATCTAGTGTATTAAGTTCATGGGAAAATGGAGTAATGCAATAAGAACGGTGACATGATGTAGACAAGATCTATTCATGTAGGAATATACCCCATCTTGTTATCCTTAATAGCAACGATACAAGCGTGCCTCGCTGCCCCTTCTGTCACTGGGAGAGGACACCGCAAGATCGAACCCATCACAAAGCACCTCTTCCCATGGCAAGAAAAATCGATCTAGTTGGCCTAACTAAACCAAAGATTCGAAGAAGAAATACGAGGTTATAAGTAATCATGCATATAAGAGATCAAACAAGACTCAAATAATATTCATGGATAGAAACTGATCATGAACTCAAAATTCATCGGATCCCAACAAACACACCGCAAAAAGTTTACATCAAATAGATCTCCAAGAGACCATTGTATTGAGAATCAAAAGAGAGAGATGAAGCCATCTAGCTACTGCCTACGGACCCGTAGGTCTATGGTGGACTACTCACGCATCATCGGAGAGGCACCAATGAGGATGTTGAACCCATCCATGATGGTGTTAGATTGGATCTCGAGGTTCTGGAACTTGCGGCAGCTGGATGTGTTTTTCGTCAACTCCTCTAGGGTTTCTAGAATATTTGGTAATTTATAGGCGTCAGAGGCGGTGGAGAGGGGTCCCGAGGAGGGCACAACCCATCAGGGCGCGCCCAGGGCCTCTGGTGCGCTCTGGTGGGTTGTGGTCTCCTCGACCCTCCCCTCTGGCACTTCTTTGGCCCACTGGATGTCTTCTGGCCCAAAAAAAATCTTCAAAAAGTTTCGCGGTGTTTGGGCTTCGTTTGGTACTGATATTCTGCGAAGTAAAAAACAAGCAAAAACAACTGGCACTTTGGCACTATGTCAATAGGTTAGTCCCAAAAAATGATATAAAGTTGCTATAAAATGATTGTAAAACATCCAAGATTGATACTATAACAGCATGGAACAAGCAAAAATTATGGATACGTTGGAGACGTATCACATGTCTTGAAGGAGAAGATTGTGTGAACATTCATGTTTACCTTCAAGACATCATATTTTATGAAGAGAAGATAAGATACAAGGTTGATCAAGACTATGGCAAAGAGTGAATCAAGTTGATCAACACACAAAGCGTACAAGATGTACCGAGAGGGATCAAGTGATCCCATGGTATGGTAAGCATTGTCCATTACGCTTTGTGTACTAACCCATGATGTTTGTAAGGTTTTCATGTGGGGTTAGGTATCTTTCCATGGGCTTGCATCGAAAATAAGATCTCTTACAACCTATGGAGGATGATATCAAGTGGTGTTCGTCATCAAGATTGCGGTGTGCAAGTTCAAGTGGAGCATCACGAAGAGATCATGCCTGAAGCTTGACGTCAATTGTGGTGTCAATGGACTTGTGAAGATGTGCCCAAGAGTGGCTTGCCCATAGTGGAGTATGGGGGAGCAATCAACTAGTCTGCATCGAGCCAACGCAATCAAGAAAGGTGATCCAACTTGAAAGATCGTGGATGTCGCCTAGAGGGGGGGGGTGAATAGGCGCTTTAAAATAATTACGGTTTAGGCTTGAACAAATGCGGAATAAACCTATCGGTTAATTTGTCAAGCACAAAACCTAAATCGACTAGGCTCACCTATGTGCACCAACAACTTATGCTAAGCACGATACACAACTAAGTGATAGCAAGATATATAACAAGAAACAATATAGCTATCATAAAGTAAAGTACATAAGTAAAGGGCTTGGGTAAGAGATAACCGAGGCACGCGGAGACGACGATGTATCCCGAAGTTCACACCCTTGCGGATGCTAATCTCCGTTTGGAGCGGTGTGGAGGCACAATGCTCCCCAACAATGCCACTAGGGCCACCGTATTCTCCTCACGCCCTCGCACAATGCAAGGTGCCGTGATTCCACTAAGCGGTGCCTTAGAAGGTGGCAACCGAACCTTTACAGTTGGCAACCCTTGGGGGCGGTCACCGTACCCGTACAAATTGCCCGGGGCAATCTCCACAACTTAATTGGAGACCCCGAAGCTTGCCCGGAGCTTTACACCACAATGATTGAGCTCCGAGGCACCACCAAGCCGTCTAGGGCGCCAAGGCACCCAAGAGGAACAAGCTCTAGGGTGCTCAAACACCCAAGAGTAATAAGCTTCTCAACTACTAACTTCCACGTATCACCGTGGAGAACTCAAACCGATGCAACTAATGCAATGGCAAGAACACACCAAGTGCACAAGTCCCTCTCCCTCAAATCCCACCAAAGCAACAAACGCTATGGTGGAAAGTGAGAGGAAGAACAAGGAGAACACCAAGAACTCCAAGATCTAGATCCACAAGGTTTCCCTCGCATAGAGGAGAAAGTGATTGGTGGAAAGATGGATCTAGATCTCCTCTCTCTATTCCCTCAAGAAGGAGCAAGAATCATTGGAGGGATGGAGAGATAGCAAAGCTCTAGAAGGTCAACAATGGAGGAGAGAGAGCTGCAAGGGGATAAAAGAACCGTTGGGGGCAAGGGGGAAGAAGACCCCCTTTTAAAGGAGCCCCCAAATCCAACCGTTACCTGACTCAGCCCGCACAGAGCGGTACTACCGCTCCTCAGAGCGGTACTACCGCTCGGGCGGTAGTAATTCAAAAAAAAGCAGGCGAGAACACGGAACTGGAGCGGTAGTGCCGCACTTAGCGGTACTACCGTTCCAACCAAGCGGTACTACCGCTAAAGCGAAAAGAGCAACAGAAGCTTGCACACTCTGCGAAAAAACAAGCGGTAGTAGCAGCGGTAGTGGAGGGCGGAAGTACCGTGTCAAGCGGTACTACCGCTCTACTACCGTTTTGCTACCGCTTAGCTGAAAACAATACCAGAGAGGTTTCTCCAAGCGGTAGTGGCAACGGTAGTAGGGGCCGGTAGTACCGCGCCAAGCGGTATTACCGCTCTACTACCGCTCTACTACCGCTTAGCGGAAAACAATACCAGAGAGGTTTCTCCAAGCGGTAGTGGCAACGGTAGTAGGGGCCGGTAGTACCGCACCAAGCGGTACTACCGCTCTACTACCGCTCTACTACCGCTTAGCGGAAAACAGCACCAGAGGGGTTTCTCCAAGCGGTAGTGCTGCGGAAGACCACAGCGGCACTACCGCACAAGCGGTACTACCGTGGTACCGAGCGGTACTACCGCTTGGGTGCTGCAAAAGTGCCCAAGTAGAACAGACAGATACAGGAAAACCAGAACTGCCACAACTTCTACATATGAGCTCCGAATTGAGCAAACTCAAGCTTGTTGGATAGAAGACAACGAGTACTATACAAACAGCGACTGGTTATAATAAGAAGTGGCAGGGGAGAAATGCCTAAGATATAGAGAAGAGAAACCTCTATGAATGAAGAACCGGCATAAACTCCAACATCGAAAACATCATAGAAGATGCATATATGAACTCCGTTTTCGATGAACTCGAGCTTGTCATGAAGATGACCAAAAGCTCAAAGACTCACAAAGAGAAACATCAAACACGAACCAAGAAAGATGATGCAAGGATGCAATGGTTTGAGCTCTCTACGAAGATACGATAAAGCTACTCAGTTGAGAGCCCCCCTTGATAGTACGGCCATCGATCCTATAACCCGGTCTCCCAACTACTACCATGAGACCGGTAAAATAGAAAACCTATCAAGGGCAAACCTTTGCCTTGCGCATAGTCCACTTGAGCTAGATGATGACGATCTTGACCTCCTCAAGTTGGACCACCTTTCTTGATTGCGCCGGCTCGATGAAGACTAGTAGATTGCTCCCCCATACTCCACTATGGGTGAGCCACTCTTCGGCACATCTTCACAAGTCCATTGTCACCACAATGGACGACAAGCTTCAAGCATGTGATCTCTTCGTGATGCTCCACTTGAACTTGCACACCGCAATCTTGATGACGATCACCACTTGATGTCACCCTCCATGGGTTGAATGAGATCTTCCTATTGACGCAAGCCCATGGAAACAAACCTAACCCCACAAAGAACTCTCGCATAGAACATGGGTTAGTACACAAAGCGTAATGGACAATGCTTACCATACCGTGAGATCACTTGATCCCACTCGGTACATCTTCTACGCTTTGTGTGTTGATCAACTTGAATCACTCTTCATATTTAGTCTTGATCAACCTTGAATCTTTCCAACTCTCTTCATTAGGATGATGTCTTGAAGGTAAACACTTCTTCTTCAAGACATGCTTGCAATAGGCTCAACACTCACATGACCAATCTTTGGATAAATCCTTGAATAGCACCTTGGTCAACACACATTCTTCTTCTAATAACCTTGAAACCAACAAATGGTCTTCAAGCAATGCCTATGGACAAACCCTTCAAATATAACTCAAGGCAACCATTAGTCCATAGAGATTGTCATCAATTACCAAAACCAAACATGGGGGCAGCACATGTTCTTTCACAACTTGAGGAAGTCAAGATCATCATAATCTAGCTCAAGTGGACTATGTGCAAGGTATAGGTTTCCCCTTGATAGGTTTTCTACTTTACCAGTCTCATGGTGGTAGTTGGGAGACCAGGTTATATGATCGATTGTCGTACTATCAAGGGAGGCTCTCAAGTGAGTAGCATGATCGTATCGTTCGTTGAGAGATCAAACCATTTGCATCCTTGCATCATCTTTCTTGGTTCTTGTTTGGTGTTTCTCTTTGTGAGTTTTAGTATGGTCATCTTCATGACAAGCTCTAGTTCATCGAAAACGGAGTTCATATGCATCTTCTATGATGTTTTCGATGTTGGAGTTTTTGCCGATTCTTCATTCATAGAGGTTTCACATCTCTATATCATTGGCATTTTTATACCGCCTCTTATAAGCGGTAGTACCTCTCTGCAGAACTTTTCTGTCTCGTTGGGCTGTTTTGACCGTGCTAAGCGGTAGTACCACTCCTCCGAGCGGTAGTACCGCTTGAGCACGACTTGTGGGCATAACGGTTGGATTCGGAGGAGCCTATTTAAGGGGGCCTTCTTCCCCAATGGTCCCCATCCTTGGAGCTTGTATTTGCCCCCCCCCATTGTTGACCTTCTTCGAGCTTGCTATCTCTCAATCCCTCTAATGATTCTTGCTAGTTCTTGAGGGAAAAGAGAGAGGAGAACTAGATCTACGTTTCCACCAATCACTTTCTCCTCTATGTGAGGGGAACCCCTTGGATCTAGATCTTGGAGTTCTTTGTGAGATCCTTGTTCTTCCTCTCATATTCCTCCATAGCTTTTGTTGTTGTGGTGGGATTTGAGTGTGAGGGACTTGACCATTTCGTGTGTTATTGCCATTGCATGAGTTGCATCGGTTTGAGTTCTCCACGGTGATACGTGAAAGTGAAGTTTGAGAAGCTTATTACTCTTGGGTGTTTGGGCACCCTAGAGCTTCTGCCTCTTGGGTGCCTTGGTGCCCTAGAAGGTTGGTGGTGTCTCGGAGCTCAATCATTGTGGTGTAAAGCTCCGGGCAAGCGTCAGGGTCTCCAATTAGGTTGTGAAGATTGCCCCGAGCAATTGAGGTCACCTCGGAGCCATAATCCATTGTGGTGAAGCTTCATGGTGTTGTTGGGAGCCTCCAATTAAGTTGTGGAGATTGCCCCAACCTTGTTTGTAAAGGTTCGGTCGCCGCCTTCAAGGGCACCATTAGTGGAATCACGTCATCTTGCATTGCGCGAGGCGTGAGGAGATTATGACCCTAGTGGCTTCTCGGGGAGCATTGAGCCTCCACACCGCTCCAAACGAAGATTAGCATCCGCAAGGGTGTGAACTTCACGATACATCATCATCTCCTCGTGCTTCGGTTATCTCTTACCCGAGCCCTTTACTTTGTGATAGCCATACTGTTTCATGTTATATATCTTGCTACCAGTTAGTTGTTTATCTTGCTGAGCATAAGTTGTTGGTGCACATAGGTGAGCCTAATTTTTTTAGGTTTTGTGCTTGACTAATTAAATATTAGTTTTATTCCGCGTTTGTTCAAGCCTCAACCGTAATTATTTTAAAGCGCCTATTCACTCCCGTCTAGGCGACATCCACGTCCTTTCAACAATGACCTGCGATAGAGGACGAGACACCGGCTGTGGGCATCGACAACTTGCCTGCGGTGGCCTTCTTGGGACCAAAGAGGCGGCGACCTCCCACGTTCTACTTTTCCTCGGTGTCGTTAGTGGATGCGCTGGCCACCGACTCATCGAGCTCCGCGTAGCCAGCTTCTTTCTCCATGGACCGGGCGCGGTTTTTCCAACGTTGACGGCGTATGGCACGATGTCTGGCCTCGTCCATGCCAGCTACGATGCCTGCCCCGCCGTGCTCCCCCGCGTGCCTCCGTGGAGCAACTTGCCACTCCTCCGCGAGCTGGCTTGAAGCGACAAGTTGCTGAACCACGCACCGGCTTGGAGCGACAACTTGCTCCATCGAGCCAGGCGAGGGAGGTAGAGCAGCGAGCTGCCTCGCTCGTATCCGGCGGGCTCGGCGGGTCACCCAACCAGTTTTTATGCCGGAGAACTGGTCTTCCTGCCCATCGGGTGCCATCGAAAGGGTGGAGAAAATGGTAGAAGGAGACGGGGAGCGACGGGGTAGTGCGATTCTTGCCGCCCGGCTGGACTCCTTTAAATAGCGGACGGACGGGAGGAGCTTGCCCGACGTTGTGTTTAACGCCGCCTGCTTGTGAACAGACATGTGGCCGGAGTAAGTTTCTCGGTTTCCATGCGGATTTAATAGACGCGTTTGAATGCGACGAGGAGACATGTCCAGCCGGACGTGCAGCAGGCGGCGCCCTTGGCGGGCACGACGCTTCAATAGTGGAGCCAATGAGAGGTCGCATTCGCCTTGAGCCGTCTTCAATGTGGAGCGGTCGCTCTACAACGGCATGCATGCGGGCAGCTGACGCCGGGTGGGAATGCGTGCGAGGAAGGAGGGGTTTGTGTGGGCCAGATCAGTCAGACGCGGGCTTGGGTGTTGTCCGGACAGACGCAGAACCCCGCGTGTGTCTCTGGTTTATACGAGAAAGTATGTCCGGATCGTCCTGCAGACCGATACAAACCCGCGTTGGATGCATAACATATCTGGACCGTGCAGTCCGGATGGATGCGGACGGTTTAAGGGTTGTCGTTAAAGATGCTCTAATCGTGGCAAGATATGTCAAACTTTATTATGGACAATCCTAGAAATTCGACACAACCCCTGCTTCTACGAGGAGGTCCACTGCGATCCTCTACGGACTATGGTGGCCAAGGGAAGGAGCCAAGCAAATGCATGCCAGCCCGGACTCTGGAAGCAGCCTACAACGGCTCCGCGTGGCGAGCGAATACGATACTCCTACCTCATGCTCCAATTGTCTACTTGCGCACTGAAATCCCAATCATTATACTCTAATCATTCAGCATTACACTCCTCTTTAAAGAACAGTAATCATCCAGCATTATACCCCTCCTCCTCCTCCTCCTCCTCCTCCTCCAATCTTTAACAACACTACAGAGGAGCCCCCACTCGCGCCCGGCTAAGCTAATCAGCCAAAAAAAAGCGGCATCATCTTCTCTTCTACAGCACAATCACACAATTTCCGAGCGGTCCCGAGGGCGCACGCGCAAAATCCCTCTGGAAACCCCGCACGAGACAAGCGCCGCTGAATGCCCCCATAATTAAAGAGAGCGTCAGGTTTCACACCAGTCTTAGTAGTCCGGTGCGTGCGAGAGGAGGGATCCATCCACCCGTGCCCCGTGCTTTCGCCGTCCCCAGCTCACACGCAGAGACAAGAACACTGCTGCCGCTGCCGCTGCACCAACCGATCGCCATCGATCCAGCCACCGGAAGGAAACAAACAAAAGCAAAGCTCCACGATCGCCGGCTCTTTGTGCCGCAAGCCTTGTCCTTGCTTTCCGGCCAGAGCACCGGCCAGCAAGCAATCAAATCCCCATCACCACCGCCAGCTGATCGATCGATTAAACTCTGCTCTCTGCTCCAAGAAAGAAACTGGAGAAGGGGCGGCCGCGGGGAGAAAAAGGATCGCCATCTCGCCGCCGACGCATGCGCGCAGGCATGGTGCATTCCGCCGCGGCGCTGTGAGGTCCTCCGGGGAGGGGGGGAGATGGCCTAGCCGCCGGATGGGAGCGGCTGGATCTCCATTGGGTTGCAGCTGCAGCCGCCGACAGACGAAAATCGGGGTAAGAAGAAGAAGAAGAAGACTATCTTCTCTGTTTTTCGTTCTTGATCGATTGATGTTAGGTGTCGGTCCCTGTGTGATTGTTTCTTTCTTGAGGCGTTGGCCTGCTGTGGATTGTTCCTCGTGGCCTCCGTCGGCGGATCGCCTTCCCTTTGCCGCTGCAGGATTGCTTTTCCCCTTCTTTTTTGCAGGTTTTCCGGGCCTGACCCTCCATGATCAGCAGTACGACCTTTTACGAACTGCAATCATTTTCATCTTTTATTTATTTTTCGATTCAATTTTTTTTCTCCAATGATAAATTCAGTATCATGGACGGAATTCGATTGTTTCATCTTTCTTCTTTCGTTCGGTAAGATTTGTGAGAGATCTCTGTTTCTTGATGCAATCCCGTTCTCACTCTGGTTTTCGAAAGGACGGCTCTTCTCTTTTCTCTCCCTGGTCTCTGATCAGTAATGGAGTATCCAAACAATCAATGTGGCCTCCTTCTCCTTGTCGCTGGGGTTGGAATTCTTGTGCGCTTTGCGGGTCATCTGGGAGCTGGAGAGTGGTTGGGGGCATCTTTTATTCGGGTGGTTGGGTTTTCTTGTCACTGCCCACCCTTCCTTTTCTCTATCATTCTTGTTTGATGCTCCATTCATTCCTGCCTCTGCAAGCAACCTCCCTTTCTTATTATTCCTTGTATATTTTTGGTTCATCATAGTTTAGCAGTAGGATTTTTGAGCCGCTGGTCTTGTGAGCTGAAGCTTGTGATCTCCTGAACTTGTGGCCAAAAAAAGCCTGCACGTGGTATTGTTTTTTCTGCTTTCACTTTGGATAAATTTCCTGGTTGATGTTCCTTTTATTTTCTTTATCCCTCTTTCCTTTTTTGGTTGAGCAGTTGATCACTCTGTAGATGGCTGATGATGCAGTTTAATCTCTACTGATTTTGTGTTGAACACTCTGCAGTTTTGTGATCGGCACCTGTGGAGTTTTAAAAAGAAGTTTTTGCAGTTTTGCTGTTTCCAAGAGTGAATTGTTCGTCAAATCAGCTCGCATGTTCAGTTCAAATCTGGTTTAGTTATCAAGAAACAAAATCATCACTTGGAGGATTAGCTCCTGCAATTGCTGCCTTGTCGTGTTGATCATCAGCTAAAAATAATACAGTAGTATAGTTCGTTGGTTATTTCTGCATGTTAACGGTCTGAGGGTATTTATTTTGCAGGTAACTGGCTGGTGTTAGATTGTGGTTGTTTCTTGTTGCTGTCATCCTTATCTGCCTGCGGGATCACAGAACATCCTCTGCTGTTTAGTTTGTTGCCGTAATGGCGACGACATCGCCGACCGATGCTAAGCGCAAGTACTCGTGGTGGTGGGACAGTCATATCTGCCCAAAGAACTCCAAATGGCTTCAGGAGAATCTCGAAGGTAAAATATGTTAACTTGTTGAGCTGTTTGCGTGTCATTTCCTTGGATGACCGGTTCCTTTGGACTCTAAAAACTGAGCATGCCTCAGATGCTGATCTGGCACTAGAGTCGTATAATCCTGATTCTGAAGTGACAAGCAAACACACACACAGACAATAACTGAATTCAAAATTCCACTTGAACTTCCTCTGTAATCAATTTGAGCAGAAATGTAGAGTTGATATTCGGAGGTGGTTCACACATTCTTACTGAAGACTGAAGTTCATTGGATTGTCCAAATAAGTGTTACTGGTGATTTAAGCCCGTCACATTCAAAATTGGAAATTCAGAAAAACATATGAGATGGTGTTATTTAAATATGACTTATGAAGCTTACAATTAAAAATAATAATTTTATAGTCTGAATTTGGAAAGCTGAAAATCTACACAATGTTTTACAGGATTTGACGAGGTACTGCTTTTAGGATTTGTGTTATTTATTTTTCAGGGGAGTATAGAAGAACTCCTCTGATTTATAGGAACTGTGGCTTGATCTAGTGTGTTTATTGTCATTGCTGTTATGTGGTCCCAAGGATGTAAATCTGAGAAAAAAGGTTTCAATGACGTATTGCAAATTTCCTGTGGAAATACTTGCATTGTAATGGTGCGTGTGTGAAAGTCATTAGAATACTGTCGAAGCACACGGGCAACTTCAATGCTGCAAAATAGCAAGTTAGTGATAACATGTTCTTCTGCAGGCACCCATGTCTTGGTTTAGTTGGCCACTGTAATGAATAACCAAATGTATGATATCATTTATTTCATGTTCTTTAATTAAGGTTAGACTGAAAATTTACTGAATTAATTTACCAGACGAGTACGCACCATAGTAGAATATATGAGCTTAATCAGCACATTAGCTGTGCAGTACATTGATGTACTATTCGTTTATTATTAGGTTTGGTAGATAGTTAGCTGAAAATTCAGATTATAAAAGCTATTACTCTAAAATCTTGTGGTTATTGCTTACCAAGTTTCAAAAGTGAGCAATCAGTCCTGGGTCGTGACTCAGTCATGGTCATGTTAATCTGACAGAGTCATGGTCATGTTAAGACTCTGCAAGATCTGTTGATTTACGCACATTTATTTGTTGTACATTTACTTCAACAAAATCAAGACCAACATGTTAACATCTTGAGTCATGTTAAGACTCTGAAAGATATGTCAGTCATGAATTATAAAGTTTGTGCCTGAGTCATGTTAAGACTAAATGTGTGTATAAAATCTGAAGATGTCAAACCAACAGATCATGATTGACAGATCTTGCAGAGTCTTAACATGACATTTATATGCCCCGGTTCCCAGGGTTAGGGTATTCCCTATGTTGAGCCTACTCAGATCAGAATAAAACTTTTGGATTCTCTTTCGCCTATCGGCCGGCTTTAAACAACCTTCACATTTCCTGCTGAGATCCCAAGTCAGATAATAAAGTCTATATATGATAGTTAGCTGATTTTTTTGTTTGTACAGATTAAAAAGGTCGTGTTGTATTTCCACATGTACACACATGATTGCTCTTAACTTAAGAATGCATTTTTTTTAGTTTTCAATAATAGAGAGAGCATTAGTGCCTGAGAACCAAAAATCTTCTGTATTCATTTAGGCCCTAGTAGACATGTGATGTAATATGACAATCATATGAATTATCTTTAATTGGCGGAATACCATAGATTCTCCACTGACTCCATTCCATGATTAAGATGCCGCTTCATAAGCAGCCAAGGGAATGCTAATCTACACTGCATGTTTTAAAAGATAACTATCTAATGATGAAAGTGTAAACGAATGAATATCGTGAACAATGAAGGCTCCGGGTTATCGTTCTCCTTGTATTTGGATGATGCTTCAGTTTTTTTGAGAAGTTCGTTGAAGTTTGTACTGGGCTCATATCTTTTAATTCATGATTACACAGACATGGATAGCAAAATTAAGCTGATGATCAAAATCATTGAAGAAGATGCGGAGTCTTTTGCAAAAAAGGCGGAAATGTACTACCGAAGGCGGCCTGAGTTGATGTCCTTGCTTGAGGAGTTGTACCGTGCATACCGAGCTTTAGCTGAAAGATATGATCATGCAGCCGGGGACCTCCGACAGGCCCATAAAAAAATAGCAGAAGCATTCCCTGATCAGGTTCTTATGGACCCGGATGATGACCTGCCAGCTGAATCGGCAACCACTGAAACTGATCAGGACAATGCAGAAATGGCTCGATATTTCCTCTCTTTCATGAATGCTGGTGACCCAAAAATGCATGGCAAAGGTAAGAGTTTTTTTGGGCAAAATTGCAAAACACACACACACGTGCACACATTGAGAATAAGTTGTGACAAGCAAAATGTGTTCTTACAGATGACCAAGATTACGAGAAGCTGCAGAATGAACTAGCAAGCCTGACACAGGAAAACCAAGACCTGAAGAAGAGGATCACATCAGTGCTAGAACAGAGCAACTGCACAGAGTCCGAGGTTCTTTGTCTCAAGGAGGCTCTTGCGCAACAAGAGGCGGAGAAGGAAACTGCAGTTCTGCAATGCCAACAATCCTCTGCTAGATTACAGAACCTCCGGTCTGAGATATTGCATACCCAGGAACAGTTCAACAGACTGAAAGAGGAGATGCAAACTGGATTACTGCCTTCAAGCGCAGCGGACGAGCGTTTCCTTGTGCTCGAAAGAGATAACCAGGACTTGCAGTTGGAACTAGAGAGAATGAAACATTTGCTGAAACAGAAGCATGATGAGCTAAATGAGAAGCAAGATGAGCTGGAGAAGCTCAACATCTCTACAGAAGAGGAGCATCTCAAGTGCATGCAAGCAGAAATGGTGAGCCTCTCTTTGGAGAAGAAGCTGTTGATAGCACATGACAAACTGAGCCATCTGACTCTTGAGAAGCAGAGAGAAGAAAGCAAAGTGAAGGACATTGAAACAAGCAAGATTGTGCTTCAGAAAGAACTGGACAGTATTCTAGAAGAGAGCAAAAGGCTGACTCTTGAGAAGCAGAGAGAAGAAAGCAAGGTGAAGGACATTGAAACAAGCAAGATTATGCTTCAGAAAGAATTCGACAGTATCCTAGAAGAGAACAAAAAGCTGACTGGCCAATATCACTCTTCTTCAGCAGTGATAATTCGTCTGCAGGATGAGATCATTTCCATGAAGAATGCGCAACAAAAACTTGAAGAAGAGATTTGTAAACATGCAGATGAAAAGAAGACACTTCAATATGAGCTTTCTCGCCTGAAGGAGGATAGGAGTGAACTGGAGAGGAAACACTTCTCGATCAAGGAACAGATACAATCGGTGAACGTAAATGTAGAATCACTTCAAGCTCTTGCACATGAGTTAAAGGATGGCAATGTTGAGCTGAAAGACATTATCAAGAACCATGAGAGAACAGAAACTCTTCATGCTGAAAACCTGAGGCAGTTGGAGAGGATGTCTGAGAAGAATGCACATTTGGAGAAGTCCTTGGCAGCCTCAACCACTGAGCTTGAAGGGTTAAGAGAGAAGAAGGCGGCATTGGAAGAATCATGCAAGGAACTCAATTCCAAGATATGCAGTCATCTGTCCGAGAGAGCTGCGCTTGTTGCGCAGCTTGAGGAAATTTCTCGGACCATGGAGGTGATACTCGAGAAGAATGCTGTTTTGGAGAATTCATTATCTGATGCCAATGCTGAACTCGAGGACTTGAGGAGGAAGTTGAAAGAACTGGAAAAATCTTCAGGTGCAGTCAACAGTCAGAATTCGGTTCTTCAATCTGAGAAGACAACTCTTGTTTTTCAGGTATGCTATGTGAATGACCTTATTGTTTTTTACCAGCTGTCATAAAAATTTATGTTTGATTGTACGTCTTAATTATGTACTCAACTTTATTATTGTTCCAGGTTGATAGCATCAGCAATACTCTTGTGAGCTTAGAATCACAATACACAGAGCTAGAAAGACGACACTCAGCTCTACAACAGGAGAAAGACTCGGTGCTTGACGAAGTGATCAAGCTACAAGAACAGATAAGGCTCGAGAGGAAAGAACACAAAGATCTTGCACTCTCAACAAGCAAGACTCAGTTTGATCTACAGAACAAAATTGACCTATTGCTAGAGGAAGGCAGGAATAGAGAGGAGCAGCTTCAAGAGGAGGAGATGAAGATTATCAAAGCTCAGACAGAGATCTTTATATTAAAAGAGAGTTTGCGCAACATGGCTGAAGCGAATTCGAACTACTCGGCAAAGCTGCAAAAGAAGGAAGAAGCATGTAAGGTTCATGAGGAGAAATTGGACTGCTTGTCACAGGACAATCACAAGCTAACTGAAGGGATCGGTTCATTACTGAAAGCATTGCACTTGGATGATAAGTATGAGTCCTTAGACCAAATGAAGCTTGACATCATTTTGCAGCTCATCTTGCATGAGGTCAACTGCTTAAGGAGTACAATATCTGATGCCCAGGATGTGAAACAGAAAGAGCTTGTTGAGAAGTCTCTTGTTGTCACACTTCTGGAGCACTTTGGACAGGAGGTAGCCGACCTGCGGTCCGAGCGCAACATCCTCAAGCAAGACCAGCAAGCAAAGAGCGAGGAGTTGCTCCTGCTGCAGGCAGAAAGGCAGGAGCTTGCGGAGATCAGTGATGAGTTCTGGGAAGAGATGGAGTCTCGTAACCAGAGAGTTGACGACTTGAGAGCCGAGGCAAAGTTCTTGGTTGGACAGTTGTCAGAACTTCAAGATTCTCGGAGGTCACTGCAGAGTGAGATCATAAAGCTGATTCAACAAAACTCCATGCTGGCAAATGAATTACATGATTCCAGAGAGAAAGAGATGAGCTTTGAAGATGATTTCAGCATTCTCATGAGCGAAGCGGTCAGCAAAGATATCCTTCTTGTAATATTTAGAAGCCTTCATGAAGACAGGTCCCTGGAGTTGAAGTCTTTGCATGATGATTTTGTGTGCCTCCAAGCTGTAGGAAGTGAGCTTTGTAAGGACATTAGGATGATGAACAAGAAGCTTGGTGATTTTGAATTCCTGGATAACCACCTCAGCAAAGATACAACCATGAGCATTTGTGACCGGTCTAGTGAAGAAAATAATCACAAAGAAGTTGACGACGCTGGCCTTCAGGAATCAAATGAAATGCTACTGGAGGAGATACTCAAGTTACATGGAAATGTGGAAATGCTTATGAGCAAGGAGAAGGCTTCGGTCGACATCAGATCCTGCAATGAAGAGATCACAAAGTTGGTAGCTCACATGCAGATGGCCATGATGAATGCAGCTCTGTTCAAGGAGAAGATCGTCGAGCTCGTCGTAACATGTGAGAGTTATGAGATAAGTGCCATGGTGCAGAAGGAGGTGCTCAAGGAAGATATCACCCAAAGGAATTCGTATGTGGACGAGCTGAAGGACAAACTAAATGCTGTGGAGATTGAGAACAGAAGACTGAAGGTCGATCTGAATGGCGACGTCACGATGTTAGGATCATTGCAGACCGAAGTCAGTGCCCTGGAGAAACAAACCGTGTCCCTTGCTAATGATTTCTTGCAGTCAAATAAACTCAAAGTGGAGGTACACATTCCCTTTCTCATGTATTTTTGGCAATTACAAATGAGACACGTGCGTGCATACAAAAAATCAGCAGTCGGTTCCAACTATTTAGTATTTTTAGAAAATGTCATCTATTTAGTAATATAGGATTCTTTCGTCTTGTAACAAAAAATTATTTTAGTAGTGCCTTAGTACAAACAATTAAATATTTTCTCCTTAATCTTCTGTTGAAAAGAGATATTAAAGTCTTTAATTCTTCACCCGCAAAAAAAAAGTCTTTAGTTCTTACAATTACTCTGTTATTGGAGGATCTAACTACTAATGATAAGCATGGGAAATCTCTTATGCTTTCCTTCAAAACTATATTATTTCGCTGTGTGCATTTCATGAAGTTATCCTTTTCATTCCACGACTCATTTTACATTTTCTTCATTTTCTTAGGAAAATGCATCATCTCTTCAGCATCTGGAAACCATAGTGGGATCCAGTGATCAGAATGCAAATGAAACAGTGAAAGACATGGAGCTGCAAAAATTGCGTGGAACAATCAAAAGGCTCCAGAATGTGGTTGCGGATGCGAGCGTCCTTCTCGAGCAAGAGAGGCTTGGTTTCAATGCCAATCTGCAAGAAGCGCAGAAGCAGATTGAGGCGCTGAAGCTTAAGGAGATCTTGGATGATGACTCGGTTGAAATGAACTACGAACAAATGTTGAAAGACATACAGCTTGATCTCATCCAAACTTCTTCAGGCCGTCGAGCCGAGGCCCTTGGTCAGCACAAGAAAATTGCAGCACAGGGAGATCACAAGGTTCATGGCCTTGCTGGACCAAGCAACGGCCATGCGCGCGATGATTTGGGTCCACCGCAGAGCGAGTCGTTTGACAGTGGCAGCAGTAAACAGTCTCCTTCTGAGCTAGTGGTCGTGAAAGAGCTGGGTATCGTCAACCAAGAGCTACCAAGGTCCATCACCACGGAGCCACACCAGGAGTGGAAGAACAAGGTCATTCAAAGGCTATCTTCTGACGGGAAGAGGCTCAACACCCTCCAGTCCAGCATTCAAGAGCTCAAAACAAACACCGAGGCGTCAGAAGAGCTCGGGCTCGAGGACGTCAGATACCAAATAAAGGAAGCTGAGAGCACCATCATCGAGCTCATCGACACCAACAGTAAACTGGCCAAGAAGGCCGAAGAGTTCACGTCGACCGATGGCCTCGACGGGGACAACATTGACCTGAGGAGCAGGCACCAGCGCAAGATCCTGGAGCGCGCAAGGAAGATGTCAGAGAAGATTGGGAGGCTGGAGGTGGAAATGCAGAAGGTCCAGCAGGCCCTGGTGAAGTATGAGGAGGAGCAGACGAGCACCATGACATCGAAAACCGTGCATTGGTCGAAGGTGCAGCTGGTGGACTATCTCTACGGCCGAAGGCGGGAAAGCCGGAAGCCGCGATGCTCGCCCTGCGGTTGCTTGAGAGCGAAAACCATCGATGACTAACTCGGCCTTCGTTCGCGCCGCTCCTTTTTTGAAGGCGAAATGTGGAAGGCTGGGGTTTTCAGTTTCAGATGGAGCAACTCATTATTAGTTCATGTTTTCTTGGTAAATACAGAAAAAAAGAAGTGGTATGTAAGGGTTGTAAATGGTAGTCATTGACTGTAAGCATCTGTCATAAACTTACTGCCGGGCTTGTAAAGTTATTACTAACATTTGTTGCGCGTAGCTTTGCGCCGTGCGTGCATCGTCCAGAGTGAAACATTACAGTGGAAACTGTTTGTAAACAAGAGAGGGCATAGAAATAAGCACCCGGAGAGCATTTTTGTGTGGTATTCTGTACATTCATCATCAGGTGATCATTTTGCCTATTTGACTGACACAAGATTGCCGACTGGATTACGGTTCTGAATCCGATGAACAGCGTCTTTTTTAAGCATCATGTATACTGGTCACAGAGGTCAGGGGAAGTATCTAGTGCACCGTTGTCAAATCAAGATTCAAAACAACATCAATCTATGTTGTCACAGTTTTTATCTGTTTCCAGTACCTGGATATGGTTGTTCTGAACTTTATACGGGCTTCCGCCCTTTCCTTCTCATATTTATAAAGTTCATATGCAGTTCTCCTGCATGGTTCGGATTTTTTTTAAAGCTCTACATACAAAAATGACAAATTCGACACTGAATAGTGCATAATATAAGTTGGGCTTTAGATTTGACCCATTATCTCTATTGATAGCAAATTTGTCATCTTTGTGCCTCGAGCTATCCTCTGAATTTTGATTTGGAATCTTGTCGAAGTTTGTGAGTGTATCACAGACAATTTTGCAGCATGAAAGCATTAACATGGGGCATCCTCCCTGTAAAGAAAGCATTAACACGGATATTAGCAGAGTTCACATCCTTTTTAATCCTCAAAGGTAGTGTTGGTGCTTGTATAACTGAATGGTGTGACAAACTCTCTGTAAAGCCTTGTGTACTTTCTTACTGCATCCAGTTCTCGGAATTTTCCCATCAAGAGAAACAATTAAACTATTTTGAGGGGCCAATAATTAGTGTCCAATATTCTACAGCTAAGCTGTCAAGAGGTGCATGTTTTAGCCATGGCATTATTGGGTTGGCAGGGTCAGTCAGACACTGCAGGCCGGTCTCCTCTTGCTGCCATGGATCCCACTCAAGTCCAGCCGGTGGGTGCCTGATAACCTCATTTCTCAGAACCTGCCGAGATCCCCTTCCTCGTAACTTTGTACAAAGTTCAAATCGTATGTCGCCGAAAAGCACAAGTTGTTGAGGAAACAAGAAGCGCGTCGAAAGCCTTTTTCGGTAACAAGAAGCGCGGTATTCATCTCTGCTTTACATATCCTAATAACATCCCAATGCGTGACTTGAGATACAGTTAACAATGACCCGTTGCTTACCTCCCCCGAGGAGCAGAATTTCCAATGGAGTTTTTGACTGCACAGTTGATGGATCCACGGAGCTGTCGAACCCCGACGTCTGGTCTTCATTGACGCATTGGCTGTTGCTCTGACGGTTATATGTCATCCGCATGCATGGCCCATATTAAGGCCAGTCCCAGCTGAATGCGGCGACATGTTGATCAAATTGTGTTGATCCAATCGATCGCTTGCTCCAAACTCTAATCTAGAGATGACCTGAAACGACATGTTGATCGCTTGCGCCGAAAATATGTTGATGCTAGGAAAAGCTGGTGATATATATCTGCATGGTGAGATTTCGTGTCAGCCGGATGCTAGATCGATGGACGGCCTCGTCTTTCAGAATAAACTAAGAAGACGCATGGATGGACGGATGGATGGACGACATTGGACGTCACCGTGTACCAAACGGATTGGAGGCGGCAGAATTTCTCCGGCGGGGTTCCTTTGTCTGCAATTAAGATCGGAGGAACATGCGTGAAAGCTCAGTCTCATCGACTACAGTTCTGAATATATGGATGGTCTGACTTCTTGTGTTGAAAGCATCAAGAATTTTCTACCAGCTGAAACAGATTAATTATCTCATCCGACAGGCAGAGCAACTTTCTAATTATTGTTTGCTTGACAAATATTATTGTATACATGGAAAGTAAATAAGCTGTCGGCCGCAAGTCTGAAGATTAACCTCACCTTCGTTGGTTAATCAACAATAACCGAGGGAAGCAAAAGGAACGGGTCCGTAAACATTTACCTAAAATCGCATTTGCATCAAGAGAGGCCAGGGAATGCAGATGCATCCTCCCGACCAGCTGCCATTTTCACTCACCTACCGGATCGGATCAAGCTGTCGGACGCATGAGAGAGAGAGAGAGAGAGAGAGAGAGAGAGAGAGAGAGAGAGAGAGAGAGAGAGAGAGAGAGAGAGAGAGAGAGAGAGAGAGAGAGAGAGAGAGAGAGAGAGAGATGTTTGATGCAAAATACTTTGGTCTTTTAAAGTGTCAAAGATGTGCCAACTGCCAACAAGAGATAAGCAAGCAAGTCATGTTCCAAAACTGCACTGGAAAAAAGTGGGAATTAAGTGGAAACCTGTCATGTTACATGTCCTCCTTTGATGTCCTTTCTTCACATAGAAGTACTAGATCATCAACCCATTAACGAAATCAATGATTACAACAAGTAAAATAAATGGAGAAACACACCATATCCTAAAAGTTCAGTGTGGTAGTATCAAATTTTAGTACCAACAGAATAAGTCTAGGAAGGCAGTATCACTCTCAACATTTAATGAAACTAAATGAAGAAACCGTACCATTTCTTCTTGAGAATCGCAAACTGGATGATTTCCTAAACTCATGTTTGTGCCCTGCTAAACGTCTCACCTGCCATTAGTCTCAGTCATGTTACATTTTTTATACGGGAAGTTTTGATCTTGTTGCTCCGAAATATATTGTCCGTACTTCTTCACTAGTTCCCTCCTCGAAACAGGCTTTCGCCCCGCTTTATATATAAAGCAACATCAAACAGAGTACACGGCCGAACGATACAAAATGGTGATGCGGCCCTCGTACAATGCCGACCCTAGGATAACCGGAGCACACAACTCAACCGGACAATGACATAGCAGGAACTGAGTACAACGACACACTACGCCCTAACACACCTAAGCTCCACGACAAAGCCCTCAAGAGGGAAAACGGCGCAGAGCGTCGTCACTGTCGAGTCCAGAATGGACAAGGGTTTTCACCCGGAACCTTGACACGGAATAGGAGCACCTCGACAGCATCTTCAGGAAGAAAGCGGCGCCCTCGAGCGTCACCGCCGTCGGCGCCAAGGCGCGAAGCTTTCACTCGGTAACTCCGTCATGCCACGAGGTCGTCAAGACAAGCGCAACAAGACCAGATCCCCAGGTCCGGATCGGGGCGTCGTTACAATCCGAAACAACGACCACCCGAGCCACCCGCCGCTACCCCTCTTGCCGTCCACACGGCCAAGAGTGGTAGCCACCATCACCACCATGGAGCCCGCCGGAGAGCCACCCATGTGGACCACCAACCGGAGCCGCCGCCCCGGCATCCAAGTCAGAGAATCCGCCAACGATCCCCAACCCAGCGTCCCAACCACAGGAGAAAGAGCGAAAGGGGCCTCCTTTCACTCCTAGCCCGGCATCAGTCCGGAGCCTGGGTCGACACCTCCACCGTAGGAGGCATCCACGCCTGCATCCCCAGCCAGTCCCTGTGGACCAGGGAGGACACGACCCCGAGACTACCGACGGCCGTCGCCGAGCAAGCTCGCACAACGTCATGCCCATTGCCCCGGACGCCGAGTTAGGGGACCGTGAAGTGAGATCCCGACCACCGCCGACTCCCACCGCACCCGCGGAGAAGGGCCTCCTCGCCCGCGAGCACCGCCCAGACCTCGCCTAACCCCACCTACCCGGAGACGAGCTCCGACCCGCCCCAGGTCCAACCAGTCCACCCGAGCGCGAGCCCCAGATCCGGAGACGCCAACGCCGTGCGAGCCACCGGTGCCTGCCTCCGACATCCGGCAAACCGCACACGACGTCCGCTCATCACCAGGAGAAGGAGCGCCACATCCACGCCCCCTGCGCCACAAGCATAGGCACGGCAGCAGCGAACACCACCATGCCAGCCGCTAGCCCGCGACCTCCGCCGCTGCACCACCGGACGCAAGCCATCGCCGCCAAGCTGCAGAACCGTGCCACCAGCACCGGCCTCCAGCACCCAGAGCCACGCCACGCCCCGCGCCGCAGGACAAGCCCCAGCAGGAACCCTGCCGGATCTGGCCGCCCGCCCGCAACCACCCGAAGAAGCCCGACCCGCAGCCGCCGTACTTCGGCCGGGCCCTAGGACGACGATGCGCTGCCCGAGAACGCCCACCCCGCCGCCCAGCTCGCCCGCCGCCGCACCGCGGAGCCCCACGGCAGCCCGCGCCTCCGCCCGACGCCGCTGACCCGCGCCAGCACCCGATGAGGGGAGAGGAGGAAGAGACCCGGCCCGCCGCCGCCGTGCCAACGGGGCTTTGCCCATCGGTGCTTGCCGTCGGCGGCGGGGGAGAGGTCTGGGAGGGAGGGCTGGGCGGGCCGGCGGCTAGGGTTCCTCCCCTGCCACCCGCGGGAGCGACAGAGGGAGGGGGACAGGGGGATTTTTTTTCTTCTACTTCTTCACTAGTTCAGACTTTTTGTCGAACTGTCTAGTGGATGAATTCAGTACGGTTAAGAGCCGATAGGTCTTAGGTTTAAGATGCATGTACTATTAATGAAAAATTGTTGCGACCTACACTGATCCAACATGTCTTTTGCGTGAACTGACTCGTGCATGAATTCAGTAGTTATGTTGGTGTAGTAACTGAATAAAGAGAACAAATAATTTATCAGTTGACATATATAATGAACTACATTAGTAGGGTATTTAAAACGAAAACATGCTACAATTTTTTTTGTCTCGACCACCATAGTGCCACTACTTGCTAGCACAAGTTCAAACATGCATCATAAGAATGTTCAATTGATTCCTTCGAAGCACTCCTATAGGAAAACATTGAGCACTACCTTTCTAACCTCTTCTCAGTAGATTATTCTTAGTAAGAATTATCTAGTGAGAGTTTCCTTTCATTCGCACAATTTTTAGTGAAGTTGGCGAATCAAATCATGTTTATAATGAAAATTTTCCTTTACGCCCAATTAAGATGAGTCTCCTTTTGTTGTAGTAGAATGTATGAGGGAAACTCCCTTCTCTCCCGAAACACTCGCTCCTAAAAACCCTAGCCCACCACAAGCCCTCCCTCCCCTCTCTTCCTCCCTCACCACTGCCAAAGGCGGCCATCAGCAAGCAGCACAGAGCCGATGAAGGTAGCAGTGAGGCCCTCATTGCTCTTTCGAAGGGAGAGATCGAGGAGCCGACTCCGGGTGGAGATGGTGGCGCCGACCCTTCTCTGCACGCAATGGTGGCGAGTAGAGCGGGCGGGTCGACAAAGGGATTTGTTGCGCGACCTCGGGCACAGTGGTGGCTGAGTGGACGGAGGCGCGGTTACCCCGTGAAAATATGGCGATGGATCTTAGTGATGCCTATATCTGGCGGTTTAGTCGGTGCGAGAGGCTGCAACGGGCAATGTCCCTATATATGTGACCTCCCTCATCGTTGTTTCCCTTGCCTTGGGGGCTGACCCAACCGGTGGGGGCTTTGGTGGTGTACACCAGGGTGGCAGATCCGAGGATGTGGTTGGCAGATCTGCAATGGCCACATCGACAGGTGGATCTAGGTGTAACGCTACGTCAAGTGTCTCTCTCTCCCCCTCATCAAAGGGAATTGAAGGCGGTGCAACAATGTCCAGAAACCGGACGACGAGGCCCTATATATGCTTCAGGTGTTTTGTGCAGCAACATGGGTGAGATTGGGTATCTCACAATGCCGAGATCCTTCTTGTGAGTTGTCATCAGATGGTAGAATGGTTGTTGCAAATGTCGTCTTCGATGACAGGTATGGGCATGCTCCGACTAGAAACCCGTCATCTCGCCTCTTATGCTTGATCAAGCAATGTCGACGTGCATGCGTCTTGCCCTTGTTGAATGTGCTGGCTCGAACCTTAGCTTCAGGATGAAAATCACAAGTCCAACTCTTGGTTGGACCCGTTAGCATTAGCGTGTGTGCGATGATCCATTCCTAAAAGTGTCTAGAGTAGTGTATTTATTTGTTGTTCACTCACTTGTCATAGGGTTTGATGCCCCCCGCCCTTGTCCTATCCTGGAGGCTCCCCGGACGGGGAGGCAAAGGCGGTAGTTATTTTCACCCTTTCTCCTAGTAGGTTCATGGAGATACTATCGTGAGGCGGATCCTTTTGTGGATGCCCTAGGGTTTCTTTTTTCAAAAATGCAACCCAATTTTTTAAGCATCGACGATGAGCTTTGCTTGGCATTGTTAAATAATCTATAAAATATGGTTGAGCACATTAATCAATAAATAGGTTGAGGATTGATCCTCCTTTTCGGAAAAAAGAATGCTCTAGTGGGCAGTTTATCAACCAAATGTTCATTATTTTTCTTAAATATTTTTGTGAGGAAGGTAGGAGTACATTAATCAATCCAATCATGGATATTCTATCTCAAGAAGGACCTTAAATTGCTGAGATTCAAAATAAAAGAGAAGCATGCTCAAGCTTTCACACAATGGATAGAGAATAACTTTTAGCTCAATGATCGCATTTCCCAGAGCTCGCATTGGGTAGTTTTACCACTCTGTTTTACTCTTAGTTTTTTCGTTCTTTTTTTCTTCTCCTTGTAACATACTTGTTGTTTTTTCTTAATGAAAAAATACCGTTGGGGGCCAAAAGGAAAAGGTAGGAGTACATTACATTTAGCTGTTTGTAGAATATTTGGTTGCAAAAATGCATGTAATCATCACGGGAATTATATAGTTTAACCCTTGCATGCACCATATTTTCTCTTGAAAAGAGAGAATACCTCCCACGTCTACATTTATTAAGGCTACTTCCAATGCATTGATGCTAAGATGAGATGCTAAGCACATTTAAAGGTTTAGCAACCAAAGCCCTCAATGCATAGGTGCTTAACTTGTTGTAGCTAAGCATACTTCATTTAATGATTTAGCTACTAAAGTTCTTCATGCATTGGTGGGCTTTCTCTCATTTAAGTATTTTGCCTAGGTTCACACGCTTGGAACCGTTTCTTCCTGGGGTCACCACACTCATCTCTCTCCTCTTAAATACCTTGCCACATCAGATTTTTCGTCTACATGTCAGCCTTAGCACCCATATAAGATGGAGCATTGGGAGGGGCCTAAGGTACAAACCATCTCTTATTAACAAGCGTCGAGTACATCATGAAATCAAGTATATCCAATAGTAGAGTAAGGCTAAGACAATCAAAATGCAAGAGAAGTTACATGTGGCACTTATTTTTCGTAATCATATTACTAGACCGTCATACTAATGGTTGAGTATGGTCCGTTCAACCCGTCTTCAAACGGCAGCATCTAGAAACTAATTATTTCCACACCTTCGGTCATTGAAGAAAGCATCATGTACGGATCTAGTGCATGAACTTATGGATAACTTGAAATTATGAAACTTTAATCATATTGAAGATAAAATTATTACATAATTCTAAGTTGCCCAACAAAGAGCGCACACTCGCACTCGAGCTTGGGGTCAATCACAGCTAGCTAGTCGTTCGCTACTCGCGGTCCGTGAGGAGCGGTCGGTTCAGGTTGTCTCTCCTCCTGCGGTGGAGGTAGTAGAGAGGCGGCACTTTCAGCCCCCCCCCCCCTCGTGGTTGAGGCAGCGGATGAGCGGCACATTCAGGCTGGTCCAATAGCCGCGATTGATGGGGGACAACCTGGTATGGCTGTTCCTAGGCCCATCGTGGAGGACGGCTCACCGGCAGGTCCGATGGTTGGGCATAAGGCAGGTGGCCGAACCCCGACCAAGATCTCCATGGAGAATGTGATTAGCTTCAGAAGGATTCCGGATCCTACAACCGGTGACAGACGCTGGAGTCACCGGATTCAGGGCCAACCGGACGCAGACGACATACAGTTGGGGCGCGCTATGAGGGCAGCCAAGCTTCGCGATGTTGAAGCAAATACAGGTATGTTTGTCAATATAAGTTGTTCCATTCTTCATTTTACTGAGAATCAAATTATAGATAATGCAAACAAAAATATTTTCTCTTTCGAATTAAGTTGGTTCGAGAGAGAAGGATTCATGGATCTCATTGCTACAGAATGGGCAGGGAATCTGGTGGGTCATCTAGTATTGATAGGTGACAAAACAAAATTAGGCACCCGCGCCAGTTCTTGAGAGGATGAGCCAAGAATCAAAGCGATTTATACAAAGTGGAAAAAGAGAGACTCATTCAACTCATTAATGAGTTGGACGTCAAAGCTGAGTCCACACTTCTTAATATGTCAGACCGGAATATTAAGAGTGTGGCTGAGAAGAAGTTACAAACTCTTCTGAGGGAGGAGGAGATGAAATGGGATCTTCGAGCGAAGGTGACGAAGGTAGTCCATGGGGATGATAACACACAATTCTTCCACATGATCGCGAATGGGAAGCATAGGAAGAAGAAAATAATCCAACTCGAACAGGATGAGGGTACAATTGTAGGGCATGAGAACCTAAAATTGTACATCTCAGAATACTACAAGGAACTTTTTGGTGTACCCGAAGAGAATTTTGTTTCTCTGGATGAGAGTGCAACAGGTAACATACCGCAGCTAAGTTCAGAAGAGAATGAGGTATTGTCAGCTCCATTCACTGAGAAAGAGGTGTTTGACGCAATAGCACAAATGAAACAAAATTAGGCCCCGGGACCGGATGGGTTCCCGGCAGAATTTTATAAGAAGTGTTGGCATATTATAAAGGGAGGTCTATTACCTATGTTCCACGATGTTTAATGGTCACTTGCAGCTGTTTCACCTAAACTTTGGAACAATAACGTTGTTGCCAAAGAAGGTGGAGGCTATTCGCATTGAGCAATTCAGACTGATATGTCTACTCAACGTCAGGTTCAAAATTTTCACTAAGGTTGGTATGAACAGGTTGACGCAGATAGCCCATTCGGTAGTCCAACCAACCCAGGCAGCTTTCATGCCTGGAAGACACATACTAGAAGGGGTCGTTGTCTTCTATGAAACATTGCACGAAATCCATACAAAAAAACTTGATAGGGTGATTTTTAAAGTGGATTTCGAGAACGCGTATGATAAGGTCAAATGGACATTCCTTCAACAGGCATTACGCATGAAGGGGTTCAACGAATCCTGGAGGGATCAGGTGGATGCTTTCATTCAGAAAGGTAGTGTTAGGATTAAAGTTAATAATGACATAGGTCATTATTTTCAGACACATAAGGGACTCAGGCAAGGAGACTCCATGTCTCCCGTGTTGTTCAACATAGTAGCAGATATGTTGGCAGTCCTTATTGGTCGGGCTAAAGAGAATGGCCAAGTAGGAGGACTTGTCCCACACCTTGTAGAGGGGGAGTGTCCACTACAATACACGGATGACACATTTATCTTCATGGAACACGATATCGCAAAAGTTAGGAATATGAAGCTTGTAATATGCTTATTTGAACAGTTGTCTGGACTAAAAATAAATTTTAACAAAAGCGAATTGTTCTGCTTTGGGAGAGCAAAGGAGGAACAAGATGCTTACAGCCAACTTTTCGGATGTGAAATGGGATCATTATCGTTTAGCTACCTAGGGTTCCCATTCATTATAGACGATTGACGAATAAGGAATGGAAATGTATTGAAGATAGATTCGAAAAAAGACTAAGTTGCTGGAAGGGCAAGCTTATGTCTTATGGAGGACGCCTTCTGTTGATAAATTCGGTTTTGACAAGCTTGCTGATGTTCCTTCTATCGTTCTTTAAAGTACCGATAGGTGTACGGAAAAGACTAGACTTTTAACGATCTCGTTTCTTCTAGCAATGTGATGAGGCTAAGAAGAAATATAGATTCGCAAGGTGGGATATTATTTGCAGACCTAAAGACCAAGGGGGTCTA
This sequence comes from Elymus sibiricus, assembly GCA_039707655.1. Classification (NCBI taxonomy): domain Eukaryota; kingdom Viridiplantae; phylum Streptophyta; class Magnoliopsida; order Poales; family Poaceae; genus Elymus; species Elymus sibiricus. The sequence goes on from CM077671.1 coordinate 402,027,821, forward strand.
GGGATTGCGAATTTAGAAGTGAAGAATAGATGCCTGCTTAGCAAGTGGCTATACAGGTTATCTACTGAGACCGAAGGGATGTGGGTACAAATCTTGAGGAATAAGTACTTATAGTCTAAGACATTTGCCCAGGTTACTGCTAGACCTAATGACTCACCTTTTATGAAAATGAAGGTAACCTTCTTCCAGCGGGTGAAGTTTTCAATTGGCAATGGTACCATGATCAGATTCTGGGAGGACACATGGCTTGGGGATACGCCTCTGGCTTTACAATATCCTTTCCTATATAATATTGTACAACGTAAGGAAGGTTACGTTGCCACAGTATTACATTTGGTACCTCTTAATATCCAATTCAGGCGGTCTCTAGTGGGAGAACGCTGGAATTCCTGGCTGCACTTGGTCACACGATTGATGGATGTTCAACTTTCTCACCAGACAGATAATATTCACTGGAAATTATCTAAGAATGGTATTTTTTTTCAGTGAAGTCGATGTACATGAATTTAATTGACATGGGTCTCTTTCGAGATCATTACATATTTGAAAAACTAAAGTGCCGCTTAGAATTAAAATATTCATGTGATTTGTACACAATGGAGTGGTACTAACCAAAGTTAATTTGATAAAGCGAAGATGGGTAGGCAGTTCTAAATGTTGCTATTGTGATCAAAATGAAACAATAAGACACCTCTTTCTCGATTGTCCACTAGCAAAGCTATTATGACGCACTGTTCATATAGCCTTCAACATTAATCCACCAACGAGCATTAATACGCTATTTGGGACGTGGCTCAATGGAGTAGACGTAACTATAGCGAATCATATCTGGATTGGAATAAGTGTTTTATTTTGGGCTATATGGAATACTAGAAACAATATGATTTTTAATGGCAAGACCTTCAACATTTTTTTGCAGGTTATCTACAGAGCTACAGCTTGGATCCGTACGTTGTCGTTACTCACTCATGCGGACTCCAGGAAGCTTATGGTTATTGGGTGCAACTGGTGAGAGACAGTCGCACGGACTATCTTCAGCCGATTTGCATGGCGAGCTAACAATAAGCTATGTGTATAGGCATCGTAGTCTACTTTTGATTTCGCCGGATGTGGTAGTTTTCATTTATCTACGTACTTGCTTTATTTTTTCAAATTGTGAGCTCATTGTGGATCTATGTCTTTGTTTTTAAACCTTATTAATAATATGACTGCATGCATCGATTGATGCAGAGGCCGAGGGCTTCGTTCCTCCTTTTCCAAAAAAAAAAAAGGGTTGCCGAACATATTCTCGATGCTTGTAAGCGAAGGTAAACAATAAACAACATGAATAGTGTGTCAAATCAGGGTGGAGAAATGACAAGATGCGAATAAATGTTGTTGTTTTCATCTCGTCACAATAGCAACACTTCTTACTCCTATACCATATGTGATTTGCCAAGTTGTCTTCCGATAAGATCACTCTTCGACACTGACTATAGTTTCTAAATGTATTAGCACGAAAAAGGTTGCCCTTATCTACCAAATTGGCGTACATCGACCTAACAGGGAAGACACTAGATGAATGAAAAATCAAGTGGAATACTCCTGGTTCCTGAGATAAGTTGACCCAAATGCAAAATATGGCACCTCCGTCGTCACTACCGCTTTGAAATTCTATTGCTATTGGACAGTATTATATAAAGACGGTACTAATGCTAGCAGCGTGTCTCCAGCTAAATATCTTCCCAAAATCTTGTGGTGATTGCTCGCACCATATGCGTGAGAATTACACCAGCCAGGATGAGACCGCGCATGAACCCTACCTCGGCCTCTAGCTAGCTAGCGCACTGTGAAGCTTAAGCCTGACCTCACCGTGATCTTAATTGGGATGGAGACCGGGGCCATATGACCTCTCACCTGAATCCCTCCTTTTTTGTGCTTAGTGCTGCTAGAATCCCTTGTCCTAGCTAGTGTTGCAATCAAATAAATTTATTGTCCTAGTGACTAGTGTACAAGCACTTATTCATGGGTCGATCTCCAAAAGTTTGTAGCATAAATAATGCCCATACTAGGTACGGAGAACTCTATAATATCTTTGCACCAAAGAGTGTCGAGGGCCCGCTTGGTATGAATGAATCATGAGAAATTGCACCCACAGGGGTGGACTTTTTGGCAAGAAATAAGTTGTTTTTAAGATAAGATATTTGTTTGTTGCATATATAAGAAAAATGCAGAGTATCAATCGCTTTGAGTTGCTTTTAGCTAACTTCAGGTCGTGAGGTAGTTTGTGCTACTGAACAATACCACATTGCTTTTCTTCTTATTACATTTGGTTTTTGTTTGTTGTATCATGCTCTTGCCCTGTTTTCCATATTAATGGCAGAGTTGGCAGATATCGTCACTTTTGGGTTCTCTACTTTTCTATCACATAAAAAAAAAAGCTCCTACATGCAAGCTTGTTTTTTTTTTTTGCAGGGACACGCATACTTGTTATGTAGTTTTTTTTGTGACATGATACATAGAATTAAAATCCCTTACAACATTTTTATGTGGATTTTTTTTCCGATCTAAAGTGGTACAAAGAACACCAGAAGTAAAAACTTATATTCAGGTTCGTAGACTACCTAACGACGACTGCAAGCACTAGAGCGAGCTGAATGCGTTCCGCCGTACCTGTCGAAGCCGCCGGTTCCGGTTTTTTCTGGTCCGTCTTTTTAAACTATGGTTCAAAAGTAAAACGACCTCAAAGTTGGATAGGGGTAGAAATAACCCTAGTATCATTTATCCAAGGCGAACCTTCGGTCGGCAACAATTTTGGAATCATGTCTTAAATAATCAAGATTTTTTTTTGTCGCATTTTTCCCTCAAAAAAGATATTTTGTCACAATGACTTATTTTATTCTTGATTATTGTGTAATTTCTCTTAACTATTGAAGAAGTTGGCGGCTTTGATATCCAAACCCTTTAGTTTTACAGTAGATAATTTTTCTGCAAGTTTGAGCGGCCATCCTATTAGGACATTTCCAAGGCGGACCCGCAAACTTCCTGCAACGGTCCGGACCGTGGATGCCATCTAACACGGTCCTGTATCGGTCTGCGGAGCAGTCCGGACGCGATTTCTTCCGCAAACCGGAGACAAATGTGGGGAGGTTTGCGGGAGTCCGGACCGCTACTTTGCCCGATTTTCCGACCGTCCTGGCCCACCAAAAACCCCTTCCCCTTCCGCGCGCGCTTCCCGCCTGGCGCCAGCTGCCCGCATTCATGCCGCTGTAGAGCGGCCGCTCCCCATTGAAGAGTGGACGCGGCCTCTCACTGGCGCCGACATTGAAGCGGCTCGTCGGCCGAGGGTGCCGCCTGCGATGCGTCTCCGGTGTCCGCGCATGTTCAATGCCGGAGACGCGTGACTGAACGGGACGAGACATATATCTACCATGCTCGTTCAATGTCCCATCTGTCTGTATGCCGCCATTAAGCAGGCTTGACGGCCGAGAAACCCACTCCGGCGTCCCGCATTGGTGCCTGGCCTCACCGGAATCCGCTATTTAAGGGCGGCCACACCCGGCTATCTCCACAACACAACACATCCGCTCCACATCCTCCTCCCTTGCACCACAATCCGCCATGACTACAGACGACAAAGGTCTGTGGGACAGTCTTTCTCCGGAGATGAAGCACGAGGTGGCCGCCGTTGCCGCCGCCTAGCAGAGCCACCGTGCCAAGCGGATCGAGGACGGCTTGCCGGCCAGCTCGCCAGAGGTCTCTGACGATGACGAGGACGACACCACGATGGAGACGGGCTCTGATGACACCGCCCCGGCTACCGCGCCTCCTGTGCACTCCGTCTGCACCATGGTGCTGGCGCAGTACAACGCCGCCATGGCAGAGGGGCAGCCTGCGCCGGCGCCTACGTCGGCGTTTGAGCGGGCGCTTGAGAAACATCGACACGCGTTGGGTCAGATCAACGACGAGCGCGCGACCCAGGAGGCCCCGGCGGCCATGGCCGCGACGAACCCGAACTTCGTCGCGGAGCAGCGTGCCATCTACGATGCCATCCGCGCTCAAGCCGCCGCTCGCCATGAAGCGGTCGCCGTGGAGGCGCAGTTGCAGGCGATCAGGGAGGAGAACAATGCCAGTTGCGCCTCCTACACGCCGCCAACGAACCATCAGGCGGCCTGGTGGGATGATGACAGCCAAGGCGCCATCATTTCCATCGTGGACCTCACGTCCACCGGCGACGAACAGGGCGCAGACTCCTCCGAGGATGAGTAGGGCACGGGAGGCGGCGGTGCCTTGTGTCCCATGTGGGCCAGTCCGTCTCCCTTGTTCTACTATTCCTCGTCGGAGATCGCACCTTTACTTCATCGGTCATATCGTCGGTGCTCATGGAGATGGCGGATGGGAGGACGACACTGGCTTGGACGCCGGGAGCCGCCGCCGTATGATAGGTTTAGGCGCGGGTCTTTTTTTTCTAAATGTTTGAAATGTAATGAAATCCGTCTTGTTTGCATGAAATCCATTTGTATTTGCATGAAATCCGGCCGTGTTTGCACGAATTTCGTCCGATTGATTTGAGTTGTTGGGCGGATGTATGCGGCTACGGTTAGATGTCGTCCTTCCGTATCCGTATCCGCGAACTAGTCCCCTGTTCACGAACGGATGCGGAAGAAAATTTATGAGTTATTGTCGTTGGAGATGTCCTTAGTTAGGAACCTACCCCTGTTGCGAGAGGAGAGCCGCGAATGGATCAAGACAAACCGTAGGTCATCAAAGACTAGCAAGAGGATTTCCGCGACAAAGAAAGGACTAGCAAGAGGATATGACAGCAGAGATAGGCAACAAATCTAGCCGCAGGAGTCGGCAGGAAAAAGAATGTCAGGTTGAAGTTTAGTGGAGAAAAAGTAGCGGCGAGGGTAGGGACTGGAACAGGGTGCTAGCTGGTAAGGCTATGGCGATGAGTATAACTCACAGAGGAAGGGGCGGTGGTCATCCATTAGTTGAAAACGATGTGTTTTAGTCGAAGCTAGGCTGACGTGCTACACGGCCATGCCATAGGCACATTTTGTACTCCTTGTTTCATAATTCTAAAACCACGACAGGAATTATGAAGGGGAGGGATTATATCATTATTAACATCGATCAAATAAAAAATAATACCATTTCAAGAAAATATTTCATGACCGTGTAATTTAACCTTTATAATAGCATGCTGTTCATATTAAAACATCACCTAAAGTTTTTTCTTCGTAGGGAACATCACCTAGTGATCAAAACGCTCTTATATTTCTTTACGGAGGGAGTATTTGTCTACAACTAAACGTATGCAAGTAATGAATACTTGTGACCGACTATTCTCAATAGATTTGGAAATAGTTGTTTCTTAGTCGACATTCAAGGGGGTGTGATGATGTCTTCCCATTGCTTTATATTTACAGGAATCACAATTCTTACAATTGACATAACAATAAGTATTTCATAGTCGCCTTAGAAATAGAAAAATCATAAATACTTGCATGCTCATAGTTATTTTCTCCATTAAGAAACACTCTAGGGCATCTAAGGTTAACAATAACAACATAGTGATACGAAAAGATATCACTCATGCAAATATAACTGTAAGCGCAACATCTTTTCCTTCCCCTCTTGTGAAAGTGATGGCTAGGGCGAAGAACTTGTCCCCTCTTCGTCGACGAGCCCGTGGATTCGCCTCCCCTCTGCCTGCCGCTTTGGCGGACAATGGTGGGGAGGGGACTCTGCTTCCTCAGATCTGGTTAGTAGATAATTAGGTTTTTTATCCCCGCAAGGGCAGCTCTCGGGATGATGGCTCATCACCTTTGACCTGGTCTTCTGAGCTCCGATTTTCCCCGAGTTCGTAAGTCGAGAAGGAGTTGACCAAGCTCCATCTTAAATTCCCGCCGTCTCCTTGGGAAGGCTAGGTTAGGATTTCTTATCGCGCTTGCGCGACGCGAGATATGGTGTTAGATGCTTCAAATTGATTCAAGGGTTCAACTGCGATGATTGCAACTCCAGGGCGATGGTCCTTAGAGGCACGTGCATGAAGACTTCCTGACTGTCATCGACAAGGTCAAGCCGGCTGCGATAGGGGGGCGTTAACAACCACGTGTCTGTGGCTTGTTTTGATGACGATAATGACCGCTCAGTTGTTTAGGGATCCCAATGTAATTTTTATTTTGAGTGGGGGTGCTTTGTACTTCTGATGAACTTCTATAATAGACCCTAGATTCAGGTCGTTTAAAAAAATGCGTATGTAAATATAGATAATATCGATCAAGAATATGACTCGAACGAGTCACATAGGCTTGAACTAGAGTGACTTTATCAATTGTGCATTTTAACTATGCCTCTTGTTGGGGTATTTTTGTGTTCCGGTAACCAACCGTTAAAAGTTATTATATAGGCATGGCATCCCCGTGCCAATTTAAGGAAGAAGATTCCTTAAAAATGTATACAAAGAAAACCATTATGATAATCAAGTCAACATCCATGACTAAGCAAAACTAGTGATCATCTTCTCCAACCCCTCGCCCAAAAACCAGTATATATAACCACCCGAAAATCCAAGACTATACCACACTAGTACACACATTCCATCTCTCTCCCAAAGTCCCAAGCGCATAATTAAGCACCCCAAATCTAGACAAAAATGTCACCCCTCTCAAAGCCAAGATCAGCCACAAGAGCTCTCAAACACATCATCCTTCTCTGCCTCCTCCTTCCATGTCTCCCCCAACCTCTCCCCTCCCCTTCCCCCTCCCCGACGCCGGCGCAGCCGTCCCTGCCGCTCTCGCCGTTCAACGAGCGCCTCGAGGCGGCGTACATCGCCTTCCAGGCGTGGAAGCACGTCATCACCGACGACCCCAAGAACCTGACCGCTGACTGGTGCGGCCCCTTCGTGTGCAACTACACCGGCGTGTTCTGTGCCGCCGCGCCCGACGACCCGTGCATCCTCACCGTCGCGGGCGTCGACCTCAACCATGGCCGCATCGCCGGCGTCCTCACCGACCACCTCGGCCTCCTTGCCGACCTCGCGGTCCTCCACCTCAACTCCAACCGGTTCCACGGCACGCTGCCGACGTCCATGCAGCACATGCGCCTCCTCTACGAGCTGGATGTCAGCAACAACCTCCTCTCCGGCGAGTTTCCGTCCTTCCTCACCTCTCTGCCGTCGCTCAAGTACCTCGACCTCCGGTTCAACGACTTCGACGGCCAGCTCCCGGATGCCGTGTTCGGCCGGCAGCTCAGCCTGGACGCGCTGTTCGCCAACGACAACCGCTTCAACGTGTCGCTGGCGTCGGGGAGCCTGACCAACTCCACGGCGTCGGTCATCGTGCTCGCCAACACCAAGCTGGCCGGCTGCCTGCCGCCGAGCATCGGCGACATGGCCGACACGCTGGTCGAGCTCATCCTGCTCAACACCAGCATCAGCTCCTGCATCCCGCCGGAGATCGGCAAGCTGAAGAAGCTCAAGGTGCTCGACCTCAGCCACAACGAGTTCGCGGGGGAGCTGCCGGAGAGCATCGGCGACATGGAGAGCCTGGAGGTGATCAACGTGGGGTACAACATGCTGTCCGGCGCGGTGCCGGAGGCCATCTGCTTGCTGCCGAACCTGAAGAACCTCACGGTCGTGGGCAACTACTTCTGCGAGGAGCCGGTGTCCTGCCTCCACGTCCCCCGGCGCGACGACCGGATGAACTGCATCCCCGACTGGCCGCACCAGCGGTCGCACGAGCAGTGCATCGCCTTCGAGCACCGCCCGCCGGTGCACTGCGGCGCCGACGGCTGCATTCTTCCGCCGCCGTGAAAGGCCTTCTGTTTCCGCATGCATGGACGCCCCTACGTACGTACCGACGTACACGTGACAACGGCGCGTGGCTGGTGTTAGTGGTACACGTACGACCATTCTAAGCTGCATTTGTGGGGTTTAGGAGCAGTAATCATCAAGAATCATCGAATTATTTAATGCTAATGCACAGGTTAGTTTCGATTATTAATTTGTGTCGTCGGTGCGCGCGTGCGTGCGTTTGGTGGGTGTAAGGTGAGAAGGAATATTGAATTGCAAGTGTGGTGTCCTCTTTAGCCTTTTGCCACTGCTCATGTAGCTCTCAGAGCAAGTGTGGGTGTGGCATGCATGTAACTATATGGCGAAAATAAGGATTTGAGCAATAAAGTCTCTTTACGACTGTTTTGCAATGCACGTTCTTTTCTTCTCTTTTGGGTTCTAGCTAGTTGTATTATTGTATAAGTGTGTCAAACTCTGCTCTTACTGTACAAATAGTACATGTCACTGTATGAGCATGGAGGAATTAAGGGCGCAATGGAAATGATACAACAAAATTAAATGTTGATGGGTAGTGTCACACACCAAGAATTAAGGACAAGTTTTGCTAGTACGAAAAGTAGAGAAAAATTTAAAGGAATTAGGGAATTTTTCATTTGGTTCAAAGGAAAAACGTAGGAACCTAACAATCCACTCGGACCTTTGTTATGTGATACATTTACCCCTTAGTGGATGCACATGTGAACCAATCATAGTATGTGGTAGGATTAGGGCATCTCCAACCCAGGCCCTCAAACTATCCGCAACCGTCCAGACCGAGCGGTTCAAACACATTTTGTCATCCAACGCGGTACCCCGTTGATCCGTAGAGCGGTTCAGATGCATTTTGTCATCCAACGCAATACCCAGTTGATCTGTAGAGCGGTCCAGACGTCCGCTAAACTGGTGCAGCGACGTGCTATGCAAACGGTTTTTAACCCCTTTCAGTGACGCAGTTTTAAACCGTCACCTTGCTAGCGTGGGCGATAGGGGGGTCCATCGCACACGCTATACATCCCACACAGTTCAACTCAAAAACTGTTTGCAATTTGGATTAGCATCACACACGGTTATTTCAGGAAAACTGTATGTAATGTGCGATTCATTGCACACGATTAAAAATAAAAAACTGTGTGTGATGTAAATGCCATCATACACAATTGGGTCCAAAAAACTGTGTGCAATGTGTGATCTTAACGACGTGTTAATTAGTCCTAAAATCAGCTAGACGTAATCAATTTACTATGATCATCTTTTGACAATCAAACATAACGCAAAAATGCACATTCAAAATCCACTATATGATTTCTTTTCAAGCTTTGTTATACAACATACAAAAGTACAAACGTACTATCTCACATCACATGACAGCCAACACATACAGCAGCAATCATATCTAATTACGTCGTAAAGCTTCATCAGTCTCTTGTTCATCGATGACATCAACTCCCAAACCTTTCTAGATTTCTTATTGTATCTCATTCTGAAAAACCAAGAGAAAAGGGTTACAAGGTTAAAAAAAAAGTAAATCCTTACACAGAGCAGGGATTCAGTGCCGAGGCTCATCTGCACCTTCGATCATAAAAAAATCAAAACAAATTCTAGAAAAAATTCAAAAAGTTCCAATTTTTTTTGCATGGTAGAGAATTTGGTGCGTGAGGTTCGCTCCAAATTTCAGATCATTTGAACATCTGAGTGTCCCTCGACAAAAAAGATAAATTTGTGGTCTATAAAAAAATTTATTGTTCATGTATTGTTCTGACCCAATTTATCTTTTTTGCTGACAGCGACTCAAATGTCCAAATGAGCTGAAATTTGGAACATACCTCACGGACTAAATTATCTAACATGCAAAAAAAATTAGATTTTTTGAATTTTATTTCTATTTTTAATGATTTTTTTACATTACATACTCAAGTATCCTACTTGAAATTAGTTCTTACACTAGTTATGCATATATATTTTTTTTTCAAAAAGTATAGCAAGAGAAAGTTCAGGACTTGACAAGAGAGATTTTGTGATTAGTTTGATGTCTTGAAGAATCTTGATGGATGAGAAGAATCAAGAATCGATTAGATGGCTAGAGACATCATACTTAGACATATAAAAACAAGATTAGATTAGTACTATCCGGCAAGCTAGCTAGCAGCCAGCCTGGTGGATGGATTCTTGGAAGAGATGCACGGGAAGCTTGCTTACATGGCCACGAACTGCACCTGCATGACGCTGCCTCTCGGGATGCATAACTTTTTGAAGCAGTTGTGCCACCGGATAGAGATCCCGGAGCTGTACGGCCGCTTCGTGCTCGTGCTCGCGTCTACGGCCGACGACGAGCCTCATGGCGTCCATGGCACCCGCTTCACGCACGACCGCCCGATGCTGAGCGACCCCGCCGTGTACTGCTCCTAGTCGGAGCTTGGAGCAGGCGTCGTCTGCCTCGCCGGCCATGATATGGAAGAAGTGTGTGTTATGTTCGTGGTTCTAGAGGAGGTTGGATTGATGCTAGTTAAATATATGTGTGGATGTGGTAGAGTACGTGGTGAGGAAATAAGGCTAGATATTTTTCTTGGCTGTGAAGTACGGATGGATAGATTCATGCCATGTCATCGATCCAAGGCTTCAATCTCTTCACCAATAAGAATTCAGTACACATATGTGTACTTTCTTGCCATTTGATTTTTGTCCTTACACCATCAAAAAAGTTGTGAATCCTGTTGGGGAACGTTGCATGGGAAACAAAAAAATTCCTACGCACACGCAAGATCTATCCATGGTGATGAGCATCTACGAGAGGGAGAGTGGATCTACATACCCTTGTAGATCGCTAAGTGGGAAGCGTCAAGAAATGCGGTTGGTGTAGTCGAACGTCTTCACGATCAAAATCGCCGAGCGTCCCGCGATCCAATCACGATCTAGTGCCGAACGGACGGCACCTCCGCGTTCAGCACACGTACAGCTCGATGACGATGTCCGCCTTCTTGATCCAGCAAGAGGGAGCGGAGAGGTAGATGAGTTCTCCGGCAGCGCGACGGCGCGGCGACGGTAGTGGTGGAACTATTCCAGCAGGGCTTCGCCTAAGCGCCGCTGAAACTAGAGGATTTGATCTATCGGGGAGAGAGGGCTGCACCGTGGCTAGGGTTTCTTGTGCTGCTGCCCCCTCTCCCCTCTAGTATATATAGGAGGGAGGGGAGGGGCTGGCCGACCTAGGGATCCTCCTAGGAGTCGGCCGAAGGAGGTGGAGGTGGAGGAGTCCACCTCCAATCCTACTCCTAGTAGGATTCCTTCCCTTCCCCACTTGGACTTTCCTTTCCCCAAAATTCCAGCCGCATAGGACCACTTGGGCTGGCCGCCCAGCCCACCAGGGGCTGGTGCGCCACCCTAAGGCCCATGTGGCCCTCTTGGGGTGTGGTGGGTCCACTTGGTGGACCCTCGGAACCCATTCGTCACTCCCGGTACACTGGCGGAAATGCTCGAAACTTTTCCGGAGTTCAAACACCACTTTCCTATATATCAATCTTTACCTCCGGACCATTCCGGAGCTCCTCGTGACATCTGGGATCTCATCCGAGACTCCGAATAACCTTCGGTCACCAACATACATAACTCAACTATACCAAAACGTCACCGCACCTTAAGTGTGCAGACCCTGCGGGTTCGAGAACTATGTAGACATGACCGAGACACCTCTACGGTCAATAACCAATAGCGGGACCTGGATGCCCATATTGGTTCCTACATATTCTACGAAGATCTTTATCGGTTGACCCTCTATGTCAAGGATTCAGTTAATCCCGTACGCTGTTCCCTTTGTTCTTCGGTATGTTACTTGCCCGAGATTCGATCGCCAGTATCTCTATACCTAGTTCAATCTCGTTACCGGCAAGTCTCTTTACTCGTTCCGTAATACAAGATCTCGTGGCTAACACTTTAGTCACATTGCTTGCAAGGCTTGTTGTGATGTTGTATTACCGAGTGGGCCCCGAGATACCTCTCCGTCACACGGAGTAACAAATCCCAATCTTGATCCATGCCCACTCAACAGACACCCTCGGAGATACCTGTAGAGCATGTTTATAGTTACCCAGTTACGTTGCGACGTTTGATACACACAAGGTACTCCTCCGGTGTCAGTGAGTTGCATGATCTCATGGTCATAGGAACATATACTTGACATGCAGAAAACTATAGCAATAAACTGACACGATCATATGCTATGTTCATAGTTTGGGTCTTGTCCATCACATCATTCTCCTAATGATGTGATCCCGTTATCAAATGACATCTCATGTCTATGGCTAGGAAACCTTGACCATCTTTGATCAACGAGCTAGTCCACTAGAGGCATACTAGGGACACAGTGTTGTCTATGTATCCACACATGCAATTGAGTTTCCAATCAATACAATTATAGCATGGACAATAAACGATTATCATGAACAAGGAAATATGATAATAACTACTTTTATTATTGCCTCTAGGGCATATTTCCAACAGTCTCCCACTTGCACTAGAGTCAATAATCTAGCTCACATCACTATGTGATTTACATTGTAATGAATCTAACACCCATACAGTTCTGGTGTTGATCATGTTTAGCCCTTGGAAGAGGTTTAGTCATCGGATCTGCAACATTCAGATCCGTGTGCACTTTGCAAATATTTATGTCGTCCTCCTTGATGTAATCGCGGATGGAATTGAAACGTCACTTTATGTGTCTGGTCCTCTTGTGAAACCTTGGTTCCTTGGCTAGAGCAATGGCACCAGTGTTGTCATAGAACAGAGTCATTGGGTTTAGTGCACTAGGCACTACTCCAAGATCTGTCATGAACTCCTTCATCCAGACACCTTCCTTCGCCGCCTCCAAGGCAGCGATGTACTCCGCTTCGCATGTAGAATCAGCTATCACGCTTTGCTTGGAACTGCACCGGCTTACCGCACCCCCATTAAGAATAAATACGTATCCAGTTTGAGACTTGGAGTCATCCGGATCAGTGTCAAAGCTTGCATCGACGTAACCCTTTATGACGAGCTCTTGATCACCTCCATAAACGAGAAACATGTCGTTAGTCCTTTTCAGGTACTTCAGGATATTCTTGACCGCCGTCCAGTGTTCCATTCCTGGATCACTTTGAAACCTTCCGGCCATACTTATGGCAAGGCTGACATCGGGTCTTGTGCACAGCATTGCATACATGATAGAGCCTATGGCTGAAGCATAGGGGACGACACTCATCTTTTCTCTATCTTCTGCAGTCACTGGGCATTGAGTCTTACTCAACTTCACACCTTGCAATACAGGCAAGAACCCCTCCTTGGACTGATCCATTTTGAACTTCTTCAAAACTTTGTCAAGGTATGTGCTCTGTGAAAGTCCTATTAAGCGTCTCGATCTATCTCTATAGATCTTGATGCCTAATATGAAAGCAGCTTCTCCTAGGTCCTTCATTGAAAAACTCTTGTTCAAATACTCCTTCACGCTTTCCAACATTTCTATATTGTTTCCAATCAGCAATATGTCATCCACATATAATATTAGAAACGCTATAGAGCTCCCACTCACTTTCTTGTAAATACAAGCTTCTCCGTAAACTTGTATAAACCCGAACGCTTTGATCACCTCATCAAAGCGAGATTCCAACTCCGAGATGCTTGCACCAGTCCATAAATGGATCGCTGGAGTTTGCAAACTTTGTCAGCATTCTCTGGATCGACAAAACCTTCTGGTTGCATCATATACAACTCTTCCTTAAGGAAACCGTTAAGGAACGCTGTTTTGACATCCATCTGCCAAATTTCATAATCGAAAAAGGCAGCTATTGCTAACATGATTCTGACGGACTTAAGCGTCGCTACGGGTGAGAAGGTCTCATCGTAGTCAACTCCTTGAACTTGTGAAAAACCCTTTGCCACAAGTCGAGCTTTATAGACGGTGATGTTACCATCCGCGTCCGTCTTCCTCTTAAAGCTCCATTTGTTCTGAATGGCCTTTCGCCCTTCAGGTAATACTTCCAAAGCCCATACTTTGTTTTCGTACATGGATCCCATCTCGGATTTCATGGCCTCTAACCATTTCTCGAAATCCGGGCCCATCATCGCTTCTCCATAGCTCGTAGGTTCATCGTTGTCCAACAACATGACCTCTAAGACAGGGTTGACGTACCACTCAGGAGTAGTACGCGTCCTTGTCGACCTACGAGGTTCGATAGCAACTTGATCCGAAGCTTCATGATCATCATCATTAACTTCCTCTTCAACCGATGTAGGCTCTACAGAAACATCTTTCTGTGTTGCACTACTCTCAGGTTGAAGTAAAGGTTCAACAACCTCATCAAGTTCTATTTTCCTCCCACTCAATTCTTTCGAGAGAAATTCTTTCTCAAGAAATGTTCCGTTTTTAGCGACAAACACTTTGCCTTCGGATCTGAGATAGAAGGTATACCCAACTGTCTCTTTTGGGTATCCTATGAAGACGCATTTCTCCGCTTTGGGTTCCAGCTTTTCAGGCTGAAGCTTTTTGACATAAGCATCACATCCCCAAACTTTAAGAAGCGACAACTTTGGCTTCTTGCCAAACCATAGTTCATATGGCGTCGTCTCAACGGATTTCGATGGTGCCCTATTTAAAGTGAATGCAGTTGTCTCTAATGCATAACCCCAAAATGATAGTGGCAAATCGGCAAGAGACATCATAGATCGCACCATATCCAATAAGGTTCGATTATGACGTTCGGACACACCATTACGCTGTGGTGTTCCAGGCGGTGTCAATTGTGAAACAATTCCACACTGTCTTAAGTGACTGCCAAACTCATAACTCAGATATTCTCCTCCTCGATAAGATCGTAGGAATTTAATCTTCTTGTTACGATGATTCTCAACTTCACTCTGAAATTGCTTGAACTTTTCAAATGTTTCAGACTTGTGTTTCATCAAGTAAATATACCCATATCTACTTAAGTCATCTGTGAAGGTGAGAAAATAACGATATCCACCGCGCGCCTCAATGCTCATCGGACCGCACACATCAGTATGTATGATTTCCAACAAGTCACTTGCCCGTTCCATTGTTCCAGAGAACGTGGTTTTAGTCATCTTGCCCATGAGGCATGGTTCACATGTGTCAAGTGATTCAAAATCAAGTGACTCCAAAAGTCCATCAGCATGGAGCTTCTTCATGTGTTTTACACCAATATGACCTAAACGGCAGTGCCACAAGAAAGTGGTACTATCATTATCAACTCTACATCTTTTGGCATCAATGTTATGAACATGTGTATCATCACTATCGTGATTCAATAGGAATAAACCCCTCACATTGGGTGCATGACCATAAAAGATATTACTCATATAAATAGAACAACCATTATTCTCTGATTTAAATGAGTAACCGTCTCGCAATAAACAAGATCCAGATATATTGTTCATTCTTAACGCAGGCACTAAATAACAATTATTCAGGTTCATCACTAATCCCGATGGTAATCGAAGAGCGAGCGTGCCGACGGCGATCACATCAACCTTGGAACCATTTCCCACGCGCATCATCACTTCGTCCTTTGCCAGCCTTCGTCTATTCTGCAGTTCCTGTTTTGAGTTGCAAATGTGAGCAACCGCACCGGTATCAAATACCCAGGCACTACAACGAGAGTTGGTAAGGTACACATCAATAACATGTATATCATATATACCTTGTTTGTTGTTGCCCGCCTTCTTGTCAGCCAAATACTTGGGGCAGTTCCGCTTCCAGTGACCAGTTCCCTTGCAATGAAAGCACTCAGTTTCTGGCTTGGGTCCAGCCTTGGGTTTCTTCATGGGAGGGGCAACTGCTTTGCCACTCTTCTTGGAGTTACCCTTCTTACCCTTGCCATTCTTCTTGAAACTAGTGGTTTTATTGACCATCAACACTTGGTGCTCCTTCTGAATCTCAGACTCAGCGACTTTCAACATCGCAAACAGCTCGGCGACTGACTTGTTCATCCCGTGCATGTTATAGTTCAACACGAAGCTCTTGTAGCTAGGCGGCAATGATTGAAGAACTCTGTCAGTGATCACCTCTGGCGGAAGGGGCATACCCAATTCAGCCAGACGGGTGGAATACCCAGACATTCTGAGTATGTGTTCACTGACAGACCCGTTCTCCTCCATCTTGCAAGCATAGAACTTATCGGAGGTCTCATACCTCTCGATCCGGGCATTCTTCTGAAAGATAAACTTCAACTCTAGGAACATATCATATGCTCCATGACGTTCAAAACGTCTTTAAAGTCCCGGTTCTAAGCCATACAACATTGCACGTTGAACAGTAATCATCAGAACGTGCCTGCCAGGCGTTCACAACGTCTGGAGACTCTACTGGAGCGGGTGGTTCACCAAGTGGTGCATAAAGGACATAAGCCTTTTGGGAAGCCGTAAGGATAATCCTTAGATTACGGGCCCAGTCCACAAAGTTACTTCCATCATCTTTCAACTTAGCTTTCTCTAGGAACGTATTAAAATTCAGGGGTGCTACTGCGCGAGCCATTGATCTACAACATAAATTATGCAAAGACAACTTAGACTATTGTTGAAGATAATGAGTTTAGTTAATCATATTACTTAAAACTCCCACTCAAATTGACATCCCTCTGGTCATTCGAGTGTCACATGATCCAAATTCACCAACTCAAGTCCGATCATCACGTGAGATGAGATGGTTTCAATGGTGAACATCTTCATGTTGATCATATCTACTATATGACTCATGTTTGACCTTTCGGTCTCTTGTGTTCCGAGGCCATGTCTGTACATGCTAGGCTCGTCAAGTTTAACCCGAGTGTTCCGCACATGCAACACTGGCTTGCACCCATTGTATGCGAACGTAGAGTCTATCACACCCGATCATCACGTGGTGTCTCGAAACGACGAACTTTCGCAACGGTGCACACTCGGGGAGAACACAATTTTATCTTGAAATTTAAGTGAGGGATCATCTTATAATGCTACCGTCGTCCTAAGCAAAATAAGATGCATAAAAGGATTAACATCACATGCAAATCATAAGTGACATGATATGGCCATGAACTTGTGCTTTTGATCTCCATCTCCAAAGCACCGGCATGATCTCCATCGTCACCGGCATGACACCATGATCGCCATCATCTTGATCTCCATCAATGTGTCGCCATGAGGTTGTCGCGCCAACTGTTGCTTCTACGACTATTGCCAACTCATAGCGATAAAGTAAAGCAAAACGGCGAAAATAAATTAAAGACAACCCTATGGCTCCTGCCGGTTGCCGTACTCATCGACATGCAAGTCGTGATATTCTATACAATACATGATCATCTCATACATCACATATATCACATCATGTAATTGGCCATATCACATCACAACATACCCTGCAAAAACAAGTTAGACGTCCTCTAATTGTTGTTGAATGTTTTACGTGGCTGCTACGGGTATCTAGCAAGAACAATTCTTACCTACGCAAAAACCACAACGGTGATACAAAAATTGCTATTCAACCTTCTCAAGGACCGCCTTTGTCAAATCCGATCCGACTAAAGTAGGAGAGACAGACACCCGCCAGCCATCTTTATGCAACGAAGTTACATGTCAGTTGATGGAACCAATCTCTCGTAAGTGTACGAGTAATGTTGGTCCGGGCCGCTTCATCCCACAATACCGCCGAATCAAGAAACGACCAAGGGAGGAAGCAATCTGAATATCAACGCCCACAAACTCCTTTGTGTTCTATTCGTGATCTCATCTACACATAGACCTAGCTCTGATACCACTGTTAGGGAACGTTGCATGGGAAACAAAAAATTTCCTACGCACACACAAGATCTATCCATGGTGATGAGCATCTACGAGAGGGAGAGTTGATCTACATACCCTTGTAGATCGCTAAGCGGGAAGCGTTAAGAAACGCGGTTGGTGTAGTCGAACGTCTTCGCGAACCAAATCGTCGAGCGTCCCGCGATCCAATCACGGTCTAGTGCCGAACGGACGGCACCTCCGCGTTCAGCACACGTACAGCTCGATGACGATCTCCGCCTTCTTGATCCAGCAAGAGGGAGCGGAGAGGTAGATGAGTTCTCCGGCAGCGCGACGGCTCGGCGGCGATGGTGGTGGAACTATTCCAGCAGGGCTTCGCCTAAGCGCCGCTGAAACTAGAGGATTTGATCTATCGGGGAGAGAGGGCTGCACCGTGGCTAGGGTTTCTTGTGTTGCTGCCCTCTCTCCCCTCTAGTATATATAGGAGGGAGGGGAGGGGCTGGCCGACCTAGGGATCCTCCTAGGAGTCGGCCGAAGGAGGTGGAGCTGGAGGAGTCCACCTCCAATCCTACTCCTAGTAGGATTCCTTCCCTTCCCCACTTGGACTTTCCTTTCCCCAAAATTCCAGCCGCATAGGACCACATGGGCTGGCTGCCCAGCCCACCAGGGGCTGGTGCGCCACCCTAAGGCCCATGTGGCCCTCTTGGGGTGTGGTGGATCCACTTGGTGGACCCCCGAAACCCATTCGTCACTCCCGGTACACTGCCGGAAATGGCCAACACTTTTCCGGAGTTCAAACACCACTTTCCTATATATCAATCTTTACCTCCGGAGCTCCTCGTTATGTCCGGGATCTCATCTGGGACTCCGAACAACCTTCGGTCACCAACATACATAACTCAACTATACCGAAACGTCACCGCACCTTAAGTGTGCAGACCCTGCGGGTTCGAGAACTATGTAGACATGACCGAGACACCTCTATGGTCAATAACCAATAGCGGGACCTGGATGCCCATATTGGTTCCTACATATTCTACGAAGATCTTTATCGGTTGAACCTCTATGTCAAGGATTCAGTTAATCCCGTACGCTGTTCCCTTTGTTCTTCGGTATGTTACTTGCCCGAGATTCGATCGTCAGTATCTCTATACCTAGTTCAATCTCGTTACCGGCAAGTCTCTTTACTCGTTCCATAATACAAGATCCCGTGGCTAACACTTTAGTCACATTGCTTGCAAGGCTTGTTGTGATGTTGTACTACCGAGTGGGCCCCGAGATACCTCTCCGTCACACGGAGTAACAAATCCCAGTCTTGATCCATGCCCACTCAACAGACACCCTCGGAGATATCTGTAGAGCATCTTTATAGTCACCCAGTTACGTTGCGACGTTTGATACACACAAGGTACTCCTCCGGTGTCAGTGAGTTGCATGATCTCATGGTCATAGGAACAGATACTTGACATGCAGAAAACTATAGCAATAAACTGACACGATCATATGCTACGTTCATAGTTTGGGTCTTGTCCATCACATCATTCTCCTAATGATGTGATCCCGTTATCAAATGACATCTCATGTCTATGGCTAGGAAACCTTGATCATCTTTGATCAACGAGCTAGTCCACTAGAGGCATACTAGGGACACAGTGTTGTCTATGTATCCACACATGCAATTGAGTTTCCAATCAATACAATTATAGCATGGACAATAAACTATTATCATGAACAAGGAAATATAATAATAACTACTTTTATTATTGCTTCTAGGGCATATTTCCAACAAATCCTTCTCAAATTTTTATTACAGTATACTGATGTCTTATATTAACACCATGCCAAGTTTCATATTTATTAGACATTATTTACATTTTCTAGAATTAAAATACCTATAAACTTCATGTTTACTGTTGATTCTTGCCACATAGATATTTGAATTTTATATTTATTTCTTGTATGAGGCATACACATATACTCACCGTCCTAAATATGATTTTTCAAATCATTTTTGTATAATTTTTTCTGTACTCGTAGTTCAAATTTGAATATATCTGTTAAATGACTAGAAATGTAGTTAATGACTCAAATATAGCAAATGAGCTTCGAAAAGTGTCAAATTTTAATGTGGAGGATTCTATGGTGTATCTTAATTATAGAAAAAAAATCAAGGTCAAATGATAAAGGAAACATAAGTTCGCCACCAATTTGGTGGAATCACTCTCGAAACCATGATCGTTCCTCGGAGTTTGTCGGATTTCTAAAGGATGTACATAAAAAAATGTGAAACCTTCTTAAATTTTTACCACATAATTGTGAGGTCATATCATGACACTATGTCAAGTTTCATATTTTTCAGACTTCATTTACAGTTTTTATAATTTCAATACAAATAAACTCGATGTTCGCGGTTGATTCTTGCCACATATGTCTAATAAATTTATATTCATTTCTTGTATGAGGCATACAAATATACTCAATACCCTGAATATGATTTTCCAAATCATTTTTGCATACTGTTTCATGCATTCATAGTTTAAATTTGAATTATATCCATTAAATGACTGGAAATGCAGTTAATGACTCAAATATAGCAAATGAGCTCTAAAAAGTGCAAAATTTTAACAGGTAGGATTCTATGGTGCATGTTAAGTGTAGAAAATAATACAAGTCAAACAACGAAGGAAAATGTCAGTTCGCTTCAAACATATCGCGCAAACCATTATTCTTTGGAAAAATAATAATTTTAGAAATCACACACGGTTCCATTTATGAAAGTGTGTGCGATGACAGGCTACATCGCACACACAATGTATGTAAAAAACGTGTGCAAGGCATCACACACGTTTGCATTTTTAACACCGTGTGCAGTGATATGCTACATCACACACACACTGTTTGCAAAAACTGTGTGCATGGCATCACACACGGTTGCATTATAATAACTGTGTGCAATGATATAGTACATCACACACATATCATTTGTAAAAACCGTATGCAAAGCATCACACACGTTTATGTTTTTTCAAACTGTGTCCGATAATAGACAACATCACACACATATTTTTTTGAAAAAACTGTTTGCGCGACATCGCACACAATTATAGTTTCGAAATGTGTGTGATGTTACGACATCACAAACACTTTTTTTCTTGATGTTACATCACACACGCTATGGTGTACATCGCAAACAGTTTTTTCGAAGGGTCCCTGATTGATGTGTTGTCTTTGAACCATCCTACAGTAGTGCTTTCTCGCAAACCGGACGTAAATAGGGAGAAGGGGGGACTTTGCGGGTGTCCGGACTACCGGCATGTACACGTTCGCCACCACGGCCACACCAAAAACTCTATCCGCCTGAAAACCCCTCTCCGGAGCAATTGGAGTTCTTGCTCCAGAGCGGTCCTGACTCCACATCGGTCAGACCGACCCGGCCCAACAAGCGGGCGGCGCCGCTTCAATGCCGACGCGGAGACCGAGAAGCCTACTCTATCTGTCCCATTGAAGCCGGCATCCCATGGCTTCCCGTCCCTTCCCCTGGCCTGCCCATGTCTATTAAAGCAGGGTTCAAGCAACCAGTCCATTCCCTCTCCGCTCTGGCTATGTTCAGACCACCGTCTTCACTATGCTAAAGTTTCATCATAAAATGGTAAAAGAAAACAAACAAAATCGATCGATGCTCCAAAAAAGTTATCTTTGGAGTGTTGAATTATTATTTTTGCAACGACTTCTTCTATGATGAAACTTTGCAAGCATTTACAACATTTGTCAATTTACCATAAAGAAAATCAGAATTTTTTCATTTTATTTTTATTTTTCGGATTTTACTGCTCCACCGGGCTTATATGAGCTCGAGCTCAGTTAATCCGCGTCCGGCTGAGAGACATCTTGCTTCATAAGATGCAACATATCAGCTTCAGCAAGGTGGCTGTTTTGGAAGACCCCGGTTCCGCTGCTTCAGCAGGTATAGATGGCAGTGGTGATAAGCGTCGGATCCAAGTGGCATGTCAGATCGTTCCACCAATCTTCAGAGGAGGTTGTGGATTGAGCATTTGATGCCAGAGCAGGGCAGTTAATATCTCACTTATAGTTTTTGAGCAAAATCACACCTCTGCAAAAATGTTTTTTATATAATGCACAAGTTACCATATGCAAATGTAAATGTGGCATCATATATTTTCACACTGGTGATTTCCTGATATGTCGAAGAACTAGAGTTCCAATGCACACATATGCATGGCTAACGGGAATGGAAAACGTTTAGTTTGTATAATTTTTGGTGATCACTTTCTTGAGACAAATTAAGGAATAGGTTTTGCTTCTTATCCTCTGCATTCATAGATCCACACGACACTATTAGTGATTACTTGAAATCACTGTTTAAAAAATCGGCAGATTCTACGATTTATTGTCCGATTTATCGCTAATCGGTGGGTGACCGATAAGATTATGCCATATCATCATCATTTATCATTTGAAAAGATTTATCGCTCTGACAATCGATTTATCGAGAATATGCCGATAAATCGAACCTATTTCTAGCACTATGTTTACAAGAACTATGATTATTTGTGCTTTGCGGACATTGTTATGTAATATATATAGATGTCTTGTTTTGTTTGTCATTGTACAAGGATTAAAAGGCAAGAAATCAAGGTAACATCTCTGTCCAGTTTTGTTGTTGTTGAATATAACATATTTTAGTGTTGGAAATCTGGGATTGTAAAAAATGGTCGATTAATGATCAACCGGTAAAATCGATTAATCATCTGATTTCCGACTAATACCTAATCCCGGCCGACCGAGACGCTAACGATAAGCGATATCCTCAATATTGCTTGAAATGAACTTGATTATGCAAATAGTGTCGTTTTATAGAATAACTTGAAAAGGGGTATTATGATTGATTGTTAAGTCTCCTAGATGGGTATATATCGGACTAAGACTACCCACAGTGGGGAGTAACTTATACTAGTAACTGATGTCTACTACGCAACCTTCTTCTTGTAGACTCGTGTTGGGCCTCCAAGCGCAGAGTTTTGTAGGACAGTAGCAAATTTCCCTCAAGTGGATGACCTAAGGTTTATCAATCCATGGGAGGCGTAGGATGAAGATGGTCTCTCTCAAACAACCCTGCAACCAAATAACAAAGAGTCTCTTGTGTCCCCAACACACCCAATACAATGGCAATTGTATAGGTGCACTAGTTCGGCGAAGAGATGGTGATACAAGTGCAATATGGATGGTAGATATAGGTTTTTGTAATCTGAAAATATAAAAACAGCAAGGTAGCAAGTAACAAAAGTGAGCAAAAACGGTATTGCAATGCTTGAAAACAAGGCCTAGGGTTCATACTTTCACTAGTGCAAGTTCTCTCAACAATACTAACATAGTTGAATCATATGTAAATCCCTCACGTGCGACAAAGAATTCACTCCAAAGTCACAAATAGCGGAGAACAAACGAAGAAATTATTGTAGGGTACGAAACCACCTCAAAGTTATCTTTTCCGATCAATCGTATGAGCTATCCCTATAAGTGTCACGAACAGCCCTAGAGTTCGTACTAAAATAACACCTTAAGATACACATCAACCAAAACCCTAATGTCACCTAGATACTCCAATGTCACCACGAGTACCCATGGGCTTGATTATACGATATGCATCACACAATTTCAGATTCATCATGTTCAATCCAACACAAAGAACTTCAAAGAGTGCCCCAAAGTTTCTACCGGAGAGTCAAGACGAAAACGTGTGCCAACCCCTATGCATAGATTCCCAAGGTCACGGAACCCGCAAGTTGATCACCAAAACATACATCAAGTGGATCAATAGAACATCCCATTGTCACCACGGATATCCCATCGCAAGACATACATCAAGTGTTCTCAAATCCTTAAAGACTCAATCCGATAAGAAAACTTCAAAGGGAAAACTCAATTCATCACAAGAAGATAGAGAGGGGAAAACTCCATATGATTCATCTATATTAATAAAGCTCGCGGTACATCAAGATCGTGTCATCTCAAGAACACGAGAGAGAGAGAGATCAAACACATAGCTACTGGTACATACCCTCAGCCCCGAGGGTGAACTACTCCCTCCTCATCATGGAGACCGCCGGGATGATGAAGATGGCCTCCGGTGATGGTTTCCCCCTCCGGCAGGGTGCCGGAACGGGCTCCCGATTGTTTTTTCGTGGTTTTGGAGGCTTGCGGCGGCGGAACTCCCGATCTAGGTTTGTCTTTGGGGGTTTCTATATTTATAGGAATTTTTGGCGGCGGAAACAAGTCCAGGGGGGCCACGAGGTGATGACAAGCCAGGGGGGCGCGCCCTAGGGGGGGGCGCGCCCCCCAGGCTTGTGGTGGCCTCGTGCATCTTCTGGCCCAACTCCAATGCTCCCTGGGCTTCTTCTGGTCCATAAAAAATCACCGTAGATTTTTATTCCGTTTGGACTCCGTTTGATATTCCTTTTCTGTAAAACTCAAAAACACGGAAAAAAAAACAGAAACTGGCACTAGGCTCTAGGTTAATAGGTTAGTCCCAAAAATAATATAAAGTTGTAGTAAAACGATTGTAAAACATCCAAGAATGATAATATAATAGCATGGAACAAGCAAAAATTATAGATACGTTGGAGACGTATCAGCATCCGCAAGCTTAATTCCTGCTCGTCCTCGAGTAGGTAAATGATAAAAACAGAATTTTTGATGTGGAATGCTGCCTAACATGTTCAGCATATTCTTATCTTCTTTGTATAGCATGGACATTTGGACAAGTAAATGATTCAAAGCAATAGTCTAGTTTTAACATAATGACTTCAATACTCAAGCATGTCATCGAGCAACCATGTCTTTCAAAATATCAATACTAAAGAAAGTTATCCCTAGCCCATCATGCTCAATCATTGATCCATTCATGAAACACACTCAAATATTAGCTATGCCCAATGCTCAAGTACGATCATAGTGCCCCCTAGTTGGCGCTTATAAGAGAAGATGGAGACTCAAAGCAAAAATAAAAATTGCATAAAGTAAATAGATAGGCCCTTCGCAGAGGGAAGCAGGGATTTGTAGAGGTGCCAGAGCTCAAGGTTTAAATTGAGAGAGAAAAATATTTTGAGTGGCATGCTTTTCCTGTCAACGAAAACGACAAAGTAGCTCACAATACTTTCCATGCTAGATACATTATAGGCGGTTCCCAAACAGAATGTAAAGTTTTTACTCCCCCTCCACCAATCAATCACACTCCACGGCGAGCCGAATCCACGGGTACCGTCCATACAAACAACAATCCTGGGGGAGTTTTGTTTCATTATTTTTTTTGATTTGAATTTTGAGCATGGGACTGGGCATCCCGAATACCAGCCACTTTCTTGTGAATGATAGTGAATCAACACATATCGTGAGAATAACACACCTAGCATGGAAAAATATTGGATACTCCCCACCGTTTCATGAGCGGTACGGGCACACAAAAGAGAAAATTTATTTTGAAAATTTAGAGATGGCACGTACAAATTTGCTTGGAACGGCATGGAAATACCGCATATAGGTAGGTATGGTGGACTCATAAGGCAAAACTTGGTTTAAGGATTTTGGATGCACAAGTAGTAATTCTACTTAGTACAAATGAAGGCTAGCAAATAGATTGGGAAGCAACCAAACCAAGGAACGAAAAATCACATAAGTGAGCATTGAGTCATAACTAACACCGAATAATGCACCACAAGTAGGATGTAACTTCATTGCATAACTATTGACTTTCGTGCATGCATAGGGAATCACAAACCTTAACACCAATATTCCTACTAAGCATAATTACTCACTAACATGACTCACATATTACTACCATCATGTTTCAAAACTATTACAGAGAATCAAGTTTAATTTGTCCAATGATCTTCATGAAAGTTTTTATTATATCCTCCTTGGATATCTATCACTTTGGGACTAGTTTCATATATTGCCATTGCTTTTTGGCAAGCTCAAACAAATTTAAGTGAAGCACATGAGCAAATGACAAGCCACTCTCAAAAGATATAAGTGAAGATCAATGAGTAGCCAACAATTAAATAACTATGTGAGGACTCTCTCTCTCTCTCTCAGTAAATATTTTCAGATCTTAAGTATTTTATTAAACAGCAAGCAAAAGAAAAATAGCACTCCAAGAATAGCACGCATCATGTGAACGAATAAAAATTTAGGCTCAACATAGGCTAACCGATAATTGTTGAGGAAGAGAGGTGGGATGCGTAGCATCCCCAAGCTTAGATGCTTGAGACTTCTTGAAATATTTACTTGGGGTGCCTTGGGCATCCCCAAGCTTGATCTTTTGTATCTCGTTCAATCCTCTCATATCATGGTTTCACCTATTCTCAAAAACATCTTCCACACAAAACTCGAGAAGAACTCGTGAGATAGGTTAGTACACATAATAATAAATCAACACTTCATGTACTGCCAAGACAAGTTGCATAATAATTTCCAAACATTAGGTACTGTATACTATCATTTCCACAATTTATATCTACCAATATAGGCTATGGAAACTATAGGATAAGTAGATAACAAAACTATGACAGCAATCTGTCCAAACAGAACAGTCTGTAGCAATTTATGAAAACAGTGTACTTATGTAACTCAAAAAATTATTAAAATTTAGGAAATGCTATAAAATTTATATGACATCACGGTGTAAAACTTTCAGAAACTTTCCACGTTCCAGTAAAATATGAAAATTCAAACACTACAGAAAAAGTTTCTGTTTTTACACAGCACATATCAAAACATGCAATGCAAGCATCCTAATGCAATTCTTGGAACTTTTTATTGAAAAAAAAGATTATAAATAACACCTAACAGAGAACAACTAAATAAAATGACGCTCCAAGCAAAACTCATATTATGTGACGAATAAAAATATAGCTCCAAGTAAGATATACCGATAGTGTTGAAGACGAAAGAGGGGATGCCTTCCGGGGCATCCCCAAGCTTGGACGCTTGAGTCTTCCTTGGATATTACCTTGGGGGTGCCTTGGGAATCCCCAAGCTTAGGTTCTTTTCACTCCTTATTCTCCTCATATCGGTGTCTCACCCAAAACTTGAAAACTTCAATCACACAAAACTTAACGGAACTTCGTGAGATGGGTTAGTATAATAAACAAAGATCATTCACTTAGGTACTGTCAAGACAAGATTCATAATTGTTCTCACATAATACCTACTGTATTCTATCATTCCCATAATTTATATCACTGAATATAAGCTATGGGAACACTAAAACAAGCAAACTATGCATGCAAAACAGAATCTGTCAAAAACAGAACAGTCTGTGAAGATCTGTAGTGTAACCATACTTCCCTGTCTCTCAAAATTCTGAAAAATTAGGAAAACCTGGAAAATTTGTATATCAATCATGTGTAAAAATTTCAGATCAAAATCACATTCCAGTGAATTTACAAAATTCCTGGACTGAGAGCAAAAGTTTCTGTTTTTGCACAGAATCAAGTCAACTATCATCCACACTATCCCAAAGGCTTTACTTGGCACTTTATTGAAACAAAAGCTATAAAACATGATTATACAGTAGCTTAATCATGTGAACACACTAACACAGAAAGGAAAAGTGTTGGGTTGTCTCCCAACAAGCGCATTTCTTTGAAGCCTTTTAGCTAGGCATGATGATTTCAATGATGCTCACATAGGAATAATAATCATAACATGCAAAAGAGCATCATGAATCTCATGACAAGAACATTTAAGTCTAACCCACTTCCTATGCATAGGGATTTTGTGAGCAAACAATTAATGGGAGCAAGAATCAACTAGCATAGGAAGGCAAAACAAGCATAACTTCAAAACTTTGAACACATAGAGAGAAAGCTTGATATTATTGCAATTCCTACAAGCATATGTTCCTCCCTCATAATAATTTTCAGTAGCATCATGAAGGAATTTCACAATATAACCAGCACATAAAGCATTCTTTTCATGATCTACAAGCATAGAAATTTTACTACTCACCACATAAGCAAATTTATTCTCATTCATAATAGTGGGAATATCATATGAAGCACGAATACTAAAAATTGTTTCCACATTAAAAGAGTAATGTTCAGTAAAAGGATATTCAAAATTATGACAATAATTATCACTACTCTTTATAACATAAGTATCATCACAATAATCATCATAAGTAGCAACTTTGTTCTCATCATAGTCAACTGAAACCTCTTCCGAAATAGTGGAATCATTAATAAATAAAGTCGTGACCTCTCCAAATCCACTTTTATCATTATAATAAGATTCAACACCCTTCAAGATAGTGGGATAATTATTATCTAAAGTTGACACTCTTCCAAACCCACTTTCATAAATATGGCAATCATCATAAATAGGGAGTATGCTATCATCATAATAAATTTGCACATCAAAACTTGGGGGACTAAAAATATCATCTTCATTAAACATAGCATCCCCAAGCTTGGGACAAACATTAATTGCAGCAAATAAATTCTCAAACATGTCATTCTCATCAAACGTAGCATCCCCAAGCTTGTGGCTTTGCATAACATAAGCATAATCACTCTCATCATTAATAGTATGAATAGCACCAATAGTATAGCAATTATTATCATCATCTTCCACAACTATTTTTGATTCATTCTCATGAGGCCTATCAATAATGGGAGCAAAATTATTTGGGAGATATACCTCTTTACCTTTACTTTTCCTTCTTTTCTTCTTCTTCACCACATTATGTGTGGGTTTATTTAATTCCTCAAAGCTTCTTTTTGAAGAAGTTGGTTGAATAAAAAGCTCCTCCTCGTTACCTGATTCATCATAAGAAAAAATAGGAGGATATTGGGAAACCTCTTCCCCTTCATTAGTATTCTCTTCATCTTCTATTTGTTTTCTTGTCTTTAAGTAATTGGCAATACAAGGATTCTCAATGCAATTTACCACACAATACATATAGATTTCATTTAGATCAAAATCAATCATTTTCATGAGAACCCAAGCTGGAACATCCTTAGTTTTATGTTTCATTTCTTCATACCCCAAAAATAAACTAAGTTCATTATGATGCTCAAGGGTAATGAGGTTATCACAATTTTGGGACACAATTGGATCATGAAATAATTCACATTGGAAATTAAAATGACCATTTTCATTGCAAAGTTCACAAGGACGGCGAGAAATATTAAGTCTTTCAGCACAAACATATAGCCTCTCTTGCAACAATTTAGTTTTTAAATACTTATGCCTCTTACAAAATCTATCTTCCCTTTTAGGCATGTCTTCACAAACTCTATGCACTCCACAAAAATTAACATGCTTATAAGAAATCTTTTTATCATGACTAGTGCAATCATCATTAGTACTATGGATATTCAAAGAATTCATAATAACAACATTGCAATCATGCTCATCACTCAAAGATTTAGTGCCAAACATTTTAATAACTTCTTCTTCTAACACTTGAGCACAATTTTCCTTTCCATCATTTTCACGAAAGACATTAAAAAGATGAAGCATATGAGGCAACCTCAATTCCATTTTTTTTGTAGTTTTCTTTTATGAAACCAAACTAGTGATAAACAAGAAACTAAAAGATTCAATTGCAAGACCTAAAGATATACCTTCAAGCACTCACCTCCCCGGCAACGGCGCCAGAAAAGAGCTTGATGTCTACTACGCAACCTTCTTCTTGTAGACTCGTGTTGGGCCTCCAAGCGCAGAGTTTTGTAGGACAGTAGCAAATTTCCCTCCAGTGGATGACCTAAGGTTTATCAATCTGTGGGAGGCGTAGGATGAAGATGGTCTCTCTCAAACAACCCTGCAACCAAATAACAAAGAGTCTCTTGTGTCCCCAACACACCCAATACAATGGCAATTGTATAGGTGCACTAGTTCGGCGAAGAGATGGTGATACAAGTGCAATATGGATGGTAGATATAGGTTTTTGTAATCTGAAAATATAAAAACAGCAAGGTAGCAAGTAACAAAAGTGAGCAAAAACGGTATTGCAATGCTTGAAAACAAGGCCTAGGGTTCATACTTTCACTAGTGCAAGTTCTCTCAACAATACTAACATAGTTGAATCATATGTAAATCCCTCACGTGCGACAAAGAGTTCACTCCAAAGTCACAAATAGCGGAGAACAAACGAAGAAATTATTGTAGGGTACGAAACCACCTCAAAGTTATCTTTTCCGATCAATCGTATGAGCTATCCCTATAAGTGTCACGAACAGCCCTAGAGTTCGTACTAAAATAACACCTTAAGATACACATCAACCAAAACCCTAATGTCACCTAGATACTCCAATGTCACCACGAGTACCCATGGGCTTGATTATACGATATGCATCACACAATTTCAGATTCATCATGTTCAATCCAACACAAAGAACTTCAAAGAGTGCCCCAAAGTTTCTACCGGAGAGTCAAGACAAAAACGTGTGCCAACCCCTATGCATAGATTCCCAAGGTCACGGAACCCGCAAGTTGATCACCAAAACATACATCAAGTGGGTCAATAGAACATCCCATTGTCACCACGGATATCCCATCACAAGACATACATCAAGTGTTCTCAAATCCTTAAAGACTCAATCCGATAAGAAAACTTCAAAGGGAAAACTCAATTCATCACAAGAAGATAGAGAGGGGAAAACTCCATATGATTCATCTATATTAATAAAGCTCGCGGTACATCAAGATCGTGTCATCTCAAGAACACGAGAGAGAGAGAGATCAAACACATAGCTACTGGTACATACCCTCAGCCCCGAGGGTGAACTACTCCCTCCTCATCATGGAGACCGCCGGGATGATGAAGATGGCCTCCGGTGATGGTTTCCCCCTCCGGCAGGGTGCCGGAACGGGCTCCCGATTGGTTTTTCGTGGCTCTGGAGGCTTGCGGCGGCGGAACTCCCGATCTAGGTTTGTTTTTGGGGGTTTCTATATTTATAGGAATTTTTGGCGGCGGAAACAAGTCCAGGGGGGCCACGAGGTGACGACAAGCCAGGGGGGCGCGCCCTAGGGGGGGCGCACCCCCAGGCTTGTGGTGGCCTCGTGGCTCTTCTGGCCCAACTCCAATGCTCCCTGGGCTTCTTCTGGTCCATAAAAAATCACCGTAGATTTTTATTCCGTTTGGACTCCGTTTGATATTCCTTTTCTGTAAAACTCAAAAACACGAAAAAAAAACAGAAACTGGCACTGGGCCCTAGGTTAATAGGTTAGTCGCAAAAATAATATAAAGTTGTAGTAAAACGATTGTAAAACATCCAAGAATGATAATATAACAGCATGGAACAAGCAAAAATTATAGATACGTTGGAGACGTATCAGTAACATGCATATGTTACTAGTCTATGTTACTACCTCTATAGTAGGGAGTAACATATATGTGGTGCCATGTAACATTATATTTATTAAGTTATAGACTCTCATCTTGTTTTGGTATGTGTGATGTTATCCATAGTAAGAGTAACTAACTATCTTACTCAAATCGTCTCTCTTCTTGTTAAATCATTGTAGCATAAGCAAATTTGCTGAGTTGGACCCTATGTTATTACTAAAGTTAGTTCCACTATGGGCAGTCTAAATAGGTTGTTTGCTTTTTCATCACGCAATGCGAAAAAAAATTGCACATAAACAAGGATAAAGCAACATAGGACAAAAGGACATTAACAACCACCAAAGATTTCTTGTGCCTTCTCAAGATTGTCCAAGGTGTATCTTGTGACCTACATATTCGTCTTGATGTTGTACAAACATGTGGTGGATACCTTTATTTGACTAGCAGATCAAAGGTCAAAAAGTGGAACTTAACTTTTGTTGTGTGCCCCACATCTTGATTCTTAAATTAGGCAGTCACAAATATAAAGTTAACTAGGTATAAGGCTCACAACATGATGGTGACAGAAAGGCGACCCAATGATGAACATCACACTCACAACGTTATGTGTTTCAAGGAAGCTTATTTTATATATTATCTAGGCAAGTACTACCTCCGTCTGGGTTTATTGGTCCCCTTCGTATTTTGTGCCCAACTTTGACTGTAGATTTCACTAACAAATTATAAGTTATATGTCACAAAATTTATATTGTTGGATTCGTATTTGAAAGAGGTTCCCAATGATACTATTTTCAGGGTATATAATTTATTTTTTAATAGTTAAAGTGAAGGTCAAATTTTAACCCAAGCTACAAGGAGGACTAATAAACCAGGACGGAGGTAGTACTCTTGGCACTGAGTGACACAAGCGTCGTCAACTGATTAGCCATACAAGTAGAATGGAAAATGACTAATTTTAAATAGCATTGGGGTTAGAGAGAAGGCAACTAAAAAGCAGTAGGCTAGCTCTTGACGAAGCACATGCATGTGATCTCGCTTAATTGTGTTCTCCCCCTGATTCTTCTCATAATCCTTTACAAGAAAGAAGAAAAAAAGACATTATTGTAGTCCTTGCTGGTTGGTGCGGATATAGTCAATGTTGTACTTTGTTGATCGCGGATTTGATCGCTTTGGGGTTTTTCTTTTTTCCTTGTTTAGGCATAGATTTGGTTTTATACGACTTTGTTATTTTCTGGCATTTTGTGTGTGTGTGTGCGCGCGCGCGCATTGGTGTTGGTTATGTGCATTCTAACTATACAGAGGCCGGGTGTGTGTTCATTGTGTTTGTATCCACTTGATGCTTCATTTTGAGTCAATAAAATCCACCCTTCAGCAAAAAACAAAATAAATGACATTCAAGATGTGTCTTAAGTAAAAAAAAACATTGCTGTTTTTAATAATATTTAGACTGAAACTTGCAAATCATATGTATATTTTTTTCTCACAAAAAATATGCATAGATTTTTATCAAGGAGTACTTTTAGGATTTTATAATTTTGTTGGTCGTTATACATATATTGCAATAGGAACTGGTGATAAAGTTAAACTTTGAAGACGTATTAATATCCAAAACATTATTATTATTTTACCATAATCTCGGAGTACTGAATTTTGTAATTTTCGTTAAAAAGATAGGTTTAACTAATGGCATCACTGGGAAAGAAAGAAAAATATACTAAATTTACTTAGGAAAGTCACGACAAATTTGTCTTCTTAAGCGTAACTTTAGACTTCCATTGATTTTGTATTTGCACAATTTGCTAGGCCAATGGGTCCAATTGATATTTTTGGGGTGGTTGGACATATATAAGAGGCATTTTGGTGAGCGGTCTCTTTCTTGAGCAAATAATCGTTGGAGATATCTTTGTTGTATATGCAACATACGTGTTTAACTTTTTATAATGATGTGCATATCAAGATTTTAAAAAAGGTGGCAAACTCCATCATTCAATCATGTGAATGACCTCATACATATTCAAAAGGCTACCAAAGCAAAACATAGAAAGCAAAACCATGTAAGAGCTCTAGTTGATCTTAGCTCGTGTTCATGGTTATTATGGGAGTGAAGTGCATTGTAGGTCCCTAAACTATTTCAGGAGTGTCATGTAGGTCCTCAAACTATGAAAATCGGCATCTAGGTTCTCCAAGTACAGTAGGTGTGTCATTCGGGTACAAAATCTATCCGACCCCACCTGACTGGTCAGCTGGTACCGTTGAACCGTGACACGTCAGACAGCCCCCCCCCCCCCCCCCCCCCCCCCCCCCCCCCGCAAGGAAACGACCAGTGATGGAAATATGCAAATAAATTCAATTCATGGTTCCACAAAAAGTTTGCGAATAGAAAAAATGATCATGACTTTACAAAAATGTTCATTAATTTATAAAAATGTCGCGAATATGGAAAAACTATTCATGGCTTTAGAAAAATGTTCGCAAACGATGAATTTGAAAAAAGTTTACAAATGATGAATGTGGAAAAAAATGTTTGCGAATGGTAAATTTTAAAAGAAAGAAAATATGTTCACGAACGATAAATTTCAAAATATGTTCGCAAACATGGAATAAATGTTCGCAACTTTCAGAAAGTATTTACAAACGATAAATTTGACAATATATTCGTGAACCACAAATACTATTTGCGAATATGACAAAACAGGTCGCGACTTTCAAAAATATATTCGCGAACCATGAATTTGGAAAATATATTCGCAACTTTAAAAAATGTTTGCAAACAATAAATTTTGAAAGAAAATAAAATATGTTCACAACCACAAAAAATGTTCGTGCATATGGAAAAAATGTTCGCGAATGATGAATATGAAAAAAGTTTGCACAAATTTAATAAATGTTCGTTAGGTCTATAAAAGTTCTCGATTTTAATTTATTTTAGTTTAAAAATGTTCAAATTTACAAAAACGACCGGGGTTAAAAACCTTTAGTGAATATGAAAATATAATTATGAATTTCCAGAATGCTCATTAATTTAAATATTCATGGTTTCAAAAGTGTTTGCGAATAGTGAAAAAATGTTCACGAACCGCATTTACAAATTTATCATTCACGAACATTTCTATAAAGTCGTAAACATTTTACCATATTCACGGACATTTTTTGAAACCATGAACTTAAATTTATTTGGAGCGAAGTGCATTTATCATTCCCTGGAATTTAATTGAATTTATTTCTGTCACCGGCTGTTACCTTGCGGGCCCCCATGTCCGATGTGTCACGATCAACGATGCTAGCTGGCTGATCAGGTGGGGTCGGACAGATTTTGAACCTAAATGACACACTTGCTGCACTTCGAGAACCTGGATGTCGATTTTCATAGTTTGAGGACCTACGTGACACCCCTGAAATAGTTTAAGGACCTACAATGCACTTCAATCTTATTATGGCTCTGTGACCGGTGGTGAACCATGTATGTATAGTTACATATATAAAAAAACGTGGCCGCTATTTAGAAGTTGTCTAAAACTAAAATAGCTTTGAATATTCTTTTTCACAACTAGATTAGCATCTAGCAAATTGTTTTTTCTCAGTCAACCCTCACCCTTATATTTCTTGGCACTGCCCTCCTCTTCCTTTCTTGGCACTTTCCACCACAATGCTAACCATGAGGGTTCACCACATACCATCTGCTCTAGCTTGTCTACCCATGATTTCAAACTATCCCACCAATTGTCCCTCCACTAATTTTCTCACGACCACCCATCCCTATAAGTGGAGGTACAATAGGTTCTCATTTGGAAACGGTGAGCATCCCTATCTCACCCTAACATGTAATCTCCGAGCCTTAACCGCACTCCAGTCACGACCGCCTCCAAATTTATATGTCCTTATCCACGGCCAGAGTAGATGAAAAAGATGGAGATGAGCACGATGTCGATAGAATCCATTCAAGCCAAAAATAATAATTGGCTAATTGAATAATAGCAAAGATGATAGTAAATCACTCTTCTGTCTAAACTCTATCTCTAATTTTGTTTTCTTTTTTGTGTTTTCGTGTTTGTAAGGTCTACTTTGATTCAAGGAATTTCATAAGTTCCTTGGAGGATTTGGATCCTCCGTTTTTTTGTACTATGGTGGTCGTTTGATTTGTATAATCGGAATCATTAGAATTTTTTCCACATGACTCTTTGTACTCTATTTAGGAGGAAAATTTCCACCACTCAAACTTCTTGGTAAAATTCATTTTTTTCCAATGCTATCGAACACTCTTCAATGCAAATTCATGTAGTTTTGTAATCCTATAGGATAGAACACTCTTTTTGTGAGTAAGGTTGAGATTATACTAGACTACGAAATGTATAAGGCGTCCCCAAAAAAAATGAAATTACAACCTGGTTCTTAGTGAGGCAAAGAAACTCCATTTCCAGCACGAGCCGAAGGCGCACCACCCCGCTGCTCCATAGCTGAAGCCGGCCTAACATTGTATTTGCGTCCACGGGTCCAGCTTGACCAATGCCTCCAATGAAGAAGCCCTCATCATAGAAGCATTGTGTAGATCGCAAATCCTAAAGTCAAACCATCTCCTGAATAATACTTCCTTCTTTCTGGTTTATAGGGTTTACCTTAATTTTTTCGTTTTCCGATTTAAATGGCTCATCTCCATCTCATTTTAAATTTCGAGGCACATTAAATATTTGCATGCAAGAATTAAAAGGGAACACACCAATGCATGTAATGCTCATACTTATCTAGTGGTCAAGCATGCATGCACTGCAATTAATCCAAATTAATGCATACTTTTAATTTGGGTAGTTTTGTAAAGTACAAGATACATTCCTCCACTCACCAGATGCCTTAGTTAATGAGATTTTATATTTGAGCCTTGTAAACCGGAAAGGAGGGAGTACTTTCATTGGCTTCTGAATGACGGTGAGGAGAATTCCCTTACAACGGAGAGGGGTCAAGAACCACCCTAGGTCAATTTGTCGTGTCAGGGAGACACCCAAGGGGTGAGAAGGAGGTCACAATCTCGTCATTTATTGCAAAAACAACCGGGGTGGGGGACAACACCCTAATATCCAAGGGTCGGTTTTCCACCATCGACGCTGATGGCCACCCGCATCACCTCCACCGCAAAGAGCAGGAAGAAGAGGACAGTTACCTCGACACTAGCACGAAGACACATTAGGCGCCCACCCCCCACCCCCACCAGATCTGAAGGACCCGATACGACCGTCGTAGACACCAACTCCCAGATCCAACATCGACAACTAGGAGAGCCGCCGCTTCGATGAGAGATCAGGAGTAAAGTTATTCGTCATTGTTGGAGGCATTCCCAATCAAGACAACTAGACTATTGCACGCACGCGAAACAAGTTCTTAGGGTTCCCATTCCTCCATCCGCCGCCAGAGGTGAGGGAAAGCCAGTGACACCGGAATCTGGGGTGCCTATTTACTCCTCTTGTTGGATCTCTTGTGGCGTCTCGGGTTTCACGGAAGAAAAAAAAAGGAAGATGGGAAAGAAACCTATGTGATATAACACTCTAATCCCGCGTTTTCACATCCCTGCGTTTCAAGAACCATGAGAATCAAAGAGGCTCTAACTGGTTTTCAACCGATTTTTTTAACCGAGTATTTGTCTTATATTTATAGTGTGGCCTCTTTAATTCAGAAGATCTTTTGAACTGTTATAATCCTTAGTATTTTGTTCCCATTGTTCGTTTGCTTTGTTGGATTCAATCTTATAGATAATTCTTATAGGACTTTTTTTAGAAACATAGCACAAACACATACGTTCATAACACACACACACACATGCAACCCTACCTCTACGTCGTCGTTTGTACTAGATTACATAGGAAGTTTAGCATCAGCTCAAACCCTTGAAAAGAGTCTTTTAATTTGTTTTCCGTGACGCAATGGAGCAAGCTAAAATTTTGTAGGATTATCATGGGCACGACATTACAACTATATGTCTTTTTATCGACAGTGGATTTTTATTGTAACACAGTACAGACGCAGATGCTCATATATACGTGCATATACTCACCCCTATAAACACACATGCACACCGTACACCTACGAGTACCTCCGAGAGACCGGGCCGGCATATTATCTTGAATTGATGAAGTCATCAAAGATGCCTCGTAGTCGACGGGAACATCTTCTCCCACTGGACGTGCATCGCCAGAAATACTGAAATAAATCCAGAAAAATGCGAGCACCAGAACTTGAACCCTGATGGGCTGGTGATATCGATATCCTCCTAATCATTCAACCACAGGTTGATTCACTATTGGAAGGGGATTTGTAGCACGTAGGTGTGGGGGTACACATGGCCCCTTTCTTTTGGCTTTCGATTTTTAGTCTTTTATATCTTTTGAACCAAAAGTGCAAATTCAGTTTTGTTCGCATATTCGAGTTTTTGGTGACAAGGGCTTTCAAACGAGATCCATTTTGAATACGTTTTAAAGAGTTTTTCAATTTTTGTTAAGTTTCAACTTTTGAAACTTAGATTGAGCGACCAACAAAGCTGTAAGTTTCAGACCCCATGGCTGACAAAATCGTCAGTTTTAGGAACAAAAACTTACAACCTATTGTGCCCTTGTGCGAGATCCAACAACTTTACGGAACACGAGGCAATCGAACGGTTGGCGCGACCGGGCATGTGCGTGCTCCTGCAGATTTCAGTTTTCCTATCGTGCGTGCCCTTGATTGAACCAGTCTCTTGGGATGCATGCGTCTCGTCTCGGGAAATTGTGTGCGCGAGCGCGAGACATGCATGATGGAGGGATCTCGCAAAGTCGGGAAAGCAGCGGGACACCAACCGTGCGCACCCCCCTAGCTCTATTCGCTCGACCATCCGGCGGCAAACAGAGCCGCCGCGGTTGCGGCGCGGCAAGTTGTAGCAGCCGTTCTGGTTAGGCGGTCGCAATTACCGTGTCCAACTCAAGCGAGATCCATCGATGTTATCCTTTAGGTCCGCATCACCATTAGCCCGTCGTGTCGATCCATCGTTTGACGCATGTGCTAGCTCCTCGCTTGGCGTTTCTTTCATCCCTGTCGGTACACACACACCATGCAAATCTTAGACTGGAGACATGCGAGATGGTAGGTTGATTAATGGCGCAGAATACTTCCGTTTGTATGCATATATTGATCTGGTGGAAACAGGAAAGATCGAACGAATGATCAGCAAGCTGTAAGAGAAGCTTGATACAGTGGACTTCATTTTAAACTCTGTGAATTTTGAGTTTGCTAACCACATGTCTCATGCGGTGGACTTAATTATAAACTCTGAAAAATACTTCTTCCGTCTTATAATATAAAAGCGTTTTTATTATTAGACGGAGGGAGGAAAACAATTAATAAATGCACTGACGCATTCCCTAGAAAAAAAAAAGACTATCGCTGCAACTGCCAGCCAGCAAAAAAAATATTACAAGGCCATACAAACTTTTTAGAAACACCAGGCCAAACACTCACACGGGAGCTATATCTCGCTAGTAGCTGCTCCCTCCGTCCGGTGAAAAGTGTATGTTTGACTTTAGAATTTGTCCACAAAAAAGTGTACTTCTATCTTCTCAATGCATTTAAAGTAGAAAAAAATGTTTCTTTCTCATCACACGGTAATCAAAAGCAATAACATTCTACACATGGTCTCCTTAATTTCTACATGCACTTAGCTCATTGGGGGTTGATTAATTAAGGAGGAGAGAGATGGTGGCTTGCACCTTTCCAATGCATTTTTTACTTCACTTCATAATTTGTTCTAGAATTTCTATATGTACACTTTCCACCGGACGGAAGGAGTAGATGATAGCTCCCCTCGCCTGACACATTCCGCGGCGCCGCGCGAATTGGCCGGCTCAGTATAACGTGTTTTCTTGGTCGTTCGTTCGTTCGTTTCTTATCATTGCTTATTTCGTTCTGTTTTCGTTTTTGTTTTGTTTTTTCTTTTGTTTTCTATTTATTTTCCATTTTCTCTTGTTTTTCTTCATTATATCTCGTTTTTTCTTTCTTTTCTTGGTTTTCTTAGGTTTTCTTGTTTTTTTACTTCTCTTTTCTTTTTTGAACTGGTTTACCTCCAAGTCACACCCGGTTTATTTTCTCACCAATTTTATGTTCTTTATCGGTTTTTCACTGCTTTTTTTCTTTGATTTACTTTTTTTCTGCTTTTCACCAGTTTTTCATTTCTTCTACTTTTTCTTTGTTTTTTTATCTTTCTTGTTTTCATTGGTTTTCTATGTTTTCTTTGTTTCTTTTTTGGGCTTCACTGTTTTGCATAATTTTTGCACTTGTTTCTTCGGTTCTATGTTTTGTTTCTTTTATTGTTGTCATTGCATTTTTCCTTTATTTTTTTGTTTCCAATCTACATTTTTCGCAAACGTCAAGAACATTGTTCTGGTAGACATTTAACATTTTAAATACAAGTTTAACATTTTTAATATAGAGTCAAAAAAATTATATACACATTTTAAATATTTTTAATTGCTTGTTTAACATTCTTTAGATATAAGATTAATATTTTTTTAATGCATGGTCAACATTTTTTCTATACACACTTCAAGATTTTCAAATGCTTCCTTAACATTCTACAAATAAAATATTAAAACTCTTTTAATACATGGTCAATAATTTTTACAGATTTAATATTTTTAAATGCTTGAATAATATGTTTTTCAAATATATTTTTTGAAATACTTGATTAACATTTTCTAAATACATGATCAATTTTTTCACACACTTTCTATATTTTTGTATACATGAGAAATATTTTTATGCACATTTAACATTTTTCAAATGCTTGGTTAAAAAAATTGAATACATGGCCAACATTTTTTCTTAACTCATTTTAAGTATTTTTCAAATGCTTGGTTAACGTTTTTAAAAATATAAGATTAACATTTTTCTATATACACCTTAACATTTTTCAAATACCAGTTTGACATTTTCTAATACATGGTCAACATTTTTTCTATACACATTTAATATTTTTCAAATGCTTGATTAACATTTTTTAAATGATTGCTTAACATTTTTTTCAATACATGATAACTTTTTTTGCACATACTGTATATTTTTTATATACACGAGAAACATTTTATATTTACACATTTAACATTTTTTAGATGTGTGGTTAACATTTTTTTCAAATGTTTTATGTTAAATACTTTTTGTAATATATTTAGATAGAATATTCAGAAGTATAAACGGAAGTAATTTAAAAAAAAACAAGGCCGTCGCTTCCCGCGTACATGTACCGATCTATTTAGGGTGTGTTTTTTTGTAAAAAAAAGAAGGATCACCCCCGGTCTCTGCATCATGATGATGCATGCAGCCACTTTATTAATTATTCACAAAAACCTTACAAAGTAATACATTAGTAAGCCTGAAGCCACCATCTTAGCAACACATGTTGCTACTCCTATGCTCTTGATGAAGGGGTGCCGAATATCCGAGCCAAATACCAAACAGACATCGCACCAACGCCTAACATCTAAAGCCGGGTGCCCAGCCCAGCCACATACAGGGACTGTGTCACACACCGGTCCAAGCGCACTCTCAGAAGCCGCCGCCACCGTCTTTCACTGGTCCATCTCCAGAGCAGGTACTGACGCATCGACCTTGTCAAGCCTGCCATCGACGCCACCACGGCGACAGATAGTGTGAGCATCCTGCAGGTATCCATCTGCCCGTGCCCGTCGCCGAAACTCTGCAGCGCCATGCCGTTGGGATCCGTCGTCGGCCTTGCGGTAGATGGAATACCGCTCCTCCTCTAGTCCCCTCTAGCCAACATTTGCTCCAAAACGATGCCCCCAGGAGGGTGAACGACACCAAAGGCGTCGTCATCGTACCATCCGGGAGACCCAGATCTAGGGTTTCCCCCGGAGCATCATGAGACTGATGGCGCCAACTGCAACGACGATGCCTCAACAAGGAAACAACATCGGAGATGCCGCCATCGTCTGCCATGACCGAAGTCAGCACGATTTCCATCGGCAGTCGCACCACAGCCCGTACTCCGCCGGCGTCGTTGGTCCCTTCCACCTGAGCAAACTCCAAAGACGATGCCCTCAAGAGGGATTACGATACAAAAGCACCGTCATCGCTCGATGCCAATGAGACCTAGGGTTTCCCTCGAAGTTACCCACGATGTCAAGGACCCAGACCAGGGTTGAATCCCGGCGCGATCAGAAACACGTAGAGATCCGCCCAGTTGCCGTCAGTCCGCACCCGCCACCGCGCCGTCCGCAACTCGGTGACAAAGGGACAGTCACCGGAGTCACGAACGCGTCCAACCACCAGCCACGTCCAGATCTGGCCGAGGCAAGCGACGCCGCCAGCAATCCCGGGCCGCCGCAGCCCTCGTCGCCGTATGCATGGATCTGATGGAGCTGCTGCCGCAGCTAGCCGCCCCATCTCCCAAACACGCCAGCACGTCCCACCAGCAATTCCGCACAGCCCACCCACCAGATCCAGAACGAGCCCGAGGCCGCCAGGACCAGCAGCCGCCGCCCGGGTCGCGAAGAAGCCGCCACGAAGCACTGGGCCACCTCGCCATCGCATGGGACAGCCCCGCCGTCGGACGGAGCACGCCACCTACGAGCACGCGCCGCAGCCGACCGGGCGCCGTCGCACGCAGCCACACCAAGCCGCCCAACCGCCGCACAAGGCACGACCTAGCCACCTCGGCACCCGTCGGAGCAGCACCCGAGGTCAACCGGCGAGCCAAGGTCGGCCACCGCGCCGAGCAGCTCCACCGCACCCAACCACCGAGAGGGGCATGCCCTTGCGCCGCGCGTGCGCGCGAACCAGATCCCGCTGTCGCCGGCCGCCCACGGGCTTTGCCCGGAGACGTGCGCCAGCGGCACCGAGGGGAGGAGGGAGAGGGGGCGGCGGCGGCTGCGGGTAGGGTTTCCGCCCGAGCCGCCCAGGGAGCGGCGCGGGCGCTGTTTCTCATTTAGGGTGTGTTCGGTAGCAGTTCCCACCATAGCATTGTTGTTCCCGTTTGAGACATGCTAGCTGATACGTCTCCAACGTATCTACTTTTCCTCATCCTTTTGCCCTTGTTTTGGACTCTAATTTGCATGATTTGAATGGAACTAACCCGGACTGACGCTGTTTTCAGCAGAACTACCATGGTGTTGTTTTTGTGCAGAAATAAAAGTTCTCAAAATGGAACGAAACTTTTTGGAGAATTATTTCAGAATATATGTGAATTATTGGAGCCAAAATCCACCGAAGAGGGGGGGGGGGGGGTAGGGTGGCCAGCACCCACCAGGGCGCGCCAGGCCCCCTGGGCGCGCCCTGGTGGGTTGTGCCCACCTCGTGGCCCCACTGACCCTAATTCCGCCAATATAAATTTCTATTTTCGGAGAAAAAATTAGAGAGAAAGTTTCATCGCGTTTTACAATATGGAGCCGCTGCCACCTCCTGTTCTTCATCGGGAGGCCAGATCTGGAGCCCGTTTGGGGCTCCGGAGAGGGGAATCTTCGGTCTTCGTTATCACCAACCTTTCTCCATCGCCAATTCCATGAGGCTCCCCACCGGGAGTGAGTAATTCCTTCGTAGGCTTGATGGTCGGTGAGGAGTTGGATGAGATTCATCATGTAATCGAGTTAGTTTTGATAGGGCTTGATCCCTAGTATCCACTATGTTCTGAGATTGATGTTGCTATGACTTTGCTATGCCTAATGCTTGTCACTAGGGCCCGAGTGTCATGATTTCATATCTGAACCGTTTATGTTATCATCTCTATATCTATGTTCTTGATTCGATCTTGCCTAGTCATATGCACCTATTACGTGTTATGATCCGTCAACCCCATAGTGACAATATTTGGCATACTTCGCGGTGATGACCGTAGTTTGAGGAGTTCATGTATTCACCATGTGTTAATGCTTTGTTCCGGTTCTCTATTAAAAGGAGGCCTTAATATCCCTTAGTTTCCTTATGGACCCCGCTGCCACGGGAGGGTAGGACAAAAGATGTCATGCAAGTTCTTTTCCATAAGCACGTATGACTATTTACGGAATACATGCCTACATTACATTGATGAACTAGAGCTAGTTCTGTATCGCCCTAGGTTATGACTGTTACATGACGAATATCATCCAACGAGTTACCGATCCAGTGCCTATGAGTTTTCCACTTATTGTTCTTGCTAAGTTACTATTGCTGCTGCTGCTGTTCCAACTGCTACAAAACTATTGCTACTACTGTTACCGCTACCGTTACTGTCACTACTGCTATCAAACTATCATATTACTGTGCCACTGATCACTCTGCTGCAGATATTTAATCTCCAGGTGTGGTTGAATTGACAACTCAACTGCTAATCCTCTCAAGTATTCTTTGGCTCCCCTTGTGTCGAATCTATAAATTTGGGTTGAATACTCTACCATCGAAAACTGTTGCGATCCCCTATACTTGTGGGTTATCACTAGCGCTAAACATACTACGTACATGCATTTGATGATCCTGTGTAGCGGTGTATGTGCTGAGACATGTTGATCTGAGACTTTGTTTGACAGCCAGCATGTGTTTAGACATGCTGAACAATTTTGAATTCCGAATATTTGTTTTTTGAATGGTGAGCAAAAATGTGAAAAATTAAAACAAACATATATTTTAAAATTGAAACAACTTTTGAAAATTTGAACATTATTCAAAACTTAAAACAAATTTTGAAAATCTAAATATTTTTCAATTTTTTTCTGAAACTATGAAAGCTTTTCAAAATTTTAAATAAAATTTAGAAGTTCTGAATATTTTTTGAAAAATATAAACACATTTTAGAATTCCCTTTTTTGAAATTTTAAAAAAAATTAATTAAAAAAATTTGAAAATTTAAACAAAATTGAATTATGAATGTTTTTGAAAAAATGAACTAAATCGAAAAGTCTGAATATAATTTTCAGAATTTAAATAAAATTATAAATTTTGAACATTTTTTAAGAGTCGGGGCGAGCATGGCTACCTCCATGCACCATATGTGGGTGTGCTCAAGTCAGCATGGCTGAGAGGCCCTTTTCCATGAGATTGACATAATTGAGGTGAGCTCATAGACCCTGCCAAAACAATTAAAAGTGGATGCATCCTCCACATACCCTACCAAACACATCCTTAGGCCTTGTACAATGA
This sequence comes from Elymus sibiricus, assembly GCA_039707655.1. NCBI lineage: Eukaryota > Viridiplantae > Streptophyta > Magnoliopsida > Poales > Poaceae > Elymus > Elymus sibiricus. Next base: position 402,071,905 of record CM077671.1, read on the forward strand.
TAGGTGTTTAGAGAGGTGCTTCGGAAAAGAAACCGGATTTTCCTGAATTACCAGTGTCTATTTCGACAAGAGAGACGCCTAATTAAACGTCTATCCTATACAAATAAATGGTTAAACAAACCTGGTTTATTTCTCTAAGGCCTTGTAGAATGTAAGATGCTTAGGGGAGGAATTTAAAAAAATAAGCCAGACTTTCTTTAAACACTGGTGCTTATTTATACAGAGAGAATTCCTTATTTGGCCCTTTCTTAAAGTTTGTTCCCTATTTGGCCCAAATAAAAATTTCTTCCCTATTTGACAGCAAAAATAATTTTTGTACCTTATATGACACTTTCGCCAATTTTAGACACTAACGGTGTTAAATGTGAGGTGAAAAGACCATGTTGCCCCTGTAATATTTTTGTACCCAGATCATCATCATCAATACAAAGAAAGAAACAAAAGGCCTCTGGCCGTGGCCACTAAATCTCGCGTGTTGTGTGCCTCCTGTTCTCGCGTGTGTTAGCCGACGGCTTCGTACGTAACTACCTGTGTACAGTGTACGTGCAGATCGTGTATACGTGCATGTACTAGGTTCACGTGGAATCAATCCACCTGGGTGCCTGCCTGGTTGGTGTGCACGTGCACCTTAAAACTCCGGCGGAATCAGCTAGCTCGTCTAGATGGAACCAAGTTACGTACCTGCACATGACGACGCCCACGGCCGCTCCATCCAAGGCCTCACTCGTGAGCTCGGGCATCGCTGTGCTATGTCCGACTACAGCAGGCGCATCTTTAATCGTGACTGCCACGAACCGCAGGCGACGCCGGCGCCGTCCGCGACTCATGTAGACGCGCCAGCTGATTCCGCGTGGACGCCCAAGGCTGAGCCCGCCTCAGCGCCGTGGAACATATCCACTCTGCAGCCACATTCGCAAATGATGAACTAACCTAAATATTGGAGCATACATCCCTAAAACATGGATAAATTGATTGCCTTTTTACTACATTCAGGATAGTTACACAATACACTAGGGATAAAACGGTCTTTTTGCCTTACGCTTAACACCGTTAATGTCTAAAATGGATGGAAGTGTCATATAAGGAACAAAAATTACTTTAGATGTCAAATAGAGAAGAAAATTTTATTTTGGGCCAAATAGGAAACCAAACTTTAAGAAAGGGCCAAATAAGGAATTCTCTCATTTATACAGGGTAGATGCTTAGTTAAGCGTCTCTCCTATAAAAATAAGCACCGGTGCTTAAGAAAAAATCGGTTTTATTTTCTAAGCACCTCTCTAAATGCCTAGCATTTTTTTAGGGTCAATGTCGCCGCTTTATTTAATCATAAAAGTTCAGAATCTCCTCCGAAATTACGTCAAGTACGTAGTCCGGAGTAATCCCCAACCAGACCTTACATAGTTCATCACTAACACCGACTCTAGCTAACTTATGCGCGGCAGCATTAGCAGAACGACGCACCCACGAAACTCTGAAATTAGAGAAAGATGCAAAAAAAAGCTTTGATCTCCTGTATCCATGGTCCTGCACTGGACATATCATTCTCTGGATTCCTCAGCATCTGCACAACACTCTGGGAGTCTAGCTCGACGTGGACCCTTTCTGCATTGATCTCCTGCGCCACTTGCAGTGCTCGTTTACAGGCTAGAATCTCCACGGACTCGGGATCCACAACGTCGTGAAAGAGATGGCATAAACCAGCCCTGAACGCCCCTGCATGGTCCCGGATAACAGCCCCAGCTCCTCCCTTGTCACCAACCTTGGATACCGCACCATCAGAGTTCACCTTGAGCCAACCCTCCTCAGGGGGGCACGACTTTTGCCTCGGTGGAGGCACTGCTGGACGCCCTTACTGTCATGAACAGACTTCCACTCATTCATATGATTCACTATTGTGCCTATGATTTCATGTGAAGAAGCAATCCTCTTCCCATCCCTGGCATCATTGCGTGCCAGCCAAAGGCCATAAGTTACCTGAATCATGGCCGCCCGCTCGTCGTCAGAAGCCTCGGCAAACCATCCGAGAAGCCAGCTCGCTAACTTGCTCTGGGAGTTGACCGAACTCGGTGGGATCGCCACCGAAACCCCCTTTTCGGAACGAAGTAGCTGCCAGCACAGCGCCGAATGTTGGCAAGTCCAGAAGCGGTGCAGCACCGTCTCTTCCCGACCACACGCAACACAAAAAACACCTGGTTTAATCCTACGACGATAGAGCTCGGCACCCATAGCAAGACCATTTCGGATCATACGCCACATGTGAATTTTGGCCTTGGCTGGCGCATTTGTGTCCCACGTCGACATGTATCCCCTATGCTTCTCCACTGAGCTCGAGGACTCCGGCTGTCCGGTCCTCCCCCTGTTCATGGACATCCTCAGGTGATACGCTGATTTCACGGAGAAGATGTCGTTCTTTGTAAAGTTTCAAGAAGAATAATCCTCCGTTCCTGGGCCCCCAATGGCTATTTGCTTAATGTCATGTGCATCATCGTGAGAGAACATCTCCTGTAGTTTGCTCTCATCCCATCTCCTTCCATCGTTCGTCAGCAGGTGAGACACAAGCGTCACCCCTGCTACAAACACTTGCCCCAGCGGCTGCATACTTCTAGCTCAGGGAATCCAGTTGGCATGATGTATGCTCACCTTGCTACCATCCCCTATGCGCCATATAAGCCCCTCCCGTAAAAGGTCCCTCCCGTGCAAGATACTGCGAAAGGTATACGAAGCTGACGAGGGGGCCGTGGCTGACAGAATCGAGTCCTCTTGGAAGTATCGCGCTTTGAGCACTCGAGCGCACAGGGAAGTAGGCACTTGCAAAATTCGCCAAGCCTGCTTTGCCAACAACGCTTGGTTGAAGGCCTCGGGATCTCGAAAACCCATCCCACCATCCCTTTTAGCTGCACACATCTTCTGCCAAGATATCCAATGTACCTTACGTTCACCATTCATCGCCGCCCACCAGAATTTTGTTGAGATCGAAGTCAGGTTCCGGCACATCTTCTTCGTGAGCTGAAAACAACTCATGGTGTGTGTAGGTACAGCTTGTAGCCCAGATTTTATCAATACCTCTCTCACTGCTTTGGACAATCTTTGGCCCTTCCAGCCACTAACCTTGCCTTTTGAACTTTCTTTCACATATTTGAAAGCACCCTCCTTGGACTGCCCAACCAGTGTTGGCAGTCCTAGATAGCGTTCACTAAGAGCCTCTGATTGAACCCCCAGTGCGTCCTTCAAAGCCACTTTGTCCTCCTCCTGACAACCCTTCCCCAAAAAAGATGGAGGACTTCTGTAAGTTGACACGTTGACCAGATGCCTCCTCGTATCTCAAGAGTATATTCTTGAGAGTCACCATGTTGTCATGCGACCCCTCAAGAAAGACAATACTATCGTCCGCGAACAACAGGTGTGTGACATGGGGGCCAGTGCTCCCAAACGACACACCTTTCAAACTCCCCTCCTCTTGAGCTTTTTTGAGTAGAGCCAAAAACCCCTCCACGCAGAAAAGAAATAGGTAGGGTGATAACGGATCCCCCTGTCAGAGACCCCATGACGGGGAGAAACCCCTCGACAAGGACCCATTAAGCTTCACAGAGAATGTTGCCGACTTGACACATCTCATAATCATCGCAATCCACCCAGGTGCAAAACCAAAACGCTCCATCATCCGCTGCAAGAACACCCACTCCACTCTATCATAAGCTTTCATCATGTCTAGCTTAACTGCGCAAAGTGGCTTCTTCCTCTTTCTCTTGAGAATTGCATGGACACACTCATACGCCACAAGTACATTGTCAGTAATCAAGCGCCCAGGGACGAATGCACTCTGCTCCTCAGAGATAAGAACGGGAAGAATTCCTTTCAAGCTGTTGGCAAGTACCTTCGTCGCAATCTTGAAGAGGACGTTACAAAGACTGATGGGCCGGAACTGAGATAGCAACTCCGGTGAGTTGCACTTTGGGATCATGACAATGACCGTGGAGTTGGAAGCGGCCCGTGCCACGACACCCCTCAAAAATTCTTTCACCGCCCTACACACATCCTCGCATACCAACGACCAGTGTCGTTGATAAAAGAGAGCTGGTAGTCCATCTGGTCCCGGCGCTTTCGTTGGCCCCATCTGGAAAAGCGCCTTCTCAATCTCGTCATCCGAAAAAGGCTTTAGTAGCACCTCATTCATCTCTGCTGTGACCAGTTTTTCAACATTCTGTAGCAACCCATCAGCTCCCTGCGAGCCATCCGAGGTAAACAAATTTTCATAAAAAGTAGCCGCCAAGTTCCGCATCTCCTCGTCGACCCTGCAAATGGAGCCATCGTCCCATCGTAGAGATTTTACCGTGTTTTTCCTCTTCCTATGTGAAGCTCTATTCTGAAAGTATTTCGTGTTCTGATCACCCGCTTGCAGCCAGTCCACCCTAGACCGCTGTCTATACATGATCTCCTCCCTTGTGTATATTTCTCTCAGCTGCTCCTCTAAATCCCGGACCTCCAGTGAGGAACCGGTCGTCAGAGCTCTATTTTTTTGCATCCAAGAGTTGTGCCTTCAGCTTGACGATTTGTCTCCGGATCGAGCCAAAAACCTCCCTAGCCCAACGTTGCATGGAACCTGCCATTGTACCCAATCTGTCCCACACAACTGCAAGCCTGTGCTCACCCGTCTTAGCTGCTTCCCACGCCTGCGCGATCATTCTTTCGTACTGCTCGTGCCTGGCCCATGCATCCTCATACCGGAACGGTATGTCTCCCCCTCGGCTACGTTGTGGAGCCGTCTCCAGTGCATGCACAAGGAGGGCTTGATGATCCGACTCTTCCGTCAGAATGTGCTCCACCGTCGTCTCCGGATACATAGTTAGAAAATCATCATTGCATGTAGCCCGATCAAGTCGAACCTGAATATTTTCTGCTCAATCCAGTCATGAGATTGGAGCATAAATATCATTAGATTTTAGCATCAACTTCAAATGGAAGTTGAATAAGACCAGCATTATGAACTACTGTTCACTGAAAACCGTATGTGAACTACTTACTTCCAATCCAAGTCGAAGTAGACTTACTTGATTTGATCACGCGAGGGATCAAAGAGAAAAGGCTATTCCACTTCAAAAAGGAAGCCTATTTGCCCGATTTAGGAGACCTCACGTATGATCCTTCACAAGAAGGCTCAAAGTCCTTGTTGTAAACGTTTTTTAATAGAAAACAAGGGCTCTGCCTAATGCATTCAGAACCATACATTTGCATTCCGGGCAAGGAATAGAACTGCTTTGCTATTAAATGAAAGTCCTCCCAAGGGTCGGACACTCTATATTTATTATCCCATGGTAGAGCAATGCTACACTTACGTATAACTCCTACGTAATTAGGATTACGTGCTGATGTGGCTCAAATCAATTGGGCTAGGATTAGCAGCTCCCCCCACCCCACGGTTGAAATCAGGGGGGAGAGGACTTATGAAGGTAGATGTACATTGCATTGTACAACGTCTAATCACCTCCCCTAAGCATCTTACTTAGGAGGCGCTTGTGACCTCGTGTGCACCAGGCGGTGCTGAAATAAAAAGGACGATCACTATGTCTTTGCCATCTCTGAAATCTGAAAAAAGAAAGAACGATCACTTATAGACTGTGATATTCTCGCACAATACGACATTGCATATTTCTTTCGACCGTGGTATTTGCCACCACTGGATTCAGATTCAAAGGTACAGATTGGCTTGGCAGACAGGATGACGAAGGTTTAACTTCTCTCTCCTTCCTCCCCCCAATCCTATCCCCTTGTTCACCTCCGGCCCGTCGCCATACTGCCCCTCCCGAATTCCTCCGTCCGCCATAGCCTTGACACTACAAGCTTCCAAGCTCCCCTTGCGTCGGCTCGCCTTCTCCCCCGCTTCCCACAAAGAGCAACTCGCCTCTCGTGCGCACCATCTTTTCCCGTTGACAAATCGCCCCGCCGCTCCTTGCGCGCCCGCCCGCCCGCCAGATGCTTGTGATATTTCCATAATGGCATTCGCAATGCGCCTAGCGTCCTGCCCCGGCGCGTCGCTGCAGGCGGCCACGGCCCGGCCGTCCAACCTCGCCTCCCCGGCGCCGCGGCCGCGGCCGCGCTGGCGGTGGCCCCGTCTCGTGCCGTCCGCGGCCACCTCCGACCAGCAAGCGCTTCTGGCCGCTCTGCGCGAGCAGGCGGACCCCGAGGCGGCGCTCCGGATGCTCAACTCGGCGCTCGCGCGGGACGACTTCGCGCCCGGCCGCGACGTCTACGAGGAGATCATCCGGAAACTCGGGACGGCCGGCGCCTTCGACCTGATGAAGGTGCTCGTCAGGGAGATGCGCCAGGAAGGGCACGAGGTTGGGCCGGGCGTGGTGCAGTCGTTTATAGAGGGCTACGCGCGGCTGCACATGTTCGATGATGCCTTCGACTTGGTTCTGAACCAGCTTGACATGTTTGGCATTCAGGGAGATGCGGTGGTGGTGGTTTACAATCAGCTTCTCCACGTTCTTATGGAGGGGAGCAAGATCAAGCTCCTTGAATCCGCTTATACGGAGATGAGCAGTCGGGGTGTAGAACCTGACCTTGTCACTTACAACACAGTGATCAGTGCCTTGTGTCGAGTTCATCAGGTTAGGACTGCGGTTTTGATGCTGGAGGACATGTCTAGCAGCGGCGTGGCTCCTGACGAGACGACATTCACTACGTTGATGCAAGGTTTTGTCGAGGAGGGGAGCATCGAGGCGGCACTGAGGATGAAGGCACGGATGTCAGAAATGGGATGTTCGCCAACGAGTGTAACAGTCAATGTTTTGATTAACGGGTACTGCAAGCTGGGAAGAGTCAAAGATGCTCTCAGTTATGTGCAGCAAGAGATTGCAGATGGTTTTGAACCCGACCAGGTCACATTCACTACATTTGTTCATGGTCTGTGCCAAAATGGGCATGTTGATCATGCCCTCAAAGTCATGGATTTGATACTCCAGCAGGGTAGTGATCCAGATGTTTTCACCTACACTACTGTTGTAAACTGCTTGTGTCAAAATGGAGAACTTGACGAGGCTATGGCAATCATAAATCAGATGGTGGATAATGGTTGTTTGCCTGACATTACCACCTTCAATACTCTCATCGTTGCTTTATGCACAGAGAATCATCTTGAGGAAGCCTTGAACCTTGCACGTGATCTAACGGTGAAGGGACTCTCTCCGAATGTTCATACTTTCAACATTTTGATAAATGCCCTTTGCAAGGTTGGAGATCCTCATCTTGCTGTTCGATTGTTTGAAGAGATGAAAAGCAGTGGATGCACCCCTGATGAAATTACATACAATATATTGATTGATAACCTGTGCTCATCGGGGAAGCTTGCCAAAGCTTTGGATTTGTTGAAGGAGATGGAAGTTAGTGGTTGTCCTCTGAGCACAGTGACATATAACACTATAATTGATGGATTATGCAAGAAATTGAGAATAGAAGAAGCAGAAGAGGTTTTTGATCAAATGGATGTAACAGGTATTGAAAGGAATGCGATCACATTCAATACACTTGTTGATGGATTGTGCATGGCCGAGAGGATTGATGATGCAGCACAACTTATTGAACAAATGATAAGTGAAGGGTTGCAACCTAATAATATCACTTACAATTCTATTCTAACTCATTACTGCAAGCAAGGAAACATAGGTAAAGCTGCTGATGTTTTACAAACTATGACCGCAAATGGATTTGAAGTTGATACTGTTACATATGCAACACTCATTAATGGCCTGTGCAAGGCTCGTCGGACTCAGGCTGCTTTGAAGCTTCTTAGAGGTATGCGGATGAAAGGGATGAGGCCAACTCCAAAAGCCTTCAACCCTGTGATCCAGTCTCTATTTAGAGGGAATAATGGCAGAGATGCTCTGAATCTGTATAGGGAGATGACAGAAGTTGGCGAGCCTCCTGATGCTTTGACATATAAAATTGTTTTCCGTGGTCTCTGTCGTGGTGGTGGCCCTATTAAAGAAGCTTTTGATTTCTTGGTAGAGATGGCAGATAAGGGTTTCATACCAGAGTTTTCATCATTCCGCATGCTAGCTGATGGTCTACTGAACCTGGGTATGGATGATTACCTCATAAGTGCTATTGAACTAATTGCAGAGAAGGCCAACTTCAGAGAGTCCGATGTTTCTGCAATAAGGGGTTATCTCAGGATCCGTAAATTTTATGATGCATTGGCAACTTTTGGCCGTCTCCTGGATATCAACAACCCTCGATGTACTTATAGATGAAACATGAGAAAATAGTATCTGGGAAAGTACTGAGTACATGAAAATTTTGCTGGTTAGTTCATCAGGATAGATCTTGTTTAATTACGAATAGATGACTATGCTTGTTACTTGGTGGGGATGAACTCAGCATGTAGAAGATGCTTATCTTGCCATTGAAGCTCGTGAGAATTGTTTATCACCATTTCTACTGTGAACCCTGTTTTTTTTAGTTTTATATTTTAGGGGTACTAATGTCAGATTATGTTGCTGCCTTTTCAACTAAGTCTTCATTTATCAGTCTATTATGTCTTCACTTAATTATGTTTTTCATATTGGTTACAGTTGGAAATATTAGCAGCAACCCATATTCTAAGTTTCTAGCTATAAAATTATACAGTACCGCATCTCTTTTCACGAACCATCTTGAGAACACACGCGCATAGGCACTTCATATTTAGCTTGTGAATGTACCATTACCAAAGATGGTTTTATGCGGCCAGAAAGAGGGGGCGCAATTTGAGATTCCAAGTTGAACAATGTTGTACATGTATACATATATTGGTAAGGTTCTGTACATAGATACCTGTATATTTGAGCACTGCACAAATTTTAGATTACCATATGAACTCTGGTAGCCATCAGTTGTACATAAATAATGTGGATGCTTTAGAGACATCCTCAAGGAACAAGCGACCATGGATTCCTAACAAACAGCTCACTGACTCAGCATGGCTGTAAAGGAATACTGCAACATAACACACAGCTTGCTGTGCTGAATGAGCAAGTAGCAAAAAATGAAGGAAACTTAGAATGTCACATTTTGCCATTTTCATAAGATATGCTGCCATGTTACTGGATTTTTTTTGCAGTATCTAATGTCAGTTGTGCCATTTGGCAAATCCAATAGAAGGACAAGCTAGTGAGCACCGCAAAGCATGCCTTCAAACATCTTTTAATCCTTCCTGAGACAGATAATTCATACGGATAGCATTGGACATGCAAATATGTCTTGCCTGTCGAGGATTGCAACACCCTGATCTCGCAACGTCCTCTGCACCTCTTTTCTGGTGGCGTGATTTGGAATATGGTGTAGGACAATTTTGCTCTGCAATCAATCACCCCGCAGCACCCAAGCCACAAAAGTAGCCAACCCCCTAAGAGGAAACAGGCGGACCGGTTGTCGCTATTGAGCGGTCATAGCTCATCCTCCTTGACGATCGGCGCAGAGACTTGTGTATCCTATCACACAACCATGGAGGGGTCAAAGGTAGATGCAACACATGTTCCGGCTGTTCTCAATTCAGAGAGCTTTGGGTCCGGTCGAGGCCACGAAAAGGGCCGCCTGTCTAGATCTCCTTGCTAATATACCATGGTGCCAAATCCGATATTTGATCACTATGTAATACTACATCATTCACATGTAACAAACTTCACACACAAACTATGCCTCTGGTTGTAATGTTTAAATCACTATGTTTCAGGATGTTGTACTCCCTCCGTCACAGTTTAGAAGGCGTGCACGTGTACCTAGGTCATCAATTTATCCAACTTAATAAAAAGCATATATTACAAAAAATATATCATTAAAAACTTTAGATGCTCTATTTTCTAATGATATAATTTTTATGTTAAACAATATAGTTTATATAAGTCAAATTAACGACCTAGGTATACGTGCATGCCTTCTAAACTGTGACGGAGGGAGTATATATGAAATGACTGCTATCAAAGCTGCATTTAGAGCTTTGTAAGTTATGAGATTGCTTATCTAATCAGTTTGGGAATTTAAGCAAGTTGAGTGCTGAACTAATAGATTACTTTGTACATGCTTTACAGTTCTGATTGTCCTCGGTTGCTGATAGTTTTACAAGGCTTTACAATCAGGTCGAGGAAATAGGTAATAAAGAAATTATGTGTTGTTTTTCCTATATATTTTTACAAGTTGCAACAATTGCATGTATAAAATTGTGGCTAGCAGATTAAACCTTATTGAAATGTATTTAAATATATGTGTTTTGGCAAAACGTGGGCATTCGCAATTAGGAATACTTCATTGGCTTCACAATTTTCAATGTTTCATTTGTAATTTTAATTGTTAAATGCAGGCAATATGAACAAGTTTCTTCTCAAAAGAAAGGCACCATTTGTAATTAGGTATGCAAGACATCTTGAAAATTTTGTCCTTATTTTAGCATTATTTCAGCAGTTTGACTGTTGCATATTGTTTTTATAAATCGACTTCTATTATGTTTGCTAATTTGTGTTACAAGATGTGAGACACACCTTTATTTAATGCATCGTTGCTTGAAAAAAATACGGCATGATTAAGTAGGGCATCAGGTTAACATTAGCTCCAGCTCCCCCCCAGGACGTCAAGTATCGTGAAGAGTCCCGAGAGTACTCCAGTCAACACAATAACAACTCAACTACAACCTCTAAAGGCCTCTCACAATAGTACTAAGGTATGGTACATTAACCATGCTCTAATTTAAAAATATTGTTACACTATTTTTAAAAAATGGATGAAGAAAATTTACCTCATCTATTAATTAAGAAGAAGAGGGTTGCCTGATTAATTTGCGGAAAACCTAGCGAAAATCGTTACAAACTTGGCAACGAAAGGCAACCAACCCACAACCCCATGATGGGGGCCTACTCCCAAACCATGAGGCCACAAGACCATAAAGATAGACATACAAATGCCTCCAAGACTCTACCCCTACAACCCACCAGCATATGAGTCTCAACCTCACAAGGAGCCCTCACAAAACCGGTGGTAACTTGAGAAAAAAAATCAGCAAAGGCAACGACACGAGCACAAACATGTTGATACACCAAGACACTAAGATTCATCCATCAAGCAACCGTGAACGCCTTTCCTATAGCGCCACTCTTCTTGATTCTGCACTGTCTGATTTCTCCTTCAAGATGACGGGTCGAGGGCTAGAACCACCTCTCTTCTTATCCCTGACGACCTTCTTGCTCAGGAGACAAATAATTGTCTTGTCAGATCCACGGTTAGCAACGTCCAAAGTAGCAAGGAAATCACAAATCTCTTTGGCGAAGAAAGCCATGGGCACAAGAGCGAACGCTCTGGACACAACAACCACATCACCTACGAGAACCTTGTGCCCAATGGAATTAGGCGAACGAGAGACTGCAGCTTCCAAATCATCACTCTCCTCAAAGGTCGAGCACCCGACTAGGCTCCAGGGGTGGTGTTGGTGGTAAAGCCACAAACGGTCCACCTTCAGTTGATCGACGGACGAAAGTAGAGCCGGTTCCCCACACGACTCCAGAAGTTCGGGCATGATTTGCAGTACCGAAGCCACAACCACATCGATGTCCGGACCCTCAAAAGCAGAAGACAATGATCTAACCCTAGCACAAGGGGAGAAACGACCATGAAGCCCAGTTCCCCTCTCATCCTCGAAGATGACATCAGGCTCAACCAGAGGGCGCGACATAGGAGTGGGTTGCAACACAAACGCTGGCATGAAGAGCCAGCTCAATGCAGACTCATCTCCCTCCAAAAAGCTGCTCGTCCGCAGCATCCAACCCTGCATGGAGGCAACGGCATCGCGCAGAGGCAGGACCAGTGTCCAAGGCATGCCCAGGAGTTCAAAGCGCAACAACTCAGCCTGCCCCTTCAAGGCGGACTGCGGAGGCATATTCTCCGAGGCCACAAAGCCAGCATTAGAAGAAATGGTCAATGCCAAGAAATCACGATGAATCAACTTGGAGGCGAGTGATGCTCTGGGTCATGAGAGGAGCTAGAGCTTGACGATGCGAGGCAACTGCGAATCGGGAGGGCTTGCCAACAAACTGAGCGAACACGAGGCATTGCGACACTCAGAGTGAAGTTTTTACAAAACTAAACAAATACACTTTCACTCACATACCAGATTTAACACAAGTAAACAAATACACTACTATTTTAATGTGAGAATAATACTCTTGTATGAAAATACAAGTAGGAAATTTAGAAATGTCACCCAAACTCAAAATCATGAAAACACTACTGTTTTAGTTTCTTGTCCCAAGCAATTCTTTCATTGCTATATTATTATAGGATAAGAGAGCAAACAAATTGCTATCCCAACGCGATGATAGACCTTGTCCTCCTACCTAATTAGTTATGGAGTTAATATACTAATGCCCGTGTTCCTATGTTTCAAAAGTTATAATGTTGTCTCACTTTAAATGTTGCAACGGGCCTACTATGGTCGCTAAGATTCTCCAACGACTGCAACATTATCTTCTATTATATTTTCATTCTCTTTTTAATTGAAATTGCGCAACAGCCACAATACATACACGTATTTCGCCGATTTTTTGGTCTTTTTATGGCTTTGTAGTATCACAGAGGAATTGTGCTAGTATCAGAGCATCTACAACCGGACCTCTCATACCCATCTCAAACGCTTGGGCAGGTCGCCCGGTCACCGATCGATCACGAAATTTTGACCCAGCCACTACAACAACAACCCCCCTATAGCAATGCATTTTTCCGTATCTAAAAGTCCATATATGCGTTGTTAGTGTCTTTACCAATGGTTTGGGATGCGTTGCCTTATCCGGCGTTGCTAGCGCATAATGCAATGCTTATATTGTCGTTGGTAAAAGGAACCGTTGCAACAATGCAACACATTAAACAGAGTTGTGCAACACTTATATATGTTGGTGCTTAACGTACAGGAATCAAAATCCCATTGCTTGGCAACGAAGAAATTGCAACGCTTCAAGCGTTGGTTCATATATAATGTGAATAATATTATTTTTATACATATTGTCAGCAATTTAAATTAATGCTTCACATAATGGTGATAATTATGTATTTCAAGTGAATAAAAACAAAAGAATATACTCACGGGAGGAAGAAATCATATATTAGATAAAACTGCTTCTTTACAATAGTGAATATTACAAGAGGAAACCCATCCAAATGGGGTGTATAATCTAAATGGTTTCTTGACGGTGAAACTTAAATTGGAAGCATCCGTCAACATCCCTACAACTTAACTAAAACATAATCAAGCAACATCGTCCAACAGGAACATCAACCCTACAAACTTAACTAAAACTAAAAGCATATGTCTTCATCATCATGAACAGGAACATCATCATCGTCATTGTAGTATACTTGCCCGTTGCCACACACATTCATATAATCATCCATTTATCTTTTGAATCTACAAAGAAAAGAACAAATGAACTGTTAACACACAATGCATTAACATGATTCAAGTAGTGATAGAGGCAAGATATTAGTCACTTACAAAGGTTACCATGCAAAAAAAAAATCTGCGTTACTAATAGTATTACAGTTTTTGCGAGTCCGTACCAAATCTTCAGTTTTCACAAGTGCCATATCGACTTGCACTACCCATAATTCATTAGTATTCTCAGCACCATCAAGTTCAAATTTAGGATCACAACTTACAACTGTAGCAAGAGCTACGTCTCTGTTATGATTTTTTAGTCTAATTAAAAAATGCTTTTGGCCCTGCCTGTTAGAGAAAATCAAAGTTACCATTGGCAGAATCATGTCGAGGAAAATAATTAATAGAAGTGTGACATATAACAGAAGAGGTTGAGAGGCCAAGACCTGTCGTGTTTGCATCTATTCCTCTACTATATGGTATCTTATGTTGTCCCTGAGATGCCATCTTCGAAGTCTTTCAAGGGATAAGAGAATATAAGCCAACTAAGAGTGAGTTATATTGTGGCCATGACACATGTACATGCCTGCTATTTAAAGGACATACCAATATAAATGGGGCAGGTCATAATGGATCCGTGTAAAGAATGTAAAATGCTCAAACCATGCCACATTGTAAAACATATGTCTAGTCAATGCACACACAAGAAAATGGAAGGAAGCAAGGAAAAAAATATAAGATACTACGGATGTAGGCAAGCATAGTATAAAACGAAGCATGGACCACAAATGAAGTGTCTAGAATTTGGCAAACCAGCAGAGAGAACCGTGTAGGTATATGTTTTTTAATACTCCCTCCGTCCCAAAATAAGTGTCGCAGATTTTGTACTAAACTAGTACAAATTTTGTACTAGATCATCGACACTTATTTTACGACGGAGGGAGTAATAGGAGAAGGGGACATCAATCAAACTCCAAAAGCCAAGTGAATAAATGGAAAACATCCACGGTTTTGTATTCCTGGAACACAGTCTAGTTCAGCTATCTTTAAAAAATACAGAAGTCAGATAAGTTGTAATAGGTGTAGAATTTTATCTAACATGTCACTTGACTAAATAAGTACTACTCGTCTTAGTGTGTAGAATTTCATCTAACATGTCACTTGACTAAATAAGTACTACTCGTCTCAGCATAGTTTTATAAGATTTTTGTTCCTCTTCTACTGTATTTAGGGATTACACAGTAAACATTTTCTGTTCATACATCATAAGTAAAACACAAGATATGCTTGCGTAATTTTTTTTGATATGACATGCAGCTCACGTAAACATCTTTTTAAATGGCAAGCATAGCTTGTGGTACATGTACTCAATAATATTTTCAGAGTTTCGTGACAAGCAACAGTGATAGATCACCAGATTACCTTCCTTACGCTCTTGAACTCCTGTAGTGGGGAGAAAGCCTTATGCAGCTCTGGGTGCTAATGTCACCAGATGCTAATGGATGATCATGCGGAGAACTGTGGATCATAAGCCCTCAGATCCAACAAGTACTCAGCCTTGCCATGCACTGCACCGATGTCCTTCTCCCCCAGCATCGTAGCGGCCTAGTCGACCGAGCTGTGTAAAGTTGTCAAGCTGCTGGTCAGTTTGTAGTAGCAGAGAACAAAGAGAGGTAAATTGTCTTTTAAGCGGATGAAAATATGTAAAAAAAAATTACTGAACTGTGCCTCAAATAAAATAGAGGGAGAAAGTTTTGGGGTCATGTACATTGCAACATATTCAGTGCTTGCGTGCGATTGCATTTCTCTGCATCGAGTGGAGGTAATTATTACTTAGTAGAGAAATTTGATACTGTAACCTGCTCTGAAGTCTCGGAAAGAAATATGACCATATGGCGGATCAGGCCTACAACATAAGTAAGTGGCACCGTAAGAAGAAAGTGGAAATTTGAATCAGCAACATCAACCACCATACTACGACAACAAGCCTTATTATACAATCAGTCAATCACATAATCAACGACTGCACAATCAAGTTTTATTTCCATGGGCTGGTGACAAGCTCCTAAGCCATAACTAGAGATGATGGGGGGGGGGGGGAAATGGGAGAAGAGAAGCGCCCCGACTCACCGCGGCGGCGCGATCGCGAGGATGGTTGTAGCTGCAGCTCTCCCGTAATCACAGGCCCCCGTGCGGAGGTAGTAGACGCAATCGGTCGCATGGGAGCGTCGACGAGGGGCGGCGCGCCGGGATGCAGGGTCTCAGGGGAGTGGTGACGAAGGACGGCGAGCCGGGATGGAGGGTCGCAGGGGAGTGGTGACGAGGGACGGCGCGCCGAGGTGGAGGGTCGCAGGCAGTCGACCGGGGGAGTTGTGACGAAGGACGGCGCGCCGGCATGGAGGGTCGCAGGTGAGTGGTGACGAGGGACGGCGCGCCTGGGTGGAGGGTCGCAGAGTAGTGAGGGGCGGCGTGCCAGGATGGAGGACCTCCGGCTAGTGGTGAGGGTTGTGCTCCGATATGCAGGTAGGTTGAGGAGCGGCGGCCAGCGTGGGAGCCTATAGGCTCGAGAGGAATAGGAGGAGGCTGCGGACAGGAACGATCTAGGTTAATTGTGATAGCCAACTTGGGCCGGGCTAGAGGAATAGGAAGAGGCCGGTTAGTGTGTTGGGATTTAGTTCGAGTTGTGGCCGGGTGCAAGCTCTAGCCTGCAACGCATTTGCTACAATGCTTATATATGCGTATCTACCGTGAATTTTGCAACCTATAATCAAAACGTTGTAGAATATGTGTTGCTTTATAGGGGGTATCCTTGTAGTGGCCGGACGCATCAAACGGGCCTCAAATGCCTGGGCTGATCGGCACCCCTCACATCCAGCCCAAATATGGGGCGGATATGGGGGTGCCCCGACACGCCCGCCACGTCGCCCTGGCCTGCGCTGGCCCGCATCGACCCCACATATATTCGTCCCCATCCGCTCGCCGGACCAAACCCTAGCCACTTCACTTCACTCCCCTCCACTTCCATCTGTCACCCAAGCTCACCTCCGGCGATCTCCGGCCTTCTCCGGCACGGCGGCAGCGGATCCAAGTCCTTCACCTCCAGATCCGTCGACCACGAGCTCATCCCACGCGGCCCCGAGGAGGAGATGGTCTTCCGCCTTGCGCTCCGCCGCTCCAGGGAGGCGGCGGCCCGACAACAGCGCTCCTCGCAACGTCGGGAATCCATTGCGTCGGCACAACCGGTGCATGGATCCGACGTTGTTGCCTCACCGGAGGCGATGCGGTCTGTCTGGCGTTTGAACGCCGTGGCAGACGCACAACCCCTCCGTTGGCGCGCGTGCCCGGCGTGCGAGGCGGCAGAGGCCCTCGCGGCGGTGGACGTTGGAGAGGTGGAGTCGCACTCTCCGACGCCCCGTATGGTGAACCACTGCGGGCGCTGCAACCGCGTCGTGGTGGATGTCGGCTTCTCCCGGAAGGGATTCGTCATTTATCTCACGTCCACCGACACCGTCCAGATTGCGGCCTCTGACGAGGAAGAGTAGGGCATGGGAGACGGTGGGAGCTCGAGTCCCGTGAGCCGGCTACTGTCCCATGTCCTACTCTACCTTGCCGGTGGCCGGACCAACACTCTGTAGAGTTCAGCGGCCACCGGACATGGGCACGGCGGATGCGGACAAGCTCCGCTAAAATTGTTACGTTGCATGTAATAATATGGATTTGAAGTTTCTAATTTAAGATATTAGGATGTAGAATGCATTATTTAAGGCATGGCAGTTGAATTTGGCGAGTCCGGCTGTTGATGCTCTCAAGTACTTCCCTGTTTTGCTCAAACCAGGAAACCAGGAGCAGAACACATCATGCACAGTTGCACATTGTCAGGAGTGCCACGGTTCAGTTTCGCAGTTGAGCATAGTAATACCACCATGTCATTCACATTCGGCAGTCAGCAGCAACGAGACACTGGAACTTCTTCAGCTGCACTCTTGATCTCAGTCTGCAACGCACGACTAGAACTTGACAGCTGACAGATTACAAAGATCAAACAGCGCTAGTACAATCCAAACACAAACGATGTACCAAAAAAAAGTCAAAAACACAACACTCTTATGCAATGTTCTTGGCACGAACAAACACGAAAATGTCATCAGCCCTTGCTAGAACGATCGACCACTCATCACACACATCGAAACCATCATGCTCAGCTCCTTCTACTGTCAACTAGCTAGAGTCACAGAAACTTCAGTGCTCCGGTGCTGGACTGAACTTGTTTGTCCCTACAGGCTACTGATCACACCAGCACTTCTTCTGTCTCGATTCGGAGATCTTGTGTGCCGTGCCGCCGTCACGCGACGCCGGTGCTGTTCGCGGCCGCCGACCAGCAGTACATGCTGGTGGCCGCGGTCCTCATGGTGCTCGTCGACCCGCACTCGCTGTCGTGGACGGACGCGCTCGACATGTCCAGCCTCACGCCCCACGGGCACGCCGCGCTCGCCTGCGACTGGCACCGCTGGACGCGCACGCCGCCCTTCGGGGACGCCAGCCCGCGGGCGGCGGCCTGCGCTGGCCCCTCCAGCGACGCCCTGCGCCGGCCCCCGCCGGCCTGCCTCTCCCACGGCGACGCCGCCTCGGGGGCCGACGACACCGACGCGCGCTGCCTGGGCGCGCTCTGCGACCGCGCCTTGGCGCGCGAGGACTGCGTGTTGGCCATGTAGCTGGGGAACAGCAGCGGGTGGTCCGCGCCGGCGCTGGCGCCGTGGCCCTGCTGCTGCTGCGGTGGCGGCGGCTGCTTGCACGACGCGTCCGAGGAGTAGTAGTAGTGGTACGGGCTGGCCCGCGCGGTGCCGAACGAGAAGTCGTCGTACCGGCCGCTGTACGACCGCCCGCTCGCGTCCGTCAGCGCCGACGGCGTCGGCGACACTTTTTGGTACAGCTCGACCTTGGACGGCGTGCGGCAGAGCGGCGTGGCGTAGCAGCTGCTGCGCCGGGACGTCCTCGGCGTGCAGTGCACGTCGCCCGCCCCGGTGTCCACCTCCACGATCTTGATGTTCTCCTCCATCTCCTGCATTGCAGAACGAAATTTGGTTCCTGGTTTGGTTTGTGTATCCATTATCCAACCAAAATTTAAGAGAGCACCGTACGCACGCACCTGATGCTGCCGGAGCCGGGGATGGTGCGGCGAGCGGCGTGTGGGCGTCATCCGTGGCGTGCGGATGGGCCTCTCGTCGTCGAGGAGCCGGAGGCGCGCCGTGCGCGCCCTGTTCTGCGCGGCGACGAGCGCCTGCATGCAGCGCAGCGTGTTGCTGGCCTGCCGCCGGACGAGGTGACCGCGCACCAGAGCCTGCAGCTTCACCAGCCCCCTGAGCGCGCACAGTGCCTTCCTCGCCTGCGCATCGATCCCGAGATAAACAAAACAATGCAAAATGTGCGATGACGTTCGCGCGGATCAAGAACCGGTGGATGTGGATCGACGCGACGCGACTCACCAGGTAGGATCTGAAGACGGACTGAATCTTGATCGCCGCGGCCTCCTCAATGCCGATGACGGTGCGCTTCGACCCCGGCGCGGACGCGGCGTACCGGACGACGGCGGTGGCCGCCTGCTTGGCCGCCAACGCGGCCTCGGCGGCGGCCGCGGTAGCAATCGCCACGGCGATGGCGCTCTGGTCGGGGTCCAGCACCCGCGGCTCCAAGAACGCGGCATCCTTCCCCGCCCCGGCGGCCACCGCCCCCACCGCCGCCGCGGGCCGCCGGAAGCTCCACCTCCGCTTCTCCTTGGCCCCCGGGGTCGACGCCGGGGTCACCGCCTGCGAAGTCCACGCCGGCACCCACCGCGGCGTCTCCTCGGGGCCGGTCTTGTGGTCCCCGGCGTCCTTGCCCCTGTCCTTCTTGCCCGGCAAGAAGCTTCGGAGCCACCTGCCCGCCTTGCCCATCCGCGCGGCAGAGCTCGCTCTGGTCGGCGTCTCTGTGTCAAGCACTGCGCGACCTTGTCGACTGGGGGAGTCAGCAGCAGTGGCATTGCCGCAGAAGCGACCGCCGATCCGCTGATCGCTCTGCCATGTGCGCGCTCTCTCTGCTGCGTGTGCCTTGTGCGATCGGTGGATGGATGGATGGATCTGCCACTGTGGGACGTGCAGGGAGGGAGTGGTGGGCTGCACGCGAATATATTTAGGCGCGACGCCATGACCATGTGCGGGCGACGCTGTGCGTGCGTGCTCTGTCCGGCTCGGCGCGCACCTGTAATAACTGCGAGCACGCAGGCGCAGGCACGTACCGTTACGGCGAGCAGGGCTCGTACGTACATGGCGCGTTTATTGTCCAGTCGTAGTACGCGCGTGGTAGAATGGAATTTTTGGGGGTGCAGCTGGTCGACCTAGTGCCGTAGCGTCCGGTCCTGTTTTGTGCTGGCGACGCGCGCTTCCCGCTCCCGGCGCGGATAGCGCGAAGGATTTTGAGTGAGCTGAGAGTGAAAATGGACAGATTTGGTCCTTTTTTGAAACTTCAACACAAAATGGCCCAGTTTGAAAGTATTTCATAAAATGGACCTCTTTTGCATGACGCCCGGGCCTAGGGCGTCATGCTAGAGAGCATGACGCCCCAGGCTAGCGCGTCATGGTAGCGACATCTTGCATGGCGTCCCGGGCTAGGGCGCCATGCCAAATAGCACGACGCCCTATCCCGGGACGTCATGCTGTCTCGCACGGCGGCCTAGGCCCGGGCATCATGCAAAAGGGCCATTTTTTAAAATATTTTCAGATTGGGGCCATTTTGTGATGCTCTGCAATCATTATCAATGTTGATCCCGGGAAAGAAAATATACTTTGCTTGCCCAACGTTTCAGATGAACTGGCCTGCCAAGGTGGCAAGCTGCTTCATGAGGGCCGATCGTAGGAACTTACTTGTTCCCAAAGCGATGCGGCGTAAGGCCAACTCCAACGCAAAATCCCAAATCGTCCGGCCGCGATGGCGCGATATGAGGATACACGGATATAAAACATGGCCCAACTCACGGGAACAAACGGATAAATATTTGTTTTATTTTCGTTTTTGAACCTTTTTCGGTCTAAATTTGGGCCGCGTCTGCGTCAAAGCGGACACGGGCGGACGGGCGAGACGCGTCCTCGCGTCCTTCCCCTGCCCGCCCGTCAGGGGCACAAACACCCCATTTTCTCTCCACCCCCCTGACGCATCCGACCGTCGGCGGCTGCGTCTTCCCATGGATTAGCCGGGTACCATACTGCACAGCCTTGACAACGCCTCGACGCCGCATGCAGGTGTTGACTCCGCGTCTAGCCGTTCAGATCTATCCCATCGTCGGTTCGCCGGCAAAGCCAGGCCCGGCCGTCGCCCTGGCTCGGCGCTGGCCCAACGGCTCGTGGGCTCACCATTGCCGCTTATAAAGTGCGATGACTGCCCGCGGTAGGTCGTGCTTCACGTCTTTATGACACCGGAGCATCCCGGATGGGTGTTCTGCAAGTGCAAAAAAGATGGGGTATGTTTTTATTTTGATTCGGTTTTGCTCTCGAATTTGACGCAATTTCGGTAGCTTCTTTACTCAAATTTGTGTGTAGGATGAATGCAAGTTTTGGTATTGGGAAGAAGAATGCATCGATATATTGATAGCAAGGAATTTGCTAGATGCTCGTGCACTCATTGCTAGCATCGAGGCTAGAGAAGAGAGTGGAGGGGAAGCAACGTCTACTTCTTTAGAATCGAAGAATAAAGAAGTGGGCAAGTTCGAGAATCCACAAATCAACAATGAACACATAGAGAAGATATTAGTCCAACTAGTGGGAGCAGTTATGAAAGTTGGATATCTTTTAAAATGTCTAATTGTGGTTCTTGTTTTCTTTGGTCTTGCTCTCGTAGTGAAGAATTGGTGAATGTATGTATCAAAAATACATTCGATGGAATAAAAAAAAGTGTTTCAACGTCAACAAAAATTGTGTGCGTAGTGGCAACAGTCGGCCGTGGCAGACCAGATGCGTCCGTGCCTTGGATGCACGGCCACCGCACCCACGAAAACGCCTGGTGTCGTCCCATTGCCCTACTCAAACTGACAAAATTCGAACAAAAATGACGTCCGTTCGGGTCGTGTGTGTTGGAGTTGGCCTAACCTCAGAGCATCTACAGACGGACCTTGCAAATTCGGCCCCTCAAACGCCTGCGGACGCGCCCGGACGCGTCCACGGACACTAACCGGTCACGCCTCAAATCTGCTCTTCCACATTCAACTCTCTCATATTTCGTCCCCTAGATCAATACAAAAGCATGCAAAATGAATCCTACGTACTTCGTACTATACTACTCTTCGTCGTCGTCGGAGATGGCCTGAGCCGCCTGCGCCGGAGCCTGAGCTGCCCGCGCCGCCTCCATCTGCTGCCGACGAAGATGCCTGGCCTCCGCAGCCGACTCCGAGCGGATGGAGTTCACGATGGCCAGCTGCTTCGGCCACAAATCCACGGCCGCCGGCGCCTCCTCCTTCCCCACATACAGCGGTGATGCCTCCTCCGCTGGCTCTTGCTGGTCCTTCCCCACAGCTAGCAGCGGCGCCTCCTCCGCCGGCTACTGCTCCTCGTCATCTTCCACCCCAGCTCCTCCTCCTCTTCCTCCTCCACCTCCTCGTCCTCCTCAAAATCCTCCTCCGGATCCAGAGGTAGCCCCGCGGCCCTCCGGATACGGACCTGCTCAAGGAGCCAGAGACGGTGCTGGATCGTGTAGTGCCGGCGGCGTGGGGGCAGGGCTGACAGGCTCGGGTGGCGGCGGCGAAAGGGAGGAGGTGGATGTTCTAGGGCTGGGGGACGCCGGCCGTCTTAAATAGCCGGCTATGGATAGGGGGGGGGGAAGCTGGACCGGCGCCACGTGGCGTTCACACCGCGCCGACGGTCGAGGCGCCCGTCGAAACGTCGGGTTTCTGGGCGAGTCCGCGTGGGGCCACGCCGTCAGCCCGACGTGGCAGGCGTGCCCGGGCACGCCCGTATCCGCTCTATATTTGGGCTGGATATGAGGGGTGTCGATCAGTCCGGACGTTTGAGGCCCGTTTGAGGGGGCCGTCTGAGTCGATTTTTTGTGACCGATCGACCTGCCTGGACGTTTGAGGGAAGTATGAGGGGTCCGGTTGTAGATGCTCTGGTGCCTTCAATCGGTAAGCTTTTGACGGAGCCACCCTGATGTCCGTTGCAGTTTTACTCGACTGATAGTAATAAGCTACAGGGAGGATAATTGATGAAAAATACAGAATCTTGGTTTACCGATGGAACTGGGTGGCACGATGCTCGGACGATGACGGTTTGACTGTGGTTAAAATAAGCCGTAGGGGGATCTGGGTCCTCGTCAGCGCTCCGGCATGTGGTGGTGACCGATGCAGTGCTCCAGCTTCTTATCCCAAACCGCACATCTCTCTTTCGAAAAATCAAAGAGGCATGGCGGAGCTACTGGATTCTGGAGGCCGGCCACACATGGCCCAGCTTATGTGCGTCGTCAAATGATCAGCTCAGCTCAGCTCCTTTATAACGAACCTAAGCAAGCTTTCTAGCGCATGATCCGATGACAACCACCACCAGCAGCGTACGGACGTGCTTACTAGCTTACCAGATCATGAGCGGATGAGCCCTTTTAACCAGCCACCATCAGTGTTAGTAGCATGTGTTCCACCACAGCTGTTGCGATTCCTGGGGACGGACGGACGGACGGACGGACGGACGGACCCTGGGCTTTGGAAACGAAGATCGGACGGTCGCTTCTGTACGGTGGCGGTGCAGTGACCGGCGACAGTTTAATCGCGTGTGGGGGCAGGACGGACAGGATGGGATTAATGTGCTAGCCTGGACAGGGTATCTCGTGCATGGCGGATGGGGGGACAGGTCCGGGCCGGAGAGGAACAAAACCCATTCAATTCCACGCACTCGATCTGGGGTTTCTCTCCCTCTAATCCAGTTCAAACACCTGGATTTGAACCTTGCTCTCCCGAATTGCCGCCACAGGGAGAGAGAAAAAAATCGGAAAGAGGGACCATTAATCGGCACTGAATTGGGCATTTGCCTATTATGGGGCCTACTGGTTTTGGTTTTGAACACGTCTGGCTCTTCTCCGCTACTGTATCCAATCTTGAAATTCAATACCGCCTCGTCCGTTCGTCACTGCTGAGCTATGAACTATGATAGTACTAATATGATTAATACCTAGCGAAAAGATAAATGCTATGATTAATGATTGCAAATTCGGTAGGATCGCGGTGACTAATCGGGATCAGCATCTGACTGAGAGACAAAAGAATCATGCTCATCGAACTGGGTGCAAACAATGTGGCTACACTGTAGACCAGGCCATATACAGGCAAATTAAGAAATGGACACGGCGGGTTGCAGAGCATGTGGTGTCTGGACTCTGGATCTAGAGCATTATACAAAACACACCGCCAATTAACTGGCTTATCGTGGCTATCCACTAGGTTGGGAATTCTTCTGGATTTATAAGAATCTTGTGAGTAGTAGTGTGCATCTGGAATGAGCTGAGCTGGGTTATCTTTAACTAATCCATGTATGCATGAGATATTCTCCGTCAAACGACAGCAAGTTAATGACTGGTGGTGAGCTGAAGGGGCAGTGATTCTGATTCCTTTCTTCTTCCTCCGTCGCAAGTGGATGCTTGGTGGTACTCGATGCGTGTGGATGATTGGCGGACGCGTAGTGCTCCTACAACCTTGCAAACAAGGGATCGTGCATGCACGCACACACAGATCATTTCCGGTAGGAGTGTGCTGAGATTGCAGTTGGCCTTTTCTTCTTCCTTTGTGCACTTTAGCCTTTTACAGAAGGGCGGTCACATGGCGTGCAGGGATACATACCTTGCGGTTCTGGGTTTGGTTGGTCATTCCAGCAAGAACTTTCCAAGCAGATCCACCGAGAAGAGCAAAGGGAGTGATGGTTTTATCCTCTGGCAGGACACAGGACACGTACTCGCCAAGGAAAGTCTTCCTCCATCTTTTCGGGTGCACTGAGGTGGAAGTCATCTCTCTTCGGACTTTTCTTTTCTGCGTGGTCCGGTGTTGTGCTTGTCCGTGACGCGGGTGAAGAGAATCCAGATTCCGGAGAGAAACGCTGGTCAAATTTGCCACCAAGTACTGGTGCAGCAGCGATGCTGCTGAGCACAGCCCATGGTAGAGTCACGCCGCAACATCAATAACATGCAGAATTTTTGTCCAAAAGGACCCCCTGTTGAATGCTTTTGCCAGATCAGACCACCTGCGAAATAAAATGACAGATCAAACCCCTACGAATCTGGCGGCGGGCGCGCCAGGTGACACGTGTCACCGGCCGCCATGGCGCGCGGCGGCGGGAACCGGCCGCCAGCACGTGAGGCGGCCAGCCGAGTTTCTCCGTTTTGCGCGCTCCAGGACGAAACGGAGCCCAGGCAGTGGGTCCGGCCGCCAAGGCTCCAGGCGGCCGGCACTGTTCATGCGGCCTGAACACTGAACAGTGATTTTTGAAAAAAAATTGCAAAAAAAATCAAAAAAATCTGAAACTTTTTGGCAGCAAAGGCAATCGAGTGTTCTAAGTGGTTGCAAAATTTCAGATTTTTTTAATTTTTTTTGCTATTTTTTTGAATTTTTTCAAAAATCACTGTTCACTGTTCAAAAAAACCATGAACAGTGCCGGCCGCCTGGAGCCGTGGCGGCCGGACCCACTGCCCTGGCTCCGTTCCGTCCTGGAGCGCGCAAAACGGAGGAACCCGGCCGGCCGCCTCGCGTGCTGGCGGCCGGTGCCCGCCGCCGCGCGCCCGCCGCCAGATTCGTAGGGGTCTGATCTGTCATTTTATTTCGCAGGTGGTGTGATCTGGCAAAAGCATTTGGCAGGGGGTCCTTTTGGACAAAAATTCTAACATGTAAGCATCTGACAACGCGTTGTGCTGACAAAGAGTGTGATCCACAGGTTTAGAAGCATAACTCAACCCGACTATCGTCTCCCTCCTAGAGGCAACACCGGGAACCATAGCCCCGCCCGCCGCCGGCTCTCCCCTCTCCCTTGCCACCGTCGAGGGTTTGTCGGGCGAAGCCCGGGCAGTGCCGCTGGCGGCGGGGCCTTCCTTGGGCATGGCTCCCCTCCTCTGGCGGTGGCCCAGCTCGTATCCGACGGCGTGGTGCTGCGAGGCTCCAATGACAGCGCCAGTGGCGGAGCTACATCCACATCTTTGGGCGGGCCAGCTTAAAAAATAGTACAGTATACGGCTAATGTTTTGCTCTTAGGGCCCAAATTAAGCACCAGACTTCACTAAAATTTCATTGAGCTGGGCGGCCCATGGCCTGGTTTTGCCCAGCCGTAGCTCCGCCACTGGACAGCGCTGCTCGGTGACGGGTGTGGTGGGGTGAGCTCCGCCTAGTGGTGCGTCCTCGACTACAGCGACGGCTGGGGCTTGCCGACCCTCCTCCCCCCTCCCCCGATTCGCATTTGGGTGGGATGGTGGAGCTCGGCCCAAGGTTGCCTGCGGGCGTGGTGGTGATGCCTCGTCGGCTGTTGCGGTTTGTGGCTCTGGTCGGCGGGGTTCAAGCAATGGCTGTTGGCAGGCGTGGTGTGGCCGAAACTCAGATGCTGCTAGGCGCCATGATGGTGCTGTTGGAAATATGCCCTAGAGGCAATAATAACGTGGTTATTATATGATTTCCTTGTTCATTATAATCGTTTATTATCCATGCTATAATTGTATTGATTGGAAACACATTGCATGTGTGGATACATAGACAACACTGTGTCCCTAGTATGCCTCTAGTAGACTAGCTTGTTGATCAAAGATGGTCAAGGTTTCCTAGCCATAGACATGAGATGTCATTTGATAATGGGATCACATCATTAGGAGAATGATGTGATGGACAAGACCCAAACTATGAACGTAGCATATGATCGTGTCAGTTTATTGCTATTGTTTTCTGCATGTCAAGTATCTGTTCCTATGACCATGAGATCATGCAACTCATTGACACCGGAGGAATACCTTGTGTGTATCAAACGTCACAACGTAACTGGGTGACTATAAAGATGCTCTACAGGTATCTCCGAAGGTGTCTGTTGAGCTGGCATGGATCGAGACTGGGATTTGTTACTCCGTACGGAGAGGTATCTCAGGGCCCACTCGGTAATACAACATCACAATAAAGCCTTGCAAGCAATGTGACTAAGTGTTAGCCACGGGATCTTGTATTACGGAACGAGTAAAGAGACTTGCCGATAACGAGATTGAACTAGGTATAGAGATACCGACGATCGAATCTCGGGCAAGTAACATACCGAAGAACAAAGGGAACAACGTACAGGATTAACTGAATCCTTGACATAGAGGTTCAACCGATAAAGATCTTCGTAGAATATATAGGAACCAATATGGGCATCCAGGTCCCGCTATTGGTTATTGACCGTAGAGGTGTCTCGGTCATGTCTACATAGTTCTCGAACCCGCAGGGTCTGCACACTTAACGTTCGGTGACGTTTCGGTAGTATTGAGTTATCTATGGTGGTGACCGAAGGTTGTTCGGAGTCCCGGATGAGATCCCGGACGTCACGAGGAGCTCCGGAATGGTCCGGAGGAAGTCCCGTTTTGCTCACCGGAAAAGTTTCGGGTATTTCCGGTAGTGTACCGGGAGTGCCGGGAGGGTCCCGGAGGGCCATCGGGAGGGGCCACTCACGCCGGGAGGCCACATGGGCCTTAGGGGTGGCGCACCAGCCCTTAGTGGGCTGGGCAAGCCAGCCCCTAAGGGCCCATGCGGCTGGAGTGAGGGGAAAGGCAAAAGCCCAAGAGGAGGAATGGTTTCCAAGTGGGGGAGGAATCCTACTAGGAGTAGGATTGGAGTTGGACTCCCTCTCCTCCCCACTTCGGCCGACTCCTAGGGGCAGCCCTAGGGGCGTCGGCCCCTCCCCTCCCTCCTATATATACTAGAGGGAGAGAGGGCCAAAGACACCCAACCCTAAAGGCCACGGTGCAGCCCTCTCTCCCAATAGATCTTCTCCTCTAGTTTTCAGCAGTGTTTACGCGAAGCCCTGCTGGAATAGTTCCACCATCGCCGCCGCCGCACCGTCGCGCTGCCGGAGAACTCATCTACCTCTCCGCTCCCTCTTGCTGGATCAAGAAGGCGGAGATCGTCATCGAGCTATACGTGTGCTGAACGCGGAGGTGCCATCCGTTCGGTAGTAGATCGTGATTGGATCGCGGGACGGCTAGCGATTTGGATCGCGAAGACGTTCGACTACATCAACCGCGTTTCTTAACGCTTCCCGCTTAGCGATCTACAAGGGTATGTAGATCCACTCTCTCTCTCGTAGATGCTCAACACCATGGATAGATCTTGCGTGTGCGTAGGAAATTTTTTGTTTCCCATGCAACGTTCCCCAACAGTGGCATCATGAGCTAGGTCTATGTGTAGATGATATCACGAGTAGAACATAAAAGAGTTTATGAGCGTTGATGCTTAGATTGCTTCCTCCCTTGGTCTTTTCTTGATTCAGCGGTATTGTGGGATGAAGCGGCCCGGACCAACCTTACTCGTACGCTTACGAGAGACCGGTTCCATCAACTGACATGTAACTTCGTTGCATAAAGATGGCTGGCGGGTGTCTGTCTCTCCTACTTTAGTTGGATCGGATTCGACAAAGGCGGTCCTTGAGAAGGTTGAATAGCAATTTGTGTATCACCGTTGTGGTTTTTGCGTTGGTAAGAATTGTTCTTGCTAGATACCCGTAGCAGCCACGTAAAACATGCAACAACAATTAGAGGACGTCTAACTTGTTTTTGAGGGTATGTTGTGATGTGATATGGCCAATTACATGATGAGATATATGTGATGTATGAGATGATCATGTTTTGTATAGAATATCACGACTTGCATGTCGATGAGTACGGCAACCAGCAGGAGCCATAGGGTTGTCTTTAATTTATTATCGCCGTTTTTGCTTTACTTTATCGCTATGAGTTAGCAATAGTCATAGAAGCAACAGTCGGCGCGACAACCTCATGGCGACACGTTGATGGAGATCAAGATGATAGAGATCATGGTGTCATGCTGGTGACGATGGAGATCATGCAGGTGCTTTGAAGATGGAGATCAAAAGCACAAGTTCATGGCCATATCATGTCACTTATGATTTGCATGTGATGTTAATCCTTTTTGTAGGAGATATGCCCTACAAAGGCTAAGTATGTTGACGCTTTAGAAGCGACAAAGAAGTTGTTGAATCATATAGTTCATTCATGAACTTAGTATGGTTCCAAGATGGCTTTGGTCTATGGGACACTATTGCAGATAGTTGCTCCATAGCTCAGTCTGAGGAATCAGGTTTCGACCAATGATTCACACATATGCAAGGCCAAGTCCACACAAAATATGAATTTTGTGAAAGCGTGAAAACGCAAGGATATGCAAAGTTACACACGGAGCTAAAGTCGTCAGATCCGTTGGATATCAGGCTATACCACATGCGAAGCATATTTTACACCAGTATGCCATAGGTGTAAAGTGCATTAGCATTGACTAGATTATTGACTCTAGTGCAAGTGGGAGTCTGTAGGAGATATGCCCTAGAGGCAATAATAAATGTTATTGATTATCTCCCTGTTCATAATTAGGTTTATGTTCCATGCTATAACTGCTATGGTTCTCGAGTCTACAATAACCACGAGGCTCGGAGGAAGACTCATATGCACGTGTGGAATAATAAACGGTAAAATGTATTCCTAGTCTGGCCTCTAAGACTGGCTCAAGTATTGCATGATGATCCTGTTTTCCTGATCATGGGCATGGCTATGCCGGCAATTTTGAGGGCACAATGTTAGAAGAACATTTGTGTTGAATCGACCCGAATTGATGTTATGCTATGAGATACATTCGTCACTAGTTAAATGGTTTATAACACAGAGATGGTTAACGTTTGCATGATTCCTTAGACCATGAGAGTATCGAGTTTCTTCATGCTTGCTTCATGAACTTTGGGGTTTGTTAAACGTCATCCGTAAATGGGTGGCTATTACGGCGGCTTACGGGTTCATGGAAAAGTATGTCAAGTAACTTGATAGCTCAAGATTGGGATTTGCTCCTACGACGATGGAGAGATATCTCTGGGCCCTCTCGGTGTTACGGTATCCATCATCGTCTGGCCAGACACGTTGTGATTTGATCACGGGGATGCCGGAACACGGTAACGAGAAAAGAGAACAATACCGGTAACGAGGTAACTGGCATAGTGGACAAGTTGTTGATCCACGGGGATGCCAACATGTCTCACCTCGGGTATTTGTAACATATCGCGAAGCAACAGGAATAGCACACGGCAACTAGAGGTTCACTCGAATATTCATTCGTGTGGGTATAGGGGTCAATATGGGTGTCCACGGCTCCGATGTTGATCATTGATCGGAAGGGGTTCCGGGTCATGTCTATACTTCACCGAACCTATAGGTTCACACGCTTAAGGGTCATCTATCTGTTGAATACTAGACAGGGAGTCTGAGAGAAATTCACCGAAAAAGTTTCGGAGACAACGGAAGAGTTCCGGAGAGAGAACACCGGAAGAGTTTCGGTAAAACCGAAAAGTTGTTTCGGAGTGTACCATAAAGTCAAATTGGTTTCGGCACATGCCTGGAAATTATTGGAAGGTACCAGAATTGTTCCGGTAACTTCTGAGATTTTTCAGAGACAAAAACCGGAAATGTTCCGGACTGCCGGAACCGCTTTAGTTGCTTTTCACACATGAAAATCACTAAACCGAAAAGTTGTTTCGGAGTACACCATAAAGTCAAATTGGTTTCGGCACATGCCTGATAATTCTTGGAGGGTGCCAGAATCGTTCTGGAAACTTTCTGGAATTTTCCGGGATGAAAACCGGAAATGTTCCGGAGCTGCCAGAACCGCTTCAGATGCTTTTCGCAGATGAAAATCACTAAACTGGAATTGTTTCGGAACGCGTTGAAAATTATTTTAGTGGGTACTGGAAATGTTCTAAGCCCACATAAATATTTTCAGTTCGAACGGACGCTGAAATATGTCGTCGTGAATAGTGAAAGTGCTTTTTGGATTACTCTATGGAAAGCCACCTTTTGGGGCTTTACTCACAAATATCTCTAGGGATGACATGGAAGGATAAGGGCTGCCCACTTGCTTTTACCTTTGTGCCCTTGTGAAGGGCATTTTGGATATTTCAAGTGTCACCCTACCCCTTGGGTTTTCCTATAAATAGAGTTGGAGATGCACTCTCCACACTCACTCTTTCTCACATACACATGCCATCTGATGTTATCTGGCTTCTCTCTCCCTCCCAGCGAAATAGTTTCGTAGAGCCGAAAGGCTGTCTGGGTTCCTGTGGGAACTAGTTCTGGACGGCGAAGCCCTGCCGGATAGATGACACCGTATGTGTGCAACTCTGTAGAGAGATCGTAGTTTCGGTCTTAGTTCGAGAGTGCCTCCCGAAGGGCTGTCCGAGTGACTGTCCGAGTCTCGATGGTCCTCCCGAAGGGCTGTCCGTGACACCGTCCGGGGGACTGTCCGACCGCCTCCCGGAGGGCTGTCCGTGGGGCGGATGAGGGTATACATCCTCGCGGTTGGGAGGTTGTAAATCCTAGCTGCGGGGATCTGCACCGCCGATCGTCATCGACTCTACTTCCGCTGCGCTACGAGTCGGTAACGAAATAGATCAAACATTGTATGCAGTCTCCATAGTGGTCCTGGGCTGGTGCGTAGGTCGGAATTTTTTTGTTTTCTGCTGCGTTACCCTACACTTTTATGCATCTTATTTTGCTTAGGACGACGGTAGCATTATAAGGTGATCCCTCACTAAAATTTCAAGATAAAATTGTGTTCTCCCCGAGTGTGCACCGTTGCAAAAGTTCGTCGTTTCGAGACACCACGTGATGATCGGGTGTGATAGACTCTACGTTCGCATACAACGGGTGCAAGCCAGTGTTGCACGTGCGGAACATTCGGGTTAAACTTGACGAGCCTAGCATGTACATACATGGCCTCGGAACACAAGAGATCGAAAGGTCGAACATGAGTCATATAGTAGATATGATCAACATGAAGATGTTCACCAATGAAACCACCTCATCTCACGTGATGATCGGACTTGAGTTGGTGAATTTGGATCATGTGACACTCGAATGACCGGAGGGATGTCAATTTGAGTGGGAGTTTTTAAGTAATATGATTAACTAAACTCATTATCTTGAACAATAGTCTAAGTTGTTTTTGCAAAATTTATGTTGTAGATCAATGGCTCGCGCAGTAGCACCCATGAATTTTAATGCGTTCCTAGAGAAAGCTAAGTTGAAAGATGATGGAAGTAACTTTGTGGACTGGGCCCGTAATCTAAGGATTATCCTTACGGCTTCCCAAAAGGCTTATGTCCTTGATGCACCGCTTGGTGAACCACCCGCTCTAGTAGAGTCTCCAGACGTTGCGAACGCCTGGCAGGCACGTTCTGATGATTACTCAATGGTTCAATGTGCAATGTTGTATGGCTTAGAACCGGGACTTCAAAGACGTTTTGAACGTCATGGAGCATATGATATGTTCCAGGAGTTGAAGTTTATCTTTCAGAAGAATGCCCGGATCGAGAGGTATGAGACCTCGATAAGTTCTATGCCTGCAAGATGGAGGAGAACGGGTCTGTCAGTGAACACATACTCAGAATGTCTGGGTATTCCACCCGTCTGGCTGAATTGGGGATGCCCCTTCCACCAGAAGCGATCACTGACAGAGTTCTTCAATCATTTCCACCTAGCTACAAGAGCTTCGTGTTGAACTATAACATGCACGGGATGAACAAGTCAGTCGCCGAGCTGTTTGCGATGTTGAAAGTCGCTCAGTCTGAGATTCAGAAGGAGCATCAAGTGTTGATGGTCAATAAAACCACTAGTTTCAAGAAGAATGGGAAGGGTAAGAAGGGTAACTCCAAGAAGAGTGGCAAAGCAGTTGCCCCTCCCGTGAAGAAACCCAAAGCTGGACCCAAACCAGAAACTGAGTGCTTTCATTGCAAGGGAACTAGTCACTGGAAGCGGAACTGCCCCAAGTATCTGGCTGACAAGAAGGCGGCCAACACCAAACAAGGTATATATGATATACATGTTATTGATGTGTACCTTACCAACTCTTGTTGTAGTGCCTGGGTATTTGATACCGGTTCGGTTGCTCACATTTGCAACTCAAAACAGGAACTACGGAATAGATGGAGGTTGGCAAAGGACGAAGTGACGATGCGCGTGGGAAATGGTTCCAAGGTTGATGTGATCGCCGTCGGCACGCTCGCTCTTCGATTACCATCGGGATTAGTGATGAACCTAAATAATTGTTATTTAGTGCCTGCATTAAGCATGAACATTATATCTGGATCTTGTTTATTGCGAGACGGTTACTCATTTAAATCAGAGAATAATGGTTGTTCTATTTATATGAGTAATATCTTTTATGGTCATGCACCCAATGTGAGGGGTTTATTCTTATTGAATCTCGATAGTGATGATACACATGTTCATAACATTGATGCCAAAAGATGTAGAGTTGATAATGATAGTACCACTTTCTTGTGGCACTGCCGTTTAGGTCATATTGGTGTAAAACGCATGAAGAAGCTCCATGCTGATGGACTTTTGGAGTCACTTGATTTTGAATCACTTGACACATGTGAACCATGCCTCATGGGAAAGATGACTAAGACCCCGTTCTCTGGAACAATGGAACGGGCAAGTGACTTGTTGGAAATCATACATACTGATGTGTGCGGTCCGATGAGCATTGAGGCGCGCGGTGGATATTGTTATTTTCTCACCTTCACTGATGACTTAAGTAGATATGGGTATATTTACTTAATGAAACACAAGTCTGAAACGTTTGAAAAGTTCAAGCAATTTCAGAGTGAAGTTGAGAATCATCGTAACAAGAAGATTAAATTCCTACGATCTGATCGAGGAGGAGAATATCTGAGTTATGAGTTTGGTAGTCACTTAAGACAGTGTGGAATTGTTTCACAATTGACACTGCCTGGAACACCACAGCGTAATGGTGTGTCCGAACGTCGTAATCGAACCTTATTGGATATGGTGCGATCTATGATGTCTCTTGCCGATTTGCCACTATCGTTTTGGGGTTATGCATTAGAGACAGCTGCATTCACTTTAAATAGGGCACCATCGAAATCCGTTGAGACGACGCCGTATGAACTATGGTTTGGCAACAAGCCAAAGTTGTCGTTTCTTAAAGTTTGGGGATGTGATGCTTATGTCAAAAAGCTTCAGCCTGAAAAACTGGAACCCAAAGCGGAGAAATGCGTCTTCATAGGATACCCAAAAGAGACAGTTGGGTATACCTTCTATCTCAGATCCGAAGGCAAAGTGTTTGTCGCTAAAAACGGAACATTTCTTGAGAAAGGGTTTCTCTCGAAAGAATTGAGTGGGAGGAAAATAGAACTTGGTGAGGTTGTTGAACCTTTACTTCAACCTGAGAGTAGCGCAGTGCAGAAAGATGTTTTTGTAGAGCCTACATCGGTTAAAGAGGAAGTTAATGATGATGATCATGAAGCTTCAGATAAAGTTGCTATCGAACCTCGTAGGTCGACAAGGACGCGTACTGCTCCTGAGTGGTACAACAACCCTGTCTTAGAGGTCATGTTGTTGGACAACGATGAACCTACGAGCTATGGAGAAGCGATGATGGGCCCGGATTCTGAGAAATGGTTAGAGGCCATGAAATCCGAGATGGGATCCATGTATGAAAACAAAGTATGGGCTTTGGAAGTATTACCTGAAGGGCGAAAGGCCATTCAGAACAAATGGATCTTTAAGAGGAAGACGGACGCGGACGGTAATGTCACCGTCTATAAAGCTCGACTTGTGGCAAAGGGGTTTTCACAAGTTCAAGGAGTTGACTACGATGAGACCTTCTCACCCGTAGCGATGCTTAAGTCCGTCAGAATCATGTTAGCAATAGCTGCCTTTTTCGATTATGAAATTTGGCAGATGGATGTCAAAACAGCGTTCCTTAACGGTTTCCTTAAGGAAGAGTTGTATATGATGCAACCAGAAGGTTTTGTCGATCCAGAAAATGCTGACAAAGTTTGCAAACTCCAGCGATCCATTTATGGACTGGTGCAAGTATCTCGGAGTTGGAATCTTCGCTTTGATGAGGTGATCAAAGCGTTCGGGTTTATACAAGTTTACGGAGAAGCTTGTATTTACAAGAAAGTGAGTGGGGGCTCTATAGCGTTTCTAATATTATATGTGGATGACATATTACTGATTGGAAACAATATATAACTTTTGGAGAGCGTGAAGGAATATTTGAACAAGAGTTTTTCAATGAAGGACCTAGGAGAAGCTGCTTTCATATTAGGCATCAAGATCTATAGAGATAGATCGAGACGCTTAATAGGACTTTCACAGAGCACATACCTTGACAAAGTTTTGAAGAAGTTCAAAATGGATCAGTCCAAGAAGGGGTTCTTGCCTGTATTGCAAGGTGTGAAGTTGAGTAAGACTCAATGCCCAGTGACTGCAGAAGATAGAGAAAAGATGAGTGTCGTCCCCTATGCTTCAGCCATAGGCTCTATCATGTATGCAATGTTGTGCACAAGACCCGATGTTAGCCTTGCCATAAGTATGGCCGGAAGGTTTCAAAGTGATCCAGGAATGGAACACTGGACGGCGGTCAAGAATATCCTGAAGTACCTGAAAAGGACTAAGGACATGTTTCTCGTTTATGGAGGTGATCAAGAGCTCATCGTAAAGGGTTACGTCGATGCAAGCTTTGACACTGATCCGGATGACTCTAAGTCTCAAACCGAATACGTATTTATTCTCAATGGGGGTGCGGTAAGCTGGTGCAGTTCCAAGCAGAGTGTGGTAGCTGATTCTACATGCGAAGTGGAGTACATCGCTGCCTCGGAGGCGGCGAAGGAAGGTGTCTGGATGAAGGAGTTCATGACAGATCTTGGAGTAGTGCCTAGTGCACTAAACCCAATGACTCTGTTCTGTGACAACACTGGTGCCATTGCTCTAGCCAAGGAACCAAGGTTTCACAAGAGGACCAGACACATAAAGCGATGTTTCAATTCCATCCGCGATTACATCAAGGAGGAGGACATAAATATTTGCAAAGTACACACGGATCTAAATGTCACAGACCCGATGACTAAACCTCTTCCAAGGGCTAAGCATGATCAACACCAGAACTGTATGGGTGTTAGATTCATTACAATGTAAATCACATAGTGATGTGAACTAGATTATTGACTCTAGTGCAAGTGGGATACTGTTGGAAATATGCCCTAGAGGCAATAATAAAGTGGTTATTATTATATTTCCTTGTTCATTATAATCGTTTATTATCCATGCTATAATTGTAATGATTGGAAACACATTGCATGTGTGGATACATAGACAACACTGTGTCCCTACTATGCCTCCAGTAGACTAGCTTGTTGATCAAAGATGGTCAAGGTTTCCTAGCCATAGACATGAGATGTCATTTGATAACGGGATCACATCATTAGGAGAATGATGTGATGGACAAGACCCAAACTATGAACGTAGCATATGATCGTGTCAGTTTATTGCTATTGTTTTCTGCATGTCAAGTATCTGTTCCTATGACCATGAGATCATGCAAGTCACTGATACCGGAGGAATACCTTGTGTGTATCAAACATCACAACGTAACTGGGTGACTATAAAGATGCTCTACAGGTATCTCTGAAGGTGTCTGTTGAGCTGGCATGGATCGAGACTGGGATTTGTTACTCCGTATGACGGAGAGGTATCTCAGGGCCCACTCGGTAATACAACATCACAATAAAGCCTTGCAAGCAATGTGACTAAGTGTTAGCCACGGGATCTTGTATTACGGAACGAGTAAAGAGACTTGCCAATAACGAGATTGAACTAGGTATAGAGATACCGACGATCGAATCTCGGGCAAGTAACATACTGAAGAACAAAGGGAACAACGTACGGGATTAACTGAATCCTTGACATAGAGGTTCAACCGATAAAGATCTTCGTAGAATATGTAGGAACCAATATGGGCATCCAGGTCCCGCTATTGGTTATTGACCGTAGAGGTGTCTCGGTCATGTCTACATAGTTCTCGAACCCGCAGGGTCTGCACACTTAACGTTCGGTGACGTTTCGGTAGTATTGAGTTATGTATGGTGGTGACCGAAGGTTGTTCGGAGTCCCGGATGAGATCTCGGACGTCACGGGGAGCTCCGAAATGGTCCGGAGGTAAAGATTGATATATAGGAAGTCCCGTTTTGGTCACTGGAAAAGTTTCGGGTATTTCCGATAGTGTACCGGGAGTGCCGGGAGGGTCCCGGAGGGCCATCGGGAGGGGCCACTCACGTCGGGAGGCCACATGGGCCTTAGGGGTGGCGCACCAGCCCTTAGTGGGCTGGGCAAGCCAGCCCCTAAGGGCCCATGCGGCTGGAGTGAGGGGAAAGGCAAACGCCCAAGAGGGGGAAGGGTTTCCAAGTGGGGGAGGAATCCTACTAGGAGTAGGATTGGAGTTGGACTCCCTCTCCTCCCCACTTCGGCCGACTCCTAGGGGCAGCCCTAGGGGCGCCGGCCCCTCCCCTCCCTCCTATATATACTAGAGGGAGAGAGGGCCAAAGACACCCAACCCTAAAGGCCACGGTGTAACCCTCTCTCCCAATAGATCGTCTCCTCTAGTTTTCAGCAGTGTTTAGGCGAAGCCCTGCTGGAATAGTTCCACCACCGCCACCGCCGCGCCGTCGCGCTGCCGAAGAACTCATCTACCTCTCCGCTCCCTCTTGCTGGATCAAGAAGGCGGAGATCGTCATCGAGCTGTATGTGTGCTGAACGCGGAGGTGCCGTCCGTTCGGTACTAGATCGTGATTGGATCGCGGGACGGCTAGCGATTTGGATCGCGAAGGCGTTCGACTACATAAACCGCGTTTCTTAACGCTTCCCGCTTAGCGATCTACAAGGGTATGTAGATCCACTCTCCCTCTCGTAGATGCTCATCACCATGGATAGATCTTGCGTGTGCGTAGGAAATTTTTTGTTTCCCATGCAACGTTCCCTAACAGGTGCAGGTGGCTGCAATGTGTTTGGCGTGTTGGTGGTGCTTGATACGTCCATTTTGCATCATGTTTTTCTGCTGTTATTTATAATGTTTTACGTCAATATTTCACTTTATAATGCAATTCTAATGTCTTTTCTCTCTTATTATACAAGATTTATATGAAGAGGAAAATTGTCGGCAGCTGAAATGCTGGACCTGAAAAGAGCTACAACAAGATAGCTATTCTTTGGAGCTCCAAATGACCTGAAAAGTTACATGAATTTATTTTGAAATTAATAAAAAATACTAGAGGAAGAATCATCAGGATGGGCCCCACAAGTGAGTCATAAGCTCAGGTGGCGCGCCCCCTAGGGCGCTCCATGTGAGCTTGTGGGCCCACCAGCAGGCTTCTATGTCCCTCTTTCTCCTATATGGTGTCATTTACCCTAGAAAAAAAATCAAAAGAAGACTTTTAGGACAAAGCACCGCCGTCTGTAGGCGGAACCTGGGCAGGAGCACTTTTGCTCTCCGGCGGAGCGATTCCGTCGGGATACTTCCCTCCGGGGGGGGGGGGGGGGGGATGAGGCATTATCTTCACCAGCACCATCTCATCTCAAACCCTAGTTCATCTCTTGTATTCAATCTTTGTCCCAAAACCTCATATCGATACCTGTGGGTTGCTAGTAGTGCTGATTACATCTTGTAACTGATGCTAATTGGTTTACTTGGTGGAAAATTATATGTTCAGATCCTTTATTATAAATTATACTCCTCTGATTTTGAACATGAATATGACTTGTGAGTAGTTCCGTTTGTTCTTGAGGACATGGGAGAAGTCTTGTTATAAGTAATTATGTAAAGTTGGTATTCGTTCAATATTTTGTTGATATGTATGTTGTTTTTCCTCTAGTGGTGTCATGTGAACGTCGACTACATGACACTTCACCATATTTGAGCCTAGGGGAATATATTGGGGAGTAGTAAGTAGATGATGGGTTGCGAGACTGACACAAGCTTAAACCCAAGTTTATGCACTATTCCGCAAGAGGCTGATTTCGATCCATATGTTTTATGTTATGGTTAGATTTATCTTAATTCTTCTTCCGTATTTGTGGATGCTTGCGAGAGGGGGTAATCATAAGTGGGTTGTTTGTTCAATTAAGAACAACAACCTAGCATCGGTCCACCCGCATATCAATTATCAAAGTAGTAAACATGAATCAAATAAACATAATGAACATAACTAGACAAGAATTCCCATGTGTCCTCAAGAACGTTTGCTCACTATAAGAAGTACTCTAGGCTTGTCCTTTGCTATAAAAAGGATTGGGCCACCTTGCTAATTTTTTTATTTGTTACTTGTTACAAATTATCTTGCTATCAAACTACACGTTACTACTACTTTCAGTACTTGTAGAGAACACGTTGTTGAAAACCGCTTATCATTTTCTTTTGCTCCTTGTTGGGTTCGACACTCTTACTTATCGAAAGGACTACGATTTTGTCCGCTATACCTGTGGGTCATCAGGACTCTTTTCTAGCACCTTTTCCAGGGAATGCAACACCTTTGGTAAGGAAACATTTATATATTAAGTGCTGAAATTTATCTTCACTTGTCACTACGGAAAGTAATTCTTTGAGGGGCTTGTTTGGGGTATCTTCACCTTGACCGGAAGTGGTAAGAGCCGCTCCTCAACCTACTGAACCTATAGAAAATATTTATTATGCGATTACCTCGGGTATTTTAGAGAATTTGCTCGCTAATCCTTATGCAGAAGATGGAACATCACATACTGATATGCACCTAATCTATATAGATGAAGTTTGCAGATTGTTTAAGCTTGCAGGTTTATCCGAGGATGGAGTTAAGAAGAAAGTATTCCCTTTATCTTTGAGGGGAATACATTGGTATGTGTAGGATCTAAAGTAGGTCTAGAGGGGTGTGATTAAACTACTTGACCAAATAAAAATCTGACATTTTCCCAATTTTAGTTGTTGGCAGATTTTAGCAATTTTAGCAAGTAAAGTTCACCCTACACATGCATATCTATGAGTATTGCAGAGGAAAGTAAAGACACGCACATGTAAGAGGGTAGGGATGAGAAGATCAAACGCAATTTGGAGACACGAAGATTTTTCCCGTGGTTCCGATAGGTGGTGCTATCGTACGTCCACGTTTATGGAGACTTCAACCCACAGAGGGTAACGGTCACGAGAGTCCACGGAGTGCTCCACCCACGAAGAGTCCACGAAGTAGCAACCTCGTCTATTCCATGATGGCCTACTTCCACAGAGGACTAGCCTTACTCGGGGTAAATCTTCACGAAGTAGGCGATCTCCTTGCCCTTACAAACTCTCTTGGTTCAACTCCACAATCACGAAGAAGGAGGCTCCCAAGCGACACTTAACCAATCTAGGAGGCACCACCCTCCAAAAGGTAATAGATGTGGTAGTATGATGAACTCCTTGCTCTTGTGCTTCAAAAGATAGTCTCCTCAACACTCAATCACTCTCTCACAGATTTGGCATGGATAGAAGAGATTGATTGGATGGAAAGCAACTTGGGAGGCTAGAAATCAAGATTCATATGGTTGGAGTGGATGATCTTGACCTCAACACAAGGGTAGGCGGTTCTCTCTTAGAAAATTGGATATGACAAGTGGGTGTATGTTCTGAGTGCTTTCTCTTACGAGTGAGAGGTGGTGGAGGGGTATCTATAGGCATCTCCAAAAAGCCAACCGTTACAACATTATTGCCCAACTCGGTTGCACCGACTAGTGCAAAATGTGGCAACTTTGGCGTTTTCGGTGAGACCGATATATGAATCTTGGTGGTACCGATATGGGTGACCTAGGCAGTTACCAAAACTCGGTGAGACCGATTCCTCAAACTCGGTGGGACCGATTTTAAGAAATTGGTTAACAGAGAGTTGGTCCAACACTCGGTGAGACCGATTCTCAAGACTCGGTGGGACCGATTCTTGAAAAATGGCTAACAGAGAATTGGTCACTGGTTTCGGTTGCACCGAATGGAATGTTGGTAGTACCGAGATGCTAGGGTTTCGTTTGGTTTCTGTCTAGGGTAAAACTCGGTGGATCCGAATGGGAAGGTTGGTGTCACCGAATTTTGACTTTTGACTTTGGACAAAAGATTTGTGTGGGAAAGTGGGTGAGTATTTTTGATGGCTAATCTCTAAGCACTTGAGCAACCAAATCATCATATTTACCTATCCCCTTTTAATAGTATTGGCTTTCCTATGAACTCAAAAGTGATTTCTCACAAAATGTAAAATGCAGAGTCCTCATTATTGAAGCATGGCCAATTCTATTCCTTCCTTTCCTTGGTGAGGTTCTCCACACAATCCTTTAGCCATCCTATCATTGAACTTTTTCTTGAGATACACTTGATGGAAACATTAGTCCAATGAAATATATGTTGTTATTAATTACAAAAACCACCTAGAAAGAAGTTGTGCTCTCAGTCCCCCCCTTTTTGGTAATTGATGACAACATATAGATCAAAGCTTCGATAAAAGATATAATCAATGAATAGCATCGTCGCTTTGAGAAGTATGTGATAAGCAAGAGCTCCCTCTAAATTCCTTTTACTTTTATTTTTCTATAATTGAATGTTTTCTCTTTCTTCTTTCCTTTTACTTTTTTATTCTTTGTTTGTAAATTTTTATTTACCATTTAGTTTACTATTTCTATGTTTCTCTGTCCTTTTTGTATTGCGTCACGTGGTTTTCTGTACATGGCACATGGATTTGTTTTCTTGAGAAATGTGGACATCTTAAAAATAATAGAACATGCATTTTTCACGTACAAGAACATTGAAAAAACACATGAACATTTTTTACAATCACATACATTGATTTTGGTAAAAAAAGAATATTTTAGTTTCCCAAAAGTGAACATATGACTAAGGAAATATGAACACTTATTCAAATACAACACTTGAGCAATTATGTTGTCAACAAAACATATTTTTTTAAACATACATGAATATTTTCTGTATGCGTCTCTTTTGCAACACGTGAAAAATGTTTCACTCTATTGTTTTAATGTTGGTTATATAAAAATAGTGAATAAAAATTTATATAAAATTATAAAGAACAAAACTGATGGACAGGACCGAGCAGCCCAATATCTGTAAGTAGGCTTACGTTCGGCATTTGTATTCCCATCTCTCTGGTGAAGCTGATGGGCATGAGCCAGGTTGATCATGTCTTTACTTATACTTGAATACATTCAATTATAGAAAATATTCAGTTATAGAAAAGAAAGGAAAAAATAGAGAGACTCCTCAATTTGAGCTCACACCCCGTCATGCGGCATCGGTTTAGTGCAAACTGTAAACCGGCGCACACCCCCTCCTTCATTTGGGCTTGGCCCATTTCAAATTTTATTCCTTCTTCCGACCGCACAGCCTAGGGGTACGATCATGTGCGACGTTGTTTTCAAAATCTGTGAACTTTTTCATTTTCATGAGCTTTTTTTTGGATTTCTAAACTTTAAATTTGCAAAAAAATTGAATCCATTAACTTATTTTGAACTCATGAACTTTTTGAATTTGCAAAAAAATTGAATCCATTAACTTATTTTGAACTCATGAACTTTTTGAATTCGCAAACTTGTTTAAATTTTTCGTGATCTTTTTCGGGTTTTTGTATTTATGTTGGTTAAGGATGAACTGGTCACTGGTCAATGGTGAACCGGTCAACAATTTTTCACTAGGCAACGATGAACCGGTCTATTTGTCAATTTTTTTTTCAGCAGCAGCTAGCGTACAACGTCCATGACGCGAGACGAACGATGTCTTTTTTCAAGAAAAAGTTTTGGGCACGGCCCACTAAGATGGTATGTGGAGTCCAATTATCCTTACAAGCGTAGAAGCGTCGATTAGTAGCAGTTCTCACGCCGGTCAGGGGGTCTGGCGCCCACACGCAAGTAAACTTGGGCGGCCCATCAGGCGTGCGTAATCCCTCGGTCAGGTGGTCTGGTTACCTCCATCAATGGTTGAGCAGTATATCGTGTACTTTTGAGGAAAAAGGTAAAAAAATTAAATAAATCCCAAAAGGCGAAATGAAGTGTGTGGATTCAAAATAGTTCAGAAAATAAAAAAAACACTAATCCAAAGAAGATCATAATTTGCAAAAAATGTAGATTTTGCAAAAATAAATCGAGTATTTGAAAAAAATTCATTAATTTTGAAAATAGTTCATTAATTTTAAAAAAGTTTGTGGATTTTCAAAAAAAAAGATCTTCGATCTTAGAAAAAAAATCAAAGATTTGAAAAAAAAATCATTAATCTGGAAACAGTTCATGGATTTTGGAAAACAAATAGCGCAATCGGAAAAAGTTCACCAATTGTGAGAAAAACTTTCCTGAAATTGTTAAAAGTTTGCGGATTTTTAGTTTATTTAATAAATTTGGGAAATTTATTCGTTTATTTGTAAAGATTCCACGGGATTCTAAAAAAAACATGAATTTGCAATAAATTCAGGTGCA
Organism: Elymus sibiricus; assembly: GCA_039707655.1. Taxonomy (NCBI): domain Eukaryota; kingdom Viridiplantae; phylum Streptophyta; class Magnoliopsida; order Poales; family Poaceae; genus Elymus; species Elymus sibiricus. Next base: position 402,114,851 of record CM077671.1, read on the forward strand.
TAAAAAAATGGTTCATGAATTTAAAATTAAATAGTTTGAAGAAAGTTTCGAATCTGAAACAATTTCGTGTATATAAAAGTACAAACCAAAATAATGAAAAAAAAACGAAAAGAAAACGAAACCAAAAATAGAAAAATGCCAGAAGAAAACACACTACAGACGGAGGGGTGTGCGCGGGTTTGTGAAATACACTATAACCAGTACTTAAGGCGCGGAATAGAATCGGAGAGGAAACCTATGCTCAATTATTTTCATTAGTGGGCTGGTCCACTAGTAATTTTTTGAAATATTCTATGGACCGTAATGGTCAGTTTTTGCTTATGTCGCTCGTTTTTTACCTGACTTTTACTTTAATTTTCTGTGTTTTCCCATAGGGTTTTCATTTTTTTGTTCGTCCTTGCTCCTTTTATTCCTTTTTGTTTTTAAAATTTTATTAAACATGAAAAGTTTTAAAATACAAGTCGAACGTTTTTTCGTATATATTCTTAACAATTTTCAGGTACATGTTGAACTTTTTATAAATAAATGCTGAACATACAATTTCCACATCCATCTTTGAAGATTTGTAACAATTTTCGAATATATTCTTAACAATTTCCACATCCATCTTTGAAGATTTGTAAAATGCACATCAAATCCTTTTTAACATACAATGGATATTAAAAAAGAGTGAATATTTTACAGCGTGGAAAACATTTAGTAAGTGTTTTATGAAATATTTTTTATATGTTATGAAAATTTCTTTCAAATTGAACAAAATTTTATATGTTCGTGATCGTGTTTTAAAACTATAATCTATATATTTGTTAGTACATGGAAAAAATTGAAAGCCATAAAAAATTATCTCGTATTTATTTTATAAAATGTACGAACATTTAAATTACACTGTCACGATTTTTGAAAAAGATAATGAACATATTTTAAAATGTGTTATTATTTTTAAATGTATCAAATATTTTGTAGAATTATACATTTTTTAAATCCCTCAAAAAAACGTTGACATTCTACGAACATTCCTTATTGCACTGCCAACATCTTTTAAACCATAGTAATTTGATTTGAAATGTCATAATTTTTTAAAAACTTTTGCATCTTTAGAATTTTTTCTAGATAACTTGCACCGTATAGGTTTTTCAGAGCATGCACTGTATATGTGTAATATGATGGTATGAACTAGAAATTTTCTATGGCTGATTAGCATAGAAATTTTTGTATGCCGAACATGAACCAGTTCTACGTCTGAGTAGCAACGAGAAAAAATAGCGCTAGACAATCATCGCGGGTGGGGCTAAGCGGAATGTCTGCCTTGGTACAGGTGAACTATAGACTAGGAGCTCCTACGTGCCGCTCAGTGCGGCACGATGGCGAGCAAACACAGGGCGCTTGTTGGATCAGCCCACTCACCCGTGTTAGCGCATCTCTTTATCTAGGTATGGTTTCCTGTAGTGACTCTGTCTTTGCTTTATCGACTAAGCTTTTCCTGTAGCTGCTCGGTTTTCCACGTTCCGACTCAATTTTTCTCTACCAACTCGGTATTGTAGCACATGGTTTTTCCGGTTGATTCAAAAAATAAATTTTTGTAAATATCAAGATTTTCTGAAAAATGCGATTATTTATACAACGTGAACATTTTTTTGAGAAAGTGAACATGTTTTGGATTTTTTAAAACTTTTTCTAGGAAAAAGAGAACAATGTTTTGACAACGTGAAATATTTTTAAAAAGCGGAGACGGTTTGAATTTAAATTTTCAATAACTGTTTAGAACTCCAAAAATATTTATTTTTTTAGAAAAATATTTAAATTTTAAATAAAACGGAATTTAGAAAAAATATTTGAATTTTCAAAAAAAAAATAATTTTAATTTTTTAAATTCTGTTTGAAGAAAATGATATTTTAAAAAAAATAAACATTTTAAAGTAATTAAATTTGTTTTTTTGCAAAACACGAAATTTTCTCGAAAACCATTTTTTTAATTTAACATTATTTAACCACGTTATATGTTTCAAAAAAGCGAATAAGTTTTGAATTTCAGAACATATTATTTTCGACAACCTGACCATTTTATGTATTTTGTTTTTACGAAATTCCGGGCAGTTTTTGAAAATATTTTTGTTACAAAACACACATTTTTTTAATATTGCGAATAGTAATTTTAACGTGATTCTTTATTGGAAAATCTGAACATTTTCTTGAAATTTCAAAAGTTTTTTTAAAAACATCAACATTTGAAAATGTTTTTTTAATGCGAACAGTTTTAATGAAACAATGTTTTTTTATTAAAACACGAACGTTTCTTGAAAAAAAAGGGACCTAGCTAAATTGGCTAGCCGATATAAAGTTTTGTAAGGTTTCCAAAACTAGAAAATTGAACATTGCGGAGAACATAGATCAACATGCCAGGCCATATAAAGTGGTGCACAAACTATTTTGTGCATTTTAGCCACGTTGGAAGCTTCTGGACAACATATCAATCGTGTCAAATCATTCGATCTTATTCAACAAGGGTTGTCCCAATGACACTCGTCAAGTAATCAAGAATATTCTTCATGATTAAGTGAACACTATCTAGGTTTGCCTAATGATGAGGGATACTGAAGGAACAATTCATTTAAATACTTAAAGGATAGACTCTGAAATAAGGTGATTGGATGGATCGAGAAGTATTTGTCGGTTGTAGGCAAGGAAGTTCTTATGAAGGTCGTGGCTAAAGCTGTCCCGGTTTTTTCAATGTGCTGCTTTCAGCTGTCGAGAGGCCCGTGTGAGCACTTGACCTCTCTCATTAGGCATTTCTGGTGGGGTAGAAAGGAGGGCAAGAGCAAGCCGGCTTGGGTATCTTGGGATACTATGACGCAACCAAAATGCATGGGTGATCTCGGCTTCAGGGGTTTTGACATTTTCAATCTTTCATTGCTAGCATGTCAGGCATGGAGGATTTCACACTCGCAAGATTCTCCCAGTGCTCGTCTCGTCAAAGTTGTCTACTACCCATCTGGATCAATACTCGATACTCAGCTCGGGTCACACCCGTGACAGATATGGAGAACCATAATCGAGTCGTGCCGTATCTTTGTCAAGGTTTAATCAGGAGGATGGGGCACAAATTAAGTACTCACATCTGGAATCAGAATTGGTTGCCGAGGGATGAACTTATGCGACTATTGTTATCCTGCATACACGATCCATCACATCTGGTTAATGAATTGATCAACTCTGCTGAAGCAAGTTGGAACCGTGACAAAACAGAGGAGGGATGTTTGGCTTGAGGAGCGGTCGGGGCCCTCGAACAATGACTCTAATAAGGTTGGTTGGCGCAGGTTGTGGAAGGTTGACGCCCCGACTCCCGGCTAGGCTCCATATGTTCCTATGGCGGCTGGCTAGGGTCTCGCTACCGTTAGAAGATGTTAGAAAGCACCGCAAGATGAGCACCACCTCAGTTTGTTCCCTGTATAGCGCCGATGATTCATGGAAGCATTCCCTCATTGAGTGTTCGATGAGCTGATGTGTTTGAGCGTTGGTTGATGGGGACTTGGTGTAGCATATTATGGCTATGAATGAATCAAACCCCAAATCATGGCTATATGCTATGTTTGAGTCCATGTCACATGAGCAACTTACCCGTCTGGTGGTCACGTTGTGGGCGATCTGGATGGCGAGGAGGAAGGCGATCCACGAGAGCATTTTTCAAACTCCTTTTGCTACACATGAATTTGTGACTCCGTATATCTTGGAACTTGATGAGCTAGAAAACCTGCAGGTAAACCCAATATTGCATGCAACATCGGTGGTGACACTTTGGCCTGGAAATTTCCACTTGTCGGGTCCACCAAAATAAATGTGGATGGTGGCATCTTCAAGTGATGCTTATATGGTATAGCTGTTGCAGTTTGTAGGGATTAGAGATTATATTGAGGCTCTCCAACTTTTGTCTTACGAGGGGTTACTGATCCTGCAACCTTGGAAGCTATTGCTTGTGAGAAAGACATTGCGTTGACTATGGTTTGAATCTCAAGAGGGTGCATATTGCGACAGATTGTCTAAATGTGGTCAATGACATCGCCACTTTACAAGATGGTAAATATGAGGTGGTTATCAAGGATATTAATGCTTCTAGATCTTCTTTCACCTTATTCAATTTCGTCCATGAAAAAAGGCTCAAATTATGAAGCACAAAATCTAGCTAGGTTTGCATCTACTTTAGATGAGGGGAGACACATATGGCTTGGTCTGCCCCATGACACTCTTTGTATTTATATGATTATTAATCAATAAACCTAGTGGACCATGTGAAAAACAGATGAGTGGCAATCTTCCTCAACTAGCGGCATATGATTTGCCGTATGGATGGACCCTTTTTCGGAAGATTCTATGTTCCGCCAGTAGCGGCAAATAGTCGCGGCAACGCATCCAGCAAAGCCACTTGGGGAAGCCCACTTATGGGTTCGCTAGTTTCTGCTGGTTTTTTTTCTTTGTTTTTCTTTCTTCTTCTTTCATGTTAGGTTTTTCTAGTTCTCCTTCGAGTTTTCAGTGGTTTTGTTTGGATTTTTTTTATTTGTCCAGTTTTGCTTGTTTTTCCTTTCCGTTTTTGTTGTTTCTTTTTCTTTTCATTTTTCTTCTATTTTTTGTGTATTATACACAAAGCTCAATGCATATTTTTTCTATTGTATATCAAGAAAATATTCACCCATTTATTATAAAAAATTGCATTATAAATTATTTCATCATTTATTTTTAAAAAAGTTTAGAATATATTACGAAATTTCCAATGTGTATTTAGAAATTATTGAGCGTACATTACAAAAAGGTGCTTTGCATTTAAAAAATGTTCGAATATTAACCAAAATTTCAACATATGTTATTGAAATGTTCATCGTGTATTTAGAGATGTTCATCCTATTTATATAATTGTTAAATACGTATATAAAAATTGTACAGCATATATTACAAAAAACTTCAATGTTTTTCAGAAATATTTTTGAAACCTGGTAAATTGTTTACGTCTTAAAACAAATCACATTCCAAAAACATTTGAAAATAAAATCCGAGACACAACAATGAACCGGATGCTAGAGTCCGGGTCACTATATAGTGCGTTCTCCTACACTTTGTACTTCCTGATTATTGGGCTGACCACTTGTGCTGGCATTAGGCGACACGTTCACTGTTTGACGCATGCGGGCGGCATACATGAGCACTCCACGGTCCTATTTGGCAACTTATGCGCTACTTCTAGTATGATTCGCAAACCAGTGAACACCCCTTTGATCGTTTCATTCGTTAAAAGGCATGCCCTTATAACGTAGCGCACGATCTGGTCGCGAGCTCCCCCAACTGATTCTGTGAAGCTTCAAGTCCGGTTTTGGGAAGCTTAGGAAACTTCAAGGCTATTTTTTTCCTATTCTACTATTTTACCCTGTTTCGTTAGTTTTTTCCAATTTTTGTACCCTTATCTATTCTATTGTTTCCTCTTTATTTTATTTTCTACTTTTTCTAATACATTAAATTGTCAACATAAAAAATTCTTTTCAAATTCATGAACTTTTTCTCAAATTGTCGAGCTCTTTTTGTGTTTTGCGAACGTTTTTGCATAAATTCATGAACTTTTTTTCAATCCATGTACTTTCTTTATCAAAATCGATGAATTTATTACAAATTCATGAACATTTTCGTAGTTTTTGAATTATTTTGGTCAACTAGCAAACTTTGTCAAATTCATCAAATTTTTCTTTCAGAAACTTTTTTCAAATTCTGGAACTTTCTTCCCAAATTTTACGAACATTTTTCATATTCATGAGCTTTTTTCAGATACATAAATGTTTTTTCAAAATTACGAACCTTTTCTATATTTTGTGGTTTTTGTTGTTACATGAAGTATTTCAAGTTCGTGAACTTCTATTTTATTTCTTAATAGTTCGTGAACTTTTCAAAACAGTCAATGGTCAACGTACACTCTGGTCAACGGTCAACAGGGACGAGTCAACTGGGAACTGACCAAACTGAATCAATTTCGACCGTATTTTTATTAACTAGTTTTTCTTTGTTTTATTCCTTTTATTCAGTTTTCCATTTCTTTTTTCTCTATACCATTTATTCTTTTTTGGCAAAAAATAGCATATTTTGAAAATGTTCCAATTAAGAAATTAAAATGTATAACATTAAAATTATCATTTGGTCTTTTTAGAATTGTTTTAGATTTTTAAACGAATTTTCAAAAGTTCAAAAGTGTTTCCTTTTTAATACAATGTTTGAATTTCAAAAACAATTCACACTTTTGAAACCGATCATAAATTGTTCATGGTTTCGAATTTTGTATGAACTTAAAAATATTGTGTTTCCAGAAATTTTTCGAAAAAAATCAAAAATATATTTTATGTGTTTCCAAAATTTGTTTGGAATACAAAAATTTTGTTCGTGTTTCTGAATTGTTTTTCATAAAATTTCAAATAAGATCATATTTCAAAGAATGTTCGCAATTTCAATAGCCGTTTCTCGTTAGAAAAAAGGAAATTATTCGCATTTCCTAAATAAAATCATAACTTGTTTGTGCTTTTTAACAAGAAATTGTAGTTTTTTCACAATTTTAAAAAAATTAAAAAAAATATTCATAGTATTAAAATTTTGTTCCTTGTTTAAAAAATGTTCTTAGTTTTTTAAAACGTTCGCTGCAGTCCCGTTTTGCTGCAGTCGGAGATGCTACCGCATACAGTGCGTGGTCTCCCGCTCGCGGCAGCAACGGGCATCCCAGTCGGGCATGGCCCATGCGACAGGGCGGCAAAATGGGCCAGTGCAGTCAGGCACGGCCTATCTTTGTGTTGTTGCTTCAGATAAGTGCATCCCGTTGCCTCAAAAAAAAAAAAAAAGATAAGTGCATCCCGGCTTTGGTGTGTTGTTGTTGCTGGTGTCAGAGTGGATAGGCTTTGCCATTTATTTATTTTATTTTTTTGCAGGTGGATAGGCTTTGGCTTTCTGTATCTTTTCTACTTTCCTCCGTATTTCTATAGTCCAACTTTGGCCAAAAAATTATAAGGAAGGAAACCGATCGACGCTTCAACTTTCTGTACTTGGCCCCCGTCATCGATTGAGACCTACCAAAATCGTCCTATTTCTTTAGCCTCTGTGAGAATACATATACGTGTGGCCTCATTTGAGGACACGGAAGCAGGGATGTTCCAGCTTCATGGACCGCGCCATCAGATGGTTTGAGAATTGAGAACAGTGTCCACTCGCTCTCGTACGTACGTTCCACGATGGTCACGTCTTGGCTACCTCAAATCTGCTACCCTAGCCCAGGGCGACCAGAACCGAACGCTGCTTTGTCATCTTACTGTTGGCCAGGACCAAAAACAGTAGTACTATCACTCCGGTTTAGTCATATCCAGCATGTGCCGGTACTTAACCAGGCAGGTTTGTCCCAGCAAAAGTTACCACGCATGCAAACATTGACTGGTCAGCCCGCTCTCGTGATTTCCAAACGGATTGGAGTAACGTAGCAAGGACAGTAATAAATAACAGTATGGTCATTTGTAGAGTAGTATTTCTCTGGTTTTTGTAGCCATCTTGTACCACTGCTTCCGCTAAAAATACGTCAAGTGACAGGAAGTTCGTGTGGTTCCATCATTGGTTGCTACTTTGAACTTCAATGATGCATCAGTCCAATCTTTTTACCGTGAGCCAGATTTCACGTGCTGCCAATGCAGATGCAGCTTTATGTATACAAGTTATACTACATGCAAAAGGAAAAAAGAGCAATGTGCAGCCAAAGGTTCCCAGCAACGCATGCAGATGCAGGGTCGAGTGACGTAACGTCTACAGTCCACACAGGAACGGCTCCATCATCATGGGGGTAACTACGGACGCATGGCTCCATGCAGAACACGAAAAACGCAGGGCCGAAACGGCTGTGCAATGCAGCTGCATACTGCATACTGCATACATGTAATTGCGAGGCGAGACGACGCGACAAGGAGGGCCAGGAGCCGTCTCATTCGCCGTCCATGCTTTATCGGGATCTCCTCCCGCTGCGGCATGCGCCTCTCCTGCCTGCGTTCATTCCTGAAATTCCAGGTACAGCAGCAGGCCAGCAGCCAGACTTTGCTTTGCGTTGCAGTCGCAGGGTATGCAGGGCGCAGAATTCGTCGTTAACTTTTGTTGGACGCCGTGCCGCCGGTAGGCCTGACCCTCGCCACGTCCACGCCACGGTGTGGGCGCGGCGCAGGCCATGCACCCGCCGGCGGCTCCAGCCTATCGCCTTCCCACGGGCACGGGGTGATACCTCCATTGGTCCATGCATATTCTTCTTCTCCCCGCTCGTTGGCTTCCCTCCTTTTGTCAAGAGTTCTGAAAAGCCAAACCCAAGGCGTGCGCTCTATCGATCTGCCTCGGCCATCACAAAGGCAAATGTACAATCTGCCTCAGCTATCACAAAGGCAGAATGTAAAACAGTAGTAGCAGAGCACAGCGGCAACACCACTGGTTAAGTTATTTTACCACTGATGTCAGTGTCACGGGCGCGATAGCGAGCCACGCAGGAGCCCCCACGGCCGTCGGATCGGAAAGGGACGCCCAACCGCATCCGATGACCCTCTTTGCCAGATTTTGTGTAGCTATATATCCTCCATGAATACGATGACGACTTTAGAAGTACGGAACGCGCAGATCCAACCGTGACTCGTTTGGATTATCCTGAGCTATAGCGGATAGTACATGCATGCATGCATCTCAATCAAATGACGAGGCACCTAACACAAATCATATGTGTAGTCCACCTGATATCTGGTTGGCGAGCTGCCAGGTAAACATGTTCCAGCGGTGGAAGCCGTATGCTCTGACCAGTGAACATGTATGTATCTGCGTCAATCGCAATGGAATTAATCCAGAATAAGACTACTCTGCCTAGCCAATCATTGCGTTGTTCGCAGATGCACGCATGCGCCGGCATGACGAGAGGGACGTTTGTATTTCTATAGTACTATCTGTGGACTCCGATAATTAGGCTTGATTTCATCTCCTATGACAAAAACCTATCTATTCATGCTAGGAGCTGGGCGTGTAAATTCATGGCAACAAAATTCAAGTACGGTATAAGAAGGTTTAGTGTTCAAAAATGATTGTCAGAGCACTACTGTTTTTTGCTCGGGCAGCAGAAATTTTAAACAACCATGAAGGTGCTGGCAGGATCCATTTTGGTGACGAACAAAGATTTTTTTTTTTTGAAACGAACGAACAAAGAAATTGTTGACAAGAGAATTAGCATTCTACTAGCTTGTTACTATCAGCCCATCAGTGCGCACACATACATTCTGTGGATGGCTAATTTCCACGGACGCATAATGGAGGTACCCAGCAGCAGCACCATCAGGTGCTGGCTGGCAGGCTAAGAGCATCTTCAGCCACGACTTGCAAATCCGGCCCCTCAAACGCCCGCGGACACGCCCGGTCAGTGACCGGGCGTGTCCGTTTTGAACCCCTACTTTTTCATCCGTGCAGCCGCATCTCTCATATTTTTCCTCATATATCCGGTCACTTGCACGTGATTGGTGGAGAAGAAGAGAGAGAAAGAAAAGAATGAATAAAGAAAGAGAAAAGGTGGTCCGGGCTGGGGTCACGTCCTACATGGCGGACTGACCGGGCGCGCCCGGGCGCGTCTGCGACCCCTCATATTGTCCTCATATTTGAGATGGATATGAGGGGTGCCGGTCAGTCCGGCGTTTGAGATGGGTATGAGGGGTCCGTCTGGATCGATTTTTTGTGACCGGACAGTGACCGGGCGGCCTGCCCGGGCGTTTGAGGAGGGTACGAGGGGTCCGGCTGTAGATGCTCTAATACCATGATGGCGATGAGGAGCAATGGAGCCAAGGTTGGACGCCATGATTTGAAAGGTGGCACTCCCCGGTTGGATCAAACCTCTCTCCATCCATCAGTGATCGATGTTAATTGGGAGTCCTCTCCCATTTGGATTGATCCTGTGAGCGATGTGATTTTTGGCAACCCCCACCCTGCAGGTTCCCACTTCTAGTTAGTGGAAACATCACATCAGATGGAGTATCAGATGAATTGTGTATCTCCAAAGCAACACTGGCCGGCCCCTTCTTTTCCTAATTCTAGTGGGTGTAGGGTTGTCAGTTTACTATTGGAGCAGTAATAAACTGGGAAGGGAAACTATGCTAGTAGTAGCAATTTGCCCTTTGAGATCTTGACACAAGGACATGCATTGCCGTGGCAGTACTCTAGGAGAGGCAGAAATCGCCATCACCTATCAGGTTCAGGTATCGTCCACGTGCTGTTCATCGGAGCGGTGTTGTGAGCTATTTGCACGTCACATTGTCTTCAGTTCACTGTGTGCCTTGTCCACTATTTTTGATAAAGGCGTAGTGTTTGTAAGGTGGTCTGCAATCCTGTGTGGCCCTCTCCAAAAGATAGACACAGACACACATCTTTTCTTTGATAAAGGCGTTCTTATTAACTCAATAGAATCAAATGGATACAAACTTAACGAGGGACACCCGCTATGATCTGGGAAAAATAATATCTAATCACGAGGATCCTCCCGAATCTTTTCGAGTGCGTTGAAGAACTATGATCTTTGACTATAGAACTGAATCATTTCCTTGTACAAGCCTGCTAACACTCAGTCGACACAGATTTAACCAAGCATCAGTCGATCATGCAGCATTTTTTACCATCGTTTGCAACATCTTTTCCTATCGGTTGCAACATTCATCTTGCTGGTTGAAGCATGTCGTTCCTCATCGGTTGTAGTACATCATCTCGCCGGTTGCAACATCCTTCATTGACGGTTGTAGCATTGGAGTCATCAACATCCCTTCCTCCAGTCGTGCCGCTTATAGCAAAAAAAAAAAACATGATGATGTCACTCGACTGAGACTTCGTTAAGTCTCACTCGACTGAGCTCTAGACACACCCTTGTATGTGAAGAGAACTTCCAGATAATAGGGACGAAGTTTGATCGAAATAAATATGAATTATTTTCTTGTATCTAGTTTCAAAACTTGAAAAAAGCATCATTGACGTTGTACATTGGAGTCAACAGCATCCTTTCCTTCCCAAGCAAGCGACTTCGACTTCGCCGCAACTAACCACCCACAAAGCCCACGTTGCAACGGCCACGAGGAGCCGCATGAAGATCAAAGCCGCAATCAGCTACTTGCCGAAACAGGACATCATTGGATCCGAGAATGAACCAATACAAAGAACTATGCACGGTTGGCGCCGCGAAGATTCACCAAACTTGGCAAACAACTGCCTATCGCCGTTGCCGCACAAACTTCGCCGCAACTTCGACTTCAACACAACAACCATCCCACAACGAACCAGCGGACACGCCAAAGAGTCGATTACCGCAAACCTACACCAACCAAGCTGTCACACATCCACATAGCCACTGCAACGACTACCACCAAACCCACATGCTCCCTCCAGCAAGGACCAAGTCCAGAGCGAAGTCTTCAAGAGGAAAACGATAGAAGAGCCACCATCCACTAGTAGAAAGATGGCTAGCCATAACTTTCGTTGGTGGCGTGTCATTTTCAACCAATGTCGGCACTATTTTTATCAAATAGTGGTGGCGTTGGCATATTTGTTACGTTAGCTTTAAAAGACTAGTGCTAGCGTGGGCTATATTTAACACATCATAAACATGTTATGTACGCCGTAGTCATTTGATATTGTTGTCTACCGAACATATGTGACGCTAGATTTTTTTTTTTTATCAAGTGTTTTAAGTATTTAATGATTATATTAGTCAAAATATAATGAAGATTTTGTATTATATTTTAGTCTTTATTATTAGTAGTATTTCATTATTTTGACTTTTATTATTATGCGTCTTTTTTATATTGTGTTTTTTTATTACTTGTAGTCTTTTTTAGGGGTCTTGTAGTCTTTTATTAATCTTAGTGTTTTTATTTGGGTTGTAGTTAGCTATGGCGTTGCGTTTTTGGCCCACGCCGGCACCGACCCACCTCCATTAACTGGATAAAATACCTAGCGCTGGTCGTCCGTCCTCATTTCACACCCCCCCACACACACACTCCTCCCTCCACAACTAGCCGTCGTCGCCACCTCGCCGTCCCTCGCGGCCCGTCACCACACCGCCGGCAGCAAGGTTTGATCCTCTTCTTCCCTTCCCCTCCCACTCGCACCTCCTCCGTCCGCGCATGCCAAGGAATCCATGGGATGCATGTATATATTTGTTGTTTTATGTAGAATTTAAGTAGTGTTGAATCAAGATTTTCGTGATGCAGATTCCAATTAAGTTCGTTTCATGGATTGTTTGTGCAAAAACATTCGTGATGTAGATTGCAATTAAGTTAGTTTCATGGATTGTTTGTGTAGAATTTTTTGTGATGTAGATTGCAATTAAGTTAGTTCCATGGATTGCTTTGTGTAGAAATTTTCGTGATGTAGATTACAATTAAGTTAGTTTCATGGATTGCTCTGTGTAGAATCCGATTGCTATTGTGTAGAACCCGATTGCTATTGTTCAATTGTCAAATGTCATATTGTAGGTATTTACTATAGTATTGTTGACATACTTTAAAAATACTTTGCATCATGTCATGGCCAATTCTAGAGGCAACCGGGAGGAGGTATATGATGTGGACATGCTCAACCATGATATGTTAGAGGCGCATCAATATACCATCAATAGCTTGCAAGAGGTGAATGCTTTGCTGAAGGCGGAGAACCGTCAGTTGATGGAGGAACGTGTTGCTATCTTCTTCAAGACTAATGTGATGAAGGACGAGAGAGATCAGCTGATCAAGGAGAGGGATAAGCTAAAGAATGAGAGAAAATAACTCAGGAGCGAGAGGGCTGCCCTCAAGATGAAGATAGATCATTTCAGAAAAGATGAAGAGAAGAACAGAAACAAGATTCGTCACTTGAAATTAATCTTTGATGACGAGTAGACTATTTAGTTTGTCAAGTTGAATAATATAGTTCTTTAACTAGCTCGTAACTTTTGTGAAGTTGAACTGGTTAAGTTGATGAGTACTACCTATTGAATTATGTACTTCTTTAACTAGCTAGTAACTTTTGTGATGTTGAATTATGTGGTTCTTTAACTAGCTAGTAACTTTTGTGATGTTGAATTATATAGTTCTTTAGTTAGCTATTTATTTTTTATTACAAAAATTCAATTTGCTGGCGTTGGCCAACAAGGTACGACAATTGTAAGGTAGAATTACTGCCGGCGTTGGCCACGGGGCACACCATTAGCATGCTTGTTAGTCCTAATGTGGGCTCCAATGCTACCACTATTTTTTGACAATAACGTCGTATTGGTGACATCGGGTGTCCACGCCAGCAAGGCCATTTTTAACACGACATAGCTAGGGTTTTCCGCACTAGGGATCATCCGGTTCGAGAGCACCGGCTGGCGGCTGACCAATATAAACATCAACAACTTCAAATTTGTCTCATTTCCCCCCTCGACAAATAAAGACATGGGCTAACAAAAACCTATCTAATGAAGAAGTAATTGACGAAGTCATTGGGCCCTTTTGTTTTCGGCTTCCGCATCGTAAAGATGCATACAACCACAACTAAGGGTGTGTTTGGTAGCAGTTTCCACCATAGCATTGTTGTCCCCCTTTGAAATAAGCTAACTCTAGACATGCTAAATACATGCGGTTGATGTTGTTTGGTAGCGTTATGTGTGGAGACATGCTGAGTTGAGACTTTGTTTGGCAGCCTGCATGTGTTTAGACATGTTGAGCAATTTCAAATTCCGAATAATTTTCTTGAATGGTGAATTGAAAAACGTGAACAAAAATTTAAACACATTTCGGAATTCCGTTTCTTTTACTAAACAAATTTTGGAATTACGTTTTTTACTATTTTTTGGAATTACGCTTTTTTCTCTGAAATTTTTAACAATTTTTCAAATTATGAACATCTTTTGAAAATTTAAACATATTTTGGTATTCTTTTTTTGGAAATTAAAATGATTTTTGAAATTACGAACATTTTTTGAAAATTTAAACAAAATTTGAAATTCTGTACATTTTCTGAAAATTTAAAATAAAATAAATTTCTGAACATCTTTTGAGAATTTAAACAAAATTAGAAATTCTGAACATCTTTTGAGAATTGAAACAAACTTTGAAATTCTAAACATTTTTTAGGGTCAGGGCGAGCGTGGCTGCTTCCATGCACCCTATCTGGACCGAGAGGACTTTTTGCATGGGATGGGCATAATCAAGGCGAGCCCATACATCCTGTCAAATCGTCAAAAATGGATTTCATAAGGAACTTCAAGCTCATGCAATATCCATGCATCTTATCAAACACACCCTAAAAGTCTGGCAGACGAACACACATGGTGCATGGAGGTCCTTCTCTCCTTTTCACTCTCGTCTGCCTCACTATGCCGGCCAGCTGCCATCTTCCTGTTCGCCGCAACTACAAATTAACACTGCCCATCTGGAGTGACGGCGAACTGAGAGCTAAACTTCTGGCACACTCTCCTGGGGGTGAGGGGGAGCACACAATGCGCTCTTGCCGGCCATGACCGTCCTGGTTATGATGACCAGGGGATTCAAACGTCAAAAGAGAGGGAATTAGAATGAATCATTGTGCCTGCCTGCGCTGCCCTCCCGGTGGCGGTGGACGGCGACGTGATGCTGTGACATCCATGCCGGTGGACGTCTGCCCTCTCACCGTGTCGCTACTCGAGCGGTGTGCCTACTGCACACATCGACAGTGGAGAAAACAAAACGTACTACAGTTCAATGCCTGTTACTCTGGCTCCGGTTACTGTTAGACACAGGGCTGAAAGATACTAGAGGAGTAATTCGATCCACCGACGTCGTACATGCCGTTGGCACTTGGCATTACCGACGATCGATCATGAGAGGGAGAGCCGAGAACACGACCCCTAATTAAGCGCACATGCGTGCACGCATGGATTTAGCCAAGTTTTCCCTTGGATTGAGAGCGATTGAGAGAGAAAGCAAGGCGGATTGAATGCCCTCACGTGCCGCAACAGCGACTCGGCTCGCCCTCGCCAATCAACACGTGAGACTGATATGTCGGCGCGGCGGCCATGCACATCCACGATTCATCTTCTACTAGCTCAGGAGCTTGCTTGCCTACACGCAGTAATCCACTTTTTTTAATCCTACGGAGCTACGGATCAACAAAACAGCAGTACTCTATCCTCTGCGCGTGCCAAAACAGTTAAAAGAAGAGGACTACGTCCAGGAAATTCAACACAGATAATGAGGATGTGCCCCCGATCGGAACATTCTCCGGGGATGATCGTGCAAGTGCCATTAACTCAAGGCATCAACCGAAGCTCCATCGGTTTCCAGAGGGCCATGCATAAACCGATCCCCACCTCTGGTTTACTGGAATTGTTGCAGTACTAGGTAGTATAGTAGTATAGTAGTACGTACCTGGATTAATTAAGCTCGTTCGGATGAAGCCACACAGCACTGAAGGCATATAGTACGTGGAGTGCATGGTAGGGGCCGGTAGTTTTGCATGGTAAGATTAACCTGCGGTTTTATTGATTTGTCGGTCAATTCTTTACACCGAGCAAGCTTGCATGGTCTGCAATGGAAGAAGAAACAGGTTACTCGGCGAGCATATCTCGGCCCAATCACATGCAAATGTGTTTCTTTCTGGTCCCTAGTTAGCAGTCATGCTTGTTACTCCTAGTTCTCGCTTATCTGTATTATAAAAAGATGGCCGTATATATACACTTCCTCCATTCCACAATATAGTACGACCGCGTTTTCCTAACTCTGTATTGTCGACTGGAGGGAGTACATAGAGACGAGAGCATCAGATCCGACTGACCATACCTATGCATGGCCCAACAGTTGGGGGTCACACCATCACCGTGACCACGGGAACACAGTGTGGCTCCCTCGACCCTTTTCAATGCAGGCACGAAGGGCATCAATGCAAGACATTAACCATCGATCGGCTACGTACGTGCTTATGGCCATTGGCAAAACTCACTGTAACTAATATCCTCTCTCGTGGAAGTAGTCCTGAAAACGATGGGCCTACTAAGTACCGCACGGTGGAACACAATATGCGTGTGTTCGTATCAACACGAATCGACGAACGCCAAGTACGCGCGCAGGGCAGAGCCTGTGAACATTTCCATGTGCTCGTGGACGGACCGCTGTTTCCATCTGCTGCGTGCACGCGTACGTGCCTATCTTTGGGGCGGAAGAAAAGATTTAATATTCGGGGAAACACATTTTTATTTTTATTTTTATTTTGAGAATCAGGGGAACACATGTTACATGGTACCAACCATCACGTGATACCATGTTTCAAAACTTGATTTTTTGTGTATCAAAAAAATTCCTGATTCGTTTTTTTTGCTATTGTCTTTCTGTCATACTATTCATGCATAATGTCTTCTCTATTTATATATGTGTATTTTGATTTTGGATCTGAATTGAATTTTGGAAGGATAGTAGACATATGCCTCGGGAATGCTACCAATTTTTTCAGAATTTTTAAAACATGTAAATTTGACTTTTGTGAAATGGTGTCATGGTATCATGTGATACGTGATATCACATGATATTTACCCTAAAATTAGGACGTACATAACGTGAATAGAATGTACAGTACCATCTAACCGTGTCCCATATGTGTGTGGTGATGTATGCATGGACTGGAGTAAACTGAAGTCATAACCGGAGCGAACCATCTGCGAGGTGAGCCATCACGACGCCGAGGATAATCATCCTGGCGACATTGAGAGTCATCAGTCGATGAGGCGGTGTCCTCTGCCTTGGTGGTGAGTAATCGTCCCGGCCGCGAGGAGCATCTCCATGCCCCCATGGAGAAACGTCATCACGGTGTCGAGTATAATTTCACTTGGCGCCACAGAGATGGATCATCACGCCACCAAAGAGGGTCCTCTCGGCGATGTGGTGATGGGTCGCGCCCAACTTTATGCCAACTGTCGGCCTTGTGATCAGCCGACTCACGAGGGTGTGAAGAAGCCACTGTTGGCACTCAGCTGTCCGTTCCGCCATGCACCCGGATACGAGAAGCCAGTCGGTCGCGAGACTGAGAAATAAGCAATAAGCGTATTCTGTGCGACTACTACCTTCAGGAAGTTCGAGACCAATCGCATGCCTTCACTAACGACTCCCTCTCCGGGTTGTTGGATTGCTTTTGCCAGTCTCATCACATCCCAGATGTTTTCAATTGGGGTGCGAAGGACTCGAAGATCACTATGTGCTCCGACTGCGAAGTTGTTGCTAATGTCGCACCCGCGCCGAACGACATATTAGGCCGGCCGCTTGCCGCGGACTGTTGTCCACCAGCGGTTGCTCTCGTACAATAAAAATGTGCTTGATTTGCGCCAGACGAGCGCGGTCAGCCAAGGTAGTCTCACACGTTGCCTGCAGGGCCTTATCAGACGGGGAATCCTCTGAGGATGGGGTGTTCAACAGATGGATCGGTTGGTGCACCCCCTCCCGTCACCCACCACAACATTGCAGGCTACAACAGATGGATCGGTTGGTGCACCCCCTCTAAGGCTTGACTCGGGGGGGGGGGGGGGGGGGGGGGGGGGGGGGGGGGGGGGTGTGCTAGCCATAAAAACCTCAGCCACAGAACCTTGAGTCTCATAGTTGTCTTCCTCTCCGGAGTCGGACTCCGGCAAAGGGATCAATGATTCGGTGTCCATCATCCCTACGAGTTGGCTCATGGAACAAAAATGAAACCGTGGACAAGGCTTGCTCGAGCGCCTCCGGTTGCGCGGTGACGCCAATCAGTCCGACTGGTGCGAAACCAGCAGCTAAAGGCTCAAAACACCCGAGTCATTGGCACAATAATGGATGCTCCCGTGCAGATGAACAATGTTCCACGGGGCAACGAGATGCCATGCTAAACCATCAATGGCGAACTCGAGGACGCCGAAACGGATGCTACTGACGAGATTTGACAAAGGAATCATCTCCACCATGATATCGGTAGACGCTTGCCCCGCGGTAGGCGCCTGGATATAATCCTGACAATCGTATAGGGTTGTGTATATAAAGTCAATCGTATTTATTGATTAATACAAATGGGAGTACACACAAAAGTGTATGCAGGTTCAAGCCCTCTAAAGTACAATGTGAGACAGTTCAACCCTTTGGCCCATTGTAATCTAGACCATGTATGTATCGATCTGCCCTGTGGGTATAACCCCGTCACCCAGATTACATTTTGTGCTTTGTATTTTTTTTTTATTTTTTTTGAGGGGGAGAGGGTTCATCGCTTTTTCTATTGTCAAGTCATTTTAATTAGTTGGGCGATTTGGGTGACTTCATTTTTAGTGGGACACACAGAGTTATTGTAATTTTAGTGGATGCAGTACGTCCATCGTTGATCTGTGGCAAGAGGGGCTGTTGTTACGAGGCGCGTGGGGCCGTGGGTGCATGACAAGTTGATCTGCAATAGCCAATGGCCATCGTACGGGTGCAACTCGCACCATCAAACATCGCATCGTCCGAGCTCCGAGGTCGTGAACTTGAGCAGAGCAACGCCGGTCCTGCACACCACACTCCGGCCATTGGCAAAGCTACATAGAACGAGTGCAGTTCAGCAGTAGTTGCACCCCAGCGACACGTCAACTCACGCGGTAGCCAGAGCCCAGATGAGCCAGAGGATCCGAGCCATGGTTACTACGTTGACCGAGAGAAGAATCAAAGGAGCCTGCCCAGGCAGAGCCCAGTGGTAGCTAGTATGACACGATTGATTTGCTCATTTGAGCGCAGTGTGGGCTTTGGTGCTTCTCGGTGACCGTGGCCACAACTTGCACGTAGCAATAGTAACCACTACTGCGCCTACGCTGTATACGTAGCTGCCCGGCACAGCCTACCTTTTTTTTTGACTGGAGCACAGCCTACCCTGACTGCGCCTACGCTGCTTTCCTTTGGTATCTGCGGATCTGTACGTACGAGCGTGTGGTTGCGTGGACGTACTGCTGGACGCGTTGGGTCCGGCGAATTATGAAAAAGGAGAAAACTTGAGGGCACGGTCTCTTATCCGGGGATTCGAGTGCACCTGCCGTGCTTCTTCCAGGGCCTGTGCCACTCCCAGTAGCTTTAATTGGCTGTTGCATGCGTGTGGTGTATACTCGTGTCTATCCAGGGCGATCCACAGGGCACACCGGCCACTGCATTCATTTGCTGAGTACGTACAGACTAAAAAGGACCGGAGGGAGTACCTCGCTTCAGGTAGGCCTACTGTAGCACCTAGCACGTATATTCGGCCCCAGGATAAGGGGGTGGTACGGTAGCACATAAATGCGGTGCTGCTTTGGCCCTTTGATACTACCTGTAGATAAATTGTACTCCCTTCGTTTTTTTTTACTCTGCACATTAAATTTAACTGTAGTCAAACTTTGTAAAGTTTAATCAACTTTATAAAAAACAATTTAAACATTTACATAACAAATCTATATGATGTGAATGTACATTCAGTAAAGAATCTAATTATATTGATTTGTTATTGTATATGTTAATATTTTTATCTATAAATTTTGTAGATAAACTGTATATATACTTCCCCGTGTGTGTTTCACATGCATGGTGCTACATTCTCATCTTAAACTCAGTACTACTCCCATAATATATAACACTAGTGTCTACTATTGTTAAAACGCTTTTATATTACGAAACAGAGGAAGTAGCTTTTTAAGATAAAACCTTAGCATAGTATTTTCTTCGATCCATATTAATTGATGCTGTTATAGTATAACTCGTCAATTAATTTGGGGATAAAACCTCGGTAGTAGTAATTTAGTGGCGTGCACCAGCTCGCTTCTCCCTGTATTCCCTTCGGGTTTTATTTAGTCCGCATATTAGAGTTGACTGAAATCAGACTTCGTAAAGTTTGACCAAATTTATAGCAAAGAATATAAATATTTATCATCTATATGATGTGAAAGTATATCTAATAATGAATCTAATGATGTTGATTTGTTATTGTATATGTTAATATTTTTGTTTATAAACTTTGTTAAAGTTTATAAAGCTTGACTTTAATCAAAATTAATACGCGGAGTAAATAAAAACGGAGTGAGTACTATCTTGGTTCGACGGTTGGCTTGGCCTTGTCAGTATCATGGACTGTGCTATTTTCTTCCGCTTATTAATCATGCAGTAGGTAACTTGTGCCTGTTATTAATAACTAGACAAAAGCAAGTTGACCCGACACATAACATGATGCCATCTGGGTACAAGGTCTAATAATGCCACGGAACTTTGCTGCTATCCACCATATACACCAGAGCATCTACATCTACAGTCGGAACTTACAAAATTGATCCCTCAAATGCTACGGAACTTTCCTCCTATCCACCGTATACACGAGAACATCTACACTCGGAGCTTACAAAATTGATTCCTCAAATGGCCGCGTACGCGTCCGGACGCGTCCGCAAGGAGTGACCGGACATCTCGTACTAGATTTTCAAATCCATTCAAAGCATGCAAACGAAATAACCTACGAACTACATAGAAACCTAAGAGCAACTCCAACGCGCCGACCCATTTCGTCCGCCCGCGTCCGTTTGGGTCGCCGCGGACGAAAACAGGCGCCCAACGCGCCGACCCAGTCCCAAATCGCGTCCGCGCCGACCCATTTCAGGCCCAAATTTGGGCCGGATTTGCGTCGGCGCGGACGCCAAGCGGACGCGCCGCGCGTCCCCTCGTGTCCGCCTCGGCCCCACTTGTCGGCCGGCCAACCGCCCCCCGGGCGTATTAAATGCGACCAGCTACCTCCGGGGCCCGCCTGGCAGTGGGTGGAAGGTGGGCGCGGGTCGTCTTTTTAATGGAAGTGTGCAGCGGGGCCGGCCTCATCCGCTTCCGTCCATATCTGGCCACGCTTGCTCCCACGCCGGCGACCAGCCAAACCCTAGCCAGCCAGCGCGCCATGGGGTTTTCCAGCCGGAAGGGAGGGAAGGGCAACTTCAGCGCCGACGCGAGCTCTTCGTCCGGGCCCGCTGCGCTGCCGCCGTCGCCGCCACGTCGCAGCTCGCCACCGGAGCGGGACCGGCTGTACATACCAGTCCACCAGGCGCGGTGGCACTTGCAGTACCGCCGGCCGTTGCAATATCCAAATGTCAACCTGCCACACGGTTGGCATCTGGATCCGCAGCGGATCCCCATTCCGGCGGTGCCGCGCACGCCACGAGCGCACGCCGAGGAGGTTCGCCGACGGCGTGAGGCCCTCACGCCGGAGCAGCGCGCCATGCGTGCCTACGCGCCGGACTCCCCCAACTGGGAGCGCTGGTTCGCGCTAGAGCACGAGGAGGAGCGACGCCGGGGCGTGCATGTCGACCACGCCGTCCCTCCGCTGCCACCCGAGGTGCTGCCGGAGGAGGAGGAGGCGGAGCAGACGTACCAGGCCGCCCTCGAGCTAGCCCTCCAGAACGCGCTGGAGGCTAGCCGTATCGAGGAGGACGCTCGCTGGGATGGCCTGGACCAGGCCCTCGCCCTCTCGGCCGTGGGGGACTCCGTCCACAGCCCGATCTTCGTCCCGCCGCCGCCGCCTCCTTCTCCGCAACCGATGCCGCCGTCGCCCGTGGCCGAGCCAAAGGTCGAGGCGGAGCCGGAGCCCATGCCGACGCGGAAGCGCTCGCCGCCTCCTCCCACTTTGACGGAGGAGTCGTACACGTGGACCGGCGTGGTCCGCGAGTGGGTCAGCGCGCCTCCGGTCTGGTACGCCTTGACGCCGGAGGAGGAGCTGGTCCACCTCGAGCGCTGGAAGACGCACTGGCTCGCCCAGGAGGCAGCCGACGGCCAGCGGCAGATCGAGTGGGAGCACGACGAGGAGGCGCTGCGCCTGGAGGAGGAGGAGGAGCAGCGCGCCCGGCTCGCCGCAATGCCGCCGCCGCAGCAGACGCCGGAGGAGGCTGCCCTGGCGGCCTACCAAGCGACGTTCGGGTGGGCTGGGCCGCCTCCTGTCTTCATCGACCTCACCGGCGGCGATGGCGATGGCGACGGCAAGGGCAAGGGCAAGGAGGACGACTAGGGGGCAGCGGGCGCGTAGTTTTTTTAGTTTATTTATATGTTTAATTATGTTTTAAGTGGACTTTGGCCGGCGGTTGATCGGCCACTTATGTTTAATTAATGTTTTATTATGTTTATTTTATGCCACGTGTTATTTTTTTTTGTCGGTGGCAAATTTGGGTCGGCCTCCCATTGGGCGCACGCGCCGACCCATTTCGCAAAGCGGACACGGGCGTCCGCTTCGCCGACCCAAACGGACAAAAAGCGGACAAAAGCCGCGTCCGTTTGGGTCGGCCGGTTGGAGTTGCTCTAACTACCCCTCGTCGGAGATTTTGACGATCTCCGTGCCCTCCGGCAGATGAATGCGCGGCAGCTGCAGCTCCGCCCCACCTCCAACGCCTCTGCTGCGGCCTCCTCCGCCGCTATCTCCACGTCGATCTCGTCGAAGAGGGCGTCGGCCTCCGCCTACCTCTGCCGGATGAGCCTGCGGTTGGCCTCCACCTCGGCCTCATTCCGGATGGAATCCAGGATGTCCTGCTGCTCCGCCATCTCCTCGGCTTGGGCGATGGCAAACTCCGCCTCCGCCTCCGTCATGTTCAAGCTCGGAGCAGGCTCGTTCACCTCGTCCTCCTCCATCGCCTCCGCAGCTCCTCCTCCTCCTCCTCTTCCGGCTCCAGCAAGTCCGGAGGCAGAACCGCAGCGATGCAGGCGGTGCGCCGAGCCTGGATCTCCGTCTTGATCTGCATTCGGCGCTCCGGCGTGAGCATAGCGTACGTGGTGATCCTACGACGGACCATACTGACGCCGGAGAGCGTGGGAGAGCGAGGGAGAGGAGGCGGACGGGCTCTAGTGGAGGCGAAGGGAGGAAGGAGGTGGATGTGCTAGGACTGGGGGAGGCCGGCCGGCTTAAATAGCCGGCTATGGCCTCGGATGACGAGCCAGAGTGGCGCCACGCGGCATTCACACCGTGGCGACGGTCGACGCGCCCATCGGACCGTCGGATTTCCAGGGGGTTTCGTATGGGGCCACATCGTCAGGCCAACGCGGTGGGCGTGCCCGGGCATCCCATATCCGTCTCATATTTGGGCTGGATATGGGGTGCCGGTCAGCCCGGACGTTTGAGGCCGATTTGACTGGGTCGAAATTTCATGAGGGATCAGGTTGTAGATACTCTTACTGCGTATTGCACCATTATAAGTTCCTCTTTCCTTTTTTTTCATTAGTTCCTCTTTCCTTTGAGAAAATGTTTTAAGCGAATTTTCTCATCTGCAGCAGAGCGAATCATTCTAATTTTTTTTGCGAGGACCAATTTTCTCATTTAAAGTTGCAAACGAAAATGCGAAGCTGCCCCGTTACCATTGAACGGAGATCTCGTGATCGTCGAGCTCGCTGTTTCCCAGATGAAACAGTGATTCACAGTCGTGCAAGGATTCGGTAGGGCGCAGCAAGTAAATGCAAGCTAGCCGGCCCGTACGTGGTGGATCGAACGATCGCAGCACGCATCAGGCGGCGCCATGCTTGTCTGCGATGGAGACCACACACTCTACCAGGCTGCGCGATCAGCTAGCTCCACCAGAAACGCAACAGCAAACTATTTGCCCTTTGCCGGTGGCCGCTCCACCAGCGCGATGGGATGGGCTCGTCCGCCTCGTGCCGCATCGCATGGCGTGTGCCGCCGTTGCTCGCGCTCCTCCGGCACTGTGCCGCGGATCTCGTGAGGTCATCGAGCGCCACGCCACTGATCGACCGTCCCGTCCGGACAGCACGCCACGCCCAAGGCCGTCGGTAGCTTGGCGTCGAGGAAGCAACCGCTTGTTGCTGGGGTTTGCAAGTCACTCACAAGGGAATGGTGGGATAGATCGATCCATCGATCTCGCCTGGCCTCCAGCTAGACGTTGGTCGCCGTCGATCGCTAGCTGTGGTGCTGCCGTGCTGGTGCGAGGTGGAGGTCCCACGCACATCCACCGGAGAGTAGCTCCATCCATAGTAAGGCTCATCGACGGATCGATCCGGCCATCCTGAGACAGGGCCACGAAATAGTATATGGCTACGTACGTTTTGTTATGTGCAGCCAGACAGCTAGGTCGCTTCCGTACGTATGCATGCCGGATTGGGTGCTGGGCTGCTGAGGGTCTGGATAATAATGCGTACGTGGGGACTAATGAATGGCAGAAGATGCATGTACACAATTCATATAGGAAACTACTAGAAAAACGGTTCGTGTGTTGCAATGGAAAAAAAAATCATAATCTTCAATGACCTGACTGTTGGGGACATAACCCGTCTAGGAGGGGCCAGGTTAGGAAGTTGACGACTTAACAATAAGGCTTTAAACAGGCTTGAAGACCAAGACAAGCCTGGAGGTGACTTACCAGGCGGGCCGGATGGAGGCCCAGAGCCGGAAGACGGCGGGTGACCCGGAGGCGTAAGCCGTCCGGAGCTGGCTTGCCAAAGAAGGCAAGGCGACTTAGAGGTAAGACCGGTTACGAAATATAACCCGGTCCGGACTCTTGTAAAGCCCAGGGCCTCGACCTGTGTATATAAAGGCGAGTCCCTGCGGCGGCTTAGGGTACGAAACAATTGATCGAGAGCTAGGTCAAGCGAATTCCGCTCCCTTGTAATCGATACCCAATCAATACAACACAAAGCAGGACGTAGGTTTTACCTCCTTCAGGAGGGGCCGAACCTGGGTAAACTCGTGTCTTTCGTCCCGACCAACCCCTTCGAGCTAGTCACCATAGTGATGGCCTCACCCCTAAGTCCTTTCACCAGGGCATCTGCCGTGATAAAATCACGACAGTTGGCGCCCACCGTGGGGCAGATGCGCGATGGTTTAGAGTACTTGAAGGGCTCTCTCCCAAGGATCGAGGGATACGCCGTTGGCAGGATGACCAAGAGTCGCCGCGGCAAGCTCTACATCGACGACGCTGGCTGGGGCCCCGAGGCCGACTCAGTTGAGTACGGGTACCGGGTCCCCTTCGGCGGAATTCACGTTTTCATCGGGAAGATCAGCGGATCTAAGCCCGGGCCGGACATCTGCACCAATCTCGTCGAGTCGGCCCGACGCACGCAACCCGCCCGGAAGCGTGTTTTCATTGGTTTCACCCAAGGCGCAGAACTCGCAGAGGATTCCGTGTCGGGAGGAGAAACCCTCGTCTGCTCGGAGGACGGATCCTCGAGCGGAGAGACGGAATCAATCTACCAGCTTCACGATGACAGGCTTGGGGGCTATTTCGATGGTGACAGTATTCCGGAGCCCTACGAGCCGCCAAGCCAAGCCGCCATCTTCATGGCAGGCACGGTGCCGACTGTCAACAACACGGCGGCTGGAGCGGCGGCGGCTGCTGGCGCGTCAGGTTCCGGATCAGCGAGGCCGCCGGCTCAAGTTTTGCAGGATTTGATGAATGAGCTGACAACTCTAATGGGAACCGAGGTCACAACTGAAAATCAAGCAGGCCGCAATGCAGAGATTGCGAGGCTGAAATAGCAGATGACCAGGGCCCAAGAGGATATAAATGCAATGCAGATTTAGATGGATGCCGAGTCGGAGCGTCTGAAGGCAGAAGCTTTTCATCTAAATCTGGATCAACAGGCCTCAGAGGCAGTTCTTCGGATGAGGTATCAAACCCGCCTGCCTGCGTAGTATGATCCCAGAAATCTCTTCAACACCCTGGGAGGAGGACCGAATGCACCGCTGACCGTGACCCGAACGACGGAGGTGCCTGGGAATAGGGCAGCGACTCAGCATCGGCAGCCAGACCCGCCCCGTAGGAATCAGACCCCGCCGCAGCGCTTTCTGACACCACCTGGTCATTATTCTAACCCGGTGGAGAACATGATAGCAGCGGCTGCCAGGCTCAATGCGCTCCCTCTCGCCGACGGGACACCCTTCGCCGAAGAAGCACGGAATGCCATTGAGTTATTGCAGACAACGGTGGCTCAACAGGAGAAGTATACATACAGCCGAAGTCGTGTGCACTCAACCCCCCTTCCAAGCCGCAGTTATAGCCGATGCATGGAGTCGCCGACAGTCTCCAGCAGCGAGCGACGTCGGAAACCGCCCTACGATGGCCCACCCGTTGTCAATGCTCAGGCGATCGTGGATAATGCCAGAGCTCAACGTGAGGCGGCGGCCGCGGCGGCTTACCAAGAGCCGCCCCCGGTGACCCCTTCAACCTCGGTGGGAGCCGGTGTCACTTCCAAGGCTGTTGGAGTGTCGTGTTTAACACCGGCTCTACGGAACGAGCGCCTGCCAAAGGACTTTAAGGGTCCGCGCAAGGTGCCTAATTACACGGCTGATCTGCCCCAGAAGCCTGGATTGAAAGTTATGAGTTAGCCATGGAGATGTTGGATGTCAGTGATGCCGTTTGTGCGAAATACTTCATCATGATGTTGGAAGGACCGGCTCGTACATGGTTAAAGGGTCTGCCCCCCTAATACCATTAACTCCTGGGCCGAGTTGAAAGCACGGTTCATCAAGAATTTTCAAGGGACATGCAAGCAGCCTATGATGATTGTTGATTTAGATCATTGTGTGCAGCGCGAGGATGAGTCGGCCCACCATTGGGTCTGGCGGGTCTCAGCCATTATCCACTCATCCGATAATATCACGGCGGCTCACGCGGTCTTGATTCTGGAGAAGAATTGTCACTTCTTGCCCCTCAAGCAGAAGCTTGGACGGCTCAAGCGTTCTTGCCAGGACATGGGTGAGCTCATGGCGGCTCTCACTAAATATGCAGATTCTGATAGCACGAAAGATCCTGGTTCGGATGATGAGAAGTCTGCTAAGGGTAAGAAGAATGGCAACGGTAAAGGTCAGCAACATAATGTGGCAGGAAATAACAACTCGGGTAATGGCGGCAAACGGAAGCACCCAGATGGTGGGTCAGATCTGGTGGCCAACACCAACACTGGGAACAACCGCGCCAAGGGCAACGGTAAACCGCCTTTTGGCAAGGGCAAGCCTTTCAACATGGAGGCAATGCTTAACGACCCCTGCCCAAAGCACAGTCTTCCCAACAAGCCATCCACCCACGCTTGGAAGGATTGTTATATCATGCGGGAGTTCTAGAATTACAGCCTTAACCAGCATCATGGTAACGGCAATGGACCGCCTGGCGGGTGAGGATCCGACTCTCATGGGTCAGGTTTCGGTGCGGCGGCTCAGGCTCGGGTTATCAGGGTAAAGGTAACCATGGTGACCACAATCAGCAGTCCGGTAATGGTGGTCAGCAGCAAAACAACCAGTCAGGGTATCAGAGTAACCCGAAGTAGCTTAATGGAGGCCAGTATCACGTCTTCACCATGAGTCTTGACAAACGTGATCAGAAGGTGCGAAAGAGGGCGGTTCATGCAGCAACACCGGCTATTCCGCAATATCTGAAGTGGTCTGAACACACGATATCGTGGAGCAGGGTGGATCACCCGCCACGAGTTGATAACCCGGGACACTTGGCCCTTGTGGTAGCCCCTCAGGTAGGAGGCTACAAATTCACCAAGGTGCTGATGGACGGCGGTAGCAGTATTAACATTTTGTACTATGACACTTTCCGCCGGATGAACCTGACCGACAAGGATCTCAAGCCGTCATCCACAGTTTTTCACGGTGTGGTACCTGGCAAGTCGGCTTATCCAGTAGGAAAAAATTGCCCTCGATGTGGCTTTTGGTGATGAGTACAACTACAGGGTAGAGACCTTGTGGTTTGAAGTGGTCAAGATCAAAAGTCCATATCATGCTCTGTTTGGACGGCCGGCTTATGCCAAGTTCATGGCTCGGCCCTGTTATGTTTACTTGTAGCTTAAGATGCCAGGGCTGAAGGGGACGATCACGGTGCATGGTGACCGGAAAATTGCTCTTGAGTGTGAGGAAGGTGATGCTGCATATGCGGAGTCAAGTTTTGCTGACGTGGAGCTAAAGTTTTATAAAGACAATGTTGACCCGGCGGATATGACCCCGTTGAAAAAGCCCAGCACAGAGTCTGGCCCGCCCTTGAAATTTGTGGCAGAGGATACCAAGTTGGTGGACTTTGTCCCTGGCGACTCATCGCAATAGTTCACTATAGGGGCTAATATGGACCCCAAATAGGAAAGCGCGCTCATCGAGTTCATCCGTGAGAATCGGGACATCTTCGCATGGAAACCCTTTGACATGCCGGGTGTCCCGAGAGAATTCGCTGAGCACCATCTTAATGTGGATCCTAAATTTAAGCCGGTTAAGCAGTTCCTCCGTCGTTTCAATGAGGAGCGGCGGAAAGCAATTGGAGAAGAAGTAGCCCGGCTCTTGGCAGCTGGATTTATTGTGGAAGTTTTTCACCCGGAGTGGTTGGCTAACCCGGTGCTCGTCCTTAAGAAGAACGGCACGTGGCGTATGTGTGTGGACTACACAGACCTTAACAAGGCTTGTCCGGTTGATCCATTTGCTCTCCCCCATATCGACCAGATCATTGACGCGACGGCGGGTTGCGAGAGCTTATGTTTCCTGGATGCTTATTCGAGTTATCATCAGATCAAGATGGCAGTTAAAGACCAAGAGAAGACATCTTTCATAACACCTTTTGGAGCTTTCTGTTACGTGTCCATGCCTTTTGGACTCAAAAGTGCTCAGGCGACTTACCAGCGCTGTGTACAGAATTGTCTTCATGGTCAGATCGGGCGCAACGTCATGCTTATGTGGACGATATTGTGGTCAAGTCAAGGAAGAAGGAGACTCTGCTTGAGGATTTGAAGGAAACTTTTGATAACCTCCGGGCCTACAAGATGATGCTTAATTCGGCTAAGTGTGTTTTTGGTGTGCCTGCAGGCAAGCTCCTGGGATTTTTGGTCTCAGAGCGGGGCATTGAAGCTAACCCGGATAAAATAAAGGCCATCACCTCATTGATAACCCACAAGTATAGGGGATCGCTACAGTTTTTGAGGGTAGAGTATTCAACCCAAATTTATAGATTCGACACAAGGGGAGCCAAAGAATACTTGAGAGTATTAGCAGTTGAGTTGTCAATTCAACCACACCTGGAGATAAATATCTGCAGCAAAGTGATCAGTAGCACAGTAATATGATAGGTTTGATAGTAGTAGCAATAGTAACAGTAGCGGTAACAGTGGTAGCAATAGTTTTGTAGCAGTTGGAACAGCAGCAACAGTAGTAGTAACTTAGCAAGAATAATAAGTGGAAAGGTCGTAGGCACTGGATCGGTAACTCGTTGGATGATATTCATCATATAACAGTCATAACCTAGGGCGATACAGAACTAGCTCCAGTTCATCAATGTAATGTAGGCATGTATTCCGTAAATAGTCATACATGCTTATGGAAAAGAACTTGCATGACATCTTTTGTCCTACCCTCCCGTGGCAGCGGGGTCCATAAGGAAACTAAGGGATATTAAGGCCTCCTTTTAATAGAGAACTGGAACAAAGCATTAACACATGGTGAATACATGAACTCCTCAAACTACGGTCATCACCGCGAAGTATCCCAAATATTGTCACTATGGGATTGACGGATCATAACACGTAATAGGTGCATATGACAAGGCAAGATCGGATCAAGAACATAGATATAGAGATGATAACATAAACGGTTCAGATCTGAAATCATGGCACTCGGGCCTTAGTGACAAGCATTAGGCATAGCAAAGTCATAGCAACATCAATCTCAGAATATAGTGGATACTAGGGATCAAGCCCTAACAAAACTAACTCGATTACATGATGAATCTCATCCAACTTCTCACCGACCAGCAAGCCTACGAAGGAATTACTCACTCCCGGTGGGGAGCATCATGGAATTGGCGATGGAGAAAGGTTGATGATGACGAAGACCGAAGATTCCCCTCTCCGGAGCCCCAAACGGGCTCCAGATCTGGCCTCCCGATGAAGAACAGGAGGTGGCGGCGGCTCCGTCTCGTGAAACGCGATAATTCTTTCTCTCTGTTTTTTTTCTCCAAATTTAGGAATTTATAGTGGCGGAGATAGGGCAAGTGGGGCCCCGAGGTGGGCACAACCCACCAGGGCGCGCCGGGAGGGGGCTGGCGCGCCCTGGTGTATTGTGCCCAGCCTGGGCCCCCTCTCCGGTGGTTTCCGGCTCCAGTATTTTTTATATTTTCCAAAATAATCTCCAAAAAGTTTCGTTCCATTCCGAGAACTTTTATTTCTGCAAAAAAACAACACCATGGTAATTCTGCTGAAAACAACGTCAGTCCGGGTTATTTCCATTCAAATCATGCAAATTAGAGTCCAAAACAAGGGCATAAGAGTGAGGAAAAGTAGATACGTTGGAGACGTATCAACTCCCCCAAGCTTAAACCTTTGCTTGTCCTCAAGCAATTCAGTTGACAAACTGAAAGTGATAAAGAAAAACTTTTATGAACTCTTTTGTTCTTGTTTACATATATATGCTTAAGTAGCACCCAGGTTTTCAGCAAAGATTATGACTAACCATGTCAAAAATAACTCTTAGGAATTATATTCACTCATAACAATAACATAAGCAACTAGCGAGCAATAATAATATATGTCAAGCGCCAACACTTTGTCAAAACAATCATGATACAATATGACAATAGTGGTATCTCGCTAGCCCTTTCTGAGGCCGCAAAACATAAATGCAGGGCACCTCCAAAGTTCAAGCAGCGTCTAAACATTGTAATTCATGGTAGAAAAGATCCAGTCATGCTGCACCAAACATCAACTATACACAATGCATGAGGATGACAATAGTGCTCTTAGGTCTGGCGCTTATTTGAGAAGGTGATGACTCAACTTAAAAGTAAATAGATAGTCCCTTCGCAGAGGGAAGCATGGATTTGGAGCGGTGCCAGAGCTCAAAGTTTAAAACAGAGATAGATATAATTTTGAGAGGTACACCCTTCCTGTCAACGTCACGACCAAGAGTTGTCAATATCTTCCATGCTAAACAAATTAGCGGCGGTTCCCAAGCGGTAAAAGTAAAGGTTTACTCCCCCTCCACCAACAATCACACTCCACGGCGAGCCGTATCCTAGGGTACCGTCCAAACCAACAACATTCGTGGGGGAGCTTTGTTTAATTATTTTTGAGTTTTGATTTTGGGACTGGGAATCCCTATTACCGCCCCTCTTGTGTAAGGACAAGTGAATAAACACTCGTCATGAGAATAGCCCGCTTAGCATGGAAGAAACTGACTGCCCCCTATCGCTCCATGAGCGGTCCAGGCACACAAAACATATGTTCATTTGAATTTTAGAGGTGGCACATGCAAATTTACTTTGGAACGGTAGGGTAATACCGCATATAGGTAGATATGGTGGACTCATCTGACATCACTTGGTTTAAAGGTTTTGATGCACAAGCAGTATTCCCGCTTAGTACAGGCGAAGACTAGCAATTAGATTGAGAAGCGGCCAGCTAGAGAGCAAAGACGGTCATGAACATGCATTACATATAATCAACATTGAATACTAGCATGAGTAGGATATGGACACCATGAACATAAATATCATGAAGGCTATGTTGGTTTTGATTCAACTACATGCGTGAACATGTGCCAAGTCAAGCCACTTGAAACATTCAGAGGAGGATACCATATCATCATACCGCATCACAACCATTTTAATGCATGTTGACACCCAAGATAAATCATTATCCACTCCTTGCTACTTAAGCATGGCATGAACAACTATAATCTCTAATGGTCATTGCAAACATGTTTGATCATAATGAGCTGAATCAAGGGATACTAGGTTAAACATATTTACAAAAACAAAAACAAGTTGAGTTCATACCCGCTTTTCTCTGCCACATTCAATTTATCAAATGTCGTCATCATTGCCTTTCACTTGCATGACCGAACGATAAGAAGATAATAATAGTGCAAGAATGCCGTGGACTAAGCTGGAATCTGCAAACATTTTATTCAAGAGGAGAATACAAGGTAATGTGTGTTCTTTGTTAAATAAACGATAATGCAGATGAGAACCACTCAACAATTTCATCGTGGTCTTCTCCTTGGTACGACTCAAGTAAAAAAAAGGAAAAGAATTTCAGAGAAACACACTGAAATATTTTTGGAGTTTTTAGTTTTTTAAAGAAGCAAGCAAGTTAAAGAAAACAAAAACGAGAAAAACTATTTACATGGGAAAGCTCCCAACAAGTAAAAGAAGAAGCGAGGAATCTTTTTGGGTTCTATTTTGATGCTACAATTAAACTAAGCTAGAAAGAAAAACTAAAAAGAAGTAGGAAATATTTTTGGGTTTTCTCAAAGTTTTTCAAACACGCAAGAAGAAAGCAAGAAAACAAATCAAGCATGGATAGTACAATGAGAAAGTGTGAACACCGACAACTGGAATGAAATGTGTGAACATGAATGTAATGTCGGTGGAAATAGATACTCCCCCAAGCTTAGGATTTTGGCCTAGCTTGATAATCACCATCCGTATGAATAATAATCTGGGCGATGGCTCATTGAGAACCTCGGAGCAGACTCCGCGGCCGTCCTGGCAGCTTCAACCTCCGCGTTGTACTCATAGGCTTCACTCTCAAGAACATAATATCATCCCCTAGTGTGAAAATCAAAGAGAGCAGGAGCAGGCAAAATAACAGGCACAACAGGTTTCTTATAAAATCTCAAGTTATAGGTATAGTTAGTGGCCGTGCCCATAAGCAACTTATGACGCTTCATAGCATCAAAGTCTAAATACTGAGTGGGTAGGATGGGGTCATTAGGCCATGGCGATACATTTAATCTCTCAGCTACACGGGGGGCATAAATTCCTCCATAAAAGTTACCACTAGCAGCATTGAGCTGCAACCTCCGTGCAATAATTGCACCAAGATTATAATCCTTATTCCCAGTTATAGCAGTGTGTAGGAGATTCAAATCATGAGCACACAATGTACTACAATCTTGTTTGCCTACAACACATTTACCGTTAAAGAGTGCAAAATATTGTAGTGATGGAAAGTGGATACTGTTAATTCTCCCTTGTGTAACCCCCCTATCTTCGCCAAAGCAAAGATTGACTAAAAATGACTCGTACTCAGATTTTGTTGGTTCATCGAGAGAACCCTCATATGGAAGTTTGCATGCATCGCTAAACATTTCTAACGGCATGGTAAAGGAATGATCGTACAGGTTGAATGAAACTCTAGACTCCCGAGGAAAATATTTGAATTTCTTTGTGAAGGTTTTTGTGAGCTCGAGGTGTTGGGAGCACTTATCTGCGATGAAGGAGACAAGCTTTGTGTTGCGAATAAATTGATAAAATTCCTCCTTAATGCCTGCACCTTCCATGAACTCGTCGCAAGGCCACAATCATGATTTGGTGGCGGCATCTCGCATCTCGCTTTCGCTTGGTTCAACATAAGACTATCAAACTGAGCTTCCACTTGATGAGGCTCCCGAGGAACTCCTCCTCAAAGAAATCCTAAAGAATTGCATTTTATTCCGATAAAAATTCTGAAAAAAAAATTAGTCCACAAAAATTTGTCAACAAAACTTTGTAAGATTGTTAGCAACCACTCCTAAGCATGCATAGAGGCCATATTGAGCATTCAAACTACTTAGAACTCTAAGAATTCAACATACAAGCTCATCTACAGTAGCACCAAGAGTAGCTAATTACTCTAAAAATAACCCACTAAAACAAAAACTAATTGGAGCAATGGAGGAGTCACATACCAAGAAGCAATCCCTCCAAACAGTTTCGGAAACGGAGCTTCGAGCAAAGAGATCGAAATCCGTGGGTTTGAGAGCAAGAACACGAAAATGGTGGTTGTGGTGATTTTTTTGCTGGAGGTAGGTGGTGATGTGGGCTAAAGAGATAAGTGAGGGGGGCCACGTGGGGGCCACAACCCACCAGGGCGCGCCCTGGGGGTGCTGGCGCGCCCTGGTGTCTTGTGGGCACCAGGGGCACCCCCCCTCAGGTGTTATTTGCACCAGAAATTCTTAAATATTTGAAAAAAAATCGTGTTAAATTTTCAGGGCATTCTGAATTTTTTATCTTTGGGTCATTTTTTATTGCACGGAGAAAACAGAACACAGGATAAACGTGGCATTTTATTTTATTTAACTAGCTAGAACAGAAAATAAAAGGTGGTAGCAGAGAGTTGTGCTTACTAGATTCATCGACGTGATACCTCTCAAAAATGATCCATTAATAAGGTTGATCAAGTCTTATTAACAACCACTTCCGATTGGCATGAAACCGAAAAACTTTCGTAAAACACTAAGTTACCTCAATGGGGATGTGCATATCCCCAACAATAAGTATATCATATTTCTTTTTCGTAGTAGGTAGAGGTAATTGAAAGCTTCCAATAGTGATGGTAGGAGATTCTTCAATAACATTTACACCATTCACTTGGAATTGTTTCTTCGGAAAGTGCACCGTATGCTCATTGCCATTGATATGAAAAGTGACTTTGCTTTTATTGCAATCAATAACAGCCCCTGCAGTATTCAAAAAGGGTCTACCAAGGATAATCGACATGTTGTCGTCCTCGGGCATCTCAAGAATAACAAAGTCCGTTAAGATAGTAACATTTGCAACAACAACGGGCATATCCTCACAAATACCAACAGGTATGGCTGTTGATTTGTCAGCCATTTGCAATGATATCTCGGTAGGTGTGAGTTTATTCAAATCAAGTCTTTTATATAAGGAGAAAGGCATAACACTAACACCGGCTCCCAAATCACACAAAGCAGTTTTAACATAGTTTCTTTTGATGGAGCAAGGTATAGTTGGTATTCCAGGATCTCCAAGTTTTTTAGGTACTCCATCTTTAAAAGAATAATTAGCAAGCGTGGTGGAGATTTCAGCTTCAGGTATTTTTCTTTTATTAGTGATGATGTCTTTCATATACTTTGCATAAGGGTCCATCTTCAAAATATCAGTTAAGCGGGTACGCAAAAAGACTGGCCTAATAATTTCAGCAAAGCGCTCAAATTCTTCATCATCCTTTTTCTTAGATGGCTTAGGTGGGAATGGCATGGGTTTCTGAACCCATGGCTCTCTTTCTTTACCATGTTTCCTAGCCACAAAGTCCTTTTTATCATAACGTTTATTTTTAGGTTGTGGGTTATCAAGATCAGGAGTAGGCTCTATTTTAACATCATTATCTGGTTCTACATCATTACTAGGTTGAGCATCATTGTGAACATCATCATTATCATTTTCATTATCACTAGGTTGATGTTCACTACCAGATTGAGTTTCAGCATCTGAAATAGAGACATCATTATTATCAGGAGGTTTTTGTGTCTCAGGTTCACTAGAGGTATGCAAAGTCCTATCATTTTTTCTTTTTCTTCTTCTTCTTAGAAGGGCTAGGTGCATCAGTATTAATTCACTGAGAGTATTGTTCAATTCTTTTAGGATGACCCTCAGGATAAAGTAGTTCTTGGGTCATTCTACCTCCTCTAGTTACTACTCTAGCAGCAAAATCATGCTTATTATTATTCATTTCATCAAGCAATTCTTTTTGAGACTTAGCAACTTGTTCTAACCGAGTTTGAACCATAGAGGCATACTTCCTACACCTCTAACATCACTACTGATTCTAAATAGCAAGTCACTCAAGCGAGCAATCATATCACAATTGTATTTCAATTGTTTCAGAACATGGGCATTGAAATGATCTTGCTTCATAATATAGTTGTCAAACTCATATAAGCATTGACTAGGATGTTTATTGTGAGGGATGTCACTTTCATTGAACTTTAATAAATAATTTACCTCTACCACCTGTGGAGGTGGTGGTGTGTCAAGGCCATGTATTTCTTCAATAGGTGGTAAATTCTTAACATCCTCAGCTTTAATACGTGTTTCCTTCATAGATTTCTTTGCCTCTTGCATATCTTCAGGACTGAGAAATAAGATACCCCTCTTCTTCGGAGTGGGTTTAGGCGGTGGTTCAGGAAGAGTCCAATCATCACAATTCTTCAATATGTTATTCAATAATTCCTCAGCTTGTTCAATAGTTCGTTCCCTGAAATCACAACCAGCACAACTATCTAGGAAGTCCCTACAAGTATCGGTTAGTCAATTATAAAAGATATCAAGTATTTCATTTTTCTTGAGAGGATGATCAGGCAAAGCATTAAGCAACTGGAGAAGCCTCCCCCAAGCTTGTGGGAGACTCTCTTCTTCAATTTGCACAAAGTTAAATATTTCCTGTAAGGCAGCTTGTTTCTTATGAGCAGGAAAATATTTTTCAGAGAAGTAATAAATCATATCCTGGGGACTACGCACACAACCAGGAGCAAGAGTATTGTACCATGTCTTAGCATCACCCTTCAATGAGAACGGAAATAACTTAAGGATGTAATAGTAGCGAATCTTCTCATCATGAGCAAAAAGGGTGGCTATATAATTCAGCTTAGTAAGGTGTGGCACTACAGTTTCGGTTTCATAGCCATGGAAAGGATCAGATTCAACCAAAGTAATTAACTCTGAGTCGACAGAGAATTCATAATCCTTATCGGTAACAAGGATAGGTGAAGTAGCAAACTTAGGATCACATTTCATTCTAGCATTCAAAGTCTTTTCTTTATACTTGCATAGCAATTTCTTAAGATCATCTCTATCCTTGCAAGAAAAAATTTCTCTACTTATCTCTTCGTCCATAACATAACCTTCAGGTATCTTAGGCATTTCAAACTTAGGAGAGCTAGGACTAATAGGAGTTTCATAATCATAATCAGTTTCATAAGCTTCATCAGTTTCAACAGTTTCATTCTCTTTAGCTCTAGCAATTTGTTCATCAAGAAATTCTCCTAGTGGCACATTATCATCAAGCATGGTACTAGCATCATTATAAGCATCATTCATAGCAGAAGTAGCATCATTAATAACTTGCGACATATCAGGATTACTAGCATGTGGTGGTGTTGCAAGCTTACTCATAACAGAAGGTGAATCAAGTGCAGAGTGTGACGGCAGTTCCTTACCTCCCCTCATAGTAGAGGGAAAAATCTTGGTCCTTGGATCCTTCAAATTCTTCATAGTGATAAATTGATATAAATCCCAAGTGACTCAACAAATATTGCTATGCTCCCTGATAACCCACAAGTATAGGGGATCGCAACAGTTTTCGAGGGTAGAGTATTCAACCCAAATTTATTGATTCGGCACAAGGGGAGCCAAAGAATATTCTCGAGTATTAGCAGATGAGTTGTCAATTCAACCACACCTGAAAGACTTAATATCTGCAGCAAAGTATTTAGTAGCAAAGTAGTATGGAAGTAACAGTGACGGTGGCAAAGGTAACAGTAGCGGTTTTGTAGCAATCGTAATAGTGGCAACGGAAAAGTAACTTAGCAAAGATCAATATGTGAAAAGCTCGTAGGCAATGGATCAGTGATGGATTATTATGTCGGATGGCATTCATCATGCAACAGTTATAACATAGGGTGACACAGAACTAGCTCCAATTCATCAATATAATGTAGGCATGTATTCCATATATAGTCATACGTGCTTATGGAAAAGAACTTGCATGACATCTTTTGTCCTACCCTCCTATGGCAGCGGGGTCCTAATGGAAACTAAGGGATATTAAGGCCTCCTTTTAATAGAGAACCGAACCAAAGCATTAGCACTTAGTGAATACATGAACTCCTCAAACTACGGTAATCACCGAAAAGAATCCCAGTTATTGTCACCCCGGGGGATGCGGATCATAACTCGTAATAGGTGTCTACAACTTGCAAGATAGGATCAAGAACACATATATATTCATGAAAACATAATAGGTTCAGATCTAAAATCATGGCACTCGGGCCCTAGTGAGAAGCATTAAGCATAGCAAAGTCATAGCAACATCAATCTCAGAACATAGTGGACACTAGGGATCAAACCCTAACCAAACTAACTCGATTACATGGTAAATCTCATCCAACCCATCACCGTCCAGCAAGCCTACGATGGGATTACTCACGAACGGCGGAGAGCATCATGAAATTGGTAATGAAGGATGGTTGGTGATGACGACGGCGTCGATTTCCCCTCTCCGGAGCCCAAAACGGACCCCAGATCTGCCCTCCCGAGGAAGAACAGGAGGTGGCGGCGGCTCCGTATCGTGAAACGCGATGAACTCTTCTTTCTGATTTTTTTCTCCCCGAATAGGAATATATAGAAGTGGAATTGAGGTCGGCGGAGCTGCAGGGGGCCCACAAGACAGGGGGGCGCACCCTAGGGGGGGGGGCGCCCCCCTGGCTTGTGACCAGGTGGTGGCCCCCCTCCGGTTGATTCTTTCGCCAGTATTTTTTATTAATTCCAAAAATATTCTCCGTAAATTTTCTGGTCAATCCGAGAACTTTTATTTCTGCACAAAAATAACACCAAGGCAATTCTGCTGAAAACAACGTCAGTCCGGGTTAGTTCCATTCAAATCATGCAAATTAGAGTCCAAAACAAGGGCAAAAGAGTTTGGAAAAGTAGATACGTTGGAGACGTATCAACTCCCCCAAGCTTAACCCATTGCATGTCCTCAAGCAATTCAGTTGACAAACTGAAAGTGACAAAGAAAAACTTTTACAAACTCTGTTTGATCTTGTTGTTGTAAATATGTCTAACTGATGTTCAGGTTTTCAGCAAAGATTATAGACTAACCACATTCACAATAACATTTAGGTCTCACATTTACTCACATCAATGCCATAATCAACTAGCGAGCAATAATAATAAATCTCGGATGACAACAATTTTATCAAAACAATCATGATACAATATGATATAATGGTATCTCGCTAGCCCTTTCTGAGGCCGCAAAACATAAATGCAGAGCACCTCTGAAGAACAAGGACTGACTGGAAATTTGTAATTCATGGTGAAAGAGATCCAGTCACAATCATACTCAATATCAATTAATAGCAAAGCATACAAATGACGGTGGTGCTCTCTAACTGGTGCTTTTATAAGAGGAGGATGACTCAATAATAAAGTAAAACAGATAGGCCCTTCGCAGAGGGAAGCATTGAATTGCAGAGGTGCCAGAGCTCGAGCTTTTTAAAACAGAGATGAATAATAATTTTGATTGGTATGCTTTCATTGTCAACATAACAACCAAGAGATCTCGGTATCTTCCATGCTAAATACATTATAGGCGGTTACCAAACAGAATAGTAAAGTTTTTACTCCCCCTCCACCAATCGATCACACTCCACGGCGAGCCGAATCCATGGGTAACGTCCATACAAACAACAATCCTGGGGGAGTTTTGTTTCATTATATTTTGATTTGAAATTTGAGCATGGAACTAGGCATCCCGAATACCAGCCACTTTCTCGTGAATGATAGTGAATCAACACGTATTGTGAGAATAACCCACCTAGCTTGGAAGATACTGACAGCCCCTAGTCACTACATGAGCGATTCGGGCATACAAAGCAGAATATTATTTGAAGGTTTAGAGTTTGGCACATGCAAATTTACTTGGAACGGCAGGTAAATACCGCATATAGGTAGGTACGGTGGACTCAAATGGAACAACTTTGGGTTTATGGAGATGGATGCACAAGCAGTATTCCCGCTTAGTACAAGTGAAAGCTAGCAAGAGACTGGGAAGCGACCAACTAGAGAGCAACAACAGTCATAAACATGCATTGAGATTAACCAACACAGAATGCAAGCATGAGTAGGATATAAATCACCATGAACATAAATTTCGTGGAGGCTATGTTTATTTTGTTTCAACTACATGCGTGAACATGTGCCAAGTCAAGCCACTTGAATCATTCAGAGGAGGATACCATCCTATCATACTACATCACAGCCATTTTAAAATGCATGTTGGCACTCAAGACAAACCATTATACACTCTTAGCTAATTAAGCATGGCATGAGTAACTATGATCTCTAATTGTCATTGCAAACATGTTTCATCCATAATGGGCTGAATTCAGAACGGTAAGCTAATCATATTTACAAAAACAAAATAGGTCGAGTTCATACCAGCTTTTCTCCATCTCAATCATTTCATCATATATCGTCATTATTGCCTTTCACTTGCACGACCGAACAGTGTAAATAATAATAAGAGTGCACGTGCATTGGACTAAGCTGGAATCCGCAAACAATTAACTCAAAGGAGAAGACAAGGTAATATGGGCTCTCTGATAGATAAACAATAATGCATATGAGAGCCACTCAACATTTTCATCGTGGTCTTCTCCTTACGACCCAAAGAAAAGAAATTTCAAAACAAGAACGAGAAAAACTATTTACATGGGAAAGCTCCCAACAAGCAAAAGAAGAACGAGAAATCTTTTTGGGTTTTCTTTCAATGCTACAACTAAACAAACTAAAAGGTAAAGCTAGAACTATTTTTTTTTGGATTTTCTCACGGTTTATTAAACACACAAGAAGAAAGCGGAAAGAAGAAATAAACTACCAAGGATGATACAATGAAAAAGTATGAACACCGACAACTGGAATGAGTGTGTGAACATGAATGTAATGTCGGTGAGAAATACGTACTCCCCCAAGCTTAGGCTTTTGGCCTAAGTTGGTTTAGTGCCATGGCTGGCCCGGATAATGTCGGTGAGAAATACGTACTCCCCCAAGCTTCCGCCTCTCTCTCATACTCGTTTGCCTCCTCTCTGGTTATAAAGTGTCTCCGTTTTTCCTGAAAGTCAAAGAAGGCAGGAGCAGGAAGGGTAACATGGACAGCACGCTGTCTGTCAAAAATTAGTCGGTACAGGAGGGACTGTTCATTCCTCTCAAGAAACTGGTAGCGCACCAAAGCCTCATAATCAAGAAAAGCAGGTGGTAACTCAATATCATTCTCCCTTATGGGTACCTCAAGATAATTAGCCACCCGAGTGGCATAAATCCCGCCAAAGAAATCTCCTTCCTTAGCATTTTTATGTAGCCTCCTAGAAATAATAGCCCCCATGTTATATCGTCTATCTCCGATTACCGCACTCTTAAGAATACTAAGATCTGGTACGCAAAGGTGGCTATGTTCATGTTTACCGTTAATACATCTACCTATGAAGAGAGCAAAATAATGTATAGCAGGAAAGTGAATGCTCCCCAAGGTAGCCTGTGTAATGTTTCTAGTTTCTCCCACAGTGATGCTAGCAAGGAAATCATTATATTCAGTTTTGTGAGGATCACTATGGCTACCCCATTGTGGAATTTTGCATGCATCATTAAAATCTTCCAGGTCCATGGTATATGATTCATCATAAAGATTAAATAGAACAGAATGCGTATTATGCCTGGATGAAAATTCAAACCTCCGCACGAAGGAATCAGTGAGTTGATAATATTGCTTGCATTGGTTTGAAACGAAATCTCCAAGGCCGGCATTTCGTATGTACGCGTAAAATTCTTCCTTGAAACCTGCATGAACCATGAATTGATCCGACGGCCATTCACAGGGCCGCACTTGAGCTTCCCTCGGTGGTTCAAAGTCGGGCTCACGTAACGCGAGTCTCGGGGCCTTCTTGCTCGAGGAACCACCTTGGTATATTCTCCTCAACATCTTTTCTTTCTCTGAAGAATTTCTGAAATTTTTAGTGACTCAAAATAAAGGTGAACAAAACTCAACAAAACTTATAGCAACTACTCCCACAAGTGCCTAGAGGCTATATCATGCATCAAAACTACTTGGGACCATACAAATTTGACATGCAAGCCCAAGAACAAGGTCACCACAGCAGCAAAATTTTGCAACATATAAAGCACTAGAACAAAAACTTAATTGGACCATCGGAGGAGTCACATACCGAAGAACAATCCCCCAAAGCAGTTTTGCAAATGGAGCTTTGCACAAGGAGATCGAAAATGGCAGCAAAATGAGCTAGACCACGGGTTTGAGCAATGGTGGGATTTTTTCTGGAGGAAGACGAAGTGGATGGGTGCTGGAATAAGTGAGGGGGGCCTACGTGGGACCCACAAGCCAGGGGGGCACGCCCAGGGGGGGTGGACGCGCCCTGCAGGCTTGTGGCCCACTGGTGCAGCCCCCTGATGTGTTCTTAGTGCCAGAAATTCTTAAATATTCGAGAAAAAATCATACTACATTTTCAGGGCATTTGGAGAACTTTTATTTTTAGGTCATTTTTTATTGCACGGATAAATCAGAAAACAGGAGAATAATAGCATTTTTACTTTATTTAATCTAAATAACAGAAAGTAAAAGTTGGGTACAGAAGGTTGTGCCTCCTAAATTCATCCATCTCATGCTCATCAAAGAGAATCCATCAATAAGGTTGATCAAGTCTTATTGACAAACTTTTTTCGAATAACACGGAACCGGAGAATTTTCGAATAACACTAGGTTACCTCAATGGGAATATGCTTGTCCCCAACAATAAGTATATCATATTTCTTTTTGGCAGTAGGGAGAGGGAATTCAAAATCTCCAATAATAATCGTCGAAATTTTTCCAATGGAGTTTATACTATGAACTTGAGGTTGTTTCTTCGGGAAGTGTACCGTATGCTTATTACCATTAACATGAAAAGTGAGATTGCCCTTGTTGCAATCAATAACATCCCCTGCAGTATTCAAAAAAGGTCTACCAAGGATGATCGACATATTGTCGTCCTCGGGAATATCAAGAATAACAAAGTCCATTAGGATAGTAACGTTTGCAACCACAACAGGCACATCCTCGCAAATACCGATGGGTAAAGCGGTGGATTTATCAGCCATTTGCAAAGAGATTTCAGTAGGTGTCAACTTATTCAAATCAAGTCTATGATATAAAGAAAAAGGCATAACACTAACACCAGCTCCAAGGTCACATAAAGTAGTTTTAACATAATTTCCTTTAATAGAGCATGGTATAGTAGGTACTCCGGGATCTCCTAGTTTCTTTGGTACTCTACCCTTAAAAGTATAATTAGCAAGCATGGTGGAAATCTCAGCTTCCGGTATCTTTCTTTTATTTGTCACAATATCTTTCATATACTTAGCATAGGGAGACATTTTCAGAATATCAGTCAAACGCATACGCAAAAAGACAGGTCTAAGCATTTCAACAAAGCGCTCAAAATCCTCATCATCCTTTTTCTTGGATGGTTTAGGAGGAAAGGGCATGGATTTCTGAACCCATGGTTCTCTTTCTTTACCATGCTTCCTAGCAACAAAATCTCATTTATCATATCTTTTATTCTTAGGTTGTGGGTTATCAAGATCAACAACAGGTTCAATCTCCACATCATTATCATTACTAGGTTGAGCATCAACATGAACATCATCATTAGTATTGTCACCAGGCTCATGTTCATTACCAGATTGTGTCTCAGCATCAGAAATAGAAATATCATTTGGATTCTCAGGTGTATCTATAGCAGGTTCACGAGTAGCATGCAAAGTCCTATCATCATTCTTTTTCCTTCTATTGCTAGAATGACTAGGTGCATCAGTATTAATTCTCTGAGAATCTTGCTCAATTCTCTTAGGATGGCCCTCAGGATACAAAGGTTCCTGAGTCATTTTACCACCTCTAGTCACAACTCTAACAAAATGATCATTGTTCTTACCATTCATCTCATTA
This sequence comes from Elymus sibiricus, assembly GCA_039707655.1. Lineage (NCBI taxonomy): Eukaryota > Viridiplantae > Streptophyta > Magnoliopsida > Poales > Poaceae > Elymus > Elymus sibiricus. The sequence continues at coordinate 402,158,341 of CM077671.1, forward strand.
AGTAAATCATTCTGTGCCTTAAGTACTTGTTCTACTTGAGTAGTTACCATGGAAGCATGTTTACTAATAAGCTTAAGATCATTGACAGTTCGACTCATATAATCACCCAAGCGATCAAGCATGTAAGCCTTATGTTTCAATTGTCTACTAACATAAGCATTGAAATTTTCTTGCTTAGCAATAAAGTTATCAAACTCATCCAGGCATTGGCTAGCAGACTTATTATAAGGAATATCACCTTCATCAAATCTACAGAGAGAATTTACCTCTACTACCTGTGTCGTGTGGCACCCCGATAGAGGGCCGACGCAGGCCAGCCCCAGGATAAGAGCTGGCGCACGTCAAAGACATGATGCAACAATTCCAGGCATAAAAATGACTTTATTAATATAATGGAGTATTACAATACTGTTGATTACAATAATATTACATAACTCCAAGGCTAACTATATGGGAGCAGAAGTCTAGGTCCAGCGGCAACGACGTCTCTGGTTGGGCTCCATAACGCACAGGACTGGCTAGGTTACGATCTAGCACGATGGATCTTCTCCTGCAACTGGCCACGTGCAAGGCCAGGTGAGAACTTTGAATGTACTCGCAAGACAACCAAATACATAGCAACCAACAAGCAGATGACAAAGCAAGCCCTATGCTATGCATGAATTAATACTAAGCATGGCAGGAATTCTAACAATGAAAGCATGGATCAAGCATGGCATAACATGGATCAGACATATATTCTACAGAGCATAGCAATATTCACACTAGGTGCTTAAATTACTTACTGTCACTGAGTACCCACTTACTCTCTTCTGGGTTGTCCCACAACCCTCGACATACTCATGATCAACCTGAACTGATCCCAAATCCAATCCAAATCATGTGGTCATCCGACCACTCATCATATAGCCATCCCTTGACTAACATATCTTATACCCAACATCATCTGATGTCTACCCAAGATGAGTTCTTCCATCATTACTAACACTGCTACGGTTGACCACCTAGTGAGGTCTGGACGGGCTGTCCAATACCGTGGACTCGGCTATTCGAATAGATTTTGACACTCTGCAGAGGTTGTACACTTTACCCACACCATGAAGCACCTGGCCTCGTGATCCCATTCGGGTGGACCAGCGTTGCTTCAACAAAACCTGCCTGACCCGTGACTCTTTCATCGTACCACCGGCACTCTTCCTCCCCCGGAGGTCAGCCTTGGGTGGCCCCTGTGTCCTCATGACACCTGCCACCGTCGTGGCCAAACCATGTAGACCCAAACGGGGTCTACTGTCCCAAACGGGGACCGCACGCAAACAAACAATCAACTAGGCTCACAGGGTTATCACCGCCTACCAGATCAGGGTAGCACGCGTGCATAACCCTCCCTCTTTGGAGGTACCGGTGAAAGAGCGCGCGATCAGACCAAGTCAAGGCCATCCCATACCGGCAAATGTGGTTGCACGGGTAAGCCCGGACAGGTGACTCAAGATCAACCAACTACGTATCCTTTATTCATCCCACTCAACATATCCATCATCGTACTATTCCACTGATAATAATAAGTGCTAGCATAGCAAGATCATAGTACTGATAATCATGGCATGAGATCAACCATAATACTAACATGGCAATGCTATTAACAATATCATTATTATGGAGATATGGAAATAAGACATGGCACTAGATGAATGGAAATGCTAGTGTCTAATACCGATGTCACCACCGGTGTATAAGTGCAACCTAACAGGCGATACAGGTAAACACACAGGTGCAAGCAAAGTCATCACGCAAGTCCGGAGCTCATGGTAAGAGGTTGGCTTGCCTGGGGGTCGACGAATACGCCGGGAGGAAGAGCGATCACCTCGCGGAAGAATTCGCCGGAAAGGGTTCTCTCTCAGAGGGCTCGATCGGAGGGCAAGGGCACAATGGTTATTTACACTATGTGAACACATATGGAAATAGTACCAACATGAAGGGCTCGAAGAGACGAAGATGTGGGCGCTGGTTTCACCTGATTCCGAGCTACGGTCGCGGAGAAACGGACGTTCGTTCGTTAGGCGGTGAAATGGACAGAATAGTGTCCATTTCAGCTTTAACGGGTGAACGTTCATAAAATAACCCCTTCGGCCGTCGGCTGAGAAAATGAAAGCGTATTTTTGTGATTACGCTTTCACTACAGAGAAAACGTACTTCCCTCTGAGGATGCGGGAGAATACGCTTCTCGAACAGGAAAGCGTATTCACGGAATTACGCCTTCACTTAAAACCGACTGGGCCCGGGTTGACTTTTCTTTCTCCAGCTGACATGTGGGCCCGGGCTCATCTCTTCCTCTCTCCTCCACCCGGTCATCTTCTTCCCCCGACAGAGAGACAGGGGAAGGCCGCGGCCGCTCGGGCCGGGCTCGTCACCGGCGCTTCCTCACCCAGCCGCGCCTGCCGGCGAGCGAAGGACGGCCGCCGAGCCTTGCCGCGCTCGGGGAATGAGCTTGCGACCACTAGGGTCAACCGAGACGTCAGCATCTGGCGGTGGACAGCCGCCACGGCCATTGGAGGAGACGAGCATGGATCGGGCGTGGGCTGCGGGGAGGCTTCCTTGCTCGGCTCCGACGGGAGGCCGAAGCAATGCCGACGGCGCTCGGTTGCGGCGATGAAGGGAGGGCGCCCAAGGCTCGATTAGGTGGGGGCTAGGCTCGATGGGGAACGGGAGGACCATCATGGAATTGGCGATGGAGAAAGGTTGATGATGACGAAGACCGAAGATTCCCCTCTCCGGAACCCCAAACGGGCTCCAGATCTGGCCTCCCGATGAAGAACAGGAGGTGGCGGCGGCTCCGTCTCGTGAAACACAATAATTATTTCTCTCTGATTTTTCTCTCCAAATTTAGGAATTTATAGTGGCGGAGATAGGGCAAGTGGGGCCCCGAGGTGCGCACAACCCACCAGGGCACGCCGGGAGGGGGCTGGCGTGCCCTGGTGTATTGTGGCCAGCCTGGGCCCCCTCTCCGGTGGTTTCCGGCTCCAGTATTTTTTATATTTTCCAAAATAAATCTCCAAAAAGTTTCGTTCCATTCCAAGAACTTTTATTTCTGCAAAAAAACAACACCATGGTAATTCTGCTGAAAACAGCGTCAGTCTGGGTTAGTTCCATTCAAATCATGCAAATTAGAGTCCAAAACAAGGGCAAAAGAGTGAGGAAAAGAAGATACGTTGGAGACATATCACTCATTATCTAAACCGGCATCTATCAATGATGTTCAGTGCCTGGCGGGCCGTATTGCCGCCTTAAGCCGATTTATAAGCCGACTGGGAGAGAAGGCCATCCCTTTATATCAGATGATGAAGAAGACAGATAATTTTGTCTGGAGTGATGCTGCCAATGATGCGTTAGAGGCGCTCAAGAAACAATTAGCTGAGCCGCCTGTCTTGGCTGCTCCCGTGGAAAAAGAGCCATTGCTCCTATACGTGGTGGCTAATAACAAGGCCGTCAGCGCGGCAGTTGTTGTGGAGCGCAAGGAAACAGGCAAAGAGTACCCAGTCCAGCGGCCGGTTTATTACGTCAGTGAGGTTTTGACAGAGTCCAAGCAAAGATACCCGCATTGGCAAAAGCTGGTGTTTGGTATGTTCATGGCATATCGCAAGCTGAAACATATTTCCTTGGACATCCAATCACCATGGTTAGCTCTGCTCCTTTGGGATATATCATTCAAAATAGAGAGGCCACAGGTAGGATTGCTTAGTGGTCAATTGAGCTTGGACCTCTTAATTTGAGGTATGTGCCTCGAACAGCTATCAAGTCTCAAGCCCTGGTGGATTTTATCAATGACTGGACAGAGTGTCAAGCACCTGAGGAGAAGCCGTACAATATGTATTGGACAATTCACTTTGATGGATCCAGACAGTTGGAAGGTTCAGGGGCTGGAGTTGTCTTAACTTCCCCACGAGGTGATAAATTTTGTTATGTTTTAAGGTTAATGTTTCCTTGTACCAACAATGCAGCTGAATATGAAGCCTTGCTTCATGGGCTCCGTGTGGCTAAGGAGATGAATTTGAGCCGGGTCAGATGTCTGGGCTACTCAGACCTGGTGGCTTAGCAAGTTTCAGGTGCTGGGGAACGCGACAGAAAACAAAAATTTCTGAACTGCGAGCACGCCCAGGATCACTATAGAGATGCATAGAAGGTTTTGATCTGATCATCACCGACTCATAGCGCAGCGGAAGTAGAGTCGATGTTGATCGTCGGTGCAGATCCCCGCAGCTAGGATTTTACAACCTCCCAAACGCGAGGATGTACCCCCTCGTCTGCCCCCCGGACAACCCTCCGGGAGGCGGTCAGACAGTCCCTCGGACGGTCACTCGGACATCCCTCCGGGAGGACCCTCGAAACTCGGACAGTCATTCGGACAGGCCTTCGGGAGGCACTCTCGAACTAAGACCGAAAGTACGATCTCTCTACAGAGTTGCACACATACGGTGTCATCTATCCGGCAGGGCTTCGCCGTCAAACTCGTTCCTGCCGGAACCCAGACAGCCTTTCGGCTCTACGAAACTATTTTGCTGGGAGGGAGAGAGAAGCCAGACAAGTCTATGGCATGTGTATGAGAGCAAGGGATAATCTTGGAGAGCCTTCTCCACCTGTATTTATAGGAGGAGCAAGGGGTAGAGGCCATGGGTGAAAAAAGTCCAAAAGGGGCTTGGATATTTCACCATGCCACATAAGGATGGGTTGATCTTATCCACCTAATGGTGGAAGGAAGCCCATGGGCCCCCCCCATGCCATGGACGAAATTGGCTGACCCCTTGGGGGGGCCCACCACCTTTCCATCCACCTTATCTTCTCTCCAAAAATAGGGAATACCTTCTAGAAGGAAACCCCACCAAAACCAGCCCAAAAAGTGCTTTTCACTATTCACGAAGACATTTTTCTACGTCCGATAAATCCCAAATTATTTCCGTGTGCCTAGAACAATTCCAGTACCCACTAAAACAATTTTGAATGCATTCCGAAACAATGTTTTTCTTCAGCGAAAAGCTACTACAGCGGTTCCGTCTGCTCCGGAACATTTCCGGTTTTTATCCTGGAAAATCCCCAGAAGTTTCCAGAATACAACTGGCACCCTCCAAGAATTATCTGGCATGTTCCGAAACCATTTTGACTTAATGGTATACCCCGAAAAAACTTTTTGGTTTTACCGAAACTATTCCGGTGTTCTCTCTCCGGAACTTTTCCGTTGACTCCGAAACTTTTTCGGTGCATTTCTCTCAGACTCCCTGTCTAGTATTCAGCAGATAGATGACCCTTAAGCGTGTGACCCTATACGTTCGGTGAAGTATAGACATGACCGGAACACCTTCCGATCAATGATCAACATCGGAGCCGTGGACACCCATATTGACCCCTATACCCACACGAATGAATATTCGAGCGTACCTCCAGTTGCTGTGTGCTATTCCTTTTACTTCGCGATATGTTACAAAACCCGAGGTGAGATTTATCGGCATCCCCGTGGATCAACACTTGTCCACAATGCCAATTACCTCGTTGCTGGTTTTGTTCTCTTTTCTCGTTTCCGCGTTCCGGCATCCCCGTGATCAAATCACACTGTGTCTGGCCAGACGATGATGGATACCGTAACACCGAGAGGGCCCGAGAATATCTCTCCATCGTCGGAGGAGCAAATCCCAATCTTGAGCTACCAAGTTACTTGTCATACTTTTCCGTGAACCCGTGAGCCGCCGTAATAGCCACCCTGTTACAGATGACGTTTAACAAACCCCAAAGTTCACGAAGCAAGTACGAAGGAACTCGATAGTCTCATGGTCTAAGGAATTATGCAAACGTTAACTTTCTCTCTGTTATTAACCATTAACTTGTGACGAATGTATCTCATAGCATAACATCAATTCGGGTCAATTCAACACAAATATTCTTCTAATATTGTGCCCTCAAAGTTGCCGGCATAGCCATGCCTATGATCAGGAAAACAGAACCATCATGCAACACGTGAGCTAGTCTTAGAGGCCAGACTAGGAATACATTTTACCGTTTATTATTCCACACGTGCATATGAGTCTTCCTCCGAGCCTCGTGGTTATTGTAGACTCGAGAACCATAGCAGTTATAGCATGGAATATAAACTTAATTAGGAACATGGGGATAAATAATAACATGTATTATTGCCTCTAGGGCATATCTCCTACAGACTCCCACTTGCACTAGAGTCAATAATCTAGTCAATGCTAATGCACTTTACACCTATGGCATACTGGTGTAAAATATGCTTCGCTTGTGGTATAGCCTGATGTCCAACGGATCTGACAACTTCAGCTCCGTGTGTATCTATGCATATCCTCGTGTTTTCATGCTTTCACAAAATTCATATTTTGTGTGGACTTGGCTTTGTATATATGTGAATCACAGGTCAAACCTTGATTCCTCAGACTGAGCTATGGAGCAACTATCTGCAATAGTATCCCATTGACCAAAGCCATCTTGGAACCATACTAAGTTCATGAATGAACTATATGATTCAACATCTTCTTTATCGCTTCCAAAACATCAACATACTTAGCCATTGTTATAGAATTCGCCACAGTAACCTGTTAGAACAATTCCAACTTACCGTGCCACCGTATTGTGTATTACACAAAACCTTAACTTAAAACGAAAATCACATGGAGCATTAATGAAGACTGTATCAATGTAATTACTTACAATGAGCACTTCATAATCTCTGCTTGCGAGAAAACATGTCACCAGTGCTACTTTAGTACTCAATGACATTTTTCACTGTTGTCCTATGATCAGTACTTTGATCACTTTGCTATCTATACTCGCAACGGTTTGGGAGTATCAGACATATCTGGTTGTTTTACATACCATGGAATACATGATTAATCCAAACACAAGTGTGTGTGCAATCTCCATCATGTATTTTGCTCAGCAGTGTTTTGGGACACCGAGTCTTACAAAACTCTTTCCATGTGACTTCGGCAAGAATCACTCCTTGGCGGTTTTAGTGCTAAATTGTTTTAGCATCTTGTCAATATGTATTTCTGCTTAGCCCCATTAGGCAAATCTATCTCCATAGATCATTAAGCCTAATAGCAAGGCTATTTAGCCCAAGCACTTCATCGAAAAACTATTTTCAAATGAAGTCCTAATTCGTGTCAAGAAATTTATTTCCAATTAACAATGTGTCAAGCACACAAGGTTTTTAAAAATATTATTATTCTCCCACTTACTTTCTTGAAACCACAAGCATCTTCATTATCCATTGATGAAATCAAACTCTTTTGATCATTTCATCAAAACGAAGATTCCAACTCCATTTTGCTCTCTTCTGTCCATTGCTGGAACTCTGAAGTTTGCATACTCACTAGCATCCTTTGGATCTACAAAATACTTTGGACTGTATCACATACAAATCCTAGTTTGTATTCCCATTTCATGGAAATTCTTTCGCCATCCATGTTTCATATCTCATGATTGAAATATGTATTAATTGCTAGTTTAACCCGAACCGACTTTAAGCATCGCTGCGGTGAAACAACCTCATCGTAGTCAACTCCTTGAACTTGTTATTGCAACAAGTCGAGCTTTATGGATAAAACATTTTATCCACATCAGTTTATAGTTTCATAAATATTCGTTAGACTCTAAGTCTTCCGAAAGGTGCATCAAGGTTTTAATCTTGAATCACTTATATGGAAACTATCTCGGATTGTATTGGCATTTAGCCAATTCCAGAGTCAGGGCCCATCAACGCTTCCTTGTGTATCGTAGATATACGGTTGTCTAACAACAATATCTCATTTGCGCACCTGAGAGGTTTGCACGAGCTTTGCCTACGTTGTTCAGCTGCAAGTTCGACCGAAGTCCATACATCTCATGTAGAGGCTTCTGTATCAGTCGTAGTAGGAAACTCTGGAATCACTTCCAAGGTTCCTTTCCTTTGATCTGATGACGAAGATACTTATTATCTCGTCGAGTTGCACTGTCCTCCCACTCACCTTTTTGCAAGAACTATTCTCTTTAAAAGCATACCGTTTTGCGGCAAAATCCTTTGCCTCGGTATAGTGGTGGGGGAATACCCAACATTATGAGATAACCTACAAAGTAGCACTTGTCTGATTTGGAATAGATATGTAACCTTTTACACAAGCCCCATATTCCAAATGTTAAGAAAAGATATAACATGGTTGGGCGTACCATAGCATGGCGTTATTTCAACAGACCCGATGGAGCTCTTTTCAGTGTAAAAGCCGAAGTCTCTAAAGCATTACTCATAAAAGGGATAAAGGCAAATTGATTTATGTCATCTTTGATCTCACCATGTCATAAATGGTTTGATTACATCTTCACGGACATTCCACTTACTGTGGTGTTCCGGGAGGTGTAAGTTATGAAACACTTTTCACAACTCATCAGACATTCGCTAAACTTGTAACTCAAAATATTCCTTTCCGCAATCTAATTGTAGAAACATAATTTTCTTGTTACAATAATTTCTACTTCATTTTTTTTTAAAACCTTTTGAATGATTTCAAAAGATCCAGACTTACGTCTCATCAAGTAAATATCCATATATCTACTTGAGTCATTTCAGAAGATAGACGAATCCACTGCTAGCAACAACATTTATCGGACTACACACATCACGATGTATGATCACCAATAAGTTCTTTGCTCGTTCCTTATGGCCTGTGAACGGTATTTCAGTCACTTCACTTCTCGGAGGAAAGTTGCAAGTGTCAGATGATTCATAATCAAACGACTTCAAAATCCATCATTATGGAATTTCTCCATGCGGGTTTCTCCAATGTGACCAAATGCAGTGCCACACATATGTGGTATTCTTTTAGTCTTGCAACATTTAGTGTCAGTGTTACAGATGTATCATATTACCATCAATATTCATAACATACATCCAATCCTTGATGGAAGCATGGCCCTTATGTTATTCATGATACTGAACAACAATTGTTCTTTTATGAATAACTCTCTTGCAAGAAACATTATGCAAATGGGCTAGAGTGTGTAAAACTCTAAAATGAATTATGAAAGTAAATACAGAGGTAATGTATTATTATCAATATTCATAACATACATCTCATTCATAATGAAAGTATGGCCTTTATTCAAAACACCGAACATCAAAAGTTCTCTTATGAACAACCTTCTTGCAATATACTTTATGCAATGGGCTAGAGTGTGTAAAACTCTAAAATGAATTATGAAAGTAAATACAGAGGTCATGTATTATTATCAATATTCATAACATACATCTCATTCATAATGAAAGTATGGCCTTTATTCATAACACCGAACATCAAAAGTTCTCTTATGAACAACCTTCTTGCAATATACTTTATGCAATGGGCTAGAGTGTGCAAAACTCTAAAATGAATTATGAAAATAAATACAGATGGTAATACACAGATGGTAGGTATAGTAACTTTTACTATGTTCCCAGCGCGTATCTAAACCTCATTACTGGCAAGTCTTTTAGGCCGTAGTAGTTCTTGTATCGAGTTGCAAGAGAATGCAATCGAACGGGTATTCCTATGATCAAAAGTTAATCACAATACCCTAGAATCATTGACTAACAGTTTAATCACAATTCCCAAGAACTATTTCTTTTTGACCAGCCTTCCAAAGATCAATAACTTGTATGACTTTCATACATGAGCTGGACATTCCTGACTTCTTTCCTTTTGCCTTTATACTTCTAACAGTTTTACTTTCAGTCTTTCTCCTACTCTCAGAAGAAGCACCCAACTTAAGAGTGGCGTTAGCCCCGGACTTCCTAGGTGTGTAAGTCACACTAACACCCTTTGGACATTTCCTTTCTCTTTAAGTTGTTTGTTTTATTCACCTTCATTTACATGACAGGCGTTCTCCTGGATCCCTCTCTTATCAGTCAAATGACCAGTAAACACTTTACTAATACCTTGCAAACAAACATTGCTTTGGATATCTCATATCTTTTAGCCTTTGTTTGTATCTGAAAATAATTTTCAGTTCCATGAGTATCACATAACTATCCCAAACTTTTGAAGTTCGGGTTTTATGGAAACAAACATATTGCACTTGACCGTAACGGAATTCTAGCTTTTGGACCGAAGGACGAGAGTCACATCATCCATAGCATCAGTGGGAGAATACCGAAAGCATGTGATAGGACAAAGTCCTTCTCGGCACTCTTGAGGACAATCCTCACATTACGTTACCAATCGTAAAGTTTTAACCAGATAAATAACAACTTATTCAATTTTAATAGGGAAGGTGGAAACGCGAGCCATTATTCTACAACTATTTTGCAAATTTCACTTAGACGATGTCCATAATTAATTGCACCGAGTATTTAAACAAGTTAATTCTACAGTGCGCTCCCACTCAAATCAATCTCTCATAATTGATTGTGAGTGATTCAAGACCCACATTTCCATTCAACGCCATTGTTCGAGATGAACACTGATGGCGCGAACTTCAATTGGTAGGCAAACTTGCCAATCACATCTCCATGTGACTCTTGTTCATCTTTCGATGCGTGTGTTCCGAGCTCAGGACGATCCTGCCATGAATGTCAAGATAACCAAGTGATCTTGCTGCGAGGTCTGACCTCACCCGCCTTACACCCGTACAATCGTTCGTACCCATGTAGATCATGGCGCACCTCGACAGGAAGGATGCCGTGACGGTGCTACACTTGGGAGAACACTAACTACTTGATATTTTTTGTGAGAGATCACCCTAATAAAAGCGACTACCGCGCAATCAAGAAGGGTGCATCAAGAGGGATAAACATCTCAGGCAATTCATAATAGCATGATATGGTGTAGCCCTTTCTGACGAAGAAGCCATCAATTTCTTCGTCTTCGGCATTCGCGTCGGTGTTCACCTTCGCGAAGTTTGCCACCACCTTGTCGATGCACCAGATAATATTGCTATCTCTATAGCTAATAAGATAAGTGCATTACATAAGGTTGACACGCGGGTCATTAAAGTGACAATCATATGGCTCCAGCCATCATGCCGAATCATGACACGCAGGTCATGTTAATTTACATTGTATAGTCATCTCATACATAATCAAATTAAATATGAGAACATCTATACCAGATCACATGCACGCCTCATGTCATCCTGCAAAACCAAGTTAGACGCCTCTAATCGGTTTATGCAAAATTTTATTTTACGTGGCTTCTAAGGTTTCAACCAAACCACAGCTACCAACGTTTATCATCAAGCATGATCATTCAAGTTGCTAGATTAACTTTGCAGGCACGAGATAATAAAATCTCGAGCCCCATACTAAACTTCATCATACGCATGACCCCCGTGCAGATCATATCTGCATTGCCCTTTCGTCTGCGAAACATCCATCTTTCTTAACTATGGCGGAACCCAAAGACACTGAAGCACTTCGTTGATCTGTCAATCAGCATACTCAGGAGCAGCATGAAAGGATCGTGGATTTCCAGAACTTTGTCAGATTCCACCATGCCGTCAAGATCAGGACTACGCAAATTCAAAGGAAGCAACAAGAATATCAGGTAATAGATTTCATCTACTACCCGCACAAATAATTTTCAGCAATAGATCTTATCTACTACAAAATTATACTATGCAATACCCATACATCTCATGTATTCTAGATCGTAACCTGCATCTACGCATAGCCTGGCTCATGATGCCACTATTGGGGAACGCGACAGAAAACAAAAATTTCTGAACTGCGAGCATGCCCAGGATCACTATAGAGATGCATACAAGGTTTTGATCTGGTCATCACCAACTCATAGCGCAGCGGAAGTAGAGTCGATGTTGATCGTCGGTGCAGATCCCCGCAGTTAGGATTTTACAACCTCCCAACCGCGAGGATGTACCCCCTCGTCTGCCCCCTGGACAGCCCTCCGGGTGGCGGTCAGATAGTCCCTCGGACGGTCACTCGGACAGCCCTTCGAGAGGACCCTCGAAACTCGGACAGTCATTCGGACAGCCCTTTGGGAGGCACTCTCGAACTAAGACCGAAACTACGATCTCTCTACAGAGTTGCACACATACGGTGTCATCTATCCGGCGGGGCTTCGCCGCCCAGAACTAGTTCCTGCCGGAACCCAGACAGCCTTTCGGCTCTATGAAACTATTTCGCTGGGAGGGAGAGAGAAGCCAGACAAGTCTATGGCATGTGTATGAGAGCAAGGGATAATCTTGGAGAGCCCTCTCCACCTCTATTTATAGGAGGAGCAAGGGGTTGAGGCCATGGGTGAAAAAAGTCCAAAAGGGGCTTGGATATTTCCCCATGCCACATAAGGATGGGTTGATCTTATCCACCTAATGATGGAAGGAAGCCCCATGGGGCCCCCCATGCCATGGACGAAATTGGCTGCCCCCTTGGGGGGGGGCACCACCTTTCCATCCACCTTATATTCTCTCCAAAAATAGGGAATACCTTCTAGAAGGAAACCCCACCAAAACCAGCCCAAAAAGTGCTTTTCACTATTCACAAAGACATTTTTCTGCGTCCGATAAATCCCAAATTATTTCAGTGTGCCTAGAACAATTCCAGTACCCACTAAAACAATTTTGAATGCATTCCGAAACAATTCCAGAACAATGTTTTTCTTCAGCGAAAAGCTACTACAGCAGTTCCGGCTGCTCCGGAACATTTCCGGTTTTTATCCTGGAAAATCCCCAGAAGTTTCCAGAATACAACTGGCACCCTCCAAGAATTATCAGGCATGTTCCGAAACCATTTTGAATTAATGGTATACCCCGAAAAAACTTGTTGGTTTTACTGAAACTATTCCGGTGTTCTCTCTCCGGAACTTTTCCGTTTACTCCGAAACTTTTTCGGTGAATTTCTCTCAGACTCCCTGTCTAGTATTCAGCAGATAGATGACCCTTAAGCGTGTGACCCTATAGGTTCGGTGAAGTATAGACATGACCGGAACACCTTCCGATCAATGATCAACATCGGAGCCGTGGACACCCATATTGACCCCTATACTCAAACGAATGAATATTCGAGCGTACCTCCAGTTGCTGTGTGCAATTCCTTTTACTTCGCGATATGTTACAAAACCCGAGGTGAGATTTATCGCCATCCCCGTGGATCAACACTTGTCCACAATGCCAATTACCTCATTGCCGGTTTTGTTCTCTTTTCTCGTTTCCGCGTTCCGGCATCCCCGTGATCAAATCACACTGTGTCTGGCCAGACGATGATGGATACCATAACACCGAGAGGGCCCGAGAATATCTCTCCATCGTCGGAGGAGCAAATCCCAATCTTGAGCTACCAAGTTACTTGTCATACTTTTCCGTGAACCCGTAAGCCGCCGTAATAGCCACCCTGTTACAGATGACGTGTAACAAACCCCAAAGTTCACGAAGCAAGTACGAAGGAACTCGATAGTCTCATGGTTTAAGGAATTATGCAAACGTTAACTTTCTCTCTGTTATTAACCATTAACTTGTGACGAATGTATCTCATAGCATAACATCAATTCGGGTCAATTCAACACAAATATTCTTCTAATATTGTGCCCTCAAAGTTGCCGGCATAGCCATGCCTATGATCAGGAAAACAGAACCATCGTGCAACACTTGAGCTAGTCTTAGAGGCCAGACTAGGAATACATTTTACCGTTTATTATTCCACACGTGCATATGAGTCTTCCTCCGAGCCTCGTGGTTATTGTAGACTCGAGAACCATAGCAGTTATAACATGGAATATAAACTTAATTAGGAACATGGGGATAAATAATAACATGTATTATTGCCTCTAGGGCATATCTCCTACAGACTCCCACTTGCACTAGAGTCAATAATCTAGTCAATGCTAATGCACTTTACACCTAAGGCATACCGGTGTAAAATATGCTTCGCTTGTGGTATAGCCTGATGTCCAACGGATCTGACAACTTCAGCTCCGTGTGTATCTTTGCATATCCTCACGTTTTCACGCTTTCACAAAATTCATATTTTTTGTGGACTTGGCTTTGTATATATGTGAATCACAGGTCAAACCTTGATTCCTCAGACTGAGCTATGGAGCAACTATCTGCAATAGTGTCCCATTGACCAAAGCCATCTTGGAACCATACTAAGTTCATGAATGAACTATATGATTCAACATCTTCTTTGTCGCTTCCAAAACGTCAACATACTTAGCCTTTGTTATAGAATTCGCCACAGTAACCTGTTTAGAACAATTCCAACTTACCGTGCCACCGTATTGTGTATTACATAAAACCTTAACTTAAAACGAAAATCACATGGAGCATTAATGAAGACTGTATCGATGTAATTACTTACAACGAGCACTTCATAATCTCTGCTTGCGAGAAAACATGTCACCAGTGCTACTTTAGTACTCAATGACATTTTTCACTGTTGTCCTATGATCAGTACTTTGATCACTTTGCTCTCTATACTCGCAACGGTTTGGGAGTATCGGACATATCTGGTTGTTTTACATACCATGGAATACATGATTAATCCCAACACAAGAGTGTGTGGAATCTCCATCATGTATTTTGCTCAGCAGTGTTTTGGGACACCGAGTCTTACAAAACTCTTTCCATGTGACTTCGGCAAGAATCACTCCTTGGCGGTTTTAGTGCTAAATTGTTTTAGCATCTTGTCAATATGTATTTTTGCTTAGCCCCATTAGGGAAATCTATCTCCATAGATCATTATGCCTAATAGCAAGGCTATTTAGCCCAAGCACTTCATCAAAAAACTATTTTCAAATGAAGTCCTAATTCGTGTCAAGAAATTTATTTCCAATTAACAATGTGTCAAGCACACAAGGTTTTTAGAAATATTATTATGCTCCCACTTACTTTCTTGAAACCACATCTTGCTATACCTGACCCGGAAGGGCAGTTGGTGGTGGCTCTTCGCGCTGTTCCTGACTGGATGCTACTGTATCTGGCGTATCTGACTCGTGGCGAGTTACGTGAGGATGAGACCTTGGCGCGGCAAATCACGAGGCGGTCTAAGTCCATGACCATTGTCAATGGCGAGTTACATAAATGCAGTGTAGCTGGTGCTTTTCAACGCTGTGTTTCTCCCGAGGAGGGCCGTGAAATCTTACAAGAGATACATGCAGGCGACTGTGGTCATCACGCTGGCTCAAAATCTTTGGTGGCCAAGGCTTTTCGGCATGGGTTCTACTGGTTGAAAGCTCATGCAGACGCGGAGGATATAGTTAGTAAATGTGATGGGTGTCAGAAATTCGAACGACGAGCCCATATGCCGGCTCAAGAGTTGCGGATGATTCCAATCACCTGGCCGTTTGCGGTCTGGGGGCTTGATATGGTTGGACCGTTTAAAAGGTCTAAGGATAAGAAGACCCACCTTTTGGTGGCAGTTGATAAGTTTACTAAGTGGATTGAGGCGGAGCGAGTCAGTAAATGTGACGCGGCAACAACAGTTCAGTTCATCAAAAAGCTAATCTTCCGCTTTGGTTAACCCCACAGTATCATCACTGATAATGGTACAAATCTGTCAAAAGGGGCTATGAAGGAGTTTTGTCAGAGTGACCACATCCGCCTTGATGTCTCCTCGGTAGCCCATCCACAGTCTAACGGTCAGGCAGAATATGCTAACCAGGAAATCTTGAGAGGGATCAAACCCCGGCTTATGGTTCCTTTGGAACGAACGCCGGGTTGTTGGGTGGAGGAGCTGCCTTCAGTTCTTTGGAGCATCAGAACCACCCCCAACAGATCAACAGGCTACACGCCTTTCTTCATGGTTTATGGCGCAAAAGCAGTTCTCCCCAGTGATATTCATCATGACTCGCCCAGGGTGGCGGCTTATGTTGAAGCTGATAATGAGACGGCGCATCAGGACGCGCTGGACGCCTTGGATGAAGAGCGGGATCTTGCAGCAGCACGATCAGCGATTTAACAACAAGATCTGCGTCGCTATCATAGTCGTAGAGTTAAAACCCGGACGTTCCAAGAAGGCGACTTAGTGCTCTGTTTGATTCAAGATCAGACAGATATGCACAAGTTATCACCCCCTTGGGAGGGACCCTTTGTGGTTAGCAAGAATCTCAACAATGGGTCCTATTATCTCATTGATATATGGGGGAGCGACAAGTCACGTACTTCTGGAGAGGAAACTAGCAGGCCGTGGAATATTGCTCATCTTCGGCCTTACTACACTTGAGTCATTGGCTCTCATCAATGTACATACCTCTGTCATTGTATATACCTTTTTATAATATAATAAAGCCGGCATCCCCATAATTCGGGGCCTCTGTCGTTTTCATCCAACGATCTTTTGTGCAAAAGTTGGTTAATAATAAGGTCACTTGGGGGCATCCAACTCAATGAGTTCAACTTTCCTACCCTCTTGACCGGCTTACATGCCATATTTGAGTTAAACCTGCCTGTTTGCAACTTGCTACTCCACCAGGTGACCCGCCATACACTAGACAGTCAATCTTTCACTAAGACCCTAAACTTGTCAAAGTTAAAATGGCGGCTTATGTCACGAGAGAGCCGGCTTACACAGATCTAGGATAAACTCACCTGTTTGTTGTAGTCTCTCAGCTATGTGGCCCGTTCGTACTTTTAACAGTCAATCTTTTTTAAGACCCTGAACCGGTTAAGTTTAAAACGACGGATTTATGTCACGTGAGAGCCGGCTTATGGGATTGTAGGCGCTCATGCCTAGCTTCTATGAAGCAAAAATCTTGAGTTTTTCCTCAAAAATACAAACAAGAGTTGATCTCTTCTGGTTGTGCCTTCAAAGCCGCCTAACAAAAATTCAAGATATATATGTATATATTGTCTTCTTGTTGTTTTACAGGAATTTTTCATGAGGAGGTTCTAAGTCTTCGGATGACAACTGATCCGGCTTAGTATTACTCATTGATCAAGCTTGTTGCTGTCATGACCCTCCAGCAGGTTTGTTTCCATATTTTCCAGGCTATGGGGTATTGAGTTATTAACTCGCCCCGGATTATGGTGGTAAATCGCCAGCCAAGGAGTTGATCAAAATTTCCTAGAGAATTAAGAGATATCATCACATCAAGCATACACATGTTTTGATAAAGATTACAGCAGTTAAACCGCCAGGATATAAAGTTGGCAAAACATGCACGAAGGCATAGCAGAATCACAACTGTTTTCAAACTACGTTATTACAAGGCCACAGCCGGGCCCTTCAAATTTCTGGCCAAGTGTTTTATAGAGTTACATCACTCTAAGCCGGCCTCAGTACCATCCGGCTTACGATCAGCAGGATCATTGTCACCCTGGCGCTTGGTGGTGGAAGGCTCCGGGTCATCCTGTGCCGGCTCTTCGTTGTCTGCTATCTGGAGATCATCAGAAGTCCAGTCGATGCTCGTTAACGCCTCAAAGGTTGCCTCATCGTTAAGTATTATGGATGGATCAAGGTTAGGGGCAAACATATTCTTACGCCTTTGAGGGGTCAAGTCGGCAACTGCATGTGAAGGCGCCTTGATACGCGTGTTGTTGCTGTCGTAAGCCGGATGATACTTGGCCAAATTTGCTTCTTGGGCAAGTTGACATGCTAGTGGCTGATACGTCTCCGTCGTCTCTATAATTTTTGATTGTTTCCTGCCAATATTATACAACTTTCACATACTTTTGGCAACAATTTATATGATTTATTGGACTAACCTATTGATCCAGTGCCCAGTGCCAGTTCCTGTTTGTTGCATGTTTTTTGTTTCGCAGAATTACCATATCAAACAAAGTCCAAACGCGATAAAAATTTACAGAGATTTTTTTTGGAATATTTGTGAATTTTGAGAAGTGGAATCAATGCGAACGGAGGCCCACAACCCCCACGATACATCAGGGCGCGGCCAGGGGGCCCAACCGCGGCCTGGTCGGTGCTGCCCACCTCGTATGTCGGTTGGAGCTCTCCTTCAGTCGCAAGGAAGCTAATTTTTAGATAAAAATCCCCTCAAAATTTCAGCCCGATCGGAGTTACGGATCTCTGGGAATATAAGAAACGGTTTTTGGCCAGAAAACAGGAACGCGAAACAGAAGAGAACAGAGAGGGAGATCCAATCTAGGAGGGGCTCCTGCCCCTCCGCCGCCATGGAGGCCATGGACCAGAGGGGGAACTCTCCTCCCATCTAGGGGGGGGGGGGAGGCCAAGGAAGAATAAGAAGGAGGGGGGCTCTCTCCCCCTCTCTCCCGGTGGCACCGGAACGCCGCCGGGGCAATCATCGTGACGGCGATCTACACCAACAACTTTTCCGCCGTCAACACCAACTCTCTCTCCATCTATGCAGCGGTGTAACTCCCCTTTTCCCCGCTGTAATCTCTACTTAAACATGGTGCTCAACTCCATATACTATTTCCCAATGATATATGGCTATCCTATGATGTTTGAGTAGATCCGCTTTGTCCTATGGGCTAATTGATGATCGTGGTTGGTATGATTGTATATTTTATTATGGTGCTTTCCTACGGTGCCCTCCGTCTCGCACAAACGTGAGGGATCCTCGCTGTAGGGTGTTGCAATGTGTTCATGATTTGCCTATGGTGGGTGGCGTGAGTGACAGAATACACACACCCGAGTAGGTGGGTTGTTGCATATGGGAGTAAAGAGGACTTGATACTTAATGCTATGGTTGGGTTTTACCTTAATGATCTTTAGTAGTTGCGGATGCTTGCTAGAGTTCCAATCATAAGTGCATATGATCCAAGTAGAGAAAGTATGTTAGCTCATGCCTCTCCCTCATATAAAATTGCAAGAATGATTACCGGTCTAGTTATCAATTGCCTATGGACAAATAACCTTCTTGTTTGACAAAAGCTTTCTACTAAACAACTAACTTTTATTATCTTGCTTTTTTACTCATAGTTTTATTTCCCGCAAAGTACTTCTAGTTTTATTCGTGCAAACTATCCTATCACCTACAAAGTAGTTTCATACTTGTTCTAGGTAAAGCAAACGTTAAAGTGTGCGTAGAGTTGTATCGGTGGTCGATAGAACTTGAGGGAATATTTGTTCTACCTTTAGCTCCTCGTTGGGTTCGACACTCTTACTTATCGAAAAAGGTTACAAACGATCCCCTACACTTGTGGGTTATCAAGACCTTTTTCTGGCGCTGTTGCCGGGGAGCAATAGCGTGGGGTGAATATTCTCGTGTGTGCTTGTTTGCTTTATCACTAAGTAATTTTTATTTTCTGTTATTAGTTGTTTTATATCTTTAGTTATGGATATGGAACACGAAACACCAAAAAAATTAGTGGTACTTGCTACTCATCGAGATGGGGAACCTCCTAAAACCCTCGATGCTAGTTATGTGAAACACGTTAATTACTCCTTCAATAATCCCGAGAAATCCTCAAGGAACTTTATAATGGGATACACATTGGATCAACGTGAGTACTTTAGGGATTATCACTTATCTCAAAAAGGGAAACACTTATGGGATCAAATTAGAATACTGGAATGGTTTGCTTGGGATGCATGCTCGAGATGTGACTTTACATGTTGCTCTAATATAGAAGCTCGACACCTTCCCTTTCAATGCAAATTTAATTTAGCTTCTTATGCTAAAGGTATTTATGATTACTATGATGTAGAACGAATAGAAGAATTTATTGCTTTTAAAGGTGCTTATGAAATTGCTTCTTTGCTTGAAAAGTATGATGATGATGTTCCTTATGAATCTGAAATCTTATCCATACTTAAATATTGCTATGAGAATTATGATTGCAATGCTGATATTATTGAATTTATTGAAATAATGACCGCTGCCTTGGAAGAGACTAATATTTTGCAGGAATCTATGGAAGATGAAATTGCTGAAACTATGAGCTCATTAGATGAAAAAGATGAGGAGGAGAGCGAAGAACAAACGGAGGGAGAGCGGATTAGCTACCCGTGCCCACCTTCTAATGAGAGTAACCCTTCAACTCATACATTGTTTAATTTCCCTTCGCACATACCGAAGGATGAATGCCAAAATGAATGCTATGATGATTGCTATGATCCCTTGGATTCGTTTGAAATATCCCATTTTGATGAACTTGATGCTTGCTATGCTTGTGGCCATGATGCCAATATAAATTATGCTTATGAAGATGAACTTGCTATAGTTCCTTATGTTAAGCATGAAATTGTTGCTATTGCACCCACACATGATAGTCCTATTATCTTTTTGAATTCTCCCAACTACACTATATCGGAGAAGTTTGCTCTTATTAAGGATTATATAGATGGGTTGCGTTTAGCTACTACACATGACGACTTTGATGAATATAATATGCATGTGCTTGCTGCTCCTACTTGCAATTATTATGAGATAGGAACTACATCTTCACCTCTCTATGTTTCCAATACTATAAAATTGCAAGAAACTGTTTATACTATCCATTGGCCTTTACTTAATGTGCATGAATTGTTCTTGTATGACATGCCAATGCATATGAAGAGAGTTAGACTTCGTAATTGCATGATATATATCACTTTGTGCTCACTACTAAATTACAAATCATTGCTAATTAAAATTGGCTTTGATATACCTTGGGATCCGGGTGGATCTATTACTTGAGCACTTTATGCCTAGCTTAATGGCTTTAAAGAAAGCGCTGCCAGGGAGACAATCCGGAAGTTTTAGAGAGTCATTTATTTCTGTTGTGTGCTTTTATAAAGTTTAAAAAAATATAGAGGGGAACCTAAAACTTCACAAAAGGAAAGGTGAAAGTGAGAAGAGATGATGAGTATCGTTGAAGTGGGGGACGTCCTTGAACTTTTGTTCATGCCCATGGAAACTTTGTGAATCTTGAATCATGGAAACTTTTCCAACAAAAATAATTATCCCCTTGTAAAAATCCATTGTATTATAAAAATCATGCCAAGATTTGCCTTTAGGATGATTAGATTGCTTGTTGGTATGTGCGGTGTAAAAACAGAAACTTTGGCTGTAGTGCGTGAATTTTCATTTTTTACAAGAACGTCAAAAGTTTCTGAAATTTTTACACAGTATTTATATACAAAGTGTTTAATTTTTCCTAATTTTTCAGAATTTTCGGAGTTACATAAGTGTGTTCAAAGTTCATATTACTACATACTGTCCTGTTTAAGACCGATTCTGTTTTTGATGCATTGTTTTGCTTGTTTTGATGAAACTATCGATTTTATCGGTGGTGTGGGCCATATAAAAGTTATAATACAGCAGGTATAATGCAAATATAAAATATTAATTGGTTTGCAACAGTACTTAGAGTAGTATTTTTCTTTATTATACTAACGGATCTTACCAGTCTTCTGTTAAGTTTTGTGTGGATGAAGTGTTCGAAGATCGAGGAGGTCTCGATATGAGGAGAAGAAGGAGAGGCAAGAGTTCAAGCTTGGGGATGCCCAAGGCACCCCAAGTAAATATCCAAGGAGAATAAAGCGTCTAAGCTTGGGGATGCCCCAGAAGGCATCACATCTTTCTTCAACAAGTATCAGTATGTTTTCGGATTCGTTTCATTCATGTGATATGTGCAAATCATGGAGCGTCTTTTGCGTTTAGTTTTCACTTTTCTTTTATGCACCATGCTGGTATGAGATAGTCCATGGTTGATTTATAGCCTGCTCATTGCACTTCACTTATATCTTTTGAGTATGGCTTTATAGAATGCTTCATGTGCTTCACTTATATCATTTGATGTTTGGATTGCCTGTTTCTCTTCACATAGAAAACCGTTATTTGAAGAATGCTCTTTTGCTTCACTTATATTTATTAGAGCATGGTATTTTTTAGAAATAATTAAACTCTCTTGCTTCACTTATATCTATTTAGAGAGTCAACAGGAATTGGTCATTTGCATGGTTAGTCATAAAACCCTACATAAAACTTAGGGATCAATGAATATGACATGTTTGATTCCTTGCAATAGTTTTGCGATATAGAGATGATAATATGTGGGAGGTACTAGTGGATGATCATGTTTAGTAAGATATTGGTGTTAAGGTTTGTGATTCCCGAAGCATGCACGTATAGTCTCCCGTTATGCTAGGAAGTTGGAGCACAATTTATCCTTGATTGTCTATCTTTGTGTGAAGGTTGGGGGCGCGCGATGGTTAACTCCTACCAACCTCCCCCCTAGGAGAATGCGTAGTAATACTTTGCTTCGAGAGAGCTAATAAAACTTTTGCAATAAGTATGTGAGTTCTTTATGACTAATGTGAGTCCATGGATTATACGCACTCTTACCTTTCCGCAATTTGCTAGCCTCTACGGTACCGTGCATTGCCCTTTCTCACCTCGAGAGTCGGTGCAAACTTCGCCGGTGCATCCAAACCCCGTGATATGATACGCTCTATCACACATAAGCCTTATTATATCTTCCTCAAAATAGCCACCATACCTACCTATTATGGCATTTCCATAGCCATACCGAGATATATTGCCATGCAACTTCCACCGCCTCCGTTTTGCTGACTTGAGCATTCATTGTCATATTGCATTACATGATCGTAAGATAGCTAGCATGATGTTTTCATGGCTTGTCCATTTTTTGATATCTTTGCTACACTAGATCATTGCATTCATATAGTCATACTTTGTTCTACAATAGTTTTAATATTGAGTTGTAAGTAAATAGAAGTGTGATGATAATCATTATTCATTATAAGAGCATGCCCCGGTGATGAAAGGGTGATGGAAACTATGATTCCCCCACAAGTCGGGATGAGGCTCCGGACAAAGAAAGAAAAAAAAAGAAAGAGAAAAAAATAGAAAAAGAAAAGAAAAAGAAAAAAAGAAAAAAAAAGAAAAGAAAGAAAAAAAATGAAAGAAGAAGGAATAGGGGCATGCTAATTCCACACTTGTGCTTCAAAGTAGCACCATGTTTTTCATATAGAGAGTCTCCTGTGTTGTCACTTTCATATACTAGTGGGAATTTTTCATATAGTTAGATGCATACCCACTTAGTTTTCATATTGAACTTTCATACACTTATAGATCTTAGTGCATCCGTGCTACTTCTTGAGCTTGCGTTGGTTTTCCCTTGAAGAGGAAAGGGTGATGCAGCAGAGTAGATAAGTATTTCCCTCAGTTTTTAAGAACCAAGGTATCAATCCAGTAGGAGACACAAGCAAGTCACCAATAGATGCACCTACACAAATAATCAAACACTTGCACCCAACGCTATAAAGGGGTTGTCAATCCCTTCACGGTTACTTGCAAGGATGAGATCCAATAGAGATAGATGGAAAAGATTAGTAAAACAAAAAGTAAAAACAAAAGTAAATAGATCTAAAAATATAATATGGAAAATAGACCCGGGGGCCATAGGTTTCACTAGAGGCTTCTCTCTTGAAGCTAAATAATACGGTGGGTGAACAAATTACTGTCGAGCAATTGATAGAAAAGTGCATAGTTATGACGATATCCAAGGCAATGATTATGCATATAGGCATCACGTCCGTATCAAGTAGACCGAAACGATTCTGCATCTACTACTATTACTCCACACATCGACCGACTCTTGCCTGCATCTAGAGTATTAAGTTCATAAAGAACAGAGTAACGCATTAAGTAAGATGACATGATGTAGAGGGATAAACTCAAGCAATATGATGAAAACCCCATCTTTTTATCCTTGATGGCAACAATACAAATACGTGCCTCGCTACCCCTACTTTGTCACTGGGTGAGGACACCGCAAGATTGAACCCAAAACTAAGCACTTCTCCCATTGCAAGAATTACCAATCTAGCTGGCAAACCAAACCAATAACTCGAAGAGACTTGCAAATATATGAAATCATGCATATAAGAATTCAGAAAAGACTCAAATAATATTCATAGATAATCTGATCATAAACCCACAATTCATCGGATCTCGACAAACACACCGCAAAAAAGTATTACATAGGATAGATCTCCATGAAGATCATGGAGAACATGGTATTGAAGATCATAGAGAGAGAAGAAGCCATCTAGCTACTAGCTATGGACCCGAAGGTCTGTGGTGAACTACTCACGCGTCATCGGAGGGGCAATGGTGTTGATGTAGATGCCCTCCGTGATCGAATCCCCCTCTGGCAGATTACCGGAAAAGGCCCCCAGATGGGATCTCACGGGAACAGAGACTTGCGGCGGCGGAAAAGTATTTTCGTGGCTTGTTCTGGTATTGGGGGAATATTTGGGAATTTATAAGCCAAAGAGTAGGGTTAGGAGATCTACTGTGGGGCCACAAGCCATTGGGGCGCCCCCCTAGAGCGCGCCCTGCAGGCTTGTGACCTCACGGAAGGTCTCCTGCCTTTGTCTCCAAGTCTGGTATGTTTCTTTTGGTCCAAGAAAAATCATCCCGAAGATTTTATTCCGTTTGGACTCCGTTTGATATTCCTTATCTACAATACTCAAAAACAAGGAAAAACAGAAACTGGCACTGGGCACTAGGTTAATAGGTTAGTGCCAAAAATAATATAAAATAGCATATTAATGCATATAAAACATCCAAAACAGATAATATAATAGCATGGAACAATCAAAATTATAGATACGTTGGAGACGTATCAAGCATCCCCAAGCTTTATTCCTGCTCGTCCTCGAGTAGGTAAATTATAAAAACAGAATTTTTGATGTGGAATGCTACCTAACATATTTATCCATGTAATATTCTTTATTGTGGCATGAATGTTCAGATCCATAAGATTCAAAACAAAAGTTTAATATTGACATAAAAACAATAATACTTCAAGCATACTAACAAAGCAATTGTATCTTTTCAAAATAACATGGCCAAAGGAAGTTATCCCTACAAAATCATATGGTCTGGCTATGCTCCATCTTCCCCACACAAAGTATTGAAATCATGCACAACCCCGATGACAAGTCAAGCAATTGTTTCACACCTTTATGTTCTCAAACCTTTTCAACTTTCACGCAATACATGAGCGTGAGCCATGGATATAGCACTATAGGTGGAATAGAATATGGTGGAGGTTGTGAGGAAAAGGAGAAGATAGTCTCACATCAACTAGGTGTATCAACGGGCTATGGAGATGCCCATCAATAGATATCAATGTGAGTGAGTAGGGATTGCCACGCAACGGATGCACTAGAGCTATAAGTGTATGAAAGCTCAAAAAGAAACTAAGTGGGTGTGCATCCAACTTGCTTGCTCACGAAGACCTAGGGCAATTTGAGGAAGCCCATCATTGGAATATACAAGCCAAGTTATATAATGAAAAATTCCCACTAGTATATGAAAGTGACAAAATAGGAGACTCTCTATCATGAAGATTATGGTGCTACTTGAAGCACAAATGTGGAAAAGGATAGTAGCATTGTCCCTTCTCTCTTTTCTCTCATTTTTTTCTCTTTTTTTTGTGGGCATCTTTGGCCTGTTTTTTTTATTTGGGCTTCATTGGCCTCTTTTATTATTTGTAAAGTCCGGAGACTCATCCCATCTTGTGAGGGAATCATAGCTTCCATCATCCTTTCTTCTCATGGGACAATGCTCTAATAATGATAATCATCACACTTTTATTTACTTACAACTCAAAACTTAGAACAAAAATATGACTCTATATGAATGCCTCCGGCGGTGTACCGGGATGTGCAACGATCTAGCATAGCAAATGACATCATGAAAACATCATGCTAGCTGTCTTACGATCATGCAAAGCAATATGAAAATGATAGTGCATGTCATAATAAACGGAACGGTGGAAGTTGCATGGCAATATATCTCGGAATGGCTATGGAAATGCCATAATAGGTAGGTATGGTGGCTGTTTTGAGGAAGGTATATGGTGGTTGTTTTGAGGAAGGTGGGTTTAATGCACCGGCGAAAGTTGCGTGGTACTAGAGAGGCTAGCAAAGGTGGAAGGGTGAGAGTGCGTATAATCCATGGACTCACATTAGTCATAAAGAACTCACATACTTATTGCAAAAGTCTATTAGTTATCACAGCAAAGTATTAGATGCATGCTCCTAGGGGAGAGGTTGGTAGGAGTTAACCATCGCGCGCTCCCGACCCTCACACAAAGGATGACAATCAATAAATAAATCATGCTCCGACTTCGTTACATAACTGTTCACCATACGTGCATGCTACGGGAATCACAAACTTCAACACAAGTATTTCTACCAATCCACAATTACTCACTAGCATGACTCTAATATCACCATCGTTATATCTCAAAACTATATGCAAGGAATCAAACTTCTCATAGTATTCAATGCACTTAATATGAAAGTTTTTATTATATCCCTCTTGGATGCCTATTATATTAGGACCAAACTCATAACCTAAACCAATCACCATGCTGTTTAAAGACTCTCAAAATAATATAAGTGAGGTACGAGATTTCAATTATTTCTATAAAATAAAACACCACCGTGCTCTAAAAAGATATAAGTGAAGCACTAGAGCAAAATTGCCTAGCTCAAAAGATATAAGTGAAGCACATAGTATTCTAATAAATTCACGATTCATGCGTGTCCCTCTCAAAAAGATGTGTGCATCAAGGATTATTGTGGCAAACTAAAAAGCAAAGACTCAAATCATACAAGACGCTCCAAGCAAAACACATATCATGTGGTGAATAAAAATATAGCCTCAAGTAAATTTACCGATGGGTTGAAGACGATAGAGGGGATGCCTTCCGGGGCATCCCCAAGCTTAGGCTCTTTGGCATCCATGAATATTCCTTGGGGTGCCTTGGGCATCCCCAAGCTTAGGCTCTTGCCACTCTTTATTCCATAGTCCATCAAATCTTTACCCAAAACTTGAAAACTTCACAACACAAAACTCAACAGAAAACTCGTGAGATCCGTTAGTATAAGAAAAATAAATCACCACTTTTGGTACTGTTATGAACTCATTATTTATTTATATTTGTGTAATATATACTGTATTAAAACTTCTCCATGGTTCATACCCCCCGATACAACCCATAGATACATCAAAATAGGCAAACAACACAAAGAAAACAGAATCTGTCAAAAACAGAACAGTCTGTAGAAATCTATAGACTTCAAATACTTATGTAACTCCAAAAATTCTGAAAAATTAGCAAAATCTGAGAAATTTGTATATCCATCTTGTGTAAAAATTTCAGACTCCTTCGACGCTCTGGTGAATTTATAAAATTCCTGGACTGAGCGCAAAAGTTTCTGTTTTTCAGCAAAATCAAATCAACAATCACCGTAGACCATCCCAAAGGTCTTACTTGGCTCAAACACTAATTAAAACATAAAAACACAATTACTACAGAGGTAATAATGTTTTAATCACACAAAAACAGAAACAAAACACAAAAGCATAAAATTAAATTGGGTTGCCTCCCAACAAGCGCTATTGTTTTACGCCCCTAGCTAGGCATAACGATTTCAATGATGCTCACATAAAAAGTAGTAATTGAAATATGCAAAAGAGCATCATGAATCTCATGAAAAACATGTTTAAGTCTAACCCACTTCCTATGCATAGGGATTTTGTGAGCAAACAATTTATGGGAACAAGAATCAATTAGCATAGGAAGGCAAAACAAGCATAACTTCAAAACTTTGAACACATAGAGAGGAAACTTGATATTATTGCAATTCCTACAAGAATATGTTCCTCCCTCATAATAAATTTCAGTAGCATCTAGAAGGAATTCAACAATATAACTATCACATAAATCATTCTTTTCATGATACACGAGCATGCAATCATCATAATGAATTTGCTCATTAAAACTTGGGGGGCAAAAAATATCATCTTCATCAAACATAGCATCCCCAAGCTTGTGGCTTTGCATATCATTAGCATAATTGACATTAATAGAATTTATAGTAACATCATTGCAATCATTCTTTTCAATCAAGGAGCTATCATGAATCACCTTATAAATTTCTTCTTTCAACACTTCATCAAAAATTTCAGATTCATGATTTTCAAACAAAACT
The DNA here is from genome assembly GCA_039707655.1 of Elymus sibiricus. Taxonomy (NCBI): domain Eukaryota; kingdom Viridiplantae; phylum Streptophyta; class Magnoliopsida; order Poales; family Poaceae; genus Elymus; species Elymus sibiricus. The sequence continues at coordinate 402,186,248 of CM077671.1, forward strand.
TCATAGAGATAATCAAGTGCACTCAACTCACTAGCAATTGGTTCATCATAATTTGGCCTTTTGAAAAGATTAGCAAGTGGATGAGGATCCATATCAATAGATTTTTAGCAAGCGAAGATGCAAGCAAATAGAAGGCACATGGCAACACAAGCAAACAAAAAGCAAAAGAAAAGATGAACGGAAGAAGGGCGAATAAAAAGGCAAATCTTTTTGGTTTTTTCTGAAAATCGTTTTAGAAGTGGGGGAGAGGAAAACGAGAGGAAAATGGCAAATAATGTAAATGCAAGAGATGAGTTTGTGATGGGTACTTGGTAGGCTTGATGTAGATCTCCCCGGCAACGGCGCCAGAAATCCTTCTTGCTACTTCTTGAGCTTGCGTTGGTTTTCCCTTGAAGAGGAAAGGGTGATGCAGCAGAGTAGATAAGTATTTCCCTCAGTTGTTGAGAACCAAGGTATCAATCCAGTAGGAGACACAAGCAAGTCACCAATAGATGCACGTACACAAATAATCAAACACTTGCACCCAACGCTATAAAGGGGTTGTCAATCCCTTCACGGTTACTTCCAAGGATGAGATCCAATAGAGATAGATGGAAAAGATTACTAAAAAAAAAGTAAAAACAAAATTAAATAGATCTGAAAATATAATATGGAAAATAGACCCGGGGGCCATAGGTTTCACTAGAGGCTTCTCTCTTGAAGGCAAATAATACGGTGGGTGAACAAATTACTGTCGAGCAATTGATAGAAAAGCACATAGTTATGACGATATCCAAGGGAATGATTATGCATATAGGCATCACGTCCGTATCAAGTAGACCGAAATGATTCTACATCTACTACTATTACTCCACACATCGACCGACTCCTGCCTACATCTAGAGTATTAAGTTCATAAAGAACAGAGTAACGCATTAAGTAAGATGACATGATGTAGAGGGATAAACTCAAGCAATATGATGAAAACCCCATCTTTTTATCCTTGATGGCAACAATACAAATACGTGCCTCGCTACCCCTACTTTGTCACTGGGTGAGGACACCGCAAGATTGAACCTAAAACTAAGCACTTCTCCCATTGCAAGAATTACCAATCTAGCTGGCCAAACCAAACCAATAACTCGAAGAGACTTGCAAAGATATGAAATCATGCATATAAGAATTCAGAAAAGACTCAAATAATATTCATAGATAATCTGATCATAAACCCACAATTCATCGGATCTCGACAAACACACCGTAAAAAAGTATTACATCGGATAGATCTCCTTGAAGATCATGGAGAACATGGTATTGAAGATCATAGAGAGAGAAGAAGCCATCTAGCTATTAGCTATGGCCCCGAAGGTCTATGGTGAACTACTCACGCGTCATCGGAGGGGCAATGGTGTTGATGTAGATGCCCTCCGTGATCGAATCCCCCTCCGGCAGATTACCGGAAAAGGCCCCCTGATGGGATCTCACGGGAACAGAGACTTGCGGCGGCGGAAAAGTATTTTCGTGGCTTGTTCTGGTATTGGGGGAATATTTGGGAATTTATAGGCCGAAGAGTAGGGTTAGGATATCTGCTATGGGGCCACAAGCCAGGGGGGAGCCCCCCCCCCCCTAGGGCGCGCCCTGCAGGCTTCTGACCTCACGGCAGGTCTCCTGCCTTCGTCTCCAAGTCTGGTAGGTTTCTTCTGGTCCAAGAAAAATCATCCCGATGATTTTATTCCGTTTGGACTCCATTTGATATTCCTTATCTACAATACTCAAAAACAAGGAAAAAACAGAAACTGGCACTGGGCACTAGGTTAATAGGTTAGTCCCAAAAATAATATAAAATAGCATATTAATGCATATAAAACATCCAAAACAGATAATATAATAGCATGGAACAATAAAAAAATTATAGATACGTAGGAGACGTATCAATCCGTTGCATGGCAATCCCTACTCCTCGCATTGATATCTATTGATGGGCATCTCCATAGCCCGTTGATACGCTGAGTTGATGCGAGACTTTCTTCTCTACTTTTACCCCTTTGAAACCTACCACCATATTCTATTCCACCCATAGTGCTATATCCATGGCTTGCGCTCATGTATTGCGTGAGAGTTGAAAATGCTGAAGCGCGTTAAAAAGTATGAACCAATTGCTTGGCTGACACCGGGGTAGTACATGATTTATACTTTGTGTTAAGAAGACAGAGCCTGACAAGGCTATATGATTTTGTAGGGATAGCGTTCTTTAGCCTTGATATGTTGAAAGACATGATTGTTTGTTGGGATGCCTGAGTATTAATGTCTTTATGTCAAAACTAGACTAGCCATGATTAGATATATGATCAAGATTATGCTAGGTAGCATTCCACATCAATATTTTTTATTATTTACCAGCTCGAGGACGAGTAGGAATTAAGCTTGGGGATGCTGATACGTCTCCGTCGTATCTATAATTTTTGATTGTTTCATGCTAATATTATACAACTTTCACATACTTTGGGCAACAATTTATATGATTTATTGGACTAACCTATTGATCCAGAGCCCAGTGCCACTTCCTGTTTGTTGCATGTTTTTTGTTTCGCAGAATTACCATATCAAATGAAGTCCAAACGCGATAAAATTTACGGAGACTTTTTTGGAATATTTGTGAATTTTGAGAAGTGGAATCAACGCAAACGGAGGCCCACAGCCCCCACGATACATCAGGGCGCGGCCAGGGGGGCCCAACCGCGGCCTGGTGGGTGCTGCCCACCTCATACATCGGTTGAAGCTCTCCTTCGGGCGCAAGGAAGCTAATTTTTGGATAAAAATCCCCTCAAAATTTCAGCCCGATCGGAGATACGGATCTCTGGGAATATAAAAAACAGTTTTCGACCAGAAAATAGGAACGCGAAACAGAAGAGAACAAAAAGGGAGGTCCAATCTAGGAGGGGCTCCTGCCCCTCCGGCGCCATGGCGTCCATGGACCGGAGGGGGAACTCTCCTCCCATCTAGGGGGGTGGAGGCCAAGGAAGAAGAAGAAGGAGGGGGCTCTCTCCCCCTCTCTCCCGGTGACGCCGGAACGCCGCCAGGGCAATCATAGTGACGGCGATCTACACCAACAACTTTGCCGCCGTCAACAATAACTCTCTCCCCCTCTATGCAGCGGTGTAAGTCCCCTTTTCCCCACTGTAATCTCTAATTAAACATGGTGCTCAACTCCATATACTATCTCCCAATGATATATGGCTATCCTATGATGTTTGAGTAGATCCGCTTTGTCCTATGGGCTAATTGATGATCGTGGTTGGTATGATTGTATATTTTAGTTTGGTGCTGCCCTACGGTGCCCTCCGTTTCACGCAAACGTGAGGATCCTCGCTGTAGGGTGTTGCAATTTGTTCATGATTTGCCAATGGCGGGTGGCGTGAGTGACAGAATACACACACCCAAGTAGGTGGGTTGTTGCATATGGGAGTAAAGAGGACTTGATACTTAATGCTATGGTTGGGTTTTACCTTAATGATCTTTAGTAGTTGCGGATGCTTGCTAGAGTTCCAATCATAAGTGCATATGATCCAAGTAGAGAAAGTATGTTAGCTCATGCCTCTCGCTCATATAAAATTGCAAGAATGATTACCGGTCTAGTTATCAATTGCCTAGGGACAAATAACCTTCTTGTTTGACAAAAGCTTTCTACTAAACAACTAACTTTTATTATCTTGCTTTTTACTCGTAGTTTTATTTCCTGCAAAGTACTTCTAGTTTTATTCATGCAAACTATCCTATCACCTACAAAGTAGTTTCATACTTGTTCTAGGTAAAGCAAACGTTAAAGTGTGCGTAGAGTTGTATCGGTGGTCGATAGAACTTGAGGGAATATTTGTTCTACCTTTAGCTCCTCGTTAGGTTCGACACTCTTACTTCTCGAAAAAGGCTACAAATGACCCCCTACACTTGTGGGTTATCAGTGGCCTAAGTTCCTTGACACATCTTGCAAAATCTTCTTTGCTAAACACGGTTCCATCATCATTGTATTCGGGATACCCACCGGCCATCTCAGCCGGGTCAAGATCTGATTGCCATGCTTTTGTCCGGCTTAAGGCGGCAATGGCTCCTGCACGGGCGGCTGACAGCTTCAGTTCTGCAATTTGAGACGGCACAGTTGATAGCTGATCCAGCACTGTTTTGATGGGTGTTGGAGGTTTCTTTCCAGCGGAAACAGCTACAAGCGTCCGCAGGCTCCCAGCGTATATTTGCTCAGTCAGTGAGTAGACAGCTTTCAGCTTCAGCAAGATGTTTTGGCCAAGGTTGGCACTCCTGGTGCCTGTTAGACAATAAAGAGCATAAACTCAGTTTAGCATGTTGTGATTACCATAATTGAGGAAGTGCTTCAACGAAGAATAGCTTTTTTGCACTTACCGAAGATGGCGGCTGTCATTCGACATATCTGCTGCTTTAAGCCGGCAAGCTCTTCAACAACCGGCTTCAGTTGTTTTTCAGCATCTTCGGCGTGCTTTTGCAGGGCAGTCTTCTCCGACTCAAGAGTGGCACGTTTAGTGGTAAAGTCAGATTTCTACTTTTCCAAATCTTCCAAGGCAAATTTCAGCTTTGCCTCGGCGTCATTGCTTTTGGCCTCTAGAGCCGCCATATTCTTGCTTAAGTCGCCAAGATGTGACTCCTTCAAACGTAATGCCTCCTACATAAAATTTCGGAGTTGGTTTAGATTTCATTATTCAAGTCCCGAGGACATTGCAAGCAACGCACTTGGCACTTGGGGGCTAATGTTGGTCATTTCAAAGTATAGCAAAGATCTGGCTCATCCTTTTCATGATAAGCCGGCCCTTGGGGGCTACGTGTGGATTTTTGCTTAAGTACTTATTGGAAGACCCGTCTCATCCTTTTCACAATAAGCCGGCCCTTGGGGGCTACATATGGATTCTTTCTAAAGTAATTATTTGGAAAGACCCGGCTCTTCCTTTAAGGATAAGCCGACCCTTGGGGGCTACGTGAGTATATATCTGTAAAATGGAAAGGGGTTAATATTCTTACCTCATACTTCTGCTTCATCAAGTTGACTAAACCGGCTTCCATGTCACGACTTGTATGAAGACGGCTTAGGTAGCCCGCGTGCAGCTCGCTGGCACTAAAATCCGCATAGTCCGGGAGATCCAATTTGGCCTTGCCTTTCACCAGCAAAGGTGGCTCTTCTTTATGCTTGGCCAATACGGTTGAGGCTCCTGGTGGTTTATAACCCGCCCCGATGATGACCACGTCAGCATCATTCTTTTCAGAAGGGTTTTCTTCAATTGGATGGAGAGGAATTGGACTCGGCAGGTCACCAATGTTGGCCGGGTCAGCATCAGTGTCCATGGCCTCAGAAAAAACTTCTTCAGCCTGCGGAGGAGGGTCGTCTTGACGAGAAATAGGGTCTTCGGAACTCTGGATTGGGGCTTCAGTGGGCTTCGGAATCTCTTTCTCCGGCTCAGAGACCTTGGAGGTTTTGGAAGAGTCGCCCACCTTCTGTTTCTTGCTTATCTTTGCCTTAGCCCTGAAACAGAAGGGGACAAGTTTATGAGCATATGAAAACAAGTTTTTGGATACCAACAAAGGAAAAATCCTTACCCGGGGTTGACAACGAAGGCAGGCAGCTGTGTGCCGGTTGAGTCGCCAGAGGATGGAGGTGTTTCCTGAAAAATCAGAGTTGGACAATATAAGAAGGTTGCTGCATGAGGCTAACATGCGGAAGAAATAAAAACAGGGCTAGGAAATACCTCATTGCGGCGTTTCCGAGGAGCTGGTGTGTTGGATAAGCCAGCTACTAGATCCTCAGAGCCACCGCTCCGGGTCTGACGCCTAGAATCATGTTGCTGCTTCTTCAAAAGAAAGTTGGGATCCAAGTGAGCAAGAGGGTGTGAAAACTTTACTTTCCGGATGACCCGCCGTATTTTCTCTCTTGGCAAAGGTTCTGAGTTGGAGGAGATGATAGTTACCTCTGCTGCACCGGCTTGGCTTGTCTCCGCTTCACCCTGAGAGGAGTCAGCATCAATAAGTTGCATGAAAAGAAGGCCAAGGGAGTCAAGTTCTACCTCCAAATCATCCAGTTGGAGCAGTTCTTGGGCTATTTGCTTCTTTGGACGGCCACGTGGTTTAGTCGCCTTGACTTTCTTCTTCGAAGTGGAGGGGGGCAGTTATTCTTCTCTTCCAGAAGGGAGAGTCGGCCTACACATATAAGTACATTTGCAGAAAGATTAAAAGAGATGTGAAGTGCAAAATCTAAAAAAAAGGGTGAAGATTAATTAAAAGGGTCTTACTGCGGGAACCGAGTTAAGAACACAGAAGGGGCTTAATCCCGTTTTATTGCAAACTTCCTGATGTTCTCCAAGCAGTGACTTGACAATTAGATTGACGTCTTTATCCGTAAAAGGCGTCTCATTATAACGCTGAAGATCATCCACATTACCGGTATATTGACACATTAAGCCGCGGCGCCGGCTTAGCGGCAAAATTCTCCTTGAAACCCAGCAGCGGGTCAAATCAACGCCAGTTAACCCATTGGCTATTAAAGCCCTGATACTTGAAAATGTTTGAGCGTATTGAACGCGCTCGGTGGCGGTTAACCGGTCTGGAAGCTCGGTGGTGGTGCAGAGCCGGTAGGGGCCATAACCCGGCAAGGATTTCTCTTCAGCCGGAGCAGTGTCTCTGCAATAGAACCAAGTGCGGTTTCAATCTTTGGGATGGCTGGGCAGAACAGCTGCAGGAAAAGATACATCTCTCCGTCTCTGGATGGAAACTCCCCCGAGTTCAAGACTTGGTCCATCTGCTATCTCAGTTTGGCGGTTGATATAAAAGAAATCTCGGGAAAGATCAACAGTGGGCTCCTCTTGCAGGTACGCTTCGCAGAATACTTGAAATTGGCACAGGTTGGTGACGGAATTGGGGCCAATGTCCTGAGGGTGAAGTTTATAAAAATGCAAGGCGTCCCGGATTTTTTTTGACCCGGGCGGTGAAAAGCCACGGAGAAGATGATCCGTAAAAATAACCACTTCCCCCTCTTTGGGTTCGGGGATAGTTTCGGGACCTAGAACCCGCCAATGGATGACTTCTTGATTCGGCAAAACCCCCATGGTTACATATTCATTGAGCATAAGTTCGGTAACTCCGGATGCTACCCAATTGGAGGAGGAGGGAGCCTTAGTCATGACTGACCGGGCTAATGGTTGTGGAAAGGTATAAAATTATGGCGGGTTAGGAGTGCTACATGGTAAGCCAGTTATGATTTTAAGACGGCAATGCTATTTGGCGGGTCATTGATAAATTATGAGCCGCCTTTGGCCACAGGAATGAGGGGCATTAGAGTATGGCGGTTTATATTTCGTCAGGATGAGCCGGTAGCATGGTGACGGGTCAATAGCACAATGAATACTGAAAATACTGCAAGGTGTGGACAAACAGGTTTCACAAGTTAGAGCTACAATTATGGATCTATGGATGAAGATAAAAGGGGAATAACTACTAACCCTAAAAGACAGTAATGGAAGAACAAGCAGGCAATGCGTTGATTTTGGGAAGAGGCGATCTACTCAGAATACAAAATAGAGGCTAAACAAGGCACCGCGCGATTTTGCTAGCATTTCCAAGATAAAAGATGATTCCTTTCTTAAGCAATGGTATGAACTCCGATGAACGGCGACGAACTCTGAAGAACTCCGACGACCTAATGCAGATATGGGAGAGATGAAGAGCGGAACCTGAGAAGACGCAAGAACTGCGGGCGCGTGCCGATGAGCTCTGGTCACAACAGGTTGATGCAGCGGCCTCGGTGAGGTGGACGGCACGGTCCGGTTGGGGCGGCGGAGCTTCGGTCGCGCGACGTTTTGGAGGAAGAAGAAGAGGGAACGGTAGCGGGGGAAAGTGAAAAGAATGGGCCCCCGTGCCTATTTATAAGGAAGGAAAGAGGTGGAACAGCAATAGTCCAGCGCGACAATCGAGGAGACATGATAATGATTGACTAAAGAAGGGCCTCGATTTTCGGAATGACTAATTAATGCAAAGATCCGTTGTGATGTCATGAAGGTTTTCTGGATTTACCAGAGATGATGTCATCCATTTTATATGGCGGGTTGTGAAGATTTATTTTAGGTTAAATGAGTAAAGGAGACACGAGACTCGCCAGCCAGAAGACTTGAAGATTGACATGAACAAGTTCAAATCAATCTGGGGCTTAATGTTGGGGACATAACCCCGTGGTATAACCCGCCCAGGAGGGGCCGAGTTAGGAAGTTGACGACTTAACAATAAGGCCTTAAACAGGCCTGAAGATCAAGACAAGCCTGGAGGTGACTTACCAGGCGGGCCGGATGGAGGCCCAGAGCCGGAAGACGGCGGGTGACCCGGAGGCGTAAGCCGTCCGGAGCTGGCTTGCCAAAGAAGGCAAGGCGACTTAGAGGTAAGACCGGTTATGAAGTATAAACCGGTCCGGAATCTTGTAAAGCCCAGGGCCTCGACCTGTGTATATAAAGGCGAGTCCCTGTGGCGGCTTAGGGTACGAAACAATTGATCGAGAGCTAGGTTAAGCGAGAATTCCGCTCCCTTGTAATCGATACCCAATCAATACAACACAAAGCAGGACGTAGGCTTTTACCTCCTTCAGGAGGGGCCGAACCTGGGTAAACTCGTGTCTTTTGTCCCGACCAACCCCTTCGAGCTAGTCACCGTAGTGATGGCCTCACCCCTAAGTCCTTTCACCAGGGTATCTGCCGTGATAAAACCATGACAATGACCATATTTTGTTCCATCTTGTAAATCTCTCGCTAGAGGACCCCAGCTCAGCCTACGATGGAGAAAAAAAGGAGCTACGGTCCAGACAGAATACAAACGAAATTTTGGTATCACTTCAGATAGAAAAAAAATTCAACTAAGCCGTTATACGGAAGGAAACCAAGAATATCACCTTACTTTATTAGTAGGTATAGATAAGAGCATGTACAACCACACGCCTCAAACCGGTCATAAACGCCCGGACAAGCTGTCCGTCATTTATCATAAAAAAACTCGACCCATCCAGGCGTCTTAAATCGGCCTCAAACGTTCGAGCTGACCGGGAGACCTGATATCCAATCCAAATGTAGGGTGGATAGGGGAAGGCCTGGGTGCAACTGGACGTGTCCGTCACTTTGGACCGACGTTCGGGTTCCACACGAAAACACCTGGAAACCCAATAGTCTGACGGGCATCTCCTCCGGTGGGGGTTCGAACGACACGTGGCATCGCTCCGGCTCGTCGTCTAAAGCCAAAGTTTGACTGGTTAAGTCGGACAACATCCCCCAGCCTGTGCTACATCCTCTAGCACCCTCTCCTTTGCCACCAGATCAAGCCGATCCATATCTCTTCGCCTCCCTCTTCCCTCGCCATCCGCCTCTGCCATGGCCCAACAGAAGAAGATGCTAACACCGGAGTGCCGGTTCTAGATTCAGGAGGACATCCGGACGAGGCATGCCTCCCGGATCGCAATCGGCCTGCCTTCACACTCACCGGAGCTAGATGATGAAGAGGAGGGGGAGCAGTAGCCACAACACGTGGAGGGGGCAGATCAGGAGGAGGAGGAAGAGCAAGAGCCGGCGCCGGTTGCGGGCTTCGCCATGGAGGACGCCATTGCTGAGTTCGAGGTCGCCCAAGCGATGGAGATGGCAGAGCAGACCGCCATCCTCGAGTCCATCCAAGATGAGGCGTACGTGGAGTCCAACCGGTGCTTCTTTCGGTAACAATAGGCGGACATTGACACACTTTTTGACGAGGTGAAAATGGAGATGGAGGCGGATGCCGCCGTGGAGCCAGAGTTGCGTCTGTCGCCCTTTTAGCCGGAGTCCAGAACAAAGATAGTGGACATCATCGACGACAACGAGTAGTCTACCGTAGCTTTAGGTGATCTACGTGCTCCGTAGATGTTTAGTTGCATGGTTTGTATGATTTTAAAGATTGAAGTATGAAGTATTTGGATATAGAGACGAAAAGTTGAGAGCTGCCAGGTCACTGGCCACGGGCGTGCCCAGGCACGTCTGCGGGCGTTCGAGGAACCAGATTTGGTATATCCAACTGTAGATGCTCTAATGAGCATATATAGGACACATGAAATGGAAAAACAATTTTAGAAAAATGAAAAAGAGTCAAAAGCTTCTTATAACTTTTTTCTAACAAACATGCCATAGCGTAATACTTGCGTGAAAAGTTTCACGGAGGGATGACTCCCGGGGTATTCTTGGCAAAAATACAATTGGCTAGTTCTGGCAATATATACAACAGTTTTGCTAAGTCTCAGCCGACCGAGACTCCGTTATGTCTCAGTCGATACTATTTTTCTTTGATCTTGCATGAAGATTCGCAAAAAAAATCTTTTTAGTTTTTCTTTTTTCTTCTTACATACTATATCACTTGACCGAGACTTGGTTAAATCTCAGTCGACTAAGACCTAGCCACACCCTATATACAAATACTATCACGTATATAGAACGCATCAAAATAAACTACGACCATCAAATCAAACGTTTAACGATGACAAAGTAAATTTAACTTATATACTATAGTCCCACCGAAAACATCTCTTTTTTACTAGAAAGAGTTGTGATCTATTCGTTATCTGTCATGACAGTACAAAGAACATTAGAAATAAAGAAAATTACATTCAGTTATGTTGATCACCTAGCGACGACTACAAGCACCGAAGCGAGCCGAAGACGCATACCGTCATCGTCCCTTGTTATCGGAGCGAGGCAAAACTTATTGTAGTAAATAGTCAGGAAATGGTCGTGTAGATCAATACAACAGAAACAACAACCGTCGCCGATGAAGTTTTCGATAAATATATATCGGAAGGATACAAGTTGTTGACACAAGAACAAAGACTAGATCCAAGCAGACCCACCAAAGACCAACACCGACCGAATCCCGCGAGATCCGCTGCAGACACACTTCTATCCACCTTCCGATGATGTTCGACGTAGTGTCGGGCCAGGGCCTAGACAGCGAAAACCTTTTTTCCATCTTCAGGGAGCCGCCACCGCCTCGACTTCTTGATTAGGACACTAACCTAAACGAACTAAAAACATCTAAAAACAGAGCAAAATCCCTCTAGCAGCTGCGCCGACGAGAGGTAGAGAAATCCTAAGCTATTTTTCTTGGGAGGGGAGGCGGCCAGTCGCCTTACATCCCAATATATTTGTTCCTGATTGCATATACTAGGGAAAAGGGTCCTTCATCACGCGTCCCAGCAAAATCATCTTAACCAAAAGAAAATGAAAAGTGAGTGTTTAATGCGTGCATGTAAATTGTTACCATATAGGATAGCCCAGGTCATACAATCTTGCTTAGAGTTTGGCTAGGCTGAACTACAAGCTTAGATAAATATCCTCATCAACATGTTTTTTAACTAGCGCAACTCCAATGCGTCGAGGCAAACGGACGCAGACTTTTTTCGCTTTTTGTCCATTTGGATCGACGTTTTAGGCTTTGTCCGCTCCGTCCGCGTTTGGGTGGGCAGTGCTCCAACGCGCCAACATATTTTCGTCCGCGGCGACCTGTATACAACCATATTTTGCATACATATATATTTTTTGCTAAAAGTTCGCATAATTCAACCAATACAAATACCATAGCTTCACATCCAAATAAAAATCTCATAGTTTATAAATAAAATAAAATTTAAATTGTCGCAAATACATTTGAAAGAAAAAAATAGCGATACATCTATTTGTTGGCAAGGTGAGCCCACATATGCTTGCAGATGTATCGGCTATTTTTGTTCACCGAATTTGCATATGTGGTTGAGTTTTCCAATCGCGCATTTGATGATGAAATTCGGTGAACTGTGCAAACATTGCCGGTTCTCCATGCTTAGGCACAACATGTTCACCCTGAAATTCAAACCCTTGATTGAAGATTTCATCATCACGCTCATTCTCTACGATCATGTTGTGCATGATCACATAAGCAATTGTTATCTCCGACAATTTCTTCGTGCTCCAAGTTCTAGCAGATACTTTACAATGCCTCATCTAGATTGAAGAACACCGAAAGCACGCTCCACATCCTTTCTAGCACTCTATTGTGGTTGGGCAAATCTCTGCCTCTTCTCTCCTATCGGGTTGGAGATTGTTTTGACAAGAATAGTCCACTGAGGATAGATACCATCGGCTAGATAGTATAATTTGTTGTAGTGGTTACCATTGATCTCAACATTGACCTTTGGTAGTTGCCTTGCAAACATCGAAGATCACCGAATCACGTTGATGTCATTGTGAGAGACGAACATGCTGAAGAAAGAGTGTCAAATCCAGAGATCTTGTGAAACCACGGCCTCAAGTATGACTGTGCAAGCTTTCACATGGCTCCTATATTGTTCTTGCCAAGTAGAAGGCAATTATTCTACTTCGAGTGCATATAATCTATACTGGCAATCATCCCCAGAAAGCCCCTATCGACATTGATCGCCAACACCGGAATGTATTTGCAGCATTTGGCTCTCTCAAGTACTCCGGGACAAATGCTGCTACCACAGTCTTACAAAACATATACATGGATTCTAGGCACGTGGACTCGCTCATGCGGACTTCTCATCAATAAGATCACCGGGTATTTCATATGCAAGCATCCAAATAGTTGCAGTAAATTTCTCATAAGAGGAGAACCCAACCTTTCCTAGAGTATCCTCCTTGTATTCGAAATACTTATCGTACGCCGCCATCCCCTCCCGGATACGACTAAACACATGTCTAAATATCCAAAAGCGTTGCCGGAATAGGCTGCGTTTGAAGAGTGGTGAGCGGACTTGAAGTAGTCCTCCCAGAGTAGGCAATGGCCGCTCTCTCTGTTGCGATTCAATGCCAAAACATGACCCGGGATCTAGCCCCTAAACATTGCACGCTGCCTACTAATGTGGTCATGGACGACCAAAGTTGCAACCACAATCTCCTCATCGTCGGATGACGAATCATTTGAATCGAAAATGAAGTTGTTGAAAAAAATACTCATCGCCACTATCCATTTGTACCTTGCGGGTGAAACGTCGAACACCTTGTGGGCGTGGTGGAAGAACCGGCCGGTGAAGAGCCCTGCGCGTCTTCAAGACCAGGTGATACGTCTCCAACGTATCTATAATTTTGATTGTTCCATGCTGATATATTATCATTCTAGGATACTTTTTGGGTCTTTATTTACCAATTTATAATATTTTTGAGCACTAAGCTATTGACGGAGTGCCCAGTGCGAGTTGCTGTTTTCTGCATGTTTTTCACTTCTCAGGTTTACAGTACCAAACGAAGTCCAATTGCCACGAAACTTTTTGATGATTTTTTCTAGACCAAAAGAAGACTTGGGCGATTTGGAAGTAGGCTGGGAGCCACACCAGGGCCCCACAAGCCAACAGGGCGTGCCCTAGGGGGGCACGCGCTGATGGCTTGTGGGCCCCATGGCGGCTTCCCCGACCTCGTTCTCTGGCCTATAAATTTTCATATATTCTAAAAACCCTGGAGGCAGTTCTGAAACCTTTTTTACGCAGCCGCAAGTCTTTGTTCCATCGGGAGGCCATCTAGAGCTCCATTCTGGCACCCTGCCAGAGGGGGGATCGATCACGGAGGGCCTCTTCATCAACCTTGTTGCCCTCATGATGATGTGTGAGTAGTTCACCACTGACCTACGGGTACATAGATAGTACCAAGATGGCAATCTCTCTATCTCTTGATCTTCAATACAATGATCATCGCATCTTCGCTTTGATCTATCCGATGTAATCCTATTGTGCGATGTGTTTGTTGGGATCCGATGAATTGTGGGTTTTTGTTCAGATTATTCATGAAAAGTATTTGAGTCACCTCTGAATATTAAGATTCTTATTTGCATGATCATTATAGCTTCATAATTCTCTCTGATCTATTGATTTGCTTTGGCCAAGTATATTGATCTATCTTCAGTGAGAGGGGTGCGTTGTGGTAGGTTCAACCTGACGAGTTTGTATATCCCAGTGACAGAAGGGGACAAGTTGTGTCTTTGTGTTGTTGCAACTAAGGATAACACGATGAGGTTTATTCATATTGCTTGAGTTTACTTTGTCTACATCATGTCATCGTTCCCCATGCATTACTCTGTTTTACTTAATACTCTAGATACATGCTGGATAGCGGTCGATGAGTGGAGTAATAGTAATAGGTGCGGGCAGGAGTCGGCCTATTTATTTGACGTGCTGCCTATATACACAGGATCATTGCCGTGAAAATCACATAACTATCCGCTTTTCTATCAATTACCCAACAGTAATTTGTTACCCACCGTATGTTGCCTACATGAGAGATGCCACTAGGAAAAACTATGGCCCCCGGGACTATTCACTTATAAATTTACAAACACTACTATTACCTTGCTGCCTTTATTTGTCTTTTATTTTATTTTGCAATTTACAATTATCTACACAACTCATTCTCTTGCAAATAAGGAGATCAAGGGGATTGACAACCCTCTTGCCCGCATTGGGTGCAAGTTGTTTGCTCTTTTGTGTGCAGCCACTGAACACGATTGAAGATTGATATTCCTATTGGTTTGATAAACCTTGGTTTCAGAACTAAGGGAAATACTTACCCACTTTGTGCTGCAATTACCCGTTCCTCTTAACGGAAAACCCAACGCAGATCACAAGTATCACCAGGCAGCAGGCCTGTCGGCATGGAGGTGGCCGTGTCAGCGACCGACGAGCGAGGTAGACGAGCATGGAGCATTTCCGGCGACGGCGGAGGTGAGGGGTGGCGTGGAAGTGGGGTGCTACAATGATGGCAAAATGAATCCTCCAACACCGGCAAGAATGGTCGTCCGGTGCAGCGTGCTACTGGGGAGGTATCTGGGTATGGGCGGCGGCTTGGGCAGCGTACAACCGGAACTAGGGTTGCGGCGGCGAGTGCGGGATGTGTTGGCTATCGATGGGAGAGGGGGATGACCATTGTGCCACCGACGGGCGGGCTAGGGGGAGGACAAGGGCGGGCGTCGGGCACGTCCATGCCTTATCCGCACTGACACAAACCCGAACCAAATCTGAGTCGGAAATGGGTTGCGCATGGACAAAATGCTGAAGCTCGTTAGTTTGCGTCGGCGCATTGGGCAACGGTTTCTGTCCGTTTCGACCCAAACGGATACGCACGGATAGTTTGCATCTGCGCGTTGAAGTTGCCCTTAAAAACTAATACAATTAAAATTTAATATATACCTAATTGAGAATCAGTTTCAACGCAGAACCTAAATGTATCTTGACTTACAAGCATGAAATCTAGCTAGCCATGTGTACTAATCTGTCCAGAATTAACATTATACACTATAAAATTGTAACTATGACTTACTTTTGTCGTAGAACATCCTATAAAATTAATATGGCCTAGGGAATCTCCAACACTGGCTCACAAATCGGACACCGCATTCGTTCACTGAAAGCAGGGGACCAATTCGCGGACTGATGCTGGAACTGGCCATCTAAAGCTATCCACATACATTCCAAATGGTCTTTAAACTAACCGGACAAATTACATGCAAACCGGATGATTTTCATTCAAACCGGACGAAAATATTTACATTTTGGACATATTTTAACTAAACTATACCGTGCTAGGGTAAAACTTGTCTACGGCCGGCCGCGACAGATCTCCATTCCCATGACATATCTTCCCCATGTCCGACAGCATGCTCATCGGAGTGCCGGGAGCCATGGAGGGATATGATTCAGCGAGAAGGAATAATAGCCTCCCTCCGCCTCCGTGAAGCACATATCATAGTTGTTTTTTGGGCAGGGGAAGACGGTCTCCGTGGCTACGCCCCCGCTCATTGGTTAAGACACTGGTTGTGTAACCTGGCGACACGGTGGCGATAAGCGACGGCCTCCCATGGTCTACTTTTTCTCACTGTCTGTGGTGACCACAGACGTAATGGCCTCCGCCGACATGGCTTCTTTCCCCACTTGCCTGGCGTGTTGCCGCAAGACTACGTTTTCTTGCCTGGACGGGCGAGGAGGGGGTGGTGATGACGGTGGTGGTGGTGCCAGATCCGGGGGGGTATCATCAAGCCAAGCTGTACCGGGTTGGCTCGCTGGGCAACCCATGCAGCTGCAATGCCGGAGAACTCCTTCTGTTTGCCTAGGGCCATGGTGGGTGTTGTACAAGGAGGAGATGGACATAGCGGAGGTGAGGTCAGATGCTAGGAGCCAGCTTGAGAGGTGTTTAATGCCAGCTGGCGCAGGAACGGATGTGTGGTGCTCGAGGCTTCGGAGTAGGTTCCTCGGCACACATGCCGGTTTATTGGAGGTAGGCGGACATGCGGGTGACATTTCAATGTGGAGAGAAGGCATGCATAGCGCGCGAGCAATGATACGTCTCAAACGTATCCAATTTTTTATTGTTAAATGCTATTATGCTATCGCTTTTGTATACTTCATATGTCATTTGATATTATTTTTCTGGGCTAACCTATTAATTTAGTGTCTAGTGCAAGTTCCTGTTTTCTTGCATGTTTTTTATTTTTCAAAAAATCGATACATACAGAAGTCCAAACACGTCAAAACTTTTTGACGGTTTTTTCTGGAACATAAGAGACCATAGAAGGTTCGGAGGGAGGCAATAAGACCCATAGTGGGCTCACAAAACCACTAGGGCGCGCCAGAGTGACTTGTGGGCTCCCTGGTGCTCACTTCGTCCTAATTCTTAGCGCATAAATCCCCATATACTCTGAAACCCTCAAAGCGAAACCCGAAATAATTTTATCGTCGCCGCAAGCCTCTATTCCAAAGCGATCCCTTGCGGAGCCCTGTTCCGGTACTCTGCCGGAGTGAAGAATCATTAGGGAGGCCATCTCTGATAACCTTGCTGCCTCCATGATGATGTGTGAGTAGTTCTTTCAGAAGCAACGAGGTCACATCTCTCTCTCTCTCTCTCTCTCTCTCTCTCTCTCTCTCTCTCTCTCTCTCTCTCTCTCTCTCTCTCTCTCTCTCTCTCTCTTCAATACAACGATATCTTCGAAAATCTATTCAATGTAATTCTTGTGGCATGTTTGTTAGCATCCGATGAATTTTGGATTTAAGATCAAATTATTCATTAATTCTATTGGTTCTTTTGAAACCTTTCCCTTATGTAATTTATAACTATGCTTTCCGATCTATGAGTCTTTTTTGGCCAATTAGATGAGGAGGTCTTCATAGGGAGTGGTGTATAGTAGTGCTTTCAATCTTGTGGTGATCTTGCCCGGTGAAAAGAAGGTGCAAAGACATATATTGTATTGTTGCCACTAAGTATAAAATGACGAAGTTTGGTCATATTGATTGGTCTCTTTCCGTCTACATTATGTCATATTTCTTATTGCGTTACTTCGTTTATCATGAACTTAATACTTTAAGATGCATGTTGGATATTGGTCATGGGGTCGAGTAATAGTAGTACATGCTGTCGGATTAACGGTCTACTTATCACAGACATAATGCCTATGCGAGATTATCCCATGAATGATCATAGTTATAGTTTGTCCTATTACGTGAATTTGCCCAACAATAATTTCTCTACCATGCCACTACCTGCTTTCAAGAGAGATGCCACCAGTGAAGCTATAACCCACACGTCTCTATTAATATAGAAGCTTCAACTATTGCTCCTTATTTGCTCTTTACTATATGTACTATTTTGCTACTTTGTCTATCACTATCAATTTGCTTTTAACCTTCTAGCTAGCAAGAACAAGGGAATGACGACCCCCTTGTCTTTGTTGGGTGCAAACATTTGTTGTGTTTGTGTGCACGTGCTGCTAACGTTGTTAGTGTGGTGTCTCCTACTAGTTCGATAAACATTGGTTCTTAACTAAGGAAAATACTTTCTGATGTTGTGCTACATCACTCTTCTTTAGGGGGATCCAACAACTTCTACGGGAGTAGCAAGCAGCGGGCGGCGCTCTCAGCCGGCGAGCCGCTTCAATGTCGGCTCCAGTGAGTGGTCGCTTCCGCTCTGCGCCGGCATGGATGCGGGACAAGGTTTTTTGGTGGGCCAAGTTAATCAGAAGCAGGCATGGTAGCAGTCCGGACGCCCGCACCCCCCCCCCCCCCCCCACCAATTCGGGTCGGTCGGTGGACTGGTGTCAGCCCCTGTTGGATGGCAAAACACATCCAGACCGTGCGTTCTGGACGGTTGCGGGTGATTTAAGGGTCGTCGTTGGAGATTCCTTTAAGAACCTAAAATGAAACAAATGTGTAACTTCACTACTATATATGTAGTGTAGTTTCAGAATCTAGAATAACTAACTTCACCAACCTATTTTAGTTGATTCTACATGTGATTTTCTACATACCAGCGATATTGTATTCTATGACGTCTTATGTGATAAATGTAGAAATAAATAATTAAAATATTTTCCCAGGAAATTTTCACTTTGGAAAAAAATAAAATACTAACATATTCAATGTTAAGTTGACCTTTATGACCTCACAAATCATTCCCAAAAGGACTATTTGAAAAATAGTGGAGTTTTGTCATTTTACTCGAGTTCGATGCCACAATCATACATAACCTGCTTGTGTACTTTGGGTTAATAAAGAAATGTGGAGATCAGTTAGAAGATGCGCATGGAGCTAGAGGTTTATCGTTAGGGAGAATAATGATTTGAGTGTGGAAGTATGAATCCTAACATATTGGAATTTCAAGAGAAGAAGCCCTCCAATAAGGTTGTATATTCTACATCGACAACATAATCTACGGACTTTTTAATTAAATGAAGGTAAAAAACAATATGTGCAACATTTGTTCTTAGGAAAGTTTCCAATTGGGATTGTTCGGTGTAGACTAGAAACCTCAACAATGTTGCTGCATTGACAAGTCTTAATTCGAATGGAGATTTTTTTTGGGTCTAACCTTTCTGACAAATGTCCTTGCCTATGAGTTCACGACTTTCCTGTGATGTAAAATACATATTTGTGTAATCTGTGTTGATAATTCACTGAGCAAAATTGGTGGTAACGTGGCCAAAAAAGATTATTTGGTTGAAAACATGTAACTGGCGATTGATTAAATTCTTTATACTATGTGACATGAAAGTCATATAGTCAAGTTACACGGTAAAATGAATGAATGCAAGTCACATAGTCATCTTACACGACAAAATGAATACATGCAAGTGACAACTTAGAACATTTTTATCGAATTGTGATGAATAGTATGAAGGGTGTAAAAGAAGATTGAAATACCACTATCGACAAGACGAAGTTTTAGAATATGTTGACATGGTATTATTCAACATTTCATAATAAAATAATTACAGCTGAAATTTTGAGGGAAACCTCCATGGGTAAATTTTTATATTAATTAACAAACCATATGATGTCCGTGTAGGTGATATTTTATAACAATCAATCATGCACAAGTTATAATGATTTTAAATAATTTACAAATATTTTACTTAAGATAACATTTCAGTGACTTTAAAGCTATATTTTATAGGATTTCATATTTTCAATATCTATTACATCATAATTTTACTCCTTGGATACATTCAATATTGTATTGATGATGCCCTTGCATTTGCGAGGGCGACGTTGCTAGTTTTATCTACTATCTACTACCCCTATAAAAGGACGAGAGGGCAGATCCAACTTAAAATCTGGTCCGTCTAATCACATCATCAATGGTCTACATAGGTTGTTAACGAAAATGCTTTCGTTAACGAAACGCTAACCCACCGAATCTTATTGTCACGCACATCTTCGCCCTGGCCCTGCCAACCGCTCCCGCCTCTCCTTCATGCGCTCGCCCAGCCCCTGCACCCGCCGCCCCCCAGCGCCACGCCGCCGCCCAGCCACGCAGCCCCTGGGCCACGCCGCCGCCAAGCCACGCATCCCCACCGGCCCCTGCGCCGCCCAGCCCCTGCGCCGCGCCGCCGCCCCGCCGCCCAGCCACGCCCGTCCATGCGCCGCCCAGCCCCTGCCCCGCCGGCCGCTATGCCGCACCATCCCCTCCGGCCTGTGCCCAGCCCCTGCGCCGCCCCATCCCCGCCGACGGCCTGCGCCCAGCCCCGCCGGACGCGGCTCCTTCGCCGACCTCGTCGTGCAGCATTCTGATTGCTCCTCTGTCCGCCGCGTCGGCGACCTATGTTGTTACTGATTGCCACAAGTCTGAGAGTTGGTAACGTACGTTCATATATGGATGAGCGTATACTCAAAGAATTATCGAGGATGGTCATGCCGATAGGCGAAGACGACCAACGAGTAATTGCTCCCTAATCCCTCCATAAGAGTCGCCAACAGCCTCCCTGTCTCCACTCATCAAATGTCATTGCATCATCCAGGTTTGGTCCGTGTACATACGGCACCAGCCGAAGAGTTCGATTACTAATCTGCATGTGCTTTTGTTATGGGCAGTGCTACTCTTGAATTTACTGATTTTTGCATGGTGCCTGGCTCTTTGGCAGGTGCCTTCATGTTTTTTAGAGCAAGAGTTCATGACAGTTTGCAAGCGTACGATGTCTGATGATTGCCTGCATACACGGACGATGTCATATGAACCCCAGTAAATATAGTTACCCACTAGTAGAAAACGGCCCATTTGTCCTGGTTCCAGAGGCCCATTAGCCCCGGTTCTGGAACCGGGACTAAAGGGTCGGGACTAAAGCCCAAAACCTTTAGTCCCGGTTCGCTTACGAACCGGGACAGAAGGGGCTTCACGTGGCTGCTGCGGGGAGCCCAGGCAGGAGGACCTTTAGTCCCGGTTGGTCACACCAACCGGAACCAAAGGGCATCCACGCGTCAGCATCTGGCAGGAGCTGGGGTTTTTTTTTGAAGGGGGGGAGGTGGGGAGGTTTTGGAGGGTTAATTTAGGGGTTTCATATTGTGTTAGCTAGCTAATAGAGAGAAGTGTCCTCTCTTTCTCCGTGCTTGGTCGACGCTAGCTACTATACATATAGAGAGAACTCGACGCTAGCTAATAAGAAAATGAAGGAAACCATTAATTACACAAGATCGTCATGCTGAACATATATAGAGAGAAGTGACATCTCTTTCTCCGTGCTTGGTCGAACAACAAGTTTTCGTATATCTATCCAACGCTACTACATATATACAATATAACATCTTTTACAATCCCTAACATCATCTACCTAAGATCTAATCACAAATCCACATGGTATTCTCCGTCTTTAGGTATGACGTGGTCAAGAAAGAATCCCGCCAATTCCTCTTGAATTGCTCGTATGCGATCATGTGGTAGGAGTTCATCCCGCATCTGCCAGATCTAATTTAAAGAAGCGGGTCAATACATGCATATATATGAATAAAACTCAACACAATTGATGGTAATATATAAAATAAAATTGTGAATATTATTTACGTACTTCAAATTGTTTGTCAGAGAAGCCCCGCTCAGAGGTCGAGTGGCGAATGAACTCGCATACGTAGTATGCACATAAAGCATTCCCATCTTTCTGGTACAAGCACTTTACGAGAATAGAGTTCAATCAAACTGATAAGCAAGCATGGTAATGATATATTGATGAAAATTTGAATCAATTAGAGATGCGCGGAACTAGCTAGTACTACTTACTTTGGGGTGCGTAAATCGCAACTCTTTGTTTAGACCGGGAACCTTTCGGGTGAACTTCTTCCAAACCCTGCCAGGCAAAGAAAATGATTACTTGATATCAGGACATTAACGAAAGTTGCATGCCGATATGGTCCCGGTATTGGCTGAACTTACTTCTTGAGCATTGCAGTCATGTCCGCATAATTCTCGGGATCTTTACGTCTTGAGTCTAAGACAGTTACTAATGCCCCGTCAAGCTTAATGGATAGCAGAATAAAGTGGTAACTGTGCACGCATATATAACTCATCAATTACATTACTTAACCTCGAGTAAGTGAAATTGAGTATACAGAGAAGACAGCAACACTCACTTGAAGTTGTAAGGAAAGAGTATTTCCCTTTTGTTTTGATGTATAAGGAACGACTTTAGCAAGTTCTCCTCGGTCTCTTTGATTTCATTTCGTACCGTCCATTCATTTACGGCATCTGGGCTAATGAACCCAACGTCGAAGATTCCTGCTTTTTTGCATTCGACGATCTTCAATCTGCATAATATAGTGAGGATAATTATATATACATGCAATGAACGAGCTGAGCTAGAGACTTAACTATAGAAGTAATACTTACAGACAGTAGGAAGTCATGAGTTGTTTGTCGAGGGCCAGTTGATTGTATAACTGAAATAACTCCACAAATTCAATAGGCATCACGCTGAGTCCAATGAATTCGTGCTCTGGTTTCACTGCCACATACATAGTGTCTTTCCCAGACTCCCTGCAGGTTTTCATGTACCACTCATGCAATTTGTACATCATCGTTGTTAGAGGAGGATGATCAGGTTTGACGAGAGGCTTCCCGTGCACGTATTTATATTCTTCTTTTGTTACCTCAGCCGTTTCAAAAATTACATCATCCCCCAAGTAATCACCAGGATTGGTACCGGGCACCATCCCCGGATGATTAGCGATGATATCGCTAGACACCTTGAGCGGGGGGCACGATTGGTTCGCCTGTTCGCCGAGCTGGGGAATTTTTTCCCACTTCTTCGTTCTGCTAACCTTGCATCACTGGAAGTACTTCCCGACCGCCGCGCATCTTGATATGTCTTTTTAAGACAGCGGACATAGTTGGAATCCGGCGGAGGCGGTGGTGGTCGCTTCAGGGCATCGATAGTGCGCTTCACTTTCACCGGATCTAGCTTCTCCTTCGGAGGTGGGGTTTTCTTTGCAAAATGGTCCCTCACTTGGGCACGACAGATGTCCTCGTTTTCCTTCTCGGTCCTCTCATATGGTAACTTTTCCAGAGGCTTGAGAGATGGACCGTATCTGAATTGCCTCCCGCCGCTGCTTGTACTGCTACCCGCCGGAGCAGCGGCGTCACTCTTCCGTTGTTGCTGACGAGGCGGAGAAGGAGGCGGAGTGCTCCGACGCGCCGGAGGAGCCGGAGCGGCGGCGTCTGTCTTCCGCCGTTGCTGACGAGGCGGAGGAGGAGGCAGACTGCTCCGACGCGCCGGAGTAGGCGAAGGAGGAGGCGGAGTGCCCTCACGCGTCGGAGGAGCCGGAGAAGGAGGCGGAGTGCCCTGATCACTCGCCGGAGGAGGAGGAGGAGGAGACGGAGTGCCCTGACTCGCCAGAGGAGGAGGAGGAGGCGGAGGCGTCTAGTTTGGAAGCTTGATGTACTCCTTCCGCCATAGACATGTACTCCTCAGAGCATGAACCAGCTGATTCTCCCCTTCACCTGTAGGGTGGTCAAGCTCGAGCTCCTCAAATCCCTCCATTACTTCATCCATCGTCACAACAGCATAGCCATGTGGAATCGGAAGGCGGTGAAAAGTTTCGTTGGGTTGAGGAGGTGCAACAGAGCCGACAGCCGCCTTGAAAGTGAGGTTCCGGAATTTCGTCATAAGCTCGCAATGTTGAGCCTCCGTGATAGTATCCACGGGGTAGCTAGGAGCCGTGAAGTCAGGCTGAACGAGCTCCGTGGAAGCCACGCTGCTTCTCTGCTGAGATGGCGGGGTAGCTTCTGGGGTAGCTTTGTGCCGCTGAGATGGTTGGCCGGCAGCTCGCTGGCTCTCAAGTTCCTCTAGCTTTTCTAGTCTTGCATTGAGCTTCTGCAGGTCGCTCAGCTCCGCTTTCCTCTTTCTCTCCCGGCTTCTGTAACCGCCTGCGTCGGGAAACCCAACCTTCCATGGAACGGAGCCTGGTGTGCCTCGTGTTCGTCCAGGGTGCTCAGCATTCCCGAGGGCCTCAGTTAGCTCGTCCTTCTCTCTGTCGGGAATGAACGTCCCTTCCTGCGATGCGGTGATATACTTCTGAAGCTTCTTGACGGGTATTGCAAGTTGCTCGTCCGTCCAACGGCACTTCCCTGTTTCAGGGTCCAAAGTTCCCCCAACCCCGAAGAACCAAGTCCCTGAACGGTCTGGCCAGTTCAATGTCTCTGGTTCGACCCCTTTAGCAATCAGGTCATTCTCAGCTTTGTCCCACAACGGCCGGGCTTTGAGATAGCCACCTGACCCCGTGTGATGGTGATACTGCTTCTTTGCAGCATTGTTCTTGTTTGTCTCTGACATTTTTTTACTCTTGTCCGATGTCTTGTAGGCCACAAATGCGGGCCAGTGATCTCTTATCTTCTCAAATCGGCCGATGAATTCTGGAGTCTTCCCTTTGTCGACAAACTTTGATTTCAACTAATTCTTCCACCTCCTGAATAGATCTGCCATCTTCTTAAGAGCACACGCCTTGACCAGTGGCTCTATAACTGGCTTATTCGGATCCTCCTCTGGCGATAGGGTGAAGTTTGCCTTCAGCGAGGTCCAAAGATCATCTTTCTGTCTATCGGTGACATAAGAAGGGTCGTCGTCCTTAGGCTTATTCCATTGCTTGATGTTGATCGGGATGTTGTCCCTAACAATAGCTCCACACTGAGCAGAAAATGCGTCCTTGGTCCGCTTGGGTTCAATCGGTAGGCCATCGTCCGCGAGTGCTGTGATCGTGAACCTTTCATCCTTGCGCAACCTTCTCTTCGGGCCTCGTCTCGTTACCGAAGTTTGGCTCGATCCGGAGGGCTATAAAAGAAGAAAGAAGAGTTAATATATGTACATACCAAAACAATTAATGCATCAATTAGCTAGTCAGCACAGGCTTAATTAATATATATACCTCACCGGACTTTGCAACAGCTCCCTCCTCCGTTCGGTCACCGGAGCCGTCATCATGGTCTCCTTCTTCCTCCGACATTCGGTCACCGGAGCCATCATGATCATGTCCTTCCTCCTCCATTGTTCGATCACCGGAGCCGTCATCCTCTCCTTCCAGACCATCGGTGTCGTTGAGAAACGACAAGACATCACGTCCGGCGAGGATTATCTCCCCCAACAACTATTCTTGTTCCAAGTCTCTTTGATCCATAGTTTCTGCAAATATTACAACATGGCAATTACTATACAAACATGAATGTCCGACGTCCGGACCGCCTCTCTCATGAATGTCCAACATCCGGACCGCCTCTCTCATGAATGTCAAACAAGGGATTCTCTTAACCTTTAAGGGATTTAAACAAAATGGCGCCATTCTGGATGTGCAGAAAATGGTCCATATTTTTCCTGATCTCATCTACCCTTCTATATGTCATGTTGTCTAGTGTCAAAGGATTCAAGAAAACCAAGGCTTCATCATTAGCCGGAAGTAACAGGCGCATAATGGTACGAAGCTCTCCAAAATTGTTTTGGAACGGAGTCCCGGATAGGATAATTAATTAGCTTTTTGGTACGAAGTTCAGCAAGAGCCTTCCGAATATCGCTATTTGGAAGGCCTTTGCTGAATTTCGTACCAAAAAGCGAATTATTCTATCCGGAACTCCGTTCCAAAACAACTTTGAAGAGCTTCGTAGCATCATACGCCTGTTACTTCCGGCTAATGATGAAGCCATGGATTTCTTCAATACTTTGACAGACAACGTGACATATAGAAGAATATATATATATATGAGATCAGAAAAAAAAATTGGATCAACTTGTGCACATCCATAATGGGGGCATTCTTGATAAATCTATGTTACCAGAGTTTTCTAAATGAACAAAAAAAATTCCACAAGACATGTCCGACGTCCCCCCTCATGTCGAAGTTATCGGGGAGGGGGTAGACGACAACGACGCTCACCCCTCATGTCATGTCCGACGTCCCCCCTCATGTCGAAGTTATCGGGGAGGGGGTAGACGACAACGACGCTCACCCCTCATGTCCGACGTCCGACGTCCCCCCTCATGTCATGTCCGACGTCCCCATTCATGTCGAAGTTATCGGGGAGCGGGTAGACGACAACGACGCTCACCCCTCATGTCCGACGTCCGACGTCCCCCCTCATGTCATGTCCGACGTCCCCCCTCATGTCGAAGTTATCGGGGAGGGGGTAGACGACAACGATGCTCACCCCTCATGTCATGTCCGACGTCCCCCCTCATGTCGAAGTTATCGGGGAGGGGGTAGACGACAACGACGCTCACTCCTCATGTCCGACGTCCGACGTCCCCCCTCATGTCATGTCCGACGTCCCCCCTCATGTCAAAGTTATCGGGGAGAGGGTAGACGACAACGATGCTCACCCCTCATGTCCGACGTCCCCCGTCATGTCATGTCCGAAGTCCCCCCTCATTTTAACTAATTTCTATGAACAAAAAAAATATTGTATGAACAAAAAAATATTGACCAAGTTGTCATGAACAAAAAAAATATTGACCTAATATTGACGCGAGGGCGACGACGGGGGCGACGGCGACGACGACGGCGGGGGTGACGGGCGGGGGCGACGGGCGGGGGCGACGGTGACGGCGATGGCGGGGGCGGCGGGCGGGGGCGACGGGCGACGATGATGGCGACGGTGGGGGCGGCGGCGAGGACGGGGGCAGCGGGCGGCGGGCGACGACGGAGGCGGCGGGCGGCGGCGACGGCTGGGGCGACGGCGGGGGCGGCGGGCGGCGTCTGGGCAGCCTGGCGGCGACCAATGCACCCCTGTAGTCCCGGTTGGTGCCACCAACCGGGACCAAAGGTCAGTTTTCAGCAGCCCAAAGGGTGGGAAACAAGGACCTTTGGTCCCGGATGGTGCCACCAACCGGGACCAAAGGTCAGTTTTCAGCAGCCCAGAAACAGGCACCTTAATACTTACTGTTTTATCTTTTGTTTTGTTTTTTGCTTTATTTATTTTATTTGGTTCCTACTTACAGCTAAATACTTACTGTTTTTCAGTGATTCTTTTTGCTTTTATGTCACAAAAATTATAAACTTTCTGTTATTGCCATTTGAATAATTTAAATTTGATTTTTTTGAAATTTGTGTGAATCATAGTTTGTGAATAACTTTACTAAAAAAATAGATTTTTGAGTGATTATTTTTTCCTGCTATTTAATATTACTGTGTTTTATCATTATATTCAATTTGGTAATTTTTAGGTTATTTTAAATGTCTGTTTTAATCAAAAATAGATTTTGTTATTTTAGTTTGCTATTAAAGTTTCTAACAAAAAAATTCTTTATGAA
The DNA here is from genome assembly GCA_039707655.1 of Elymus sibiricus. Taxonomy (NCBI): domain Eukaryota; kingdom Viridiplantae; phylum Streptophyta; class Magnoliopsida; order Poales; family Poaceae; genus Elymus; species Elymus sibiricus. The sequence goes on from CM077671.1 coordinate 402,213,314, forward strand.
AATTCTTTTTGCTATTAATGATTTAAAAAAAATACTTTGATAATTTTAGTTGCATAAATTTTATATAATTTTAGTTTCAAAAATATTAGAGGTTTATAAAAGCTTTTTAGTTCATTCCTTTTGCTATTAGAGTTTGATAAAAGCTTTTTAGTTGATTCTTTTTGCTATTGAAGAATATTATAGTTTTGTTTTAGTTGATCATAACAGAATATTTTAATTGATTATTTTTAGTTCATTCTTTTTGCTATTAGAGTTTCATAAAATTTTCTAGTTCATTCTTTTTGCTATTAGTTCATTCTTTGAGCTAAATGACCCTGAAATTGAAAAGCACTACAAATGAACTCTGGAAAGGTTGAAAGTTGGCATGGTATCATCATTTCACCCACATAGCATGTGCTAAAAATTTGAGAGGGTTGCGGCAAAAACTGGATGCACTTCGTGTACAAAATGGACAATCTCTTTCGAAGTATCAGGGTTTCGGACGAAAACTCATCTGTTACAAAGGGATTTCATTTTTTGAACTTATTTGAACTCCAGACTTTTTGTGTGTTCAAAATGCACCATTCAAAGCCACATCATCAATTTTCAACCCTTTCTGACTTCATTTGGTATTTTTCATGCATTTACTGATTTTTTTGAGCTAAATGACCATGAAATTGAAAAGCACTACAAATGAACTCTGAAAAGGTTGAAAGTTGGCATGGTATCATCATTTCACCCACATAGCATGTGCTAAAAAGTTGAGAGGGTTACGGCAAAAACTGGATGCACTTCGTGTACAAAACGGACAATCTCTTTCGAAGTATCAGGGTTTCGGACGAAAACTCATCTGTTACAAAGGTATTTTATTTTTTTGAACTTATTTGAACTCCGGACTTTTTGTGTGTTCAAAATGAACCATTCAAAGCCACATCATCAATTTTCAACCCTTTCTGACTTCATCTGGTATTTTTCATGCATTTACTGATTTTTTAAGCTAAATGACCCTGAAATTGAAAAGCACTACAAATGAACTTTGAAAAGGTTGAAAGTTGGCATGGTATCATCATTTCACCCACATAGCATGTTATAAAAAGTTGAGAGGGTTACGGCAAAAACTGGATGCACTTCGTGTACAAAACGGACAATCTCTTTCGAAGTATCAGGGTTTCATACGAAAACTCATCTGTTACAAAAGGCATTTCATTTCTTCACATGTAATTGCAGTGATATTCTAGATCAAAGGCATCATCATACTAGTTGTGGAGAGAAAGTCTTCACTCTTTCTTCGCTTGTGTCCTTTGCTTATTACGCCGTAACCATGGATAATCTTCATCGTTTAACAAGGTGCTTGGGTCAGCCTTGACTTTGAAGGGAGGAATTTCATGAAACTTTTCATAATCTTCAGACATGTCTGTCTTGCCCTCCAATCCCACGATGTCTCTTTTTCCTGAAAGAACTATGTGGCGCTTTGGCTCATCGTATGATGTATTTGCTTCCTTATCTTTTCTTTTTCTCGGTTTGGTAGACATGTCCTTCACATAGAAAACCTGCGCCACATCATTGGCTAGGACGAATGGTTCGTCTGTGTACCCAAGATTGTTCAGATCCACTGTTGTCATTCCGTACTGTGGGTCTACCTGTACCCCGCCTCCTGACAGATTGACCCATTTGCACTTAAACAAAGGGACCTTGAAATCATGTCCATAGTCAAGTTCCCATATGTCCACTATGTAACCATAATATGTGTCCTTTCCCCTCTTGGTTGCTGCATCAAAGCGGTCACCGCTGTTTTGGTTGGTGCTGTTTTGATCTTGGGCGATCGTGTAAAATGTATTCCCATTTATCTCATACCCTTTGTAAGTCAATACAGTCGAAGATGGTCCCTTGGCCAACGAGTACAGCTCATCAGAAATAGTGTTGTCACCCATGAGACGTGTTTGCAACCAACTGCCAAAAGTACTGATGTGTTCATATGTAATCCAGTCGTCACACTGCTCCGGGTGTTTGGAGCGCGGAATATTCTTGTGTTCATCGACATACGGGGTCACCAAGGTAGAATTCTGTAGAACTGTGTAGTGTGCTTGAGACCAAGAATGTCCGTCCCTACATATTATCGAGTCTGCTCCTAGCGTGCCTTTTCCAGTCAGTCTCCCCTCATACTGCGATTGAGGGAGACCAATCTTCTTAAGGTCAGGAATGAAGTCAACACAAAACCCAATGACATCCTCTGTTTGATGGCCCATGGAGATGCTTCATTCTGGCCTAGCGTGGTTACGAACATATTTCTTTAAGACTCCCATGAACCTCTCAAAGGGGAACATATTGTGTAGAAATACAGGGCCCAGAACGACAATCTCGTCGACTAGATGAACTAGGACGTGCGTCATGATATTGAAGAAGGATGGTGGGAACACCAGCTCGAAACTAACAAGACATTGCACCAAATCACTCCTTAACCTTGGCAGGATTTCTGGATCAATCACCTTCTGAGAGATTGCATTGAGGAATGCACATAGCTTCACAATAGCTAATCGAACGTTTTCCGGTAGAAGCCCCCTCAATGCAACCGGAAGCAGTTGTGTCATAATCACGTGGCAGTCATGAGACTTTAGGTTCTGGAACTTTTTCTCTGCCATATTTATTATTCCCTTTATATTCGACGAGAAGCCAGACGGGACCTTCATACTGAGCAGGCATTCAAAGAAGATTTCCTTCTCTTCTTTGGTAAGAGCGTAGCTGGCAGGACCTTCATACTGCTTTGGATGCATGCCGTCTTTTTCATGCACACGTTGTTGTTCCTCCCGTGCCTCCGATGTATCTTTTGTCTTCCCATACACTCCCAAGAAGCCTAGCAGGTTCACGCAAAGATTCTTCGTCACGTGCATCACGTCGATTGCAGAGCGGACCTCTAGGTCTTTCCAATAGGGTAGGTCCCAAAATATAGATTTCTTCTTCCACATGGGTGCGCGTCCCGCATCGTCAGTCGGAACAGATAATCCGCCAGGACCCTTTCCAAAGATTACTTGTAAATCATTGACCATATCAAGTATGTGATCACCAGTACGGAGGGCGGGCTTCTTCCGGTGATCTGCCTCACCTTTGAAATGCTTTCCTTTCTTTCGACATTGATGGTTGGTCGGATGAAATCGATGATGCCCCAGGTACACATTCTTCCTGCATTTGTCCAAATATATACTGTCGGTGTCATCTAAACAGTGTGTGCATGCGTGGTATCCCTTGTTTGTCTGTCCTGAAAGGTTACTGAGAGCAGGCCAATCGTTGATGGTTACAAACAGCAACGCATGTAGGTCAAATTCCTCCTATTCGTTCTCATCCCACACACGTACACCTCTTCCATTCCATAGCTGTAAAAGTTCATCAACTAATGGCCTTAGGTACACATCAATGTCATTGCTGGGTTGCTTAGGGCCTTGGATGAGCACTGGCATCATAATGAACTTCCGCTTCATGCACAACCAAGGAGGAAGGTTATACATACATAGAGTCACAGGCCATGTGCTATGCTTGCTGATCTGATCCCCAAAAGGATTAACGCCATCTGCACTTAAACCAAACCATACGTTCCTTGGGTCATCTGTAAAGTCGCTCCACTTTCTCTCGATCTTTCTCCACTGCGACCCGTCAGCGGGTGCTCTCAACTTCCCGTCTTTCTTACGGTCTTTTATGTGCCATTGCATCAACTCGGCATGCTTTTTGTTTCTGAACAGACGTTTCAACCGTGGTATTATAGGAGCATACCACATCACCTTGGCAGGAACCCTCTTCCCGGTGCGCTGGCCCTCAACATCACCAGGGTCATCTCTTCTGATCTTATACCGCAATGCACGGCATACCGGGCATGCGTTCAAATCCTCGTACGCACCGCGGTAGAGGATGCAGTCATTAGGGCATGCATGTATCTTCTGCACCTCCAATCCTAGAGGGCATAGAACCTTGTTTGCTTCGTACGTACTGCCGGGCAATTCGTTATCCTTGGGAAGCTTCTTCTTCATTATTTTTAGTAGCGAACTAAATCCCTTGTCAGATACACCATTGTCTGCCTTCCATTGCAGCAATTCCAGTGTGGTACCGAGCTTTCTGTTGTCATCTTCGCAATTTGGGTACAACCCTTTTTTGTGATCCTCTAACATGCGATCGAACTTCAACTTCTCTCTTTCACTTTCGCATTCTCTCTGTGCATCAACAATGACCCGGCGAAGATCATCATCGGGCACATCGTCTGGTTCCTCTTGATCTTCAGCTTCCCCCATTGCAGCATCACCGTATTCAGGGGGCGGGTAGTTGTCATCATCCTCTTCTTCTTCGTTGTCTTCCATCATAACCCCTCTTTCTCCGTGCTTGGTCCAAACATTATAGTGTGCCATAAAACCCTTCTCAAGAAGGTGGAAGTGAAGGGTTTTAGAGTTGGAGAAAGCCTTCGTATTCTCACAGACAGTACATGGACAATGCATAAAACCAATCTGCTTGTTTGCCTCAGCCGCTTTGAGAAAATTATGCTGGCCCTTAATATACTCGGAGGTGCGTCGGTCACCGTACATCCATTGCCGGTTCATCTGCGTGCGTTATATAGTTCTCATTATTGAACAACATATAGCTCTCTAGAGCATCTAATTAAAACATACATTGAAACTATGTAAAAAAATTAAATGCAACAACAAATGCGATCATAACCGCAACTAAGGTACCAATTGATCCAACAGCATAATGATACCAAGCCTCAGTATGAATGGCATATTTTCTAATCTTTCTAATCTTCAAGCGCATTGCATCCATCTTGATCTTGTGATCGTCGACGACATCGACATCATTCAACTCCAATTTCATCTTCTCCTCTTCAACTCTTTGTAATTTTTATTTCAAGTAATTGTTTTCTTTTTCAACCAAATTTAACTTCTCGACAAGAATTTCTATGTCGGTTGAAATTTCCGGTTCACATACCTCCTAGATTAAAAAATCTATGTCACGTTGGTCGGCATAATTGTCATAAACACTAAATAAAACAAATAGTTATAAAAGATAATATATACCACATCCGAATCATAGACAGGACGAGGGCCGACGGAGGCGGATACCAAAACCATCGCACTATATATTAACAAACAATAATAAAAGTAAGAAAATTACACAAGTATCTATCTAAATCATACAAGTAAGAACTTTTTTGTTTTAGAAAGAAGATAAGAAGAAGAGGCTAACCACGGTGGTGCCGGCGCCGAGATGGGCGTGGGCGATCGACGGCGGTGAGGACGGGGACGGGATAGGACGGACCGCCAAACCTAGATAAATCTTGAGGAAAATGGAGCTTGGACAAGGAGCTTCGAGAGGAGAAAGCTTAAGTGTGGCTCGGGCATTTCATCGAACACCTCATGTGCATAGGAGGTGAGCTAGAGCACCACAAAGCTCTCCCATGGCCGGCCAAAAAAATAGAGCAGTGCACTGCTCTGCTCGCGGGCAGGGGGTATATATAGGCCAACCATTGGTCTCGGTTTGTGGCTGGAACCGGGACTAAAGGACACCATTTGGTCCCGATTCCAGCCACAAACCGGGACCAATGGTTGTGGGCCAGGAGCGAGGCCCATTGGTCCCGGTTCGTGTCTGGAACCGGGACCAAAGGGGTCAGACGAACCGGGACCAATGGCCAACGAGGCCCGGCCGGCGCCCTGGCCTCACGAACCGGGACTGATGCCCCCATGGGTCCCGGTTCGTGAGTGAACCGGGATTAATGGGATTTCAGGCCTGGACCAAAGCCCTGTTTTCTACTAGTGACCACAACCCGTGATCTCAATGTTTTTCATATTACAATGTGATAATCACAGTAATTTTTAGATTACAAGAAGCATTATGTTGTATTACATAATACATTATCTGAAAGAACAACACATGACCTATTTAATTTAGTGGTTCTGTACTTCACCAAAGAGCAGGCAAATATTTGGATACTGCTAAATATTATAGGATGAACAATGAAAATACATCCCAAATTGTATAGCTTGCTATAAAACAAATAATGAACTTTTTATGTTTTTTATTTTCTAGGCGACTGGTGTCAGGTTCTGAGGGCTAAGACAGGGATGCCGGAAACATCTACGTGTTCAACATCATGGGCGTATTTGAAGTTGAACACCAAGGAGAGAAAATATGTCCTACATCGAGATAGAGCGCATAGTGCTCGATCAGTTGGATTAGTCAGGTAGAATCACTAGTAGAAAACAGGGCATCAGTCCCGGTTCCAGAGGGCCTTTAGTCCCGGTTCTGCAACCGGGACAAAACGATCGGGACTAATGCCCACAACTTTTAGTCCCGGTTGGCTTACGAACCGGGACTAAAGGAGCTCCACGTGGCCGCCGTGGGGCGTCTAGGCAGGAGGACCTTTAGTCCCAGTTGGTAACACCGACTGGGACTAAAAGGCAGCCACGCGTCAGCACCTGTCAGGCGCTGGGTTTTTTTTTTTGAAAGGAGGGGTTTAGGGGTTTTGGAGGGTTTAGGGGTTTCATATTGTGTTTCCCCTTTTCTTTTTGTGTTTACCATTTTTATTTTATGCTTTTTATTTAACTCGACGCTAGCTACTACATATGAAGGAACCATTACACAACATCGTCATGATTAATATATAGAGAGAAGTGACCTCTCTTTCTCCGTGCTTGGTCAAACAATGCAACAAGTTTTCGTAAATCTATTCGACGGTATTACATATAGTACACATTCATGCATATATACAATATAACATCTCTTATGATCCTTGACCAAGATCGCATTTCATATCCCGATGGCATTCTCCTTCTTTAGATTTGACATGCTCAACAAAGAATCTCGCCAATTCCTCTTGAATTGCTCGTATGCGATCAGTTGGTAGGAGTTCGTCCCGCTTCCGCCAGATCTAATTTAAAGAAGGGGGTCAATATATATATATATATATATATATATATATATATATATATATGAAACTCAACACAATTGATGGTAATAAAATGAAAATGTGAATATTGTTTACGTACTTCAAATTGTTCTGGAGATATGCGCTGCTCAGAGGTCGAGTTGCGAATGAACTCGCAAACGTAGTATGCACATAAATTAGTGCCGGTTGCCTGCCACAAGCACTTTACAAGAATAGAGTTCAATCAAAATGATAATCAAGCATGATAATGGTATTGAAACTAGAATCAATGAGAGACGATGTGCGGTACTAGCTAGTAGCTAGTACTTACTTTGGGGTGTGAAAATCGCAGCTCATTTCTCCATTCACCCCTAGCCTGGTTGGTGAACTTTTTCCAAACCCTGCACGGCAAAGAAAATGATTACTTGATATCAGGAAATGAACGAAAGTTGCCGATATGGTGCGATAATGATTTAACTTACTTCTGAAGCATTTCACTCATGTTCGTCCACTCCTTAGGATCTTTACGTCTCGAGTCCAAGACAAGTACTAGCCCCTCGTCAGGCCGAATGGCTAGCAGAATAAATTGGAAACTGCGCGCACGCATAACTCATCAATTACACTTAACCTCGAGTAAGCGAAACAGAATGTGCACGTACAAGACAGTAACACTAACTGGAAGTTGTAAGGAAATAGTATTTCCCTTCTGCCTTGTTGTCCAAGTAACACCCGTAGCAAGTTTTGCTCTATTTCACGGGGATTGTGTTTTAATGTATGTTCATTGTTGGTATTTGGGTTAATGAACCCAATGTCATAGATTTGTCATTTTCTGCATTCGATGATCTTCAATCTGCATATAATATAGTGTGAGGATAATTATACATGCAATGAACGAGCTGAGCTAAAGACTTTACAGAAAAAATACTTACAGACAATAGGAACTGACGATAGTTTTGTCGAGTTCCTTTTGGTTGTATAACTGAAAAAAATCATCAAATTCAATGAACAACTCCTAGACTCCATTGAATAAGTGCTCATTTTTAATTCCCACGAAGATATTGCCGGTCCCGTCCTTGCAGGCTTCCAAGTATCATTCATGCAATTGTCGCATCCTCGTTGGTAGACCCTTGAGCTCCTCATGTCTGACGAGAGGCTTCCCGTGCTCGTAATTTAAAGATGGTACTACCTCGGCCTTTTCGAACTGTACCGAATCGGGCAAGTAATCACCAGCAGTGATAGCAAGACAACCGGCCGCTATCTCCGGATCATTAGCGATATCGGTAAACACCTTGAGCGGGGGGCACGATTGGTTTTCTTGTTCGCCGAGCTGGGGAATTCTTTTCCCACTTCTTGCGCCACTGCTACTTAAGCTTCCCGACCGCTTCGCTTGACGAAATGTCTTTGGAATACAGCGGTCATAGTCTGATTGCAGCGGAGGCGGTGGTGGTCGCCTAAGGGCATCCAGAGTTCGTTGCGCTTTCACCGGATCTATTTTCACCTTTGGAGGCGGACGTTTCGGTGCAAGCTGGCGTCTCACATCATCAGCCACGATCTCATTGAGTTCCTCCTCAGTCCTCTCGTAGGGTAACTTGGGAGGGGCCTTGAGGCTTGGGCCAGCTCTGAATTTCTTCCCTGTTGTATTGCTGCTAGGTGCTGGAGCGGCGGCGGCTCTCTTCCGCCGTTGCTGAGGCGGCGAGGAGGCGGAGTCCGCTGACGCGGTGGAGACAGCTGAGATGACCCACAAGTATAGGTGATCTATCGTAGTCCTTTCGATAAGTAAGAGTGTAGAACCCAACGAGGAGCAGAAGGAAATGACAAGCGGTTTTCACCAAGGTATTCTCTGCAAGCACTGAAATTATCGGTAACAGATAGCTGTGTGATAAGATAATTCGTAACGGGTAGCAAGTAACAAATGTAGCAAAGTTGCAGCAAGGTGGCCCAATCCTTTTTGTAGCAAAGGACAAGCCTGGACAAACTTTTATATAAAGCAAAGCGCTCCCGAGGACACATGGGAATTTCTGTCAAGCTAGTTTTCATCATGCTCATATGATTCACGTTCGTTACTTTGATAATTTGATATGTGGGTGGACCGGTGCTTGGGTGCTGCCCTTACTTGGACAAGCCTCCCACTTATGATTACCCTCTCTCGCAAGCATCCGCAACTACGAAAGAAGAATTAAGATAAATCTAACCATAGCATGAAACATATGGATCCAAATCAGCCCCTTACGAAGCAACGCATAAACTAGGGTTTAAGCTTCTGTCACTCTAGCAACCCATCATCTACTTATTACTTCCCAATGCCTTCCTCTAGGCCCAAATAATGGTGAAGTGTCATGTAGTCGACGTTCACATAACACCACTAGAGGAGAGACAACATACATCTCATCAAAATATCGAACGAATACCAAATTCACATGATTACTTATAACAAGACTTATCCCATGTCCTCAGGAACAAACGTAACTACTCACAAAGCATATTCATGTTCATAATCAGAGGAGTATTAATTGTCATTAAGGATCTGAACATATGATCTTTCACCAAGTAAACCAACTAGCATCAACTACAAGGAGTAATCAACACTACTAGCAACCCACAGGTACCAATCTGAGGTTTTGAGACAAAGATCGGATACAAGAGATGAACTAGGGTTTGGAGAGGAGATGGTGCTGGTGAAGATGTTGATGGATATTGACCCCCTCTCGATGAGAGGATCGTTGGTGATGACGATGGCTTCGATTTCCCCCTCCGGGAGGGAAGTTTCCCCGGCAGAACAGCTCTGCCGGAGCCCTAGATTGGTTCGGCCCAGGTTCCGCCTCGAGACGGCGGCGCTTCGTCCCGAAAGCTCTCTTGTGATTTTTTTCCAGGTCAAAACACATCATATAGCAGAAGATGGGCACCGGAGGCCTGCCAGGGGGCCCACAAGTCACAGGGGCACGCCCAGGGGGGTAGGGCGCGCCCCCCTGGCTTGTGACTGCCTGATGGGTCCCCCCTGGTATATTCTTCGCCCAATATTTTTTATATATTCCAAAACAATTCTCCATAGATTTTCAGGACTTTTGGAGTTGTGCAGAATAGGTCTCTCATATTTGCTCCTTTTCCAGCCCAGAATTCCAGCTGCCGGCATTCTCCCTCTTCATGTAAACCTTGTAAAATAAGAGAGAGAAAGCATAAGTATTGTACCATAATGTGTAATAACAGCCCATAATGCAATAAATATCAATATAAAAGCATGATGCAAAATGGACGTATCAACTCCCCCAAGCTTAGACCTCGCTTGTCCTCAAGCGAAAGCCGAAATCGATGAATATGTCCACATGTTTAGAGATAGAGGTGTTGATAAAATAAAATACGGACATGAGAGCATCATGATCACCTTTTAGAACAGCAATACTTGTTGATATATAATTTCTTATATTAGAGTAACAATTCATTCACAGGGTAAAGTATGAATCAAGAACTCTATTGAGAACCAACAAACTATGATCTCAGTCATTAAAGCAATTGCAATTTACCATAACATCGGAAAGAGTCAATATAAGAGCTTGTAAAGCAAATCCACATACTCAATCATCTTTTAGTCTTTCATAATTGCTAACACTCACGCGGTACTTATGAGGTCAAAGCTTCAATTGGACACAGAGAAAGATAGGGGCTTATAGTATTGCCTCCCAACTATTTACCACAAGGGTAATGTCAACAGAAATAACTCATGATCACCCATATCCGAGTGGATATATGTGTCTAGATCATTCCCCAACACATGACGCTTGCCAAGACATAAAGGCGAAATATAGGAAGTGGTGATGATCACCATGACTCTTGCATAAAGGTAAGTACTAGAAAGTAAAGTAACAGATAGGCCCTTCGCAGAGGGAAGCAGAGGTTGTCATGTGCTTTTTATAGTTGGATGCACAATCTCTTAATGCAAAAGAACGTCACTTTATATTGCCTCTTTTGATAAAGAACTTTATTATGCAATCCGTCGCTTTTATTTCTTCTATATCACAAGTTCGTATAAAGTTTATTTTCCTCACACTAATAGATCATACATATTTAGAGAGCAATTTTTATTGCTTGCACCGATGACAACTTACTTGAAGGATCTTACTCAATCCATAGGTAGGTATGGTGGACTCGCATGGCAAAACTAGGTTGAGGTTGTTTGGATGCACAAGTAGTATCTCTACTTGGTGCGAAAGTTTTGGCTGATATGGGGTGGAAGCAAGCGTCACATGTTAAAGGATCTATAACCATATAACTTCTATTCGGAAATAAGCAAACATAACCCATTATCTTGTCTTCCTTGTCCAACATCAACTTCTTAGCATATAATATTTTAATGAGTGCTCACAATCATAATATGTCAAAGATAATATATTTATATGTGAACCTCTCTTTCTTTATTACTTCCTTTTAATTGCAGCAATGACCAATCGCTAAGTTTGTCAACTCACAACAGATTTCAATCGACATACTTCTTATATGTGAAGTCATCACTCCCTATAAGATCATCATATATACTCCTTGCTTTTATTCTATACTTCTTTCTATTTCTTTTTCTCGGGATCATGGCAAACAAGCAAAGCCCTCAACTCAAAACTACTTTTTATTATATAACTCTCGGACTCGATTACATAGGGGGAACATAAAGCAAAACTCAAAAACTAGATCACACTAAAAACTTTATTCTACTAGATCAAGATATAACCAAAAGGATCAAACTAAGAAAAACGATGAAAGTAAAAATGTGATGGTGATACGATACCGGGGCACCTCCCCCAAGCTTGGCACAAGCCAAGGGGAGTGCCCATACCCATGTGTTTAGTTGTCCTTCTTCGGAGGTGTTGATGTTATATTCTTGGCGATGATGCCCCTCAGAATGCGATTCTCCTCCTCAAGCTTGTTATTTTGCTGTCTAAGATCCATTATTTCTTTGCGAAGTTTTCCAGTGACGGTTAGAGCTCCCATCACCCATGGATGTTTCATTGCTGCGGGGGAAGAAACAACACTCTTTTTCATATTTTCATAAGTAAGAAATTTGGCATTGGGAGGAATGACCGAATTCAGAATTGTTGAGCTCTGAAGTTCCTCCAACATGGCTCCAAGTTGTGGATGAGAGTTAACTTCTTGGTCTTCCTCCATGGCATCCACCCTTTTCAAGTCGGCCTCCATCTCCTCCTCCGTGGCCTGCCCGAAGTGGTTGGCTTCGATGTATGCTCCGGGCCCCGGTGTCGGGTGAGAAACACGGCTCTCCCCGACCGACTCTTGCGAAGACATCTTGCTCTAAATCTGCTGCAGAAACAACTCAAAATGAAAACATGAGGTATTGTCGTGATTCGAAGGTCAAAACCTTCGGGAGATTATATAATGAATTTTTACCGACCTAAAGGAGTATACCACAAGAAAACGGAGTCCGGAAGGTACACGGGGTGGTCACAAGCCACAGGGGCACGCCCAGGGGGGTAGGGCGCGCCCCCCTGGCTTGTCACCTCCTCGTGCACTTTTCGGACTACTTTAAATTTTTCTAATTTATTAAATATTCCAAAACAGAGGAAATTTGCTATTAGAAAAGTTTTGGAGTCTGTTTGCTTACCGTACCACATACCTATTCCTTTTCAGAGTCTGAAATGTTCTGGTAGGTCTCCCTAATGTACTCCTCCGGAGTTATGGTATTGATAATATTGGTTTCAACATTTATGGGAGTACCTGAGATATAATGTTTGATTCTTTGCCCGTTTACCACCTTCGGGTTTGTGCCTTCGGCATTGTTGATCTTGATGGCACCGGAACGATATACTTCCTCGATAATGTAAGGTCCTTCCCATTTAGAGAGAAGTTTTCCTGCAAAAAAATCTTAAACGAGAATTGTATAGCAAGACATGGTCACCTACATTGAATTCACGCTTTTGTATCCTTTTATCATGCCATCTCTTAACCTTTTCTTTAAACAACTTGGCATTCTCATAGGCCTGGGTTCTCCATTCATCAAGTGAGCTAATGTCAAATAACCTCTTCTCGCCAGCAAGTTTGAAATCATAGTTGAGCTCTTTAATTGCCCAATAAGCTTTATGTTCTAGTTCAAGAGGTAAGTGACATGCTTTACCATAAACCATTTTATACGGAGACATACCCATAGGGTTTTTGTAAGCAGTTCTATAAGCCCATAATGCATCATCAAGTTTCTTAGACCAATTCCTTCTAGATCTATTAACAGTCTTTTGCAAGATCAATTTAATTTCTCTATTGCTTAATTCTACTTGACCACTAGACTGAGGATGATATGGAGATGCAATTCTATGATTAACATCATAGTTAGCAAGCAATTTGCCGAAAGCACCATGAATAAAGTGTGAACCACCATCAGTCATTAAATATCTAGGGACTCCAAATCTAGGCAAAATAATTTCTTTAAGCATATCATATAGCAGAAGATGGGCACCGGAGGCCTGCCAGGGGGCCCACAAGCCACAGGGACGCGCCTAGGGGGGTAGGGCACGCCCCCCTGGCTTGTGACTGCCTGGTGGGTCCCCCTGGTATATTCTTCGCCCAATATTTTTTATATATTCCAAAACAATTCTCCGTAGATTTTCAGGACTTTTGGAGTTGTGCAGAATAGGTCTCTCATATTTGCTCCTTTTCCAGCCCAGAATTCCAGCTGCCGGCATTCTCCCTCTTCATGTAAACCTTGTAAAATAAGAGAGAAAAGGCATAAGTATTGTACCATAATGTGTAATAACAGCCCATAATGCAATAAATATCAATATAAAAGCATGATGCAAAATGGACGTATCACTGAGGCGGAGGTGGATTCTGCTGAGGGGCCTCCACCGTCGGAGTCCGCTGACGCGACGGAGTCCGCTGAGACGGCGGAGTCGGCTGACGCGCCGGAGACGACTCAGGCAGCGGAGACGACTGACGCACCGGAGACGATTGACGCACCGGAGACGGCTGACGCTCCGGAGACGGTTGACGCGCCGGAGACGACTCAGGCAGCGGAGACATATGACGCACTGAAGACGGTTGACGCACCGGAGACGGCTGGCGCACCGGAGACGACTCAGGCACCGGGGCCTCCTCCAGCTGAGTCTGCTGAGGCGGCGTCCAGTTTGGAAGCAGGATGTTTTCCTTTCTCCATAGACAGGTAGTCCTTAAGGCATTTTCAAGAAGAGTCTCCCCTTCACCTGTAGCGTACACAAGCTCCAGCCCCTCAAATCCGTCCATTATTTCATCCACCCCGACAATAGCAAAGCCAGCTGGAACCGGAGTGAAATGGAAAGTTGCACCAGGTCGAGGGGGTAAGACATAGCCGACCGCCGTCTTGAAGGTCAGGTTATGGCATTTCGCCATTAGCACACAATGTTCATTATCCGTGATACCATCCACGGGGTAGCGAGGAGCCGTGCTATCAGGCTGAATGAGCTCCGTAGAAGCCACGCTGCTTCTCCGCTGAGATGGTGGGGTAGCATCGTGGGTAGTATCCAATGAAGGGTCTTCGTGCCGTTGAGATGGTGGGCCGATAGCTCGCTGGCTCTCAAGTGCCTCTAGTTTCGCTAATCTTTCATTGATCTTCTGCATTTTGCTTGCTTCCTCTTTCTTCTTTCTCTGTCTGCTTCTATAACCAGTGTTGTCGGGAAACCCATGCACCCACGGAACGGAGCCTGATGTGCCTCGTGTTCGTCCAGGGTGTTCAGGATTCCCGAGGGCTGCTGACAGCTCGTCCTTCTCTCTGTCGGGAACGAACGTCCCTTCCAGCGCTTTCTTGATTACTTCCTTAAGCCTTGTGACGGGTGTTTGAAGTTGAGCTTTCGTCCAAACACACTTCCTTGTTTCTGGGTCCAAAGTTCCCCCAACCCCGAAGAACCAAGTCCTTGCCCGATCTGGCCAGTGCAATGTCGTTGGTTGGACATTTTTAGCAAGCAGGTCTTGCTCAGCTTTGTCCCACGTAGGCCGGACTTTGCTGTAGCCACCTGACCCCGTAACATGGTGATACTGCTTCTTTGCAGCATTTTTCTTATTTATATGTGACCTTTGCTTGGCCTTCTCCGATTTCTTGTAGGCCACAAATGCGGGCCGGTGATCTTTTATCTTCGAGTATTGACCTTTGAATTCTGGAGTCTCGACTTTCTCGACAAACTTTTTGTTCAATAGTTTCTTCCAGTTCTTGAATAGTTCTGCCATTTTCTTAAGAGCAAACGCCTTGACCTTTCGCTGTATAACTGGGTTATTCGGATCCTCCTCTGGCGGTAGGCTGAAATTTCTCAACAGTGCGTTCCAAAGATCATCTTTCAGTCTATCGTGGACATGAGGAACTTCAGGGTCCTTCTTCTTATTCCATTCTTGGATGCTGATCGGGACGCTCTCCCTAACAATAACTCCGCACTGATGTATAAATTTGTCCTTGGTACGCTTGGGAGCAATCGGTTGGCCTTCTGGAGAGACTTCTTCGATCGTGAACCTTTCATCCGGGTCCAACCTTTTCTTCGGGCCTCGTGTCCTTACCGAAGTTTGGCTCGATCCGGAGGGATAAAAGAAGAAAGAAGCGTTAATATATGTACATACAAAACAATTAATGTATCTAGTCAGCAGAGGCTTAATATATATATATATATATATATATATATATATATATATATATATATATATATATATATATATATATATATATATACCTCGCCGGACTTTGAAACAGCTAAGGCTCCCTTGTCCATTCGATCACCGGAGCCGTCATGATCTCATTCCTCCTCCATTCCATCACCGGAGCCGTCATGATCTCCTTCCTCCTCCATTGGATCACCGGAGCCGTAATCCTCTCTTCTATCACCATCGGTGTCGTTGAGCCACGACAAGATATTATCATCACCTCCGTCGCGGATTATATCCCCCAACAAGTCTTCTTTTTCTAAGTCTCTGTGATCCATAGCTTCTACACATAAAGCATTGACACTTCAAACTAGCTATCACATAAAGCAAAAAAGAAGTATATTTGTCACCAAAATACAACACTTGAAAGAGTTTCCTCTATTTAAAAAATAGTTCTCTGTTTTCAAAAATCATTCCCTCCATATAGAAACTTGCGGACCCCCCCCCCCCCCGCCTCATGTCGAAGTTATCTTGGATATGTTGAATTTCCGAGAGAGTTAGGGGTGTTCTAACGAGGCACTACACGATATGGGTGACGGGGGATAACATCCGGGAATGTTTTCCCGAAGTCTGCATTTTCGGACAGATGAAACGGAGGGGGACGGTTCCAGGTTCGCTATGCTAGCTGCTTGTGACAGACGAACGGAGGGCATATTCGGATTCGTCATATTTTTCTGATCGATTTTCATATATAAAGAGCTTCACGGAATGAGATCCAGTGACTTGCCTCTAGCAAGTCACGTTGTAACTGGCTCCCCCTCATCTGTCGTTGAAACAACATCTTTGTTGCCGACTGCTCGTGAAATACAACATGATAAAGACGGCGACACTCGGTAAAGACAGATTTTTAAGCACCGTTCTCACTAAGCCTCTCTCCGATCCAAATTTCATTGTGGTTACGTCCCTCTCCAACCAACAAGTTATGGCCTCATCTTGTAATTTGAAATCCTTGCGGTTAATCTGTATATGTTAGCACTCCACACCAAAAAACATATATACACAAAACTCTTATTTTATTATTAGTACCGAAAACGACTGCTTCCATTTTTGTTAAATTAAATGTTATTTAATCAGTTTATCTCTAGTTTTTGGGTACATTTCTTAAAAAAAGAAGGTTGAAACCCCTGGTCTCTGCATCAATCCATCCATCTATACATACATGGGGGGCAGGGGCATCAATCCACACCAAATAATTCAATAAACATCTAGGAGGGGCTAACTGGGGGCAGGGGCATCAATCCATCCATCTATACATACATACATACATACATACATACATACATACATACATACATACATACATGGACAAAAAAATTCATATATACATATGAACATATGAACATTTTCTATATACATATGAACATTTTCAGAAACAGCAGCATATATTGCATAACAGCAGCATATATCTTCACATATTAGCAGCATAAATTCTTCATATATTGCATAACAACAGCATATATATGAACATTTTTACATCAATGATCAATCCATCCATCAATAAGCAGGAGAGGCTCACTGGGAGCAGGGGCCGGCGCGGGGACGGCGACGTCGGGGCCGGCAGGGGAGCGGCGACGGCAACGGGGCAGGGGCGCGGGGATGGCGACAGCGACGGGGCAGGGGCGCGGTGACGGCGACGGCGGGGCAGGGCGAGGCGACGGTGGGGCAGGGGCTCGGGGACGGCAGGGCGTCGGCGAGGGCAAAATCTGGCAGCCTGGCGGCGTCGAGGTGGTCGTCGGCGCCGTCGGGGGAGAGGAGAAGAAGAACCTGCAGGTGGATTTGGAAACTTTTCCAAGTCCCACTTATATAGCCCCCCCCCCTGTTAGTCCCAGGTGGTGGCTCCAACCGGGACTAATGCCCCCCTTTAGTCCCGATTGGAGCCACCAACCGGGACTAAAGGTAAATTTCAGCAGCCCAAAGGGCGGGAAGCACAGCCCTTTAGTCCCGATTGGTGGCTCCAACCGGGACTAAAGGCCCCCCTTTAGTCCCGGTTGGTGCCACCAACCGGGACTAAAGGGTTGTGCTTCCCGCAGCCAAAAGTTTAGTCCCACCTCGCTAGTCGAGAGGGGCTCAGAGTGGTTTATAAGCGTTGTTGCCGTTGTCCTCTCAAGCTCGTCTCTATTGCAGGCAGTACATGCCTATCTCACGCCCTGTTGGGCCTGCTAGCACTGCGGGCCTGCGTCCTGGCCCATTTCTAGGGTTTCTAGTCGTATGCAGGCCGTTGTGGCTAGTAGGCGGGCCTTTTTTTATTTTTTGCATATATTATGCTTTTAAATTTTTAATGTTATTTTTTGCATATGTTTTAGTTGATTCCTTTTGCTATTAGAGTTTTATAAAAGCTTTTTACTATTAAAGTTTTTAACAAATAAATACTTTGATAATGTTAGTTAATATTATTTTGATTCTTTTTAGTTGATTCTTTTTGCTATTAGATTTTAAAAAGCTTTTTCGTTTTCTATTAAAGCTTGTAACAAAATATACTTTATGAGAATTCTTTTTACTATTAAAGTTTTTAACAAATAAATACTTTGATAATTTTAGTTAATATTATTTTGATTCTTTTTAGTTGATTCTTTTTGCTATTAGAGTTTTATAAAATATTTTTAGTTCATTCTTTTTGCTATTAGAGTTTTATAAAATCTTTTTAGTTCATTCTTTTTGCTATTAGAGTTTTATAAATCTTTTTAGTTCATTCTTTTTCTTATTAGTTCATTCTTTGAGCTAAATGACCCTGAATTTGAAAAGCACTGCAAATGAACTCTGAAAAGGTTGAAACTTGGCATGGTATCATAATTTCACCCACATAGCATGTGCTAAAAAGTTGAGAGGGTTACGGAAAAAACTGGATGCACTTCGTTTACAAACTAGACAATCTCTTTCGAAGTAACAGGGTTTCGCACGAAAACTCATCTATTACAAAAGGGATTTCATTTTTTTAACATATTTTAAATCCAGACATTTTCTGCATTCAATATGCACCATTCAAAGCCACATCATCAATTTTCAACCCTTTTCTGACTTCATTTGCTATTTTTCATGCATTTCATGATTTATTTTTAGCTAAATGACCCTGAATTTGACAAGCACTGCAAATGAACTCTGAAAAGGTTGAAACTTGGCATGGTATCATAATTTCACCCACTAAAAAGTTGAGAGGGTTACGGGAAAAACTGGATGCACTTCGTGTACAAACTGGACAATCTCTTTCGAGGTAAAAGGGTTTCGGACGAAAACTCATATATTACAAAAGAGATTTCATTTTTTTAACATATTTTACCTCCAGACTTTTTCTACATTCAATATGCACCATTCAAAGGCACATCATCAATTTTCAACCCTTTTCGGACTTCATTTGCTATTTTTCATGCATTTGATGATTTATTTTGAGCCGAATGACCTGAATTTGAAAAGCACTGCAAATGAACTCTGAAAAGGTTGAAACTTGGCATGGTATAATAATTTGACACACATAGCATGTGCTAAAAAGTTGAGAGGGTTACGGGAAAAACTGGATGCACTTCGTGTACAAACTGGACAATCTATTTCGAAGTGAGAGGGTTTCGCACGAAAACTCATCTATTACAAAAGGGATTTCATTTTTTAACATATTTTAACTCCAGGCTTTTTCTGCATTCAATATGCACCATTCAAAGCCACATCATTAATTTTCAACCCTTTTCTGACTTCATTTTCTATTTTTCATGCATTTCATGATTTATTTTGAGCTAAATGACCCTGAAATTGACAAGCACTGCAAATGAACTCGGAAAAGGTTGAAACTTTGCATGGTATCATAATTTCACCCACATAGCATGTGCTAAAAAGTTGAGAGGGTTACGGGAAAAACTGGATGCACTTCGTGTACAAACTGGACAATCTCTTTCGAAGTAACAGGGTATCGGACGAAAACTCATCTATTACAAAAGGGATTTCATTATTTAACATATTTCAACTCCAGACTATTTTTGCATGAAATATGCACCATTCAAAGCCACATCATCAATTTTCAACCCTTTTCTGACTTCATTTGCTATTTTTCATGCATTTCATGATTTATTTTGAGCTAAATGACCATGAAATTGACAAGCACTGCAAATGAACTCTGAAAAGGTTAAAACTTGGCATGGTATCATAATTTCACCCACATAGCATGTGCTAAAAAGTTGAGAGGGTTACAGGAAAAACTGGATGCACTTCGTGTACAAACTGGACAATCTCTTTCGAAGTAATAGGGTTTCGGATGAAAACTCATCTATTACAAAAGGGATTTCATTTTTTAACATATTTTAACTCCAGACTTTTTCTGCATTCAATATGCACCATTCAAAGCCACATCATCAATTTTCAACCCTTTTCTGACTTCATTTGCTATTTTTCATGCATTTCATGATTTATTTTGAGCCAAATGACCCTAAATTTGAAAAGCACTGCAAATGAACTCTGAAAAGGTTGAAACTTGGCATGGTATCATAATTTCACCCACATAGCATGTGCCCAAAAGTTGAGAAGGTTACGGGAAAAACTGGATGCACTTTGTGTACAAACTGGACAATCTCTTTCGAAGTAACAGGGTTTCGGACGAAAACTCATCTATTACAAAAGGGATTTCATTTTTTTCACATATTTTAACTCTAGACTTTTTCTACATTCAATATGCACCATTCAAAGCCACATCATCAATTTTCAACCCTTTTCTGACTTCATTTGCCATTTTTCATGCATTTCATGATTTATTTTGAGCCAACTGACCCTGAATTTGAAAAGCACTGCAAATGCACTCTGAAAAGGTTGAAACTTGGCATGGTATAATAATTTCACCCACATAGCATGTGCTAAAAAGTTGACAGGGTTATGGGAAAAACTGGATGCACTTCGTGTACAAACTGGACAATCTCTTTCGAAGTAATAGGGTTTCAGACGAAAACTCATCTATTACAAAAGGGATTTCATTTTTTTACATATTTTAACTCCAGACTTTTTCTGCATGCAATATGCACCATTCAAAGCCACATCATCAACTTTCAACCCTTTTCTGACTTCATTTGCTATTTTTCATGCATTTCATGATTTATTTTGAACTAAATGACCCTGAAATTGACAAGCACTGCAAATGAACTTTGAAAAGGTTGCAACTTGGCATGGTATCATAATTTCACCCACATAGCATGTGCTAAAAAGTTGAGAGGGTTACGGGAAAAACTGGATACACTTCGTGTGCAAACTGGACAATCTCTTTCGAAGTAACTGGGTTTTGGATGAAAACTCATCTATTCCAAAAGGGATTTCATTTTTTTAACATATTTTAACTCCAGACTTTTTCTGCATTCAATATGCACCATTCAAAGCCACATCATCAATTTTCAACCCTTTTCTGACTTCATTTGCTATTTTTCATGCATTTCATGATTTATTTTGAGCCAAATGACCCTAAATTTGAAAAGCACTGCAAATGAACTCTGAAAAGGTTGAAACTTGGCATGGTATCATAATTTCACCCACATAGCATGTGCTAAAACGTTGAGAGGGTTACGGGAAAAACTGGATGCACTTCGTGTACAAACTGGACAATCTCTTTCGAAGTAACAGGGTTTCGCACGAAAACTCATCTATTACAAAAGGGATTTCATTTTTTTAACATATTTTAATTCCAGACTTTTTCTGCATTCAATATGCACCATTCAAAGCCACATCATTAATTTTCAACCCTTTTCTGACTTCATTTTCTAATTTTCATGCATTTCATGATTTATTTTGAGCTAAATGACCCTGAAATTGACAAGCACTCCAAATTAACTCTGAACAGGTTGAAACTTGGCATGGTATCATAATTTCACCCACATAGCATGTGCTAAAAAGTTGAGAGGGTTACGGGAAAAACTGGATGCACTTCGTGTACAAACTGGACAATCTCTTTCGAAGTAATAGGGTTTCAGACGAAAACTCATCTATTACAAAAGGGATTTCATTTTTTAACATATTTTAACTCCAGACTTTTTTTGCATGAAATATGCACCATTCAAAGCTACATCATCAATTTTCAACCCTTTTCTGACTTCATTTGCTATTTTTCATGCATTTCATGATTTATTTTGAGCTAAATGACCATGAAATTGACAAGCACTGCAAATGAACTCTGAAAAGGTTGAAACATGGCATGGTATCATAATTTCACCCACATAGCATGTGCTAAAAAGTTGAGAGGGTTACGGGAAAAATTGGATGCACTTCGTGTACAAACTGGACAATCTCTTTCGAAGTAATAGGGTTTCGGACGAAAACTCATCTATTACAAAAGGGATTCCATTTTTTTAACATATTTTAACTCCAGACTTTTTCTGCATTCAATATGCACCATTCAAAGCCACATCATCAATTTTCAACCCTTTTTTGACTTCATTTGCTATTTTTCATGCATTTCATGATTTATTTTGAGCTAAATGACACTGAATTTGACAAGCACTTCAAATGAACTCTGAAAACGTTGAAACTTGGCATGGTATCATAATTTCACCAACATAGCATGTGCCAAAAAGTTGAGAGGGTTACGGGAAAAACTGGATGCACTTCGTGTACAAACTGGACAATCTCTTTCGAAGTAAGAGGGTTTCGGACAAAAACTCATCTATTACAAAAGGGATTTCATTTTTTTCACATATTTTAACTCCAGACTTTTTCTACATTCAATATGCACCATTCAAAGCCACGTCATCAATTTTCAACCCTTTTCTGACTTCATTTGCCATTTTTCATGCA
This sequence comes from Elymus sibiricus, assembly GCA_039707655.1. Classification (NCBI taxonomy): domain Eukaryota; kingdom Viridiplantae; phylum Streptophyta; class Magnoliopsida; order Poales; family Poaceae; genus Elymus; species Elymus sibiricus. The sequence continues at coordinate 402,235,587 of CM077671.1, forward strand.
TTTCATGATTTATTTTGAGCCAAATGACCCTGAATTTGAAAAGCACTGCAAATGAACTCTGAAATGGTTGAAACTTGGCATGGTATCATAATTTCACCCACATAGCATGTGCTAAAAAGTTGAGAGGGTTACTGGAAAAACTGGATGCACTTCGTGTACAAACTGGACAATCTCTTTCGAAGTAATAGGGTTTCGGACGAAAACGCATCTATTAGAAAAGGGATTTCATTTTTTTTACATATTTTAACTCCAGACTTTTTCTGCATTCAATATGCACCATTCAAAGCCACATCATCAATTTTCAACCCTTTTCTGACTTCATTTGATATTTTTCATGCATTTCATGATTTATTTTGAGCTGAATGACCCTGAAATTGACAAGCACTACAAATGTACTTTTGTAAAGGTTGAAACTTGGCATGGTATCATAATTTCACCCACATAGCATGTGCTAAAAAGTTGAGAGGGTTACGGGAAAAACTGGATGCACTTCGTGTACAAACTGGACAATCTCTTTCGAAGTAACAGGGTTTCGGACGAAAACTCATCTATTACAAAAGGGATTTCATTTTTTTAACATATTTGAACTCCAGACTTTTTCTGCTTTCAATATGCACCATTCAAAGCCACATCATCAATTTTCAACCCTTTTCTGACTTCATTTGCTATTTTTCATGCATTTCATGATTTATTTTGAGCTAAATGACCCTGAAATTGACAAGCACTGCAAATGAACTCTGAAAAGGTTGAAACTTGGCATGGTATCATAATTTAACGCACATAGCATGTGCTAAAAAGGTGAGAGGGTTACGGGAAAACCTGCGCCACATAGAAAACATGTGCCACATCATTGGCTAGGACGAATGGTTTGTCTGTGTACCCAAGATTGTTCAGATCCACTCTTGTCATTCCGTACTGCGGGTCTAACTGTACCCCGCCTCCTGACAGATTGACCCATTTGCACCGAAACAAAGGGACCTTAAATTCATGTCCATAGTCAAGTTCCCATATCTCCTCTATGTAACAATAATATGTGTCCTTTGCTCTATTCGTGATTGTTGCATCAAAGCGGACACCACTGTTTTGGTTGGTGCTCTTTTTATCTTGGGGCGATCGTGTAAAATGTATTACCATTTATCTCGTACCCTTGGTTGGTGCTCCAAAGTACACAGTGATCAAATGTTATTACTGAAAAAATAAATACATAAAGTTCATACATAGTTCTCATAGAACAACATACAGCTCTCTAGAGCATCTAATTAAAACATAAATTGAAACTAACATACAACTATGTAAAACATTTAAATGCAACAACAAATGCGATCATAATCGCAACTAAGGTAACAATTGATCAAACAGCATAATGATACCAAGCCTCATTATCAATGGCATATTTTCTTCTCTTTCTAATCTTCAACCGCAATGCATCCATCTTGATCTTGTGGTCATCGACGACATCGGCAACATGCAACTCCAATTTCATCTTCTCCTCCTCAATTCTTTTCAATTTTTCTTTCAAATACTCGTTTTCTTTTTCAACTAAATTTAACCTCTCGATAAGAGGGTCGGTTGGAATTTCCGGTTCGCATACCTCCTAGATAAACACATCTATGTCATTTTGGTCGGCATAATTGTCATAAACACTAAATGAAACAAATAGTTATAAAAGATAATATACCACATCTGAATCATAGACCGGACGAGGACCGACGTGGGCGGATACCATGACCATGGCACTATATAATAACAAACAATAATAAAAGTAAGAATTTATACAAGTATCTATGTAAATCACACAAGTAAGAATTTTTTTTCTTTCAAAAAGAAGATAAGAACAAGATGCTCACCACGGTGGTGTCGGCAACGAGATCGGCGCAGGCGATCGATGACGGTGAGGACTGGGACGTGACGGACCGCCAAACCTAGACAAATCTTGGGGAAAATGGAGCTTGGAGGTCGAGCTTGGAGAGGAGAAAGCTTAAGCGTGGCTCGGGCATTTCATCGAACACCTCGTGTGCATAGGAGGTGAGAGCAGAGCAGCACACACCTCCCACACGCCGGCTGGCCAAAAAACAGAGGAGTGAGCGGGCAAGGGCAAGCATATATATAGGCATATCTTTAGTCCCGGTTGGTGGCTAGAACCGGGACAGAAGACTGTCCTTTAGTCCCGGTTCTAGCCACCAACCGGGACTAAAGGGGATGCGCCAGGAGCGAGGACCTTTAGTCCCGGTTCGTGTCTGGAACCGGGACTAAAGGGGTCAAACGAACCGGGACTGGTGCCCGCCGAGGCCCAGCCGGCGTCCTGGCCTCACGAACCGGGACTGATGCACCCATTAGTCCCGGTTCGTAACACGACCGGGACTAATGCAATATTCTGGCCTGGACCAAAGCCCTGTTTTCTACTAGTGAATCATGGTCTTCATGGTCAATCGTTGTTTTTTCAGTAATCCAACTTCCAAATGTCATCTCTCTACTTTAGCCATAAAAACATATTTTTCATTCCTTCATGCCTACTTGTCAATTTCTTCATGGTGCGATTTATCTTGTTGTTGACTAGATCATCAACGATTCTTTGAGTTTTAAGATCACATGGATGTGATTCCATCAACCATATAATTTTGAACTTGATGGATCCTTAGTTCCTGAACTTTGAAGTTGATGGATCCTTCGTTCCGCTGTTGGATAGTACATGAATGGACTGACAAGTCAACAAAGCTGATGCATACTTGGTATATGATGTTTGATGCTGTTACCAAGATATGGGCTGAATAATATATGTATAAATCCGTTGACTGAAACTTCAATTAGTCCCGCACTCCTGCTTGCAACGGTACAATTATAATCCCCATAAAACTTCAATTAGTCCCGCAGTCCTGCTTGCAACCGTTGACTGATACTATTATAACTAACTATCCTTTGTTACCTCATCACTGAAACTTGTAGATGTTTGACCTTAAGATACCCGACTCTACTACATGAAAGAAAATTATATCTGTATAAAGGTTGGGCTCTACTACATCGAAAGAAGAAATATTATATGAAGTTCCAAAGTTATTTTGTTATTTGGGAAAGTCTGATGCATCTCAAACTCTATTGCTTTGCTGCAGGATGATGAAGAGGAAAAGGGAAATGGTGGAGGAGCTCAAGGAAAACAAGAGGCGTGGAATAAGGAATAAACAAGGATGGGATGGGAGGTCACAAGCTCCAAGCCAACGGCAAAGTAAGGCCTCACGCTGAATTTGTACTGTTGGGTTCTACCGTAGGTGCATCACATGCCAATTAAAATTTTCCTACGCGCAGAACATCCAAGAACATGCTACGGAGATGGATCACAGCTCGTTACCACTAGACGCGCAGTGCCGTGCAGCGGAAGTAGAGTTGGGGCAGCGCGTTCGCGTGGTCCGTCTCCTCGTCCGATCTCCCTCGAACAGCCGATCCGATCTCCCTCATACAGGTTCGCCGGAGCGGCGCAAGTGCACCGCCTCTAACGGTATCCGCGCGTGCAGGAGGAACACCGTGCGGCGGACTGCTAGGTCCGATCACACAGTCGGCGGTGGCAAGTGGAGGTGGCTAGTTGCAACAGATGCAAAGCCCTAATGACGGTGCCAAAGCGATCAACCAGATGGGTGTGCCGCACCTCCACTATATATAGGCATCCGGCGCAGGCTCAACTCTTGGGCCTCGCACGGATCCTAAAGCCCACGTGTAGTTCCTTCCCTTAAGCGCGCGACCCCTTAGGTTCTCGTTCACTTGGTCGCGAGTCAGATTACATCCGGCTCGACCAGTCGGTAGCGGCCTCTAGCAAAGCGTGCCGACTCCAAGTGTCCGATGAAGTTGGTTAGGCGAACCTGTACTTCACACTTCCGTTCCCTTTGCCACACAATATATGTTGTCATGCTCAAGGCGACATGGTCATCCTTGTTGCCGCACGACCTCTTTCTCGTTCCGGTGAATCCGACCAACACTTTAGATTATCTCATAATCCTCGTCGCATGGCCATGCTTATCTAGGTCGGATCACCCGAGGGGCCCAGAGTATATCTCTCCTCATCGGAGGGGCAAATCCCATCTTGCTCGACCACGTCTCGCAGCATGGGTCTGGTCAAGCCCTAAACCTACCTTTATAACTACCCGGTCACGGAGTAGCGTTTGGTCGGCCCAAAGCAAGTCTGTCACCATCCCGAGTACATGCGCCAGCTCAGGTCTTAGGACACAGAACATATGTTGTACTAGAGACTCACAGATGACCTATCTCTGCGTCTCATCGCTGGGTCTGTCCAACTCAGACCTAATCTCGAGTCGGATCCGACTACGTCGAATACGACCAGATCTTTCCGAGTCCATATTATCCGGCTAGCATCCAATGCTACATGGTCAGTGAGACCAGACCATCCACGGTGTCATATGCTAGTCTAACTGGCTGCGTGTCCACACAGCCCTTTTGACTAGGGACCATTTAGGACAATCATCATACAATGCATAGTCTCACAAACAAGCCACGTACTTGTTAATACACATCATTGATAATGTTCAAGGACTATCTTTATTCATAAACACATAGGAAATATCATCATACATGATTGCCTCTAGGGCATATCTCCAACATGTACCTCCAGTAAATAAATGGACTTCCTTTTTAGGTTTAGCGACTGAAACCAGTAAATCTATTTTACTCCATATTGTTGCAGCTTCATTAACTGTCCATATCACATCTTGAAACCAGGATTAGTTGAGACTACAAGATTTAATACATCTTACTATTGATACAAAGATTGAAACTCGGGTAAAAGGTAATCAGATTTTTTTAGGAGTCATGTCTGCTCCAGCAAATAAGTTCTTGAGGGCATAGAACAAATCTTTACATAAACCATTATTATTTTTATTTACTTCCAGTTATAACACTGACGTCCATGCTTGTCGAATTTGTGATCCTTATAATGCTCTTTGCGGAAAAGAACAGACACACACTTGGTTTGCATAATTGATAGTGAAAGTGTAAAAATGATTGTAATATTAGTGTTCAACTTTGTACATCTGAATTTTTTGTCAACAGAGAAACGTGATGTAAGTGGTTTCCTCCTTGTGAGATGCATGCTCATGCATCCTTTTTTAACGTATCTCTTCTCTATATATACATTAGGTTAGCCTCAATATGAAGGTTTATGCTCACGATGCACATAATTCCAGTTTATCTGAGATACATTTGTTGTATATTGTAGCCTAAAGGTTATAGTTCACTTTTCTCTTTTGGGTGAGTTGAGCTTAAACCTTGTGTTGGTAAGAGAGAAGGAGCATACTAAAGTTAGTTTATAGCACTCCTGGAGTGCCTCTCCGCTGCTTCTGACCAAGTATCAATTTGAGACTGATTGCACTCTTGTTGTGGTCTGACAAGGCTTGAATAATATGAAAAGTCATGTTCTGCTACCTATAAATTATAGCTCTATTTGTCCATAGAAAATATTTTGCTGAAGAGACAACAATGTTTAGTTTCAGGATGTGTCTTCCTTTGTTTCACAGTTGTTTAAACATTGTGGCGTCGTTGCTCTTGTCGGCCTTCATTAGGTTGATGTACTATTCCCTTCTTAATATATTTATACACGCAGTTCTCAATATGTGCGGTAGGTTGCTTTTTTCTCTCTTCATATTAACAAGATGTTCTCAATTTGCCGCATCAGGAACGTCTATGAAGAGATTAACCATCTGAAGACTCGGTTACCTGGTTTTATTTTAAATAAAGTTGTATGTGTGAGGGAAAGAGAGCAATAAATGTATGCATGAACTAACAGTGCTGCTAAGAATTTAGGTGTTTGTAAAATTGGTTTGATGAATACCCTGATCTTGTTAGTTGGCGGTTTGCAACTAACATCGTACAATCCTTTAATGATGATCAATATATTGTTGTTTCCCTCGAAAGATAAAATATGCCAGGAATGACATGTTGTTGATAACTTTTTGGTTCGCTGAAGCGCGAGCGAGGTCAAAGGAGAGCATGGCATATTAGTCCGAGGTGGTGTCGTTACTGAGGATGCGTAGAGCAAACTGCCGCACTTAGAGCATCTATGACCCCATCCCCTTCCCAACTGTGTCCCCTTTGCCACGACCCAAGAGAGATAAGAAAAAGGCCAGCTATCCGCAAACCCTCAAGCTCATTTCATGTATGAGGAAGAAATGAGGGTGTTCGAGCAGTCCACTACATCGTACGTGGCCCATCCCAGACAATTTGTGGGGACATTACTCCATGGATGGACAAATGAGGTTCAAAGTGGACACGTCCGGACATTGTTCGGATGTGTCAACGGACATACATGGGGTGGGTCATATTTGCTCAGTCCAATTACAAATGCTTTTATGCCCTTAGTAGGAGAGGTTAGGATAGATCGAACAATAACTTCTTAATGATACGTTCATTGCACGTGCACGTTTACTAGCGAGGGAAAAGCCAAACTTTCTGTACTGGCTCCCATCTTATTCTTGCTAGCCTTTCTGAGAATACATATACGTGGGGCCTTCATGGACCGCGCCATCAGATGGTTTGAGAATTGAGAACAGTGTCCACTCGCACTCGTACGTACGATTCACGATGGTCATGTCTTGGCTATTCCTCAAATCTGCTACCTAGCCTAGGGCGACCAGAACTGAACGCTGATTTGTCATCTTACTGTTGGCCGGGACCTAAAACAGATGTACCATCACTCTCCGGTTTAGTCACCCAGCATGTGCCGGTACTTAGAGCATCTACAACCGGATATGACAAATCCGGCCTCTCAAACGCCCGCGGACGCGCCCGGAGGCGTCCGCGGGCACTGACCGGGCACGCCTCAAATCCTCTCGTCCACATCCGTCTCCCTCATATCCGACCCCCTATTTTCATACTACCCATGCAACGTGGATCAAAGTACGTCGATCAAACGCAGGACATATGAACGCGGACACGAGATAGCATCACATTGCAACAAAAGCTCCACCAGTTCATACAAACGACGGACAAATTTAAACCTAAGCTAAATCTAACTAGTAGTTGCGGGCCGGACCTTTCCCCTTGCGGTCGCCGGCGTAGCTGTAGCCGTCGGCGGCGGGGGGCTGGTCGTCGTCGGAGGAGGAGGAGGAGGAGCCGTCGTCGGAGGAGGAAGAGGAGTCGGAGACGATGACGAGGCCATTCAGCCGCTCCGCCGCCCGGTCCTGCCGGCGCTTGAGCTTGGCCAGCCGCGCCCGCTCCTTCGCCGTAACCGCCGCGAGCCGCTCGGACTCCTCGATGGCGATGCGGAGGGCCTTGGCGTTCTTGCGGCGGAGCCTCCTCGCGTCCGACTCCGCCGTCGTGAGCGACCGGCGGCAGACCCACGCGAGGAGGTCGTCCTCATCCATATCCGCCAGAGACCGCGCCCGCTCCTTGGCCGTCTCCGCGGCCTCCCTCTCCCTTCGCCGCTGCCTCTCGCGGCGGGCGGCACGCGCCTCCGACTCCTGCGTGCGCGACCGGGCCGGAGGGGCGGGCATAAGCACCCACCGATGCCCCGCAGGGGGAGCAGCGGCGGGCGGAGGGAGGGCACGGCGGGAGGGAGCCCGCCCCGCCGGCGCGGACTAGGCTGGCCGTCGGTCGCCGCTGCCCATGGCACGGGACGGGCCAGCGCCGGCGTCCGAAATGCGCCGACGGGGAGCGGGCGGCTGCGAGGACGCTCCAGATCCGGAGCTGCCTCCGGTCTCCGCCTTGGACCGCTCCAAGGCGATGCGGAGAGCCAGCTTGTACTCCGGATCAGAGTCGCCGGAGGCGCTGCCGGAGCTCGACATGATTGTCGGCGGGGGGAGAGGAGCGGGCGGAGAGGGAGAGGAGCGGACGGAGCGAGAGTGTGAGTGAGCTAGGGTTTCGCCGGACGGCTGTTTTTAGTGGGACAGGGTGGGGTCGGGGTGGGCCGGGCTTGTCAGGCGGACGCGCCCGGGCGTGCCCGGGCCACCCCATATCCGCCCCATATTTGGGCTGGATATGAGGGGTGCCGGTCAGTCCGGGCGTTTGAAGCCCGTTTGAGGGGTCCGTCTGGGTCAACTTTTTTTGACCGGACACTGACCGGTCAGCCCGCCCGGACGTATGAGGCGTGTTTGAGAGGTCCGATTGTAGATGCTCTTAATCAGGCAGGTTTGTCGCAGCAACAGTTTCCACGTATACAAACATTGACTGTTCAGCCCGCTCTCCGAGCTGCCGATCCACTCACGTGATTTTTATCTTTCGTGTCTATACTCCTCTGGCACATCTTTCCCTATACGCAGTTATGCACATTCATCATTTTAAACGGACTGGTTTAACGTAGCAAGGGCAGTAAATTACGGTATGGTCATTTGTAGAGCATTTCTCTTGTTTTTGTAGCCATCTTGTATCACTGCTTCCACCAAAAATACGACAAGTGACAGAAAGCTCGCGTGATTCCTTTCGACTTCAATGATGCTCGTCCCTACGGAGGAGCTGATTGCATAGGTCCAATCTTTTTACCGCGAGCCAGATTTCACGTGCTGCCAAGTGCCATGCAGATGCAGCTCTATATGCTGTTACATGCAAAAGGAAAAAAGAGCAATGTGCAGCCAAAGGTTCCCAGGCAGGGTTGAGTGACGTAGCGTCCACAGTGCACAAAGGCACCACGACTCCACCATCTCATGAGGGTAAACTGCGGACGCATGGCTCCATGCCATTGCCATGCAGAAAACGCAAGCCGCAGGACCAAAACGGCGGTGCAATGCACTTGCATACTGCATATTATCTACTCGTTGATCAAATTTATGATCAAACTTAGATTTCGAGAAGCATGGACGCACTACATTGTAGAACGGAGCGAGTACAATGTTGATGCGAGGCGAGAGGACGAGACGAGGAGGCCCGGGATCCGTCTCTTTCACCCTCATTGCTTTATCGGGATCTCCTCCAGCTGCGGCATGCGCCTCCCCTGCCTGCCTTCATTCCTGAAATTCCAGGTACGTACCCGTCCAATTCCACTTTGCTTTGCAGTCGCAGGGTATGCAGGCCGCAGAATTAGTCGTTAACTTTTGTTGGGCGTCGTGCCGCCGGCATGCCTCGCCCTCGTCACGTCCACGCCAGGTGCCGCGCCATGCGCCCGCCGGCGGCTCCATCCTATCGCCTTCCCACGGGCACGGAGTGATACGTGTGGATTCCATATATATTCTTCTCCGCGCTCATTGGCTTCGCTTTTAATTTGTTCTGAAAAGCCAAACCCAAGGAATGTCAGTGTCACCACACACGAGCGCGATAGCGAGCCGCGCAGGAGCCGGAAAGGGACGCCCAACTGCATCCGACGACCCTAACACAAATATTTTCACGATTTTGTCTGGCTCATGATGATGCCTTTAGCCCGTTTGGATTATGCTAACCTGTAGCGGATAGTACATGCATGCATCTCGGATTACCAGTCAAATGACGACGCACCTAACAAAAATCATATGTGTAGGGTAGTCCACCCGATATCATAGTGTTTAGCCATTGGCGAGCTTCCGTAGGCTCTGACCAGTGAACACGTATGTATCTGCGTCGATCGCAATGGAATCAATCCAGAATAAGACTACTCTGCCTAGCCAATCATTACGTTGTTCGAAGAGGCACCCATGCGCCGGCATGACGAGAGGGACGTTTGTATCTATGATATGGTCCATTTTGGCGAGGAACAAATAAATTGTTGAGTATATAGTTAAGAACATTAAGACAAAAAATATAGGAGTAGTTATTAACTACATAGATCCTCTAATATACTCCCTCAGTCCCAAAATTAGTGTCGCGCATTTAACACTAAACTAGTACAAATTTTATATTAGAGCGACGACACTTATTTTGGGACGGAAGGAGTATAATTCTAGCTTGTTATTATCAGCCAAACAGTGCGCCAGACATGTCCATTCTGTGGACGGCTAATTTCCACAGACGCATAATTGAGGTACCCAGCACCAGCAGGTGTCCGTGCTGGCTGGCTAATACTATGATGTCGACGAGGAGCAATGGAGCCAAGGTTGGACGCCATGATTTGAAAGGTGGCACTCCCCGGTTGGGTACCTCCTCTCCGGATCAAACCTCTCTCCATACATCAGCGTTAATTGGGGTCCTCTCCCGTTTGATCCTGTGGGCGATGTGATTTTGGGAACCCCCACCTTGCAGGTTCCCACTTCTAGCTAGTGGAAACATCACTTCAGATAGAGAGAGATCGGCAGCAGATAAATTGTGTATCTCCAAAGCCACACTGGCTGGCCCCTTGTTTTTTCTAATTCTAGTGGGTGTAGGGTTGTCAGTTTACTATCGGAGCAGTAATAAACAGGGAAGGGAAACAATGCTAGCAGAAATCGTTTGCCCTTTGAGACGTTGAGACAAGGACATGCATTTCCGTGACAGTGCTCTAGCCTCTAGGTGAAGCAGAAATCACCATCACTTATCAGGTTCAGGCACCGTCCACTTGTTGATCGGAGCGGTGTTGTGAGCTATTTGCACGTCACACGGTCTTCATTTCACCGTGTGCCCACTCTTTCTGGCTTTTGGATTAGCTTTGATAGCTGTGTGTGCTTGTCTCCGATTTGGTTCGATGGTTCAAAACCACAACTTGAACTGTAAGATCTCCTGACACAGTTGTTTATAAACAGGGCTAGCTTTCTTCTTCCCAAGTAGGAGTGGTATTGGTAGGCTGGCGTGCAATCCTGTGTGGGCATCTCCAACAGATAGATAGAAGCGGACACGCATGGCACAGATCCCTTTCTCCTTCACTGTCGCTGCCGGACAAGTGTCATCTTCCTGTTCGCCGCAACTACAAATCTGTCCATCTGGAGCGACGGCGAACTGTTAGCTAAGATTCTGGCACATCATCGAGGCCTCTGGTACTGGGTGGGAGAAGGACGCGACTTGATGTGCTCTGGCTGGCCATGACCGTGGTGGTTAGAGCCCTTATACCCGTTTTAAATATATATGGGCAGACCGTCCGATAACTGACGATCACGAAATTGCTATCTGACCGGGCGTCTCAAACAGGCCTCAAACGCCTGGACTGACCGGTACTCCTCATATCCAGCCCAAAAATGAGGCGGATATGGGGCGTCCGGGCACGTTCGTCACGTCGGACCTGACAGTCTGACCCTCACCATAAATTGCACAAAATCCATCCGACAGAACTGTCGGATCCATTTGCTCTTTCTCTCTTATTCCTCCTCCGCGCCATCCATCTCGCAGCTCTGTCGCCGCACGCGCTCCGCCGTCGTTCCTAGCCTCTGCTCCACCAACTCCGGCAGAGCAGCCTTTTGTCCCGTCCTCGTCGCGGTACGTCTGGCAACTTCTGGCTCCGCCTAGCGCTGGATGTGTTCGACACATTGTCTGGCCGAAATTTTTGTCAAAATTTTATTGGAAAACCATTGATCCCGATGCTTCGTCCGGCGAGGAGTATGGACCGACGAAGCTTGATCAAATGATTGAAGATCAGTTCTTCGATTCATCCGATTCGGACGAAGAAGTGGACATGATCATGCTTATGAGCATGCAAGAGGAAAAAGGACCAGCAAGTGGAGCATATTCTCAAATTTCAAGGGCTCAATCAAAGAAAGAAGAGTGATCAATCAGGGTAGGATATCCGGAGCAAAGCTACTGCACAAGGACTACTTTGCTCTGAACCCAACTTTCCCGGATGATCCATGGTTTCGTCGCCGTTTTCGCATGCGAAAACGATTATTTTTGCAGATTGTGGACGGAGTGGAGGCACAAGACGACTACTTGAAGCTCACAACGGATTGCTACGGTCAACTCTCATTCTCTGTCAAGCAGAAGTGCACGGCTGCTCTGAGAATGCTTGCACTTGGTACTGCCGCAGATGCCGTTGGTGAAATGATTAGGATGGGGGAGAGCACATGGCTGAAGACTACCGTCAAGTTTGCCCGTGTTGTGGTCGTGGTGTTTGGAGCAGAGTATCTGAGAGAACCAAATGCACAGGACACGGAGAAGTCGTGCTTTAACGATCTCCGGTATTCAAGAGGCTTTACAATGGGGAATCACCGCCGTGTAACTACACCGTCAATGGCCGAGACTACAACATGTGATACTATCTTGCCGACGGCATCTATCCTAAGTGGGCTGCATTTGTGAAGACCATATCTAAACCACAGGGCAACAAACAAAAGCCCTTCGTATCAATGCAGGAAGCAGCTAGGAAGGATGTGGAGAGGGCATTCGGAGTGTTGCAAGCTCGTTGGAGAATTGTTCGTGGGACTGCAATGATGTGGCAATCAGAAACATTGTGGCAGCTGATGACATGTTATGTTATTTGTCACAATATGATTGTCGAGGATGAGGGTGATTGTGTAGCCCAAACCAATGATTTTGAAGCACCTCGCAAACAAGTTGAAATCCTGGAAGATCAGGATGTAGTTCAGCTTATGAACTTTCTGCAGATGCATCGGAATCTCCGGATTATTAGGTGCACGCGCAACTACTAAATGATCTGGTGGAGCATATGTGGACCCACAATGAAAACCAAAGAGCAGATGATTGATTGTCCGAACGAATCGTATAGGGGATCGGATTTGTTTGGTCTGGCTATAGATGCTCTTATGATGACCAAGGGATTCAAATGTCAAAAGTGAGGGAATTAGAATGAATCATTGTGCCCTCCCGGTGGACGGCGACGTGATGCTGTCACATGCATGCCGGTGGACGTTTGCTGTCTCACCGTGTCTCACATTGCCATTGGAGAAAAGAAAACGTACAGTATAATGCCTGTTGGAGCTTGGATATTTTCACGGACGCATTCGAACGGGTCCTCGTATCTCTCTCAGCATTCACATATCTCAAATTCAAATTTTTAAATCCATGCATGTCATCATACACAGTAATGTTGCACGTAAAAAAAACATTGGTAACGAGAATAAATAGTGTTTACATAAAATTTATTTTAAATGCACGACTCAAACATCATCTTTTTGGTTTTCCTTGTGGGTCCACATATGATTCACAAAATCACTCAGTAGTTGCGTGTGCACATGATGATCTCGAAGATTCTGATGCATCTGTAAAAAGATCATAAGCTGATCTGTCTCTTGATCTTCCAGGATTTGAACTTGTGCACCGCGCGCTTTAAAATCATTGGTTTGTGCAACACCATCACCCTTATTCTCGAAGATCATATTATGCAAAATAACATAACATGTCATCCGCTGCCACAAAGTTTCTAACTCCCACATCATTGCAGCTTCAGGACAATTCCCCAACGAGCTTGAAGCACGCTGAATGCCCTCTCCACATCCTTCCTAGCCGCTTCCTGCATTGTTGTGAAGTGTTTTTGTTTTCTGTCTTGTGGTTCAGATATGGTCTTCACAAATGCCGTCCACTGAGGATAGATGCCATCGACAAGATAATATCCCATGTTGTAGTCACGGCCGTTGACAGTGTAGTTGTCAGCGGTGATTCCCCATTGCAAAGTCTCCTGAACACCGAAGATGGTTGAAGCATGTTGACGTCGTTGTGAGAACCCAACATTCCAAAAAAAGCATGCCAAATCCATAAGTCATGTGATGACACCGCTTCAAGTATGTTGGTGGCTCTTTGGTGTGACCTTGATACATTCCCCACAAACCTTTGGGCAGTTCTTTCATTGCCAATGTATGCAATCAATTGATCCGAGCATTTCTGAAAACCCTCTGGCCTCTCCAATAGCCAACAACTTCTCCGTGTCCTGCGCATTTGGTTCTCTCAGGTACTCTGCTCCAAACACCTGCACCATGGCGCGTGCAAACTTGACAGTAGTCTTCAGGCATGTGCTCTCCCCCATTCTGACCATCTCACCAATGGCATCTGCGGCAGTACCAACTACAAACATCCTCAAAGCAGTCGTTCACTTCTGCTTAGCATTGAAAGAAAGTTGACCGTAGCAATCCCTTGTGAGCTTGAAGTAGTTATCATGCGCCTTCACTCCCTCCACAGTTTCCGCATGCGAAAACGGCGACGAAACCATGGATCATCAGGGAAAGTTGGGTTCGAAGCAAAGTAGTCCTTCTGCATTAGCCGCGCTCCGGACATCCTATCCCGATTGATCACTCTTCTCCCTTTGACTGAGCCCTTAAAGTTGAGAATAATCTCCACTTGCCGGTCCATTTCCTCTTACATACTCATGAGCATGGTCATATCCACTTCTTCGTACGAATCTGAGGAATCGATGAACTCATATTGAATCATTTCATTAAGCTCCGTCAGTCCATACTCCTCGTCCGACGAAGCATCAGAGTTCATCGTTTTCCCTAAAAAATCACAAAAAACTAGGTCTGACAATGTTCGAACACATAGAGTGCAAGGGGGAGCACGGGAGTTGCCTGACGTATCACGGTGGCGGCCGGGCTGGCGACGACGTCCTCAGCGGCAAGGACGGAGACAAGAATGTTGTGCCAGATTGCCGGTGCTGGCGGCGCAAATGCTCGAAACTGCTACGGAGCGTGCGCGGTGGCGGAGCTTTGAGACGGACGTCGCGGAGGAGGAAGAAGAGAGCAGAGAGAAAATGGATACGGTATGTCGAAGGGGTGGATTTGGTGTAATTTGCGGTGTGTCGAGCTGTCGGGACAGACGTGACGGACGCGCCCCATATTCGTCTTATATTTGGATTGTATACGATGGGGTGTCGGTCAGCCCGGACGTTGAAACGCTCGTTAGGATCGAAATTTTGTGACCAATCAGTGACAGAGCCGTCTGTTCGGGCGCATTTAAGACGAGTTTAAGGCGCTGTAGATGCTCTTACTTCTTTGGCTCCTCCAGCTCGCCCGCTAGAACACAGGGCTTGAAGAGAATTCGATCCACCGACATCGTGCTTGTTAATAGACACGACATTTGGCGGTAGCCAGTCCTGATTATGAGCTCAGTGTTTGTATCCTGCTGTTTCTTATTCATGATCTACAAAAAGTGCGACACACTAATAGCCTGAATTTTACGCCATTCCCCCCAAGATTCAGTCGATCTATATCTACTTATCTACGAGCCTCGTACGTACCAAATAGAAGCACAAGTATACACCGCATTAGTGACGATCGATCATGAGAGGGAGAACCGAGAACACGACCCCTGATTAAGTGCACATGCGTGCACGCATGGATTTAGCCAAGTTTTCCCTTGGACTGATAGCGATTGAGAGAGAAGGCAAGGCGGATTGAATGCCCTCACATGCCGCAACAACGACTCAGCTCGCTCTGGCTAATCAACACGCGAGACTGATATGTCGGCGCGGCGGCCATGCATCGATCTGCTACCTCAGGAGCTTGCCTGCACATGTCTCGCAGGGCAGTGTAGGAGTACGTATCAATCAAACAGCAGTGGTAAAACCAGCACAGGGGTGAAGGGGTTTAATCGCGATACTGCATGTACGTACGTCCTCTCCAGATCCTCCACGCGTGCCAGAACAGTTAAGAAAAAGGGGTACGTCCAGGGTAATTAACACACATAATGAGCTTGTGCCCCCGATCGGAACATTCTCCCTTGTGATCGTGCAATCGATTAAAGGAAACAAGCGAAGCTCCATCCATTTAGGCCTCTCAGTGCATCACAGGAGAATTCTACAGTGCCAACTAGGTATTTAGCTCCATGACGTATATCATTAAATGTATTCGTAAAAAATGTCATGTCATTAATTGAATAAAACGATACACATGTGATATATCATGATGATACCGTAGTATCATATATTGGTGGCAATTTGAGAATACATTACTTTGATTTTGATATCTTTCGTTCATCTTCCTATAGAATATTAGAATATAGATTATGCAGAAAAATACTACTCAATGATATTATTGTCTAAAGTACAATCCCTATAATCAGACCTTATACATGGAGTATCATGCATTAGAGAGGTGCTACGCTATTATGATATTATCATGTGCATGTAGTCGCTAGCCTATACAAGCTCGTATACATGGAATTAGCAGGCCAATCTCGAGTACCTGCTCTCTTGTTTAATTGAGTATTGAGTAGGTACGTCAAAGCTCGTTAATAGGCACAGGATTACTACGTGGGGATTACGAGTAATTCAATCTCAGCCACACCTGCACTCACACACACACCATTTAAGGCTTACTATATGCGTGGAGTACATGGTAGGGGCCGGTTGTTTGACATTTTTGCATCGTAGGAATACGCAGGTCTATCAATATTCTGTACTCCTATGCATGGATTACATGGTAGGGGCCGGTCGTTCTATTGGTAGGGGCCGGTAGTTTTATTACCATAAGAGCGACTTTAGCAGAGTTGCCATACGGCATATGACATTATGAGGCTACGGAGGCGACTCGGAAATACATAATCGTCATAATACAAACTTCATATTTGTGTTTTTTTTTCTGCTTACATTAAATTTGTGTGTTTAGTTTAAGCATATAGCTTTACAATACCCTATCTTATATAATATTGCACAACGTAAGAAAGATTACGTTGCCACAGTATTACAGTCGGTCCCTCTTAATGTCCAGTTCAGGCGAGCTCTAGTATGAGAACGCTGGAATTCCTGGCTGCACCTGGTCAGACGGTTGATGGATGTTCAACTCTCTGATCAGCCAGATTAAATTCACTGGAAATTAGCCACGAATGGCTCTTTCTGAGTGAAGTCGATGTACATGGACTTAATTAACTCTGGACCCCTTTCGAGGTCTTTGCATATTTGGAAGATTAAAGTTTCACTTAGAATTAAAATTTTCATGTGGTTTGTACACAAGGGAGTGGTACTAACCAAAGATAATCTGATCAAACGGAATTGGGTTGGCTGTACCAAATGTTGCTATTGCGATCAAAATGAATCAATAAGTCGCCTCTTTTTAGACTGCCCACTAGCAAAAATCTTATGGCGCACTGTTCATATAGCTTTCAATATTAATTCACCAACGAACATTAATATGCTCTTTGGTACGTGGCTCAACGGAGTAGACGTCACAATAGCGAATCATATCCGGATTGGAATAAGTGCTTTATTTTTGGCTATATGGAACACTAGAAACAATATGATTTTTAATGGCAAGAACTTTAACCATTTTTTGCAGGTCATATACAGAGCCACTACTTGGATCCGTACGTGGTCGTTACTCAGTCATGCGGAATCCAGGGAGCTTATGGATATTGGGTGCAACCGGTGGGAGACGGTCGCACGGGCCATCTTCAGCCGGTTTGGATGGCGAGCTACTAATATGCTAGGTGTATAGGCATCGTATCCTTTTAGTGTCGCCGGGAACGCGGTGACTAGGTTTAGGTGATGGGGATGCCTCGTCGTCAGGCTTTTATAGCCCGAGATGATGCCACATGGCAGCCATCTTCATGGTCGCCTTGGGAATAGGAGTGCATGGGCGCGCCATTGATGCGTTGTTGGTTAGTAGCTGCACCACCCCGCTCTCCGATGCTACCATGAGAGCAAGTACAATAGTGGGCTTATAGTCCGCTTACATGGCATTTTTGCCTATGTGGAGGAGAGAGAGATGAAAAAGTAAGGAGAGTGGGCTCTCATGCAAGAGCCTAGCTATATGCGCATTCGTAGGCAAATGCAATAAATACAAAGAAAGAGATAGAGAGAAGGTGCAAAAAAATAGTACTCTTATAGCCAACCTTATAGCTAACCTTATTGTATGTGTGGCTATAAGTGATGACTATATATGACATGACAACATCATATAGCCAGCAGTTGGCTATACTATTAACCATGCTCTCAGGATGAAGAAACTAAAACTTTCCTAGGTTGGATTTAAAGTGAGCTTCAAACGGGACCTCCACAGCCTTTCCAATATGGATACTACGAGTTTGTTTTTTAAGTGTGCTCCAAACGGTACCGCCACAAATTTCAAGTATGGAGACTACGAGCTTGTTTTGTACCAGTTTCGTTCCGGTTTATTGGTCCCCTTAGTATTTTGTGTCAAACTTTGACCATAAATTTAACTAAGAAAATAATAATGCATGTCATCAAAAATTATATTGTTGGATTCGTATTTGTATATAGTTTCCAGTGATATTATTTTTGGTTACATGCATTAACATTTTATTAGTTATATCTAAGATCAAAATTAAGTATAAAATACGAAGGGGACCAATAAATCAGGACGGAGGTAGTAAGCGGAATCTATAAATTATAAGGGTCCATACGCACATGGGACTCTGCTACAGTGTTATTTGCGTCAAAAACGGCATATGGATAATTATTTATGGTGATTGAGACAATATAGCAATTCTGTAGAGAACACGCAATGGAAAAGAAACAATTGCGTGAACATATCTTGGCTCCATGCATGTATGTCACTTCTTCCATCTGTATGGTCCCTAGTTTACTCGGAGCCAGTTCTGAGATTATCTATGCACAGATAGGAGAAATTCACTTTGGCTCATAGGTTTATATACACCCATTGTTTAAATACACATTTCAAAATGTAAAAAAAATTGAGAAAAAATCTCGCGTGTAAATCCAGACGTTATATGTGCGTGCACCAAGTTTCGATGAAAAAGGATATTTTTTGTGGCTTGTGTAAAAAAGACAAATTTTTATGCTTGAATACAGCTATTCACGAGGCGTATTTTTATCTTTTTTATACATGCCACAAAAAATTTCCTTTTTCACCGAAATTTTGTGTGCAAACATAGGATGTCCGGATGTATACGCGGGATTTTTTTCTTGAATTTTTTAAACATTTTGAAATGTGTTTTTTATATGTATTTCATAATAGGTGTATATACACCTAGAAGCCAAAACGCCACTCTCCACAGATAGAGACCAGATCACCGGAGCATATACCTTACGGGTGCATGCATGCACACATGGTCCAACAACTGGGGATCACACCATCACCGTGACCACGCAAACACACAGTTATTGCTCCCCCCGTCCGCGCGTTTCAACGCGGGCACGAAGGACAACATCTCTACGTACGAATGCAAAACATTAACCAGGAGTTCGTGGGCATCGTGGCCACTGGCAATCAGGAAATTTTACTGACACCCCCTCTCCGGGAAATGCTCCTGAAAATGACGGACGGGCGTACGCACGGGGGAGCGAATATACAGTACACAATTCTGGTCTGTGTACGTATCCCCGCACGATCGCGAAGTACGCGCGCAGGGCAAGGCCTGTGAACATTTGCATGTGCTCGTGGAAGGACCTGCCGGCCGGCCGGCCTATCCAACAGCTGTGCTTCATCCGGCGCCTGCGTGCGTGCCTATCTTTGGGCTGGAAGAAACCATCTGAAATTAGGACGTACGTCACCTGCATATACATGCGTGCGTACAATCTGGCCGTGTCGATGCATATGTGGGGATATATGCATGGACTGGAGTCGTATGGATCCACTAATGGGTAGCACCGCGTGAGTACATTCGATGTAGTGCGATTATAGCCTTCGTGGTACTCACACTGTGCAGCGCACTGTATGGATTTCCGGATGTATGGCCAACTCGCAGACTTGTAAAAAAAGAGAGTAGTAATACATATGGTGAAAAAGTAACATACTCTAAGACTGCGGTGGAAGGAACCAAACAAGATGTGGGTGGGTATCGAAAACTCATGCGACGAGGCCGACCTTAACTTCTTCAATGCATCCATCACCATCATTATGGGAAATGAGGCTCGAACGCCATTCTGGGACTCCCCATGGTTGCTAGGGCGCAAGCCCAAGGAGATTGCGCAGCTCATTTACGAGGCATCCTCGAGAAAAAATTGGAAGGTGCGGGAAGCTATTAAGGACAATGCTTGGATTTTAAAGATTAAGCCGGACACGGTGGTATCCCTCAACCACATAAGGGAATTCTTTACCTTTTGGATGCTTCTGCATGACGTCAATCTTGACGAGCACTCTAAGGACGACATCATTTGAAAGCACACGACTGATGGGCAATACTCAGCCGCCTCCGCTTATAGGGCGCAATTCTTGGGCATGGTTAACTCTCCCATGGAGCAAATGGTGTGGAAGGCGTGGGCACTGCCAAAGGTCAAGTTATTTGCTTGGCTTGCCTTACAAGACTGGATTTGGACGATGGATCGATTAGACTAGCGTGGGTGGCAAAATTGCGGTCTTTGCCCTCTTTGTGGGAGGGAGCAAGAAACAGGGGCTCACCTTTTCTTCAAGTGCCACTTCACCAATAGACTTTGGAGACTGGTCATCGACAAGCCGGGTCTCGACCATATGGACCCTTCTACTTGGCACTTAGAAGCCTCCGTCAAGGATTGGTGGGCGAACAGGACCGGCTTGGGTATCCCTAACAGGAAGGCGATGGCCCCTCTGGACCGTCTGGAACGAGAGGAATGCACGCATCTTCCGCCACAAGAGTGCGCCACCGCCAATACTGCTTAACAACATTCTTACCGAGGCTACCGTGGGTTACGGCGGGAGCTAAGAAGCTAGGGGACATTTTAGCACGTTGCCATGTGGCGTGTTTTGTAAACAAACAAACTCTATTCCCCTCTTAATTAATTGATGAGGCAAATCTTTTGCCTCCGTTTAAAAAAAAATAACATACCGTGTGAAAGCTGCGTTAGCATTGTCATTGTGTTTAAGAATCCAAGAGCACCAGTGCTAAGGAAGAGTTTCGAGATATTGTAAGTTCCGTTCTTGGATTGGAGATTTACACTAGCTCAGTGGCAAAGTCACCTTTTTTCCCCTTTAACATTTCATAAAACCAGGAAATCTATAAATAATACATAGTGCGAAGAAATTTCTACTGTTTCGTTCAAAAAAAGTGCACTTCAAGCGGCAATGTCATGTTACCACGGTGTAGTGGATGCAGTATGGGGAAATGTCCTTTGGTTCTTGCGTGCATATACACCCAATATGGGCAAACAATGATTAATTAAAACAAGTTTACAATTTTTTGGAATAAACTTGACTTTCTTTTGCACGAGTATATAATCTACATGAATAGAAAAACATTGTTGACTAAATTTAGTTTTTCTTGCCCTGAAGTTAACATGGGTTTTCTTTCATGTGTTCTTACGAATTCAATGGAAGGTCAAGTTTATTTTAAAATATTTTTATTTTTATTTTATTTTTTTAGTTTTTTTTTTTTTTTTTTTTTTGCGGGTGAATTTTATTTTTTTAGTTGCTAACTTTCTTTTAGACACACGATGTATATACAGTATCGACGGATGAAAATGTTTCTAGCTGTACAGTATCGACGGATGTTCATTACGAGACGCGTGGGACCGTGGCTACATGAGAAGTTGACCTGCAATAGCCAAACATTAACTCAAGTCCCCGCAAGATTAAAAATAAAAATGCATCGTCCGAGGTCCTGAATTTTTTTTATTTTTTTTTGAGAGACGAGGTCCTGAACTTGAGCAGAGCAACACCGGTATACCCGTGCGGGAAGCCTGCGCACAACACGCCGGGCATTGGCAGGCTATGCTGAAGATCGAGTGCAGTGCATCAGACACGTCAACTCACGCGGTAGCCATCCAGAGAACCCTGAAAAACGAAGCCAAGGTTGACTACGTTGAACGAGCGAAGAGACAAAGGAGCCCAGGCAGGGCCAGTATCATGACACGATTGATTGGCTCGTGTGAGTGCTGTGTAGCCTGGCTTGGCAGCCATCAGTGAGCGTGGCCACAGCTTCTGCACGTAGCAATGGCCTATATACTTAGCTGCCCGGCACAGCTTACCCTGACTGCGCCTACGCTACGCTGCTTTGGTATCTGCGAATTTTGTACGTACGGGCATGTAGTAGCGCAGACGTACTGCTGGACACTGGACGCGTTGGGTCCGGCGAATTATGAAAAAGGAGAAAACTTGAGGGCACGGTCTCTTATCCGGGGATTCGAGTGCACCTGCCGTTCTTCTTCCGGGGCCTGTGCCACTGGCACTAGCTTTAATTGGCTGTTGCATGCGTGCGGTGTATGCATTACTCACGTAGCCACGTATAGCTGCGCGTTCCACTGGCAATGCATTGATTTTTTGCTGTAAAATACGGAGTTGTATGGCCTGTGTACGTCGCTTCAGGTAGGCCTACTCTACTGTCGCACGTATTTTCGGTCCCGGGGCTAAGGGGTGGTACAGTAGCACGTATATTCGGTGCTGCCTCGACAACGTATTTCCTCTTGCAATACTTTCCCCTGGTGTGTTTAACATGCATGGTGCTACGTTCTCGTATTAACCTCAGTGGGGTTCGACGGTTGGTTTGGCCTTGTCAGTTTCATGGATTCAGCTCCATTTCTTCCGCGTATTAATCATGCAGTAGGTAGCTTGTGCCTGTTATTAACGAGACAAAAGCAAGTTGGCGCAACACATAGGATGATGCCATCTGGGTACAAGGTAATAATGTCACGGAACTTTCCTCGTATCCACCATATATGTGACCGCATATTGCACAATTATAAGTTCATTTTTCCTGGGCATATGTTTTAAGCGAATTTTCTCATTTGCAGCAGACCGAAACAATCATTTTTAGGATGTGCGTGGGGCATTCATAGGGTGGGTGTATTTGCATGTATGTGAGTGTCTCTGATTGTATTGTGTTTTGAATGAAGTGTTATTTTTTTGCGACCGGTTAACGGAGATCACGTCGAACTTGGTGTTTCCCGGATGAAATAGTAATTCGCAGTCTTGCAAGGATTCCTTCCTCCGTGCAACGACCGGTAGGGCACAGCAAGTACATGCCGGCCGTACGTGGTGGATCGAGCGATCGCAGCATGCAGCACGCGGCGCCATGCTTGTCCGTGAACTGTGACGGAGACCACACTCTACCAGGCTGCGCGCGCGACCAGCTAGCTCCACCAGAACGCAACAGCAACTCTCTTTGTCCTTTGCCGGAGGCCGCTCGAGCAGCGCGGGATGGGCTCGCCCGCCTCGTGCCGCATGCCGTGTGCCGCCATTGCTGGCGCTCCTCCGGCACTGTGCCGCGGATCTCGTGAGGTCATCGCGCGCCACGCCACGGATCGCCCATGGCCGGCATAGGCTGGCTGGCTAGCCTTGCTGCGTGCGTCGGGTAGCCGGCCGGCCGGGCCCCGGGCACAGTGGCAGGGCTGACCCTGTGGCCCAGGCCATAGGTAGCTGCTAGCTGGGCACCGGCACCGGCCGGGGCGTCGAGGAAGCAACCGCTTGTTGCGGGCGTTTGCAACTCGGAATGATTGTATGATTGTATCCATCGATCTCGCCTGGCCTCCAACTCGATGTTGGTCGCCGTCGATCGCCAGCTGTGTTGCTGGTGTATGTGCATGCGGAGCGTGATGGATGTCCCACGCACAGCCACCAGAGAAGAACTCGACCAGGGCATGGCTGATGGCTCGGCGACGGATCGATCGGGCGACAGGGGCACGAGGTATATGGCTACGTGCGTTTTGCTCGTACAGCTAGGTCGCCTCCGTACGTACGCATGGCGGATGGGTGCTGGGCTGGATATGGTTTGGATTATACATGTGTTAAAAAAAGGCTTGGATTATACATGACGGGTCATATCGTACGTTGCAATTTTTCAAGGAGTAATGAATGGCATAAGAGATTTTTTTGCCCAAAAATGGAAAAGCAGTACGAATTATTATTTTTGCAAAAAACAGCTTAATAACAGAGTTGTACATTTGATGTATTCACTAAATCTTTACCTCAACTTTTGTACCATTATACAAAGAAAGAATTTAACTCTAGCAAGTGGAAATGACATGCACAATATGATGGACGTAGGATCTTTGGTATTTTGCGTTAATTTGAAACAACCTGGCAAGTGAAAATTGTGAAATTCTTCATGTTTTAAAAGAGAGCATCTATAGCCCCTCGCCCGCGGACACAATGACCGGTTACGCCTTAAAAAATGATTACAGCATCCAGACATTTTATATTAGATTCCTCAAATCAAATTCATACAAAAACATGCAATATATTAAACCTACGTACTACGTACGAGCTATCTACTCTTCGTCGGAGATTTCGACGATCTCCGTGCCGTCCGACGGATAGATGGCTAGATCTCAGTCGGCCGAGACTTAGTCTCAGTCAAATGACACAACGTATGAAAAAGAGAAAATATTAAAAGGAAATTTTACACGGATCTCCACGTAATATCTCATTAAATATAGCATCGCCTCATATTTCGGTAAGTCAAAGTCGACTGAGATTTAACAATTCTTCATTTTACAAAGAAACGGAAATTTCTAGCGACCTTGATTAAGTGGCTGGAACATATATAAGTGTGCTGATCACGTAAAGTAGGTACAGTTTGGTCCCGAAAGTCCTGCTAATGGTCCACTTGGTGTATCAATCTACCGGATCAACACAATTACACAAAATGACGGACATCGCAACGACAACAACAAAATACACAAAATAACGATGGACGATACGTTAATTGGCCAACATCAGCGTGCGTACGGATGAACTTGGCATGCAGCCGTGTGTGCATGCATGATCGATTAATAAATGGACGTACGTACGTGCGTTTCCCTGTTGACAACCGCACTTGAACCACCACCTTCGATCGGGGGACGCAGCTTCAGTGCGGTAACTGCACCTGTCTTTGAGTATATGACATGTGGGCCAGTCACCTGTTCCCAAAGGCAAATGCAGTAAGTCATTGAAACTCAGTCATCGATTAGCTACCACAGCTGGCCTATGCATGAATCACATTCTGCAATGCACATTACCAAACTCAATTCCACCCCAGATTACTTGTCAGCCACTCGTCTCTGGCCAGGATGCAGCCAGGAATTGATCTCCTTCTCTCAGAAAAATCTCTGTAGATGTACCGTACCCTCGCGGATTTCGCCATCGAAGGCTTGGAGGCCCACCGTCAACGACTTTTAGAGGGGTCTAATTAAGGGTTAGCATGATCAATCCACCGAGTTGTAGTACACGATCGGGCTCACTCCGCTCGGCCACTCACTTATGAGTCGGTCACGGTAGTCTCCCGCTGGGAGCCACCGGGCCCCGTCCCGGCGTGTCACGCCGCGGCCGTGTGCAGCGACACGCATTTACAGCACGCTGCCGTCAGCGCGGTACTCCCAACAGTAACCCATGCGCTGCCTGCTGCTGGCCAGCGTTTCCCTTCCTTGGCTGTTCTGTCTGACGAGGAATTTGCGCGGGTCTCCTAATTAAACCGTGGTAGCAGACAACAAAAATGGCTGCGAGCTCAAGCAGACGAGGCCATGGCGGATGACGAGCTCGGGGTATTTACTCTGCTCGCTCTCATGTCGTCATCCATGTCGGAGTTACTCGCGGCCAAGGTGCGCGTACGTCTCCTCCGGCCCGGTGACTTCGCCAAGAAAAGACGCTGTAATTAAGGCTCGACTGGCAGGAAAACGGGGAAGCGTTACCGCTTTCGTTTTTGCTCTGATGATGATGATCGAAGGGCGACGTATCTTTGGTGCCAAGGAGTGCGCTCCGGTGGGATGTTCTGTGCGCGGCTGCGCCACTTCAGAGCGTGGGCGTCAACCGAAGACGATGCAGCCTTTTTTTTTTCGGAAATCATAAATCCCGAACGGGATTTATCGATGGCAAATAAAACGTTTTTTATGACAATTTTAAATGACACGAGGATGCATATTTCGTCGATAAGAACGGTTATTTTCTGGCAAAAAAAAACCGTGAACGTAATTGCCATGCTTACCAACTAAATTTATCATCCCTTGTGTATGAATTGTCACAAAAAACGTGCGCTTCGTCATCCGAAAATCCCGAATGTTCAAGACTTATCGGTGTCCTTTCTTTTCTGTTGAAGCGGTGCAACAACCTAGAGCTAATCTGGCAGCAGGAAGATGCAGAGAAACACATTTTAAAGAAAAATAGGAAAAAAATCGCTCAAAAATCCATTTCTAAAATAAAAAGGAAATATGTTTCATAATCTTTAGTTACAGTATGAAATTATTGCTATATTTAAATTGATAATAAATAATTGCATTTTAGTGAAAACCACACCTTTTTGTAATCAATTTAGGTATAAAAATATTAGCCAATCGTACATAAAAGGACCTAAAAAGAAAAGTATGATTGTATGCCATGAAAAAATTATCTTCAAATGATCTCCAAAAAATAGTTTCAGGCTTTGAGGGAGCAAACCATTAATATCGAATCAACCACGCATGTTCTCACGATTTTCATTTCATTCTAATCTTTTTTAGGAGAGTCAACTAAATTTTAAAAACCTTGTGAATATCCGTGAGGCGTTTCTAACACTATGTTTTGTCATCCGGGACACGTAACATCACATTCGGAAGGTCAACAATATATAGCTGAAATTATAAGTGCACCATAATCATTATAAATTTCCAAAAATCGGTAACAAGAAAGAAGAAAGACGTCATCCCATAAATTTATGCTGATATGCATGTTATCTAGAAGATTTGTTCGAAAGTAATATCTAAAATAAATATTCAAACCTTGCGAGATCGTTTTCCTACTAACGACAAAAAAAAAAAAAACCGCCCAATCTTTACAGTTGGAAGACAGCAGTGCATGAACTGTTTCAAGGCATCCACGCTATACACCCAGCAAAAATTTAAAGACATAATTGAAGCAATCCGAGCAAATGATACGAGCCCAGCTGTGGACGGATGGTGGTTCATTCGAGAATTTTAATTAGACGCAATAGAGAAAATCTTTATTAAATTAGCGAGACAAATGCGATTCGGATAGCATTTGTGGGGCGACCTAGGGCACAATCGAAATAACACCATGGTGATCGGTGGAGTAGGTGTCTAAACAAATTCATTTATTTGTTTTTCGACGTGGTTTAGTCGTCTAGTCGTGTTTGATCCAACAGAAAGGTGACAACAATACGCAGGAGTATATGTATATCTAATAAAATCCATTTACGCAAACCAACCTGTGGTTGGATGGTTAGAGAGACTGTGGTATCCTCAGCCCACCAGTGGGAGGATTTCCGGCGATGCGCATTCAGTGGGAGGAGACGTTCCCGTCGACGACGAGGTGCCTACGGTGACTTCGTAAATTTCAAGATGATATGCCGGCTCAGTCTCTCGGAGGTGCTTATAGGGGTAGGGTGTGTGTGCGCGTTCATAGGGGTGAGTGTATGCGCGTGTATATGAGCGCTTGCGTCTGTACTGTGTTAAAAAAATAAAAAAAATAAAATCCATTTATTTCCCTGAAAAAGTCCGTTCACCACATGTGTCATTTTAGAATCATCTCACCTTACCGCCGGTGGAAAAACCACTCGCCGTTCACAACCGCCGTTCAAAGCGATCAACAAGCGCACGAAGACCTCACGCAAAAAAAAAAAAAGCGCACGAAGACGCCACGTAGCCACGTCTGTGTACACGGTTTTTTTTTTCCTTTTACCCCAAGGCCGCAACTGGCCCCGGCGTCTCGTGCACCGAAAGCGGAGAGCTTTGGCAATGGCGTCTATAAAACCAGCCCGAAAACCACCACCTCCACCTCCCCCGGCGCTCCCTCCGCTTTCCCCGAGCGAGCCACAGCACACGAGTCGCAGCACGGTCACGCGCCCGACTTCACTCGCTCACTCGCGCACGCACGCACGGAACACACTCGCGCACTCCCACTCCCACTCCACCGCTCCGCTCACCCCGCCTGGCCCACGGCCGCCGCGCCGCCTGCCCGCCTGCATGGGCGACCGCCAGCACCACCACCCGCGGGCCCGGCTCGCCGCCGGCGACCTCCGCCCGCCGGAGCCGCCGCTCGACCCGCTCGAGTTCCTCTCCCGCTCCTGGAGCGCCTCCGCCGTCGACGTGCCCCGCCCGCGGCCGCCGTCGCCGGCGCCCCTGCTCGCCGCGCCCATCGCCGAGGACCCCGCCTGCTGCGACCTCGACGACGGCGCCGCCACGGCCGGGAGCTCCTTCTCCTTCGCCTCCGCCGCCACCTCGCAGTTCATCATGGAGCGGATCCTGGCGCAGTCGGTGAGCCCTCCTTCCGTTTCTCCCCTCCCCTCCCCTCTCCTCTCCTCCATCTCCGGGGAAAAGAAAAGAACGCTCTCCGATCAGAGCTGCCAAGACTCACGATCCGTTTGCACAAGAAGAAAAATCATACCACCGCCAGTCCTTTCAGTTGCCAACCGGCGAGAGTTCCGTTTTGTCCGTGGCAGCATCAGCATCTGGCCTCTCTCTTTTTGTTTCGTTTTGTTTAATGACGATGCTAAAGCGTGTGCTTTTAGTCGTTTTTTATTGGGGATTTCCACTCTTCCAGCTGCATTCCACGGAGAATTACTGCTCTAATTGGTAATCCAAACGTTTCCGCCGGCTCGTTACTACTCTCTGGAGTACGTTTATGTGATGAGTTCGTGGTTCCCTCCTTATCCCCTGTGATTTCTGTCAGAGGATTCCCAGCGTACGCCCCAGTACGAAATCCGGCCTCTTTGATGGGAAAATTAATGATGATCTTCTTGACCTCGCCGCCCCGATTCCTTCTCTGTTCTCTGGTCGAATTTCAACCTCTGTTTTCTTCGTTTTCCCTTTGACCCCATGTTTGGACAAGGAGAAACGGCCAAAGGGGAGATTCTTCTCCTAAGGGCAATTAGAAGAAGTGTAATCCCAACCTTTTTCCTTTTCTTTCTAATTAACAAACCCAGCTTAGTGGTCAGGGCAACGATTCATCATCAATTTCTCAGCTCTTCCGAAAATGAAAAATTCCATTTCTTCTTTCGCAGTTTGCAGAAGTAAAACAAGACAATCTATACTGTGTACCGCTTTAAATTGATCGGTCGAATTGAAGCTTGATGCAAACTTGTTGTGCAGGAGGTGGCGCCCCTGACATCCGGACGGCTCTCGCACAGCAGCGGCCCTCTCAACGGCGGCGGCTCCCTCACCGACAGCCCGCCGGTCTCGCCGGAGATTGACGACTCGCAGGTTCACTTTCTTGCCACCTTTGCTTT
The DNA here is from genome assembly GCA_039707655.1 of Elymus sibiricus. Classification (NCBI taxonomy): domain Eukaryota; kingdom Viridiplantae; phylum Streptophyta; class Magnoliopsida; order Poales; family Poaceae; genus Elymus; species Elymus sibiricus. The sequence goes on from CM077671.1 coordinate 402,264,360, forward strand.
CCACTCGTGCCACCAGTTCCTAGGCGATGCCCCTGTTCCATGCGCTCGTGATTTACCAGTGCAGTAGTGGTGCTGCCAGTTCTACTAGTACTTGTTTGCAATTTTTAATGCCTTCAGTTCAGGCTTGTCTCGTGGTTCACTATAATTGTGTTCAGTTTCCAGTAGTACCATCCTTGGATGTTCTTAAGCGTTTTACTACTAATAATCAAGTGAAAGATACAAAGACCGAGGCAGGCGCTAGTGGACGAACTGTTTGATGTGTGAAATGAAGTTGTTTAGAATTTGAGCAAGAAACCAAAAGAGATTGTAGTGGCAGCCGTGCGCACGACTGACGGTCGTGTGCTCGTTTACCGGGAAATCAAACCATCTTTTCCGCGGTCTACAACTTCAGAAAAACCCGAAAAAATGATGAAGCTTTTGCGCGGCTTTTTTTTTTTACTAATTCCACTGTCCTTGCTAGGCCATTTATCCAGGAAAAACAAAAGTCTGTTCGCCAGACCTTTCCCTGCATATTGTGGCTAAAGCTAAACTATGGCTTGCATTTTTTTACTGCATGGCAAGGCTGTTTTTCTTCAGTTCATCCGCTGCAGCCAAACATTTCCACGGCAGCTTTTTATGTACTGCTGAAGTACTAGTAGTGTACTCACAACAATTCTCATCTAAATATCAAAACATTTTGTAGATTACTACTAGCATTGTAGACTCTCACACTAGAAACCGTGGTGCTTTGTGGTAGTATAACCGAGGCGAGAAGAGTCATTTGTTGATGAAAATAACTGGGGTAGGAAGCTGTGGGACACTGAGAGGCAGCCTCTTCCTGGGACAAAGAGACCGGCGTTGCAGCCTTCCCTGTGCGCAAAATTTTCTCCGGAGAGAGAACAAGGAGAAAAACAAAGGAGGAACAGGCCCCGTTGCCCTTTCTCTCATTCCGATAAAACACCTGGCCTGGCCATGGTAACCCTCCTCTTTTTCCCCACATCTCTTGTTTTGCCTAGTCCCTTTCGCCTTCCCTCTCTCTTTCTCTTGGGGCCAAGAGCCTGCGATCTGGGCGTCCATTGTGCAATGTTTCGCCGCGGCCATGGCGTCCTTCTCTCCCATCGCCCCCCGCCGACAACTCCTGTTTTCCAGTTTGAAGCCTGCGCCCCTTCACATGCGGATCATGCATATCTCCATCCATTTTGGATGCACAGGCACCGGGTGGCTCATGTTTTTTTTACCTGTTTGTGCGTCTCTGCCCATGCACAAGTCCCATATTTTACAGATTTACATGGAGTGTAGCATACTATCATGTAAATAGACTGGTAGAAAACAAAACAGCACGCATGTCTATATGTTTTTGTAGGCATTCTTTGTTGCAGAAAAGCATCCTTTTTGCCAAATGTAGGATCCTGTTGCCCATCTGTCAAAAAAAGCGTCTCCTTCCCTTTTTTTTTCCTACCATGCCCTTGTTTTTCATGCCTTGTTTTCATCTTTCATGTACCTTGTTCTCTTTTTCACTGTAGTATACTAGTTGTTAAGTGTCACTTCGGTGGTGTGCTCGCAACAGTTATAATTTGCTTTGTTCCTCCCGTCTCCTCTGGACCTCTTTGTGTTATTTTTTCGACGGGAAACGTTCCTGTACTGCATCCGCATGTAGTACTATCTCAAAGTTTTGCTGGGTAGGTTTGGGGGCCAACACGGTATGGTGCTGGAATAATGTGCTTGGAAATCCAAAGACAGGGAGATATGTCATACTGGCAGTCCAGCCTATGCACTGGTTTGTCTGGCCTGACGAATTATTAGTTTGTGTAAACTGGAAAGCATCTTTCTTTAAAATATTCTTCAAATAACTTATTAACTCGTGATAAAGCAAATCTGAAATGCCTCCAAAAGATCCAACTGTTCTCCCCTATTTCTGTCTTAAGGGAAAAGAAGAAAAAGTCCAAGAATGCCCCACACTCGCATGCCCCCAGCCCCCAAGAGAGACAAGTGAGTCTTATGAGAGGTCAAGGTCAAAGATCTGATTAGGATAGGCAAGCCGTACGCAGGGCCACTCTGCTCATTCCAGCTGTGCTAATCACAGTTGTATGGCACCCCTAAACCTGAAACCTCTTCCTGTCGTGCTAATTTTCTTTTCTTCCAAGAACGCATTTGGGAATTGGCTGTTTGCTTGGGGGTGTGCGTTAATGGAGCTCCGATTCCGGGTACCGTCTCAGTCTGGCCTCTGGGCTCTGGTCTGCTGCTGCTTGTGCAAGCAAACACTGCCAGCCCAGCCTGCCGATGTCACTCTCCATGCACCCCCTTTCTCTCTCTCTCTGTGGGTAAAAGGTGCTCTAGCAGGCATGCAGTCCTTGGCTTTAAGCTCGGTCTGCTCTCTGCTCGCTTTCCTGCATCATGGCGCTAGGCTCGTGCCTTTTTGGTCCCTAATCGAGTTTTATTCCTTCAGCTTTTCTAATCTGGTGTATTAGCAATGATGTGTTCTTTTATCTGATCTAGGACCAATTCTCCATTCCACGCCGCCTCATGATTGTGTCGATTTATCCTCTCAGAGATTAGAGTACATTGTTTACTGGTGTATGCGCCAGTATATGGCACGCTTTAGCTCAACATCTCTGACTTATGCCGTACTATAGTTTAACATTGTGCATACACAGTGGTTTGTACTGGCTGCGGACCTTCAATAATTTGTTAGTACTACTTATGAGAGAGTTAAGGACCCACCTGGAAATTTGGGTTCCATCTATCACTTTAAGGTCCTACCCTAGTTGCAACATTCGCTGTAACGATTTTTTATTCACTTGAAGCAAAATCTCCTAGCAGTTTAGTGCGTTTGATCTACGGTATTGCCCATAGGATGCAAACTGATCACTTAACCGAAAGATAAGAGAAAAATAAACATCCTTCGGAGTGCTCCTTGCTAATTGGACAATCTCTTGTTAAAACTGTAATGCAGTACTGCAGGGCGGGCACGCCGAAGCCACAGGCGTACCGAGGCGGCAGCAAGACGGTTGGCCGGTGGCTCAAGGACAGGAAGGAGAAGAAGAAAGAGGAGACGCGAGCGCACAACGCGCAGGTCCACGCCGCTGTATCGGTTGCGGCGGTGGCTGCTGCGGTTGCGGCCGTCGCTGCTGCCACTGCTGCAGCCTCAGGTTCTGGCAAGGACGATCGCGCGGCCCGCACCGACATGGCTATGGCCTCCGCGGCGACGCTCGTGGCCGCACAGTGCGTCGAGGCCGCAGAGTCCTTGGGGGCTGAGCGCGAGCATTTGGAGGCGGTTGTTAGCTCGGCGGTGAATGTCAGGACGCCTGGCGACATCGTCACGGTCACCGCTGCTGCTGCTACTGGTTTGTGATTTATTTCCTCCTGATGTGGTGATAACTATTTTCTTAAGCTTGAGGTGGATGATGATTGCAGTATGGTTTGTTGTTTGCAGCATTGAGAGGTGCGGCCACATTGAGGGCGAGGGCTTTGAAGGAGGTGTGGAACATCGCGGCGGTGATCCCTGTCGAGAAGGGGACAATGGGAGGAGGAGGAGGAGGAGGGGGAGGGCACCATAACAAGCAGAACATGCAAAAGCAGCAGCACCGCAAGCTGGAGAGCAACGGCAGCAGCATCAGCGATCTTTCGCTCGAGGAGGAGAACAACTTCCTGGGTGTGTGCAGCCAAGAACTTCTCGTTCGTGGCACCGAGCTCCTTAAACGCACGCGGAAAGGTGCTGTCTGGTGATACGTTTCTGATTCATCATGTGGTAAAAGGCAGGCACATGTAACTGACGCTGCTATTTCATGATCATTTTACCTGCAGGCGCACTGCACTGGAAGGTCGTGTCAGTGTACATCAACCGAACTGGCCTGGTAAATGCCGATGTCCTTGAGTTGTATCGAACCCTTTTTGTGGTAATTTGAGACTTTCTGCTTAGTTATCATGCTTGGCGTGCTTGCAGGTCTCTCTGAAAATGAAGAGCCGGCATGTTGCAGGGACAATCACCAAGAAGAAGAAAGGTGAGTGGCAGGCAGGCAATCATGGCAGCGACGGTATCCCTCAAAAAAAAAAAATCATGGCAGCGACGGTAACATCATCCATCATCCATGGCACCGAGGTTTGATTCATCATCCATGTCGCTGCAGGCGTGGTGATCGACGTGTGCAGGGACGTGGCGGCGTGGCCCGGGCGGCACCTGCTGGAGGACGGCGAGCAGCGGCGCTACTTCGGGCTGAGGACGGCGGACCACCGGGTGATCGAGTTCGAGTGCACCAGCCAGAGGGAGTACGAGCTGTGGACCAAGGGCGTGGCCCGCCTCCTCAGCATCGCCGGCGAGCGCAAGCGTCCCCTGTGAGTGAGCTGGGCTTTTGGTCGTCCGAACTCCGGAGCCGTCCCGTCTGTTTGTTTGCTAGGCTGTAGATGTGAGGCGAGGGGCAACAGGGCAGCATGGGCTGTGGGGTTGTAAGCGTACCTCTTGTCCCACAAGAGGAATGGATTGTTATGCAGCTAGGGTAGGGCACTAGGGCTCCTGCTCTTGTTAGGGCTGGAACTGGATTGAAGGCTGTGTGTTTATGTGCATGTGCATAGGCAGCTCATGTGTGAAGAGTTCAAGAGTAGCTGGAGCGAAGTTCTCCTTTTGCTCTGTTTCCTTTGTGTCCTGTAAGAGCAACTCCAACCGGCCGACCCATTTCGTCCGTCCGCGTCCGTTTGGGTCGCCGCGGACAGAAAAGATGGCCCAACGCGTCGACCCATTTCTGGTCCGCTTGGCGTCCGCGCCGACCCATTTCTAGCTCAAATTTGGGCCACATTTGGGTCGCAGTCGGACACAAAGCGAACGCTTTCTGCGTCCGCGTCGTCCACCTATGTTCGGGCAGACCCACTTGTCACCCACCCACCCACCTTTCTCTTCTTATTTAATTCGCTGGCACACCCTCACCCACCTCTCTCCTATTATTCTATTGCCACAGCGCTGCCGTCCACCACGGGCGATTCAAACGGACGAAAAACGGACAAACCGCGTGTCCGTTTGGGTCTCTGCGTTGGAGTTGCTCTAAGTTTTGTTTCTCACCTGCGGTGTGGCGGTGGCCTATACAGAGAGATATCTATGTGGAGCAGTAGTGGCAGGAGAAGATGATAACTTTTTTCCATTTATTAGTTATTACTAGCATTTAGTAAAGCATCTGTTTATGCTGTTTATGGTTGATTTCTCCATGCTTGCACTCTTTGCCTGCTTGGTAAAACATGCAAGATAGCTGGGTTCTTCTGAACGACATGATTGATCCTTGACAGCGCTCTTAGGTCTGAAAAGGAGTAGAGTGATTAGTGTATAATGGTGGTTCCGGCCGCGGTTTAGAATCTTTGACCGGGAGCAAAAGCTGTTTTTGTCCCTCCAACATCATCTGCCTAGCTCTCAGGACAGGGCCCCTGGTACTCTTATCTACTGCTAAAGATGTTGCCAAAAGAATTCCCTGGGTCCCTTCCTTCTCTGCTGCTCTCCCAGTTTGCAACATGCTTTGCTTTCAACATGCTGGAGGCTGCAACTCTCATTCTTTCGTTTGCAGGAAGCTGCTGGATAATAATTTTGTTCAGAGACCAACGTAGTACTCTGTATTCTTACTCAGTAATTTCTCTGAGATTGAGATCATCATCATCTTCCTTTACACAATTACACGTGAAATCATTGGGAAAACAGGTGGTAATATTCAGAAACAGACTCTGCATTGCAGCTGCATAACAAGCTACTTGTGTTATTTCGCTTTCCCCTCCCACTGCACTGTAGCGGGAGGCGAACCCGAAGGCGACTCCTCTGCCACCGCTCTCCGCCGGCGAGGCGAGGGGTTCCTCCACCCTCCGCCTGCTGCTCCGGCGGCGGGAGGGGGGAGGAAACTCGCCGTCTTGGCCATGGCGTGTAGATAGGTTAGGCTTAGGTTTTCGGCCGTCCACTGTTTCGGTCTCGACGGAGACGGCGGCGGCGCCGAATAAAGTTGCTCCGGATTTGGTCCCGGCGGCTTGCTTCATGGAGGTCGACGGCGGATCTGGATGCAGGCTGTCCTATCAAGGCTGGCGCGGCGGCGACGGCGGCCTTGATGTGGATTTTGTGCTCGGGCTTCGCCGTTGCATCGATGCGTGCTCCGTCGTCGATGTGGAGCTCTGGAGCTTGTACATGAGTGTGGTGCTGGTGTCGCTGCGTCGGCAGCGGTCTGGTGGTGGTTTGTTCTGGCCCAGGTCTATTCCCTCCTTCGTGCTCCGTCGTCGATGTGGAGCTCTGGAGCTTGTACATGAGTGTGGTGCTGGTGTCGCTGCGTCGGCAGCGGTCTGGTGGTGGTTTGTTCTGGCCCAGGTCTATTCCCTCCTTCGTCGCCGGCGAGGTTGGGATGCTCTTCTCTCCGGTGGTGCTCTGGCTGGGTGCTTCCTCGACGTGCTGGTTCGCCAGAACCGAAGTTGACGACTTCCCGTCCGCGGTGAACCTGTCCGCAGAAGTCAAGGTCACGCCGGCTCCAGGTGGGAGCGGCGGCGGAGGTGCGGCGGCGCGCCATCAACTCGCGTCGGTGGATGTGTTCAGCCGGCTCCCTAGGGACCCATGTGTAATTTCCGATCTTTGCAGGGTGCTTTGTAACACTGGAAATCCTTATTAATAGATCTGGGGTGGTTTTCGCAAAAAAAAAAAAAAAAAAACAAACTAATCATGTCGAAGCTGACTGGATCAGCAGGGACACGTGACAAGGGATGTCCACGATGTGATTTTCCTTTCCGTTCTCTCGAGATTGGCGAGGTAAAGAGCTTTTTTTTCTGTTTCCTGTCTCTCTCGGCTTTGCGGTACGCAGGGACTGTCTGTGCCGTGCCGTATCCAATGCAAGGCGCGGCATTTGGAACCTGGATATACGATGTGATCGGAGGATCGATCCGATGTACTCGTACTAGTAAAGAGCCAATGCATCTCTAGCCCGTCGACTCCTCTGACAGGGAGAGGAAAAAGAAGAGCCCAATGATCACCAGCACCTTGCCGGGGCTAAATTTCGTGTTTTGACCTTTTTCCGAAACCTGTTCGAGATCTGACCCTCGTTCGTAAATTTTTTGGGATCTGACCCTTTTCCTACCGCCAGGGTCCATGGCGGTAGGGTATAACAGCCTACCGCCGAGGTTCCTGACGGTAGGAATCTTACCTACCGCCAAATAGGCTGGCGGTAGCCTGTACAACCCTACCGTCAAGGTGTCCGGCGGTAGGTGTGAGCACGCACTGTATCCTATACTTAGGAAAATCTTACGGTAGGGCATGCAACCCTACCGCCAGGGTTCTCGGCAGTAGGCTGTTATACCCTACCGTCATAGACCCTGGCGGTAGGAAAAGGGTCAGATCCCGAAATTTTTACGAACGAGGGTCAGATCTCAAACAGGTTTCGCAAAAGGGTCAAAACACGAAATTTTGTCCCTTGCCGGGACGTGACGAGAATCTTTGCTGCTTTGTAAAGAGGTAAAACTTGTCATGTAAAGAAGCGCCTCTGCTGAGAGGGAGCTGGGCTTCTTGTGATCCAGGAGACCGGAAAGACGGATGTGAATAGGGTTGCGGTGAAAGGACGTGTTTGGACTTCTAGTTTTCCTTTTCGAAATTCAAAAGAGAAGACAGGCTGCCCGCTGCAGGTGCAAGCTCATTTTTCGTGCGTTTGCCGAGGGCATTCTGGTCAGGTTTTACATGGGCGATCATTGGTGACTCTGGGTGTGGCTCGATGAAACCAGGGGTGCTGCAGCAGGGGGTCCGAATGTGCGACGTAACATATGTGTGAGTGACGGAATGTGCCGATGTGAAGTAAAGCGGCGAGGAATAGTGGCATGCGGTCATTCACTCCTTGGCCGAGTACTCTCCATGTTACGACTACGTTATTTTTCCCTTTGCCATCATGCATGCTTGAAACGGGGTCGGTACTTTCGTTCTGTGCACAACTGGCTGAGTATCATTGTGCTGCGCGCGCGAGAGGACTGCTTTTCGTACGTATCGGAAAATGGAAGTCTCATCCTTTTTGTGTACGTATATATAGTTGGCGTTGGCAGGTAGGGGTGTAAACTGGGTGATTGGTCCAAAGAGCAAAGTGCAATTTTTTTTTCGAAATGGCAGTTATCCTGCATTCATTAAGAAGAAAGAGTTGCTCAGTTAATTAGGAAAAACCGAGCAAAAACCAGATTGCCCAGTTAATTATGGAAAACCGGACGAAAACCGTTACAACCGTTGAGCGGCACACATAAAAAAGCCCACGCACACCACTCCAAAGAGGGTCTCGGCGAGACAGCACGCAGGCGTCATCGTCATCACTCCTCCCCTAGAGGCGTCATCGCCATCCCTACACTCTGAGCAAACGACTCCGACTCCGCCGTAGGCGATCGTCGACCCAACCCACGCTGAAGAGGACACGTGAAGCTGCATGAAGATCTATGCCCAAAAACTCAACCACCTGCGGCCAGACGACGCAACTCTGACTCTGACGGAGAACTCAGTAGGACAAAACCAGGCACGGCTGGCGCCACGGGAGATCGCCGAACGGAAAACCTGCAGCCAGTCATCGTATACCACAGGGCCCCGCCGCCGCAGCTTCGACTCCATGACAACAAACAAACCGAGGCAAAACCGTGGACACGCCGAAGAAGAGCCGACTACCGCAACCATTGCCGCGTCGCCGACGTCGCTCCCACCATCATCGTTGCCACAGTAGCCTGGACGCCACACCCACCGCCAACCGCCATCCACCGGTCCCGCTCGCCGAAGCCAAGCTCCCAAGACAAAGCCCCCAAGAGGGAATACGACACCAAGGCGCCGCCATCGTCCGATCACTGATCAAGGTTTCCCCCGGAGAGGCCGAAATGGCCAGATCCGCGCAGGAGGGGTGGGAGAACAAATCAACGATGCCTCCATGAAGGTCAACGACGGCCACAGCCGCCGCCATCGCTGCTCCCGGCACGAGGCCAAGAAAGTGCAATTTTTAGTTTCAGATTTCAGAAAGGAGCTTAAAACGTACTAGGAGTAGTAAAAACACAGAAACTGAGATGTTCTATGGGAGGATGCGTATTCTGAACTGAATTCCTACGTCAACAAAAATTACAGGGCAAATGTCTTTGATTACGCCGAAAATCGATTTTACGGTATATGCGCGTATGGTTTTTGAAACTGTTCGGATCATGTGTGAATATGCCAGTGCAAATACAGAAGTTGAAGGATGTCTCCGTACGGCTCTTCACCATGCTCCCCTCTCACTATTGCGCTTCTCCCATCTCCTTCCACTATCGGCGCGTCGCTGGGGTGCCCTTCCATCTTACTGATGGGTTTCTCTTGAGATTCAACAAGAACATTAGCTTCACCTAGTTGTTTTGAAAAAAAGGCAACAAAATGCTTCTTGGTCTCACCTTTGGGCTTGGCAATGAACTTGTCAAACTCATTCTCACATTCCTTTGTGACCTCACCATCTCCCACACAATCCATCAAAGATGGGTTAGTTGTAATGATACACTTGGTGGGAGGGGTTACCTTTGAGGCCTTGTCCATAAGGCACTTGTGGGTGGTGATGACGTTCTCATTAGGGGAGTCGAAGAGACACACCGATGGATAGGAAGTGGTGACAATGACTACGGAGGCCGTTGCAACCGATTCACCGCTTGCATCGGAGTAGTATTCTTCCTGTGCCACTAATACCTTTTGAGGCTTCGTCCTTGCGAAGTTGTTGTTCTTGCTTGGGTAAGACTTTGTCTTGTCCTTGCGGATAAGCTTGGCACCATAGTCTCCCTTCTTCTAATTGTGACAAGTCATCATTTGTTGACCCTTGAATAGTTGCACTCGAAGTTCCTCTTGTTGCCCCTAAAATTGCCTTGACGCAAGAGCCATGTGCTCGTGGTAAGCATATTTGGTGTCTTCGTGGCGACACTTCTCTTCTCTTCTTCTACTCGGACCACTTTGACCTTTAATGCAAGGGTGGTCTTCTTCACACCATGAAACCGAACAAAAAGCGTTGGTGGTGGTCTTGTTCAAGATACTCATGGCAGTGAATTCATCCAACACATCTTTAGAGGACATGGAATGGAACTCCGGTCTTTGGCGAATCATGGAAGACATATTCTTGTTGAAAGGCATGATAGCTTTGAGAAACTTACACTCGACTCAATTGTCCGAACTCCGGATCATGTATGAGCGACTAATATTTTTTAAACTCTTTTGTAAGTTTAGACTCAACAATAAAATAAGTTGACTAGATATGTAGCTAGGTGGACAACCTATATAACAAGCTCAACAACAAGTGCAAGCTAAAGAGTAAAATATAATATAACAAGCTTGCACACAAAAGTAAAGGATAAAAATAACCGCAAATGGAGACGATGATGTGTTGTCGAAGTTCTCTCCTTTGGGGGAGGTACTCTCCGTTGGAGGAGTGTGGAAGCACGGTGCACCACAAGCGTCACAATGGCTAACATGTTCTCCTCACGCCCTCGCACGATGCAAGATGTCGTGAATCCACTAGCGGAGCCCTTGAAGGCGGCAACCGGAACCTTTACAAACAAGGTTGGGCTCTCTCTCCACAACTTAATTGGAGACTCTTAACATCACCATGGAGCTTCATCACAATGGAATATGCCTCCGAGATGACCTCTTCTGTCTAGGGTACCCAAACACCCAACAGTAACAAGATCCTCACTAGAATGTTGGGGGGGGGGATCAAATTTGCTTTGGTGGAAGGGTAGATCTAGGTATCCTCCCCTAATCCCTAACAAATCAATAAGTTTGGTTGGCTAAAGAAGGAGATCGGGAAAAATAGATCTTAGGGAAATAATGGAGAAGAGAGGGGGGCCAGAGGTGGGTGGACTTCACATGTCCCACTCCAATTGTAACTGTTGTTGCAGAAGTACATGGGAGTGGTACAACCGCTCAGGTGAGCGGTACAGCCGCTCTAGTGGGTCAATCGGGGCAACTACGGCCAAGACGGTACAACCGCCCTGACCACCGGTTGTATCGGTTATTGCTCAAATAACCGGAACTACCACACGACCACCGCACTTGTACCGCACCCTAACCCCGAGGGAAATCACCTCTCTAGCGATGTAAGTGCGGTACTTGGGTCGATGCAACCGATGTTGTGCGTATAGGGGTGGATGTGGTTTCCAGGGCGGTATAACCGCCTGGTCGCCCGATTCTACCGGTTATTGCTTGAATAACCGAAACAACCACCCAGCCACTTCTGGTGCACCGCTGCTAGACCTAGGGGAATCACCCCTCGGTGGTGGTTGGACCGGAGCTTGGACCGATAGTATTGCTCACAGAAGGAGCGGTACAACCACACTAAGTAGCGGTATAACCTCCTGGTTATGCAAGACAGCGACTGCTCCAGCGAGGAGCGGTACAACCGCTTGATTATTTTCCTGCATAGGTTAAAATAGGAGTCTCTCCTCGAAAACAGATAGGAAGGTACAGTGGGTGCAATATATTTTTTGTGTACGTGATTTGATTCCACTCGTACCTTCCATAAAGACTCCCTCTTAGTAGTACAGAATTTCTACAACAACAAAAAAGCATCGGAAATGTTGTGTTCGATCTTTTTTTCCTTCCAAAGGGGTACCAAACCGTCTCGTGTCATACAAATGTGCGTGTGTAGCTCAAACACACGGTTAGTCCACAAATTACATTGTCGTCAACACCAAGATACTCAAGGTGGGAAATGCCCTTTCAGGGGGCTAGGTAGATCGAGAGGAGAAAGAGATGAGTAAGAGACATGGGCTTTGAGGATACCTGGCGCAACTGACAATGGGCCTCCTCGGACCGTTCGGACCCCACTATATCTCCCACATAGGATTTCGAATGTTCAGACCGGTCCACGGACAGTTGACGATTAGTATTGGAAGCCTAAAAGTGTCTAGAAAATATGGCAGGGATATATAGGGAAGTTATGGTGACCCGCCTTGGAGATTAGTATGTCCATCGTTTGGTTGGGCTTCACATTGTTCATGTATTTGGAAGTTTTGTGGGCCTTGTTTTGGACCTAGCTCTCTTGAGTTTATCTTTACGAGAACTACAAAGGGCACAAATGTTATGTATCCCTTTGTGTGAGCAATACGTCCTCGATCGCTAACAGCGCACCAGTGCTCGGCTGACCCATCTAGCAAAGTTAGCTGTCGAGAATATAAGATGATTCTTCAAAGTTTTTGGACTTACCGCCTGGTTTTGTGAAGGTTTTGTTTTTTCCTCGTATTTAGTTTTATTTCAGTCTTTTTTATCATTTTTTGTTCGTTTCATTTATAATTTTCCTTTGAACTTTTTCCTAATTCATAAAAAAAATTCAAAATTTTGAACATTTAAAATTTGAAAACATTTCTTTAGTTCAGGAAATTATTCTGAATCACGAACATTGTTTTTAAATTCATGAACATTTTCTAAATTTGAACATTCTTTTAATTATCAAGTATTTTGCAAATTCATGAAAAATTCAAAATTAGTGGTCTTACTTTAAACCGTGAACTTTTTTGCCAATTCTAGAACTTTGTTCCAAATTCGTGAACATTTTGTGAGTTCAAGAACAATTTTTTAATAAGTGAATTCTTCCTCCAATTCACTATTTATGATTTTTTCGTGAACTTTGTTCAAATTCATGATTTTATTGAATTCATAAATATTATTCAAACCCTTCGACATTTGAAATCCAGGAAAGTTTTCCAAATTCATTAAAATATATAATATAACTTAATGGAATATAAAAGTGCAAAAAATGAACTCTATTTTTACTGAAAACTAACGAATTAAAAGAGAAGTAGAAAAACAAACTAACAAACCATGCTAGAAATCCGACGTTCTATTGGCCAACCCACCCGACGCAGATGAGACGCTCGCCTAGCTAAGCGACGATCACGACGTGAGCCATGAAGATGCAAAAACGCTTTATCTGGCCTACTGCAAGATGGAAGTTAGCCTCGCCTTAAGAGTTTCCTTATTGGGCTGATCCAGTCGCATTGTTTTGGGAAGGTTCTGTGGACTAGTATGAACCGGTTATAGAACCTCCCGCCTGGTTATTTGTTCTTTGTGTTTTTCTAGTGGTTTTCAACGGGTTTTTCTTCTTTTTCTGTTTGTTGTTTCCTCCGGTTTCCTTTCGTTTTTGTCTCGGTTTTCTTTTCAGTTTTCACTGATATTTCTTTGAGTTTTTGTATTCATATTACAAATAGATGTGGACTTTTTCAGAAAACACTTTGAACATTCTGCGAATATAGGTTAAAAAATTATCACATACATGTTGCAGATTATTTTTCAATACAGGCTGAACAGTTTTTCTGAATACATGTTGGGCGCAGATTGAACCTGTTTTATATGCATGGTGAACATTGTTTAGTACACGATGAAGATTATTTAAACACTTGTTGAACATTTTACAAATACAAACCAATCATTTGTATAAATACATGGTGGATAGATTATTAAAATACATTTTTAATATATAATGAACATTTTTAAAATATATGATTATTGATTTGTACTGCAAAAGCACGCTATGAACTCGTCTATTAAATCACAAAAAACAGTTTTAATACGTGATGGTTTTCTAAAGTTCACGTTAAACATAGTTCAAATGTCATGAACATTTTCTGAATGATTTAACTATTTTTTCAAACTTGGACTAACAAAAAAATTACACTGCATGATGTTGTTTAAACGCGTGAAGATTTTTTTAATACGCGATGAATATATTTTTAACTCATGATGAACATTTTTTTGAATATGTGATGTACATTATTTTAACAACACATTGAACATTTCATGAATATCATGAACAATTTTATAAACCTACACAGCATGGACATTTTTCCAATGCGTGAACACTTTTGAAATGTGGTGAACATTTCCTAGAATGATATGAACAAAAAAATTAATGCATGTTTTTTTTTCTCGAAATTAAGTAAATTAATTTCGTAATATGTTTTTTTTCAAGAAAATGTAAACAGAATAAGAAAAAATAAAAAATAAAACTATATATAATTAATTGTACATCGACAAACGCTTTCATTCGACGTCGGGCTGGGCCTGGCTTGGTACATCGGCACTTGTAGCGAGTTAGTCTTCGGTATCGCATGAGGCGAGCGTGTTGATAGCTTGAAACGATACATAGCAACTCTACAAATACAAAGTGTCATTGTTCGGCCCGTCAAAAAAAAAGTGTCATTACTCGGTATCAGGGCTATTTCTCCCCAATTACCAAACGTAATTCGGCCTAGCCCTGGGCACAACAGAGTTGGCTGGCTCATTACTGTTGCGCTTCTCGCCCGAGTATTTTTTCCTTTGTGATTTTCTTATCAATTTTTCTGTTTTTCTTTTCTCGTTACTTCCCTGGTTTTCTTTGATTTTTCGGATTTTCTCCGCTTTTCTTTGGGGTTTCTACTTTTTCTTTTTGTTCAATTTTTTTTAACAGATGTATACTCTTTTCAGTACGGAATGTACACTTTTACTACACATGATGTTTTAGTACGCATTGAATATTGATCAAATGCACAATGTACATATTCTTAAATACTTTTTTGAACATTTTTTGATTGCATGTTAAACATTTTCAACTAAGTTAAATACTTTATAAAGGCACACACATGTTTTAAACTACATGTATATTTCTTACAATGTATAAACATTTTTGAAAATGTCATTTTTTTAAAAGAAGCGGGCATATTTTATGAAAATGTCACAATTTTTTTAAATGGTACTTAACATTTTCTATAGTACGTGAACTTTTTGTTCTACATTTGATAAGTTATTTGTAAAATGTCATGCACATGTTTTTGAAATGCTTAAATTTGTTTTCTAAATTTCACGTGCATTTTTCTGAACTTTCTAATTGTGCGATTTCTGTATGTTGTATAAATTTTCTTTAAATTGTCACGAGCATTTTTTCTGAATGTGTGAACATTTTTGAATGTCACGACTACTTTTTGCAGGTGCTATCAACATTTTTTACACTGCATGAACTTTTTTGTAAACGAACATTTATCTTTTTTTGACATATGCACAAAATATGTATCCATTTCAGAAATATAAATAAAAGAAATGAAACAAGAAAAAACAGAAAAAAGAGGCTGCGCTCCCTCCATCTATGGACCAGTCCATTTACTGGGGTGGGGACTGCCTGAGGCGAGGATTTTATCCGTCTCGCCATAAGAACAAGTACAATAGTGAGTTTATAGCCCGCTTACGTGACATTTTTGCCTATGTGGATGAGAGAGATGGAAAAGTAAAGAAAGTGGGCTCTTATGCAAGTGCCTAGCTATATGCGTATTTCTAGACAAATGCAATAAATACGAATAAAGAGATAGAGAGAAGGTGAAAAAAAGTAGTACTCTTATAGCCAACCTTATAGCTAACATTATTGTATGTGTGGCTATAAGTGGTGACTATATGCGACATGACAACATCATATAACCATCAGTTGGCTATACTATTAACTATGCTCTAAACGAGCAAAGCCCCTCCGGGTAGCTCGATTCGACTCCTATTCGGTGCTTCAGGCGCCAGGGAACATGTACACATACAACATTTGTGAAAGAAAAAATATCCAGGGAAAATCGGCAAAAAAACGAAAACAATTTGTGAATTCGAAAATGTTCACAGATTTTAGAAAAAAGTTCATGAAAGTGAAAAAAGTTTATCGAATTTGAAAAAAGTTCACTGATTTTGAAAAATAGTTCACCGATTTTGAAAAAAGGTCATCTAATTTTCAAGACGTTTTAATGTTTCTTTAAAACTTCATCGATTTTTCAGAATTTCTATAAAATTCATCGACATTAAAAATGTTCATCAAATTCTGTAAAAGTTAGCAAATTTGAAAAAGTTCATCGTTTTACAAAAAACCTCACCGTTTTTTAAAAAAGTTCACGGAATTTAAGTAAAGAAGAAAACAAAAAGTAGAAAAAAAAGGAAAAGAAAGAAAAGGAGCTAAATGGGATGGCCCAGCTTGAAGGGCATCAGGCGTCTGTTTGCAAAATGCACAGTAACGGGCGCCTGAAGCGCCAAATAGGATATGTCGCTCCATTATGTGTATTCTTAAGGGCAGAGACAGCCCTCTCGCCCAACCAACCGTGGACATGACCTCCATAATTGGAAGCTTATCCATTCCCCTTGCTACAGTGCAGAGGGTGATTTCTGAGCGATCCCGTCGAATCCCCGCGTTCCGCCGGCGGATCGGTGCCTCCTACCTCCTCCGGCGGCCTCGCCGTCGCTGGAGTGTGGGTAGGGCCTGATCTACCGGCTGGACTTGTGTACATCCGTAGTTAGGTTGTAGCTAGGGTTCCGGCGTCCGGTGGTTTCGTCCTTGGGGCGTGGCGCCGGCGGCGGAGTAGTTTGTCTCCCCCGATCCATCTCCTTCTCCGGTGAGGCTTCTCCTCCCGGTGCCGGTGCTGTTTGGGGGGTTGGATTTTGCTCCCTCCGGCTTCTACCCCGGCTCTGGTGGCGCACCGGCGCCAGAGCCGTCGTTGATTCCGGGTGGATTGGGTCTGCCGGAGCTCCTTCTTCCTCGTTGGCGTCCTCAAGGTGGGATGCTTGGAGCTGTTGGCGTAGATTCCTGCCGTTCCTTCCAAGCGGTGAGGTTAGGTTTGGCCTGGCCGGCGTGCGCGGCGGCGGGCTTGGTGTGCTCAGGTTTGGTCGAGGAGGCGGCGCCGTCGACCAAATCGGGAGTTTTGTTTCCTCGGCTTTGTCTCTGCCATATCGACACATTCTCCGGTGTCGATGGGAAGCCGGCGGAGCCCTGTTCAGGAGTGCTCGGGCCGGCGTTGGTCACCCGTGAGGTGGCCGCGGCGGCTGGCGAGAGATTTGATGGCCCAGCACTCGGGTGGTGGTTTGTGGCGGCAGATCTGGTGATTCTCCTTCAACTTCGTCGAACGGAGGTGCCGGAGCTGGAGCCGAGGATTTGCACGGGGATGTTCCCCGGTCGACGTGCCACAACGGCTACGCCTCGCCGTTCGCGGTGGGGCTCATCTTCGACTCAGAAAGCCCTTTCCGGCGATGGTGTGCCCTCGGTTCAGGGCTTGGTGGTTTCCAGCGTCTTCCTTTGTTGTTCGTCTCGACGGAGGCAGCGGCGGTCGGCGGCTGGTGTTGGCTCTTTCTGCGTTAAGGCCCCCCAGGGACCGGATTGTATTTTCTCTTTCTTTGGGGTCTTTCTGCATGCTGCGTTGGGACACATGTGGTCTCTCGTGGTCTCTCGGCGATGCTGCGTACTATGTGCGAAGTTTGTAACCTTTGCTGGTTAATATTTATGCAGTTATCCTCAAAAAAAAAAAAAAAGGGCAGAGACAGGGTTTTTGCTACCAGTGCCTTAGAGATGGGTCTGCACTAAAAGCCCAAGAAAGTTGTCTTCCCTAATTTTTACCAAGACAACAAGAAATATAAGTTTTCAGCCCGTGGTTCAGTATCGGATGTTTTCTCTTTGCAGGATCTGCCATTTCACTACCTTGTTGCCCAGAAATATAAATCACTATCCCCTAAAAATAATAATATAAATCACTAGGCTGTAAAGAAAAGGTACTTAAATGATACTTCCTCTGTAAACAAACGTAAGACATTTTAGGGTAAGTTTCAGGGTTACTTGAAACATTTTATCACATCCGGCGGCCTGTCTACCGCGCAGACACTCCCGTGACTACGACCAAGCCTACTTAACAGCAGACCCGACAAGGACACCAATCATCATATCACAGAGACGCAGAAAGAAAACCACTGATTACTTGTGTGTGTTATTGTATCCAGGGTCCATTTTGGCATCATGTGTCAAAACTCTTCTCAAAACTCTTCTTTAGGAGAAGAAAACGTCATAGTAGGAACCAGCAGATTTGTCAGAGCTCCAATATAATAAACGAAACTGTTGTTTGTTATACATGGATGCTAGCTGTAGCTACCTCCGAGCGCCTCACCATGCACATGGCGTCACGACTTTTGCCAAAGCATCGCGCTCATCCTCGACATAAATAAGTTGAGAAAATATAAGACTTTTATTCGGCACCTAATTGGGGGTGGAGTAAAACCCCTCAGTTGGAGTATATCGGCAAGTTTGTAGTTCGCATCTAAATGAATAAAGACAATCACTAATTTTATCTCGTTACAGTTAGAGCTAACGAGTTTCACAAGTACCTCGTTTAGTTTGTTTGTGCATCACAACAGTTATGTTATCTTAGATGGCAACATTTCATGTAATCTCAACTAATCTATTCAATTTAATTGATCTAATCCAGCTCATAGAAGATTGCAGATATCACACTCCCACGCACATTCTGTGGCTATAACGCCTCACAAATGAAGCAAAGGGGACAATGCCTGTTAACAAGGACTCACGAGCTTAACGAGATTCAAACAAACAGAGCTGAGTAAGTTTTTTAACTCGTTAAGCTAAACGAGCTTAACAAGCCGATTACCACATGTGTTAACAAATTGTATGTGGTATTTAGTTGCTTCATGCATAACATATAATACTTCCTTATTTTGTGATACTTTTTACCAAAAAATGACAAACGACACATGTTTCCTCACATGTTTAATGAGGCTTTTCGATGCTTCAATACGATAGAAAGGACACATGCTTGCTCACATGCCATTCTTGCTTATAATGCACTAATGTTGGAAGCATGAGTAACATGTGGTAGAACTATGTTCAGTAGTGTACGAAGCATATTGGTTTTGTGAAAGAGAAGTATCTTTCCTGTGTGTAGGAAGAAAACTAGAGCAATGTTGGATACAATATTTGTTGGGGCAAATCCTCGCCCCTTGTGTTTTGTAGATTGTCGTCAGAAACAGTGGGAGACTAATTTGTTTGCTATTGCACACAGAGAGAAATAGTCCCTGATGTATCGAGAACATCGCTATAATCTTCCGTGAAGTTTGTTATAAACTTCGGTGAAAGTCTTTTGCGACGTAGAGAGGATTAATAGAGTTCGAGGAGTTTGATTCAGAGAAGATTGTGTGTCAGAGATGGCCCCTAAAAAGATTTAGATATGAAGCAATTGGTACGTGAGGTTTTCGAGAAGAAATGTCTGCAACAGAGAAGATTGAAGACGAAATGTAGACGTAGCATTTGTTTTGTTGTTTCCTTTTCTTCCCTGAGTCATAGGGCCATTGTACTATTAAGAGGGGTATAAGTATTTCGAGACGTATGTCTATTTGTGATGCTTTACCGAAACATATCCTATGAGACTGAGAGAAATATCTTTGTGCTTCAAGAACATTTACTTGCCAGCTAGAGATGTTGATCTTCTGGGCTACAAGAGAAATGTTTCGAACCGAGGAGTCAGCTTTACTTGTTCCTCAAGTAAAATGGCCTGGTGCATTCAAAATCCAACCACCAAAAACAGGTCGGTTGGCCGTTGGTTGGACCACGCGTCCTAAATGGTCATTTCCCTTTTGGGAAGTTTTCAACTATAAATAGCCACCCGGCACCAACGTGATTTGTTGGCTGCTTTGCTCGAGATTATGAGAAGATTGATTAAGCACCCCTCTCTGAGAGATTTGGGTTTAAAATCCACTGATAGAAAATCAAGAGTTGAAACTTAGATAGTGGTTGAGCATCACAGTAGATCTGAGTTGAGATTTCTTGTGCCTATTACTCTTCAGACGTGCTAACTCTCTAGACGATTAATTAGGTGACGGCTTGAGTGACGAAGAGTAATTGTCTTCACCAAGTCAAAGTCTTCAGCAACCAAGAGTCATTGTGGTTTGCGAAGCAAGTCTGTTGAAGGTTTGGAGATCGCCAAAAAGAATCTACCATGAGTAAAATCAACTTAAGTCTGACCAGCTTCGCGTTGAGGAGAATAGGGCGGAGAGAGGTTTGCTCATGTGTTCAATCACAAGTCCCTCCAACCAGATGTAGCTCTTTTGCACAAGAGTGTGAGCTGGTTTACCAAATCACTTGTCGCCATCGAGCACCACTGGTTATTTTTTAGTCCAAATTTATCTTCAGTAATTCTTTCTCGATTGAGTTTTGTACCGTGTGGTTCTTCGGTACCATTTCAACTGATCATGTAGCTATCCTATTAGTATCGTGACTATGTCATGTAGCATATTTATGTTTGTTATTCTTAAGGTTGTTTGTCTTTACCCTCGTTTGTTGGTCATCTCGTGCTACCTGGTTATCCAACTCAGTTTTTGTCTGATGAATATTTCTCGGTAATATATATGTTTTGTTTTTGTGGTGAACGTATTGTTCTTCATGTGCAATATCATCAATGCTAATCACTTTCTTTTCATTGGTATTCACCATCATTGTTCTGAAAGTGTTGTGCTATTATTCTCATAGAATTTTCATATCTTTCATTGAAGACTTAGTTGAATTGTTTCACTCTGTCTAGTTTTTCATCTTGTCCATTTTTGTTGATTTATCTTGTTCCTGCTTAAGTCTATGTTCCGCGGTGTTGTACTGAGAGATTTGAAGTTTCCAAAGAAATTTCAAATCTCCCATTCACCCCCTCTGGTTGATATACTCTCGGTCCTACAATTTTATACACAACTGAAACATATTACAAGTAGAACGATAACAACTACATATGTTCAATCATTGGAAAATCTGCTTCCTAAAGAGCAGAAATATGTTTCCAACAACAATCACATGTATTTGTAATGTGTAAAGAAATTGATTCACAAGTGATGGCCAACAACCGCAACTATGAGTTCTAGGAGCGGAACAAGGTTGCACCATCGCGAGAGGTAAGTCTGCTTCGACGAGGAATTGTAGAGGACACGCAACGCATCAAGGGCGGTCTACATGTCAGCGAGATTATAGCAGTGGCACACCGGCCAGATTAGAAAGGCAGAAAGTACATCATCGATGAGTAGTAGTAGCGAAAACGCACATCAGAGAAGGTCTACATGTCAGTTATACTATAGCGACGACACACCATCAAGATCATAGATGAAGCATGACAAGGAATCACAGGGAACCTGCCATGGAGAGCATGTGTCTACCATATGGCCGACGTGGAGCGTGCATCCTTGCTAGAATACTTGGTCGCCAATGTAGATGAGGTGGCACGGTGATGAGAGCGAGGTTGAAGGTGAGAAGAATCAACGACATGGCTGGCAACGTGGGTAGATGAGGGGGTTAATTTATGGTTGGATGGTGGACGTGAGTATGATTCAGGGGATTATAGAGTAGACGTGGGCGAAATGAGAGAATCTAACAATAATAGGGAGACTCTATTGTGATACCAATTGAAAGATCAAAGATGTGCGAGATGTCGACTAGAGTGAGGGGTGACGATACATAAAACCGTCATTAGTCCAAGGAGTGTAACCGGAAGTACCATAAGGGACCGCACATGTTTTTTACCCATGTTCGGGCCCTCGTCTTGGTGGTAATACCCTGCTCCTTCTTATGCTTTTATTGGTGTGGGGAGAACGCCTCGTGTGAGGGGGTTACAATGTGTGTCGAGATGTTGTCATCGAGACTATGACCTGATGTCAGATGTTTGAAATTACCCCTGGCCTCGCCTTATAAATGGGGACGAGGCCTAGGGTTACACGTCTTACGAAGCGACCTAGAGTCCCGATCGAAGGAGGGGTCCTTGAGTTTCAAGTCAAGATGAAGATCCTTCCGAAAGGAGGATGTCCCGCTAGATGAGGGACCCCTACCACACCTCGACATGTTGGGCCGTGAGGTTGGCCCATTGACGGACCTCCGGCTCATGGGCCACCCCCGGTTCAGTACACTTTCAAGGGGTGAATAGGCGACTAATTTTTTAATCTATTTCTTAGTTGCTTTTAGAGGCTAGTGCAAAAAATGTAAGTTCTCTAGATATGTAACTAGGTGATATGCCCTATATGATGAGTTACAACAAGCTAGCAAGCTATACGAGGCAACAAACAAGCAAGTAACAACAACAAGAAGTAAAGCTAGAGTTAGAGGCAACCGAAAGTGATGAAGACGAAGATGTAATCAGAAGTTCACACTATTAGGGAGTTCTAATCTCCAACGAAGAGGTGGGAACAATGAATGCTCCCATGACAATGGATATCTCACCTAATTCTCCGAGGACCTTGGTGAACGAATGCCCAAGTTCCCTCTCACTAGGTGTAACTCTTTGGGCGAGTTCCAAACCCTCACAAATGAGCCTGGGGCATAACCACACAACTAGGAAGCTCACAAGAATCACCAACCATCTAGGATTTCCCAAAAACCCAAGAGTAATAATATTCGCTAAGGATATGATGGGAATCGAAGAACTCAAGTTTTGCTTTGGTGAAGTAGTAGATAAGGATCTCATCTTGCTCTCCCTAAAAGTATGGTGGAATGGATGGCCGCTAGGGAGGTAGATCTCAAACTTTGAAGGTTTAGAACAATGGTGGAAGGAAGAATGGAGTCACCCGCTTCCTCCTAGGGAAGAAGGAGGTCTATTTATAGGTTCCCCAAAATATGCTCGTTATGTCGCTATCCTGACAGGCCGTACTGTCAGACACAAGTCATAGAGTTTGACCTATCGGACTCTTTGCCCAGGGTCCGAATCATGGCCGAGCATAAGCCAGAATATCCTACCCGTGTACAAAGAGCAAAACATAAGTCGCACATCGGGTCAGATGATCCCACCTAGTATTCGACCCTTGTTAGTAGCAAACAACAAGGTGGATTTGAGGCTCTTTCTCAGATGGGATGTGGGTGGTATTTTGTCTTATCGCGTTTGTTGATTACTAGTCCTACCACGTAATACTTTCTCATAAATAATTGTGTTCATCGATGTACCCGGTCTATATCAGTGCATATACCGGGTCTGATATCAACCATATCAGTCAATATTTTGGTCCATATCAAATGCTATTTGTGAAAATGATTTTTTATATTGGTAGATCCCCCAAAACTGATATATTGGCCTATATACCGGTCACATCGTCCTAGTTTTAAAAGCTTGTGTTGGACAATGACGATTGTACTCTAGCGAGTATCCGGTTGCCGCCATTGCCCTCTGATCCCTCTAAACCCTCTCCAGCAGTGCCATCGGAGCCCTCTCCCTCTAAGCCCTACACGTCGGCGCTCTATGCTACCACACCCTGCTGCCCTCACGTTCACCACCTTCTCCTCTTCTTTAGTGACCTCTCCCAGGCTTGGTTCCATCTCTCTTCCTAGGGTTCTTGCGATGTGGGGTGGTGGCTAGGATAAATAGGATTGTGGTTGTGAACTGCTTGGGGGGGGGGTATATTGACAGACGGTGGGCTGGGAGATTGTCGATGTTGTACATATAGAGTAAAAATCCCATTGTAATTCCCATGTGGAAATTTATGTGGCCATTACTCCAATAAAGGATGTTGTAGTAGCCGCCCCATGGGTGTTTTGCGGGTGAGAGTGCCCTCCGCGCTGTCCATTTTCTGGTGGCATGTCGCGGGGCTCTTCGCATCATCCGATCTGCCCAGACAACATGCACCCGGGTGACCCACCTTCGGGGTCCATATCGGGTGGAACAATGCACACACGAGGCCACAATCATGCGGCGGTTTCGGCCACGACATCCCGCGCCTGATGGGGAGATCAGGCACGCGTGTCGATGTCCTTCGCTTCCCCTGGAGCTGGTTCGGTTGCGACAGACAAGGCGGGCTTCATGCCTGCCTCGCCGGCTAATACATCCATTTTGCATCATGATTTCCTATTGATATTTGTATTGTTGTTGCTTATTATTCCACTTTATGATGCAATTCTAATGCCTTTTCTCTTTTAATTTGCAAGATCTACATGGAGAGGGAAATTACCGGCAGCTGGAATTCTGGACCTGAAGGGCTATGGAAAAGCTGGAAATTTTCTGGACTCCAAATGACCTAAAACTTCACGGAGAATTACTATGGAATATATAATGAATATTGGAGAAAATAAGTACCAGAGGGGCCCACCACCTGCCCACAAGGCAACACGGCATGGTCACCCCTTGAGGCGCCCTGATGCCTTGTGGGTCCCACATGTGGCCTCCAGTGCCCATCTTCTGTTATATGAATGGTTTTGATCTAAAAAAAATCAGGAGGATACTTCTGGGACAAAGCGCCGCCGTCTCGAGGTGGAACCTGGGCAGGAGCACTTTTGCTCTCCGGTGGAGCGATTCCGCCGGGGAAACTTCCCTCTGGGAGGGAGAAATTGAAGCAATCGTCATCATCAATGCTTCCTCCTTCATGGGAGGACCAATCTTCTTCAACATCTTCACCAGGACCATCTCATCTTAAATCCTAGTTCATCTCTTGTATTCAATCATTGTCACAAAACCTCGGATTGGTACCTGTGGGTTGCTAGTAGTGTTGATTATATCTTGTAGTTGATGCTAGTTGGTTTACTTGGTGGAAGATTATATGCTAAGATCCTTAATCATATTCATTATACCTCTGACCTTGAACATGGTGATGATTTGTGATTAGTTACTTATGCTCTCGAGGACACGGGAGAAGTCTTGTTATAAGTAATCATGTGAAGTTGGTATTCGTTCGATATTTTGAAGATATGTATGTTGTTGCTACCTTTAGTGGTGTCATGTGAACGTCGACCACATGACACTTAACCATACTTGGGCCTAAGGGAAGGCATTGCGGAGTAATAAGTAGATGATGGGTTTCTAGAGTGACAGAAGCTTAAACCCTAGTTTATGCGTTATTCCGTAAGGGGCTGATTTGGATCCATATGTTTCATGCTATGGTTAGATTTATCTTAATTCTTCTTTCGTAGTTGCGGATGCTTGCGAGAGGGGGTAAGCATAAGTGGGTTGCTTGTTCAAGTAAGAACAGCACCCAAGCACCGGTCCACCCACATATCAAATTATCAAAGTAATGAACGCGAATCAACTCAACATGATAAACGTGACTAGGCGACAATTCCCTTGTGTCCTCGAGAGCACTTTGCTTTATATAAGAGAACTTTCTGACTTGTCCTTTGCTATAAAAAGGATTGGGCCACCTTGCTGCACCTTTGTTACTATTTTTACTTGTTACTTGTTAGGAATTATCTTGCTACAAAACTATCTATCACTGTTACTTACAACACTTGCAGAGAATACCTTATTGAAAACCGCTTGTCATTTCCTTCTGCTCCTCGTTGGGTTCGACACTCTTACTTATCGAAAGGACTATGATTGATCCCCTATACTTGTGGGTCATCAAGACTCTTTTCTGGCGCTGTTGCCGAGGAGTGAAGTGCCTTTGGTAAGTGAAAATTGGCAAGGAAACATTTTTGGTACGTGCTAAAATTTACTGTTGCTTGTTACTATGGATGATAATCCTTTGAAAGGCTTGTTCGGGGTATCTTCACCTCAACTAGAAGTGGGAAGAGCCGCTCCTCAACCTACTGAACATTCTGAAAATATTTATTATGAGATTCCTTCGGGTATGTTAGAGAAACTGCTAGCCAATCCTTATACAGAAGATGGGAAAATACATCCTGGTATGCACTTGATATATATAGATGCAATTTGTGGATTATTTAAGCTTGTAGGTCTATCCAAGGATGGAGTTAAGAAGAAGGTATTCCCTTTATATTTGGAGGGAAAGGCATTGATTTGGTATAGGCTATTGGATGATGCTGGAACATGGGACTGGAATCAATTGAAGCTGGAATTTCACCAGAAGTTTTATCCTATGCATCTAGTTCATCGTGATCGGAATTATATATATAATTTTTGGCCTCGTGAAGGAGAAAGTATCACTAAAGCTTGGGGGAGGCTTAAGTCTATGATACACACGTGCCCCAATCATGAGCTCTTAAGAGAAATAATTATACAAAACTTTTATGCTCGGCTTTATTATGATGATCAATTGATGCTTGATTCTTCTTCTACTGGTTCCTTTATGAAGAAAACTATTGAATTCAAATGGGATCTTCTGAAAAGAATTAAATGCAACTCTGAATATTGGGAACTCGACAAAGGTAACGAGTCAGGTATAAAACTTGAGTTTGATTGTGTTAAATCTTTTATGGAAACCGATGCTTTTCATAAGTTTAGCACTAAATATGGACTTGACTCTGAGATAGGAGCTTCCTTTTGTGAATCTTTTGCTACTCATGTTGATCTCCCTAAGGATATGTGGTTTAATATCATCCACCTATTGAAGAATTATTAGAGGAACCTGTTATTGCTAAAGATGAAACAATTATCTATAATGTTGATCCAGTTGTGCCCACTGCTTACATTGAGAAACCACCTTTTCCGGTTAGGATTAAGGAACATGCTAAAGCTACAAGTGTGGTTAATAAAACTAATGTTAGAACATCCAAACCATCTAAACAAATAAATGTAGAACCTAATATTGTTGTGGTTAAGGATCTCTTGGTTGACAATATTGATGGGCATGTTATTTACTTCTGTGGTGAGGCTGCTACAATCGCAAAACCTGCTAGAAATGAAAAGGATGTGTTAGATAAGAATAAACCAGTGGTTGGCATGCGTGTCATTTTTGTTAAAATAGGAGATCATTTTTATCATGGTTTATGTGATATGGGTGCTAGTGTCAGTGATATTCCTTTTACTTTGTATCAAGAAATTATGAATGATTTAGCAACCTCTGAGATTGAAGACATTGATGTTACTATTAAACTTGCAAATAGAGATACTATTTCATCACTTGGGATTGTTCGAGATGTTGAAGTGTTGTGTGGAAAAGTCAAATATCCTACTGATTTCTTAGTACGTAGTTCACTACAAGATAATTTTTGTCCCATTATATTCGGTAGACCTTTCTTGAATACCGTTAATGCTAAAATTTATTGTGTTAAAGAAAAGATAAGAGTGAGTTTTGGTGATGTATATCATGAGTTTAATTTCTCTAAGTTTCGTAGACAACCACATGAGAGAGAATTACCAACTAAAGATGAAATTATTGGTATTGCTTCTATTGTTATGCCTCCTACTGATCCGTTAGAACAATATTTGGTAGACCATGAAAATGGTATGCATATGAATGAAAGAAATGAAATAGATGATATATTCTTTAAACAAGCACCTATCCTTAAACATAATTTGCATGTTGACATTCTAGGAAATCCTCCCCCACCTAAGGGAGATCCCGTGTTTGAATTAAAGAAACTACCTGATACATTAAAGTATGCTTATCTTGATGAAAATAAGATATATCCTGTTATTATTAGTGCTAACCTTTCAGAGCATGAAGAAAAGAGACTACTCAAAAATATGAAGAAGCACCAAGTTGCTATTGGATATACTCTCGATGATATTAAGGGCATTAGCCCCACTTTATGTCAGCATAAGATTAATATGGAACCATATGCTAAACCCGTCATTGATCATCAACGTCGTTTGAATCCCAAAATGAAGGAAGTGGTAAGGACTGAAATATTAAAGCTTCTGGAGGTAGGTATAATTTATCCCATAGATGATAGTAGATGGGTAAGTCCTGTCAATTGTGTTCCTAAAAAAGGAGGTATAACCGTTGTTCCTAATGGTAAACATGAACTTATCCCATAAACAATTGTAACCGGTTATAGGATGGTAATTGATTTCAGGAAATTAAACAAAGCTACTAGAAAAGATCATTACCCCTTGCCTTTTATTGATCAAATATCAGAAATATTATCTAAGCACACACACTTTTGTTTCCTTGATGGATATTATGTTTTTTCTCAAATACGCGTGTCAAAAGAAGATCAAGAGAAAAATACTTTTACATGTCCTTTTGGAACTTATGCTTGTAGACGTATGCCTTTTGGTTTCTGTAATGCATTTGCTACCTTTCAAAGATGTATGACTGCTATATTCTATGACTTTTGTGAGAAGATTGTTAAGGTATTCATGGATGATTTTTTCGTTTACGGGACTTCTTTTGATGATTGCTTAAGCAACCTTGATCGAGTTTTGCAGAGATGTGAAGAAACTAATCTTGTCTTGAATTGGGAGGAGTGCCACTTTATGGTGAATGAAGGTATAGTACTTGGGCATAAAATTTCCGAACGAGGTATTGAGGTAGACAAAGCAAAAGTTGACGCAATTGAGAAAATGCCATGTCCTAAAGATGTAAAAGGTATAAGAAGTTTCCTTGGTCATGCTGGTTTCTATAGAAGATTCATTAAAGACTTCTCAAATATTTATAGGCCACTAACTAATCTTCTTCAAAAGGATATTCCATTTGTTTTTGATGATGATTGTGTAGAGGCCTTCGAAATACTTAAAAAGGCTTTAATTTCTGCACCTATTGTTCAACCACCTGATTGGAACTTACCATTTGAAATTATGTGTCATGCTAGTGATTATGCTATTGGTGCTATTTTAGGGCAAAGAGTCGACAAGAAATTGAATGTAATTCATTATGCTAGTAAGACTCTAGACAGTGCTCAATGAAATTATGCTACTACGGAGAAGATTTTTTAGCAGTTGTGTTTGCATGTGATAAGTTTAGACCTTATATTCTTGATTCTAAAGTTACTGTTCACACTGATCATGCTGCTATTAAATATCTAATGGAGAAGAAAGATGCTAAGCCTAGATTAATTAGGTGGGTTTTTTTACTTCAAGAATTTATTTTGCATATTATTGATAGAAAGGGAGCCGAGAATCCTGTAGCAGATAATTTGTCTAGGATGGAAAATGTTCTTGATGACCCACTGCCTATTGATGATAGTTTTCCTGATGAGCAATTAGCTATTATAAATGCTTCTCATAATACTCCTTGGTATGCAAATTATGCTAATTACATTGTTGCTAAATATATACCACCTAATTTCACATACCAACAAAAGAAAAAGTTCTTTGATTTAAGACATTACTTTTGGGACGATCCACATCTATATAAAGAGGGAGTAGATGGTGTTATTAGACATTGTGTACCTGAGCATGAATAGGACAAATCCTACGGAAGTGTCAGTCCGAGGCATATGGAGGGCACCACACTGGAGATAGAACTGCACATGAGGTACTATACTCTAGTTTTTATTGGCCTACTCTTTTCAAAGATGCACGTAATTTTTTCCTTTCTTGTGATGAATGTCAAAGAATTGGTAATATTGGTAGACGTCAGGAAATGCCTATGAATTATTCACTTGTTATTGAACCATTTGATGTTTGGGGTTTCGATTATATGGGACCTTTTCCTTCCTCTAATGGGTATACTCATATTTTAGTTGTTGTTGATTATGTTACTAAGTGGGTAGAAGCTATTCCAACTAGTAGTGTTGATCATAACACTTCTATTAAAATGCTTAAAGAAGTTATTTTCCCGAGGTTTGGAGTCCCTAGATATTTAATGACTAATGGTGGTTCACATTTTATTCATGGTGCTTTTCGTAATCTTTTAGATAAATATGATGTTAACCATAGAATTGCATCACCTTATCATCCTTAGTCTAGTGGTCAAGTTGAATTGAGAAACATAGAAATAAAATTGATTTTTCAAAAGATTGTTAATAGATCTAGAAATAATTGGTCAAAGAAACTTGATGATGCATTATGGGCTTATAGAACTGCATATAAAAACCCTATGAGAATGACCCCATATAAAATGGTCTATGGAAAAGCATGTCATTTACCTCTTGAGTTAGAACATAAAACTTATTGGGAAATTAAAGAACTTAATTTTGATTTCAAACTTGCCGGTGAAAACAGGTTATTTGGTATTAGCTCTTTAGATGAATGGAGGACACAAGCTTATGAAAATGCCAAGTTGTTTAAAGAGAAAGTTAAGATGGCATGACAAAAGAATCCAAAAACGGGAATTTAAAATAGGCGATCAAGTTCTTTTGTACAATTCTCATTTCAGATTTTTTGCAAGAAAGCTTCTCTCCAAATGGGAAGGACCATATGTCATCAAAGAAGTTTGTCGCTCCGGAGCTATTAAGATCAACAACACCGAAAGCACTAATCCAAGAGTGGTTAATGGGCAAAGAATTAAATATTATATCTCAGGTATGCCCACTAATGTTGAAACTAATATTATTCAAGTGATGACACTGGAAGAACATATAGAAGAGACCTTCCAGAACACTCCAGAACCCTGAAAAGGAGTAGGTATGTGATACGGTAAGTAAACCGGCTCCAAAAATTCCATCAAAAATAATTTCTGTTTGTTTTGGAATATTAGAAAAATTACAAAAATAAGAACTAGCCGAAGGGGACCCACGAGGAGGTCACAAGGAAACAGGGTGTGTCCTACCCCCTGGGCTCGCCGGGTTGCCTTTTGGGCCCCTCGTGTGCCTCCCCGACTCTGTTTTCTTCTCGAATACTTGTTTCGCAAGATAAAAATTCATTATATATACTCCTGTATGTTTTGACCACCGCATCATAAGTTTCTCCTATGTTCTTGTTTCGGGCTATTTTTCTGACAGATTTAGATTGCCATGACGCCATCAAGCTCCTCCAAGAACAAGTTCTATGAGAAAGTCATCAACCCTTACCTTCCGGCGATGATGAAACACCCTCAAGCCATTGAGATGTGTGAGGGGGTGCTTCACATCCGGGACGTTCAAGGATCAAAGAAGGGGGGAATCAAGAAGGCCAGGCTTGCAGCAGTGGAACAAGAGATCTTCAAGTGCAAGGGGATGGTGGAGCGTGGACTTAGCACAAACCACTCCATGATCACGGATTTCATCCGTGAACATAAGATGGACAACAAGGAGATTTCGGAGGCAATCTTTAAGCTCTACACTCAGCTTCAAGATCTTCAGGCTCAAATCTATGATCTACAAAACCAAAACTGTGAGTATGAATCTCGTTTCAAGAGGATGAGCATAGCTGCAGATTTCAGAATTCCAGAGACATGTTCTTCCTTCCTCGATGGGGAGCCTATGCCATGGAAAACGGAGGACAAGCCTACCACTTCATCACCGCCATCACCCAAGAAGGAAACTTGAGTACACGGGTATGGGCACCACCCTTAGCTTGTTCCAAGCTTGGGGGAGGTGCCCTGGTATCGTATTACCATCACTTTTATCATTACTATCTATCTTAGTTCGATCCGTAGCTATTTCGTGATATAGAAGAATAGAAGTTTAGTATGGTTTTTTTGCTTAGAGTGCTTGCTTTGTGATCTATCTATCCCTGTAATCGAGTGTGAGAGGTATATAATAAGGATTAGTTTGAGTTTGTTTTCTTTACCCTTATGCATCAATCATAGCAATAAAAAGAATAAATAAAAAAGATCATGTGCTAATCCCATGGGGAGTGATGACTTCACATAAAAGGAGTATGCTTGATAAAAGTTATTGGAAATTAACAAACAAAGTGTTAGTCATTGATGCAATTCATGCAAAATTATAAAAGGAGAGAGGAGATTCACATATAAATATACTATCTTGGACATCTTTTATGATTGTGAGCCCCCATCAAATATTTTCTACATGATCCAATAGTTGACGTTGGACAAGGAAGACAACATAATGAGATATTTTTGATTATATTCACATAGAAGTTATATTGTCATGGATCTTCTAACATGTGATGCATGTCTAGGACCTTTTCTAGCAGAAAATTCGCACTAAGTAGAGATACTACTTGTGCATCCAAAACCCTTAAACCCAGTTTCTTTCCATGAGAGTCCACCATATCTACCTATGAATTGAGTAAGATCCTTCAAGTAAGTTGTCATCAGTGCATAAAGCAATAAAAATTGCAACTAAACATGTATGATCTTTTATTGTAAGGGAAAATAAGCTTTGTACGATCTTGTGATGGCAAAGAAATAAAAGCGATAGACTGTATAATAAAGGTTGCTATCATAAGGGGCAATATAAAGTGACATTCCTTTACATTAAGAGCTTGCACATCCCAAATTAAAAGCGCATGACAACCTCTGCTTCCCTCTGCGAAGGGCCTATCTTATACTTTTCTGTATTTACTTTTATGCAAGAGTCAATAATGTTCATCCCTATTCCAATCTATTAATTCTCTAGTTGGCAAGCATCAGTGTGGTGGGGATAGATCCATGCACATATATCCAGTTGGATGTAGGTGATCATGAGTTATTATTGTTGACATTATCCTCGAGGCAAACAAGTTGGGAGGCGAAAACAATAAGCCTCTATCTTTCTATGTGTCTGACGGAAACATATGTTCCCAAAATATGCATTGAGTGTTAGCAATCATAGAAGACTAAATGATGGTTGAGTATGTGAACTTACTAAAACAAAAGCTCTTACATAGACTCTTCCTGGAAATATGATGAATTGTGATTGTTTCTATGACTAAGAACATAATTTATTTATCTTCAATAAAGTTTATGATTCACACTTTAAAGGTTGTGGATGAATTGTTACTTGTTTATGAGAGGCTATATGACAAATACTTGCTGCTATGTTAATAGTCATGATGCTATCATGTCCGTATTTTTGTTTTTATCGACACCTCTCTCTCTCTAAACATGTGGTCATTATTATCGAGTTCGACTTTCGCTTGAGGACAAGCGAGGTCTAAGCTTGGGGGAGTTGATACGTCCATTTTGCATCATGATTTCCTATTGATATTTATATTGTTCTTGGTCATTATTCCACTTTATGATGCAATTCTAATGCCTTTTCTATTAATTTGCAAGATCTACATGGAGAGGGAAATTACCGTCAGCTGGAATTCTGGACCTGAAGGGCTATGGAAAAGCTGGAAATTTTCTAGACTCCAAATGACCTGAAACTTGACGGTGAATTTTTATGGAATATATAATGAATATTAGAGCAAAGAAGTACCAGATGGGGCCCACCACCTACCCACAAGGCAACAGGGTGCGGCCACCCCCTAGGCGCGCCCTGATGCCTTGTGGTTCCCATAGGTGGCCTCCAGTGCCCATCTTCTGCTATATGAAGGGTTTTGACCTAAAACAATCAGGTGGATACTTTTGGGACGAAGCGCCACCGTCTCGAGGCGGAACCTGGGCAGGAGCACTATTGCTTTCTGGCGGAGTGATTCCACCGAGGAAAATTCCCTCCGGGAGGGGGAAATCGAAGCCATCATCATCACCAACGCTTCCTCCTTCGTGGGAGGACCAATCTTCATCAACATCTTCACCAACACCATCTCATCTCAGACCCTAGTTTATCTCTTGTATTCAATCTTTGTCTCAAAACCTCAGATTGGTACCTATGGGTTGCTAGTAGTGTTGATTACATCTTATAGTGATGCTAGTTGGTTTACTTGGTGGAAGATTATATGTTAAGATCCTTAATAATATTCATTACACCTTTGATCTTGAACATGGTGATGATTTGTGAGTAGTTACTTTTGTTCTCAAGGACATGGGAGAAGTCTTGTTATAAGTAATCATGTGAAGTTGGTATTCGTTCGATATTTTGATGATATGTATATTGTTACTACCTTTAGTGGTGTCATGTGAACATTGATTATATGATACTTCACCATACTTGGGCCTAAGGGAAGGCATTGTGGAGTAATAAGTAGATGATGGGTTGCTAGAGTGACAGAAGCTTAAACCCTAGTTTATGCGTTATTCCGTAAGGGGCTGATTTGGATACATATGTTTCATGCTATGGTTAGATTTATCTTAATTCTTCTTTCGTAGTTGCGGATGCTTGCAAGAGGGGGTAAACATAAGTGGGTTGCTTGTTCAAGTAAGAACATCACCCAAGCACCGGTCCACCCACATATCAAATTATCAAAGTAACGAACACGAATCAACTTGACATGATGAACGTGATTAGACGACAATTCCCATGTGTCCTCGAGAACACTTTGCTTTATATAAGAGAACTTTTCGGCTTGTCCTTTGCTATAAAAAGGATTGAGCCACCTTGCTGCACCTTTGGTACTATTGTTACTTGTTACTTGTTACGAATTATCTTGCTACAAAACTATCTATCACTGTTACTTACAGCACTTGCAAAGAATACCTTGCTGAAAACCGATTGTCATTTCCTTCTGCTCCTCATTGGGTTCGACACTCTTACTTATCGAAAGGACTATGATTGATCCCCTATACTTGTGGGTCATCACCGGCTCATGTGCGGTGGTCAACCTGTAAGGGACGTTCTCCCCGTGTCGAGCATGTTCACTCACGCCAACCCATGCCGGGCTGCGATTGCGTCAGGCGGGGTGTGCATCATGACCGCTAGGATGTCTCGTGTGTGTAGCCTGGCTGTCAGGTTTGTTCGCCCCATGGATGACGCGGGCACACGATCATTTGGGTCATGCCAGATTGTTTTGTTCCCGCGACCTAGGTACGCACAGGCATAGTGTCGTTCATGCTACTTGTCTCGGGTTGCGAGCAACATACCCCGCTGGGGCTGGCTTGTGAGGGGATGCCCGGGGACGGTGCTTGACCTGTGGGACGAGGGGTGTGCCCAGTCGGGGTGTTTGATGGCCATCTTTTCCTTAGGTCGGTTGCGTTTTTCTATAAATTCGTTGTTGTTTGCCGCAAGTTGGGCGCGAGCCACATCAACCTTCCTCTCATTTCGCTTTGCACGAACTTCTTTGAGCTTTCTTATGCCGTC
The DNA here is from genome assembly GCA_039707655.1 of Elymus sibiricus. Taxonomy (NCBI): domain Eukaryota; kingdom Viridiplantae; phylum Streptophyta; class Magnoliopsida; order Poales; family Poaceae; genus Elymus; species Elymus sibiricus. The sequence goes on from CM077671.1 coordinate 402,298,688, forward strand.
CATGCTTTGTTTGTCGGCACCGACGCTACATCGCTGGTTCCTCGCACCAGGTGAGGTTAGGAATTGTTTCCCTTTTGGCTATGATATTTCCTTTTTCTCGCTCAGTGTCCTTTGCTTTTCTCGTTGTTCCACGTAATGTGTCTCTGTTTTTTTATTTCAATGGTGATGAAGATTGAATCTTCTGGTTTGATCTGTACTTTCTCCTGGCATATTCATTTTTATTTTCTTCTCCTCATGTGTTTTTTTGCCTTTGATCTGCTCTTGCTTCCACCTTGTGCCCTGTGAGATCAGTGGCTAAATGTATAGTTGCAGGTGCATATGGTGTCACTGATATGCTTCTCCCCATTCCGATGGTTCGTTGACCAGCAACATACGTGTACAACCAACAACATATGGCAGTAAAGAAAATTGATGGGGTAGACAACGCGTCCACACATTGTGGTAGGTCCGATAGCCCCGGGCAACCAAGGGATCGAAGAGACACAAATAGCCTGGGCAGGACTGTCTGAGATCAAAGAGATGCGTACGACCATGTTGTATATTCTTATGTTTTACATTTTGTTCCTCGTCATGTAGGTGTGTAATAGGTATAATCATGTGTAAGTGTAACCAGCCGGCTCTGTGTTTGGTCCATCATCGGCCATAGTAGCATTTTTTGCTGCCATGGCAACCTTTTCAACTACCATGGTAGGATTTTCAGAAATGTTGCCATGGTGACTAACGAATCCAAAAACATGCTTTCTAGCCAGCCTTGGGAAGGCAAATGCATGATATGTTCCGTAGGCTTAAGTGAGAAGTGAGTCCATCAAATATTGCCATTCGAGGCTTGATTGGTTCAGGCGCTGCCGTGTGCCAGTGCATTGTGCCCCACCATCTATTGGCATTGGATGTAGGTGCAATTTTGAGTAGACATGTGAGTCCCCGGATGTAGGCGTGTGGTGGCGAACGACATCGTCTGGGCTAATGACGCACTGCTACTTGGTGTGGGTGTTGGGTTTTCCTCGAAGAGGAAAGGATAAAGTAGTATAGTATCATATGGTATTTTCTTCAGCTAAGAACCAAGGCTATCGAACCAATAAGAGGCACCACGCAGATAACGTCAACAGTACCTGCACACACACAAAGAAAATGCTCGCACCCAACGAAGGAAAGAGGGTTGTCAATCCCCTTATTTCCGCCAATTGCGAGGATTAAGTCTGGTAGTGATAGGTAAATAATAAAATAAAATAAAAATTAAATAAGAACATCAAGGAAATTGTATTTTTAGTATTTAATAGTAAAATTGGACCCGAGGGATGATGACCCACAAGTATAGGGGGTCGCAATAGTCTTCGAGGGAAGTATTTTACCCAAATTTATTGATTCAACACAAGGGGGGCCAAAGAATATTTGTATGCCTTAGCAGTGGAGTTGTCAATTCAACCACACCTAGAATATTATTTCTCTGCAAAAAAGTATTAGTAGCAACAATTTGATAGCTTTAATAGTAGTGGTAACAGTAATAGTAGTAGTAACTTAGCTAGCACAATATGAGAAAAGCGTATGAATGGAGTATCGATGGATATTTGGATGACATTAACCATGTAATAGTCACAGCCTATATACATGCTTATAATAAGGGGATTAAGGCCTCCTTTTAATAGAACATCCGAACAAAGCATTAACACATAGTGAATACATGAACTCCTCGTAATACGCTCATCACCGGAATGAATCCCAATTATTGTCACCTTGGGGTATGCGGATCATAACACGTAGTAGGTGCATACAACTTGCAAGATAGTATCTAAAACACACTTATATTCATGAAAACATAATAGGTTCAGATCTGAAATCATGGCACTCGTGTGGCACCCCGATCCGACATGGAACAGGGAAGCCTCCGCACGTGAGCCCAGGATAACACCTGACGCATGGCAGGTACATGATACAACATTCCAAGCACAAAATGTATTTCATTTACATGAAATATGGCAATACATCACTGATGAATACAAAGGTTGGCATAGCTCTAAGGCTATCTAACTGGCGGCGGAAGTCTTGATTTAATGGCACGCCATCTCTGGCTGGACTCCATAACTCGCAAGACTAGCAGGATTACCATCTAGCGTGACCAATCTTCTCCTGGATCTGGCCACGTGCAAGGCCAGGTGAGTACTTTGAATGTACTCGCAAGACAACCAAATACATAGCATTCAAACAAGCAAATGACAATACAAGTCCTATGCTCATACATGAATTTATCTCATGGCAACAGATGAACATGGCATGATACTAACATGGAACATGAATCTAAGCATATCATATCATATCGTATCGTAGCATGAATTGGAAAGTCATGGCATGGCATATGCAATCTCAGTAAATAACATGGCATGACTTATGCATATCAATAAGGAACATAGCATGGCATATACGTATCATAAAATAACATGGCATGGCATAATTGTATCTACCAGATATGCATGAACTATACTAAGAAGTAAGCTACTCTTACTTTCCGAGAAGAGTTAAGAATAATACTGTTCAACATGCAGTTTCACTGCCACTGCCCCACTGGGCTAACTCATGATTCACCGAGATCTCATCTCATGATCATATCCGAACAATATGGTGCTCCGACCATCACCTTATCCAAGTCATCCGACTTACTTTAAAGCACATCCTTTAACAGGTTTATTATATCAGGTTTATCCTCCATGTCGACCAAGACCAGATAGTGAAACCTAGTATGAACCGTGTCCATGACCGAGGACGCGGCTATCGATAGATTATACAATCTACAGAGGTTAGTACAGTGTACCCACACCACGGAACTCATGGCCTCGTGCTCCCATTCGGGTGGACCAACGACATTCTGACAAAACCAATCTATTGCATGACACTCTCCCGACCACCCCGACAAACTCCCCTCTTGGGCTATGTCATGGGTGACCCCGATGTCACCTCGTGATATTCGCCACCTTTGTGGCCAAACAAAACCATCCCAAACGGGGACCTGAGCTCAATACCAAACTGGGTACACAAGGCTTACGGCCGCCAACCTGATCAGGGTAGCGCGCACACATAACCTTCCCTCATTGGAGGCACCGGTGAGAGGCATGACAATAGACCAAATTAGGGCCTCCCATACAGGCACGTGTGGTTGCACTGATAAGCTCGATTCGGAGGCACCATGACTTGATGACGGAGGAGGTTTGTTATATAAGTTCGATCTAACATCTCCATCATCTTATCATAACATCAATACTTATGAGCATGCATAACATGAATGCATTAAAGAACATGTTGTACCAAACTATTTATGAGAACAACATGCATGATATATGAAGTATAGCAATAGTATGATACATGTATAGCATGGCAGGATTACGATAGCATAAACATGGTATGAAATACAGATGCGGTATTAACATGATATAATCAATAACAATATTATTGCTAACATGATGAAAGGTAGTATGAAATCATAGCAAGACATAGCAAGTAATACTAACATGCAATACAAATAGCAGATGAAAGCATCCTATGAATATATTGTAGCTACACACGCACATGGTTCAAGTAAAGTCATCATTCAAGTCTGGTGCTCATGATAAGAGGTTGGCTTGCCTTGGGGTGGACGAATACGCCGGATGGAAATGCGATGATCCACGGGATACGAGATGACGGAACGGGCGCTCTCGGAAAAGCCTAGATTCGACGAAGGGCAAAGATGACATTTTCAACATGTGGCAACATTATGAAAATGGCACCATCGGAACGGGCTCGATGAACCGAGAACGCTAGCTTTGGAATTACCTCAATCGGAGCTACGAGCATGAAGTTATGTACGTTCGTTCGTTAGGCACTGAAGCAGACAAAAACCTGTCCACTTTAGCCCTTAACAGACAAACAATCACAATTTAAAGGATTCAGCCAGCGGGCTGGGCTGAAAGTGCCTTTGCTGAAACACGCTTTCAGTACTGCAAAAGCGCACTTTTGCCAACGAACGCAGCCGAATATGCTTTCGACACTCGAAAGCGCATTTCTCAGAATACGCTTCCACTAATCCCAGTCAGCGGGCGGACCGGTCAACACCGACTGGCTGACACGCAGGGCCCACGCTCTTCTCACTCCTTCGGTCGTCTTCTTCCTTGCGTCCAGAGGCAGGGGCTCGGGCGCCGGAGGGGGTCATTGCCTAGTCGCTCCCGCGGGACGGCCGATGAGCGGAATGGCTCGGTCGCGCCGTGCCGCGCCCGTAGGAGGCCTCGAGGTCGCCTGGGATGGCCTGCTGTCGGTGTCAAAACTGGCAGATCTCGGGTAGGGGGTCCCGTACTGTGAGACTTGGATCGATGATAACAGGAGACAGGGGACACGAGGTTTTACCCAGGTTCGGGCCCTCCTATGGAGGTAATACCCTACGTCCTGCTTGATTATATTGAAGATATGAGTGTTACAGAGTTGATCTACCTCGAGATCGTATGACTAAAACCCTAGATGAGTTCTGTTGTTCTACAACCTAAAACCCTCCGGCTTATATAGACGCCGAGGGTGCCTAGGGTTTACACATAGTCGGTTGCACATCAAAGGGAAAAAACATGCCTATCTACTGTCGGTATCCTGGAGGACACGCCATGGCTCCATAAAACTTCCACCTTGGGGACCGGGCCCCTGATCTTCCAATGCTCATCTAGTAGCCCATATAGTCCGGCCCATGAGAAACAGGTCGGCTATCCGAGGACCCCTTAAACCAGGACTCCCTCAGTAGCCCCCGGACTAGCCTCCAACGCCGAGGTATATTCGGACAGTCTTGTATGTCTTCGGCTTGCGAGGCGAGTCCCTCCATCCTTCTTGTTCGGCAACCATCCTATCATCGGCGAAATCCCAAACGTCGCAGGATCACCAGATCCACAGTAATAATGCGTCTTGGACTTCGCGCATCGTGGGGAGACGTGCGGTTCAGTAGCTTTTTACAAAACTACCCTCGACATAAATGAGATACCACCCATTTAAACAAACTGAGTCGCGGCCCAAGCCACATCTTCTTCTCCCCCATCGGAAAAAACCTCCAGCGACAGGCTTACACCAAAGATGGCGAGTGCCCCCAGTTCCTCCTCGAATCCTTACGGATCCCGTCCCGGGGACTGGACTAGCTGTTCCGTGTCGCTCCTTCGACTTCGCGACCTCAAGACCCAAGGGTACCTTCCTTCCTCAGATCTGACAGCCGTCCGCGCCGGTCTGGCGTCTTTCAATGGCGAGGCCCTCGCGGAGAATTTCCCCCATCCAAATAAGGGGGAGCATGTGTGCTTTGTGCCATTCCTCCTGCGAGGCCTCGGGTTTCCCATTCATCCGTTCCTGAGAGGGTTACTGGCATTTTATGGGATCCAGCTCCACCACCTCACCCCAGGGTCCATTCTACACATCTCGGATTTCGTCGCCCTTTGCGAGATGTTCCTGGGCTGCGAGGCACACTTCGAGTTGTGGAGGAAATACTTTTGCCTCGTCCCCCGCACTCGAGATAAGACAATTTTTGAGGTCGGCGGAGCCGAAGTATGCCGCATAGCGGGGACGGGATACCCCGTGGGGACACCGAAGGAATCTGAACTATGGACTTCGGAATGGTTTTATATCGAGGATGTCCCTTTATTTGATCCAGCTCGTCGAGGTCTGCCCGAATACTCCGATGCCCCTTTGAAGAAGAGGTACAACTGGCGCCCGAAGAGCCTGTCCCAAGAAGACATTGTAGAGGTGCAACGCTTAGCGGCCCGTGTGAGGATATTAGCCCATCATAAGCTGACCATGATAGACGTCATGGCCGCTGCCATCTCCCGGTGCGTCCAACCCCTCCAACAGAGGATACACCCCTTGTGGCATTACAACGGGACCAACGATACTACTCGCTCCCGAAGACTGGGTCCTGCCGATCAAACGGCCTTGGCCGCCGCACTTGCTGACCTATACAAAGGGGAGCAAGAAGATTTCATTCAACGACCGACCAAGGAAGGATACTCAAGTTATAATCCCATCGAATGGGTGAGCTCTTCAATCCCGTGACCATAGTTCGGATTCTCAATTTGTCCCTTCTTGACCGAAGTCTTTTATTTTTATGTAAACAGGAATGGAGGAGCTTTATCGAGACTATTCCCGTGATGATGATCCGGGCTACCATGAAGACCCAGACCTGTCAATCGAACTCGAAGACGGGGTTTTCTACCAAGAGGGCCTTGACGGCTCCAAGGTGGCCATTATTGCTGATTACCCCGGATCCTTCCCTTCTCCTGCAACAAACAAGAAGAAGAAAACATCCTGCAAGAGGCAAGTGCCCTCTACTGACCCCAATGCGCCGGCTCCTTCACCCAAGCGCCGAAGATCAGCGCGGCATACACCGGCAGCGGCGGCAACACCAGGATTGGAAAGCAACAAGGATCCGGTAAATGAGCCGGTCACGGGGACGAGTGCGCCTACGAGTTCATCCCAAAGGTAGTTCGCTCGATCGCTGGATTTAGTATCATGATTTGGAAAAGTCTAACGAGAGACCCTTTTGTCAAAATATCCAGACAAAGGGTTCGGCCATCACCCGCCGAGGACGTCGCCAGGACGTCCGGCGGTGCCCAAGATTCTAGGTCGTCAGCCCATGCTGACCCAGCTACGGGAGCCACCACCGTCAACCCCACCCCAACCGATTCTGGTGACGCCATATCCGTCACCAAATCAGAGGTTGGGAGTGCTATGCATCATCGGCGGCGACGAGAAGCCCTGCCCCACCCAGCCTTTTCCGAACAAGAGTTCGGCGCTCTGCGCACGGCGGATGCACATCTCGGAGCCGCCCGAGCTAGGTTCGGGGAGGGTGTGAAATTGATTTCGTCCAGCCTGCAGGTAAGTAGTCAATTATTAAAGTCCGAACAGTCATGTAGACCCAGTAGCCCCCGAGCCTTAAATTGGTCGGTACGACCGAATTAAGGATCCCCGTATTAATTTGTTGGTATTACAGGCCTCGAAGCAACAGTGCGAGCAACTAGCCAAGGAACTGGAAGCCAGCCGAACACAGGTCGAATCTGTGAAGGCCGAATTGAAGCAAGTGAAGAGCTTTACTTGGGAAGCACACGGTGAGTTTACATATTCTGCTGATCTTTAGTATATTCCCATGCTTACGCAAGGGTACTATGTAGCAGCTGAATCAATAGGGCAATTACAAAAAGATTTGGATGTAGCCCGAGAATCTCAGCAATATGCTGAGTCCCAGCAGGAGTCTGGCTATCGTGTTTTACAACGGCACCTTAAGGAGAAGAACCGCCTGACGGAGGAGAACAAAAAGCAATCCGAAGAGATTGAGAGCTTAAAGGCTCAATTAGCCCAAGCCCACGGAGAAAACCAAAAATTACAGAGAGGCATGTTCGATAAGTGTGATTTTAAAATCAGAAAGCATCTCCTATAGATGAGGTGTAATATGCATGCCGTATCTCATGTGCAGGTTTACTGTCTGGGCGATCCAAAGAGGAAATCGGATCCTATCAGGGGAATATTCTGAAGGAGCTGTCCGCCCTCCATGAGCGGGCTCGGAAGGCCATGAAGAGCATGGTGAAAGCACTGTGGCCTGCCGAGCAACCTCCGGAAGGGATGACCGAACTGGTCGATCGCTTCAAAGGAGCCCGAACTAGGTTCGAGCTGTGGAAGACATCAGCTTGCCGGGAGGGAGCACGAGAGGCGTGGGCGATGATCAAGACCCGCTATACCAGACTTAACCCCGAGCGTATGGCTCAGGTTGGGCCAGTAGGGTCGGATGGACAAGAAGTGCCGCTCCACCTGGTATACGACCAGGTGATGCCTGTCGCCCGTCTCTCGCAAGAAGATTGCTCCCTGGATACCATAATCGACAATCTCGATCAGCAGCCAGATGTATGATCATATGTAGCTATGTACTTAATAATCGAAGGGTTACTCCGTCTGTGTTGTAAACTTTGTCTTAACTGGCCATCGGCTTCCGCCTCCCGCGCTAAGAGCTTGGGAGTGTTCCTTGTAAATTATCACCCTAGGGGAGGGAATTATGTTCGGGGAACCAGGCAATCCGGCCACGTGGTGCGAACAGACAGAAAGCACACAAGGAGATATGTTATATTACTGCTTAGCGTAAGAAACATCTTTCGAAGAAAATAGTACCCCTATCGATACCTTTCTTCAGGGTTCTACATAAATCGTAGGAGAAAAAAAAGGGGGGGGGGTATTTCCGTATACTGTTAGTATGCGGCTAAGGGCTTGGGTGAGAGGAAAAGCCCGAATAATGGTCATGACGACCATAGTTGAATCCGTCGTAGCTGATCAATTGTCTACTGAAGATAGCTAGCTTTTGGCTTCACCCGTCTGAGGTACGTATCCGGATGACCCGGTCGTAACAATCGCAGAGGTGCTCCCTTTACCCTCTAGCCGAACAATCGGGAACGTAGAGGGTAAGCACAGGAGCGAGGCAACCCAGCTTGGCAAATTCTTAGTTCGAATTGATGCATATGATGGCATAGAAAACGACAAGGAAAGTACGCGTACACAATAAATGTGGACAAGTGCTTGTAATATAAAAATAGTGGCTTCGGAGAAGAAGCCCCCAGGTATTGTGTTCGGATGTAACACTTAAGGGTGTAATCCGAGAAGATTTAGTACAAGATCGGTTGAACCGAACATAGGGTTGAAGAAAGAAAAAAAAAGAATTCAGACCTGCCAAAAATCAAGGTGGGAGGGAGAAGAAATAACAAAAAGAAGAAAGAAAAAAGAGAAGGGGAAAGAGTATGACGACACCGGTCTAGCCGTAGAAGCGCCGAAGACGAGCTGCGTTCCATGGGTTTGGTTCAAGGCGGTTGTCCTGTGGGTTCCGAAGACGGTAAGCCCCTCCTATGAGTACCTCGTCGATGATGAAGGGGCCTTCCCATTTGGGCTTGAGTTTATGCTTCTGCTTCTCCGGGAGCCGTAGGACGAGTTCGCTCATGTTGTATGCTTGTGCCCTGACCTCCCTGCTCTGGTAACGCCGGGCCTGCTGTTGATAAAAGGTAGAACGGGCCCGAGCTATGTCGCGCTCCTCTTCCAAGGCGTCCAAGTCATCTTGCCGATCTAACTCGGCCTCTCTTTCCTCGTACATGCACACCCTTGGTGCATCGTGAATAATATCACAAGGGAGGACCGCTTCGGCCCCATAGACCATGAAGAACGGTGTGTATCCCGTTGATCTATTCGGGGTGGTGCGCAAGCCCCATAGAACGGAGTCGAGCTCATCTACCCAATGACAATCGGACTCTTGTAGAGACCGGACCAAACGTGGCTTAATGCCGCTCATTATGAGGCCGTTTGCTTGTTCGACTTGTCCATTAGTCTGCGGGTGATAGACCGATGCGTAATCGAGCTTGATGCCCATCATTGCACACCAGTCCTTGACCTCTTGGGCCGTGAAATTGGATCCGTTGTCAGTTATTATACTGTGCGGGACACCGTAACGGTGTACCACGCCGGATATAAAGTCGATTACTGGTCCGGATTTGGCTGATTTGACAGGTTTGGCCTCTATCCATTTGGTGAACTTGTCGACCATGACCAGTAAGTATTTATTTTTCTTGGTCCCCCCTTTAAGTGGTCCGACCATGTCCAGCCCCCAGACCGCGAAGGGCCAGGTGATCGGAATAGTCCGAAGAGCTGTCGGGGGCATGTGACTCTGATTTGCGAAAAGTTGACACCCTACGCAATATTTGACAAGTGACTGGGCGTTCGCCCGAGCTGTGGGCCAAAAGAACCCAGCCCGGAAGGCCTTGCTTACCAAGGCTCTTGCTGCGGCGTGATGACCGCCCATCCCTGCGTGAACTTCGGCTAAAAGCTGCCGCCCTTCTTCCTCAGATATGCACCGCTGCAGTATTCCGGTGGTGCTCTTCTTGTATAACTCTCCTTCGTGTACCTTGAAGGCTTTGGAGCGCCGAACTATGCGCCGCGCCTCCGTCTAATCGTCGGGGAGTTCTTTGCGAAGGAGGTAGGCGAGGAAGGGCTCGGTCCATGGCGCGATTACTGCCATGACCTCGTGAGCCGAGGGCGTTTCGTCCATGACGGAGCCGCCGATGATTTGATCGTCTGGTTCGTTTACCTGGGGAACAACCTTGTCTGCACTGGATAGATCGGCGCCCTCTTGATCGTCTAGCCAAACCACAGATGGCTTAAACAGCCGTTCCAGAAAAGTGTTTGGTGGGACAGGGTCGCATTTGGCTCCTATGCGAGCCAGTATATCGGCAGCTTGGTTGTCGTCTCTAGCGACGTGGTGAAATTCCTGGCCCTCGAACCGTGCGGATATCTTGAGGACAGCGTTTCTATATGCCGCCATCTTTGGATTCTTAGCATCGAACTCACCGTTGACTTGAGAGATGGCCAGATTGGAATCTCCCCGCACCTCCATCTGCTGTATGCCCATTGAGGCTGCCATCCGAAGACCGTGCAAGAGGGCTTCGTATTCGGTTGCATTGTTGGAGTCGGCATACATGATCTGCAACACGTATCGAACGTTGTCACCTGTGGGGGATGTGAGAACAACTCCAGCCCCCAGTCCGGCCAAAGTTTTGGATCCGTCGAAGTACATCGTCCAATGGGAGTATGTACTATACTCCCTGGGGAGCTCGGCTTCTGTCCATTCGGCGAGGAAATCTGCCAATACCTGAGATTTAATAGCTCGGTGTGGCTTGTAGGTAATCTCAAAAGGAAGGAGCTCAATCGCCCATTTGGCTATGCGGCCGGTGGCGTCCCTGTTATTGATTATATCATTCAGGGGTACTTCTGATGCCACCGTGACCGAACACTCTTGGAAGTAGTGTCTTAGCTTCCGTGATGCCATAAATACTGTGTAGGCTATCTTCTGGTAGTGCGGGTATCTGGACTTGCATTGCGTTAGTACTTCTGACACGTAATAGACCGGCTTCTGTATTTGGAATTTGTGTCCCTCCTCCTCTCGTTCGACGACGAGCACCGCGCTAACGACTTGGTTGGTGGCCGATATGTATAAAAGCATGGGCTCACCAGCGCCTGGTGCTGTGAGTATGGGGTTACTTGCCAGGAGTGTCTTAATTTCTTCTAACGCAGCCTTTGCTTCGTCGGTCCATTCAAAATTCTTGGTCCGTTTCAGCAACTTATACATCGGTAAAGCTTTTTCACCGAGGCGGGAGATAAAGCGACTTAATGCCGCCACGCAACCCGCCAACCGTTGGACATGCTTTAGCTCTGTTGGAACTGCAAGTTCAGATAAGGCGCGGATTTTGGCCGGATTCGCTTCTATTCCTCTATGGGAAACGATGAATCCGAGCAATTTACCAGCAGGAACTCCGAATACACACTTCTCCGGATTGAGACGAATATCGTATTCGCGTAGGTTGGCAAAGGTTTGCCTTAAATCGTCGATCAAGTTGCTAACGTGTTTGGTTTTAATAACCACGTCGTCCACGTACGCCTCGACTGTTTTGCCAACCTGTTTTTCGAGACAGGTCTGGATCATGCGCTGGTATGTAGCCCCAATGTTCTTTAGCTCGAAAGGCATTGTGTTGAAGCAAAACAGCCCATAAGGGGTGATGAATGCGGTTGCTGCTTGATCGGATTCCTTCATTTTAATCTGATGGTATCCGGAATAAGCATCGAGGAAACACAGCGAGTCGTGTCCGGCTGTGGCATCAATAATCTGGTCTATTCATGGTAGAGGGAAAGGGTCCTTAGGGCAGGCCTTGTTGAGGTCTTTAAAGTCGACGCACAGCCGCCAGGATTTATCTTTCTTTGGTACCATAACCAGGTTTGCCAGCCATTCAGGGTGCTTAATGTCCCGAATGAATCCGGCCTCTAGCAATTTAGCCAGTTCCTCACCCATAGCTTGTCGTTTGGGCTCGGAGAAGCGGCGTAGAGTCTGCTTGACGGGCTTAAAGCCTGCGATGATGTTCAAACTGTGTTCTGCCAGCCGTCATGGGATGCCGGGCATATCGGAAGGATGCCATGCGAAGATGTCCCAGTCTTCTTGTAAGAAAGCTCGCAGTGCTTCGTCCACTACGGGATCGAGCTGAGCTCCGATGGACGCCGTCTTGTTGGGGTCTGTCGGGTGTACCTGAAATTTAATGATTTCCTTTGCCGGTTTGAAGGACGTGGATTTGGGCCTCTTGCTGAGGGTCACATCATCTTTGTCCACTGTTGACCGAAATGCGGTCAGCTCCTCTGCAACAAAGGTCTCAGCTAGAGCCTCGAGGGCAAGCGCCGTTGTTTTGTTTTCGGCCCATAGGGCTATATTCGGATCACTAGCAGTTGTGATTACTCCATTTGGTCCTAGCATCTTAAGTTTCATATACCCGTAATGTTGTATAGCCTGGAATTTTGTGAAGGCGTCACGCCCTAGCAGGGCGTGGTAGCCGCTGGGGAAGGGCATGATGTGGAAGAGAAGTTCTTCAGATCGGTAGTTGTCGGGCGTGCCGAACACTACGTCTAGGGTGATGCATCCTGAACAGCGCGCCTCCTTCCCCGGGATTATTCCCCGGAAAGTTGTGTTGCTATGCTCGATGCGAGATCGGTCGAACTGCATTTTTTCTAGAGTATCCTCGTAGATTAGGTTTAAACCACTGCCGCCGTCCATTAGTACCTTGTGCAACCTGGAGCCATCAATGATGGGGTTCAGGACTAGCGCGGCCGGTGAATGACCGGGAAGAATGGCTGGTCGGTCAGCATCTCCGAAGGTGATGGGTATGTCTGCCCATGCACTTGTTGCTGCCACGTGATATACTTGTTCGAGTTCTTTAAGAGCTCTTTTCCTCCTGTTCCTCGAAGGGAACGTTTCGTAAATCGTCAGGACTTCGGTGTTATATTCCGATGGCATTGTAGAGCGCCAGTTAGACGGTGATGCCTCAAGAATGGCTTCACCACTTTTTGCGATCTGCCTGACGACCCAGCAAGTTCTAAGGCTGTGAGTAGGAGCTGTGTTCAGCAATACAGAGTGTATAGGGCAAGGTTTGTCCAGTAGTCCGTTCAGGACAGTTCTGACCCCTGAAAGGGGCCTGTTCCCCTTTTTGGCGGGCTCGAGTTCGGCTGGCCGGTTTGGGGGTATCCTCTTGTGCCGATCTCCTCTAGGGTATTCGGTAAAGGTTGGTTCCAAAAATAGCCGCTCAGCTTGCCAAGCACTCTCCATGGCACAATACTTCTGTACCAAGATTGACAGCTCGGCAAAGTCAATAATGTGCCGCCGCGCCAGGGCATTGAGGATCCCCTTGTCGTGGCAGTTACATTTGAAGGTTGCCATTACATCTTGATCACTAAGGCCCTGTACTTTGTTTCGGGCGAGTAGGAGTCTGGCCCAGTAATGATGAACCGACTTCCCTGATAAGTGTACAATGTCCGGTGATTCAGAAGACTTGGGCTCTAATGCGATGCTCGAGTCATCGGCTTGGGAGGTGGGTGGGAGAGTCTTTGATTCCACGCCACAGTGGGAGTTCGGAATCGCGGATTCCGAACTGTCTGATTGATCAGGGACCGATACCGGACTGTTTCCGGAGCGAACGCCAGAATCTGGGTTGCAAGCAAGGTCTCGGTGATCGGAGATTGGGGTATAAACCGTTTTTAATTCCGGTAGCTGAGATGTCGAGCCCCCCGCCGGACACTCGATGGTAGCGACAAGGTGAGTGACCGTGGGGACGCGAATCTCCCTGTCGTCGGGTTTAAGCCCGAGCCGGTCATAGACCGGGGTCTGGTCATCGGCCATCCGCATGGTCTCCATCCGATCGAACAACTCGTTGAGAAACGAGGCGATGGTGGGATGCGTGTCGCTGAAGCGAGTGGGGTCGGTATGCGGCGTCGTAGTTCCAGAGCTGCGCGAGAGCGTTCTCGGATTCTGTTCAACCATGGTAGATCCGGTCGCGACGACCGGACAGGGTGGTCTAGACGGTCCGGAGATAGCAACTTCATCTCCGGAGACGAGGCCCGATGTCTTCGGCGCCGAGGCGTCGAGATCTGTGGGCTTCTCAGTATGGGTCAAGGACTCCACCAGTACAAGTTCTCCCCAGGAATCAGCTGAGAACTCTAGGGTTCCGAATCTGATCCCTTGATCGGGGGGAAGGTTTCCGATCTGGCGTGGGTGGCCGATCGGGAAAGCGCGTGACGAGACGTCGTTGCTCGCGAGGATTTGATCTGGGGTGAGAATCCCCCGGGCACAACTCTTGCTGTTGGTGATAAGGCGATCGATCGATTCCTTCTGGCGATCACAGTGGAACTCTCAATGAAAGCACCAATGTCGGTGTCAAAACCGCCAGATCTCGGGTAGGGGGTTCCGAACTGTGAGACTTGGATCGATGATAACAGGAGACGGGGGACACGAGGTTTTACCCAGGTTCGGGCCCTCCTATGAAGGTAATACCCTACGTCCTGCTTGATTATATTGAAGATATGAGTGTTACAGAGTTGATCTACCTCGAGATCGTATGACTAAAACCCTAGATGAGTTCTGTTGTTCTACAACCTAAAACCCTCCGGCTTATATAGACGCCGAGGGTGCCTAGGGTTTACACATAGTCGGTTGCACATCAAAGGGAAAAAAACATGCCTATCTACTGTCGGTATCCTGGAGGACACGCCATGGCTCCATAAAACTTCCACATTGGCGACCGGGCCCCTAATCTTCCAATGCTCATCTAGTAGCCCGTATAGTCCGGCCCATGAGAAACAGGTCGGCTATCCGAGGACCCCTTAAACCAGGACTCCCTCACCTACAACGCCGGCTCCACTGGCGGGGCCGCGGATGCCGAGGAGCTTCATGGGGAGGCCGCGCCGGCAGGGCTTCCCCGGCGGAGCAGAGAGCGGCGGCGGCTAGGAGAGCTCTAGGGGAGGTCTAGGGCACCGGAGGGAGGGAGGAGAAAGGCTGCGGGGTCGGGTCGACCATGGGGATCGTCGGTGGCCGTTTCGGCAATGGCGGGGCTAGAGGGACTTCGAGGGCTTGGGAAGGGGTGCGGAGATCGAGGGGAGACGGGGGCGCGCTAAAAAGGCTTCGGGAAGGCAAGAGAGGTGGCACGCGGTGCGGTGACGTCGACGAGCTCCGGCGAAGCTGCCGTCACCGGCACTCGCGGCCAAAAGCAACGGGACGAGGGGGAGAGGTGACTCACCATCAAGGGCGAGCTCGTGGAGCGTCATGGCGTGCTGGGCGGCTTGGAAAGGCCTCCCGAGGGGTCCAGAGAGCAGAGCGCCCAGATGGCATGCAAAACGCATGCTCTACGCATGGTCACCGCGTGCACACGGCCATGACACGTGTTCTAGGTGGCCTGGCTATGTCTGGCTGGTTACTCCCATCTCCACTAGATGATAGGAGCAAAGGAACAAAGGCTAGGGCCCACCAGCTGATCACAGCAAGCACAAAACCATTTTGACAGCAAGGTGTTTGATAGATTTTGTGGGCAATGCTTAGATCCACTGGACTTGAGATTTGGAGGAGGTTAATGATCCACTAAGGTGACCATTTTGGCAAATTTGCAGCTCAAGAGAAGATACCTAGATGGTACTTCCTTTGCAAAGTGCCCAACTGGCCAGAAATGGAAAAGATGATGCTGGGGATAATATATCAACCTAAATCACCCTACAAAAATTTAGCTCAATAGGATCAAGGAATCAAACACTTCCTTTACAAAGCTTCTAACAAGGCAGAAACTTGCATTGGATCAGGTGCTCAACTTTTGAACTATGGAACTTTATATAAGGATGGAAATGGAGAAGATACACCTATCAGAGGCTCCACAAATTAATTGGGAATTTTCCTGGCTACCAAAATGGTAGTTCCTTTGGAAAGTGGCAAAAAGGCAATATTGGCCTTGATAAAGAAAAAGAGATTTTTTCTTCATAAAATTTGGCCAATATTTTTACCAGAGCTTGAGATAGCCACCAAGATCATCTCCAAATATTTTCGTGAATTTTAGAGATGTCTAGCTATCCTTCTGCTTTGATTCCTCAGGAAGACGGGAAAATAATTAATTCCTAAAAGAAGAATATTGCATATGACTTAGCAATATTTTTGCATATCCAGGGTTAAAAGATGAAGGTGGGATCTTGACCAACATCAAAGAACTGGTCAAGGTTCTGAAAAATTTGAAAGATGACTGGAAACTGTGGAGAAAGAATTTAAAAAATAGAGCTTGAAAGGAATAACAACACAAAAATTGATAATCCAATTTTTGGGATGTTACAACTCGGGCCATAGTGAAAAGCATTAAGCATAGCAAAGTCATAGCTGTCGGAGTGTGGAATCTGCGTCCAAGAACTTCTGCAAGAAATCGGGTTCAAACACTGGGGGACTTGGCTAGGCGACCTACAACACGACGGCAAACAAGGCAAGATCGACGGCAAGCTCACTCCTTCTCACCGGAACCTGCGGGGACGCGCGAGCTACCCAGGTTCGGGCCACCGTGTGGTGTAAAACTCTACTCCTGCCTATGTTGAATTGCTCTGTGGAGCGAACGGCTCGAGTACATGAGGTCTGGGGGCGAGAATGGCTCGATCTCCTTACATGGATGTGGTCCTGCCCCTCTTGTAGTGCCTTGGTCCTCTTCCCCGAAAATATCAACGGGAAAGGGTGGCCACAGGGCAGCAATTCAAAGGGGACAAGAGCTCAGTCCTATCCTGACTAAAGGTGGTCTTCGCCTGATAAAGCAGGCTTCGTGACGCGTTCGTGGGCTCGGCGATGACCTCCGTCCTGTAGTGATACTTGTGATCTGTGTTGGGTTTTCCGTTAAGAGGAACGGGTGATGCAGCGTAGTATGGATAAGTATTTCCCTCAGTAGAGAACCAAGGTTTTTCGAACCAATAGGAGTAACGATCAACCCCCCATCTTCAGCGACTGCACACAAAGAAGCAAACACTTGCACCCAACGTGGGCAAGAGGGTTGTTAATCCCCTTGAACTCGTTATTTGCAAGCAAGTAAACTGTGTAGATGAAAGTTGTAAAGTGCAAAGTAAATAAAGTAGTGAGGAAATTGTAGCATTTGTAAATATATAAGTGAATAGACCCGGGGGACCATAGTTCTCCCTAGTGGCATCTCTCATGTAGTAGGCATACAGTGGGTAGACAAATTACTGTTGGCCAATTGATAGAAAAGCGCATAGTTATGTGATATTCATGACAATGATCATGTATATATAGGCATCACATCCATAAACAAATAGGCCGACTCCTGCCTGCACCTATTACTGTTACTCCACGTCGAGAGCGCTTCTATGCTTGCCTCTCTAAGTATTAAGTTCATGACAAACAGAGTAATGCTTAGAGAACGATGACATAATGTAAACAAAGACAATTCAATCAATATGAATTAACCCCATCGTTTTATACTTAGTGGCAACAATACAAAGACGTATCTTGTCCCCTTCGGTCATTGGGATATAGAAACCCGTTAGATTTAACCCACTACAACGCACCCCTCTCACTGAAGAAATATCAATCTAGTTAGCCAAACTAGTTCAATAGATCGGAGAGATTTACGAAGCTATAGTAATCATGCAAATAAGAATCATAAATAGAATTCAGAGAAGACTCAAATCTTTTATCATGAATAATCTGAACATAAACCACAATTCATCGGATCCCAACAAACACACCGCACAAAAGAATTACATCTGATAGATCAAAGCGAAGATGCGATGATCATTGTATTGAAGATCAAGAGAGAGAGATAGCCATCTAGGTACTAACTATGGTCCCATAGGTCAGCGGGGAACTACTCACGCATCACCATGGGGGCAGCAAGGTTGATGTAGAGGCCCTCCGTGATTGATCCCCCCTCCGATGGGACACCAGAAAAGGGCTCCAGATGGGCACACGGTGGAACAGAGACTTGCGGCGGCGGAAAAAGTGTTTCGGGAGGCTCTCTAGGGTTTTTGTGACTTATTGGAATTTATAGGCCAGAGAGGGGCGTCGGGAGACGCCCGAGGGGGCCACCACATAACAGGGCACGACCCCCCTGGGCGCGCCCTGTTGTGTGGTGGCTCCCTCGTGGAGCCTCTGGCCTCCTCCCGAAGCTTTCATGTCTTCTTTTGGTCTAGAAAAACTCATATTAAAGTTTCGAGGCAATTGGACTTCGTTTGGTACTGTAAACCTGAAAAGCCAAAAACATGCAGAAAACATCAACTGGCACTGGGCACTGAGTTAATTGGTTAGTGCTCAAAAATAATATTAATTGGTAAATAAACGCCCAAAAAGTATCCTAGAATGATAATATTATAGCATGGAACAATCAATAATTATAGATACATTGGAGACGTATCAGCATCCACAAGCTTAATTCCTGCTCATCCTCGAGTAGGTAAATGATAATAACAGAATTTTTGATGTGACATGCTACCCAACATGTAATCTATTGCAGGTTTGATCATTGAGAAACGATGAATTAATAAAAATTAACATAGTAATATTCATAAACATAAGCAACATAATCATCAAGTTTCAAAATATACGATCCTTAAAGAATGTTCACCCCCTATTCATTTTATCATATTAGCATCGCATGGCTCCGTCTTCACCACATAAATAAAATGTCAAGCACCACGGTGTCAAGTCAGGCAATTGGATTGTACTTTTTAACGCGCTTTAGCTTTTTATTACTCACGCAATATATGAGCGTGAACCATGGATATAGCATAAAGGTGGAATAGCATATGGTGGTAGGTTTCAAAGGGGTGAAAGTGGAGAAGAAAGTCTCGCATCAACTAGGCGTATCAACGGGCTATGGAGGTGCCCATCAATAGATATCAATGCGAGGAGTAGGGATTGCCATGCAACGGATGCACTAGAGCTATAAGTGTATGAAAGCTCAACTGAAGCTAAGTGGGTGTGCATCCAACTTGCTTGCTCATGAAGACCTCGGGCATTTGAGGAAGCCCGTCATCGGAATATACAAGCCAAGTTCTGTAATGAATTTTTTTCACTAGCATATGGAAGTGAAAAAACTTGAGACTCTCTATATGAAGAACATGGTGCCACTTTGAGGCACAAGTGTGGAAAAAGAGGTAGTAGCACTGTCCCTTCTCTCTTTTCTCTCTTTTTTTCTTTTCTCTTTCGTTTTTTTCTCTTTTTCTTTTCTTTTTCTTTCTCCTTTTTTTTTTCTTTTTTTTTTCTTTTATTTTTCATCCGGAGTCTCATCCCGACTTGTGGGGGAATCATTGTCTCCATCATCCTTTCCTCACTGAGACAGTTCCCTAATAATGATGATCATCACACTTTTATTTACTTACAACTCAACATGAATAACTGTAGTATGACTCTATATGAATGCCTCTGGCAGTGTACCAGGATGTGCAATGCTCAAGCGTAACATGTATAAAAAATGATGAACGGTGGCTTTGCCACAAATACTATGTCAGCTTATATGATCATGCAAAGCAATATGACAATAGGTGTACAAGTCATATGATGTGACGGTGGAAGTTGCATGGCAATATATCTCAGAATGGCTATGGAAATGCCATGATAGGTAGGTATGGTGGCTATTTTGAGGAAGATATAATGAGGCTTATGTGCAACAGAGCGTATCATGTCATGAGATTTGGATGCACCGACGAATATGGTGGCGGTTTGTGATACGTCACCAACGTATCTATAGTTTTTGATTGTTCCATGCTATAATATTATCATTCTAGGATACTTTTTGGGCATTTATTTACCAATTTATATTATTTTTGAGCACTAACCTATTAACTTAGTGCCCAGTGCCAGTTGCTGTTTTCTACATGTTTTTGGTTTTTCAGGTTTACATTACCAAAGGGAGTCCAAATACCACGAAACTTTTTGACGATTTTTTCTGGACCAAAAGAATACCTGGAAGCTTCGGGAGAAGGCCGGGAGCCACACGAGGGCCCCACAAGCCAACAGGACGTGCCCAGGGGGGTGGCCGCACCCTGTTAGCTTGTGTGTCCCCTGGCTCTCCTGACCACGTACTCTGGCCTATAAATTCACATATATTCTGAAAACCCTAGAGGAGCTCGCGAAACAATTTTTCGCAAGTCTCTGCTCCGCCGTGTGCCCATCTGGAGCCCTGTTTCGGTGCCCTGCCGGAGGGGGGGTCGATCACGGAGGGCCTCTACATCAACCTTGCTGCTCCCATGATGATGTGTGAGTAGTTCACCATAGACCTACGGGTCCATAGTTAGTACCTAGATGGCTCTCTCTCTTTGTGCTTTCTTGCCATGATCACCGCTATTCTGGCAATGATCTATCTTATGTAATCAATCTTTGCGGTGTGTTTGTTGGGATCCGATGAATTGTGGGTTTATGTTCAGATTATTCATGAAAAAGATTTGAGTCTCCTCTGAATACTTATTTGCATGATTATTATAGCTATCCGCAAATGACTTACCCGGGATGATAAGGTACGAGAATCCCTTCCTTGTCCTTATTGTTGACCATGAACTCTTCGATGTACTCCGTCGCATATTTACGGTTGGCTTCGTCCATTGACAAGAAGCCCTCACGCATGTAGTACGGGTCCGCGATCACAAGACCACTGATTTGCCCTCTCCTAGCGATGAAGTTCATATGCAGCGCATAAAGCCGGACGAACGTCAAATCGAGCCGCCTCATTAGAAACATCTCGAAGATGTAGTCAAATCGTAGGAAGAACAGGTCCGCAGGGCAGTCCTAGGTGTACTCTTTGCCATGACACGGCACATGGGCTGTATAAAGTGGGTATCCCGGATCATTCGAGGCGAGAAGGCTTGTCTCCGTCGACAACACATGGTCATGCAGTCTCCTGAGATCCCCTGTTATGGCGGCTAGCACATCCTCCAGTAACATTGGCTCTTCCGCGATATGGATAGACGGTGCACCTTTCATCGGTACATTGCCCGCAACCCGGGTCTGCGGCTGGCTGCTAGAAACCACTTTGGCAGCTTTGGTGGCAGTCGGGAGTTTCTTCGCCAGTCTCTTCCTCTGCTTCTTCTTGGTGGGCTCAGGTGCAGGTGGGTCTGTCAGACCCTATCTGACCACCACCCCCAGTGTCGTCGGGCTCAACATTGGATGACCTTGGCTTAGTTGAGCTTGGGTTGAGGCAGCATCGGGAGGGGTGTCCTGCGAGGCTTGCATGAACAAAGACTTCTTGCGCTCCCGAGGACGTTCCAGCTCCGGCTCATGCTCATATGGCTGACTCATCACTACGTCCTCATAGGCGCCGGTATTGAGCCACTGGAGAGGGTCCATGTCCTCCATGTCATGATCCATATCCTCATCCATGTGGGCGTCGTCATCAGCCGCCGTAATGGTTGGACCCCCTTCCTCGTGTCGCTCGCCCTCGCCCAGCAGCACAGACGATGGTCATAATTGTGTAGGTGGGGTTGTGGTCATACCTTGCTCAGGTCCCGTTGGTGTGCTCCCGACCACCTCCAAACGAAGAAGATTCTTCGGCCACAGGATCGCCCAATTTTTGGATTCACCAAGCTGCGTCGGTCTCTCATCCCCCTCTCCACTGATTTGTATGGGAAGACATAAACCCTCGTAGCCCTGTTTCACACTCGCCACGGAATCCCTTAAGGCGTTATCAGGCATCTACCGGCCCTGGAACAAGCGATCCTTGGGCTTTATTATAGTAGCCTTCCCCACATCCACCAACCCGCCGTTCATGTGGTAGAGGAGGGTGCACAGAATGGAGTCGGCCTGCAAAGACATGTGTGCGGCGTCAGAGATCCGAAAGACAACGAGAACTGAAGATTAATTAGTTATGTTGATGAGAGTGCGACGCGTATTTACCGTGAGGGCATCGAGCTCGGCCAATGTCGACGGCCCAACATTCAAGCCAGAGACGGAGCACGGGCTGTTATCAGAGGGTGCAGGTGCGGGACCAGGTGCTGCTGGAGTAGGTGCGGGTGAGGTCACCATAGCAGGTAGAGGTGCGGGTTCAAAATTGAATGAATTGCTCCCGGTGAAGCTGGGCATGGAAAAATCAGTTGAGGGCGGTGTGGATTTTGTTGCACCGAACTGACCATAGTTGGAATCAAGCTTGGCAACGCAGCTACCACATCATTTCTGCAGGCAGCTACCGCTTCCCGGGTTGCCTCGGCTACGGTTTCAGCTTTGTTTTTCTGTAGCGCCTGCGCCACCTTCTTGTCGATAGTCACTTGACTTAACTTCTGTCTCTGCTTTTTGGCCTCGGCATCCTCCCTATAAAAATACTTCCACGTGGTGCCATCTCTGGTGGCGTGCACACGCCCATACTATGGCCGTTGATCCATCGGGTGTCCCATCATTACGTTGATGGCCCGGTTGAAAGGGGTGTCCCACTTGTACTTCGCTGACGACTGAGTCGACGAGTCGCTTTCGGCTGCAAGCTTGTGTTGCTCTCTCTGCAAAATGAGCGTGAATCAATTACGAAAGTGACTAGAACATAGTCGACTTGATCAGAAGCTAATATAAGCTGGTAAAATGATAATTACCAGTATTGTCATGAATAACCTCATAGGCCCGTCCGTGTAAAATTCCTTTGTTTTAGGGTCCCACGAGAAAAGGGCCCTGATGAAGTCATGCTCCTGCTGGTCGATGAACTCAGCCAAGGGGTCTGGGAGCCCCAGACGTTCACGTTCCGCATCCTCCTTAGCCCACACGGGCCTCTTGCCCATGTAACATGACTTCTGAGGCAATGGTTCCCCATGTGTCCTTGCCTGAAGCTATTTGCCTTTCTCCGACCTGGCCTTGGCAGCTTCTTCAGCGCAAGTCGCCTTGAACTTTTCAAAGTCCTCTTCCAAAATTGTCAGATTGTCTTCTTTAATCTCGGTGTAGGTTTGATGGTCTACTTCAATCGCCCTTTTCACCCTTGTTTTCCAGGCGCTCAATGCGTTGATGAACTCTCCTAGGGCTTTGTTGTTTATTTTCTTCATGGTAGGATCATCCCATGGGTTGACCTCTTCATCCCGACCGGGGAACAGGAATCTTGCGTGCAACCTAATTAGGAGCAGGTGATGCAAAGCTTCATTCTCCCGTCTTTTTGTGTCGTTGATGTTAGCGGTATCCCGTAGGATGCATGCTAGTTGGTTGCCGTACGTCCCTGTCACGTCCCGCGGCTCTGTTGGCTCGAACTCGCCTTCGTGCACCGCCATGATCACTAGCCTTCCGGTGTCGAGCTGATTTGGGCGTCGTGTCCTCTTTCCTTCCCTCTTTGCCTTCTTTCCTTCACTGGCTTTGGAGGTACCACCTTCCGTGGTCTCGTTAGCCACATCATCAGTGGCCGTCTTAGTGCCGGTGTTGGTGGCATCAGTGTCGTTGGCGTCGGCGCCACCACCGCCGTCCGTCATGAGAAGGGGGACCTGTTGCCCTTGGTTCTCCTGTCTCGCCAGATAGTTGTGGTAAGCGTGTGCTTCTCCTTCTTGGGTGCGGGAACCTCCGGCTTCATCGTTGTCGGCCATGTTTCCTAGGGTTCAATCTAGTCGTTTAATTCTCGAGCTTTATATAATAAAATGAATGATGACAAAAAATGGCCTATGTTTCATTCCCGTTCCGGCGAATCTCGGGCACTCGATATGTCTACTTTGAAGCACAGGTAATGTCAAAATTCACGGAAATTTTTGGCATGACCTATGCTAAAAATGGCACATATCGAGCGCCTGAAATTTGCCGGAATGGAAATGAATCAACATTCCGGCAAAACATAGGCCTGCAAACAAGAACGGCCTTCGGCCCACACCACATTGTATCAACATTGCATGCAAACAAGAACGGCCTTAGGCCCACAACAATCGATATGTCCCACATTCTATCAACATCCTCAGGCCTCAGGCCCACATTCTATCAAGAGCTATAGTGTGGGTTTTGGGATGCTCACTAGCTGCTTGTCGAGGATGCGGGCCAGGTGTCGTGCCAATGATCTTCTCGGCGTCGTCGAGCGGTGTACGTCGATGATCTACCTGTGCGTCAAGCATTCACAAGATCAGTTGTAGACACACATAGATATATAGAAAAAGACCTAGGATTTTTTCTATCCAACTTTATCTACAATCTACCTAATAAAAATTAGCTATATATGGACAGCAAACAATTTATTTATTTATTTTCATTTGAATTTGGACAGCAAAACAATTTATTTTCATTTTCATTTCCTTTTTCCTCATTTTCAGTTTCATTTTCTTTTTCTTTGCCTCATTTTCATTTGGGCGGCAAGCATCTCATTTGAATTTGGGCATGAAAACAATTTATTTTGCTAGTTTTGACTCATTTTCATTTGGACAGCAAGCATCTCATTTGAATTTGGGCATGAAAACAATTTATTTTGCTAGTTTTGACTCATTTTCATTTGGACAGCAAGCATCTCATTTGAATTTGGGCATGAAAACAATTTATTTTGCTATTTTTCTGTCCTCAACCTCCTCTACTATCTGATTAACTATCTAATTTCAGAAATTGTGTTTGATTCAGTTAACTAATTTTTACTATCTGATTAACTGAATTTTCTCTATTACCTAATTAACTATCTAATTAACTGAATTTTTTCAACCCTACAAGAACCCTATTTTTCTGTTTTACTATCTAATTAACTGAATTTTTTCTGCACATTCAAAAATTTCCCCATCTTTATCTATCTCCTCTACCTATCTCATTTCCCCCTCTTGTACAAATCTCATGAACCCTAAAAAAACTCCAATTCTGGATGAACCCTAGATAGAGATTTGTCACCTCAATTCGAAGGAGGGGCAGGGACGGCAGTGGAGAAGGAGGCGTCGGCGAGGCAGGTGCGTCGGCGATGCAGGGGCGTCGGTGGGGAGGGGCAGGGACGGCGGCCGGTCGAGAACGAGGCCAGCGTCGTCCTCGGGGTTGGGGATGAGGTCGAGAGAGGGATTG
This sequence comes from Elymus sibiricus, assembly GCA_039707655.1. NCBI lineage: Eukaryota > Viridiplantae > Streptophyta > Magnoliopsida > Poales > Poaceae > Elymus > Elymus sibiricus. Next base: position 402,323,493 of record CM077671.1, read on the forward strand.
GCGGCGTCGGGGTCGTCGGGGCTGAGGTGTCGGGGTCGCCGGGGTGGTCGGAGGTGAGGTCAGGGGCGGCGGCGCTGGGAGAGAGAGGGAGGATCGAGAGTGACAGAGAGAGAGAGTGGGGACTGGGGAGGAGAGTGGGGAAGAACGGCGCCTGAGTGGCTATAGCCAACTTAGATATAGCGCGTTTTAGAAAACGCGCTATAGCTAAGTTAGCTATAGCGCGTGTTCGGTCAAACGCGCTACTGCTAAGTCTTTTTCCTTTTTCTTTTTCTTTTTTCCTTTTTCTCTTTCTTTTACATTTTTTTTTCATTTTTCATTTTTCATTTTCTCTTTCTTTTTCCTAACTGCTAATTAGGGTTGTTTATGAAGTTCCTTTCCTCTTTTGTTTGTGCCATCTTTACCAACTTCTACTTCTTGGCTAGTAATAACACCTGCCCCCCCGGCCCGTATGATCGAGCACCTTCAGATGACGCCTCAGAGTATACAGGAACGTCTCCTTCCACTATGAGCACCTCCGAATAATAATTAGTGCATAATATATATTACATCATTTGACCGATAACGGTGTTAAGTACTTATACAAAATAGGTACACACAAATTATGATAGTTTGTTAGCGTGTGGGCGACGACGTTTGAGACTGATCTTCTTTCCTCTTTTGTTTGTTGTCGAATAATTGAGCCCCTCGTCGTGACTTTTCCTTTTCCAGGGAGTACGATCTTTCCTAGGTAATGTTGTCCTGCTTCTTCTTTTGATGTATGGTTCATCGTCATCATCATCTTCCCTTAACGGGTAACCGTACTGGTCATAGTCTTCCTCGTTGGCGACTCCATCCATTCCGACGATGCTCCTCTTGCCTCTCCTCACGACAACATGGTTGGGATTGTGAGGGTCGGTTATGAATAAGCATTGTGTCACGTGCTTAGCGTGTACCCATGACTCATTTTTGGCGGTGGCGTTCACGGTAGCGCTATTGGCGTCGGGTATACACATGGTATTGCCATCCTAGGTATATAAAAATGTCAATTAAACCATTAGAAGTAAAGACAAATTAACTAATGACATAACTGGGACAATTTATATTGCCAATAGATATGAATTCCTAGCAGATAAATGAGGGAAGGAGAAAGGAGAATCCACCTAGAACAAGATTGTAGTCTCAGACAGGAAAATCAAGCAATACAAGTAGTGGAACTTCCCTCAACAATTTGTGTCCCACAACCGATGAAACCTACCAGAAGATACATGTGAATGGAGAGGGCAAATAAGTACACAGTAGCACGTCAATGCACTATATGCTTATGTTAACTCAAAATAGAGAGAGGAGGTACAAGACCATGGGTCCAGCCACACGCACACTCAGATATAACGCTGTCGACATATGGATTCAGGACACGTTTTAAGTTGAAAAATGTACAGATTATGCAAACTGAGCATTATTCAAGCGACGGCTAAGATTCTGTTAAGCACTAGGTCCTGATGATGTTGATTGCTTCCCTAAACAGAAGGGAAAACGAAAGTACATAGGATCATCGTGTGACGGTGCAAGTCTTAAGCATTTTCTCTGTTCCTAATTCAGTCATTTGATTCTAATGGTTCAATTTATGCATCGGTACAGCGAGAAATAATTGGTACAGGAAAAAAATGACAATTCTCCACAAGAATGTTGCAGCTTGAAGTTGAAGCAATTGGTTTGAAAAATAATTTACCACAGTAGTTGTTCATGTCTTTTGTTTCATCTTTGACTACTATATATAAAAAGACACATAATTACTAGACTACTTTACTGTTTTATATGAAACATTAATTAACCAGTTTAAGGTCTGTCATATTTTTCAAGAAGTCTGATCAAATTTAAACAATAGCCAATGAATCGATCTAGCAGATGTGTAGAACACACACATATATCCATGGATCGACCTGATTGGTGGATTAGGCATTGGCACATCAGAAATCTATAGTCAGACACAACCGTACATGGTTTATGGGCTTTCTACATCAGTGATGGTTTAATTATTTGTCTACGTATGGGCTAATTATGCAATTAGCAGCGGCCATTAAGCATCCACAGTACACATTGTGCTACGAATCGTTGAGGGCGATTGGCAGGGGTTGACCCCTGCACGCCCCTTCCTGTCTCCGCCCCTGCATCGGTACAGTGGTGTTTCACCTAGCATGCATATCAGAGAATTCGTAACAGTCAGATCAGGGAAGGGGTGGGCGTTCAGATCCATACCAGCCACGAGATTGTACTCCTTCAGGATGTAGGTGCCAGAGCTTAAGACCGACAAAGCCGTCGCCGCAATGATCCAAACGGCGCCGAGGCAGAACGAGGAAGCGGTGCCGAGGCAGGGCGAGGAACCGGCAGATCGATACGGCGGTTGAGGTGGGGGTGGGAGGGCGTTGCAGGTGGCGGCCGCCCTGAGCGCTGAAAGGGCGGCGCGCTGGGCGTTGGAGTGCGGCGAGGTAGCCGCCGAACGGTGGGCGGCTGGGCTGGATGTGGATGGGTTTGAGACCCAAATTATTTAGCGTTTTCTGGTTAATTGGAGGGAAAAGTAAGCGCGAAAGGTAGAGATTTTGCGCAAGGGACATCGAGAACTGGAGAGAAATTTGGATCTAACTTTTTTTATCCAAGGATAACTGGAGGGAAATTGTTTCCGAAAAGTGTTTTTGGCATGGAAAAATAAAGTATATTTTATATTTTATTTATTATTGATTGAAAGGGAAATTAGATATATCTAAATAGTAATGAATTTACAAAATTGATTTACATAACATGTGCTAAATAACCTATAACATGGTTTCCCTCGGATAACTAGTTGATATAAAAAAACACCGAGCTTGAAGTTGCGACGGACCTTGGACGATGAACGCAATCGTGTTGTCATAAACAACGACGATCGGCTGACAGATCTCGCTCATGGTCGGTCATCTCGACCAAGATAGCGTCATTCCCAGACGGCTTCCCATTGAAAGTACGACCGGCATGGGACAAAATTGCGACCGATGTCAATGCTACAAGCTGCGACCCACAATGCTAAAAGTTACGAGTGGCCCGGGAGCACGTTGTGACCAGCGAGGCCGGCGACTTTTTGATCGGTGCTGACAGCGCAGGAGACATGCGTCAGTTGCGGTTGACCGCCAACGGTGTTGTAACGACATATCTGAGAGGATGGCACATCAATCTAGTCTCCTCCTTTGTTCCACCCCCACAGCGACAGAGCATAAGGGGAGGGTATCACAGCTACACCCACGGTTCAAAAAACCGACCGTGCGTGCAGTCGTACTAGAAAAAGGAAACTTGCGACCTCGAATGTTCGTTAAAGAAAAACATTGTAACTCGACCGACCGTTATCACTCCTAATCGGTCGTCTCAACCAAGATCGCATCATTCCCACACGACTAACCATGGAAGCTACGACTGGTGTTTCCAGAAAAGACCATCGTTAGATTTATTTTCAGTGGCTGCAAAAAAAATATTATTTTCATGTGAATAAGGTAGATTTTTTATAACAGAATAAGGTAGGGGATTGTCCCGAATCGGTGGAAATCCATGCGCTACCCCCCTTCCGCCGCTTCCAACATCGGGCACAGCCGCCCCTTCTGCCGCCGCCCATGCCCGGTGCGGCAACGCCGCCCCGCGCCACCAGGAGCCCAGGACCAACACGCCGGCGCCTCCCCGTACGACTGCGCCACCGTTGATGCGTGCTGGACCAGCGACCCCAGCCGTCCAGGGGACGCCATCGCCACCGCCTGGGCTCCAGCATCCAGCTACTTCAGGCATCCTTCCAGTTGCCTCCCTTCTCCCCACACTCCAGACAGGATGACCAGCCGACCAGGATGACCGGCGGTCACCTCCCTCCGCTCCTGACGAGTATGTTGGTAATTTGAACTCTCTCTTCTCCTCTCGGTTTACCAGTTCTTCTATTCTATAGAAGCATCTTTATGTCATATGTCAACTAGTGAAATTTGTGAACTAGTAGAATTAGAGAGATTACTAGAGGGTAGATTTTAGCAACATGTTAACTATATTAGCATCAAAATCTTATAACTCAATAATCATGCTTACCGCCTGTACTGTCTCAGTTTGCAAAGTTATACGAACTCAAGAATTGAACACCGTATGTCGTTGGTTGTCTGCACTAAATTAGATAGTATCAAACAATAGCAGCTGATAATTAGTAGTAATCCCTATACTCTCTTATCTCTGAACTCTCAATTTCGCACATAGCACAAAATTGTAGCGGCACACACAGCAAACAACAACAGACACAATGGGGATAAGAGAAAATGTGGAGTACGTCACCTTAAATTAGTTATTCATAAGCAACTCTCTAAAATAATATGTTTTAGTTGCCGAAATAAACATCTTTTCGCCTAACAACAATGACTAGAATAGGTGGTAGACTCACAGTAAAGAGCATGAATTGTTGACAGTAGCATATTCGTTGTCAACAAAATAGACTCTGTTTGTGGAATTGCTAAGGAATAAACAAGGGAGATGTAAATCGGAGAGTTCGAGAAGTATCGTCCAATTTGAAGAGTAGAGAGAAAGAGGGGGTACATGCATGCATCAGGTGGAGTCCGGTGGTAAAGTGTGCAGATTCCAGAATAGCATGCGAGTATGCAAGTATTACCAGTGTTTAAGGCATTATAGGAAGACATGTTAGTTTTGTGCCTTGTCACTTAGCGCAGTAACTACATTTCTTTTTGTTACAGTGTATCGATGGATTTTGAATCTATAAAGGAGCTATTGCTTTTCCCTAGAACAAGTGAGGAATACTTGGCTGGTGTAGTTGGTTTTCTTGACTTTGCGTACATCGGAAAAAGTTCTGATGCCAAGATCCGTTGCCCATGCGTCATATGTGTCAATTCATCGTTATTGAAGCGAGAGGACATCTACGATCACATGGTTTGCAGTGGAATTTCACTTGGATATACTGTTTGGGGTTGCCATGGGGAAACAACATCATTCATCTCTGCTAACAAACAAGGTGAAACTCCAACACACATGAGAACTAACAAAAGGCCACGATCACAGTTTGAAGGATTAAAATCTAATATGCGTCAGTTAGTGGAGGATGTTTTTTGTGGATCTCCAACGATAGAACCTGAAATCCAAAATCCTTCTAAACCAGGACCAGACCCTGAATCCCAAGCTTTCTATGACCTTCTGAGAGATGCAGATCAACCTTTATGGCCAGGATGTGAACTATCCATACTTTCTCTTGTTGTGATTCTCTTCGACATAAAAGCCACTAACAAATGGAGCAATAAATCTTTAAATGATTTGCTAGCAGTTCTGCAGAAAGCAATTCCTAATGGTAAGAATTTACCTAGTACATTTTCTGATGCTAAGAAGATCGTTGGAAAGCTTGGCCTTAGTTATGTGAGAATTCATTCTTGTGAAAATAACTGCCAGCTTTATCGGAAACAGAAAGCAAGTGATGATTTTTGTTCAGAGTGTGGAACTTCAAGGTGGAAGAACATACCAGATAAAACCACTTTGACTAAGAAGGAAAGAAGGAAGGCAATCCCAAGGAAGGTGTTATGGTACTTTCCAATTAAGCCAAGGCTTAAGAGGCTTTTCATGCACAAAGATACAGCTACAGCTTTAAGATGGCATGATGAAGAGCGCACAAAGGATGGAGCATTGCGTCATCCAGCTGATTCAAAGGCTTGGAAGGCCATTGATTCTAAGTACAAACACATCGCGTCAGACTCCCGGAACATGAGGTTTGGAATAGGAGCTGATGGGTTCAATTCATTTGGGAAGATGAGTTCCAAACATAGTTGTTGGCCCGTGGTCTTAGTGCCCTATAATCTTCCTCCATGGTTATGCATGAAAGCCTCCTCTCTTTTGCTTACTTTGATTATTCCAGGTTACCCTGGAAAGAACTTCCATGTATTCATGGAGCCAGTTTATGAGGAACTAGCTGAGTTGTTTGAAGTTGGAATGTTAACATATGATGCATCTCGAGATGAGACGTTCCAACTTTATGCTGTTCTGTTGCATACTGTGAGTGACTACCCTGGGCTTGCAATTGCTTCCGGACATAGCACCAGTTCTGAGTCTGGTTGTTTCCGGTGTAGTGATGAAACTTGGTCTTTACGCTTGAAACATGGGGGGAAGTACTGTTTCATGGGACATCGCCGATTTCGGCACCCAGATCATGAGTTCCGTTATGAATCTGACTTATTTGATGGAGTTGAGGAACACAAAACAGAGCCAACTCTTTATTCTAAAGTTGGAGTTTTAGATAAGATAAAATCAATTAGTGCTTTGATGATTCCAAAACTTGGAAGTTTGTTAACGGGTTTTTCTCCCATTTGACTTATTGGGACTTCAATTTGCTCCACCACAATCTAGATATTATGCACATTGAAAAGAATGTATGTGAAAATATATATGGGACACTTCTAGGAATAGTGGGCAAGTCAAAGGATAATTTAAAGGCACGACTAGACCTGCAGGACATGAAAATCAGGCCAGAGCTACATCCTCAAAAAAAAAACAATGACAAGTATTTTCTTCCTCCTGCTTCTTATACCTTGTCAAAAAAACAGAGGCAACAGTTTTGCAAAGTACTTCATGTAAGAGTGCCAGATGGTTATTCGTCGAACATCTCAAGATGTGCAAACATTTCCGAACGGAAAATTTCAGGCTTTAAAAGCCATGATTGTCATGTTCTGATGCAACAACTATTGCCTGTTGCTTTGAGAGGCTTACTTCCAGATAATGTCACATCTGTCTTGTTTGATCTATGTGCATATTTTAGAGAAGTTAGTGCAAAGGTTCTTCATGTGAGAGATCTTGAGAAGTTAGAGGAAAGAATAAAGATAACATTATGCCGTATGGAGATGATATTTCCGCCCGGATTTTTTACTGTTATGGTGCATTTGGTTCTTCATCTAGCAACAGAGGCAAAAATAGGTGGTCCTGTGGCCTACCGTTCAATGTGGTTTTTGGAAAGGTATTCTTTAAAAAAGGAGAAATTATATTTTCTAATTATTACAGTACTACATTCGTTAACAATTTTTGTCTTCTTTTTTCATTTTTTATTTATGCAGGTATCTCTGTGTCCTAAAGTCATATGTGCGTAACAGAGCACATCCAGAAGGATCTATCGCAAAAGCATATCTTGCAGACAAGTGCATGGCGTTTTGTTCAAGATATATTGATGGTTTCGCCACCAAGCATAACCGGCCTTCAAGGAATGACGATGACGATGAGGCGGATGATGTTGAACAAGGATCAACTCTCTTTCCTTTTGTAGGAAAACCACTTGGAAAGCTTGGCAATTATGTTCTTAGAGGTTTGGCTAAATTCCAAGCACATAGATATGTCTTGTTCAACTGCTCAGATGTCAACCCATTCCTTCGGTAATACCTCAATCCTCTAAACAATTTCAGTTTTTTCTGACATGTTTTCACAACTCTTTCTCTGACTTCAAAACTAACTATAAAATTACTTTGATGAGCTCACTAGCGAGCGTGATGTCTCCTCAAACACAGTCGAGCCCATCCAGAATGTTAAGTTCAACGACTGGTTCAAAGCTCATGTAAGTCCATATTTCATATCCTTTGTACGTACAACTGAAGCCATTTACTAAACAACTTCTTAATCTGCAGATGATTAAATTGGAGAAGGAAAATGGTATTGGTAGTATTAACAATGGTATTAAATGGCTAGCACGTGGCCCGGTTGATGCAGCAAAAAGGTATCGCGCTTACAACTCCAGAGGATATCAGTTTAGGCCTAAACGCTTAGACAGGGTGAGTCAAAATAGTGGAGTGATGGTACATGCCAAAAATCTACATATGCTTCACCAGGTGATGCGACCCCTGTTTTAGGTGATGTGACTTACTATGGCAGGATAATTGATATTATTAAGTTGAACTACTCTGGACAATTTTCGGTGGATTTATTTAAGTGTGAATGGGTTGATGTTTCTGAAAAAGGAATTACAAAGGACAAGTATGGCTACACACTTGTTAACTCCTCACATTTGATGCACAAAGGAGACAAGATTGAACATGAGCCTTTTATTTTGCCTAACCAAGCCGATCAAGTCTTTTACCTAGAAGACCATCTGAACCCAGGTTGGTCAGTGGTGATGCAGACTAAACTACCTAGAGATAGATGTGACACTGGAAATGATGAATGCACATGAGACGTAGACGCTGGGCCATTCCATGTTTCTCACCTCATGAATATGTTTAAAAAGAAAAGGAAAGATCAACATTGGGTAAGATCCGATATTGAGGGAACAATTGTGGATGCTACTGATAATGCTTTGATCGATGAAGAATAGTGGAGGGAAATCATATAAAGGTATTTCTCTGTTCGAGCAGCATTTTCATGATTATATATACACTATAGTTTTACCTGAAGTCAAAGCTGAGTTTGCAGGACACTAAGAACCATTGTATGTTCTTGCAGATCGTTGGCTGAGCTTACACCCTTCAAAAATTCGAAAGAATGAGGTCTTCCACTCAACATATAAACCCAACTTTGGTTTTTATTTATTGCTTTTCAATTTCTTCTGACCCATCTAATAATTATGATCCCCAGGATTTAACAACAGCAGCAGATCATCGTCATCATCATCCAGCGTGCGTGCGTGAAGTTATTTTTTACACGAGTGCTAGACTCGGACAATAAGCCGCCGTGGTGGCGACGACAGCAGCAGCAGACAACAAAAAATGTGCATACATATTCATAGTAGGTTCACAGCAGGTCCTCATCGTATTTGAGATTCTATTACTCTGTACATACAAACAGTTTTGTACAAACGACCATGGTTTTTCTCGATATATATTTATAATATCGATGAGTGAGTTATCAAGATCCAAGTCAGATGGCCAGGCTAGCCACTCAAGTGATTCTTTGATCATTGCATTTGGTCTCTTGATTGATGATATTTTGTTGCATGTTCTCTTGTGATCTTGTTTCTGATGGCCAAGCCTCATATCATGTTCTCTTGTGATCTTGTTTCTGATGTTCAAGCCTGACATCTTGTTCGCTTCTGATCTTTAGGCCCTGCTAGGGATATCGGATACATTTTCCGCCTATGATTCTTTACAAGGGTATTTTGTTGTGCACGGGAGATATATACCAGTGTAAAGAAAATACAACCGAAACTATTGTTTGGATAGCATTCTAATCTAGTCGGTTTTCACAGGCAACACTAAACAGGATGCTGCCCACGCAAGCAAGCCTCTAGACGAGGATGCTCGATGTGAGGAAGCTGCTTAATTGAAGGTTGCTGGTGCCACGCCTCTGTCACGCTCGCGGCCACGGTCGTCGGTGCATCGCTTCGCTTTGCCATATGGTAGTAGCCGGTGACAGCGCTGTTGGGGAACGTTGCATGGGAAACAAACAATTTCCTACGCACACATAAGATCTATCCATGGTGATGAGCATCTATGAGAGGAGAGATTGGATCTACATACCCTTGTAGATCGCTCAGCGGGAAGCGTTAAGAAACGCGGTTGATGTAGTCGAACGTCTTCGCGATCCAAATCGCAAGCCGTCCCGCGATCGAATCACGATCCGTCCCGATCTAGCGCCGAACGGACGGCACCTCCGCGTTCAGCACACGTACAGCTTGATGACGATCTCCGCCTTCTTGATCCAGCAAGAGGGCGCGAAGAGGTAGATGAGTTCTCCGCCAGCACAACGGCGTGGTGGCGGTGGTGGTGGAGCTGTCCAGGCAGGGCTTCGCAAAGCACGGCCGAGACGATCTAGTGGAGAACAAATCTAGAGGGAGGGAGAGGCTGCGCCGTGGCTTTTTTCAGGTTCGGGCTGCCCTCAAAAACCCTCTAGTATATATAGGAGGAAGGGGAGGGAGGCCGCCTTGGCCCCTCCTCCAAGGAGGGGCTTGGCCGAACCAAAGGGGGAAGAGTCATCCCCCAACTAGGACTCCTTCCCTCACAAGGGAGGTGGAGTCTTGGGAGGGCTCCTTCCCCTTTGGCCTCCTCCTTCCAATTTCGCATGGTCCCCCTTAGGGGCTGGTCGGCCAGCCCACCAGGGGCTGGGGTGAGTGGGCCCCTCCCGGTGGACCCTCGGATCCCTCCCGGCATCCCCGGTACATTACCGGTGACGCCCGAAACTTTTCCGGTGACCAAAATGGGACTTCCTATATATCAATCTTCATCTCCGGACCATTCCGGAACTCCTCGTGACGTCTGGGATCTCATCCGGGACTCCGAACAACCTTCGGTCAACAACATACATAACTCAACTATACCGAAACGTCACCGAACCTTAAGTGTGCAGACCCTGCGGGTTCGAGAACTATGTATACATGACCGAGACACCTCTACGGTCAATAACCAATAGCGGGACCTGGATGCCCATATTGGCTCCTACATATTCTACGAAGATCTTTATCGGTTGAACCTCTATGTCAAGGATTCAGTTAATCCCATATGCTGTTCCCTTTGTTCTTCGGTATGTTACTTGCCCGAGATTCGATCGTCGGTATCTCTATACCTAGTTCAATCTCGTTACCGGCAAGTCTCTTTACTCGTTCCGTAATACAAGATCCCGTGACTAACTCATTAGTCACATTGCTTGCAAGGCTTATTGTGATGTTGTATTACCGAGTGGGCCCTGAGATACCTCTCCGTCACACGGAGTAACAAATCCCAGTCTTGATCCATGCCAACCCAAGAGACACCCTCGGAGATACCTGTAGAGCACCTTTATAGTCACCCAGTTATGTTGCGACGTTTGATACACACAAGGTACTCCTCCGGTGTCAGTGAGTTGCATGATCTCATGGTCATAGGAACGAATACTTGACATGCAGAAAACTATAGCAATAAACTGACACGATCATATGCTATGTTTATAGTTTGGGTCTTGTCCATCACATCATTCTCCGAATGACGTGATCCCGTTATCAAATGACATCTCATGTCCATGGCTAGGAAACCTTGACCATATTTGATCAACGAGCTAGTCTACTAGAGGCATACTAGGGACACAGTGTTGTCTATATACCCACACATGTATTTCGTTTCCAATCAATACAATTATAGCATGGATAATAAACGATTATCATGAACAAGGAAATGTAATAATAACCAATTTATTATTGCCTCTAGGGCATATTTCCAACAGTCTCCCACTTGCACTAGAGTCAATAATCTAGCTCACATCACCATGTGATTAACACTTATATCACCATGTGATTAACACTTATATCATCATGTGATTAATACCCAATAAGTTTTGGGGTTTGATCATGTTTTGCTTGTGAGAGAGGTTTTAGTCAACGGGTCTGTAACATTCAGATCCGTGTGTACTTTGCAACTCTCTATACTGTAGATGTTGCTACCACGCTTCACTTGGAGCTATTCCAAATGGCTACCCCACCATACATATCCGGATTGCTACTTTGAGTCGTCCGGATTGGTGTTTAAAGCTTGCATCCACGTAACTCTTTACGACGAACTCTTTATCACCTCCATCATCGAGAAACATCTCCTTAGTCCTCTAGTTACTAAGGATAATTTTGACCGATGTCCAGTGATCCACTCCTGGATCACTCTTGCACCCCTTGACAGACTCATGGCAAGGCACACATCAGGTGCGGTACACAACATGGCATACTATATAGAGCCTATGGCTAATGGCATAGGGGACGACCTTCGTCCTTTCTCTTTCTTCTGCCGTGGTCGAGTTTTGAGTCTTACTCAACTTCACACCTTACAAATCAGGCAAGAACTCCTTTTTGTCTGATCCATTTTGAACTCTTTCAAAAATTTGTCAAGGTATGTTCTCATTGAAAGACTTATCAAGCGTCTTGATCTATCTCTATAGATCTTGATGCCCAATATACCAATAGCTTTTATCCGGGTCTTCCTTTGAAAAACTCTTTTCAAACAACCCTTTATGCTTTCCAGAAATTCTACATTATTTCCGATCAACAATATGTCAACCACATATACATATCAAAAATTCTATAGTGCTCCCACTCACTTTCTTGCAAATACAAGTTTCTCATAAACTTTGTATAAACTCAAAAACTTTGATCACCTCATCAAAGCGTATATTCCAACTCCGAGATGCTTGCTCCAGTCCATAGAAGGATCGCTGGAGCTTGCATACCTTTTAGCATCCTTAGGATCGACAAAACCTTCTGGTTGGATCACATACAACCTTCCTCAAGGGAACGATGTTTTGACATCCATCTGCCAGATTTCATAATCGAAAAATGCAGCAACTGCTAACATAATTCCAACAGACTTCAGCATCGCTACGGGTGAGAGAGTCTCATCGTAGACAACTCCTTTGAACTTGTCGAAAACCTTTTTCGCGACAAGTCGAGCTTTATAAATGGTGACATTTACCATCAGTGTTTGTCTTCCTCTTAGAGGTCCATTTGTACTCAATGACCTGCCGTTCAACGGGCAAGTCTACCAAAGTCCATACTTTGTTTTCATACATGGATCCTATCTCGGATTTCATGGCTCCTAGCCATTTGTTGGAATCCAGGCCCACCATCGCTTCTTCATAGTTTGTAGGCTCATCGTTGTCTAACAACATGATTTCCAAGACATGATCACCGTACCACTCAGGGCAGTACGTATCCTTGTCTACCTACGAGGTTCGGTAGTAACTTGATCCGAAGTTTCATGATCATCATCATTAGCTTCCTCTTCAATTGGCGTAGGCACCCCAGAAACATCTTTCTGCGTTGTGCTACCATCCAACTGAAGTGACGGTTCAACAACCTCATCAAGTTCTACTTTCCTCCCACTCAATTCTTTCGAAAGAAACTTTTTCTCGAGAAAGGACCCGTTCTTAGCAACAAACACTTTGTGCTTGGATCTGAGATAGAAGGTATACCCAATGTCTCCTTAGGGTATTCTATAAGGATGCATTTGTCGGCTTTGGGTTCGAGCTCATTAGGTGAAAACCTTTTTCTCATAAGCGTCGCAGCCCCAATCATTAAGAAATGACAGCTTAGGTTTCTGCCAAACCATAATTCAAACGGTGTCATCTCAATGGACTTTAGATGGTGCCCTATTAAAGTGAATGTAGTTGTCTCTAATGCATAACCCAAAGACGATAGTGGCAAAAATGATAAGAGACATCATAGTATGCACCATATCCAATAGGGCACGACTACGACGTTCGGACACACCATCACTCTATGGTGTTCCAGGCGGCGTGAGCTATGAAACAATTTCCACATTGTCTTAAGTTGCATACCAAACTCGTAACTCAGATATTCACCTCCACGATCATATCGTAGACATTTTATCTTCTTGTCACGACGATCTTCAACTTCACTCTGAAACTGCTTGATCCTTTCAAATGTTTCAGACTTGTATTTCATTAAGTAAATATCCCCATATCTACTCAAATCATCAGTGAAGGTAAGAAAATAACGATATCCACTGCGTGTTTCAACACTCATTGGACCACATACATCAACATGTATCAATTCCAATAAGTCACTAGCCCGCTCCATCATACCGGAAAACGGGGTCTTAGTCATCTTGCCCAAGAGGCATGGTTCGCATGTCTCAACCGATTCGAAATCGAGTGAGTCAAAAGATCCATTAGCATGGAGTTTCTTCATGCGCTTTACACCAATATGACCTTCGCGGCAGTGCCACAAGTATGTGGTACTTATCATTACTAACTTTGCATCTTTTGGCATCAATATTATAAATATGTGTATTACTACGATCGAGATTTAATAAACCATTCACCTTGGGTGCATGACCATTGAAGGTATTATTCATGTAAACAGAATAATCATTATTCTCTAACTTAAATGAATAACCGTATTGCAATAAACACGATCTAATCATGTTCATGCTCAACGCAAACACCAAATAACATTTATTTAGGTTCAACACTAATCCCAAGGTAGAGTGAGCATGCGATGGTGATCATATCAACTTTGGAAACACTTCCAACACACATCGTCACCTTGCTCGTAGTTAGTCTCCGTTTATTCCGTAGCTTTTATTTCGAGTTACTAACATTTAGCAACTGAACCGGTATCTAATACCCAAGTGCTACTAGGAGTACTTAGTAAGGTACACATCAATAACATGTATATCAAATATACTTTTGTCGACGTTGCCAGCCTTCTTATCTACCAAGTATCTAGGGTAGTTCCGCTCCAGTGACCGTTCCCCTCATAGTAGAAGCACTTAGTCGCAAGTTTGGATTTAACCTTGGGTTTCTTCACTCGAGCAGCAACTAGCTTGCCAATCATGAAGTTTCCCTTCTTACCCTTGCCCTTCTCGAAACTAGTGGTTCTACCAACCATCAACACTTGATGCTCCTTCTTGATTTCTACCTTCGAGATGTCAAACATCGCGAATAGCTCATGGGATCACCCATCCCTGGCATGTTATAGTTCATAATGAAGCTCTAGTAGCTTGGTGGCACTGACTTGGAGAACTATATCAATCACTATCTTATCTGGAAGATCAACTCCCACTTGATTCAAGTGATTGTAGTACTTAGACAATCTGAGCACATGCTCACTGATTGAGCTATTCTCCTTCATCTTGCAGGCAAAGAATCTTTGTTGGAGGTCTCATACCTCTCAACACGGGCACGAGCCTGAAATCCAATTTCAGCTCTTGGAACATCACATATGCTCCGTCACGTTCAAAACGTGTTTGGAGCCTCAATTCTAAGCCGTAATGCATGACACACTGAACTATCAAGTAGTCATCGGAACGTGCTTGTCAAATGTTCACAACATCCACAAACGCCGCTTCAGGGGGTTTGGCGCATCGAGCGGTGCATTAAGGACATAAGCCTTCTGTGCAGCAACTGAGGACAATCCTCAGATCACAGACAAAAGTCCGCATAATTGCTACTACCATCTTTTAACTTACTTTTTCTCTAGGAACGTATCAAAAAATTAGGGGAGCTACAACGCGAGCTATCTACAACATAATTTGCAAAGACACTTTGACTATTGTCATGATAATGAGTTCAATTAATCATATTACCTAAGAACTCACACTCAAATTGACATCCCTCTGGTCATTCGAGTGATACATGATCCAAATTCACCAACCCAAGTCCGATCATCACGTGAGTTGAGTTGGTTTCAATGGTGAACATCTCTATGTTGATCATATCTACTATATGACTCATGTTCGACCTTTTGGTCTCTTGTGTTCTGAGGCCATGTCTGTACATGCTAGGCTCGTCAAGTTTAACCCGAGTATTCCGCACGTGCAACACTGGCTTGCACCCGTTGTATGTGAACGTAGAGTCTATCACACCCGATCATCACGTGGTGCTTCGAAACGACGAACTTTCGCAACGGTGCACACTCGGGGAGAACACAATTTAGTCTTGAAATTTAAGTGAGGGATCACCTTATAATGCTACCGTCGTCCTAAGCAAAACAAGGTGCATAAAAGGATTAACATCACATGCAATTCATAAGTGACATGATATGGCCATGAACTTGTGCTTTTCGATCTCCATCTTCAAAGCACCGGCATGATCTCCATCGTCACCGGCATGACACCATGATCTCCATCATCTTGATCTCCATCAACGTGTCGCCATGAGGTTGTCGTGCCAACTATTGCGTTTACGACTATTGCTAACTCATAGCGATAAAGTAAAGCAAAACGGCGCAAATAAATTAAAGACAACCCTATGGCTCCTGTCGGTTGTCGTACTCATCGACATGCAAGTCGATATTTAACTATTACAATATGATCATCTCATACATCAAATATATATCACATCATGTCTTTGGCCATATCACATCACAACATACCCTGCAAAAACAAGTTAGACGTCCTCTAATTGTTGTTGCATGTTTTACGTGGCTGCTAAGGGTATCTAGCAAGAACGGTTCTTACCTACGCAAAACCACAACAGTGATACACAAATTGCTATTCAACCTTCTACAAGGACTGCCTCAATCAAATCCGATCCAACTAAAGTGGGAGAGACAGACACCCGCCAGCCATCTTTATACAACATGTTGCATGTTAGCGATGGAACCGGTCTCTCGTAAGCGTACGAGTAAGGTTGGTCCGAGCTGCTTCATCCCACAATACCGCTGAATCAAGAAAAGACTAAGGGAGGAAGCAATCTGAATATCAACGCCCACAAACTCCTTTGTGTTCTACTCAAGATCTCATCTACGCATAGACCTAAGTCTGATACCACTGTTGGGGAACGTTGCATGGGAAACAAATTTTTTCCTACGCACACATAAGATCTATCCATGGTGATGAGCATCTATGAGAGGAGAGATTGGATCTACATACCCTTGTAGATCGCTCAGCGGGAAGCGTTAAGAAATGCGGTTGATGTAGTCGAACGTCTTCGCGATCCAAATCGCAAGCCGTCCCGCGATCCAATCACGATCCGTCCCGATCTAGCGCCGAACGGACGGCACCTCCGCGTTCAGCACACGTACATCTTGATGACGATCTCCGCCTTCTTGATCCAGCAAGAGGGGGCGAAGAGGTAGATGAGTTCTCCGCCAGCACAACGGCGCGGTGGCGGTGGTGGTGGAGCTGTCCCGGCAGGGCTTCGCCAAGCACGGCCGAGACGATCTAGTGGAGAACAGATCTAGAGGGAGGGAGAGGCTGCGCCGTGGCTTTTTTCAGGTTCGGGCTCACCTAAAAAACCCTCTAGTATATATAGGAGGAATGGGAGGGAGGCATCCTTGGCCCCTCCTCCAAGGAGGGACTTGGCCGAACCAAAGGGGGAAGAGTCCTCCCCCAACTAGGACTCCTTCCCCCACAAGGGAGGTGGAGTCTTGGGAGGACTCCTTCCCCTTTGGCCTCCTCCTTCCAATTTCGCATGGGCCCCCTTAGGGGTTGGTCGGCCAGCCCACCAGGGGCTGGTGCGCCACCCCCTAGGCCCATGTGGCCCTTGGGGTGAGTGGGCCCCTCCTGGTGGACCCCCGGAACCCTCCCGGCACCCCCGGTACATTACCGGTGACGCCCGAAACTTTTCCGGTGACCAAAATGGGACTTCCTATATATCAATATTCGTCTTCGGACCATTCCAGAACTCCTCGTGATGTCTGGGATCTCATCCGGGACTCCAAACAACCTTCGGTCACCAACATACATAACTCAACTATACCAAAACGTCACCGAACCTTAAGTGTGCAGACCCTGCGGGTTCGAGAACTATGTAGACATGACCGAGACACCTCTACGGTCAATAACCAATAGCGGGACCTAGATGCCCATATTGGCTCCTACATATTCTACAAAGATCTTTATGGGTTGAACCTCTATGTCAAGGATTCAGTTAATCCCGTATGTTGTTCCCTTTGTTCTTCGGTATGTTACTTGCCCGAGATTCGATCATCGGTACCTCTATACCTAGTTCAATCTCGTTACCGGCAAGTCTCTTTACTCATTCTGTAATACAAGATCCCGTGACTAACTCATTAGTCACATTGCTTGCAAGGCTTATTGTGATGTTGTATTACCGAGTGGGCCCGGAGATACCTCTCCGTCACACGGAGTAACAAATCCCAGTCTTGATCCATGCCAACCCAACAGACACCCTCGGAGATACCTGTAGAGCACCTTTATAGTCACCCAGTTACATTGCGACGTTTGATACACACAAGGTACTCCTCCGGTGTCAGTGAGTTGCATGATCTCATGGTCATAGGAACGGATACTTGACATGCAGAAAACTATAGCAATAAACTGACACGATCATATGCTATGTTTATTGTTTGGGTCTTGTCCATCACCTCATTCTCCTAATGACGTGATCCCGTTATCAAATGACATCTCATGTCCATGGCTAGGAAACCTTGACCATCTTTGATCAACGAGCTAGTCTACTAGAGGCATACTAGGGACACAATGTTGTCTATATACCCACACATGTATTTAGTTTCCAATCAATACAATTATAGCATGGATAATAAACGATTATCATGAACACGGAAATGTAATAATAACCAATTTATTATTGCCTCTAGGGCATATTTCCAACAGTCTCCCACTTGCACTAGAGTCAATAATCTAGCTCACATCACCATGTGATTAACACTTATATCATCTTGTGATTAACACCCAATAAGTTCTGGGGTTTGATCATGTTTTGCTTGTGAGAGAGGTTTTAGTCAACGGGTCTGTAACATTCAGATCCGTGTGTACTTTGCAACTCTCTATACTGTAGATGTTGCTACCACGCTTCACTTGGAGCTATCCCAAATGGCTACCCCACCATACGTATCCGGATTGCTACTTTGAGTCATCCGGATTGGTGTTTAAAGCTTGCATCCATGTAACTCTTTACGACGAACTCTTTATCACCTCCATCATCGAGAAACATCTCCTTAGTCCTCTAGTTACTAAGGATAATTTTGACCGCTGTCCAGTGATCCACTCCTGGATCACTCTTGCACCCCTTGACAGACTCATGGCAAGGCACACATCAGGTGCGGTACACAACATGGCATACTATATAGAGCCTATGGCTAATGGCATAGGGGACGACCTTCGTCCTTTCTCTTTCTTCTGCCGTGGTCGAGTTTTGAGTCTTACTCAACTTCACACCTTACAAATCAGGCAAGAACTCCTTTTTGTCTGATCCATTTTGAACTCTTTCAAAAATTTGTCAAGGTATGTTCTCATTGAAAGACTTATCAAGCGTCTTGATCTATCTCTATAGATCTTGATGCCCAATATACTAATAGCTTTTTTCCGGGTCTTCCTTTGAAAAACTCTTTTCAAACAACCCTTTATGCTTTCCAGAAATTCTACATTATTTCCGATCAACAATATGTCAACCACATATACATATCAGAAATTCTATAGTGCTCCCACTCACTTTCTTGCAAATACAAGTTTCTCATAAACTTTGTATAAACTCAAAAACTTTGATCACCTCATCAAAGCGTATATTCCAACTCCGAGATGCTTGCTCCAGTCCATAGAAGGATCGCTGGAGCTTGCATACCTTTTAGCATCCTTAGGATCGACAAAATCTTCTGGTTGTATCACATACAACGTTTCCTCAAGGGAACGATGTTTTGACATCCATCTGCCAGATTTCATAATCGAAAAATGCAGCAACTGCTAACATAATTCCAATAGACTTCAGCATCGCTACGGGTGAGAGAGTCTCATCGTAGACAACTCCTTTGAACTTGTCGAAAACCTTTTTCGCGACGAGTCGAGCTTTATAAATGGTGCCATTTACCATCAGCATCTGTCTTCCTCTTAGAGGTCCATTTGTACTCAACGACCTGCCGTTCAACGGGCAAGTCTACCAAAGTCCATACTTTGTTTTCATACATGGATCCTATCTCGGATTTCATGGCTCCTAGCCATTTGTTGGAATCCAGGCCCACCATCGCTTCTTCATAGTTTGTAGGCTCATCGTTGTCTAACAACATGATTTCCAAGACATGATCACCGTACCACTCAGGGCAGTACGTATCCTTGTCTACCTATGAGGTTCGGTAGTAACTTGATCCGAAGTTTCACGATCATCATCATTAGCTTCCTCTTCAATTGGCGTAGGCACCCCAGAAACATCTTTCTGCGTTGTGCTACCATCCAACTGAAGTGACGGTTCAACAACCTCATCAAGTTCTACTTTCCTCCCACTCAATTCTTTCGAAAGAAACTTTTTCTCGAGAAAGGACCCGTTCTTAGCAACAAACACTTTGTGCTTGGATCTGAGATAGAAGGTATACCCAATGTCTCCTTAGGGTATTCTATAAGGATGCATTTGTCCACTTTGGGTTCGAGCTCATTAGGTGAAAACCTTTTTCACATAAGCGTCGCAGCCCCAAACATTAAGAAATGACAGCTTAGGTTTCTGCCAAACCATAATTCATACGGTGCATTGCCTCGCTTCGCCGTATGGTAGTTGCCGGTGACAGCGCTGTTGGGGAACGTTGCATGGGAAACAAAAAATTTCCTACGCACACATAAGATCTATCCATGGTGATGAGCATCTATGAGAGGAGAGATTGGATCTACATACCCTTGTAGATCGCTCAGCGGGAAGCGTTAAGAAACGCGGTTGATGTAGTCGAACATCTTCGCGATCCAAATCGCAAGCCGTCCCGCGATCCAATCACGATCCGTCCCGATCTAGCACCGAACGGACGGCACCTCCGCGTTCAGCACACGTACAGCTTGATGACGATCTCCGCCTTCTTGATCCAGCAAGAGGGCGCGAAGAGGTAGATGAGTTCTCCGCCAGCACAACGGCGTGGTGGTGGTGGTGGTGGAGCTGTCCCGGTAGGGCTTCGCCAAGCACGGCCGAGACGATCTAGTGGAGAACAGATCTAGAGGGAGGGAGAGGCTGCGCCGTGGCTTTTTTCAGGTTCGGGCTGCCCTCAAAAACCCTCTAGTATATATAGGAGGAAGGGGAGGGAGGCCGCCTTGGCCCTTCCTCCAAGGAGGGGCTTGGCCGAACCAAAGGGGGAAGAGTCCTCCCCCAACTAGGACTCCTTCCCCCACAAGGGAGGTGGAGTCTTGGGAGGACTCCTTCCCCTTTGGCCTCCTCCTTCCAATTTCGCATGATCCCCCTTAGGGGCTGGTCAGCGAGCCCACCAGGGGCTGGTGCGCCACCCCCTAGGCCCATGTTGACCTTGGGGTGAGTGGGACCCTCCCGGTGGACCCCCGGAACCCTCCCGGCACCCCCGGTACATTACCGGTGACGCCCGAAACTTTTCCGGTGACCAAAATGGGACTTCCTATATATCAATCTTCATCTCCGAACCATTCTGGAACTCCTCGTGACGTCTGGGATCTCATCCGAGACTCCGAACAAGATTCCGTCACCAACATACATAACTCAACTATACCGAAACATCACCGAACCTTAAGTGTGCAGACCCTGCGGGTTCGAGAACTATGTAGACATGACCGAGACACCTCTACGGTCAATAACCAATAGCGGGACCTGGATGCCCATATTGGCTCCTACATGTTCTACGAAGATCTTTATCGGTTGAACCTCTATGTCAAGGATTCAGTTAATCCCATATGATGTTCCCTTTGTTCTTCGGTATGTTACTTGCCCGAGATTCGATCGTCGGTATCTCTATACCTAGTGCAATCTCGTTACCGGCAAGTCTCTTTACTCGTTCCGTAATACAAGATCCCATGACTAACTCATTAGTCACATTGCTTGCAAGGCTTATTGTGATGTTGTATTACCGAGTGGGCCCTGAGATACCTCTCCGTCACACGGAGTAACAAATCCCAGTTTTGATCCATGCCAACCCAACAGACACCCTCGAAGATACCTGTAGAGCACCTTTATATTCACCGAGTTACGTTGCGACGTTTGATACACACAAGGTACTCCTCCGGTGTCAGTGAGTTGCATGATCGCATGGTCATAGGAACAGATACTTGACATGCAGAAAACTATAGCAATAAACTGACACGATCATATGCTATGTTTATAGTTTGGGTCTTGTCCATCACATCATTCTCCTAATGACGTGATCCCGTTATCAAATGACATCTCATGTCCATGGCTAGGAAACCTTGACCATCTTTGATCAACGAGCTAGTCTACTAGAGGCATACTAGGGACACAGTGTTGTCTATATACCCACACATGTATTTAGTTTCCAATCAATACAAGTATAGCATGGATAATAAACGATTATCATGAACAAGGAAATATAATAATAACCAATTTATTATTGCCTCTAGGGCATATTTCCAACAAGCGCATCGCCCTGCAGCCCTCATGGTTGCTGCGCCCCGTCGTGGTCGCGGCCACGGTCGTCGGAACAATGCTTCGCCTCGCCTCGTGGTTATGGTTGCCGGTGACGGTGCCTCGCCCTGCCACCGCCATGGTCGTCACTTTGGTTCGTTGCCTCCTGAAGGGGATCGATGGCGAGCGGTCGAGCAAAAGTTGAACGATGGCTGATGGGGACGAGGAACTAGAGGGAGCAGCGCCAACGGAGCGAGGCAACAGCGGCGCGTGCTCTTGTCCTGGTGTCGTCCACGCGACAACACGGCTGCCTTGTCTGGTGGAGGGAGCCACATGAGGGAGACTCACGCGGAGAACCAGACACCGCGGCTCCCTGTCTGGTGAGGCGCGTGACCTTCCTTTTTTCTCTTCCCCTCGATCTCTCTCTGAACACGCTCCCATCGATCTAATTTTTTTTAGGGAATCCCATCAATCTGATGCTCTCCTCTCCCATCGATCCCTTCTCTCAAACTTTTTTTCTGAGGCAACCTTCTCTCGATCTCACGATCTCTCATTCGATCCTGCCTGACGCCAGGACAAGGAGAGCGAGGCCTCGTGCGGCCTGCCAGACGTCTTCGCCGAGGTGTCTGGTGGGTCGCGTGACTATTTTTCTTTTGAAAAATCCCATGAATCTTTCTACTTCGCCCTCTCCTGATCACACAAATGTCAATCCCAGTTGGTATTGGGCCGGTGGCCATGCGGCGGCCAGGGGCGGATTTAGGACTAAAATGTTCGGGTGTCCACATGCAGTCAAAGTTTTTATTCGGGGAGAAACCATTGAGCGGCCTCTCTCAGTAGCTATACATAGTTATTTTCCAGCTGATATCTGGACTTTATGCTAAATTTGAGGATTTTGCAGTGGTTACCCTATCATAGCACGTAAAACATTTCAGTAACACATATTTATATATTACCATATCAAAATCTATGTAACACATTCGACCAACGCATATTTATATGTTACTATTACAATATTCATGTAACACGTTTTGAGGTCTTATATAGTCTGTGTTACTACCTGTCGTTGGACACAAAATGATGTGTTACAGTAATTTCCCTTGTAACATATTTTTCAATCTGTTACATGATTGTGTTACTTAAAGTCTGTTTTCTTGTAGTGATATTGTCTTCACATTTGGTTCAAAGGACAACTGCGCAACCACCTTTTTGACCCTAGCGGCAACAACACAAATAGAAGACTCTTCCACTTTCTGTCACTGTGGTAGCTTACTTGCATGGTTGAACACGACTATCACACACAACTCCCTCCAATGACCAAACCCCAAACTTGGATAGAGAAAAAGAGAATAAATCAAAGAGCGTATATGAATAACCATTATGCAGCAAAAGAACCAAATATATCTCAATAGAATTCATGAATAAACCTGATCATAATCATATCCCAACAAACACACCGCAAAAATTACATCAGATGGATCCAATCATGTAGGGCAGCTCATGTGACCTTTGTATTGAGAAGCAAGAGAGGGAGAGAGAAAGATTGAACCACCTAGCAACTGCTATGGACCCATAGTCCAAAAGAAACTACTCAGGAGCGATCATGATGGCCTTCAATTTGATGGAGATGGACACCGTGATGGTTTCCCCCTCCGACAGAGTACGAAAGAGGCCTCCAGATTGGATCGCAAAGAAACAGAGTTGTGCGGTGGTAGAAATTTTTTGGAGATAAATTCCTGAGGGTTTTCAGAAGAATATAAAGGCATGGGAACCGAGAGGCGGTGGAACAAATTCCCAAGGGGGGCACACACCCCTAGGGTGTGTGCGGGTGGCACGTGGGGCCCCTTGGTGCCCCCATGCTATGTCGGTTGCTACTAAAACTTTATGGACTTGAAACTTGCGTTGATTTGTTTTCAAATTTTTTGTGTTTGATAAATTTACTTTCTTGCAAAGTCCAAAAACAACCAAAAACAACAACTAACATTAAGCACTGGATTAATAGATTATTCCAAAATAATTATGAAAAATAATTTGAATATGTGCCAAAAGTATGCTAATTTAATATAAATCTGACATGGAACAAGCATAAATTATACATACGCTTGAGACATATAAAATACCCATAGTCAATGGGCCACTTCATACGAGCCGTCGACCCAACAAACTGACAGATGAACCCGGACGATGGCTCAACGCCAACAAACATCTTGGTGGACTAGAGAAGAATATCTATGCAGCAACACAGACAACCACAACGGACGTTACACATTCCATCCCATGCCCGTTGATACGTCTCCAACATATCTATAATTTTTTATTGTTTCATGCTATTATATTATCAATCTTAGATACTTTTTATGCAATTTTATATTATTTTGGGGGGCTAACCTATTAACTCAGTGCCTAATGTCAGCTGTTGTTTTTGCCTGTTTTTGGTTTCACGAAAATACATACCAAACGGAGTCCAAACGCTGCAAAAAAAATTGATGATTTTTTCTGGACAAGAGGGACCCTAGAAGCTTCAGGAGGAGATCAGACAAGAAACGAGGAGATGGCAAGACAACAGGGCGCAACCAAGGGGGTGGCCACGCCCTGATGCCTTGTGGGCCCCATGAGGCTCTGTGTGACCTAATTCCACTTCTATAAATCCTCAAACATTCTAAAACTTGTAGAGAGCCACCCGAAACAGTTTTTCCGCTGTTGCAAGTCTCCGTTCTTCTGTGATCCCATCTGGAGCCTTTTTCGGTACCCCGCCAGAGGGGGAATTGATCACGGAGGGCTTCTACATCATCCTTGATGCTCCTCTGATGATGTGTGAGAAGTCTACCATAAACCTACGGGTCCATAGTGAGTAGCTAGATTATTTCTTCTCTCTCTTTGATCTTCAATACCATGTTCTCTTAGGAGATCGATTCGATGTAATCCTTTTATGCGATGTGTTTGTTGGGATCCGATGAATTGTGGGCTTATGATCAAATTATTCATTGAAAATAATTAAATCTTTTCTGAATTCTTGATTGAGTATTCTCTGAATTCTATTCTTTGTGATTTATATAGCTATGTAATGCTTTTCGATCTATAGGTTTTCTTTGGCCAAGTTGATCTATCGATCTTCAGTGGAAGTGGTGCATAGTAGTGGGTTCAATCTTGCGGTGTCCTCACCTAGTGATAGAAGGGGTAGCGAGGCACATATTGTGTTGTTGCTACTAAGGATAAAATGACGGGGTTTGAACATATTGCTTGTCTTACTTTGTCTATTTTATGTCATCTTGCTTAAAGCGTTACTCTATTTGTCATGAACTTAGTACCATAGATGTAGTCAGGAGTCGGTCGATTGGTGGAGTAATAGTAGTAGATGCACGCAGAAGCCGGTCTACTAGTCACGAACGTACAGCCTATGTATATGATCATGCCATGAATAATGTCATAACTATGCACTTTTCTATCAGTTTCCCAACAATAATTTGTTTACCCACCGTATGCCATGCTAAAAGAGAGAAGTCTCTGGTGAAAACTATGGCCCCCGGGTCTACTTTAATTATATTACAAAAACCTACAAATACCTTGCTGTTATTTATTTACTTTTATTTTACTTTGCAATATATCTATCTATCACTATCAGATTTAATCCTTGCTGGCAACAAGTACAAGGGGATTGACAACCATCTTGCCTGTGTTGGGTGCAAGTATTTGCTCTTTTGTGTGTAGGTACTATTGACGGTTGTTTGCTTGGTTCTCCTACTGGTTTGATAAACCTTGGTTCTTAACTAAGGGAATTATTTTTCGCTACTTTACTACATCACCCTTCCTCTTCGGGGAAAATCCTAACGCATCTCAAGTAGCAAGAGAATTTTTGGCGTAGTTGCTTGATACGTCTCCAACGTATCTATAATTTTTTATTGTTTTGTGCTACTATATTATCAATCTTGGAGACTTTATATGCATTTGTATGCTATTTTATATCATTTTTTAGGACTAACCTATTAACCCACTGCCTAGTGCCAATTCATTTTTTTTGCTTTTTTTTTACTTTTCAGAAACTTAATACCAAACGAAGTCTAAACACGATGAAACTTTACGGTGATTTTTTATGGACCAAAACAGACCCTAGAACGTTCGGGAGGAGGCCAGAAGATGTACGGGAGAGTCACAAGCTCACAGGGAGTGCCCTGGGGGTAGAGGGCGCCCCGTGAGCTCGTAACTCCCACGCATCTCCGTTTGACCTAATTCAACGTCTATAAATTCCCAAATATTCCCAAACCAATAGAGAGACACCCGAAACACTTTTTCCGTCGCCGCAAGCCTTTGTTCTTCCGAGATCCCATCTGGAGACCTTTTCTGGTACTCTGCCGGAAGGGGAATCGGTCACAGAGGCCATCTACATCAACCTTGCTGCCTCCATGATGATGTGTGAGTAGTTCACCACAGACCTACGGGTCCATAACTAGTAGCTAGATGGCTTCTTCTCTCTCTTTGATCTTCAATACCATGTTCTCCTCGATCTTCTTGAAAATCAATCCAATGTAATCTTCTTTTAAGGTGTGTTTATTGGGATCCGATGAATTGTGGGTTTATAATCAGATTATTCATTGAAAGTAATTGAGTCTTTTCTGAACTTTATAATGCATGATTATTATAGCGGTGTATTTCTCTCAGATCTATCCATTTGGTTTGGCCAACTGATGACCCACAAGTATAGGGGATCAATTGTAGTCTTTTCGATAAGTAAGAGTGTCAAACCCAATGAGGAGCAGAAGGAAATGGCAAGTGGTTTTCAGCAAGGTATTCTCTGCAAGTGCTGTAAGTAAATGTGGTAGATAATTTCGTAGAAAGATAATTCGTAACAAGTAACAAGTAACAATAGTAGCAAAGGTGAAGCAAGCTGGCCCAATCCTTTTCTTAGCAAAGGACAAGCCTGAAAGTTCTCTTATATAAAGTAAAGCGCTCTCGAGGACACATGTGGATTTCGTCTAGTCATGTTTCATCATGTTTAGTTGATTCATGTTCGCTATGTTGATAATTTGATATTTGGGTGGACCGAGGCTAGGGTGCTTTCTTACTTGAACAAACAACCCACTTATGATTACCCCCTCTCACAAGCATCCGCAACTACGAAAGAGGAATTAAGATAAATCAAATCATAGCATTAAACATGTGGATCGAAATCAGCCCCTTACGGAACAACTCATAAACTAGGGGTTAAGCTTCTGTCACTCGCAACCCATAATCTACTTATCATTCCCCAATGCTTCCCTTTAGGCCCAAACATGGTGAAGTGTCATGTTGTCGACGTTCACACGACACCACTAAAGGAATAGCAACATACATATCAGCAAAATATCGAACGAATACCAACATCACATGATTAATTAAGACAAGACTTCTCCCATGTCCTTGAGAACAAAAGTGACTACTCACAAAGCATCAACATGTTCAAGATCAGAGGTGTAATGAATATGCTAAAGGACTAAACAAATAATCTTCCACCCAATAAACCAACTAGCATCAGCTACAAGATGTAATCAACACTACTAGCAACACACAGGTACCAATCTGAGGTTTGGAGACAAAGATTGAATACAAGAGATGAACTAGGGTTTGGGATGAGATGGTGTTGGTGAGGATGTTGATTAGGATTGGTCCCCCCACGATGGATGAAGCATTGGTGATGACGATGGCTTCGATTTCCCCCTCCCAGAGGGAAGTTTCCCTGGCGGAATCGCTCCACAGGAGAGCAAAAGTGCTCCTGCCCAGGTTCCACCTTGAGACGGTTGTTCTTCGTCCCGAAAGTCTTCTTCTTATTTTTTTTTCTAGGTCAAAATCCATCATATAGCAGAAGATGGGCACCGGAGGCCACCTATGGGACCCACAAGGCATCAGTGCGCGCCTGGGGGTGGCCTCGCCCTATTGCCTTGTGGGCAGGTGGTGGCCCCCTCTGGTATTTCTTTGCTCCAGTATTTTTTATATATTCAGTAAAAAATCTTCGTGAAGTTTCGGGTCATTTGGATTTCTATAGAATAGGTATCTCTGATGTAGCTTTTCAGGTGCAGAATTCTAGCTGCCGGTAATTTCCCCCTCCATGTAAATCTTGCAAACTAAGAGAGAAAAGGCATTATAATTGCATCATAAAGTGGAATATTGACCAAGAACAATATAAATAACTGTAGGAAATCATGATGCAAAATGGACGTATCAACTCCCCCAAGCTTAGACCTCGCTTGTCCTCAAGCGAAAGCCAAAGTCAATAATCATGACCCCATGCTTAGAGAGAGAGGTGTCGATAAAATAAAATACGGACATGAAAGCATCATGATAATTATCATAACAGCAACATAATATCATAAAACTTCTCATGAAGAAGTATCAATCTATCCACATGCTCAAGTATGAATCATAAATTTTACTGAAAACTAACAAACTATGCTCCCCGTCATTGAAACAATTGCAATCCATCATACTTTTAGAAAGAGTCTATGTCAGAGCTTTGCTTAGCAAGTTCACATACTCAACTATTATTTAGTCTTCTATGATTGCTGACACTCACGGCATATTTGTGAAGCAAAAAGTTTCAATCAAACACATAGGAAGACAGGGGTTTATAGTTTGTCACCACCCAACAACTTATCTCAGGGATTATGTCAACAATAATAACTCATGATCACCTACATCCAACTGGATATATGTTCCTGGATCTTTCCCCATCACATGATGCTTGCCAAGTAGAGAATAATAAGAATGGAATAGGAATTAACATTATTGACTCTTGCATAAAAGTAAATACAAAAAAGTAAAAGATAGGCCCTTCGCATAGGGAAGTAGAGGTTGTCATGCGCTTATTATTCGGATGTGCAAGCTCTTAATGGAAAGGAACGTCACTTTATATTGCCCCTTATGATAGCAAACTTTATTATGCAGTCCGTTGCTTTTATTTCTTTGCCATCATAAGTTCGTACAAAGCTTATTTTCCCTTCCAATAAAAGATCATACATATTTAGGAGTATTTTTTATTGCTTTTGCACCGATGACAACTTACTTGAAGGATCTTGTTCCATCCATAGGTAGATATGGTGGACTCTTATGGCAAGGAACTGGGTTTAAAGGTTTTTGGATGCACAGGTAGTATTTCTACTTGCTGCGAAGTTTTGGCTAGCAAAAGGATAGGAGCAAGCACCACATGTTAGAGGATACATGACAATATAATTTCTATGTGAATATAAGCAAACATAACTCATTACGTTGTGTTCCTTGTCCAATGTCAACTCATTGATCATGCATAGAATATTTAATGGGGGCTCACAATCATAAAAGATGTCCAAGATAATATATTTATATGTGAGACCTCTCTTTTGTTATTACTTTTTCATGAATTGCATCAATGACCAATGCTATGTTTGTTAACTTCCAACAAATTTTACCAATTATACTATTTTTATGTGAAGTCATTACTCCCCATGGGTTTAGCATATGATCCTTTTATTCTTTTCATTGCTAGGATTGATGCAACAAAATAAAGCAAACAAACTGAAACTACTCTTTATTATATAACTCTCACACTCGATTACATAGATATATAGATCATGAAGCAAACACTCAAAACTAAATCATACTATAACTTTATCCTTCTAAATCATATGATAAGTAAGGATCGAACTAAAATAGGAAATGATGGTAAAAGTGATGGGGATACGATACCGGGGCACCTCCCCCAAGCTTGGAACAAGCTAAGGGTGGTTACCATACCCATCTACTCAAGTTTCTTTCTTCGGTGATGGTGGCGATGAAGTGGTAGGCTTGTTTTCCATAATGGACAGCAGGACATCCTTCAGGTCCCACATCTCCTGGAGTAACTGCTGAATCATTGCGGTGTTCTTTTGCACCTCCACCATAACATGTTTATTCTCAGGCCACCAAGAGCTTTTCCCTGCATCACTTTCACAAGAGATGTCCCAATTGACGGTATACGCGAGCGAGAAATATTCTCAACCCCATAGTTATGAATCAAATCATGAAAGTTATTTGCTTGTAACCTGCTGAGGGGTCTCCTTGGATTGGATTCAGCTTGCACTTCTTGAACTGATTGAGCTCTCCTTCCCATTGGTGGACAAGGGTTTGGAGAGGTGGAGATGCCCAACCGCGTGCCTCGCTCCGAGGCAGGGGGTGCACTTCCATAGAGTCCATATATTCTTCCCCCGTGATGACTTCCTCGGTTCCCTCTCTTTCGAGCTCCATATGCAGCAACCAAGCCTCGTCCTCAATGTTGTTGGAGGATGATGATGACATAGCTCTCACGCCTCAAAAAATCTGACAGAAAATCAAAACAAAAATAGAGGAGAAACTTGCGATACGGTGGTCAAATCATCAAGGAGTATATATAATGAATTTTCCCATGCAGGATAAGTCTACGAAAGGGAAATGGAGTCTGGAAAGCACACGAGGGATCCACAAGGCAACCAGGCACGCCCTGTTGCCTTGTGACCTCCTCGTGGGTCTCCTTGACTGGTTCTTATTTGTGTAATTTTTCTAATATTCCAAAACAGACAGAAATAATTTTTATGGGATTTTTGGAGTCGGTTTACTTACCGTGTTACATACCTGCACTTTTTCAGGATTCTGGAAGGTCTCTTTTATGTGTTCCTCTGGTGTCATTGTTTGGATGATACTGGTTTCCTGATAATGGGTGTACCTGAAATATATTATTTAATTCTTTGCCCATTAAACACCTTAGGATTTGTTCCTTCTACATTATTGATCTTGATAGCTCCGGAGTGGTACACTTCCTCGACAATATAGGGTCCTTCCCACTTGGAAGGGAGTTTTCCTGCAAAGAATCTTAAACGAGAATTGTATAATAGAACATGATCACCAATGTTAAATTATCATTTTTGTATTCTCTTGTCATGCCATCTTTTAACCTTTTTCTTTAAACAATTTGGCATTTTCATAAGCTTATGTCCTCCATTCATCTAAAGAGCTAATATCAAATAACCTATTTTCACCGGCAAGTTTGAAATCAAAATTAAGTTCTTTAATTGCCCAATAAGCTTTATGTTCTAACTCAAGAGGTAAATGATAGGCTTTTGAATAGACCATTTTATAAGGAGACATACTCATAGGATTTTTATAAGCACTTCTATAAGCCCATAATGCATCATCAATTTTCTTAGACTAATTCTTTCTAGATCTATTGACAGTCTTTTTGCAAAATCAATTTTATTTCTCGATTTCACAATTCAACTTGACCACTAGACTAAGGATGATAAGGGGATGCAATTTTATTATTAACATCATATTTAGCTAGAAGTTTACGGAAAGCACCATGAATGAAATCTGAACCACCATCAGTCATTAAATATCTAGGGACTCCAAACCTCGAAAAGATAACTTCTTTAATCATTTTAGTAGAGGTGTTATGATCAGCACTACTGGTTGGAATAGCTTCTACCCAGTTAGTAACATAATCAACAACCACTAAAATATGAGTATACCCATTAGAGGAAGGAAAAGGTCCCATATAATCAAAGCCCCAAACATCAAATGGTTCAATAACAAGTGAATAATTCATTGGCATTTCCTGATGTCTACCAATATTACCAATTCTTTGACATTCATCACAAGAAAGGACAAACTTATGTGCATTCTTGAAAAGAGTAGGCCAATAAAAACCAGACTGTAATACCTTATGTGCGGTTCTGTCTCTCGCATAGTGTCCTCCATATGCTTTGGAATGACACTTCCGTAGGATTTGTTCATGTTCATGCTTAGGTACACAACGTCTAATAATACCATCTACTCCTTCTTTATATAAATGTGGGTCATCCCAAAAGTAATGTCTTAAATCAAAGAAAAACTTCTTCTTTTGTTGGTATGTGAAACTAGGTGGTATGTATTTAGCAACAATGTAATTAGCATAGTCTGCATACCAAGGAGTATTATGGGAAGCATTTAAAACAACTAATTTCTCATCAAGAAAACTATCATCAATAGGCAGTGGGTCATCAAGAACATTTTCCATTCTAGAAAAATTATCTGCTATAGGATTTTCAGCTCCCTTTCTATCAATAATGTGCAAATCAAACTCTTGAAGTAAAAGAACCCACCTAATTAATCTAAGTTTAGCATCTTTCTTTTCCATAAGATATTTAATAGCAGCATGATCAGTGTGAATAGTGACTTTAGAATCAACAATATAAGGTCTATTCTTATCACATGCAAACACGACTGCTAAGAATTCTTTTACAGTAGTAGCATAATTTGTTTGAGCACTGTCTAAAGTTTTACTAGCATAGTAAATAACATTCAATTTATTATCAACTCTTTCTCCTAGAACAACACCAACAACATGCTCACTAGCATCACACATTATTTCAAAAGGTAGGTTACAATTAGGTGGTTAAACAATAGGTGCAGAAATCAAGGCTTGCTTAAGTATTTCAAAGGCCTCTACACAATCATCATCAAAAACAAATGAAACATCCTTTTGAAGGAGATTAGTTATTGGCCTACAAATCTTAGATAAATCTTTAATAAACCGTCTATAGAAACCAGCATGACCAAGAAAACTTCTTATACCTTTTATATCTTTAGGACATAGCATTTTCTCAATCGCGTCAACTTTAGCTTTATGTACCTCAATACCTCTTTCAAAAATCTTATGCCCAAGGACTGTACATTCATTCACCATAAAGTGGAATTTCTCCCAATTCAAGACAAGATTAGTTTCCTCACATCTCTGCAAAACT